>JAUPFT010000023.1:1057500-2540000 GCA_036936625.1 Parnassius smintheus behrii
CATGCAAGTTCTAACAATCACGTGCACCTCGAAAGGCATAGCAATGAACAGGAGAGGGGCAGACACTTAAAAATTCTTTTCCTCAATGTATTCATTAATTGAATAATAACTTTTTTTAATAAGTATCTCTTTTAAAGATCTTATGGATTTATTAATATTTGTTTCGGCTTTTATGTATTCCGGAAATTTATTATAAATTTTTATTGACATCGAGAAAGGACCTGTACTGTGTAATTTTAATTTAGATTTTGGTTGCAAAAGGTTATTCTTATAGCGAGTTACGTTGTGTCGGGGCGCGTCTATGATTTTGGTGTAAAAACTTGGGTGTCTTTTTACAAATTTACATATTTCTAATATATATAGGCACGGTAATGTTAAAATTTTGAGACTTTGAAAGTGAGGTTTGCAACTTTCTCTTTGCTTGATATTTGCAAGTAGTTTTCTCACAGCGGCGCTGCATCCATTTCGGTGAGCGACGTTGCTTCTACTTCGGCAGCGGCACGAGTTTCCTGGTTGGCCTCTTGATTAGGCCGTTTGCTGTGCGTACCTCCACAGTGCGAATCTGTCCGTCCGCACCGGGGTAAACAGCTTCCACCCTCCCTCGTGGCCAGGTGTTACGAGGTAACTGGCCGTCAGCTATGAGGACTGGATCGCCCACCTGGAGATTGGGACCTCGCCCATGGGCCTCCCGCCGGTTTTGAAGTTCCGGTAAATACTCTCGGACCCAACGCTGCCAGAACATGTCAGCGAGTATCTGGGAGCGTCGCCAGTGTCTTTTGCTATTCATATCCTTTTCATCAAATACTCCAGGTGTCGGCAATCTCGCAGATCCTCCTAAAAGGAAGTGATTTGGAGTGATGGATTCGTCATCGTCGCTGTCTACAGAGATGTGAGTCAATGGTCTGCTATTTACTGTGTACTCCACCTCGCAGAGCAGCGTGGCTAATACTTCCTCATGCGGATGTCTCTCATGAAGGACGGTGTATAGTGCCGTCTTTACGCACCGTATGAGACGTTCCCACACTCCTCCCATGAAAGGCGCGGAGGGGGTTATAAAACGCCACACTATGCCTCGTCGGCTGGCTTCTTCTCGAAAAGCCTCCCGAAGTTCCTTGTCTGCGCCGTGCATGTTGGTGCCATTGTCGGAGTAAATCTCGGTGGGGCACCCCCGGCGAGCTGCGAATCTTCTTAATGCCAGTATTGCGGAGTCAGCGCTAAGATTTGCGACAACTTCTAAGTGGACAGCTCTGGATGTGAGGCAGGTGAAGAGAGCTACGTATCTCTTCTGATGTTGACGTCCCACAGTGACTGAAAGTGGCCCAAAATAGTCCAGACCGGTGAAGGTGAACGGTCTCTGGTGATGAGCGAGACGTGTACTGGGATGGTCACCGGTCGCTGGCACTGATGGTTGTGCTTTTCTGATGCGACACTGTATGCATTGGCTCACTATCTTTTTCGTGGTGGGTCGAAGTCGGATCACCCAGTAGTGCTGTCGAACCTCGTTGATGGTAGGTTCGGTTCCGCAATGATGCAGGCTACGATGCGTCCAGTCAATGTATAATTGCGTGATGTAATGATCACCATCCAATATAGCTGGACCCTTCATGTCTTCTGTGACTCCCTTCACCGCGGCTATGCGACTTCGTAGCGCGATGATCCCGTCTTTTAATTCTATTTGGAGCGGTCGTAGGCGGCTATCAGAGCGACCTTTTTATTATTACGGAGATCGGTCATCTCTTGTGAGAAGGAGCCCTCTTGTATGGCACGTATCAGGAGCTTTTCGGCCTTTCTGGTGAATTCGGCCTCTAGTGTGATGTACCTTTTGACATCTGTATTTTTCATTTGACTGGGAGGCTGCGCGATTTGTCGCGGATTATTTTTCGATTTCCTCCAGTCGGGATCTTCCTCTTTGTCCTTTTTGGTTCTTTTATAGAACGTTCTGTCTGTGGTTTTGCGGCAGAGTGTTATAAATTGTAGCACTCTAGCCGTAGCTCGCAATAAGCGTTCCCATTTCGAAAACCTTGCTGGATCGGGAACAGCTTCTCGGAGTATGGGAGCTTGATACGATTCCTTAATGGTGAGGGATCTTTCCTTACCTGTAGGTTCGGATGACGTGGGTCTTTCGGTTGGCCATGCTGAGGGTTCTTTATACAGAAACGATGGGCCGTTGTACCACTCGTGATTGGAATCGAAGTTCGGTGGTACGTCCCTCGTGGCAATGTCAGCTATATTCAATTTGGTAGGTACCCAGCGCCAGTCCTCTACTTTACTATGTTCCTCGATTGCTGCTATTCGGTGGGCAACGAAAGGTTTGTAACTCCTGGAGCCCTTTTTTATCCACGTGAGGACAGTTTTGTTGTCAGTCCAATATGTTACGGCTTCGGGCGTCACGCAATGTGCCTGGATGACGGCGGCAGCTACGCGGCTTCCCATCACGGCGGCTTGTAACTCGAGGCGAGGTATGGACGTTACTTTCAGCGGAGCTACCTTCGCCTTAGCCATGATGAGGCTCACATGTACTGTCCCATCGGGTGTGGTTGATCTCCAGTAGACTGCTGTTGCGTAGGCGCTCTCACTGGCATCGGTGAACACGTGGACTTGGAGTGAACGTGCGTCGCTGAATCCCGGGTAGCATCTTGGGATGCTTACTGATTTGAGCTGTTCCAGATGTTGGATCCATGTGAACCATTGTTTAGTCAGGTCTTCGTCCAACTCCTGGTCCCAGTCTGTTCCTCGTCTCCATGCTTCCTGCAGTATTTGTTTTGCTCGAATTGTAACTGGGGAGGCGAGGCCGAGCGGGTCATACAGCGACATTACTATTTTAAGTGCTTCCCTCTTGGTCGGTGTTTTATGCAGCAAATTGATTGGAAGTCGAGCGAGCTTTAGGTTGAAGCTCAGCTGATCGGTACCTGGTTTCCAGATTAATCCGAGTATCTTTTCCTCGGTTCCTTTGTTTCCCAGATCGACTGACTCAGATGCTTCATGGTCAGGTTCTAATTCTTTTACAACTTCTGGTGCGTTGGAAACCCATTTTCTTAAGTTGAAGTGCGCGTTTTTGTGTATGTCGCGTACTTCCTTCGATATTCGCTTTGCCTCTTCCAGAGACTGGAAACTATCGAGATAGTCATCCATATAGTGGTTTTGGATGATAGCTTCTACGGCTTCTGGATACTTGTCTTTGTATTTTTTAGCGTTCCAGTTCTTCGCGAATATGGCTGTGCAGGGTGAACTGGCTGCACCGAAAATGATCGACGTCATTCTATATTCCTGTGGAGCTTCATTACGTCGATCCCCTCTCCAGAGATATCTTAAGGCATCTCTGTCTTCGGGTCTGACTTTGACCTGCATGAACATTTCGGCTATGTCCGCGGAGACAGCGATATTATGGCGGCGAAAACGCATCATGACCCCTGGTAGTGATTGCAGTAGGTCTGGACCCGTGAGCAGGAAGTCGTTCAACGACACCCCCTTTGTTTTGGCTGCGGCATCGTGTACTATTCGAAACTTCTCTGGCTTCATTGGGTTATGGACGTCGAAATGGGGTAGGTACCATGTTCTTCCCGGTGTGCTAGTTTTCGGTGCTATCTCGGCGTATCCTTTTTGTACAAGGGAATTCATTTGTTCATCATACTTCCTTTTTAGATCTTCGTCTCGATCTAATTTTCTTTCGATGGAAACGAGCCGTTTTATTGCTGTTTCATAATTACCAGGCATCTCGATATCCTTTTCCTTCCAGAGAAGCGCTGTTTCTATGTGCACGTCTTTTAACTGACGGGTGCTGCTATTTAGTATATCTTCAGCTTTCTTCTCTGGATCAGAGTCTGGACTTCTCGGATTGATAATGAGAGATTCCAGCGCGAAATATTCGCGGAGTTGGTCATCTATAGTTTCCTCGCTCTTGTGTAGCTCATTGGCCGCGTGGACGCGCTGATACGGGGCTTTAGTGTGTGCCCCGTGTAGCACCCATCCTAATTCTGTGAGCGAGGCGATTGGCTGGTGCGGCGGACCTCTTCGGATTTGAGTGGCTATCAGAAGTCTCCAATTGTCCTGTCCTATTAGGATCCTTGGGTTGCCGGAGTCATATATTAGCTGCTCCTTTAGGTCTTTCAAGTGTTTGCACTTGGCTATGTCTACCGCACGCACAGTCTGTGGCCCCAAGTTTAGGCTTGCGACCGTGCGTGCTCTGAATGGCACCCTTTTGCTGTGGAGACTCTTCAGCGATACTTTGACTCTTCGGGATTCCGGTGAATCGAGGGTAGTGTTTCCGATAGCGGTGATCTTAAACGGGTCGAACCGCCCTTTAGCTCCAATTTGTTTGGCGATCTCTTCATCCATTAGTGAAACTGTTGACCCATCATCCAGCAGGGCGTGTGTGTTTACAGCTCCCGCCGGTCCAATTACTCGCACTGGAATTATTTTTAAATATGCTTGATGCTTTGACACAGCGAATGAGTTAGCAACAGTTTCTTGAGGTTCTTTTTGTTTGACCTCAGTCTTCTCCTTTGTACTATGGAGAAGTCGATTGTTTGTCGCGGTGCATCCTTCTATTCCACACTTATTTGTTTTGCATTTGTGTGTCTGATTTCTATAACGTAAACAGCGGAAACATAAATTATTTTGCTTTGCGAGTTCCCATCTTTTGTTAATATCTGCTTCCTTAAATTTTTTACGTTCGGATCCGTAGTGACCCTCTTTTTCGCACACTCTGCATTTCGGAGACGGCTTAGTAGTAGCCGCATGTGCTCTATGTACTGAACGATTGTTTTGTGCTTCGTTTATGATTTCTGGAGGCGCAAATGCACTGCAGAAGCGAGCTTGCTCGGTAATAAAATCGCTGAAGCAGCCAAGGTCTGGTCTAGAGTCATATTTTTCAGTGTAGATTCTATACCACTGGGCACGTATAGAGTTTGGCAGTTTGTCGGTGAGGTGTCGTAGCAGCTCTGCGTTGACGAGGTAATGATCTCGCTTTAGGGCTCGAAGAGTGACGACGCTTCCCCTCACTTTGCTCGCGAATGTGCAAATGTCTCTGGGCGCTTCTGTACAGCGTGCTAATCCTCGTAACTTCTCGGTTTCTGCTTGCGCAATTGAATCTGGACGCCCAAATTGTAGCTCCAGTTCTCGCATAATCTCATCTGGCTTAGCATGCCCAATAAATTCTGAACTAACTGTTTCCAAGGCTCTTCCTTGTAGACTACGTCTTAGTCTAGCAGTGTTTTCAATATCATTGAAGTAGCCTCGGGTTGTTTCGTAAATGGCACGGAATGAAAGCCACTCGGTATGTGCTCCGCTAAAGCTTGGCAGTGTCATTATAGCTTTCGACGCTGCGAAAGTATGCGACGATAGTGGCGCACTCTCTAATTTTGATTTGTCAGCGAGTGCGCCTATAGCGGATGTGAGCTCCGATATAAATGGACGGAGCCCCCTGTCTTCACTTATGACAGGTTCCTGGTTAGGTTTCTTTGGCTTGGGATCCTTTTGTACATCTTCTGGATAGGAATCCTGGTATGTGAGCTCTGATACAATCGGTAGGAGCCCCCTGTCTTCATTAACGATGGGTTCCTGGCTGAGCTTCTGTGGCATGGGATCCCTTTGTACGTCTTCTGGATAGGAATCCTGGTTCGTGAGCTCCTTTTGGGGCTCACTGAGGTCGACAACGTCCGGGGTTGGCTTTGTGACAGTTTTATTAAATGGGGCCTTCCCTCCGGTGGTTGCGCCTTGATTTGACTTTTGTTTGGCTACAGAGTTTTCGAGCCAAGATCGAACGTACTCACTTTTGGAGTGACCATCTTCATCATAGTCGTCTGATTCGTCTGCTTCTTCAGCCATCTGTAAAGAGATCTGCGCAAGTTCTAGTTTGATCTTCAATACTTCTTCACGAGCCTTCAAAATTCTTCTATTGGGCCGAACAGTCTTCTTTGACTTCGTACTGCAATCGGTGTGGCCCCTCGGTGGCTCTTCGTTGTGGGTGTCTTCCCGGGCTGTTGGCGATGATGCACGGCTAAAGTCATCGTTGCCTTCTATATGTTCCCTCTGCTTCGTTGTGCGGGCCGTAGTGGTCGGCGCGGGCAGGTGTATCCCCCCCTCGGGGGGGCAGCATGGCGCCTCAGCGCCCTCTACCGTTGACGGTGAGCGTGGTGGCATCTGGTGGTGGACGGCGGCGTTACTGGCCGACGAACCTCCTTCCAGACCGACGGTCCACGCCTTGGCTTCCCTTCCTTGCGATCGGGTGATCGGCATCTTGAATCTGAAAAATTCTGCGGTTTTAATACGGTGGTGACTATTTACCCGGTTCCGAAATACAAACGGATAGATCCGGCTCGAAGGACCAACGAATGTGCCGGACGGGCGAAACTCTCCGGAGTAAATGTTGTCGAAGATACTTCGCGAGTCGCTCACGTCCTACACCTATAGGTTCCGGTGGGTACTTTCACCGCCGTCTTTGTGGGTGCCGCTGAGGTATTGTGGACTGTGGTTCAAATCAAAATGCACGATTAACAAATACAAATAGCAAGGTAGTGGCCAGCGGTTCGACTGATTGATTAGTCGCGAAATTTTATAACTATAACTATTGATCACGGTTGTGAATCTACGGTTGTTCACTATTGGTTGGTCACTGTATATTTCGAAAGATTTCTTTAAATTGTACGGTGGTATCAAAGATCTATTGGTAGTAGCTGGTTTTCTAACACTACTGACTAGCAGCTATTATCAACTAAACTAGTTGATTTTATCACTTGTGTAACTGCGGATATCAGTTACCACTTTCACTATAATATGTAACTGCGAATATCAGTTACGACCTTTTTCGGCTAGCTAACACTTTCACGATATGTAACTGCGAATGTCAGTTACGACCTTTTTCGGCTAGCTAACACTTTCACTATTCACTATATACTGCTACTAGTCACTTCAGCTACCACCGGATACCACTCACTTCACTTCACTGTCACTGGTAGTTCTTCACACTACTACTGGTACTGGGTCCCGAGCCCCTAAGGTAGATTTGGGCAATACTTTGCAGTGAGCCGCTTGCCATTTTCCGTTTGCCTCTTTATTGCATAAACTTTTCACTATACAAATGGCATAAATTGCAATATTTTCTATACAAAACTAATTGCTACACTAACATGCTATACATCATTAAATCGGTAGTCTGGTACTTTATTAGTATATCATAAATGTTACTCAAAATATTAACATTGTAAAAAGTTATTAAACGAAATGTCCAAAATTTTCATAATATTTGGGTACATTAATTCTTTGATTTTTCTATAACTACGAAATGCGTTTAATTATACAAAAATATCCCTATACTTCTTTAATCTATAAGCCATATGCTAATTGAATGTCATATTTATAACTCTTTTAGAACATAAAATTATTTTCCTTATTTTAGTATGAACTATTACGCAGTTAATTAAAAACTTTCCACGATAAGACGCGCTGTGATTGGTCGATTTTTTGGTATATAATAAAAGTTGTTTATATCACTTGTTATCAAAACGACATTCTATACAAATATACTAAGAGTTATAAACATGCTAAATAACTATATTAATAAATGTTTTCATCCAGTTTTGTTGGTAATTTCATTATTAATACAAAAAAATAATATTCTTTATAACTTCGTTTCTTAGCGTTGTTAGGCCGTCGCGAACATATATATAATCGGGATCTCGAACGATTTTCATAAAATTTAGTGTCCAGGGAGTTCCGGGGATAAAAAATCGATCTAGCTATGATTTATTTTTAGAAAATGTCTTTTTGTCCGTGTTTTTAGGCAATGAAAAATTGCTACAATATCGTTAGAATAAGAAGGTAAATTTTGACGGATTGTTAGTGATTATAAATAGTTTGGTATTGGTATAGTGGTCGGTCACAGAATCTTAAAACCCCGGTTCGAGCCCAGACCGACCGACCGACTGACCGACTTTTTTAATTTTTTTTCATGTTCCTTTAAATCTATTTTTTCGAGCCCTTTTTTAGTATTTTTTAAAAACACGAAAATTTAAATTAAAATAATTGCACTCATGATTTTTTATTCAAATAACCAGTTCCGTTTTTTCTGTTATGTCGCTAGGATCAAAAAATATTATTTATATTTCATCAGTATGTAATTTGTATCTAAATATAATTTCCAAAACACACGAATTAAAAAAAATCGAGCGAAAAATACCGAGCAAAGCTCGGTCAACCGGGTACTTATCATTGAACTGAAATTCCACCCAAAGGTTGTCTAATGCGGTTATTCTTTTTGAGTTTTACTAATAAATAAATCTTACCGATTATTTAACGAAGTGACTTATCAACGAGTACACTTTCATAAATATATAATTTCGATCATTAACGACTTTGCTCGGAAAACTCAAAACTTCAATCAGTTAATAAAGCAACCCCGTCTTCCCAATCCTTTTTCCACTTTACGAACAAATTCGTGTTACAATGATAAAAAAATAGTTTTAACAATCTTGCTAAATCGAATACTTACTTGCACTCACGCTCATCTAGTGAATGTAAACGGATGTTACTTGTCGAAACATCAGTGCATAAAGTCGTGGGAGTTCCACAATATTCGAAAAAGCATCCGGACTGCGCAGGACCTAGAGAACTACATCCAGAACCACAGCGATGAGCGGCTGGCGCGCATCGAGGACATCGGGCGGCAGCTCATCGACGCGCACATCATGCCCGACTGGATTCAGGCTGAGATCGACGCCGTCACCAGCCGCTGGCACACGCTCAAACAACAGGTACTTTGCACTTTACTTCACTCATTTTCTTTTCATTTATTCGATATAATATTGCAACATGCGGGATGAGTGAAAATGTGAATAAGAAATTAATGTATTCTTCCAAAATTGCGTCATTTAAAGTGGTTGAATCGTGAGGTCCTTGATAATCGTAGATGTTCGACTGCTCGAAGTCGCTTCCCGAAATAAACTCTACTTTCGCGTGACCGAAATAATTAAATCTTCGATTGCCGATCCACGTTTTTATATGGGTGACCTAGAGAACTTGATAAGGGGACTAGAACTTTCTAGCTCAATGACGGTTATTCTACTCTTTTTATACTTGATAAAAGGTCTAGAACTTTCTGGCTCAATGCCGATTATTCTACTCCGTTTATACTTGATAAGAGGACTATAGAACATTCTAGCTCAATGCTGGTTATTCTACTCTTTTTATACTTTAAGAGGACTATAGAACTTTCTAGCTCCATGATGTTATTCTACTCTTTATACTTGAAAAGAGGACTATAGAACTTTCTAGCTCAATGCCGGTTATTCTACTCTTTTTATACTTGATAAGAGGACTATAGAACTTTCTAGCTCAATGCCGGTTATTGTACTCTTTTTATACTTGATAAGAGGACTGTAGAACTTTCTAGGTCAATGCCGGCTATTCTACTCTTTTTATACTTGATAATAGGACTATAGAACTTTCTAGCTAAATGCCGGTTATTGTACTCTTTTTATACTTAATAAGAGGACTGTAGAACTTTCTAGCTCAATGCCGGTTATGCTACTCTTTTTATACTTGATAAGGGGACTATAGACCTTTCTAGCTCGATGCCGGTTATTGTACTCTTTTTATACTTGATAAGAGGACTGTAGAACTTTCTAGCTCAATGCCGGTTATTCTACTCTTTTTATACTTGATAATAGAAATATAGAACTTTCTAGCTAAATGCCGGTTATTGTACTCTTTTTATACTTGATAAGAGGACTGTAGAACTTTCTAGCCCAATGCCGGCTATTCTACTCTTTTTATACTTTATAAGGGGACTATAGAACTTTCTAGCTCAATGCCGGTTATTCTACTCTTTTTATACTTGATAAGAGGACTATAGAACTTTCTAGCTCAATGCCGGTTATTGTACTCTTTTTATTCGTGATAAGAGGAATATAGAACTTTCTAGCTAAATGCCGGTTATTGTACTCTTTTTATACTTGATAAGAAGACTGTAGAACTTTCTAGCCCAATGCCGGTTATTCTACTCTTTTTATACTTGATAAGGGGACTATAGAACTTTCTAGCTCAATGCCGGTTATTCTACTCTTTTTATACTTGATAAGAGGACTATAGAACTTTCTAGCTCAATGCCGGTTATTGTACTCTTTTTATACTTGATAAGAGGACTGTAGAACTTTCTAGCTCAATGCCCGTTATTCTACTCTTTATATACTTGATAATAGGACTATAGAACTTTCTAGGACATTACCGGTTGTACGGTGCAACACCGTGCATTCTCCCACGTCAGCATTTTAGTAATTTGACACTATTCGCGACTGGCCTCATTCATTAATATTTTATTTTTTTAGTGTGTTTGTGTTTGCTTACCAACACGGTCGCGTGACTCAATCTTATATTTTTACCAAGTTTCGTGTATTGTGAAATCGCAATAAATCATTGTTTTTCTCAAGATCGTGTTTAAATCATTCGTCATCAGATCAAGTAAAAGGTGTGTGGTATACCAAGACCATACATCTTTATGGTCCTTCGAGGAAACTGATCAGTGTTTGTGGATCTCAAGTGCAGTGCGATCGGTTCGGTTGGCCTCCCACCAGCGGGTCTCACCAGCCGAATTGAGACGGCGCTCTACGTGTACTGAGTCTGCAAATATACTGAGAACCAGTAATAACACCAAGCACAAAACCGAGAATATCAAGAATACCACAAGCATAGCAAATTTGAAGCATTCATCAAGCAAACCAAGCAAGCATTCACCAAGCAAACCAAGAAAGCATTCACCAAGCACACCAAGCAAGCACTCTCCAAGCACACCAAGCATAAGCATTCATCAAGCACATCAAGCAGAAGGATTCCACAAGCAAATCACAAGCATATCAAGCAAGCGTATCAAGGTATTTTCAAAAACAAGCAAAACAAGTAAGTGATTTTTTACCAAGGTTTTAACGTATCAACTCCTTCACCAAGTAATGTCAAGCATGGAAAATCTCCTAGCAAATCAACAACAAATTATCGATGGCATTAATCAAATATTTGTAAATTTCAAGAAAGATAGTCAAGAGCGAAAGACGCCCGACTATATTAATCGAAGATTGAATAATTTAGAAGGGTATTGGCAGGAATTCCTGAATAATCATGTTGAACTGTGCGCTTTTCCAGACAAGTCCCATGCTTATTTTACTAACAATACGTATGAAAAAACCAAAGCAAATTATGAGAATATAACAGCTACAATAAAAGCGTACTTACCGAAGTCGGAACATCAACCAAAACCTTCAACGCCCTTCATAGGACCCGCAACTCCAATGGGTAGATCCTCAACTTCGGGAGCTCAACATTCATTTAGAACGGAGTCCCCGGGAACCAACAGCAAGACAGATGAATTATTCAAGAAGCAATCAAGCAACTTCAGAGCATTTAAAAGAACAGTTTCTAACATAAATCTTGACGATGTGACGGAGAAATGGGAGCTGGAAGATCTCCTCCGCTCTTTGCAGTCGCGATGGTCAGCTATCGACAGTCTGCACTGGTACATCGACGGTGAAGTTCAAGGAGCCAACCAAGAATATGAGAGCACTTTTTCATATTATGAACAACTATATAATTCCACCAAACGATCCATCAACAGCAAGCTGTGGTCAGTGTCCCATCGGGAAAAATCAACCCCCCAGATGGACATACCTGTTTTTGTAGGAAATTATCATCAGTGGACATCATTCAAGGACCTGTTCACTGTAACTATCCATAATAACCCATCATTATCAAACGCACAGAAAATGCAATTTCTTAAATTTAAGGTGCAAGGCGAAGCAGCAAGGCTTTTGCAGCATCTTCCGATCAGCACTGAAAACTATAATATCTGCTGGGAAATTCTTAACCACAGATACAACAACAAGAAACTCATTTTTACTTCGCACATCAACAGCTTATTGAATATTCCTGTCATACAACAGCATCAAGCTATCAACCAGATCAAGCGACTTCATGACACCACTCTGGAGACACTCAACGCCGTGAAAAACTTAGGTGTTGATATCAGTACGTGGGATCCATTGCTGGTGCACTTACTGTCACAAAAATTGGACAATGAAACAATTTCAAATTCAATGATTACATTGAATTTGAATAACAATAACAAATTCAATGATTACAATGAATCCCTAGAACAACCACGTGATTTACCGACGCTCAAAGAATTTTTGGCATTCCTGGAAGGAAAATTCACTACGTTGGAAACATCCCGTAGAAAACAAGAACCAACCACGCAAAAACCATCATCAAGTCAGGTCCCGGTGAAGCATAATAAATCAAGATACCAAGTATTTTCCAACTACAATGTTACAGAACCAACAAATGCAAAAACAAGTAATCAGTTTACAATCACGTGCCCGCTCTGTAACAATGGCCATGGAATATATTTTTGCCAAAAACTTATAGCAATGACGCCGCAGCAGAGACGCAGTACCATATCAAGATTATGGTTGTGCTCAAACCGCCTAAACCATCACCAAGGAAAGTGTATTTCTAAGAATTGCTGCCGCGAATGCCAAGGTCAGCACAACACAATATTGCACGAAGCATTCGTAACATCTAAAACCATGAACCAACCTAGCTCATCAAGAACGGTTAACCAGGAAAACTCATCAAGCAGCGCAGATGCTGTCCAGCAGAAACAGAACAGTGTGCACGTGTCACAGCAGCGCGACGTGCCAGAGATACTGCTCGCTACAGCTATTGTTCAAGTTCAAGCTAACAATGGCTCTTACTACAAGCTCCGACCACTCCTGGACCAAGGATGCCAGACCTCAATTATCACGGAGAAAGCAGCTCAACTTCTATCACTACCTAGAGGTCAGTGTAAAGGGGTCATAACGGGGATCGGCATAAAGGAAAACAATTGTAAAGGCGTGATCAAGTTAACAATCAAGTCCAATAATAGCGACTTCACACTTAATACCGAAGCTCTCATAATGAAAACTGATCAATAATTTACCAAACTACACCTTGGACAAGCCGTCATGGTCATTCCTAGAAAATATACAGTTAGCAGATCCAGAATTCTACAAAAGTCGGCGGGTAGATATACTTCTGGGAGCAGAAGTATACTCAAACATCATCTTAGACGGAATTTGCAGAGAAAACAATAACTCGCCAATCGCCCAACAAACGCGATTTGGTTGGATATTAAGTGGAAGCGCTAATCAAGTTACTTTACAGTGCAATGTTTTGCTGAATAATATACAAAACATCCAACAGTTTTGGGAGATCGAGGACATTACTCAAGAGTCTACTCTCACGTCAGAAGATCAAGCGTGCATCGATTTGTATAAATCAACAACCACAAGACGCGAGGATGGAAGATACCAAGTGAAACTTTCCCTTAAGTCAAACATTGAACAAGACTTGGGCACATCGAAACAAAAAGCAATTGCGCAATTTTAACAATTGGAACAAAATAATACCGCAGAACATTATAAATTATTTATTCAAGAATACTTGGCATTGGGTCATATGAAACCGGCTACCGGTAACAAGAAACCGGACTTTCACCATTTGCACCATTGTGTCGAGCGCCCTGAGTCTACAACTACAAAAATCAGGGTTGTATTCAATGCCTCGGCAAAAACTTCGACAGGGTTGAGCCTTAATGATCTTATGCACAAGGGCCCAAATCTTCAACAAATCTCCAAAAATTAATTTTGGAGTGGCGTCAATATCAGTTTGCATACACAGCTGATATAGAAAAAATGTTTCGCCAAATTTGGCTGAAAGAACAATACCAAAAAATAATATGGCGAGATAACCCAGAAGAATCATTGCAGGAATACCAACTTACTACAGTCACATATGGCACCAAGGCCGCGCCATATTTGGCAATGATGACACTGAAGCAGTTGGCTGATGATGAAGAAAAATACTACATCAAGACTCAAGCAGCTTCAGTTTTACGGAATAGCCTGTATATGGATGATGTAATCCATGGCTGTCATTGCGCTGACCTTGAAAAAAAGGTTGAAGGACGACTTCATCAAGCTATTAAAAGCAGGCGGCTTTAATCTCAGGAAGTGGTCATCCAATATTCCAGAATTATGTGAAAATGTCAGTCAAGAAAGGAGTTTTGAGTTTAGAGCTGCTGAATCTACAAAGACCCTAGGGTTGAGATGGAACCCTCAAGAAGATTCCTTCACTTTCCAACACAAAATTCAAGCTCGTCAGACAAGCGGCACCAAGAGAAGCTTATTATCTGACATATCAACCTTTTGGGACCCTCTGGGCTGGATTTCACCATTGACTGCCAAGTTGAAGCTACTTTTCCAACCTAAGTGGCTATCTAACATCGACTGGAATGATACACTTCCCGATAACATCAATTTGGAGTGGCAGAAAATCAGGGACGATATTCATAACATCGAAAAAATTCAAGTAAAAAGATGGCTCAATACAAACGAAACCGATGTTATTGAGTTGCATGGATTTTGCGACTCGTCAACAAAAGCGTACGCTTGCGTAATATACTGCAAAATAACTCGTGGAGACCAAAGTACAGTGGTTTTGGTCGCGGCAAAAACAAGGTTAGTGCCGGTCAGCAAAACTGTAAGTTTACCTAGACTTGAATTATGCGTTGCAGTTTTGTTAGCAAAATTAATGTCCAAGGTAAAACAGAGTTTAGAAAATTACGAAATCAAGCAATACGGCTGGGTTGACTCCACGGCAGTGCTGGGGTGGCTGCAGGGTGATCCGAGCAGGTGGAAAACCTTCGTAGCGAACGGAGTCAAGCAAGTTACCGACGTCATTCCAGCACAAGACTGGCGATACGTAAAGTCCCAGGACAACCCAGCGGACTGCGAAAGCAGAGGCCTAACTGCTACACAACTAGTGAGTCATTCTCTGTGGTGGCAGGGACCAAGCTGGCTGCCTACTTATCAAGATAAACAAGAAGAAACAAGTTATGATACCAATGAAGAACAAAAGAAGGCAAAGCAGATAAATATTTCGACATACCAAGATCAAGAAATGAATATTTTGGGTCAAATTATCAAGAAATACAGTAAGTTCAATAAACTAATCCGCGTCGTAGCCTGGGTATACCGTTTCATAAACACTACAAGAACAAAAATTAAGATGCCATCATTAGAAGAAGTCAGAGCAGCAAAGCAAAGAATAATCAAGCATGTTCAGCAAGAAGAGTTTTCGCAAGAGATAGAAGATCTCAAGACAAAACAGAGCGTGAACACCAAGAGCAAGATAGTAAACTTACACCCTTATTTAGATGAAAAAGGCGTTCTCAGAGTTGGTGGTAGACTGAGAAACGCGCAGATAAGCATGGAAATGAAGCACCCAATCATTATTCCACACGCTAACCATCTTACGGAGTTGTTCATAGACGAAGCCCACAGTCTTACATTTCACGGGGGACCAAGATTAACAGCATCATTTATTCGTCAGCAGTATTGGATAGTAGGGGGCAACAGGGCTACTAAGAAGCGCTTACGACAGTGTGTGAGATGCCGACGGTTTGGAACAAGCAAGCAACATCAACTCATGGGTGACCTACCTAGTGCCAGAAGTAACCCATCTCGCCCGTTTTCTCACACAGGATTGGATTATACCGGCTTCATCATGATCAAAGGCAGTAAAGGACGAGGCACCAAGTGTACCAAGGGATATATGGCTTTGAAGAGGATGGCTGCCAGACGGGGAACGCCAAGTCACATTTACAGTGACAATGGCACCAACTTCGTCGGAGCAAGCAGAGTCCTAACACAAGAATACCAAGAAATTATATCGACCATCAACCAAGATAATCCAGAGGTAATGCAAGAGATCACAGAAATGCACATACAGTGGCATTTTAACGCTCCTTCCTGGCCCTCAGCAGGCGGGTTATGGGAAGCGGCCGTTAAAAGTCTAAAATATCACCTGAAACGCGTCATTGGTGAACAGAGACTGACTTACGAAGAGTTCGCCACCATACTGTACCAACTAGAAGGCTGCTTAAATACAAGTCCATTGTGCGCCATGAATGAAGACCTAGACAACCTGGACTATTTGACGCCAGCACACTTCCTAGCAAGTGGACCTGTGTTGACGATATTTGATACAGAGCAAGATCTATGAACAAGATGGTACCTTTGTCAAAAAATGTATAACGACATATGGAAACGATGGCGTTCAGAGTACTTGACCCAACTAAATGTACGCAGTAAGTGGCAAAGGGAACAAAAAAATATCAAGATCAACGACGTCGTGCTCGTCCACGAAGACAACTTACCTCCAGGACGGTGGGCTACGGGGCGCGTCGTCGAACTTCATCCCGGTTCTGATGAGCAAGTGAGAGTGGTCACACTGAAAACCAAGAATGGCTACCTCAAAAGGCTGGTCGTGAATTTATCGCTACTACCTGTAAATCAAGAGTCAGTTGGCATGCGATAATAACACAAACAAACCATCATCAATCAAGAACGATCAACAAACAAGAGCGCCTCAATCGGTTAAGAAACATAATGATTTCTTATATTTACGCGAACACTACACATGATTAAAACTACTTTTACGGATTTTATCGCGTTTATTTTTACTTTTTATTTACTTTTATTTTTAATTCCCAACGTTTCGGGCACTTTCCAGCACCCATTGTCACGGGGGACTGAGATGACTGACGTCCCGATGTCATTGTTAAACCCGGAATACCTTCAGCTTTTTTAATTATTGTTTATGGTCCGATCTATGCAAAATGAACTATGTCCTGAGGTCTTGCAGTGGTATACTTGGGTTTAGTTTTAATTTTATTGATTGTAGGATCCCAAGCAGGTGGTAGTACTCAGCCTCCTTCTCTATTGAAATTAGGATGTTTTTTAATTTCAATAGCCTCACGTATCATCCTTGGTAGGAATCGGTGTTCTTTCGCGAGGATTTGTGGTCTATCAAATCTGATGTAATGGTTGGGGCCGTCTAGGATATGATCACAAACTGCAGACTTCCCGGAACGTTGATGCTTCACATCAGCTATATGTTATTTCTTTTCTCGTCGCTTGCGTTGGCTATGCTATTTTTCATGAGCATACTTACCACATCATCATGTTCTTTTCTTAACACACCTCTGAAGTCGAACCAAGGAATATATTTTGACAAAGTCTCTGACATGCAAGTAATTAGAGACGAATGGACCATGGTCGTCTATTATGACATGAGCCCCTACTGGCAAGGGATGAAGACCTTTGAACAATATTCCAATTAATTGCAAGAAACATGCTGTGGCAACTACGTCATAGTTACTCCGAATTCCAGCATTATAATACTATTTTGGTGACACAACATTCCCGCACGCGCTCGCGCCGCCGCCGAGGACTGATCAACGGAGTCGGCAGTATCGCGAACTCATTATTCGGAATTTTAGACGAGAATTTTGCTCAAAAATACCAAAAAGACATAACGCTCATCCGTGATAATCAGCAGCATCTGGCAAACTTGTGGCGAAATCAAACCTCTATAGTCGAGGCGGAGTATAACTTACTTAAAAGGAGTGAAGAAGCTATGAACAGGCAGCATAAGTTAATAAACAAACAGATGCTAAATATAGAAAGGGCCGTGAACATATTAGAGCTTACTCCTTTCTAAAGGGCCGGCAACGCACCCGCAATTCTCCTGGTGTTGCGGTTGATCATGGGCGGCGGTAGTCACTTAACATCAGGTGAGCCGCATGTTCGTTTGCCCCCTCTTCTATAAAAAAAAAAAAATATTAAACTCAGAGGTTGTCAACATGTCTCAAGTGAATCAATTAACTTTTGGCAGCCGTAGCTGCAAGCAATATGATACAGGAACTACGAAGCGTGCAAGAATATCTGTGATCGTGTCATTGCTAGACACGATCACAGATATTTATCACGGGAGATTTAATTTCCATCTATTATCTCCAGGACAGCTTAGAAATGAACTCGGTGTCATAGCAAGCCAAATATCGAAGGAGCTGGCCTTACCAATCGAAAACATACAAGCAAGCCTTCAAAGTATTTATCAACTTTTAACAATAAAGGCCAGAATATGTGAAGATTACCTGCTGTTCGAGATAAAGGTGCCGCTCATCAGTAGAGATTCCTTCGAAATATTTCATCTTATTCTAGTACCGACCAAGATTAATAACAGCAAGATGGTGACCACGATACCAATATCGGAATACGTGGCCATTAACCTAGCAAAGGATGCGTACATTGTGATGGATATAGATGAAATTTCATCATGCTGTCAGTAAGCTAACTCGTATTTATGTCACTTAAAGAAACCAGTTTACCATCTCTCACAAGACGAGAAATTCTGTGACTTCGATAATATAAAACAGCAGTGTAAAACTGTTGTGGACTCCTGCAATTACAAATGGACTGAATTAAACAATATAAACCAGTACTTATACTTTTGTTGTGAGAGGTGTCAGTTACGAGTGATGTGCGCGGATCAGGTGACCGCGCCACAGCTGGAGCGCGCCGGTATCGTCAGCATTTCACACGGGTGCATTGTCAAGTCCGACCTATTTACGGTGCACGCTCGTAACCTTGACCGCAGCGTTATTAAGATGAACCAAGACATCAAGGTTGAAGACTTCAGTCCGATAAACAATATCATCAACGCATCGATCCCGATGTCGTCTATAGTAGATGAAACCATAAATGACCGCCAAAAACAATTTTCGGATTTAAAAAACAGCTAAAAGATTTGAAAGAGCAGGCGGTGTTGACAAGTGATGTATCATACCATGATGTGCATCATTATGCTCTCATCTACATTATGATCGGAGCAGCAATTATCGTGGGTGCTGGCCTGGCGTGGCGGCGAATGCGACAAACACGGTTAGCACGAGCCAACTCTCCGGCAGTGCCCCCGGCGGAGGACCGCACCGCGGTTCGCCTCTCCTCCGTCCGAAACAGCATTTGTGAAGAAGAAACGACCAATCGTAGTGATTCTGTTACCAATAAACTAGACAGTGTTCGAATTGTAAACAGGTCTACGTCGCCCATAGCAACTCATACATCTTTTTTCAAGCAATCATGATCAGCATCCCGCCCTCATCTGGCGGCCCGGAGCATGTACGGTGCAACACCGTGCATTCTCCCGCGTCAGCATTTTAGTAATTTGACACTATGCGCGACTGACCTCATTCATTAATATTTTATTTTTTAGTGTGTTTGTGTTTGCCTACCAATACGGTCGCGTGACTCAATCTTATATTTTTAACAAGTTTCGTGTATTGTGAAATCGCAATAAATCATTGTTTTTCTCAAGATCGTGTTTAAATCATTCATCATCAGATCAAGTAAAAGGTGTGTGGTATACCAAGACCATACACCGGTTATTCTACTCTTTTTATACTTGATAAGAGGACTGTAGAACTTTCTAGCACAATGCCGGTTATTATTTTCTTTTTATACTTGATAAGATGATTATAGAACTTAGTAGATACTTGGATAGTGAAGTAAATTTCAACTAAATTTTATAATAAAGTACGTAGGTGTATTATTTCTGTAGATAAATTATTACTTAATTCTTTTCTGCTATAAGTACCTGAAAATGAAATAAATTCAAATTTCATAACTTCCCACTAAAATCCTTCAGTAACTTAAAGAATGATTTATCTAAAACCTTTGTTGGTCATTTAGCATCTATCTATGCATCAGTTATAGTGGGAATGACGTGTTGCCATTACGATTGATCAAATAGGTAATGTACATTATATATATATATATATATATATATATATATATATATATATATATATATATATATATGTGCCGGACGGTCGAAACTCTCCGGAGTAAATGTTGTCGAAGATACTTCGCGAGTCGCTCACGTCCTACACCTATAGGTTCCGGTGGATACTTTCACCGCCGTCTTTGTGGGTGCCGCTGAAATATAGTGGACTGAGGTTATAATCAAAATGCACGATTAATAAATACCAATAGCAAGGTAGTGGCAAGCGGTTCGACTTATTGATTAATCGCGAAATTTTATAACTATTTATCACGGTTGTTAAACTACGGTTGTTCACTATTGGTTGGTCACTGTATATTTCAAAAGATTTCTTTAAATTGTACGGTGGTATCAAATATCTATTGGTAGTAGCTGGTTTTCTAACACTACTGACTAGCAGCTATTATCAACTAAACTAGTTGATTTTATCACTTGTGTAACTGCGGATATAAGTTACGACCTTTTTAGGCTAGCTAACACTTTCACTATATGTAACTGCGAATATCAGTTACGACCTTTTTCGGCTAGCTAACACTTTCACTATATGTAACTGCGAATATCAGTTACGACCTTTTTCGGCTAGCTAACACTTTTACTATATGTAACTGCGAATGTCAGTTACGACCTTTTTCGACTAGCTAACACTTTCACTATTCACTATATGCTGCTACTAGTCACTTCAGCTACCACCGGATACCACTCACTTCACTTCACTTGTCACTGGTAGTTCTTCACACTACTACGGGTACTGGGTCCCGAGCCCCTAAGGTAGACTTTGGCAATACTTTACAGTGAGCCGCTTGCCATTTTCCGTTTTGCCTCTTTATTGCATAAACTTTTCACTATACAAATGGCATAAATTACAATATTTTCTATACAAAACTAATTGCTACACTAACATGCTATACATCATCGAATCGGTAGTCTGGTACTTTATTAGTATATCATAAAGGTTACTCAAAACATTAACATTGTAAAAAGTTATTAAACGAAATGTCCCAAATTTTCATAATATTTGGGTACATTAATTCTTTGATTTTTCTATAACTACGAAATGCTTTTAATTATTCAAAATATTCCTACACTTCCTTAATCTATAAGCCATATGCTAATTCAATGTCATATTTGCAACTCTTTTAGAACATAAAATTATTTTCCTTATTTTTAGTATGAACTATTACGCAGTTAATTAAAACTTTTAGAGAGTTCCACGATAAGACGCGCTGATTGGTCGATTTTTCTTAATATAATAAAAGTTGTTTATATTATTTGTTATCAAAACGACATTCTATACAAATATACTAAGAGTTATAAACATGCTAAACAACTATATTAATACACATTTTCATCCAGTTTTGTCGGTAATTTCATTATTAATGCAAAAACAATATTCTTTATAACTTTGTTTCTTAACGTTGTTAGGCCGTCGCGAACAATATATATAACTTTTAAATTACATTAAAACCTTTTCAACTATTTTATATATATATATGGGGGTCATTGTAGAAGCGTGCTCGTCGCGACCCCTGCCAGCCCTTTTCAGGGCTGCAATTCTACACAGCTGCGCACCCATGCGAACGAGGGTTAGGGCGTCCCCCCAAGGCGACGCACACCAGCTCGTCCCCGTTGGTGTGGATTGCAGCGCGCAAAGCGGCGATGGGGACCGCCACCCGTCACGCACAGCCCGACACGGCGGAAGGTGGAGGACGGAGTGCAGAGTTGGCACGTGGAATGTTAGAGGAGGCATGAGAGATAAGACGAATGAGTTGATCGAAATAATGAAAGAAAGAGAATTAGATGTCGTGTGTATGTCGGAGACCAAACGGAAAGGCAGTGGTATTGAAGAGCTCCCTGGCGGGACGTTAGCTATATGGTCCGGAGTCCCGGAAAGCGAGAACGCCTGCCAAGGAGTGGGAGTGCTGTTGTCGTCCCGGTTGGTCGATCTTATGACTGAATACAAGGTTGTGAACTCAAGACTTCTCTGGGTTCGCTTCAAAATGGGACTGACGAAGTTATTCCTTTTGGCTGTTTATGCGCCGGTAGCTTCGTCGTCCAGGGCTGAGCTGGAGGAGTTTTGGGAGAATGTAAGAGAAGTTCTAGATTTGGTTAAGGGAAACGAAAGAACTGTTGTATGTGGTGATTTGAATGGATGGGTAGGCATCGCTCGACCAGGATACGAGTCGGTGCTTGGAAAGTTTGGAGATAAAAGGGTTAATGATGCTGGCAAGCTTATACTGGCTGTATGCAAGGAAAAGGGTCTTCTTGTGACAAACACTATGTTTAATCACAGAAAGATCCATATGTACACTAGAGAAAGAAAGAATGAGAGAAGTATGATTGATTTGTTCCTGGTGGATGAGCGACTGCGAAAACAGGTGATGGATACACGAGTGTTCAGGGGTGCTGACCTGGGAACGGATCATTATCTAGTAATTACTAGATTTAGGGGTTTGTTCGCGGGTTGGCGCCACCGGACGGCAGTAACAGAACCACAGTCGGTCTGTCGCATCCGAAGCTGGAAGCTTCAGGAAGCGGATACTAGGGACAAATATCACACGAGGGTAGCCGAAAAGCTTGACACCATCGATGGCAGGAAAGAATGTGTGGAGAACATGGCAGAACCTTAGGGATGGAATGGTAAGTGCAGCGGAAGAAGTATGTGGTACGACAAAAAGAGGTAGTAGTAAAAGAAGAGATGCATGGTGGAATGACGAAGTGAAAGAAGCTGTAAAAAAGAAGAAAAAAGCATGGTTAGACTACTTAGCCTCTAGTAACGATGAGCATATGAGAGAGAAGATGAAAGAAAGATATAAGCTGCAGAAAGTTCATGCGAAAACATTGATTGAGGAAGTACGTGAAAGGTGTAGAATAGAAGCGGACGAGAGGTTGTCGCACAACTTTAGGGAAAACTCCAAACTCTTCTGGAAAGAGGTTGGAAGGTCCCGGAGTGGTGCGACAGCTTTAAGAATGAACAAAGTGCTTTCGAGAACCAATGACGTCCTCTCGGAAAAATCGGACGTCATGCAGCGATGGAGTGAATTTTATAGAGAATTGTATGCGTGTCATGATCTCAGTGAAGGATCCGTGGGTGACGCCGTGACTGGCACGCCAGACACGGACCTCGATGACACTGAGGTCATCAGCATGAAAGAGATTGAACGTGCGATTCGAAGTTTGAAATGTGGTAAGGCTGCGGGACTAGACAGAGTTACTGCTGAAATGGTCAAGTACGGTGGGCCTCGCGTCTGGGACAGCTTTCATCTGCTGTGCAATTTGTGCTGGCGGACGGGAGATGTCCCGGATGATTGGCGATCCGCGGTCATTGTGCCTTTATATAAAGGTAAAGGTTCACATTTTGACTGCGGGAGCTATCGGGCGATCAGCTTGACCAGTTTAGCAAGTAAAGTTTATTCGAAGGTTTTGACACGCAGGATGCAAGAGAAATCGGAAAGATTCTTATGGGAGGCACAATGCGGATTTAGACCTGGAAGAGGATGCACGGATCAAATGTTTTCTCTCCGCATGATCACGGAGAAGCTTCTGAGTGTTAACCAGAGGATTTTCTGTGCTTTTGTGGATCTGGAGAAAGCATTTGATAAGGTTATAAGGAAGAAAATGTGGGAACTGCTGCCGGGATATGGTGTGGATGGTCGATTGTTAAGGGCTGTGCAGTCACTTTACTATGACTGTAAAGCCTGTGTGCGGGTAGGGCATGACCTGTCACCCATGTTTAGCGTCCAAGCGGGCGTAAAACAGGGTTGTGTCATGTCTTCCTGGCTGTTCATACTGTATCTCGACAGCTGTTTACAGAAGCTGAAAGATAGCTGTTTGGGTGTGAAAATTGGTGACATAAAAGTTAATTGTCTGCTGTATGCTGATGATGCAGTGCTTATTGCACCATCAGAAGCAGAACTGCAGGCATTAGTCACGTGTATGAAAGAGGAATGTGAAATTAAAGGTCTCCGTTTGAATGCTAATAAAACTAAGGTTCTGGTATTTGAAAAGGACGAAAAGAGAACGAAATGTGAAATATGGGTAAATCAGGAATGTCTAGAACAGGTAAATGAAATTGTATACTTGGGGAGTGCTTTCAGCCGGGATGGAAGATGTGATTTAGATGTGGATAGGCGTGTCGCTGCCGGAAACAAAGTCAATGGTGCCCTGAATGCATTAGTCAAAAGGCAAGGCGTGGTGAAGAGTGCACGCCTTGCAATACATAACGCAGTTTTGGTACCGACTTTGTTATATGGCAGCGAAACCTGGGTATGCCAGAAGAAGCATAAAAGCAAGTTGAATGCAGTGGAGATGCGATCTCTTCGTAAAATGTGTGGCGTTACCATAGCCGACCGAAAGCGAAACGAAGAGATTCGCAATATGGCAGGATTGAAAGATGACCTTATCACAAAAATTGATAGGGGCGTACTCCAATGGTTTGGGCACGTTGAACGAATGAGTGAAGACCGAATGGTGAAGAAAATATATAGAGCGAAAGTAAATATTAAAAGGTGTCGAGGTAGACCGAGACTAACTTTCGAAGACCATGTGAGCAAATTGCTCGAAGAGGGGAGGGTCAAAAGTACTCGGATACCTAGACGTGCATGTATGAAGAAGTTAATGAACCTGAAAGAAGCGAAAGAGGTATGTAAGGATCGTGACACTTGGCGATCTGTTCTCTCTGGCTACCCCGTTAGGGATTGTGCGTGACGATAAGTAAGTAAGTAAGTAAGTAACTATTTTATCCTACAATTAAATATACTAAACGCTAAACAAAAACTATTTCAACAAGTAGTTACAAAAAATTATTTACGTAAACAAAGTTAAAAAACTATAACATTCAATCGCCTACAACGCGCTAGCGCCGACTACGTATGTTACCCTGGGCACAGCGATGACACTCCGTGTACGTGAGAGTTCAAGCGCCAGTGACCTTGAGTCAGAGCGTGTAACGCTAGGGTTGATACTGAACCGAAATGGAAAATTATATACTTGTGCCAAAGAAGACACATATTAGGTATATGTTATTTAATGTAAACTTATGTATTAAAGTAATGAAAGATAAGTTCAATTTTAAATCAACTTTTATTAAATATCTTAACAAATATCATAATATAAACTGTTTACACCAATCTTTCCGCCTAGAAAATTTCGGCTACTTCAAATATCGGCATTTCAATAAAAATATAGAATTAATTTCCGGAATCAATCAGAAACCTCTTGTAAACAATAAATTAGGTTAAGTATTAAATATTTTACAAATATAAATATATTATAAATATAATATATTTTATAAATATTTTAAAAATTATTAAATATCTTTATAGATAGGAAATATTAAAACTTCCAACCAAACAAAATATGCAAGACAGTTAATGGTTAACATAAATAATTAACTAACACTTATTATTTCGGTACGCAATAGTAAGTATTACCTATTTACTACCCTTTAAAAATTACTTACTCTTATATATTTTTGGCTTTTACGGTTACTTTTATAATTTTTATTATTATTTTTAACTATTGCAAAAATTCGTAGCCGTATATATAATTTCTTCTATGTTTTGAGATAAATCATTTTTATTTCTAATGAAATAATTTTTAAATCTCCTTTCAAGCACATCCACGAAGCTTATGAACGACTCTGGGGGTGTTATCAGACCTACTGTTGGCCTTAAAGCGTTGTTTTTATTATATTCTTTATAATATGTGAATAAAGTGTCTCTAGAAAGATTACATGGTTCTTGTTGCTTATTGAAATACTCAACCATTTTGTGACACCCATGTTTTGCTATGCACTTTCGTAATAAATAGCCCGTTATATATACTAGAGCATTTTTTGTGGCAATTCAAATCTATAGTCAGTAGTTCCTACATTTAGTATAGGTTGGATGGATACTTCACTTTCCTTCTCCATTGTCACCTCGTTGGACATACCGACATAATCACTGACTTTGAATAGGATAGCATTCAAGTCATCTTCACAATTACAGCCCTTTGTGGGTTTCAATATATTCAGTAAAAATTATTTCCTAAACGCTCTATTGAACTGTATAGCCGTTGGTTCAGTAGAGTTACCACCTTGTTTACGTATTTGACCAAAAAAATTTTCATCGCAGTCTTGATTCAAATTCCTTGTTAAAAGAAAGTTATGACCGTCCCGCTTTATATCTTCAAATAAACTCATTATTGATTTTATTGTAATAATTAAACCATTTAATCAAATATATTTTTGCGGTTTTGTTCGGATGTTTCAAGTCAAGAGATTTAATTAACTGTAAAGCTTCATGTAAAAATAGTTTTTTATCTTTTCCTTGATATGCCCTTTTGTAAATATAACTGTTAAGCACTGAAGCTGAATTTAAAGTATCAAACAAATTGTTGAAGAAAAGGATCAATTCGATTGTATTTTTGGCTTCTTCGTCGATTAATTTGGCTTCCACGTAAACTCTCATTGCTAAAGCAACGGTTCTACTTAATATCTCGGTAGCAAATTTGACCCACATTTTATCAAAATTGTTCGGTTTGATATGCTTTTCTGTCAATTTGGGCATTAATTTCAAATCCGCAACACTATCCTTCTCGTAAACTTGTTCGATGTGCTGCCACTTGGCAATTTTATCGCCAAAGTGAGAATCGTAGGTCATTAAATTGTTTTTGACACATTTAAATAAATATGGAGCGTCAAAAATGTAGTATATTTTTTACCATCAATTTCAAACCAGGTTTTTTCTATAGAGATATCTCTTGCTTTCGATGCACTCAAAAAATCTGAACCTAAATCTGATACTATAGCTCGTACATCTAATCCAATTTCT
Source organism: Parnassius smintheus behrii (assembly GCA_036936625.1). NCBI lineage: Eukaryota > Metazoa > Arthropoda > Insecta > Lepidoptera > Papilionidae > Parnassius > Parnassius smintheus. The sequence continues at coordinate 1,084,023 of JAUPFT010000023.1, forward strand.
AATAAAATGCTAATGACTTTATCCAACCAAGAAAGTAATTCTGGATAGTTTTTACATTCCGCTGTCAAAGCATAACCTATTGGCTGTTTCCATTTTACAAAAATGCCATGAGCCATAACCACAACAGCGTTTTTAGCGGGGATAGATGTCACCACATTATCTATTTCATGTAAGCCGTGTATTTTATCTTTACTGGGTTCATAACAAAGATTGGTTTTTAACGACATAGCATCCACACATATGGTACATATTTTTTCTTTGTCATTCATTTTTGACGTTTTTTATTTTAAAGCTTTTAAGAAATGGTTATTAATACCTGTAGAAATTGGGATCTGCATCCTCTGAAGTGTTCTCGTTGAGGGTAAATTAAGAAACTGCTGTAGATATCGGTACGCGTGTGGGCTACAAAAGTATATATGCAGTGCAAATAATTTAAATTCCATTGTGTACCTATTACCTTTGAATTTGTCAATCAATGAAATATGGCATTTCACAATATTTGACATTTTTTCATCCAGAAATTGGTCACACAATTTTAAAAATGTTTCCTTTGCGACAGGTGCATCAGCAGTTATAGTAGCGTCGTTCTCTTCTAATATTTTTAATTTATTATTTGAATTTTTAATTCCATTTTTAGTTTTCTTTTTCTTAGCGTATTGGTAGTTAAATAAAGCGGTGTTTGGGTTGTTGAATTGAACCGAAGTTCACTAAATTTAGTTTGATTTGATGAGTTCCTCATTTCGCACATTAACGTTTGTGTTGAAACGTCTTTCTTCGTTTGAGTTGAATAGTCTGGTGAATCTAATAGTGAATCATGTTTTCATGTTGATGGGTCAGGTTCTGGTTCTTTTTGGATGGAGACTGGTAACTTTAAATGTGGAATAACATTTCGTTTTAATTTTTTAGTTAATTTAAAATTTTCTTTACCGAAATGATCACAACAAACGCGCTGATTTAATTTTCCACTTTTGGATGCCTCCAGTAGGTCCTCCCGCCGAAACAATGACAGCCATATTGCTAATCTACCAACAAATATAAAAAATGATGAGTAAAATAATGCACCGGTGTATGTCAACGTGTGCTACTTTGTCTCCATATCCTATTAAAAACACGCTAGTTTTTGCTACACGACAGTGATTTATTATACACTTATAATACAGACGGTACCTAGGTAATAGAATATTAATATTAAATAGGCACTTACTTTTCTGGTTCACTAGGCAATAAGAAGAAGCTTTTATCTTTATTCTGTTTTTGGTTATTACCACAACCATAAACACAACAATAAATTCCGCCGGGCATTATTATTTTTGTATAAATCGCAGTCAGTCTGTGCTTGCGTGCGGTGAACCGTGACGCGAACTGCTAGCCCTCGGCTCAGGCCGTCTGCGACGGCCCGTTCCACGCCCCGCGCGCCTCTCGCGGCCCCCGCACACATCCAGACACCCACACATAGCCGCAAGCGATTTTACGTGCACACATGCTTAAGTGTCGTTTCTTTTCGCGTAGTGTATATATTCTTTGCCCTGGGTGCCTCGCGATTGTAGGTTATTTAATTATTCTACATAGGTAGCAAGAGTGACAGAGTGTTTGTCACGCGGAGAAACCCCGAGCATAGCCCCTCTTCATATAATGTCATAATTTGTATTAAACTGTAATTTCAATTTATAAAGAGATATATTTTCCAGTTTTACATAATTTCTTCTTGATAGCTAATCGATAATTTTTGCTTTGAATTGTGTGTCGTTAATCGCCTTTTTTCAATAGATTTAACATTGCTTAATCTCTGGATACGCTATACTGTAAGCTGTCACCGGCACCACGCTATAACGCAGACTGTAGAAAACTGTGTCAGCATTCTAGGTTTTAGAGCGCTTAAGTGGTGTTTGCTACTAAGTAATATTCGTTGGGTGGTTTGCAACATTATGTACTAGGTAAGAGTATAAGAGCGTGAAGTGAGATAGGTTGATGTTGGACGTGCGCAGGCGGAGGAGCGCATCCGCGAGCTGGAGGAGGCGGCGAGCGAAGCGGCGCAATGGGAGGCGGCGCTGCAGCAGCTGCAGCGTTGGGCGGAGGCCGCGGGTGATGCGGCGGGCGCGGGCGCGCGGCTGCATGACGAGCTGGCGGCGCAGCGCGCTCTGCTCGCCGACGTGCGCGCGCGCGCCGAGCGCCTGCAGGCGGCCGGCCGGCACGAGGCGGCCGCGCGCCTTCTGGCGCAACTGCAGCCCGTGCAGGTACCACACCACTCACACCGCACCGACAGTTTATATTTCGCGCAGATAAACACCGGGACTACAAATGTCTGACTCTGTCTCTGTCTGTACTCAAACTCGCCGGTATATTAGAGCAGGTTGGTGTAGATCACGGGCGGCAGCAAACGCTGATATCAACAGTAGTCGTTACTAAAATGTTATACTGTCTTTAAACTATGTGTTTTTAACTCATCGTAAGGCAGTCTTTGTCTACAATTCCACTTTGTGGTAAATAGTGATAAAGCCGTAGATGATAAATCGCACTATCTTAGCGTTACAAAAGCCTATAGCCCGTACGGATAAAGAATGGGATTATATACGGCGGCTCATTGAGCCCGTACCGTTACATGCACAATACATTTTTTTTAAAACAATATTAACAATGATATAAACATTACTAATATTCCCCTTAACCACTCGTGGTAAGCTTAAATTGCTTGTGTTACGAGTGGTTCACGCCAGTAGTCGAATGGCGGATTCGAACCCACGACCTCTTTTAGTCCGCGGTCCGCGCCCTGGTTTTAGGCTACTGTCGCTTAAATACAATACAAATAATGAAATAATACAATACTGTTCGGTTTACACCGAACAAATTTTGTACGCGTTGGCATTTAAAATTAAACTTTTTATTTTTAGCCAGTACATGTACGGTCGCACACATTGTCTCGTGTGCGTACTCCTAATATTTGTAAAGATTTAACAATTTAACAATTACATTTTAACGTTTACATCAAAAGGTGTTGAATACCACATCTTTTTGGTCTCATCTCATAAGCCCTACTTAGTTGAGGGAAGGGTATGTTAATTTAATTAAGAAAATTTTGCCTATTAATTTCCTAATGGTAATTGTCTTTTTTTGTTTTGGATTTAAAAATCAAAGCAGTACCCTTCAAAAATCCATTTTCATTATTTGCCAACAAAGTGACCATTATGGTTACTAACCATTAAAAAGCTACAACCCTGCGACAAAGAGACAGACTTAGTGCTAGGGTTCCGCTGAGCACTCCGCCGGGTAGTGGCGGTGTAAGGATGCCTAGCCTCATATCACCACGTGTGTCGTAAGAGGCGACAGAGAGAAACAAATCAGGAGGTTGCCGGCAGCACCTTCCAAATAACGACTAAAAATAAAAAACCGCGGTTGCCAACCCGCTTGCGAAACGTAGCAACTATAGCAAAATCCCACATATGAGCCAATCTATGGGGGAGGCTTATTCAGTAGTGGACTTTAATAAGATGTGACTGAACTGGTTACGGAACTCTAGGAACGGACATTGCTTGAAATAACGAATATTGATTAGCAAATACAATATTTTTGTTACAGAAACGAAATGTGAAATATGGGTAAATCAGGAATGTCTAGAACAGGTAAATGAAATTGTATACTTGGGGAGTGCTTTCAGCCGGGATGGAAGATGTGATTTAGATGTGGATAGGCGTGTCGCTGCCGGAAACAAAGTCAATGGTGCCCTGAATGCATTAATAAAAAGGCAAGGCGTGGTGAAGAGTGCACGCCTTGCAATACATAACGCAGTGTTGGTACCGACTTTGTTATATGGCAGCGAAACCTGGGTATGCCAGAAGAAGCATAAAAGCAAGTTGAATGCAGTGGAGATGCGATCTCTTCGTAAAATGTGTGGCGTTACCATAGCCGACCGAAAGCGAAACGAAGAGATTCGCAATATGGCAGGATTGAAAGATGACCTTATCACAAAAATTGATAGGGGCGTACTCCAATGGTTTGGACACGTTGAACGAATGAGTGAAGACCGAATGGTGAAGAAAATATATAGAGCGAAAGTAAATATTAAAAGGTGTCGAGGTAGACCGAGACTAACTTTCGAAGACCATGTGAGCAAATTGCTCGAAGAGGGGAGGGTCAAGAGTACTCGGATACCTAGACGTGCATGTATGAAGAAGTTAATGAACCTGAAAGAAGCGAAAGAGGTATGTAAGGATCGTGACACTTGGCGATCTGTTCTCTCTGGCTACCCCGTTAGGGATTGTGCGTGACGATAAGTAAGTAAGTAAGTAAGTAATATTTTTGTTCGAATCATTAATTAAAAAAGGGGTAGCTACACTAGATAAACTTGGTACACACCATGTTTTTTAATTCGAGTGACAATGCTGTTGCCATCCCGCCCTTGCATTACTATATTACAATGGGTGATAAGTAATAACGTTCCAGTTTTTTCTCTTTCTCAAAATACTTTATTACGTTATATTATACAATTTTATTTCTAGTACTATATAATACTTTCCCGCGTTTATGCTCCCGTGTTAACAGAATATAGATAAAAAAAAATACAAAAACGTAATAGTCAACAAAAACGAAATATAACAATAATAGCGACTTAACAAAAGTATAAACAAAAGACGCCAATTTTAGTCCCATTCTTTAATCGCACGAGTAGTATATTGTATTGTAAATTGTAGCTTTGAAGACGCCCGGATTATATTCGGACGGAAAGATAGATGCCGGTAAATTCTTCTATTTCTTTGCTGTATGCATTACAAAAGATAAAACCAACAGTTTGGTTCTAATGTGTAATCGACAGGAAAGCGGTGAAAAACAATGTGATCGCACAGATGTCGCGTTTTTTATATACAGAACTAAATGGGGTGTGTATGTACGGCAGGAGAAGCTAGACGCGGTGGAGGAGCGTCTGAAGCGCGAGGGTGAAGTGGGGGGTGCGGGTGGTGTATGGGACGGCGTGGGTGCGGGAGAGTCGGCGGGTGCACTGGAGGCGCGGCTAGCGCGCGCGCTCGGTGTGCTGACAGACGTGCAGCGCGCCGCCGCCGCGCCGCACGCGCACGCGCACGCACAGCGCCCCGCAGACCCGGACGCCGTGCGCGCGGACCTGCGTCGATGTCTGGTGAGTGCACGCACGCGCACGCTGGCAAAAAATGGGTTCTAACAGGTGAACATGAAGTGTGTGTGAAGTGAGGTGAAGTGGAGTCCTAGGGCAAAATAAGGGGGGTGAATAAATACCATCATTTTGAAGTATACTTTCGTTTCTAAAAAAATTAAAAAAAATACATTTTTGAACTTAATTAATAAATCAATTAAAAACTATCGAAATTCAAATCATACTTTACGAGCTGCAATAAAAATGAATTTGTAACGCACTCGCCGCACCAAACAAAGGACAATGGTCCTTGTCCTTTTGCGAGTCGCAGGTGTAATGCCGCCCCCTCCCGCACTCTCATTCCAATCACCTGTGATTAGCTACGTTGTGACGTCGTATTGTTTGTGTTTCCGCGTGTGCATCGGCCGCCTGATGATAGTTATCGGAAACGTATACCAATACTCTTGTACACGCCCTGAGTTGCCCCAACAAAGGTCGACGGGATCAGAGCCCATGAGTGGTCCCCTTGACGAGCAACCAAGGGTGGAGCCCAATGGCTTATGGATAATTAAAATATAACGGCTAACAAAGAAGCAAGCAACACTTACCGATTGGCGGAGGTAGGGTTGACAACAGGGTACCTGTCAGGTGATAAGTGAGGTGCATGTAAGTAGTGTGCAGTAATGTTTACAATGTGTAACCTGACATCCCCGCTGATCCTGGACTGCAATCCCCTCTCTAAATGTGGGATCCATCCAAGGGGGCGTTCACCGATGGAGAACTTCCACTTAAAGTTTTACTATATTAGTTTGTCAACTTTATTGTCCATTTAATTAACTTCAAATTCAACCAAATCAACGTTAATGGACATTAAAATAAGTGACACGCTGCACAACTTAAGGACGGTTGGTCAAAGTTCAAAGTCCCAGGTTCACTTAGCACAAAACTACTAACTCGTCGATGCAATTAACGGCATAATATTTCCTTTAATCACTCCAAACTCCAAGTAGGCCTCTTCTCACGTAACACGTGCAAAACAGACAACTGAATTCGAGGCGGTCTAATTAGACCCCAATGTTCAATAGTAATTCAAGATGGCGGACACAATTAACACAGATTTAGGCCTTCAATCAAAACACCGACCGCCCGCAACCGTATACCAGTCACAAACAATACTTAAAACGGTTACAACAATAATTATATAATTCCGACCTCGTTATCACGAAAACAAATATAACACTGTAAGAGGCTCGCGACGTATAATCGATCCGGGATTCGCGCAAATAAGCTCAAGAATAAGCCTCGTTGTCACGCATATTAATGACAAATACAACACAAGAGAGGCCGTCGTTATTCAACGCCGTAATTATTATCAAACTCGCGACCTTTAAATCGACCCGGGATATTATGTAACGCCCGACGTCTAATTGGTGCGGCCTCAGCGCCCAAAGGCTTCCTGCCGACTGCCGCAATTGCTGTGCACTTATGCCACAGCAAGCCTCCACCTCCCGCGCTACGCTAACCGTTTCCTCACTCCGCTCGAGGCAATCGGGCGTAAACAACTCTAATATCGAGTACCTAGCAGTGGTGAGATTTTATGTCTTGTCTGTTGAAACTTAGATGGTGCGATGAGTCGATATTGATGCGCGTTGTAATTTACAACGTACACAATGACCACTGTTGGAGTTTCCAAAACCCACACAAAATTAAAGAACATGCTCATCAAGTTCGTTTGTGTGTTAACGTTTGGGCGGCAATCATTAACGTTTACATCATTGGTCAAATATGGGTTTAAGGTTAATTAACGAGAACAACTTATCTGGAAATTATACGTTTCGTCATCGACACAATGTTGGAAAACGTTCCTCTTAGTCATCTGCTAGGAATGTACTTCCAGCGCGACGGATATCCAGCTCGTTACGAAAGATCTGTGCGGCGCATATTTTAACAGCCAATTCAGTGATAGGTGAACTGGCCGGCAAGATCACCAGACCTAAAACTTCTAAGCAGTTCAACACAGAAGAAGCACAAAGTCTTAAGGGACCCCGAGACGGTTAAACGGTTTTATTCAAACCTCACGTGTTTAACCAAATCGTTTGATGTCGCTTTGAATAAAAAAAAAATGCTATAAAATCTTTAGACATCTCCAAAGGAGCTGGGCCTGATTGCCTTCCCGCAATATTTTTTCTCGAACCAAAGATAATATATGTGTGCCTCTGCATATTTTGTTTAATAAATGCATGCGAGAGGAAACTTCCTAATATCTGGAAGCGTGCTAATGTCGTTCCGTACATAAAAATGGGTCAAAGCATCTTCCTGACGTCACAGCCTTTCGTGCTCCCCGGCTCGTATCGCCGAGCAGCGAGAGTCACACAGGTTCTGCGAGCCCCACCACCATCGTGGACATAGCGCGGCACTACTACGCAGGTCTCTTGCTCGGAACTACCCGGTCGTGAACGCACGCATAACGGCTCCTCTTATAATATATTGTATCAGAGCCTATTAAATCACTTAAACATTCTATATATCGAAGTATTTATTTAAATTCGAGAATTTCACTAGCACAAGTGGAGCTCGATACTCAATAAAGCATAACATTGAAAACTATCGTCAAATTTCAATCTTATGTACTGCATCAAAACTTTGTGAAAGATTAGTACATAATGAAATCTGTCCAATTTTTCATAACACTATCATACCAGAGCAACATGGCTTTGTAAAACAAAGATCAACTATAACTAACTTGACCCTCTTTGTTGGTGAGCTATTTTTTAACATCGATAATCGAATACAAACAGATACTGTATACACAGATTTCCAGAAAGCGTTTGACAAAGTTGACCATGAACTACTTCTTAAAAAATAGCATTTAATGAAATAATAGACAATCTATTAAGGTGGTTTTCTTCATACATTTTAAATAGGACCCAGACAGTTGTTATAAATGGCCACTGTTCCAATACAATAACAGTAACATCTGGTGTGCCACAGGGATCTATCCTTGGTCCGTTGCTCTTCATCCTCTTTATAAATGACATAAACGAATGTTTTAAGCACTCAAATTTTTTATTATATGCTGATGATCCGAAGGCTTATAAAATTATAAAAAATGTAAATAATTGTTTACTTTTTCAAGAAGATCTTAAGAATTTGAGTTTGTATTGTCTAAAAAATAAACTTTATCTTAGTTTTCCAAAGTGTCTAACAATATCTTTTACTAAAAACAAAAAAAGTGGTTAAACTCAACTATACCCTCTGTGACAAACTGTTGCATAGAGCCTCTTTTGTTCGAGATCTTGGTTTAATTTTGGACCAAAAACTCCACTTCGATTTTTATTTAGCAAAATTATAAGCAAAGCATATCAACTTTAGGGTCTTGTCATGAGATCATCAAAAAAATTCAAAAACCTTCAACATATTTGTATGTGCTTAAGTCCTTGATTCAGCCGCAATTAGAATATGCTTGTGTTATATGGGACCCCTACTATGCAAAATATAGTGATGCCATAGAAAGAGTTCAAAGCAAGTTTTTACGCACCATGCATTATCGTCTTAAATATTTTACCCTTTCATATGATAAACTTCGTGTTAAATATAATTTAGTCCCAATAGGATCGCGACGTTTATTATTGCAGGCTATGTTTTTGTTTAATATTTGTCATATTAAATTTGATTGCTCAGCGCTTTTAAACCAGATAGGAATAATAGTACCTCGCCATAATAACTTAAGCAGTGTACGCCGACGATGTGAGTTCGCCGTTAGAGCTTGTCGTACTAATGCCGACAAACGCACACCACTGCGACGGTTGATGTCAGTATATAATGATAAGTTTTTAGATATAGATATTTTTGCAACATCTTTACCCAAGGCCAAAAAACAACTAATTAAAATTACACTTAAAATAACATACCTATATGTTATGATTTTTCCTTTGTTAATATGTTACTTTTACTATGTATAAATATATTGTATAAGTTTAATTTTGTTTGTACTAAGCAAAACTAAGTAAGATGTGGATAACGTAGTTTTATGTTTTATTATTATGTAGATTGTAGAATTAACCATTCAAATTCTAATTTAAACTTCTATTCTTTGCAATATTTATTGTACTATTGTTTGTTGTCCCAAATAAATAAATAAAAGAATTAGCATCAAACAGAAGCGCGCAGTGGGACTTCAAAGTTCAAACAAAAAATTCCTATTGTGATTTCAAAAAATACCGTGGACTGTGGATAATGATTTTCTTGCGTTTTTTCTATTAATGTCTTGCTTAAATAATAAGAAAAAAGAAAAAGAAGTATTTCATCTTCGTCTGTCATTTTGGAAACCACACAGAACTATCGCTTCGAAATTCGGCACATGAATGATGTGGTTTGTTCAAACATATCGCTAACACGATCAAAAGGCGCTTCAAACAAAACCAAAATATAAATCTCCATCAAACGAGCTTCAAACACGTAACGTTTGATCAAACCTGTCATACCAACGGCGTAAACGATCAAGTTGGTTTGACTTAAACCAAAATCTACGTGTTTGAATTAAACCACTTGACCGTCTCGGAGCCCCTTTAGAGATTTAAAGCAGCGTATATAATAGAAAAAAAAAATGATAGAGACGTTTTGACATTTAACAAACAATTTACAGAGACGTGCCATTTTGTGTTTAGAAAAAAAAAACGGTAGACATTTTGAACAATTACTGCGATATCACTAAAAAGGTATTTTTTTTTGTAAATAACAGTAATGTGGTATAATTTTCTAAATATCAATCAATGTAGTTTGTAATTTAAGGTCGCTGCATACAGAACGAAATCAGCACGTGCACGGGACGGAGACGGAACGTGGTTGTATGTCAACACGGACGGGAGCTTAATGCATACGCACCGTGACAGTGACTCGAAAATAATGTGCTAGTGTTGTGAAAGATGTATTTTTCATTTGAAGAATTGGCATTAATTGCTATTGCTTCAGATGAAAAAGAAGCTACAACAGTCAAAAGTAAAAGATTTTCTGTATATCATACGTGGCAGGAAATAGGACTAGAAGGATCACCTTCTAATTATGCCACACTCCTGGTACTCTCTACAAACAAAATTTGGATGACAAGACTCAATTTCATATGTATTTTCGTATGACAACATAAATGGAAAATAAAATTTAAACAAATTAATTTTTTTTTATCTTTTGCGTTCAATATGTTGTGCAAGATTATACAAACATGGACATGACCATACATATTAAATTAGTTTTTCGTCGTACATTTCGTTCGGTACAACACGTGCATCACTGCGTAGCCAACGGAGCGACTCTGCATACGCAGCGGAACCACGGACGTGACGTAGCACGCCCCGGGCGGGACGGGGTAAACATTGTCGCCGATATTTTTCCCGTCCCGTTCTTGCCACGTCCCCGTCCCGTCCGTGCATCCGTTATGTATGCATTATCATCTACATTTTCTATGAAACCATATTTCCCAAATGTCACGTCCCGCCCCGTCCGGGATAAAACACGTTATGTATGCAGCGACCTTAAGTTGGTTCCAATCCTTTAAAAATAGGCCGTGTGATGTTGCAGTATACGGTAAGCATAAAAATATTATTAGAAACTGTTTATGAATTCATTATAATGCGAGATAAAATTTAACATGTTTTCTAATGCTACTCAACTACAGCCTATTGGACGGTTCTAAGTCCGTGAAATATCAAAGAAAGATCGGAGTAACAACAATAATAATCTGAAACGAATGGCTTCCGGTTTCGGCGGGAGTGACTTCGGCTGCGTTCGGTCGGCACGAATGTGTGTCGCAGCCAAATAAGAAATAAGGCGTATTAACCAAATCTAAGAAATACATTTTGACAGCTGTCAGACTTATTGCACCAAGACGCCAACCAAAAAATGCGAACGTAAACTATTCGGTTCTTAAAAAAATCGATATCGATTATTTAAATTTCTATTATTATCTAATATGATTACTATATTGGTAATCATTTACAGTTTGGTTTGAATAATACCAGAATATATTAAAACAGATAATTTAAACACAAGATTTATCAGTTTCTTCGTATTTGTTGTAACTGCTTATTTCTAGAGACACAGTTATAAAAATTTAAGATTGAAACTAGATTCAAAATAAATTTATTCATTCACTTTCAGTACAACTAGTAAGGATGTCGTTGTTTATATTAATTATTATTATTTGATTTCCAATAATGCAGTCAAAATTAATGTCTCTTCCAAGTTATCCATAATCAATTTTTTTGTTTTTTCTACCACTTTTGCCCAATCATCCTTTGTGACATGGGCACATACTTCAACGAATTTTTTTTTATAGCATTGGGTGACAAACGAGCACACAGTCCACCTGATGGTAAGTGGATGCTATGGCCCATAGACATACACATTTATCCTCAATTAAGAATCAAAATGCAAATGCGTTGTCACCCCTGAGGACTAAGATGTAATGCCTCGATTCCAGTTAAAAGGGTCTCCGGTTCTCTACACTCACCATATGAAACACATCAGCATTACGCTGCTATTTTACGCTGGTATTCTGTGAGAGCGTTGTCCTGCCCTGGTTGAGCCGACTCATTCTTGCTACAACTATAATATAGATGTAGTGTGGCTCTACCACGTACAAAAATTTATTATAGAAGAAACAGTCCAAAAAGTTAAAGCCGAGTCACAAAATAAGAAAACAAAAACAAAATCACAAAATTACGCACATTAAACTCTCGAAACAGAAACAGAAACTTTTTATTCAATATAGATTATGAATAATACTTATTGAAAGTCACTTTTTTCATTTACCACTGGTTCGCAAAAAATACATCTGTCCTGGGAAGAACTAGCAACAAACCCAACGAGACTAGTTTTTTTTAAAAAAATGAGAGCTTACAATCATGCGTGTTACAATTAACAACACAAAACAAATTACATATAGCTTGGTAGCGTTCACCCTTCCCAGGGCTTATTGTCATCCATAAATTCCTTAATATTAAAATAACCCTTTTTATACAAACTTAGTTTAATAAAGTTTTTGAACTATGTGTATTTACGTCAAATTTTGTATATTTTCTGGCATTTTGTTATAAAAGCGTATACATTGCCTCAAAAATGAATTACTGATTCTGTGGAGTCGAGTAACTGGTATTGAAATGGCGGGCTATTGAAATTATGTAGTGGCTATTTTAACACGGCCTTGTATATGAGTTTTTTGCCTACAAAAATTTACTTTGAAAAAGTAAAAAAAATGAACTTGTTTTATTCATGATTCGTGTAATTTAAGGAATTTTGAAAATAAAATTTAAATTAAACAAATAATATTTAAGAAATGATAAGATTATTAGAATATTTTACCGATTATTTAATTATTTTGCCGTTATTCGCATAACAATGAATTTTAATTACCCAAACACTAAGGTAATATACATAGCGACATGTCATTGAAACGACGTCAAGTAAAAAAAGTTAATACTGGTTATTTTTTAATATTTTGCTTTGTTTGAAAAGTTCCAATTTAAATTAGTGATAAAAAACTATACACGTTGTAATGAAATATAGATAACTTCATAATTCTTCTTATTTACGTAAAAGGTTATTTTAAATCCTGTGAGTACGCTTGTGCAAAGTTATTGCGGAATGATTAATGTGAAACGTCAAAAGGTATTTCTTAGATTTGGTTGACTATAATAAACGCTTAGTCGTAATGCACATCATGTAATGTATCGGCGTTTTGCGTTCTAATTAAACTATTCTCGTGGCTGATAATGCTGGATTTTAAGTGTCACGCAATACAAAACGAACAATTGCAGCGGGTTGTGTCTGATAATTATCTTTAATGTTGTAACATACACTAGCGCTTTTGCGATTTGGCTAGAAATGTTGGCCTAAAGAAAGTGGAACTAGTCGTTCTGTAATTAGGCTAGACATTGTCTGCCGTTTTAGTCAATGTATCGTAATGCCATTCCGGCTGAATGTCAGTAATCCGCATTTGTAAACGGTGCCGTATTAAAAAAACGTTGGCTTCAACGATTTGTCGGCCGCTGCAACTCTGCCACCCGACGCTTACAAAACGATTTATTCACTAGCGATCGTAGCCTGTGCCGCCGTTTAGAATAATATCACCTGTGGCGGCGCTGTCGTCGCGCCGCAAGCGAAACACACCGAAGCCTAGATCACGCTATCAACATTCCGAATCATAAACGGTATATATAGAACATCTCCGAACTATCACATGGAGTGTTGGCCGCTCCCCGGGCAGAACACTTTGCCCGGCGGGAGATCTCCCCTTTTCCTTCCACCGCCACAGTGGTGACCACCCAACATGATCTGAACACGCAACCAAAAACCTTCGGAAACTTTAAACTTCATCATCGTCATAAAATAACGCACCCATTCGCTCCCGAGCAGATATCGTCTGCAGTCTTCATATCCTGCAAGCCATCTAGCTTCACAAGGTTCATCGCAGCACTGGAATAATAATGCTTCCTGTTCCTTCAAAGCTACTTTCTGCCTTATACAGTGTTCGGCACGGCTCTGAGCTTTACTGCTCACCTCTGCTTCATGGCACTCTCGCAGATTACTGGCCTTCTTCTCGACTCACCGCAGACTACAAGGCAATCTCCTGGCACTTGCACATTCGTCGGCAATGAAAATGAAAGGCACTATTGACCTCCGGTCTGAGCAGGGGGGTGATGTGGCGGCGCTGTTGTCGCGCCGCAAGCGAAACACATCGAAGCCTAAATCACGCTATCAAAATTCCGAATCATAAACGGTATATATAGAACATCTCGGAACTATCACATGGAGTGTTGGCCAGACAGACGATATCTGCTCTGGAGCGAATGGGTGGGTATTCTATGACGATGATGAAGCTTGAAGTTTCCGAAGGTTGTTGGTTGCGTGTTCCGATCAAGTCGGGTGATCACCACTGTGGCCGTAGAAGGAAAAGGGAAGATCTCCCGCCGGGCAAGGTGTTCTGCCCGGGGAGCGGCCAACGCTCCCTGTGATAGTTCGGAGATGTTCTATATATACTATTTATGATTCGGAATTTTGATAGCGTGATTTAGGCTTCGGTGTGTTTCACTTGCGGTGCGACGACAGCGTCGCCACAATTCTAATTGATAATTAGAATTGTGGCGACGCTGTATTTTATTATGTCGAATAATAATAGCGAGTATTCGACTATTAGCCATGAGGAACGGCGAATAATCGGTATTCGAGTATTCGCCATAACAACTATTCGCGGCATCTCTGTTAAGAAGTAAGCTAATTAAAATATTCTCGTATGTTCGAATACGAAAATAACTACTGTCGTGAAGCACTCTCTTACATTTTAATATATATTTTTTTAAAACATTTAAAATTTCTTGATTTTGAGATTTATTTTTTAACTTTTATATTAAAAAAATTATACAAATATTTCGTAATAATAAAAAATGGGCGTACAATAGGAAAGTTTGCGATAAGCGCGGAGACTGCAGAGAGCTGCAGTACCTGTATCATTGCATGTGTCGCCGGCCTCGCGTGCCACTTGAGGGGATTCCTCACGCATATTCCATTCACATAGTTCCACGCTAATATATCTAATCAGAGTTATGCAATTCCGTCCACATTCATCTTTTATTTTATTTCATCATGACGATGTCCAGTGTCGAGTTCATCATTATATATATGAAGATTTTTTTAAATATGTTATTTTTTAAATTATAACGTGAAATACTTAATTATTATAGTGTATGACAATTCGACGGATGTGTGTTTTTTGGAGTACGGTAGTTGCCGCTCAATTCGTTTTGTTTTGTTTTTACATTCTTCGAATGGCTCGCAAGTAGGCACGCGTTCGATACGGAGAAAATCATATTCGACTGAATATTTAAATTATGGAAAAATTTATGTGTTCACGGTTTGCTCGCAGAAATTCTACCGCACGCTGAGCGAAATCAAATCGGAAGTCGAATCGATAATCAAAACTGGTCGCAAGATGGTCGAGGAGGGGGCGGTTGCCGAGCCGCAGGAGTTCTCGAAGAGGATCGACGGCCTGAAGGAGCTGTACAACAAGCTGGGCGCTCAGATCACCGAGTCGAAGTCGAGGCTCGAGAGTGCTTTGTTGACGGCTCGCGAGATACAAAACGACCTGCAGTCGCTGAGGGGCTGGCTGGACGGGCTCACGGACGACGTCGGGCGGCAGGCGCTCGAGCTGGAGATGTCCCGCATGGAGGCGATCAAGGACAAGCTGAACGCGAACTACGCGGAGCTGTGCAAGTGCTGCGAGCCGGAGTACCTGACTACGCTGCGCGAGCAGATAGACGACGTGAACGCGCGGTGGACGAAGCTGCGGACTGGTGCCGGGGGCGAAGGGGAGGGCGCGGCGCTGAGGCGCTGGCTGCGTGGCGTGCGTCGCCAGTTGCCCTCCTCCGCCTCCCCCTCCCACGCCCTCTCGCGGCTGCGCTCGCTGCGGACCGAGCTGCAGGGTCGGGCGGCGTTGGTCGCTGCTTCCGCAGCCACAGACCCACAGCTCGCCGACCTCTGGAAGGATACCCTCGACACGATCGACAAGCTCGTAAGTACACGTCCCTTATATTTACACATTTTACATTCCCTCTCAGCTTTTCACTTTGCTAGCAATCGACTAGCAGCTGTGGCTGCCCCTACAAATTATTTACGATCAAGTTGTCGATCCTAGAAGGAAATAATCGCTCACTTCTCGCCCATCGAAGAAATTATCATCACATTCTTTTCATTTTCTGCTTGGTTTGGAACACTGTTTATACACTGGTGCACGTAGAAGCGACCGGCGATGAACCGGTATTTAGATTTAAGTTTATTGTGTTTCGATTACCTTCTGAAATTGAATGAATAAAGTAACCGAACTAAACTTTCTCACCCTGTCGTGTGTCGCCATACTAATACATGAGAGTAAACAGGTCACGCCCGCGCGTACCCGACGCGTACCGCTGGAATTGCATCGCTGCTATTGTAAATATACACATGTACATAATAGCAAAAAAAATGGTGTTGGTGTTAATACTGTGTGGTGTGAATTGAACGCTTTATGTCTCACTGCATCAAATCATACATTAGCGACACGTCAAGCTTTTGCCGGACTCGCATCACTGAATCATACCTAACCTATCCCATCGAGCATACACAACGGACGCTTTGGGTGTCTTTCCCCTGTTGCAATCATTACTCGATCACCCGGGCTGCGAAATACATTACCAGATTGGAATATGAACTAACCTATACATAACTGCCGTGTGGTTTGTACATATAATATTATTAACTCATTACTAAAGAGACGTAAGACAACCGAGGTTTGTGCTTGCAGGCGCAAGGGGCGGACGGTGACAGAGACAATAACGCTATCGTTGAGTACGAAAATGTAACGGACACTATAAAAAGACGCTTAGAAAGCCCGGTTGATACACCTGAAACCGAAAAGCCCGAATTGAAAAGATCAAAAATACCATTAGCTCTTAAAAGTCCTTTACCCATTAAAAAAGAAATTAAAGACGGGGGAAATAGACGTGGGGGTTCCTCTTTAGAGAGAAGGAAGAAGAATGTCGATAGCTCTACGTCCGGCAGTATCACTAGTGACAGTATTGCTAGTTTAATGTCGATCGATTCCATCGAGTCGTCAACTTCATTAACGAGCTCTTTACCGTCAACGCCGGAGACTCCTAAAAAAGACAGTAGTACCTTCAACCTACTTAAAGACAGTGATCTTTTTACACAAATATCAAACAATCAAATGAAAACAAATAAGCCGATGTCCGAGAACTCTGAACCAAAGGCAGATCCATATCACGTTGTTGAAGTGAAGGAGCATGAGATTATAAAATCAACTGTTTATCCCGTTGAACTGAGAGAAATTTACCCTTCTGAAGCAATTGAAACCGTGGTTGAGTTTATACCACAAACAGTTGAAACAGTTGAGATTATCGATGATACGGAAGGCGAGTCGGTTGGTGATTCCGATAATGATGATAAACAAGTTTCAGTGGACTTGGGTTCTGAACCGAAGACTTTCGTCGTGGAGGTGACAAAGCTAGAAGAACGAATGAAGCCAACTCTTGGCATTTTAAAAAGGAGAACTCCCGGTGATGATAATCCCAAACCGATGAAAGTTACGATGAATGTTCCAGACTTAATATCAACTGTCAAAAATAATAATGACGACGACGTGTCTATGAAGACACCGCCGCCTACGCCAATGTGTGGAGCGGATGATATAGAATGTCCCTTATTATATGATCTGGCCGTGAGACAAATGGAAGCGCAAAAGAATCTGATGCGAGACGAAGTCAACGAATATCTTATTTTAGATGAAGTGCCGAAAGATCAAGCGGCGCTTCCTGAACCGTCTGTTACAGAAGAAACATTTGGCAACAATAAATCAGAAGTTAGTCAAATGGCTATTGACGCCGAACCTAAATCAATAAAAAACGGCGCGTTGGACCGCACCGACAGGAAGTCAGCAGACAGTGCAGAGGTTGAAGCCATATACTCGGAAGTGGCAGACACCACACCACAGGTAATAATCTAAAGCGAAAAGGTCTCATTGACCAACTTATATTTAATACAACTATTTTTATTTATCTATTTATTATTACGGTCTGAAAATTGTTGTGCTTTTGTTCAAATTCAGACTTAGATATTTCTACTTTAAAATTCTTTAATCTTGTACTTTTATGGAACAAAACAGAATCTTGACCCTCCAAAAAAGCCTCAACAGCGTCCATCACTTCGCATTCGTCAGCAAATTTCTTGAATCGAATGTGTTCCTTGAGCCGAGAAAATAGATAGAATTTACTGTTCTCACTCGATTCACTCGATATGGCGGGTGTTGGAGCAGTTCAAATTCCGTTTCTTGAATGGCAGCCATCGTAACTGCGGTTTTCTGAGCCTGAGCGTTGTCTTGATGAAACAGCACTCCAGCTCGCAGTTTGCTTCGTCGTTTTCCTTAATAGCCTGAATTAGTGGCTTCCTTTTTTCAAATATTCCACCTTCCAATCATACCTTCAGCGTCCCATAAAGCGGACGCCATAACCTTTCTCTCCGAACTTGACACTAAGAATTTCTTCGGCGTCGATGAGGAGGCTTGTTTCCAAACCATTGATTGAAAAAATTTCTGATCTGCTTGGAACCTTTCAAGATTTACTCTCGAAATGTTGACTCTTTTTTGGTTGCTCTTCGGTTTACATTCCCGGTAACCAACGCGCAGAGAGATTGAGATTTCATATGCAATTCGTTCGCAAGGATTCTTGAAACACTGCCATACGAGGGCTGCACTGAAAATTTCGGGAATCAAGGAAGTGACACAACATTACTATTTAAAAATGTATTTATTGCTTTTCGAAGCATTCTCCGCGAAATTTGACACATTTTTCCATACGATGGAACAATCATTGAAGCAACCATTCCATTCGGAAGTTGGGGTCTCCAAAATGGCCGTTTTGTGGGCGTCCAAAGCTGCTTCAGTTGAAGAAAATCTCTGTCCACGCAATTTATTCTTTATTTTAGGGAAAGTATAGAAATCATTAGGGCTTAGGTCGGGGCTGTACGGCGGATGGTCTAATCATTCTATGTTTTCTTGCTCTAAAAACTCTTTTGTTCTGTGTGAGAACTCGCATAGTCGTGATGGAGGATGATGCGGCGGTTGCAATTCTCTTTACGGAGTTCACAAACGACCTGTGGCAAACAAATGCTAGCATACCATTCTGCATTAACCGTTTTTTGTCCCTCAAGAGGAATAGTCGTAACATGGCCGGTTTTGAAGACAAACGTGGCCACCACTTTTTTTCAACACTCCGTGAACGAACAATTTTTGTTGGCTTTAACTCATATTCGAATACCCAAACTCTCGACTAGTTTTTTGTTTCGGGTTCGTACGCGTATATTCAGGATTCGTCACCTGATGCGATGTTGTATACAGCATTTGAGGATCCTGCGTGGAATCTTTCGAGAGTTCTGACGCACCAAGTAACTCGAGCCGCTTTTTGCTCTTCACAGAGCAAAAAGCATCAGTATCCATCGGGGAATCAACTTTTTTACACCTAATTGTGCATGCAAGATTATTTTTATTTGACTCATGCCAATGTCTAAAGTTGCTTGAGTTTCGCGGTATGTCATATGTGTATCTTCCCCAATCAGCTTACGCAAAACATCAACTTTCTCTTGGATAACTGCAGTTTTTGGACGACCTTGACGGGGATCATCACTGAGCTTGACACGCCCACGTTGAAATTCAGCAAACCACCGATAAATTGTGGTTTTGGATGGGGCTTCATCACCAAATGCAGAAATCATCCGGTCAACACACTGTTTTTGTGTTAAACCACTTCGAAAATCATAATAAATCATCGCTTTTAAATTTTCTCGAGTCAATTCCATTTTCTCAACGACTAAATAAGTTTGAAAAAACCTTGTTACAAGACCGAGAATCTTTTTTATAGTATTCGATTTTTAAAACCAAGGAGTTTTCAATGAAAAAGATTTTAATATGACAGGAACAGCGGAAATATTCCATTCCCGATACTTTTAGTGCAGCCTAGTATGAGATCCCTGTGGCCTGATGATCACTCTTCGAACTGCCAATACGACATCTTCGACTTTTTTTACGTTATTTTCAGTGAGGGATGTAGATGGGCGTCCGTCTCGATGATCATCTTCCGTGAATGTTATGCCCAGCTTAAATTCCTTGGCCCAACGTGCAACTGTGAAATAAGGAGGAGCAAAGTCCCCCAATGTTTCCACCAAGTCGCTGTGTATGTCTTTGATAGACATATTTTTTAAACAGAGTTACTTTCGTTTTTCGTATTTTAATGCATGTATGTACCTCCCAGGAATCGTAATCGATTTACATGATTTAAGCAAGCAAATTTTTTTTTCATTTTTTGTGCACTGGAAATATTCGATCATCATTAGTTTTGGATCACCCTCGTAAACAAAGATAAAATGAAAAATGTCAATATATAAATGAGCAATATAATTTTATTCTTAGGTTGTTACAGTTAGTGTTACTAACTCTTTTTATCTTTTCGGAGTTTGTTCATGTTCATTTTATCCTACCTGTTTTGTGTGCCTTTGTATTTCAGACACGTGTTACTTCAGCCTCTGAATTTGACGATAAGCAGCCGTTATCGACGTCGACGCCG
The DNA here is from genome assembly GCA_036936625.1 of Parnassius smintheus behrii. Classification (NCBI taxonomy): domain Eukaryota; kingdom Metazoa; phylum Arthropoda; class Insecta; order Lepidoptera; family Papilionidae; genus Parnassius; species Parnassius smintheus. The sequence continues at coordinate 1,104,279 of JAUPFT010000023.1, forward strand.
ATCAAACAAGACGACAGAATCAGGCTGGTCCAAGTGGTCGCTATGTCGCCCAAACCGCTCGGCACTAAAGAGCACGAGAATAACGACGAACCCTCTACTCCACCGCCTAAGAGAGATTCAAGATCTTCCGCTAGCTCAATTCTAGGGAACAAGTCTTACATTCCAGTATCTAAAGACAGATCCAAGAATATTACTAATGAGAAATATCAAAAGAATGATGAATTTGATCAGGTAATTTTCGATGAATTTTCTTGTATTATTTCTTTTATTTGAACTGTATGTTGTGTTTATATTTTAACTGATAGCGCCGCGAGTATCTACAGCGAAACTTATTTATAGAAGATCTTATGATAAATGGTTAATACCTGTGAAAACATTTTGCATTCTCGATCATAGGTATGAAATTATGTCAATTAATTCGTAATAGTTATTTCAGATGGAAATCCAGAATCTTTCAAATACATTTTCACAAACGTGTAAGACAAGGTTATGTTTACGCCTATGATGGTTTAATACTTTAAAACTGATGCGAATTTCATTATAATTTTAAAAATCTGTTTAAATAATTGTGGCCGTGCGAGGAAAGGGAGAGATCTCCCGTCGGGCAAGTTGTTCTGCCCAGGTAGCGGTCAACGCTCCGTGTGATAGTTTGGAACTATTATATATATTTTTTACTTCGGAACTTTGATAGCGTGATTTAGGCTTCAATGTGTTTCGCTTGTGGCGCGACAATAGCGCCGCCACATAATTGTATGGATGTTATACGTATGATATGAGAAACGATAATGTTTTGTGATCAAATTGTGAAAAGCTAATGTAGATATTTGTGATTGCTCAAATCTGGAGAACTCGTTTCGCCAATTCATCAAATGAATAATGTTTTATGTAAGACATGTAAGTAGATCGGGAAAAAGTTTCTTCGTATTTTGTGTATATAAAATTGAAGAAAATTTCTTTGTTTGTACTGTTTGTTTGTATTGCCAAGCAGATGTTGGCAATACATATAGGTCATTAAAAAAATAGAAATAAAGAGTAAAAAACATTTTCCCGCCTTTTATCAATTGTTTTTTGTCCTCTAAAAAGAGTGAATCTAACGAAGAAATTCGAAACTTTCTGAAGTTATATCACAAAAAGGGAAAAATGCGACGACCTAATACAGTGTCAGTAAGAGTAGCAGAAAGCTGGTTTCAGCGTTTTCAGTCTGGGAATTCCGGTGTCAAAGATGCACCTCTCTCTTGTCGCCTTCATACGGATAAAGTCGATGCTATTTTCGAAAAAGTGGAGCAAGATCTGCATACTAATAGTTACGACGTAGCCGAACAATTGAGGATTGACCACAAAACAGTTTTGACCCATTTAACAGTCTGGCTGTACAACAAAGTTCAATATTTGGGTACTGCAAAAGCTCACTGAAAGAAACTTAATGAATCGTGTACTCATTTGAGATACTTTATTGAAACCTAATGAAATCGAACCATTTTTGAAAAGATTGATAACTGGTGAGAAAAGCACGAGAGTAGAATAAACGCAGTAGAAATGCGGTCGTTAAGGAGTATGTTAGGGCTGAATCTGAATGACAGGGTAAGAAATTGTGTAATAAGAGAAGAGTGTGGTTTGCAAGATGAGGAATGCTTCGGTGGTTTGGTCATGTGGAAAGAATGAATGAGGAAAGAGTGACAAAGATTTATGGTGCAGAAGTGAATGGCAGAGTCGGAAAGGGACGTCCTAGGCGAAAATTTATCGACCGAATTGGCGATTTATTGAAAACGGGCCAAATTAGGAGTACCCTTAACCGACGAGCATGTATGCGTAGGTGTATGGATGTGAAGGAGCCAAGAGAGGTGTGTCAGGATCATGCCAAATGGAAGTCTGTAGTCTCTGCCTACCCCTCTGGGTGACAGGCGTGAGTGTTTATAAGAAATGGATCACAATAACGTGCGAAAAGGACCATGGTCAAAGGGTAGTCAAACTCCACAGACTGTAGCGAAACATGCAATAAGGCGATGCCGAGTGTATGGTGGGATTGGAAGGGGCATCGCTTATTATGAGCTTTTATCGTCGGACAAAACCATCGATTCGGATCTCTACTGCCAACAACTATGAGACTCAAACAAGAAATTGAGAAAAAACGGCCGGAATTGATCAACAGAAAAAGAGTGGTCTTTCATCATGATAACGCCAGACCACACACATATTTGGCCACTCAGCAAAAATTGAGAGAGCTTGGTTTAGAAGTGTTAATGGATCCACCATATAGTCCTGACCTTGCACCTCAGATTTTCACCAGTTTCGGTCTCTTCAGAAATCTTTGGGTAATGTTGGGTTAACATCAAGGGAGGACTGTCAAATTACTTGTCCGCATTTTTTTTGATCAAAATTACCAAGCTTTCTACAGCAACGGAATTATGTCACTACCTATAAGATGGCAACAAATTATAAAACGCCACATATTAATTTTAAAAAAAAGTCTCTAATTCGACTTCCCCCGACTAATTACGTCATTAGTCGGGCTACGTGCTTTATTGATTTTTAATAAGATTCATTCATCGTTGCAGTAGCTTATATTTGTAGTACGAGTATAATTGTTAGCGACGCGGAGCAATGTTTCCTAAAATTATCATATATTTCGAGTAATAGAACGTTTAATTTACGTCAATTCAAACATATAGTTTTTTCTCTGAAAGAAAGAATTCGAATTAAGTCTATAGAGTCGACGTTATGACGTTACGAGTATACGTTATATAGTAATGGGCTACGTAGTACGAATAAAGAATTAAATATTGATTTTTTGTTTTAATTTAGAAGCACGTGGTACATATGTTAAGAACATATGGCACACGATCAAGGCTAGAAAGAGAGCCAAATATTGAAAGAGATTACACTAGCCTTCTATATACTTTTGGGGTTCGTGTAGAAATGAGTAGTTCAATTCGTATAGGTAATTAACATAGCTGAAAATGAGTCTCAAAAATATTTTTAATTGATAAAAGAAATACTTATTTCACGAAAAATATTATGTTTTATGTAATAAACAATTCAGGATGGTTTTATAAAATAAGACAATAAATATATAAAAAGCATTTAATTCTGTTGATATAATGTTTAAATAATAGTAAATATATGTAAGAAATTAAATTTCAATATTTAATGCTTTAAATATTTAACTTGTGAATTAAATTGCTATATTGTTTGAGACATATTGAATTGAATGGAAGACTTTGCAATTTGTTCGGGACCAATGACGGTTTCCGTATCACATTGCCAAAGGGAGTTTTGTTGAAGAAATTGCTGTTCTATTTCAAGATCCTTCAGTGTTCACCCTAATAGTTGGGTAAAGAAGATACTACCCATGTAAGCGCATACAGCTGGTGTCAAGGCACAATTTCCATAGGGGCTTGTAATCTGAATCGAGCGTCTCTCTGGGGTCACCCCCACCTCGTTGCACCGAATACAGCGTGGTTGTGGTGTTGGTTTGTGAATAGAAGGTCAATCATTGGTTGATCCATGAATGGTGGCGTTAGAGGAAGAGTTTAGTTAGCCCTTCGCAACCGGATTAAGAAGCCAGCAAGAGAAAAAGGGAATTTCGTAAAACCAGCATAGGAGGCCAACTGGATCTGATGCACAACCGAAGAAGACATTGAATTGAAGACTTGATCTGAAATTGCCGATAGTAAGAAATCGGGACTGCTGCAGGGTGCGCTATTGAATCCAATCCGCGTCGCTGCAAGGGGGGCGACAAGAAGTAGGTGGTGGGCATCCGTAAGAAGGAAGGAAACTGCGAACGGACGATAGGGCCCAAATCAGGAAATAATATATATAGTAAAATAGCAGCTTAATACTGCTGTTTCAGTTTAAATACATAAATTGCACAAGGACAAACATCCAGACCCGAAACAACAAATTTTTGGCCATACAGATAATTGTTCCGTGCGGGATTCGAACCCACGGCTCTCAGCACTATAACTAATTGCTAAGCTACTGCGCCACGGAGCCTACAACGCCGTCATGCCTGAGTACAAATACCTGAAAAGTTAAAGTAATATTAAAGTTGAATTCTGATAGAAGTAATTCTTTTAAAAGTGTTTTCAAAGGAAAATTAGAAGTAATAGTAACCATTACTTCTAAATTTATTTTAAATTATTTATTTGTGAAAACTTGTGTGTATTTAAAATACTTAAAAAAAATTAACGTATAACATGACCGCTTAAGGCATGCAAATTTGGATTTACCAAAAGTTTTTAAAAATTATACCAGTTTAGTTGTATGGACCTAGAGTAAAGGTTAAGACCACAGCTCATCTGGATGAAGGTTCGACCGTGACGCTCATAGAGGAGAATATAGTTAAGAAGTTAGCTCCCTGCGGGCCCCAAGAAAAGTTATATACTGAGGGCATAAGGGACAAGCAAATTAACAGCGATAGTAGTTCGTATCGTTTGGACATTAAGATTAAGGGAATGTTCACACGCGACTTAGCAGATATATGTGTGTAGACCATTAAGGCACTTAATCTCGTTTCAGAATCGGTGAGCCGAGAGATATTGAAACGGTGTTCGCATTTTATTTTATTTTTTTTTGAATAAGGTACACAAAAAAAGGTAGTTTTATAAAGTTCTAAAATTAGCATTTTGCACCCATAGAGGATGAATTGGTACGTATGAAAAGTCCAGACCTACCATACTGGGCAGAATAAATTCCCATCTGTGGCAACCCTTACAAAACTCGGCTGGGTCCTGCATGGCCACGTGACTGGTGGTATTAAACCGGTTAAATTTAATAACCACATCACAAGTGGAAAGAGGATTATTTCAATCTTGAATCGTTGGGCATCGGTGAATGATTCCGAAGTACGGGCGCTGGATATTTTAAGTAAAACGTTACATTGTTTACCGAAGAACAGATACGGATCTGGTTTATTATGGCGGTCTGGTGATGAAAGCATGCCACCGAATAGAGCGCAGGCTGAAAGTCGTAAGGGTTTTATCAATAAATTTAGGGCATTAAGTTTGTGTGCGATATTCGCCTGTAAAACGTAGCGTTAGTTATGCAATATTATTGATAATTGGCAATATCTATGGTTATGTGATAATGATCCACGGCAGGATATAGACTAACGTGCATTTTATGGATGGGTTGTGTTTTTTTGATGTACATTTTATTTCTTGTTGCCTGTGTTCTCGATGTTAAAGGCGGGTTTTTTTTTTAATTTTCTATAAGGTAAGGGTGACACACGAGCACACAATCCACCTGATGGTAAGTGGATGTTGTGGCTCATAGACATCTACATGTAACCTCGCTTAAGAATCAAAATGCAGATGCGTTGTCACCCTTGAGGACTAAGATGAAATGGCTCGATTCCAGTAAAACGGGTCTCCGGTTCTCTACACTCACCATACGAAACATAGCAGCATTAAGCTGCTATTTTACGCTGATATTCTGTGAGAGCGTGGTCCTTCCCCTGTCGAGCCGACCCATTAATGCTACAACCATAATAGCTGCAGTGTGGCTCTACCCTAAAAACTATTGGATTACGAAACAGCTACCTTTTAAGAAGTTAAAAGGTAGCTGGTTCGTATCCGGCTCGAAGGACCATTAAAATGTACGGTTAAGTTATGATTTCGTACACCTAAGTAGTTTAGTTATTGCGTGCAAAGAGAAAGAGCGTAGTAAAAAAATGTATTAAAGTTAAACTAGATTTAAAAAGTAATGATAGACGTGGTTTGTCTCTTGATGGTAATGCTTTAATAGTTTGTTACATTTAAAGCAAGTGACGCGGTCTAAGTAAGACGTGCGTTAGTAAAAATGATAGTACTAGAAATAAGATAACCGTGTAATAATGTAAGGAATAAAGGCTTTTTTATTTGTTTCGTTTTGAAACTGTAGGAATCAAGAACAGAGAGCACTGACAGCACGGAGAGTGTACCTGCGGCGCCGTCGCTGCAAAGCCTGTTCCCCGAGGCGTGCGCTGCCGACCCCGACCTGGCGCGCTTCGAGCAGCAGGCGCTGAGCGTGGCACGCCGCATGCACGTGATGCTACTCACCGTGCGCGGGGTGGCCAGCGAGCGCGACCCCGCCAAGCGCCTCGAGGTACTGCTCGCTGCATACTGCACACTGCACAATCTGTGCCATTGACCTGTAAGTACTATGTAGTAGAGAAGCCCTCGCTGAGCGTGGTGCGCCGCATACACTTGATGCTGCTCACCGTGCGCGGGGTGGCCAGCGAGCGCGACCCCGCCAAGCGCCTCGAGGTACTGCTCGCTGCATACTACACACTGCACAATCTGTGCCATTGACCTGTAAGTACTATGTAGTAGAGCAGCCCTCGCTGAACGTGGTGCGCCGCATACACCTGATGCTGCTCACCGTGCGCGGGGTGGCCAGCGAGCGCGACCCCGCTAAGTGCCTCGAGGTACTGCTCGCTGCATACTGCACACTGCACAATCTGTGCTATTGACCTGTTAGTACTATGTAATAGAGCAGCCGGCGCTGAGCGTGGTGCGCCGCATACACGTGACGCTGCTCACCGTGTGCGGGGTGGCCAGCGAGCGCGACTCCGCCAAGCGCCTCGAGGTACTGCTCGCTGCATACTGCACACTGCACAATCTGTGCTATTGACCTGTTAGTACTATGTAATAGAGCAGCCGGCGCTGAGCGTGGTGCGCCGCATACACGTGACGCTGCTCACCGTATGCGGGGTGGCCAGCGAGCACGACCCCGCCAAGCTCCTCGAGGTACCGCTAGCTGCACACTGCACAATCTGCGCCATTCACCTGTAAGTACTATGTAGTAGAGCAGCCCTCGCTGAGCGTGGCGCACCGCATGCACGTGATGTTGCTCACCGAAGTACCGCCTCACGCTACGTGTGGTATAGCCGTACTGCAGCTATGTTATGCTTGTGTGTAGCGCGAATGGGTAGGCTAGATCCGGTGAGTTCTACGCTCTCACAGAATACTAGCGTAAACTAGCAGCTCAATGCTGATGTGTTTTGTATGGTGAGTGTTGAGAACTGGAGACCGTTTTTACTGGTACTGGTGGACATCATGGTCCTCAAGGGTGACATCTGGATTTTAAATTGTAATTGAGCTTAAATGTGGATGTCTTTGAGCCACAAAATCCAAATATCAAGTGGACTGTGTGCTCGTTTGTCACCCTTATTTTATAAAAAAGAGCAATGGGGAGTTTTCAGTACCAAGAAGATTGCAATGCAGTGGACGATATGAAAGACAAGCTATCCATATATAATATAATGTCTGTGCGGCCGGAGCTAAGTTCTGCAAGACCCGCCGCAGAAGATAACAAAAAATCTCCGATCACGCTCTTAATCTCATGGCTGTTAGATGGGGGATGAGGCTGCAACCGACAACAGATTTGAAAGCATACTGGCAACTGAACAGACAGATCTCCAAATGCATACGGCGAGACTTACGCAACTTTAATACTGCTCGTATTTAAGAAGCAATCGAGAGGAACCAGGGCTCCAAAGTCTTTGTCAGAGATCTGTCTGCCAGAAAGAGTCAACTGTCAAAGCTGAAAACTAAGTGTGGCAGCATCGTTTCCGGGACACCTGAGATTTTGAGTGAGATTGAGAGGTTCTATGGGCAGCTGTACACATCATCGTTGGAGCCACACGCAAGTGTGAGTAACGATCCAAGAGCAAGTCTTATTCGACACTATTCCGATGATATTCCGGTCCTCAGTCCGAGCGAGATTAGAATTAGTTCTCCAGCACCCTAAAAACGGCAAGGCCCCAGGCGAGGATGGAATTACAGCGGAGCTTTTGAAAGTGGGTGGAGCACCGGTACTTAAAGTCCTTCAGAAGGTCGTCAATTCCGTCTTACATGATGGCAATACTCCGGCGGCGTGGAGCGATGGTCTTGTTCTTCAAGAAAGGCGACAACGCTCTCTTGAAGAATTACAAACCGATATCCGTTCTGAGCCGCACCTACGTGCTTTTTTCGAGGTCATTACGAATCGTCTCGCACGCAGACTCGACGACTTCCAGCCTCCCGAACAAGCCGGTTTTAGAAAAGGCTTTAGCACCATAGACCACATACATACCCTTCGGCAAATTATACAGAAGTACGAAGAGTGCAATCTGCCACTTTGCCTGGCGTATGCGGATTATGAGAAAGCCTTTGATTCCGTCGGAATTTGGGCGGTGCTACAGTCCCTTCAGCGATGCCAAGTTGACTGTCGGTATATCGAAGTGCTGAAGAAGTGTTTTTTTTTTATAGGATAGGGTGACAAACGAGCACACAGTCCACCTGATGGTAAGTGGTTGCTGTGGCCCATAGACATCTACATCTATCCTCGATTACGAATCAAAATGCAGATGCGTTGTCACCCGTGAGGACTAAGATGGAATGCCTCGTTTCCAGTAAAAAGGGCATCAGGTTCTCTACACTCACCATACGAAATACAGCAGCATTAAGCTACTATTTCACGCTGGTATTCTGTGAGAGCGTGGTCCTTCCCCGGTCGAGCCGACCCATTCGTGCTACAACTATACTACTAATATAACTGCAGCATGGCTCTACCACGTATAATACAGTTTGTACAGTAGGGCTACGATGGCTATCCGAGTACAGAACCAGAGTACGAAAGCTATCCAACTGCAGAGAGGTGTAAGACAGGGTGATGTTATATCCAAAAAACTCTTCATCGCTGCATTGGAAGACGTTTTCAAGCTACTGGACTGGAAAGGGTACGGTATTAACATCAATGGCGAGTACATCACTCACCTTCGGTTTGCCGACGATATAGTCCTTATGGCAGAATCGCTGGAGGACCTTAGCACTATGCTCAATGACCTCAATGGTGTCTCCCAACGGATAGGTCTTAAGATGAACATGGACAAAACAAAGATCACGCTTAATATCCATGTCACACCTATGCCGGTAGTTGTTGTGAGCACTATGTATGCTCGAAGTTGTTGACGAGTACGTTTGCCTGGGACAAATAGTCCGACTAGGTAAGTCCAACTTCGACCTAGAGGTAAATCAACGTATTCAACTCGGCTGGGCAGCGTTCGGGAAATTACGACACATTTTCTCGTCAGGTATACCTCAAAACTTGAAAACTAGATTGTACAACCAGTGTGTGTTGCCAGTGATGATTTACGCATCTGAGACGTGATCCTTCACTGCTGGCCGCATTAGGATGCTCAAGGTCGCGCAGCGAGAGGGCTATGCTCGGGGTTTCTCTGCGTAGTAGACTTAAAAATGAGGATATCTGCAGTAGAGCCAGAGTGACCAATCTGCAGTAGAACCAGAGTGACCGACATACCAGAACGAATTAGTAAGCTAAAGTGGCAATGCGCTGTCTATATACCTCGAAGAATCGACAGCCGAGGGGAAAAAAAGGTACTCGAGTGGCAGCCTCGTTCCGGTGGTAGGCGTAGTGTAGGGCGACCCCCCACTAGATGAAGTGCTGACCTGATAAGACATGCAGGAAGTCGATAGATGCAGGTGGCTCAGAACCGTGCTTTGTGTTATTCCATGGGTTGAGCAGTGGACTTGTGAAGGGCTTTAATTAATGAAAAATTAATGGGGAGCTCGGTGGGACGATTTTTAAATCTTATATTCCTCTCGGACAGATATTGAAGAATCAGCTGGGTGCGGTGGCTCCGGACGCAGCTGCGCTCATTTCCCGCGGCGACAGCCTGGTATACGCCAAGCACAAGGAGAACCCGCAGCTGGCGGAGTACTTGCGTACCCACTTCCAGGACGAATTACGCAGCGAATGGTCGTCGGTGATGGCGGAGATTGAGTCGAAGCGTAACGCCGCAATGAAAGCCGAGGACGACGTGAAGGAGTTGACTACGCTGACGGAGCGGCTGCAGGAATGGGCACGGGAGTGCGAGGGGCGCGTGGCGGGGGAGGCGGGAAAGGTGAGTGCAATGCGCGTACACATCATGTGTCATTCAATCGTTTTTAGTGACCCGATCATTTAAATATTGGTTTTTCTTACGATTCGGGTCATTCCGGTCGATTATTTATATGGATAATTTCAAATTTCAGTACTCTCCGATCTGTGATACTTGTTTGATTTTGTTGGTCATTGGACATTATATTCATTGGATTCGCGAGAGCAGGTCATTTAGTTTTGATCGAACACAAATAAATGTTTTATTTTACTTTTTTATTGCAGTGTTGTGAACTTTACCGTATAGATGGTTTAATATTTTGAATAAAATTTACTACTTAACAAATGAAAGAAATTTGTATTTTATGCTTTCGAAAGTCAAAAATTGGTCTTTTCCTATTTCTATTTGTTTCTCAAATTTAAACCTACCAGGCGGTCCCATAGTGAACTGGCCTGATATAGTTCAACGCGACATGTCGCTACATGTTGTGTTGCATTAAATAGTACGTTTATCGTGCACTTAATATAAGAAACATGCATCGACATGAAATGCTTAGTCTTAGTTTAACAGGCATTTGAATAACGAAAGTCGCGTATTTTTTCAAAATGTCGAAAACTGAGTATCGAAGTGTCATAAAGTTTCTGTTTAAAGAAGGTTTATCCCCTGCCCAAATAAAAGAACGATTGGGTGGCGTGTATAAGGAGTCTGCCCCCTCCTATAGCACAGTGAAAAATTGGGTGAAAGAGTTTCGCTTCGGGAGAGAAACCGTCGAAGACTTTGGCCACGACGGTCGACCTGTGGAAGTGCTCACTCCCGAAACGATTGCTCTTATCGAAGAGGAGGTTCTGAGTGACCGCCGTTTGAAGATTAGAGAAATTGCAGCAAGGCTTGGGCTCTCTAAGAGTACCGTTCATCGCGCGATCCATGAACATCTTCACATGTAAAAAGTGAGTGCAAGATGGGTACCGAAACTTCTTTCAGCGGTACAGAGACAGGAAAGTGTGCGCTGCGCTTCGGAGTTTTTGGATCTTTGTGGCGAAAATCCAAAGACTGTGATCGAGCGGCTAGTGACTGGTGATGAAACTATGATCTTGTATTATGATCCACAAAGCAAGCGCGAGTCAATGGAATTGCGTTATAAGGGTGAAAAGCCCCCTAGAAAGGCAATAGTGCAACAATCGACTAAAAAACTGATGTGCACAATATTTTGGGATTTTCAAGGCATTTTGATGGTGGATTTTAAAGAACGTAATACAGTCGTGAACGGCGAATATTATGCTTCTTTAATATATAAATTACGAGACAAGATAAAGGAAAAACGAAGAGGCAAGCTGTCTAAAGGTGTCCTGTTGCTCCATGACAAAGCCCCTGTTCATACCGCTGGTGTTTCGAAGGATGCAGTTCGTCAATGTGGGTTCACAGAAGTTCAACATCCACCTTACAGTCCAGGCATGGCCCCGTCCGACTATTATTTATTTCCAAATTTAAAGCGGGACTTGAGGAAGAAAATTTTCAAGCGATGAAGAGTTGCAGGCGGCCGTCTTCAGTCATTTTGAGGATAAAAAATGTGATTATTTTTATAAAGGTTTAGAGATGTTGATTCACAGATGTCAGAAGTGTGTTAGTATTCATGGTGATTATATTGAAAAATAAAATTGGTTTCGTTTCATTTCCTTCATTGGTTCATAGGTAGGCCAATTCATTATGGGACCGCCTACGTACATTAAAATCGATCTCACAAATCTATATTAATAAGGATTTGTTTAAGCGATTTTGACAATTATATTCACAATTTATGCAAATAGTCAATGATACGTCACAGGTTATATAGATCCCGTCAATCGTTTGATCCGGATATTCATAAATGTAGTTGGAATCATTAATACTTTGACTTGGGTGAGTTATCGAAGTCCAGACGGCGAAGTTGTGCGGTGCGGTGTTGGGCGAGACGCGGGCAGCTTGTTTCTGTACGAATGAACATTCACTAAATAGTCGTTTGGGGATTGCTGTTCCTTTCACGTTATATTTCGATTTGAAATAATAACGTTCTCGCAGCTGGTTAGTTATACAGATGAAGGATCTAAAGAAAAATATGACAGTTGATCAAATTTTTTTTATTTCGTGTTCATTTTAACTTATTTTTGTTGTCATTGAACTAATTTTATATTTACCGTTACAACCAATGAAAGTTTACTGCTGAGCACAGGTGTCCTCAATAAATTGTTTATAGAGGGATATTAGCCATAGTTGCTTCCATTGGCAAGAGGGTTGGCAATTGCAGTTGATTATTTTGATTCGTTATTAGGAAGATGGTAGCTCTCACTTATTGCTTTAGTTTCCTTCTGTGGACTCTTACGTCAGCTAACGGATTGTATGGGGCAGTGGATAACCTTACACCGCTGCTGCACGCTCAATAATTGTCTGAATAAATAATTTCGTTTTTTAAGACGTGGAATGAAAAAAACTCAATTTATTATTTGTATTTTTTTCCCCTGCAATAACTAAAATTGATAGTTTTTGACGAAGTGTAGATGATGTGTGCTTGTCCGAGAACATGTAACGCGATATGTGAGTGAGTGTGCGCACGGGCAGGTGCGTGCGGAGGCGGAGGCGCGCGAGGCTGCGGCGGCGCGCGTGTGCGAGCTGGCGCGGACGCTGCGCGTGGCGCGCGTGGCCTTCCCCGAGCGGCGCGCCGCCGCCGCCGCCGCCGCGCCGCGCCGCCTGCGCGAGCTGTGCGCCGCGCACGCTGCCGACGCCACGCACACACACACGGTCACTTTTATTTGCTTCATATTGTCAACTTTTGTTTCTTCGCATTGTGTACACTTTGCCACCGCATACTTTTTCGTAAAACACGTAAATTGACACTTAAAATCGCAGTTATCAATGAGGCAATCATCGAAACCAATTTACTGCGGCAAATGGAAATTTACTACGAGCATTATATTTTTACTGCGACAGAACCACACTGCAGCTTTCTTATAGTTGTAGCACGAATATGTCGACTCAACCGGGACAAGACCAGAGTTAAATACTACTTCGTTTCTTATAGCGAGTTTAGTAAACCGGAGACCCTTTTTACTGCAAACGATGCTTTCCATCTTAGTCCTCAGAGGTAATAACACATCTATATTTAAGTTCTTAGTCATAGATAATTGTAGATACCACAACTTACCATCAACTGAACTGTGTGCTCATATGTCATCCCTATTTAATAAAAAAAAAACAATTTACCTTGTCTGTGAGTACTATCCTTTGTGCCATTTGACGCCAATTCATTCACTTCTCTTACATTTTATTGCAGGCTGCCACTTCTTTATTTTTATAGTTGTACTCTTTGCTTTTTATACACCAAAAACGACAATACTCAGATTTAAACATAATTATAGAATCTTTTACGTCTGTCTTCCACTTACGAAAGGAAATATTGTTTTGCTTGCACAGTTAAAGTGTACAAGTAACCTACTCCGGTTTACTACCATTGAACTGTACTGGTAAATCAAAGTGCATAATTGTAATCATTGTGTAGTTAAAACGTATGTTCATGCAATCATGCATGCAGGAGAACACGGAGGCAAGTGCACACGAGCTGTTGCGGCGCACGCAGCAGACGCAGGAGCAGCTGGCGGCGGCCGCGGCACGCCTGCGAACTGCTCCGCTCGCTGGCCCGGACTACGACGAGTTCCCGCTGCAGGAGGACGCGCTCGCGGTGCGTACACACACACACACACACACACACACACACACACACACACACACACACACACACACACACACACACACACACACATACATATACACACAGAGAGAGGGAGAGAGAGAGAGAGAGAGAGAGAGAGAGAGAGAGAGAGAGAGAGAGACAAATATACAAACGCAGCTGACGCGGGAGCAAGTGGTGGCAGCCGCAGCCCGCCTGTTGTAGGTTTTTTGTTTCTTTTTATACTTCAAAAATGAGGAGGTATTGAAAAATTCCGACGTTAATTTACCGATTTTGCTTGTTTCTTTTTATCGAAGGTATAATGGTAAATTAGTTTGTATATTTTAGTAATACTAGTATCGATATGTTTGCAACATTCAGAATGTAAAGACGTCGATGTCCGAAGTGAAAGTGAGTATGGAGGCGTTGGAAAGGGAATACTCGTGGCTGACGCGCCGCAGCCGCGCCGAGCAGCTGCAGCAGCTAGAGCCGCTGCGGCGCGCGCGCGACCAGCTGCAGGACGACTGGACCGCACTGCAGGACGCATACCAGGACCGGTACGAAAGGTCAGTATGCATATTGAAACTATAACTATAACATTATATTTACTGTGTAGTAACGCTGTAAGAATACCCACTAGCCCACATCGTGCCGGAGGTGATGTAAGAGGTGACGGAAGGAAACGAATCAGGAGACGGGCAGCAACTTCTTCCTAGTAACGATTAAAATTAAAAAACGGCGGTTGCCAACCCGCCTTACTGGCGTGGTAACTATGACAAATATCCTCCTTATGAGGCAATTAAATTTACTATTTGACCTACCAGGTCAAATAGTAAATTTAATACCAGGTAAATTTAATTGAAAAAATAAAAGAACCCCTTTGTCGTCTCCTCAGTTTCAAGGCACTCCCCTTGTTGCCTCAGCCAGTATCGGAATCCTCGGCGTTGACATATCGAGTGACGTGCAGTTTCGTGGTCACTTGGAAGAGAAGGCCAAATTGGCTTCTAAAAAGCTTGGCGTGCTCGGCAGAGCGGGACAGTATTTCATGCCGGCACACCGCCTGCAACTTTACAAGGCGCAGGTTCGGCCGCACATGGAGTACTGTTCCCATCTCTGGGCTGGGGATCCCCAGTACCAGCTCCTTCCACTTGACCGCATCCAGCGCAGAGCGGCTTGAATCGTCGACGACCGAGTGCTTTCCGATCGGCTCGATTCACTGGCACTGCGAGATGTTGTATCTCTTTGCATTTTATTTCGCATATACCATGGAGAGTGCTCTGAGGAATTGTTCGGATTAATCCCAGCCGCCAAATTTCGTGAACGCACTACGCGGTAAACGTCCCGATACCATCCACACCATCTGGATGCTTGGCAGTCCACCACAGTACGTTTTAAAAGGAGTTTTCTTCCGCGTACAACCTCTCTGTGGAATAGTTTACCACCAGCGACTTTTCCGGATCGATACGACTTGGGAACCTTCAAGAAACGAGCTTACTTAAAAGGCCGGCAACGCACCTGCTATTCCCCTGGTGTTGCGGTTGATCTTGTGCGGCGGTAGTCACTTAACATCAGGTGAGCCACATACTCGTTTGCCCCCTCCTCTATAAAAAAAACCTGGTAGGTGGCTCTGTTATCGAGATCCAGAAATTACCCGTTTGGAGTCGGGACGAATCGGTTGTAATATACATATAAAAATTGACATAGAAAACATTGCAGCAGGCTTGAGAAAGGAATTTGTCACACTATGTCATAATTAACCCTTAAAGAATTTGTATACTGCTAAGACTACAATGGGTGTAAAAAAAACCCGGATTTATTTATTACAAAAAATTATAAGAATGAATAAATATATTATTGTTTCTTTTTAATATTCTTAAATTATGGTTAATGTTCTTGGATTTATTCATTTGTAGGTTTATTTTTTTTAAATAACAACAATTTAAATTGAATGTTCAAAAATCTTCCCAAAACATGGTAAATTCGAAGGGGTTTGAAAAATAATTGAAAAAAAAGAAAACTAGTACGAGTTTTTAATCAGTTTTTATATTTTTAATTATTATAAACAAGTCTTGAATTTGGTATATTATTTATCCAAATATCTAAAAAAAACATGAAATTTTCAAATCAAAATGGTAACTAGATAATTTTTGTTTTAAATGCATGTAACACAAAATAAATATAATGTAACCTTCTTTTTACTAATTATAAGCAAAAATAATGAAAATTAACAATTACTTCTAAATTGCGTTATTCTTTGGTTAACAAAATATTACTACTACAGTTAACGCACACCAAACTACGGTGTAGTTTACAAATAAACACTGAACAATTCGAGCATTTAGCTGTGAACTTTTTATCTCCTTTCGGTTTACAAATTCCGCATCTGCCTTGTTTAGATTTCGGGGCCCTCTCTTGTGAACCTTCTTCATTATCAATTCGTGAATCTCTCAAGGACTCTGTATTATCAACTCTTCGAATGCTGGTACCCGAAAGAGTACCTTGATTATCAGAGTGTAGCTTTCGGTGTTCACTGCTCACACTTTCGATTTTGTCTCTAATCTTGTGCCGTAAGTTTGGAATTTTGAGTCTGTCTTTTATGTATGGTAACATTAGATCCAGTGACAACTTGTATAGGAATTCGGCTCAAGATTCCTGGCTTTTGCCATTCCTATTGTTGTTGTTATTGAGAATCGTGTGAGAATTTATTCCTGCTACATCCAACATGTAAAAAATAGCCAAGGGCCATCTCTTTGTTCGTCTCGAACAACTGTAGCTATGACACATCTGATCAACAGCATACACTCCTGCTTTAGTAGAATTATAGTATTCAATAACCTCTGGCTTCCCGCTTGTTTCTGATATTGCTGATTCATGGTGCATATTCGACAAAAGTATCACAATCTTATTTTTTTTGGACAATACGTAGAGAGCTGAAGTGTATCATGTGTATTGTATAGAAACACTGAACTTCCTATGGGACGATTGTTCGTTACGATGGTGTCTTGCGGTGTCTCCACTTTGTTCTTGCGCGTGCTACCAACCGTTGTTAGTTTGTATTTATTCAGCATATTATTTGCCATAGGTACAGATGTGAACTAGTTGTCACAGGTTATGTTTATATTTGTACCATGAACAGATTTTGTCAAATTTTCAACATAATACTCTGCAAGAGGTTTGCTTCCATTTGCGTCCCTTTTCATAGATAGGGCATTCCAGATATCACGTACCGATCATAAGAATCACACATGAGGACCAGTTTCAGACCATACTTATCTGGTTTGCTAGGAATATAGATTCGAAATTATCGTCCTCTGAAACCCACAAGTTGTTCATCAATAGTACAATTTACGGATGGACGATACAGATCAGCGCAATTTTTCGTAAACAGTTCCCAAATATCACGGATATGTGCAAATTCATCTGTACTTTTTCTGATGTCCCTGGTCATACGGTCATCAAACCGTAAACAATTGGTTAGAAATTTGTAACGCTCTTTTGACATGATGGCTGAGTAAATTTCACTGCAAAAAAATTGTTGATACTCTGTTATCTTTCTTTACTGCAGTCAGATACAAAAGGCCAATCAAAGAAGACCTCACTAAATCATTCAATCGGTAGTAGCGACGGGCGGTGTGTACAAAGGGCAGGGACGTAATCAACGCGAGCTTATGACTCGCGCTTACTAGGAATTCCTCGTTTATGGGGGATAATTGCAAACCCCAATCCCCAGCACGAAGGAGTTTCAACGGGTTGCCCGGGCCTCTAGGCCAGGGAGAACATGCTGATTCCTTCAGTGTAGCGCGCGTGCGGCCCAGGACATCTAAGGGCATCACAGACCTGTTATTGCTCAATCTCGTGCGGCTCGAAGCCGCCGGTCCCTCTAAGAAGAATTTTAATACGTCGCCAGTGAGTTGCGCGACCGAAGCCACGCACACCTAAATGACGACGCCTATTTAGCAGGCTAGAGTCTCGTTCGTTACCGGAATCAACCAGACAAATCGCTCCACCAACTAAGAACGGCCATGCACCACCACCCACCGAATCAAGAAAGAGCTGTTAATCTGTCAATCCTTCCGGTGTCCGGGCCTGGTGAGATTTCCCGTGTTGAGTCAAATTAAGCTGCAGGCTCCACTCCTGGTGGTGCCCTTCCGTCAATTCTTTAAGTTTCAGCTTTGCAACCATACTCCCCCCCGGAGTCCAAAATCTAAGGCTTTCAGCTCTGAGATGTCAACATCTTTTGTATATGAAGTTTGCGGGCCATAATTTGCTTTTTGTTTAGCGATTTCCTGATTAGAATGAACAAGTATAGTATCAATAATTTTTTTATTGAAATTCAATTCAAACGCATCCAGTTCTGTAGTCACTTCTTTGGCAACACCCACAGGACCCGGTAAATATGGAACTATATTCCTACCAGGAGTTCGGTGAGGAGGCGGTGGCTTAGAACTCCATTTGTAGGTAGGGTATCCTCGCTTTTCCTTGCCCTTCAAAACTCTTTTTTGGGGCAACAACATGTTTCCAATACAAGTAAAATGTGTATTACCTAATTTTACTTGTCTTCCATCCAGTGGAGAAGGAGACTCATCAACTTCCATCTCCAACTGAGCTTCTGATATATTAGAAGTAGTGTCATCATCGACACTTTGTGCATCATCTTCATGAACATCCATTTCTACAGAGTCCTCCTCTTCTGCCGACTCTTCATCCGATGCCAGCAGTGCATCTTCTATTGCTTGTTTCCTCAGTTGCTGCATAATCTGAGATAAAATATCATAATATACATCTAAATACAATAACACATCAAATAAAAATAATAAATACAATACACATAATAATACACACACGAATATTATATTCTATACACTAGTACACACGTACTAAAAATAAAACATAAAAAGTTAATTACCTAAGTCGTAACCCACTATGACTACAAGGGGTGAAAAAACACCGGGTCACGAGTGTATCTCGGGACGGGCGCTCGCGCACAACCACTCTCCCCGCGTCCTCGAGGGCTTTTTTTTTTGCGCCCGAAGCAATTAAAGGGCTACCCTATACGTAGGGGGGCGGAAAATGCATTACGCATACCACGATAGCCGGTCTATCGTGGTTATGAGGGACTCACTGTCCTACCGGGGACCCTAAGTGATACCCTCTAAAAACCGCCTTTGGGGACAGGCAGCCGGCTGATTAAGTAGTATTGTGCCTTATTGTGAGCGACCCTCTTTTAGGAAAAGAGGGCGCAGGCGGCTACGAGCCACCGAGGGAGTGTCTACGAAGGCAAATTAGTATTAGTTAATATAATAATTTAATTTAATTAGAGTTGGCCTAAGCCGCCAGGAGGCAGTTCGGATCGTTAGTTAGTTTATTAGGCGGGTCCGAGAGAGAGTTTCTCGGCCTGCGGACTCTATAGCGAGAGGGGGTGGGGCTGCATAAGTAGCTGCTTCACGAATTAAATGATTTGAGTGCGACTCTGAGGTTTTGTAGAAGTTCACAGAGAGTTTTTGGAGAAATTGTTGGATTGTGGGGAGCTCTAGGTTCCGATGAAGGTCAGCATTACGGACGTACCAAGGTGCGTTCGCAGTTCGACGACAGAAAAGGTTTTGAACTATTTGGAGTTCATTAATGATTTTAGGACCTCGAGGGCTACTGTCGATTTCCTCTATATACTTATGATACTCTTTGCTGTCGATATACGAGAATAAACGAAATCTCAAGGCGCTGCGTTAAAACTGAAAAAAGATACAGGTACAAAATTAAGTCACTCGGGTGTAAAAACACCGTAGTAGCCTTTAAGGGTTAATTGCAAAATAAATTTTCTGACATCGGTAACAAAGGTGCTGTGCATTTGTTTGCATTGCATTTGTGTATTTAATTTTTTTTTTAATTTTTTAATTTTAATATTTAATTTAATTATATCTAAGCATTCGTTTTGAGGTAGTAAGACTTGGAAAGAGCCAAAGTAGTCCCATAATTGTAACATGTGTTAACGAGGCGCTCTATCTTAGCCCTCAGGGATGACATTACATTTGCATTTTGTTTGTAGATGTCTATGGATCACAGCACCCACCTACCATCAGTTGTGCTGTGTGTGCGCTTGTCACCCTTATTCTAAAAAACGCGCTGTACCGCGCGCAGGAAGTGACGTTACGTGCTGTGAGTGTGTGCGAGTCTGATGCGTGTATGTGTGTGCGGCAGGTGGCGCACGTGCCAGGAGACGTGGG
Organism: Parnassius smintheus behrii; assembly: GCA_036936625.1. Taxonomy (NCBI): domain Eukaryota; kingdom Metazoa; phylum Arthropoda; class Insecta; order Lepidoptera; family Papilionidae; genus Parnassius; species Parnassius smintheus. The sequence goes on from JAUPFT010000023.1 coordinate 1,124,059, forward strand.
CGGCGCTGTACCGCGCGCTGGAAGGGGTCGGCTGCTGGTTGGACGACGCGGAGCGGACGCTCGACCGCCTGGCTGCTGCACCTGATGCCCGCGATCTCAACGACCTCGACGGACAGGTGACACTACAATTAATCGATAAAAAATTGTCACCATTAAACTAATATTAATCATTCCTATTCATGTGTGTTTAGTTAATCGTTTTAAATATTTCTTTTATAGCCTATAGTTCGTGTAGTAGTGGTGTAAAAATGTCCATTATTTGATGTCGTTCCGTGGGTATTGTTAGAGGCGACAAAGGGAAGTATAGTAGGGGATGGGCAGCAGTACGTCTTCATAATAACTCATAATAATAAGAAAGTGCGATGAGAAACCCACCTGCCCACCTGCCCACCTGCCCACCTGCCTAGCTTGGCATCCATAACAAAGAAGTAATTAATTTATGCGGAAGCAGCAGATCGGATCAGTTCAGCAGTCAGACTTTTTTATAGGTGTGAGAGTACTTATTACAGTTTAACATACGTTAGACCCCTCATTTTGAGTTACATCAAGCTATATAAGTCAAAAACTAACAGCACTACCATTACAGAAAATAAAAGACGTTATTTATTATTATTTTAACATAATGTGTTTTGGTTGAATATTGGATACTATTTAGTTATTGAAATATTGTAAATTAAGTGTATAAAATAATCACGTATTCATATCATACGTATATATCATTAAGAATTTAATTTCCCGTTTTGATCATTAGTAGGACTGAAATATTTGATGTGAAAAATAGAAATTATATTTTTGTCTCGGCTATTGTGATTATTAATGATCTGCCGCACTGAACCAACATACAATATTGTTATGTTAAAAAATAAAAACCATATTTATTTTAAACTTAATTATTTAAAAAACTTGAGAGTTGCACTTCGATAAAATATACATGATGCAAGAATATGTTACCGTTGAATAGCGTGTATGAAGCGGAATGGTGTTGATTAGATGCGTGTCGGCGTGTGAGAGAGTCAGGGATTGAGAGATGTGACGTGGTGCAGATAAAGGAGCGCTCGGCGGCGCTGGAGGTGGCAGCGGAGTGCGCGCGCGGCGTGCTGGCGGCGTGCGGTGCGCGCCTGGCGCACGAGCTGAGCGCACAACTGCAGCCGCTGCAGCAGCGCGCCGCCGCCGCGCGCGCGCGCCTCCAACAGCTGCAGCAGCCTCAGCCGCAGCCCGCCGACATCCTGGCGCGCGTGCGCGACCTGCTGCACAACACCAGCGCCAACCCCTCCGACCACACCAGCCTCTCCATACGGCTCAGCCTCGTCAAGGTACGCACGCACGTACGAACACATACGCTCACACGCACACCTACACTAATTACATAAACATTTTTAAGTTTTATGAAAGTGTTTAGAAAAGAGTTAATAAAGTGAGTGTAGAATTTTTCTTTCTTTATAGGATAGGGTAAGACACAGTCCACCTGATAGTAAGTGGTTGCTGTGGCCCATAGACATCTACATTTATCCTCCATTACGAATCAAAATGCAGATGCGTTGTCACCCGTGAGGACTAAGATGAAATGCCTCGTTTCCAGTAAAGAGGGTCTCCGGTTTTCTACACTCACCATAATAAACACATTCGTGCTACAACTATACTACTAATATAACTGCAGCATGGCTCTATTACGTGTAGAATAATGTTATTTACTCATATAACCAGATTAAACAACTCATTTGTTAAAAATTATAAAATATTATTTAACAATTTGTTTTAATTTTTGCATAATCAGTAAAACTTGTAATATGATCATTCAATGTTTTCCGCGCTTTAAAAAAGGAAACACAAATTACGTCAACGTATTATTTGAAAACATTACCTCAAACCGGTGCCACCGTAATTGCTAATAAAATGTAATCGATCAATCAATTTTCTACCCCACATAGAATATTTTGCTTAAGCATCTTAAAGACACTGAAGCAAACGATGACAAACATCTTTCTTTCTTTCAAACTACGCATGCTACAGATGACTATTGTGGCAAACATATATTATTATAAAACCTATACAATCTCTCCGAAAGAGGAGTTTTGATTGACTGTTGTTGTTTCCTGAAGTTCTTAAATCATCTATTATTAAACCACTATTTAAAAACGATGACAGAGAGGACTTATCCTGTTATCGTCTGATTACTATAACTTCTATATTTTACCAAATTATAGAAAAGGTAATTTATAAAAGCTATGTAAGCTAGGCAATTACTTTGAAAAATTCAATATTTTGCAAAAGAACAAAAAGGTTTTCGCAAAAACTAATCTATTTAATATTCTAATATATAAATAATATGGCAATTTATGAATTTTTATATATATATATATATATATATATATATATATATATATATATATATATATATATATATATATATATATATATATATTTTTTAACGCTTAGTTAAATTTTTTTTGTTGTAAAATATGAGTGACAGCCTATATATACTCCGTTCCCATGTTACACTCTATTTTTTCCATACGATAAAAAGAGTCATCCAGTATATGGACATTTCGCTTTTGTCAAGCGTGACTTGTTGATTATTAAATTAAGTAAATACGGTGTATGCGGCAAAACACTTGGTCTTATAAAATCCTACCTGCCAATCAGGATTAAAATTTTTCGATTTGCCCAAGGACAAAAAATGAATATTTTTTGGTCTTGTCCTTGATCCTCAAATTTTGGTGTTGCTCGAGGAAGCGTACTTGGTCTCGTATTATTTTTAGTACATATTAATGACTGACCTAACGGTTTCGTATCTTCTGCTGTGCGCTTCGGTGTAATTTTTGGCGTGCAAGCAATACAAGGCGCGAAGATACGTTTACGACGCAAAAAAGTGTGTGCGTGCTATTGCATATATACCAAGTACAGAGAGCTGTAAACCACAATTTAATAATTAAAATTGTTGACATTTTCTGCGATGTATATTTATGAAGTTGTGGCATTTGTAAAAGCTAATCCAGAAATATTGAATGATTACTTAATAATTAACAGTTGACGAAAAAATAAATGTCATACAATTTCATCAAAGACAGTTTTACGTAGAAAAAGCGTTTTCGGTATATTATCTAAAGTCTGCAATAAAATTCCATCTGTTTATGAAATGGAAAGTATTCATAAATTTAAAAAAAGAATTTAAAATATTTCTGATTGAGAAATGCTACTGCACAATGAGTGAATATTAAAGTGACGCATCATTCGATTAGTTAGATTGTATATGTAGTGTCAAATGCCCTATTATAATTGATATATAATTAAATTACACCATTGTCAAGTATTCCAATATAATAATTATAATATAAACATTGAAGTAATATCACAGAATAAATAATAGTACTGTAATATGTGCTTACGTACTAGAACAGCTATTTCAAACAAAAAATGTGCGCTACTCTGTGTTCGCGCGTTTTTATTTATCATAGAATAAACATTGGTAAATTGATCAGTAGGTAATAATATATATAGTTCAAATCAAATCGAGAATAATTTTCAAATTTTGTCATTTATTTTGTATATTATATTTGCTTATTTAATATAATATTGTTGCGTGAATAAGTCAACTAGCGCCATCTAGTGTCAGGAACGAGAGCGAGGGGAGCTTTGCAGAAAATAACATCACAAATCTCTCAACCGACAGCGCCATCCGAAGAACTAAGTTTCTAGAAAATCTACACTCGCACACTCGTCCCTTTGCGCGCATTTACTTGAATATTCCGGATGCTTCTTTGCTAATTTAAATAAATAGGCGTTACAAGATGCGATCGAGGTAGTATTGGATTTAGCGAAACAAGCGAAGCTTCGGAGCGGAATAAAGTGAATTAGTGTGTTTAATTATTAGTGTTTTAAGTTTTAATTTGTGTAAAGTAAATTAAAGTGTTAATTTAGGTAATTTTATCGGCAATTTTTATTGTCACGAACCTCAAGCTCGTAACAATATTACTTAATATTATATCACAATTACATTTTATGATATTTTTGTTTGAATACTTTAAAAGGTATTCATGTCAAATATAAAAAAAAACATAGTAAATGTATGTTCAACAAAATTAATAATATAACGTTTAAATTACAAATATATTTATTTAAATTAGAATAAGAGTCGTTCATAAATGCTGGGCACGCGAGAATTAAAAATAGACGAATTTATTCCACTTTGACTTTGATGTGGAAAACCAAAAATAAAATAAAAGAATAATGAGCAGATTTAAATATAAAAAATTAAGCCTAATTATGATAATTCGTATATGTTTCTACAAAAAAAAATGTGTAATAATATATTCGCCCTATGCTTACGTACCCTCAAAAATGTCTCATCTGAACAAATTAATTTCATAATCTATATTCCATGACACGAGATGGCGTCTTAGGAATAATTTGTTTTATTATTAATCTATTATACAGCGGAATTTACCGGCAGTTTCCGATATATGGCAACGAAGTGTTGGAATAACATCCCACCACCAGTAAGAAATCTTAACACCAACTACAAGTAAAAATAAATTCAAAACATATCTTCTAGATAAACAAAAACAAGGTATTCCCAAACACTTCGTTTGCCAGCTATAAACCATGGCATGTTATTTTCTTTTTTTTTTCTTTTTTCTTTTACTAACTCATGGTTTTTAAGTCATTTAGGTACTAGCCTTAATTGGGTACGCAGTCTTACACATTTTTTCCGTAATTTTTACTAAATTAAACCTAAGATATAAATCATAGAGCTGAAAGGACACATCTTTCAGACATAATTACACTACAATAATATTAACGTGCAAAAAAAATTGTTTTTTCCTTATTTCTTTCTGATTGTACTATTGTGCTCATTTTCTTCTCGCCACCTCGAGGGTAATAGCTGAAAATCAGTGTTTGCTCTCTGAGCAATGACCCATTTGTTTAACTGCAACACATATGTATATTTAGATCATAAGTTTATGTATATTTTTTTCCATAATACTTTGATTGTATATCTAGTTTAATCACTGAATTTACGTGTGTGATTGGAGATACAAATAAACGTTTTATCTATCTATCTATCTAATACTTTTTTATTGATTAAGTATCTTATTAACCGATGAAAAGTAATTCCTTGGTTTTTACTGATATTTCTTAAATTATTTGTGTAATATCGAAGTACACACAATGGCATATTTTTATCAAGAGATTTTTTTTTTAAATCAACACAACACGTGATAACTGTACAAGCTGTACTGTGTGTGAGTGACTGATTAAAGTGCGGTGAATGCATCGCAGTTTAATGGAACAAGAGTAGCTGAATGCAATGTCGCCTCTAGTACGTAGTACATAATAGCTCAATGAATATAAATAATATAATGAAATAATTTAATTGTAGGAATGTAGCATTGAGGAGTTCGTATTTATGTCCATTATCTTCTAAGACATTTATCAGATCTTCACTATAGTTATATGTTATTAGTTATTACTCTGAATACATATCCAATCAAGTAAAAAAAGAATGTTAAAATCGGTTCATCTAATAACACGTTATGCATGGATAACAATGAAACATAATGTATTCGTACAAACATAGTACCTACCTACCTACATACATACGACACGAACACGCGCCTCACATCAAATGTGGAGAGTACGATACGGTATAAGGATTATCGTGAGAAGCGACAAAGGGAAACAAACACGGAGATAGCAGCGTCTTCCTTACTACAGCTAACTATAAGAAAACTGCAGTTGTAAACTCGCCTGCCAAGCTTGGCAACTGTGCCCAGTATCCTATGAGGCAACCTGCGGAGACGCCTACGACCAGACGTCGACGTTCGATGAACTGTGACGATAACGGTAACGGCGGATATTATACGTGCACGTATTAGTTTTGGAGATATATACAAGGAATCCAAAACGATACAAACAAAATGCAAAGAGCATAATATTATGTCATTAACTTACTGCGGGATGTCCCGAAATACACAGAATACGTAGCAGTTTGTTTTCATACGTAGAGTTATTAATACCATCAGTTGCGGTATCGCTACGTAGAAACACGCGGCCGCGTGAGTCAGGCCGCCACTCTCACTATATTATTAGCTTGACGTTTTCGCCACGCGCCTTAGCTCTTTTGTCGTAAGACTCATAACGATATCGATTTTATTGTATACGTCATAACTTCGATATTGTTGTGTAAACGTTTTCTTATAGGTATGCAAAAGCAATATGCAAAAAATTTGGGAAGTGTTAAAGCAATTTAAACCTTATGCCTTTACATATCCAACTACAGTGTTAACTTTTTAACAATAAGATTAAAATGCTTAAAGTTTGTGATATTAAACCTTGTAATGCCCTTAATAAAGTATCTAATGCGTAATTTGTCGTTCACGACTTTATTTTTGAATGTTTTGTTTGGCGCGAGCAGATGCTGCAACTTCACTTCCATTCCGCTTCCTTGTCGGGAAAGCCTTCCATAACGTACTCTTACGATTGCCGCCTGAACTGATTGATTTTGTAAAATATTGGTGTTTCACGTTGAAATAATAAAACATAAGCGTATTCAAGAAATAAGTATTATTTTATTAATTTATTTACTAATGATAATTATAATACATTATTTGTAACTCTCGATGAATATTTTCACAATAATATATATAAACTTCAAATCTTAGCAGGCGTATGCGATACCGACATTTCCATGGCTTATTCCTGTGTACTCTATTTTGAATAAAATTTTTTATAACCTTACGTTTTGTCACGATGAGGCCGACATATTAAGAAAATGCCTTCATCTTCTACACTCTACAATGGTTGTCTGGTTTCTAACCCAGGACTCGCGGCATAGCAGCTTTATACTCAAACCACTAAGTTATCAATAAGTGTAACCCTTGTTTAATAACCCTGAATCCAGTCGCAGAGTCGCTGTGGTATTGATACCGGCACCACTCGTAATATCTGATTTGTGATTTAATCGGTTCGGAGCTCATCGACATTAAAGAGGACTATTTAGAAACAATAGCCGTCAGGGTTGTGCTGCCGTAGACCAATGCTTGCAAAAACGCAAAAAATGTCATCATGCAGGTAAGGTTCTAAAATCATTCCGACCTTCTACTCAAGATTTGAAGACCTCTCTGAGTCCACGAGTTGTACTTGTGGTTGAAGGCTAATTCGGCTCAGATCAAATTGAAGTGATAAAACAAGATTACAATATTATAAAATTAAATTAGGCGCATAAGCTATTGAAATCTAGTAGTCGAGCGCTACGAAAATAGTTTACAAGATTAAAAAATATGTGATTAATCGCACCTCTTTGGAACTTAATGCATTTGCGTCAGTTATATAGATGTCAACACTTCGAGCTGGGAATGTATTGGATGTTTGTGGGCTGCTTTTGCGTAGTCTGTACGTGGACCGCATTGCATTGCGTTTGTAGCTAAGGGAACCACCGGGAGCTGCTTAGTTCAAGAAATGTCCGTGACTGCAGTAATTGTAAAAATGTGAATGATTATTTATAGGGATGGGCCGAATATGGATTTCACCGAACACGAATATTCGGCCGAATGTTCGGTTAAATTTTTACCGAACCGAATATTCGGCAGGATAACCTCGGGACTTAACCAATTTATGTCGAAACTTGTTACCGTAAAGCACACGGGATTAGCCCAGGACCCCGCCTCTCGCTTCCCGCCACACCTGACATGTTATTGCATTATCTAGTACTGAGCAAATTGCCGACACATGCTTATGATTTGATTAAAATTAAAAAACATCCAAATTTCAATAGAGAAGATGGATGGGTGCTGCCAGCTGCTTGGGATCCTATAATTAACAAAATTTAACCCAAACCCAAGCATACCACCGCAAGACTTCATAATACTATAAGCTCGTTTTGCGTAAATCGGACCAAAAATTAATATTCAAAAACTGAAGGTAGCTGGACTAACTATGACATTGGGACGTCAAACATCTCAGTCCCCCCCCCCCCCGTGACCATGGGTGACAACGTCGGGATAATAAAAATAAATTAAAGTAATTAAACGCGATAAAATCCCTAAATAATAGTTTTATTCGATTATTTATGTGTTCCTTAATACTTGTTTAAAACCAGACTGTATTATTTTCGGATTCATCTTCGCTGAACTATTCAACACTACTTTAAAAGGCGGACTAAATTGCAGTGTCTACACAGACCAACCTTACTCGTGTGTGATGCTCAACGTCATTATTACGCTTACAGCCTATTGAAGTCCACTGCCGAACACTGGCCTCCCCATGGATTGCCTCATAAGGGAGATATTTGCCACAGTTGCCACGCTTGGCAAGCAGGCTGGCAACCGCTTTTTTTACACGTTACGTAGGACACTCAATGAGTTTTAAGATTTACAAAAAGTAGTCTAGATACTGTTAATATTTATTTTACATCTTTTCGAAATATTCTCCATCATGTTCTATATAAAGTTCCATTCGCCTAAACCAACTCTGAAAACACTTTTGCCAGTCTTTATCTAACTGATCGGAAATCGCTTTTTCATAGGTAGCCACGGCTTCTTCGGCGCTTGAAGACCAAAGAAGCCCGGTCTTTTGTCTTCTCTCCCGCACAGCTTGAAAAGCTTTGGCTAATGCAACTGTAGTATACCATTCAGAGTTGACTGACCTACAATTTTCCAGCATTGACGTCGACAAATGTTAGCACCGCGAAAAAAAAACTAGCCACCATTTTTTTGCCGACGTTGCGAGGTCTTTGCAGTTTTGTCGGTAACTGTCCTTCTGAGTAGACCCATACCGATTATCGCTTTTTATTTTCCGGATCATTTTGATAGATCCATGTCTCGTCACCAGTAACGATTCCTGAAACACGCTTAGATGCCCCATTTTCAAAACGTAGACGCATTTCATGGCACCAATCCACACGAGTCTGTTTTTCGCTTTCGAAGAGCAAACGAGGGATCCCTCGACAACAAAGCTTTCTCACTCCAAGATGTTGATGTCGGATGGTATCACTATGCTACCCGAACTAATGCCTACAATCTTTTCGGTGTCCGTATATATGATTCGTGAGTCTTGTCTCACCAACATTTCAGTAGTCCATACATTTTCTACCGTTACTGCTGTTTGCGGGGCCCTGGTTCTTTGGTTATCTTTAAGGTTAATTTTACCCCTTTTGAATTTAGCAAATCACCTAAAAATTTGCATGTTGCGCGTGAAGGAGCTGAGTCCCTTAATGCTGATTGTAACCGTTGCAAACTTAATTGTTCGGTTAAACCAAATTTAAAATCATAATAGATCATAGCGCGCAAATGTTCACGGTTAGGATCCATTGTTTTAAATGAAAAGCGCGGGAAGCGTCGCAGGAAAGTTAATAGAAATTTGTTTTTTTTATATTAGCGATCGGCTTAATATGGAGTTCCATTTTTATAAAATTTGCTTTTTAGAAACATATAACACAAGTGCGTTCTATTTTTAAATTTCGAGTATCTCAACACTTATTGAGTGACCTACGTACGACGCTGCTGCCCATCTGCTCAACGCCAGTACGAGTATAATGTGACAGCCTTTGTTTTTGTACAGGATTGAACACTCACATAAATAATCACGCTTAGATTATTCGTCCGTAAGAAAAGGAAAAAAAATGTGTAATAATCATTGATATATTAGTGTTAAAGTCAAACTTTATTTATAATAATTATTCAATTCAAATTAAAATCCGATTCAAATCATTATTCATAAAAAATCAAACGACTCTGAGCCATTATATACTTATTTAATTGGAGTATTTATCCCCATAATCTATCAGTCAGGACTACAAAGTATGATGGCATTCTGTGCCGCCTACTGTGAAATTTTTTTTCCTTTTAGTGAAATTGTACAAATTGCGGGGAAAATGGTAATCGGTAGAGGCTAGGTCGGTCTGACTAAAAGTTAACGAAAAAAAAAAATATTTGATGGCGAACGTTGGACTACTTATTTTAATTCAATAGCCATTGAATTTTATACCACAAATTATATACGTAGTACGAATCGTTCGACTTGACCGGGGTAGGACCACGCTCTCACAGACTACTAGCGTAAAATAGAAGCTTAATACTGCTGTGTTTCGTATGGTGAGTGTAGAGCACCGGAGACCCGTTTTTACTGGAAACGAGGCATTCCATCTTAGTCCTCGGGATGACAACGCGTGATTCTAAATCGAGGATAAATGTAGATGTCTATGGGCCACAGCATCTACTTATCATCAGGTGGACTGTGTACCCGTTTGTCCCCTATCCCCCCATTCATCCCCTATTATTATAATACACCATTGTACAAAATGTAGTGTTCAATATGAATTACATAACGGGTTCTTGTTTCGGACTCCGCTGTGCTAATTTAAGAAAGATGTTAAAATTTCGAAAATTCGGGTAACTTTTATAAACAAAAATAAGAAAAACATGTATAGAATTATTTGTTTTAAAATTTTCTAGATTGTTCTGTCTCTTATTACTATTAGTATGTATTATGGAGTCATTCAACTTGCACGTATACGCTGTAAAAGGGAAAAAATGTAAATCCGCGTTGTGTGGCATCGCGCGCGAGCTTCTTGTCTATTTCTGAAGCTGTGAAATATTTCTGTCACATCGTCTGTGTATGCTCCACCTCCAAACTGACACAAGTCCGCGTGAAGCAAGTTGCAATCTCAATTTAAAAGCGCTGGAATACGTAGTTCGAGAAGATGAGACGAGCGAGTAATGTTCAGTTAATCGAGAATTGAAATGAAATTTGGTGCGCGCGCTCAGTCGATACGAGCTGAAGCGTGCTATAGCTGCGCGCTCGCTGCCTTTCCTAGTTGACTCCTGGTGTTGGTTGTTGTATTCAGAACGTTTTGGTTAAATGTATTATAGGCAGCAAACCATGGACTTGCTACTGATGTATTAGTCGTGCTTGATAAAATTAAAATCGAGTTGTGAGTCGGCAACGTTTTACCGGTCACATGTATAAAACATAAATTTTGGGAAACAAAGGTAACGCTTTATGAAAATATTACACAAATATGGACCAGAGTATTAACTATACCAATTGTATTTATACAGAAATGGAATGTTTCCTTCACATGTGCATAGCTGCATAGTATAACCAACTATAAAATCTTACTTCAGTTTGTAATGACATTTTACAGATTAAATATAATCTATTAAATTGCACTAAATAATAAAATAAAATATCGAAAAAATTATATAAACTGTTTAATATTGTCATTATGGAAGCGAGGACTGAATAAAAACCACGTCGATTTTTTTAATACTATGGGAGAAGTACCGAAACTACCAACCCTTTTAAGAGGATGGTATACAAAAAGTCGAATAAACATTATTTAGTAAGTTTGTAATGTTTTCGGAAGAAACCACAAACATGTATGTAAGAGCTATAATGACCAGACTGGTGACGGAAGGTAACACTGTAGAAGGCGTTGCGGAAGCTAACGGACGCTGAGCGTTTTATTATAAAACTGTATACTATCATATTATAATGGATTAAGAGGCAGTTGCTTTAATGACAGGAGCGGGCTGAAAGGTTTTTAAGCTTACCAGGTGTGGTTGCATTGCAATTCATTTTATCATATAAAAACGATTCACGTTTTAATACTATTGTATACGATAGACATTACTGAGCAAGTAAATTTAAAGCTTCAAATGTTGTGAATAATGAGAAGCTAAATTGATGCATTCTTTATGTCAATGTTTACTTGTTCTTTTTATTTCTGGCTTATTTGTTAATACCGAACGGAGTGGCGCGGCGCGGCCGCGCGTTGAAATATTACTTTGTTGTGAACAACATCTCATCATTATTATCACGCGTATCCCGGAAACAATTTACACATTTCATTTGTGCAGAAAGTGAATCTTGAAAAATAATTTCCTAATATTATTTTGGCTACTCCAAGATCTGGGAAGGATGGGTCGCTATATAACAGAATAATAGTAAAAGAAAAGAAAGAAAGAAACATTTATTACAAACACTCCATACGCATTATAAGACACTTAAGTTTAAATATTTATAAATAAATTAATAATTAGAGATATAACTAAATTAAAAGAAAAACAACTTAAACAGATATACCATATAAGAAAAGTATACATATGTATATTTACTAATTAGTTTTAAGATAATACAATACGGGGTGGGCAAAAAGTTCACCTGATGGCAAGGTTCGGCTGACGACCATGAACAACGGCCTTTAAAAAACTAGAAACGAGTGTTGAAAGACCCTAAGTCTATAGCCTAATATAGTCCTAAGCGAATAAGTGTGTGGTGAGGTCGTATGGGGGCGAGTGGGTCGGAGCCGGTGTAGAGCGTGTGTGGGTCCGCAGGCGCGCGAGGAGGAGCTGGCGGACGCCACGCGTGCGGCCGCGCAGCTGCAGCAGCAGCAGCCGCACTCGCAGCACGCGCAGCTGCTGCAAGACCTGGACCAGGTAACCAGCTAACTGTTCATTAAAGTTTACTACCTCTGCTTTATATAGTACAGAGTATCTTTGAACCTTATCATTATATTCGTTTGTTGTGGCATTGTCCACTGGTTTCAAACGTTATAAGACTACATTACGTTTAATATCACAGTATAAATAGTGACTACTATTTTTTTTTCTCTCTTTGAATTCTTTATTATACAAGAAAATATTTTAACCAATCAAATAATCTTTTTTCTTGCAGACTTTAAGCACTTATAAATGTCAACATATCATGAAAACTGTTACTTAGTGTTTGGATAAAGCCATACAGATAAAATAGCTACTTCGAAAGTCATACACAAAGTTCAAAAATGTTATTAAACTATGTTTGTATAAAAAGGGTTATTATAATATTAAGGAATTTATAGATGATAATAACCCCTGGGAAGGGTGATCGCTACCAAGCTATTTCTAATTTGTCTTGTGTTGTTGATTGTAAACATGATTGTAAGCTATTATTAAAAAAAATAGCCCCGCTGGGTTTCTTGCTGGTTCTTCCCAGGACTTTCACAAAACTTTTTTTCAGGAAACAGGAGGTTTCACTTTCAATAAGTATTTTTATAATCTACATTGAATAAAAAAGTTTCTATTCTATTCTATTCTATTATATTCTATTCTAGAAATACGTCCTTGGTAAATTTAGGTTCTGTATAAGTTATATAATTTTGAAGATATGTTTATGTGGCAGTTTGTTACGTTTACGACGACATATTGAATTAGCAGGATGTTGTATGAAGTCAATGAAGATATTTATTGAAATTATGATTACCTGTCTTTGAAGCTTCTGTTTTATTGTTTTTGTAATATAATTTTAGATACATTTCATCAGAATACTTTTGAAACAACATTATTGCTAAGGTAAACCAAAACTATTTTTTATTATGTTACATTAAGAAAGATAGACCTACCTGCCAAGTGTGTATGCATTTATAGTCAAAAATGCTAATATTGATTCATATTTTCTACGTCTTTGTTAATAATTAATAAAATAAGGTGTTAGGTTTATGTTATGAGACTTAAATGAAATATTAGAATATTTAACCTTATGATCTGACCTTGACGAGGGTGTTGTAAAGCAATCGAAACATCAGGTATGTAAAAATAGGTGTGATAAAATTAAAGACTTTTATGTAAGTTACCGGACGGAAACTACGGTACTAACATATTGAGCACTAAGTTACGGTGACTAGTTCTTTGTTATGTAAATCACGAACGTTGCTTTTGAAAATGACATCGATTTAGTAAAATGTGATTTGGAGAAGGCTGTCATTATTTATATGCGCACTTTGTCAACGTGATTTGAATTTTATTTTAGAGCAGTATGTAACATTATTTCGTATTTACCTAAAACAGTAACGTTTGTTAATAAAAATATCACTGCGTGGCGTACTTACCGTGTTAGCTACCGTGGGAGTGGGATCCACAGCTCTAACACAGTTTTTATTTGAATACGGGCTATTCAAATAAAAACTGTGTAATGGTTATATATAAACAAAGAAGTGTTTGGGGCAGGTGGTCTGTTAATTGGTTTGTTGATGTGGTGTGTTATTGCTAACGTGCTGTGTGCAGGCGCGCGCGCAGCTGGGCGAGCACGCGCGCTACGTAGCGGAGCGGCTGGCGGCGCTGGCGCGGCTGCGCGAGCGCATGGACGCCGCTCTGCGCACGCTCGCCGCCGCGCACACGCAGGTACACACTTACCGCAAAACTGCACACATGTTCATTTTCATTACACACTTCTGCTAACACATCTGTATTTGTATACCTCCTCTTACATACATACATAAACACTCACGCCTGTCACCCAGAGGGGTAGGCAGAGACTACAGACTTCCATTTAGCACGATCCTGACACACCCTTCTCGCCTCTTAAACATCCATATACCTACGCATACATGCCCGTCGGTTAAGGGTACTCTTAATTTGGCCCATTTTTAGTATATCGCCAATTTGGTCGACAAACTTCCGCCTAGGACGTCCTTTTCCGACTCTTCCATTCACTTCTGCAACATATATTTACTTTGTCAGTCTTTCCGCATTCATTCTTTCTACATGACCAAACCACCGAAGCATTCCTTTCTTAATCCTGGTCACCACATCATCTTGCAAACGACACTCTTCTTTTATCACACAGTTTCTCGCCCTGTCACTCAGATTCAGCCCTAACATACTCTTTAGCGACCGCATTTCTACTGCATTTATTCTACTCACGTTAAAGTAGGGACTAATACAGCATTGTGAATTGCCATACGTGCCTTTTTTAACACATTCTGACTTTTCACAATAGAGTTTAGAGCCCCATTTAATTTATTTCCTGCATTCACTCGTCGTTCAATATCCTTATCATATCTCCCATCCCTGCTGAATACACATCCCAAATATGCGAACTCATCCACTTGCTCAATTAACTCTCCTTCTATTCTTATTTCACATACCGTTTTGCTTTTTTCTCTTTCAAAAACCATCACTTTCGTCTTACTTGCGTTCACTTTCATTCCCCTTTCTTTTAATGGCCTGTTCATTAATGTAACTATCATTTGCAACTCGGCCGCCGACGACGCAAGTATGACTTGATCATCGGCGTAAAAAGGCATTTGATGGTTAACTCACCCATTCTTAACGCGCATTCTTCAACTTTCAAATTTTCCAAACAGCTGTCCATAAATAGGTTGAACAGCCACGGGGAAGCTACACAGCCCTGTGTGACACCTTTATGGATGCTCCTCTTCTTGTCATATTACGGATGCATCATGAATAGCTTGGCTCATCTTACACATATAAGCGGAATAATGTGTTTCTTATGATGAGTGAAAACAATCAGAGACCCTTTTTATTAGTAACAAGGTATTTTATCCTACTTATCGAAATGATAACGTATGTGTATTTTGATTTCTGATTGACGATAGATGTAGATACCTATAGATTATGGCATTCAGTTACCATTATGTAGATTACATACTAGTTTTCTGTACTTATTTTATAAAAAAATAGACCTTTATCTTTAAATATTTCCGGTCGCAACACAAGTAGTCCTATTCCTATTCTTTATTTCCCTTATGTATTTAATTATTTTATTTGTTCAAATTTGATATTATTGCATTAGCAGTGTTGCTTTTTATTGTCTGTTTGTAAAATATTAGTTTAGTAGATTTTCAGATAGTAGACCCATAGAATACTATAACACAATAGAATGGCTGTCAACCTTATATTGTACGAGGATCGGCGTCGCCGGGAGCACACATACAAGCAGTTACGTCCTGATAATCATTACTACAAACCCCATTCGCTGTGTTGATAGACTGAGTAAATTTACACGTTTTAGACTTATGATTAATGTTCAAGATCATCATTAAAAAGATACGTTTAAATTTAAATGCATATTTGTAAATAATGTTGGCATTTTCTAAATAATTTACATGCAGAGACGCTTGATACGAAAATTCGAAACGATTGTAACGTCAAGAGATGCATTCGTAACTTGGGCCTTAATATGGATGAAGGTTTAACGTTTGTACAACGCGTACAACAAAAAATAGGAAAATGTTTTGGGTCCTTAAAATCTCTTTACAAAATTCGTTCTTTTCTCAAACCACACATCCGGCTCCGTCTTTGTAATAGTCTTGTCTTGTCACATTTGCATTTTTGCGACTTGGTGTATGGTCCTTGCCTCTCACAGAAAACCATAGGGAGAATACAAAGAGTTCAAAATGCATGTATGCGCTATTGTTTTGACATACCTAGGACTAACCACATAACTACTTATCTCCTCAAAAAGAATATTTTAAGTATGAGTTACACTAGATAATTAAAATATGCTTGTTTCGTACACTCATTAAATAATTCGCAATGTCCTCATTATTTATATGAAAAATTATCTCCAAAATGTCGACTAACACGTTTGAGACGAAGGGGTAAACTATTATATATACTTTCAACTTATAAGCGTGTTAAAGCAAAAGGATGTTTCAAATATGCTGCCTCCAAAATTTGGAATAATATACCTCCTCCATTGCAGGAGATAGTAAATACAAATTTATTTAGAAAGAAATGTAAAGTATGGTTACTTGAACAACAAAAGTTGGAGGCAGGTATGAAGTATTATATTATATAACTAGAGAATTAATTCTTACTAACACCATTGAGAGTCGTTGAAGTTTCTGGTAGGCCCAGAGGCGATTGTCTCCTTTACCTACTACTTACTAAATTTGCATAGCACATAATGTGAATAAACATTTTAGTCTATTCTTTAGTTGTATTACGTCAATGCCAAAATTAGGTTAATATACTGTGTTTTTTAAAATAGTCGGCTGTGGCAGAATACCAGCGGTGACCTAAAATCACCACATAGCTGAGTCACAGGCCAGTTTGTCTCATTACTGTTATGTTACTTAAGTATGTTTCTAAGTTAAGTTTTTGATGATTTCTATTTGTATTTTTTTAATAACATGTGTAAACTGAGACAAATAAAAAGCTTATTGGGGTAAAAGCTTATTATTATTATTATTATTATTAAGAGATGTGTTGAAATTTATAGGTGTGAATTGACATGTTAGTGGCTATACGGGCACCACCCACTCCCCCGTTCTATTGTCTGTATTTATAGTATTCTATGAGTAGAACGGTAGACGAAGAGGTGGGCGGTCTACCGCTAGATTGAGTGACAATCTGGTAAAATATGCAGTCGGTGGATTCATTTGGTTTACGAGCGTGCTTTTTGACATTCCTTAGGAGCGGCCTATGTTCAGGCGTGGGTTTGAAAAAGGCTGTGATTATATGATGATGATCGTAAGTATAGTTGTTGTGCGGACAGGAGGAGCTGCAGCGGCACGAGGCGGAGGTGCGCGCGCTGCTGGAGCGTTGCGGCGAGCTGGAGCGCGCATGCGGGCGGCTGGGCGTGGCGGCCGACGTGCGCGAGCGCGCCGCGCGCCTGCAGCGCGAGTGGGACGCGGCCCGCCGCCGCGCGCGCGTACCCACGGCCGCGGGCGACTCCCCCACCCCCACGATCAAAACCGCGTCTCCGGTTTCGATCCGCGATCACGACTCCCCCGTTGCCCGCGAAACGTCGGTCAAAAGCGAGTCTGTTTCGGTCCACGAGTCCCCTAAACCCAACGGCGAATTGAAGAAAGAGAGTGCGGAGAATCAACAGGAGATGGAGAAGCAGCAAAAGCCAGAGAGCCGGCGCAGTTCCGCGGACAGCCAGGCCAGCGGTGAGTTGTTTGCTTTGTCTCGTCGGGGAGGACGCTTGGTGGCGGCCGTCACTTGAATAACTTTTGTACAAGTTTCCACTAACAATTGAATATCTATCAGATTGATAGGAATTCACCAACAACTCTATGTTGTTCGTACGTTTCGACACTCCCAAAACGGATCGAATTCCAATATCCAAGAAACCTTTCATTTTTGAATACGATAATTTTCATTACCATACATTTCGACAATTTAAAACGGTTTCAAACAAAACTTCTTTATCTTCTCTGATGATTATTGACCTTTGTTAACTATGACATCAGAAAGTCCATACCTCTGTCCCTCATGACTATGGGTGTTGTAAAGTGGCCAATAAATCGGGGATTAAAAAAATTACATTATATTAAACACGATAAAATTAGTGAACTTAATTTTATTACATTCTTTAACATCTTTTTACATTCTATAGTAGGTAGTTATTTATTCTAAAATGAAATGTTTCTTGACCATAGTTACCGCTCATTGTTACCAACGCACGTTTGCGAGTTGCCATCACCTATACACAAATGTTTGCTGTTTGGTTTTAGCAATAAACGTTTGGGATACTAACAGCTCGTTTTATTCGCTAACCTTGCCTTGTGTGTCTACTAACCCACTGCTTTGACAAATTATAAGTATACTACACAGTTTGCAATTGTGATAAAAATTTATTTTAGGATTCATTTGTATTTGTAAGTACCACGTCTGTGTTGAGTTACATATCAGAAGTCTCAGACTAGCACAAAAGATAGACTAAGCACTGCATACATTTGACACGCCATCACGCACATACGTTTAATGCACACATACGAACCTACCCCCAATACAATAAGGGGTTTACACCCCTTTGGGCGCAAATGATATTAGTGCATATGTATACGTGACTGCGTGATCTTTAATAACTTGAATATGGTTTCGACTGGGTATCGCCGTCACTTATAAAAGAGAGAATTGGAGATTATAGAGTAAATACACTTACTTTTATTTAATTTTACTTATCCTAGAATACTCAAAATGGGAAACATTTTTAAGGTGTCTAAAAATCTGTTACTGTGATCTCTAATCCGCAGTCTGACGACTATGCCACATCCTTCATCTTACGTGGTCTCGCGTAATAAGGAGGATGACCTTTCGCGTAATAACTTGTCTGGCTTTGAACTTTTATAGGCGAATGCAGTTATAGGATACAAAACAAATAGGCATTATACCATAGAGTCATAAAAAAACGTACCTTGGATGGTGTAAGAAGCTACCTTGGGAGAAGTCAGAAGTCGTGTGTCTTAGATGTAAAATACTCAGATCGGCGATGGGAAGCTTTGTCAGAGATGAGAAAAATTTACTAACAACAAACTATATAAAGCAGTACAGGGAACGCAAAGTCCACCGCTGGACATAGACGCTATGTACTTGCCCCGTCTTGAGAAATATTTGGTTTAAAGAAAAACGGAACACAAATAAAATAAATTCGTTGCTAATGAATGACATGAAATTTACTTCACCAAATACTACAGAATATTTTCGAAAAGGTGAAAACTGCTACTACTTTTTTCTTTATTTTACAACTACCCATAAAACCCCGAACTTTAACAAAATCTAGAAAATTGAATAAATGTGTGTGAGTACTATTTAAAACGTTAAAACTTTACTATAACAAAGCAAAACACTCATCAAATCAGTCAAACGATTGCGGTTTTCGCAACCCAACAAACACCCAACGCTTGCAGAAATAGTGTCAACTGTCAATGGCGATCGATGAAACTGCATTAGCGACTAAAGCATAGCGGGTAAACCCGTGCGTCTGGATAATTGTGCTCAAGCTTATACAGACGTCTGTTCACGCCAAAACACACCTAGTTTATAATTATTAGGTAACAATATCGTAAAGTTACCGACGCCGCATATCAATTGCTTGTCAAGGGAGCGCGTTAGTGCGCAAACCTGCGGCAACTCTAGAGTATTTGGCTGTAAAATTATAATGAAATCGTTTTACGAGGTTTACTGCTCAATCAAAGCGCTAAAATGAATGTAATCCAAAGTATCCTCAATAAAGGAGACGGTCCAAAATTGTATAAAACGTAAGTAGGCCTAGATTTGTACTAATATGATACACTTTTGATCATCCAAATTCACGAATTTGCCTTTATTTCAATGACACTTAATATTTTATTCTCACCAAAAAGTGCAATGTTGCACTTTTTGAGAATAAGATGTTGTTAGCTGTCAACTGTCTTGAGGTTATTGACCCATTTATTGATCTCTGCTTTAATTATAAAATGCTGTGTTATCCTTATCACTAAACTCAAACCAAATCGTCAAAGAAATCCACCAGAAACACAATAAATATATTCATGACTTCACAAATACACGACCAAGCTCATAATAAATAAAAATATCATTTGAACAGTGACCGCGTCTTTTTATGAGGGCAATCTTATAAAATAATCAAAAACTTGGGATTGATTGGGATACTCTTATTTTATTTGTAATAAAATGTCTTAATTTTTCGCTTTTTTATCGTATGGTGTACATAGACTAGGCCCGAAATGGACAATCTCCTCTGTACTACAGATTGTTATTTTACTTCACCAATACAGCGACAGCGTTAACTCCGATTCAGACTTGGATCAGTCGCTAGACCGATCTGTGCATTGTATGAGGGCGAGCGACCTGAGTTGGTAAACAAACCCGGAACAACAAGACCGTTACTGTTGTAATTTTTAAGTTTAAAAAAAAAGTAAATAACAATAATGTGAGAGGTAACGCCATCTTTTTGTAAATTTGACGATCTCTTTTTGCAGTAAAATACAAAACAATTCGGCATTTTTGTAGGACGTCGATTCAGCGGTGCAAATAAATTTAGCCTAGTGAGCACTACAGCTGAACTAGTTTTGTTGCTCGTATAGAACCGCGTGGATTTATACTGACAGAGGGGAACGCCTGCGTGTGGCAACTCTCGTCCAATCCGCCGGTAACTCGTGTTGATCTATGGTGGTGTATATGTGCTGAAAACAAAAAAAAAACTTTTATTTCGAACGCAACTCCTCAATGATGACGACACTGTGTGATCATCTGCGTGACAAATAAGTTCACCTCACTCTCAACTAGCGACGTCTGGTGAGCGTAAAACTATTAGCCCTCGTTGTCAAGTAAGTTACTATATAATGAAACTTACAAAGACTACGAGAAAAGTAAAGACATCATATGGCTCAATATATTTAATTCTTCTTGAAAAAAAAAGATCGCATATGAAGTATATACAATGTACTACACATTTTTTGTGTTGAAGTGACTAACAACGAATGACATTTTGCGAAACCGCGGACCTTCACAGAGAACTGTAGATGAAGGTGATGTTTTCGAAATAAAACATCTCAATTTTTTAGCCATAAAGCAAGGTCCAGAGCCACCTTTATCCATCAAGTTCTTGCATGTTTTATCCGATAGTCACTGTAGTGGCCGCACTTAACTTCGTTTACCGGTAAGAGGCTGCCACTCGAGAACCTTACTTCGTTTCAATATATGCATAAAAATAAAATTTTAAACTCGTTATGTTAACATGTCCATACAGCACCGCTGGACACTAATGGTTGAAAGTTAAATAGATTTCACAATAGTTACCGAAGACTCTTTTTATTGGAACCGTGGTATTCCATCTTAGTCCTTCCGGGTGACAACGCATCTGCATTTTGATTCGTAATCTAGGATAGATGTAGATGTCTATGGTTCACAGCAATCATTACGATTAGGTGGACAATGTGTTCGTTTGTCACCCATATCTTATAAAAAATAGTTTTATAGTTGTATTATAATTACTATACATAAAATATAATTATAAATAAATGAATAAAAAATTGCTACTGAAGTAAATTGGAAAAGCTAATGAAGGATCACGTCCCGTAGCGTACTGTGAACAGGTTGACAAAATATATAAAAAGGGAATCACTGTACAAACTTGAGAGCTTATTAAAGAATTGGAATACAACAACGTTGGTGAATAATCAATATTAATGACTTCTTATATTTACGCGATACTTAAAAGTTGAAGGTATCCCGGGTTAATTACCACGTTAGGACGACAAACCCCCCTCGTGACACAACGAATGTAACGTTGAGATATAAAAATAATAAAAATAAGTCAAATTAAACTCTGTGAAATCCGTTTAATTATTATTGGAACTACATTGCACTAGACTGCTGCTTGAAAATTCATTTTTGTCGCTGCTAGAAGAACTTAACGACTTTTATTTATTTATTTATTCATTACAGCTTAACAATAGTCCATTTGCTGAACCTATCTCCTACAGCTTGCCTCGTGAGGGGGATTTTTGTCACAGGTGCTACGCTCGGCAGGCGGGATGGTAGCGCAGCTTTTTATTATTTTAAGTCGTTAGTAGCAATGTGCTGTCAACCGACTTCTGTTTTAGTTCCCTCTGTCGCTTATTACGATATAGCAGAGGTATGAAGGAAGCCATTAATCCATATCGCAAACTATCGGGTATTTGGCGACTTGTTAAATTAAAAATAACTTTAGAAATTTTTGCTAACTATTAGATAAAGGTAGGGGCAACACAAGGTTAGAAAATCAAGTTTTTAGCTTATTTCATGTATTGAGTAAAGATGATTTCTGTGTGCCAGTGCTTGTAGGTTGCACATTGCAGGTTTTATTACAAAGAAACGTAGTGCGATGGAGCTGATCGGATACAGACACAGGCATTCCACTGATGTGTACACAATCCGAAAATGTTCGTTGTGTCACACAGCGTTACGAAATTTATATATAAATACGTGGGTATTCCTTCTTGCTATTTCTCTACATGATGTGTACTTTGCGGAACTAAATTCCTCACAATATTAAATAACCACACAGGCATTCCTAAAATATAAGAAATACTTGCAGATAATTCGGTTCATAAATGCTGATTTAAAATCTTATATGTATTATGGTGAGACTTTGCAAAGTGCTATAATATTAGGGTTCATTAGAAAACACTAGGTCCTAGTATATTTCTACTGGAATTTAGAAGAATTTATAATTTCGAATTCTTAGCATTCTGAGTTAGTCGTGCTAGTCTGTTTTTGCTTTTTATTTTTTTTTTCATTTCATTGTAACAGCACTATCTTACATGATTTTGTCATTGGTGCTTTTTTGGTCAAAATTAAAACAATATTTTAATTTAATAAATTCTTACAATAATTTAATAAGTTGTCATGCTGAAAGTCAGAATGACATCAATCTGCAAGCCATCTGATCGCAGTTCTCAGGAGTTACAACGTTTCTGGGTTCTTTTTAGTTTGAAGTTGCTTACATATTATTATTCTTATATCAAAAATTTTAGTTTTAGGGCTATGGGCAGTATGGGCGTAAATTTCTTACCCCCCCTCCCATTTTGTTTTTATTGTGTTGTAGTAGCAGATTATGGGAAGGTCATAAATCTTTTATCTTCGCAAAAGTGGTAGGAGATCGTCTAAGTAGGTTTGAAGAGTATAGGGAACCATTATTATAACTGGCTGCAAGACATTCCATTGTAGTCAGGTGAACTGTGAGTTTGTTTTTCATTGCAGTTTTACTTAAAAAAAAAAGGAATATATTAGTTATAATCTTGTACTTGAGAGTGGTGTTAAGAGTTTATATTTTTCCTGTAATCAATAGAATCGGGCGTTTCATTTTATTTATTATGCGGATTTTAGCTAATTGATTTATTAACACAGGGTATTTAAATCCATTTCCTTATCGAAGGCCCGACTGTAAACTCTGCAAACTGGTAGACAAAGAAAAGAAAGAAATAAGAAATATTAAACGTTAGAGATAATGTTTTGGGCTTTCATGTTTTGATATCACTTTGCTAGAAAGTTGGTATCAAAAATTTAAATAAATGGTTTGTTGTGAATAGTTTTTATAAAAAGATATTACTTAATTTGCTACCTTCCGCTTAATTAAATACAATGATGTGTCTCACCTGGATTGAAGCACCTCCCGTCCTCCCTCAATTGCGTGCACTAATCCTGTCACCACTAATCCCAGCACCACTACTCCCAACACCACTATTCCAGGAAATACACACCATCGACGATAATACGACACGTGTTTCGCGTCTACACGAGGCATCTTCAGGTGATGTAGACTACGGCGGCTGACCGTTAAGTCAGCTTAAGTCACTTAACTGCGTTACGTTAAGTAATTTTTTATTATAATGGATTTCCGCAAAGTAACGCCTGATTCTATTAATTATCTGAATAGTTTTATTATATTTTTAACATGTACGTATAATTTCAGTTGCTTCAGTATTACTGCTTGTAGATCGGGTCCACTTAATTTAAAAGGAAAAAGACAAAAAAAAATAGCAAAATTATTCATTTTCTATAGGTATAGGAAGTAAGTAGTTGGACAAGTGCGCGTCGCTTGGAAGAACTGGATTGTAATTAAGGAGAAACCCCGCGGGAGCTCAAAGCATCTGTTTCTAGGTCGCGTCGCTGAAAGCGGCCTGCGCGGCGGGATTGTGCTTTTGAGATATGAGCAGGCACCTCGTTAGGACTGCTTAGCGCCTTACCTACATTCCGCAGTAGCTGCTTCTCTCCTATGTAGACGGCTTCCTCGTTTTTAATTATGTACTATTCCTTAACTATACCAGGCTTGGCCGTTTTAAAATTTCAAATCTACTTTAGGTAAACATCTTATCGAGAATAAAAATCTAAGTAACCATGGATGCTGCAAAGCACTCGAAATTAAAAGTAAGGTCAAATAAAGGCTACAATATGGTTGACTCCCTATATTTTCCCTATAATTTCGAGGTCCGGTAGGACCTCGAAATTTGGGTTTAGAATGTTTGAACAGATTTCTGTTTGAGCCGCCTTTTTGTCGTTTTATCAAAAGGTTATGTATTTAAAATACATATACTCGTAATTCGTAGGAAGTGTTTCAACAAGTTTATAAAATGAATCAGGCTTCTTCCCAGTTCTTAAAGGAGGGTTATAGGTGTATTTTATTCCAAATCGCGCAGAATTGTGGCTAGTTTTAAAATTGAACTCCTAGTCAAAACAAGAACTAACAAGACTTTTTTTATAGAATAAGGCTAACAAACGAACACACATCCAACCTGATGCTGAGTAGGTGCTGTGGCCCATACACATCTATATCTATCCTCTAATCACATCTATATCTATATCTGTCCTCAATTAAGAATCAAAATACAGATGCATTGTCACCCCTGAGCACTAAGGTTAAATGCTTCCTTTCCATTAAAAAGGTGTATTTAAGTCGCTCAGAATTGTGACTGGTCTTAGGTATGGACTCCTAGGCAGCCCTGCCGCTTATGAAAGATATTCAGTCGGTGACACTAACAAGACTCGCGTATCTACAAATTGATATTAAGTATGTAGTATCGATACTTACAATTTACATAAAAGTGTATATAATTGTATCACTCTCGTGTACTACTGTCCTGTCCCGCGTCGCGCCGGGTCTACCGGAAATGAAAGTGTTTCATGTCTACGGCGTAGCGAGTCTCTCCTGAGCCGGAAGCTACGCCAGTTCGGACTGATAGGGATGTAACTCATGTAACTATATATGTATGTGTGTATATATATATTTCAATAGAAGTAGTATATACTTATATTGAAAATCGTTATATTTCGTAAGCCTTGTTAAATAAAAAATTGAGATGGATTCCCACCAGCACTTATTAAACACATAATGATTTTTTATATGTACCTGGATTCAGTTTTAGGTTTAGGTTTAAAGACATTTGTACTCATAAAGACATTTTATACTTACATGGGAACATAAATAAAAGTAAATCTAAATAACAAAATTCATTGTCGTTTTACGGATTTGAAGCTTGGTCTAAGTAGATCGAAGCACCATTAATTAATTACATAATGATTTCTTATATGTACCTGGATACAATTTTACGGATTTGAAGCTTGCTCTGAAAAGATCGAACCGAAAATTAATATTAAAAATTTGAAGCACATAAATAACATTATTAGAATCTAGTCCATAAGGGCTGTAAAGCGATCTGAAAAAAAATCAGAAAAATTATTTGTATTTACGCCGTGTCAAGATATTATTTCGAGGACGGCACATGAAGGCTCCACGCTACAAAATCCTCTCGGAAGAAAAAGCAAAGCTGTATCCGGTGGAACGTATTAGTAGGTTCGGCGTTAATCACCACGCAGCAGATGTGAAGGTCAGTATAGTACGTACGCTCCGAGGCTATATTGCCGCACTAATAGTGCTAGGTACCGCTCTCCATCGTCAATTTGTGGCAATTGGGTCCGACTCTCCCAAATGAATATAGCCCGCTATTTTTCGCAATAGACTTATTCGTTAGTGAACAGGGTGACATTTGGAAAGGAGTTTATTATACCGGTGTAATTTGTAATTTCATACCAATAAATACATTCATGAGAAATACATTTTTTTTATTATGTACTCATGGTTATCTGCTATCGTGGCGACTTCTTTCGGTGATACAGCCAGAACTGTCAATTTCGCGGGAAAAAGCTCCCTTTCTCAAGAGTTAGATTGTTCTCCTATACTATTGTTATTTCCTTCTTTGTATATCCGTATTTTTAGAAAGCCATTGTTAGAGCAAACTAATTGTTTGGATCTATTTAGCATTTGCTCGCAAGAAAAAAACTAGGCATTAATTAACCGATTATAGTAATAGGTTTTAAATTGTTATTTTATTTGTTTTACGCAAGATTCTTACTTTATTTATAACGCAATATGTGTTAATTACAAATACCTTTGGAAAATAACATAGCCTTTGACAAATTGTACAATCTGCCATATTTTTGTTGACTATAAGAAAGTTGTTTTACAATATAAGAAACCCTTTGATTCCGTTGGAATTTTGGCGGTGCTAAATTGACCGTCGGTACATCGAAGTGCTGAAGTACCTAGGCTGCACTAAAAGTATCGGGAATGGAATATTTCCACTGTTCCTGTCATATTAAAATCTTTTTAATTGAAAACTCCTTGGTTTTAAAAATCGAATACTATTTATTTATTTTAAAAAAGATTCTCGGTCTTGTCACAAGGTTTTGTCAAACTTGTTTAGTCGCTGAGAAAATGGAATTGACTCGAGAAAATTCAAGAGCGATGATTTATTATGACTCGAAGTGGCTTAACACAAAAATAGTGTCTTGACCGGATGATTTCTGCATTTGGTGATGAAGCCGCATTCAAAATCACAATTTATCGCTGGTTTGCTGAATTTCAACGTGGACGTGTCAAGCTCAGTGATGATCCCCGTCAAGGTCGTCCAAAAACTGCAGTCACCCAAGAAAACGTTGATGCTGTGCGTAAACTATTTGAGGAAGATCGACATGTGACATACCGCGAAATTCAGGCAACTTTAGACATTGGCATGAGTCAAATACAAATAATCTTTCATGATTAGGTGTAAAAAAGTTGTTTCCCCGATGGATACCGCATTCACTCTGTGAAGAGCAAAAAGCGGCTCGCGTTACTTGGTGCGTCAGAACTCTCGAAAGATTCCATGCAGGATCCTCAAATGCTGTGTACAACATCGTATCAGGTGACGAATCCTGAATATACGCGTACGAACCCGAAACATAAAACCATTCACGAGTTTGGGTGTTCGAAAATGAGTTAAAGCCAACAAAAATTGTTCGTTCACCGAGTGTTGCAAAAAAAAAAATGGTGGCCACGTTTGTCTCCAAAACCGGCCGTGTTACGACTATTCTTCTTGAGGGACAAAGAACGGTTAATGCAGAATGGTATGCTAGCATTTGTTTGCCACAGGTCGTTTCTGAACCCTGTAAAGAGAACTGCAACCGCCGCATCCTCCTCCATCACGACAATGTGAGTTCTCACACCGCACACAGAACAAAAGAGTTTTTAGAGCAAGACAACATAGAATTATTAGACCATCCGCCGTACAGCCCCGACCTAAGCCCTAATGATTTCTATACTTTGCCTAAAATAAAGAATAAATTGCGTGAACAGAGATTTTCATCATCTGAAGAAGCTGCGGACGCCTACAAAACGGCCATTTTGGAGACCCCAACTTCCGAATGGAATGGTTGCTTCAATGATTGGTTCCATCGTATGAAAAAATGTGTCAAATTTCGCGGAGAATACTTCAAAAAGCAATAAATACATTTTTAAATAGTAATGTTGTGTCACTTCCTTGATTCCCGAAATTTTCAGTGCCGCCTATATACTATAGGGCTACGATAGCTATCCGAGTACAAAACCAAAGTACGAGATTTATTCAACTGCAGAGACTTGTCAATTTAAACCAGATCAATTAAGAAAATCAATGAACTCTGATCAATTAAAGTCCGTTCCATGTGTAATTTTTAATATTATCCAATTCCTTTATATAAGTATATAATCGTTAGTGCGTGCGTTTGTGATCGTTTAACTCCTGAACTGCTTGACGGATTGAGGTTATATTTCTTTAATATATTTGTCTTGTCGAGACGACGGTTTACATAGCCATGTTAAGATGCGATAGGTGATACTTAACAAATTCTATATAAGTATAAACTAAAATTAATCATATTATTAAATATGTTGGCTTAGTGCCAGACATTGGGAATCACTAAATCTGGTACCGGTAGGTCACCCTGTGGTCGATTGTTTAATCCTATACTATTAAACGAGCAATTCTTGTATATAAATATATATTCCTATACTATTAAACGAGCAATTCTTGTATATATATATATATATATATATCTATATAATCGGGATCTCGGAAACGGCTCCAACGATTTTCATAAAATTTAGTGTCCAGGGAGTTTCGGGGATAATAAATCGATCTAGCTAGGATTTATTTTTAGAAAATGTCTTTTTGTCCGTGATTTTAGGCAATGAAAAACTGCTAAAATATCGTTAGAATAAGAAGGTAAATTTTGACAGACTGTTAGTGATTATAAATAGCTTAATTGGTATAATAGTCGGTCAAAGAATCGTAAAACCCCGGTTCGAGCCCAGCCGACCGACCGACTTTTTTTAACTTTTTTTTATGTTCCTTTCTTTTTTGAGAAAATCTATTTTTTCGAGCCCTTTTTTTAGTATTTTTTAAAAACACGAAAATTTTAATTAAAATAATTGCACTCATGATTTTTTATTCAAATAACCAGTTCCGTTTTTTCTGTTATGTCGCTAAGATCAAAAAATATTATTTATGTTTCATCAGTATGTAATTTGTATCTAAATATAATTTCCAAAACACACGAATTAAAAAAAATCGAGCGAAAAATACCGAGCAATCGGGATCTCGGAAACGGCTCCAACGATTTTCATAAAATTTAGTTTTTTTAGGCAATGAAAAACTGCTACAATATCGTTAGAATAAGAAGGTAAATTTTGACGGATTGTTAGTGATTATAAATAGCTTAATTGGTATAATGGTCGATCACAGAATCTTAAAACCCCGGTTCGAGCCCAGACCGACCGACCGACTTTTTTTTAATTTTTTTTTCATGTTCTTTTCTTTTTTGAGAAAATCAATTTTTTCGAGCCCTTTTTTTAGTATTTTTTAAAAACACGAAAATTTTAATTAAAATAATTGCACTCATGATTTTTTATTCAAATAACCAGTTCCGTTTTTTCTGTTATGTCGCTAAGATCAAACAATATTATTTATATTTCATCAGTATGTAATTTGTATCTAAATATAATTTCCAAAACACATGAGTTAAAAAAATCGAGCGAAAAATACCGAGCAAAGCTCGGTCAACCAGGTACTATATTTTATATTGACACTGCGAAACAATTTTGGAGTGAACGCGGATGACAACCGGAAAGAGAAGAACAATGGCTGCCGTACAACAAGTTTGGTTATAATTGTAGTCAAAGTTAATGTTCACAGGGTCCTGTAAAGTTGTAATGAAAAAAGAAAACCTAGTAAAACTGTTTAACAGTTTCTGTTAACAATGAAAAGTTTTAAGTAAAGGTATATTATTTTTTGGAATAATTTCCTTTGCTAATTAATTTATTATAGAATGTTCATTAAAGTAATACATTATTTTAATGTTTATGCAGAGCTTACGCATTCTATCCAACACCAACATCCAAACTGTCGGATATCGTACGGCAACATAAAACAGCTTTGCTGTGGACGAGTTTCCGCAACAGTCATTCCAGAGACATTTCCTGTCACTCGAACCATTTTTAATTCAAATTATAACTACAGAAGCCGCAGCTGCGGTACCTACGATCATTGCTCTGATTATGTATGAATTCTTTTCGGGAGATCCATAATTCATGAGGCTCGTTTACCTTCACTGAAGAGTTTTTACGACTTTCATACTTATGTAAAATTATACTTGTTTCGGTAGAAGGACGACAAAATGTATTTTAGGTACTTAGTAGGAATATATTATATTGACATTTATCATTTACTGTTTTATTATATATTGATCTTTTATTACATATGTTAATAAGTAAGGATTATAAATAATGTCTATTGGTATTTTTTGCCATTCAACCCTGGATGTGGTAAGAATTTATGGTAGGTTCAATTAAATAGGTTATATTAAATTGTTTAATAAGTTACCTAGTGTACTGTATGTATTATACTGTTTTGTTTCGTGTGCAAACTCTTGCTTTGCATGTGCTTATAAAACTATTATGTACAGGTAGAATAAGCATTTCTCATTCAGATTTGTTTTGCTTTTTACCGCTCGTTGCGTTCCTAGTGTTGCATGTGAAACCGTTTCTTTCTTGTTTACATTTTTTTTCTAATTCCTCTCTCTTTTCTTACAGGTATGTATAACTTTGTTTCTGCATTTAAGTTGATTTTCGGTAAGCTTAATTTTAATATTTCAGTTATTTTTACTGATGTGTGTAATAAGTTTATATTGTAACTCTTATTCATATACATGAAAAATAAAGCTTTGCATCAACAACACAAAAAGACATTTCATGATGTTGTCTGTTTGTTATGTCCGTCCATACGAGTAAAAAAGTAACACTTGATACTTTGAAACGTAGATCATTTCTATTGGA
The DNA here is from genome assembly GCA_036936625.1 of Parnassius smintheus behrii. Taxonomy (NCBI): domain Eukaryota; kingdom Metazoa; phylum Arthropoda; class Insecta; order Lepidoptera; family Papilionidae; genus Parnassius; species Parnassius smintheus. The sequence continues at coordinate 1,154,743 of JAUPFT010000023.1, forward strand.
TTCCGTGGAGTTAGGATCTTATCCATAATTTAATAGGTGCATTCGTGTGTAAAAGCTATTTGTTCAATGTAAATATTAGGAATTAATTTCAAGGAAAGGCTCCCTGAACAGGGTTTGTTCTTGATATCAGTCCCTACGCTCATAAACGTAAGCCGCGTCCCGCAGTGTCGTAAAGTTATTTTATGAATATTTGACGTTGTCATGCGGAATTATTCAATGCAGTCCGCGCTTTGACCCGCGAAATGAGGCAGACCCACCTCGTTTCTGATTGGTTAGTTTACTGGCTCTAGACTATTAACATTGGCAACGCCACGTATGAAATGCACAAAGCGATATTTCAAACAGATTATGTAAAACCGCGTACAATGCGTATACAATACGTCCAAATATGTTTCAAACATCAAGAATGAACGTGAATAAATTAACCGGTGTTAGGGTGAATATAGATCACAGAGCAACATCTGTGATATAGATAACTAGAAAAAAATTTTTTTTGCAACCTTGAAGGTAGTCGGGCTCACTAAACAACTGGGCGTCAAACACCTCTAGAGCGTTAGAATTTCCACTTTCCAAAATTTGATATCCTCATGTTTCAAGGTATCAGTTTCGACACGTCGAGAGTATAAGCATGAAAATCCGTAGAAACTAGTTTCCCTCAATGTACAGTGTTTGTGTAAACATAAGAAGTCTTTATTTTTTTTAGCAATAAACGAAAGGAAGGCGCTGCTGTAGAAAAGCGGTCCCGTCACTTTCAACGGATCCGTTGCGCATTAATGCATAAATCCTGCGGAACTCATTTACTGCGGCCGTGATCTTGAACGAACCGCGTTATGCGTTAGAGAAATAGTCTAGTCATAATTTATACGAAAAAATATTGTCCTTTTGTGAATCAAATTCAATCAGAAAATAAGCGAATACAGAACAATCTTATGAAACTTAAACGGCCTTATCTTTTAATATTATTGTTCGCCTGTTTCTATTCGTACTTAGTGAATATAATAAGAGCTTATGAAAGAAAATTTATATATTTATTTTGCTTTGTGGCATTACTTGGGGGAGGCCTATGTTCAGCAGTGGACTTGTGAAAGGCTGTAATGATGATGAATGATGATGAAAGAAAATTTGTGTTCCAAAGCTTTATAAATACCGTATTATTAAAATCTAGATATTATTGTTTAGTTAGAATCAAACCATAAATTTTTAGTTTATTAAATTCATTTTAGTTTAAAATATCTTTAAACGAGTAATATCCATTGACGCCACGGTAGGGCAGCAAGTATTTAGTGGGTATCGAGTTTGAATCCCGTATGACAAAGAGCTTGTATGGCTGGCCCCTACAGTGAACGCTAATATTCAATCAATCAATCAAAAGTTTTCTTTTTGTACACCAACACACAATAAGACGTTAACGTTTTATTTGCGTACACTAGGCTACAGCAAATGGATGTGGAGCTTTCTCCGCGTACAATTTGAATCAGCACTAAGGTTTACAGAAACTTATGTTGATCTCCGTTTCTGGCATGACTTACGTCGTACAAAGTCAAACTATTAAATTTACGTACTTATTTTTAGTTCTACATTAGTATACTGTTGTGAACGTCAATGATTTTCAGGAAAACGAAGTGTTTTTTTCTTGCTTTTATTCAATTATTTATATAAAACGCATCCATTAAAAAAGAAAAACTTCTAGTTTAAAGATAATTTTTTAAATGAAAATGAAATATATTCCAACTGACTTGTGGTGTGTTCTAATCGCAGTGGCGGTGTAAGACTATCCATTACCCCGCATCCTCCCGAGGTTGTCGGAGCAGATGGATAGCAACCGCTTCGTTATAATAATAAAAGACTGCGGCTGCCAGCCGGTCTGTCACGCGCGGCAACTATGGCAACTATCTCCCTGGGAGGCAATGTATTGTGTGAGCCTACGTCCAGCCGTGGAGTTTGGATATACTGTATAGCTATACCTACAGAAGGTAATATTATTTCACAAGTACTCTTGGATAGTGCTATCCAGTGGAATCGATTACACATTCAGGCTGTTTAATTAAACGTAGAGAGTGTGCGAAACGTCGTGTTAATGTCGTGCCGCACGTCCCGCTCGCGTCTCGTTCACGTCGGCTCGTCGCTGCCACGTTCCCGTGCCGCTGTAATGTCGCTAATGTGCCAATAATGTGCCGGCGACGCGGCGGTGTGTGCGGCGCTGCGGCGATGTGACGTGACTTAGCGAATATGTTACAATTACTGATGAAACAATTGTCGTTCGTTAGTTGTAGGTGTGAAATCGTTTATCTGATAATTTACAATGGCGTCGAGAGATCGAAACTATAACAATACTGGTATTTATTGTACTCTCTATCTATTACATGGTAGAGGCATGCTGCAGCTATATTGTGATTGTCACACGAATGTGTCGGCTCGACCGGGCAAGTACTACGCTCTCACAGAATACCAGCCTGAAATCGAAATCAGTAGCTTCATGTTGCTGTGTTTCGTATTATGAGTGTATTTAGAGAATAGCAGATCGTTTTTATTGACCCTTTTTAAAATAAATACCCGATTTACATTTTATTTTTTACTTAAAAGCACGAACTTTTTTGTTTAACTGTGAGTTAAATATCTAATACAAAATATCAAGGTTCAAAATTAAATGCACGTAAAAGAAAAATTATTAGTGCCTGCGTTGAGTATGTGTATAAAGCGAAACAGATTTATTTACTAGCCGGCTTGCCAAGAGGCACCCAGCGCCTGCGAGGCAGACGGAGGGCGCTGAGAGCCCTCGAGTCCTGCGGCTAGGCAGAGGGCGCCACCGGCTGGTCGCTTGAGGACGTCGTCTCCCAACAGCCAATTTCTTCATCATGGCTGAGATCCTTTGTACGAGTGTAACTCGAGAAGCTGTCGAGACCGGCCCGCACGTGTATAACACGTATATTATTTTTATCGATGTGAAATTGCAAGATGCACTACAGGTCTATTGTATTCCACGTCGTCCGAATGTGAGAAGTGAGGTCCAGTATCTTGTATCTCGCAAGACAAACAATCATCATATTAGAATTGCCAGTCAAATTATAAAAATATTTATAAAGTCACCTCTGTGTTTATCTGTTTGCATATCTCTCTGTTTCTTTCTGTTTGTCACAGAGGTTGTTTTATTAAGGTTATTCACGTAAATCATATGAGTTTAGCAAACCTATTTCTAAAATACGGTTAACTAAAAATTTGAAATCTCTTTTTTAGTGATTAGCGTCGTGTTATAAAACGTAAATTCCAAAACGTACACATTAGAACATTGTGTGTCTGGTAGTTAATTGACATTTCTAAATTATTATTCTGATAACTCTGTACAGTTTCTCCAAACTTTGCTGATTATTTTCAAAACCATTTGGGTCAAATGTTGTTTGAGCCGTTATTGAAGTTGACGTTGAGAGATAAGATCAGGGGCGTTCGCGTTCGCCTATACTCGAGCAGCGCGAGGTATATGTTATATTTTATATTATAATTGCATATATTGCTATTATTCTATAGGTGGTAGAGACAGGCTGCAGCTACATTAGTAGTATTTTTAGTTAGAGCAGTTGTTGTAGAAATAGTAGCTAAACCACCATACGAAACACAGTAAGTGTTTCGTATGGTGAGTGTAGAGAACCCGGAGACCCTTTTTACTGGAAAAGCTACATTCCATCTTAGTCTGCAGGCTTGACAACGCATCTGCATTTTGATTTGTAATCGAGGATTGCTGTAGATGTCTATGGACCACAGCAACCACTTACCATCATGTGGACTGTGTGCTCGTTTGTCACCCTATCCTATAAAAATATCTTAACGTAGTAGACTCACGATGCAATTGTATTAATGGCTTTTGCACGATTAAGCTCTATGTGGTACAGGGGAAGGACCACGTTCGCATAGAATACGAGCATTAATAGTAGGTGTGTTGATAAAGCTGATGTGTTTCGTATGGTGAATGTAGAACCGGACTTTTAACGACTTTTAACTGGTGATGAGGTATTCTACCTTAGTACTGGAGTGACAACGCATCTACATTTTGATTCTTGATTGAGGAGGGTTGAATGACAAACTAGTACACCGTCTTCTATTCAAAGAAATATCTCTGACACTGTTTGATGTAAGGATTTTTATATAAAAAATCTAGAAGTTTGCTACATTATAGGTACTATGTTTATTAAAAATAAATGTAATTCATTATCGAATTCAGTACCGTGGGAGGGCAGTAAAGTAGTCCGTAGTTACCTCTGTCGAGTTTGTGTAGGGCGCGGAGAGGCAAGCGCTGATAACAAAATTTGAATTCACTTTGTCTTTATGACTCTTCGTTTATACTTCGTAGGGAATGAGGACGGAGTATTATCAAATACAGTTTCGTCTCGATGTCATCCAAACTCTTATTTCGTTACACAATAAACTTTAGTTTTTTTTAATGTTATGCCTAAATAAAAATCATTCAAAAAGGTAAAATAATTAAACACGTAACAAAAAGTTAATCGATTTCCTCATAATAGCTTCTGAAGCTTGGTGCTTGACAAAGTATGTTTGTATTGAAGAATAAGGAGTAAACTCCCGACTAATGTCCACGTTTTGATTCTAGTGTAATAAAAACGTTCAACTTTCAATTAATGTGAATAAAAGAATACTAGGGTTAAATAACAGCTAAATGCTGCTATTTCGTATGGTGAATTCAGAGAAGCGGAGACTTTTTTTACTGGAAACGAGGTAGGTATTCCAGCTTAGTCCAAAGTAGTGATCTGAAGTTTGATTCTCAATTGAAGATAAATGCCATGTGTGCTCTTTCGTCACTGTTATTCTATAAACAAGTGGCCAAAATTAACTAATTTGTCGAATTTAATTTTTATTGTATCTGATTTAATATTTATTTGCTTATTATAATGCTGTGTAGTGGTAGCGTAAGAATATCTACTGTGCCGTGTCGTCCCGCGGGAGCCGCAGGAGCCGCAGGAGCCGCAGGAGCCGCAGGAGCCGCAGGAGCCGCAGGAGCCGCAGGAGCCGCGGGAGCCGCAGGAGCCGCAGGAGCCGCAGGAGCCGCAGGAGCCGACAGGAAGTAACTGAAACAGATGCGTAGCAGAATTTTCCTGATTACAACTTAAAGCATTAAAAAAGAAGTTTAACCATATGACGCAATCTGCAAGGAACAGCAGCAGCAAGGAAAGCAGTGAACTTTTGATCGGCTGTGAAGAATTAATGAATGAAAAATTTATTTTGACATTACACGATATACAGAGTCATTGTCATTGACCCGCTGCTGTCGTACCCTTCCTCGTTGAGAGTGTACCATCCTTCTTTGTTCTTAACGAGAGTGTTTTTGTATTCACGCTAATAATGTATGTTATATTTTGTGTAAATGCCAGCTTCCGACTGAACTTCTTAATTAGTCAAAGATATGAAGGTAGTCACGAAACAGTGATGTTTAGTTTGAGTTAGCCAATTTATCGTCAATTTAGCCCATCACAACTTCATTAGTGAACTCGGGCCTACCCACGTTTTATTACAACATTTGGTCCTGTAGCAAGTACTTATTTTTTAACTTCGTGGTCCACCGTCAGCTGCCTGCGATGACTTTGAATACCACGGCAGATCGTGTTGGATTGAAAAAAATCGTGTAAGACCAGAAGCGATTTGTTATATTCGCTTTAAAACAAATGGTAAATTAGAAATTCCTCAAATTTTAGTCTGAAGCTCAAGATTTGTTAAATATTCGGAAAGTGTTTGATCACGAGATTTGAAACAAAAAAGATAGAACATACCAATTAGATTAAGCTGTGTCCCTGGCACGTAGCATCGTTGTCGCTTTTATCTCGGAACAACTCCCCAGGAGAAAACGCAAACCAAACTTTTGCGAGAGTATTTTTAATGCTATTGTAAGTTTCACAGCAAAATAATATATCTTTAATGATTATGATATCTGTGCTTTTCTCTTATTTTTTATTCTTATTCCTTTCAAAAACGTTAATACAACAGAGCAAAGAGTATTATTATAATAAAATATGAATATTGTGCGGAGGTGGCCTCGTTAAGCAATCTGTCACACAATTTCGTTTTGGGGGTGTCGTAAGAAGCGCCTGGCCTGGAAGCGAAATCTGTAATGATCTCTGATAAAAGACCTTACTTATACTATCACGGAGAATAGTACGTATCAAAGGCGCGCAGATACGAGTAGAATAGAATGGAAATTGTTTACATCAAAGTAGTAGCGGAACGCCGCAATTGGAATTTCAACACGTTGAAAAGAAATACCTAATTTAAGATAAATTTTTAATCCGCAATTAAAAGTTATCATTATGTCATCAATAAATTAAAACCTGCCTATATATTTATAAGTAAAATAATCGAACTAATACCCGACTGTTCCAGAAGGGAGGGATGTAGGTTTGGATGTGTGTATGTATGAACGAACGACACGCTCTGCAGTCTAATCGGATTCTAGATTTTAACATACGAGTAGGTGTTGTTAGGTTTTTTTTGTTCGTTGTAAAAAAAATCTTCGGGTTCAGGATTTTTAAATTTTTGTTTGAATCATTGGACTCAGTTAAGTTAGTAATTCTAGTTAAGTAGTAATATTAGTTAGTAATATAATTATTAATTAAATTATTATTATTTATGTATTATAGTTTTTATATGAATAACTTTTACCTGATGATTGAAAAGAGCCCTTAGGATGTCATTTTCTAAATCAATATAATTTTAACTTGAACTGTCCAGCGAGACACGACTTTCTACTATAATTTAACTGCCGCAACAAACTACCTCGCAAATAGTGAACTAAGTATATTTTTCAGTGGAGCACTTCCCTCCCTCATGAAATTACACGCACTCGCGAATCATTCCGAGCGGTGGGTGGGGATGGGGGGGGGGGGGAGAGCAGTGCCGGGGAACAAAATATTTTTTTTACGTAGGTCTAGCACATTCACAGTGCAACTACTGTTGAATATTCATTCAGGTTATGTTTAATAACTACCCGACAAAGTAACCGATTAACATTCAATATAGACCCCCTCAGCATGCAAAGCAATGAGTTCGCTTGTGGGGAACAACTGGCACGGAAAGTACGCAGGTTAATTTATGTGTGTGTCTCATTTATTCATAATTTAGTTCTATCCAACGAAATCCACTGCTGGATATAGGCCTCCCCCATTTTTGATATCATTGGTGGGATACTGCCACATGCCTCGCTTGGCTGACGGGTTGGCAAACGCAGTTTATATTATAGTTATTGAAGTGCTACTGAGAAGATCATGTGCCCCATTTAGTTATTTATTTGTTTATACTTTATTATACACAATGATAAAAAGGATGACATAGGGCGGACTTAATGCCTTTTGGCATTCTGTCCTGGTCAATCCGGTCTTCTATTTCAGTATCTCTCAGTCGCCTCTTACGGCACACACGATAGACACGATATGTGATTGTGGATTTAGTAACGCCGCCGCCACACTTCTTTTCAGAGGTTTCAGAGGAGTTAGGTACGATTGGTTACTGTACGTGATTTGCGGAGACCGAACAGCCAGAGAACTGATTACACTATATACGAGTATTATTACTAACTCATTCTTACCGAAGTACCTGTGCACATTTATATCTTGTGTCTTCAAGTGAAGATTGAATACGCCTTTTCTAAACTAGAGGCTGTATCACAAGGTCATCAAGTGTAATCGTAGTGGAGCACTAGTTAAGTTTAATAATTTAAGGAAGGTATTCGTTTACTTGCACATTGCTTTAGAGTAATTATTATGTTATTGCGGTTGCTTCAATGTCTATGTAACATTTTTATTTCATTTAAATAAAGATCTTCGGCGGCTTAAAGTATGTTTTAATGGAAGCGCGCTTCAAGATGTAACCAATTTTACCTCTGACATATAGTAGTACAGCAGGTACACTCTCGACTGAGGACGGCTTCACTGTGACGTAGGCGCGGGACCCGAAGCTTGTTGTCATGCATAATTTGTTTGACGTGTTGGAGCTCGGCAGCCAAGTGTTTACTGTAACGGATCCCATTGCTCTCTAAAATAAAGATTGACCCACGGTAGCTAACTGTGAAGGGTGGTGGTGAAAATCACCGTTTAAATATCTATCTGTATGGGTCTTTTTTCTATACACGGTATGGCTCAAAGTGTTATCAGGATTCCGAATTATAACACATAAAAGCTAAAGAATTGTTTGCCTCTAACTCCATTGTGAACTGAAGTTTATAATTTATAGAGTTAACATGGTCTAAAAATGCAGTTACTTTATCTAAAGGTAGAATTGTGAAAATGTCGTCTACGTACCGCTTGAAGAATCTTGGATTTACGGGAGAAGTAAGCAGGGCTTTCTCCTCTAAGTCTTAATGTGTACGTAAACGTCGGGTATATAAAAAAAACAACGGGTTGCACTCCGGGAGTGCCGGCAGAAGTGAAAACTTCTTGTGAATATTAACGTTGTGCATTTTTGATATTTTGGAATGGTTGGGGAATAATTTGGCAAGAATTTCATTAATTATCAGTATAAAAGTGCTATCATTTATGTGGTAGTATACAATATTTATTTATTGCGCTATCGTCCACTACTATATGACACAGCAGGCGCAGGCATAGAAACAGAGGGGGAAACTTCCTCTCCTACCTGCGCCGGCTGTCTCTTTCTCTCCATCCGTCTTCTCACATTTTTTTATCCATTACAAAAAAGTTTACAATGCCGCTAAAGAAGTTTTCACTTCAAAAAGTTAATATACGTGATAAAATCCGTAAAAACTAGTATTATCAGCAGTGGACTTTTGATACGAATGAATTATTAAATAATTAATTTATTTATTCGTTTTAGGAAGGATTACAAACTAATATCTTCGTAAAGTTACAAAATTACTAATTACAAGCCTCCACATATTACTTTCGTCCCACTTTATACAAATTTAAAATACTTCAAGGAATACTTAAACTATTACAGTGAACATCCGTGTTATAACATTTAATGTAAGTTGCATAGAGTTTTGTAATATTTTGCTTAGTGTGTTGTGCCTGAGCGGTATGTAGCGGGCGAGCAGAGTCCCCCGTTCTTCTCAAGTGTTGAAGCAAAGCACAAATGCTTTGAAATGTCGAGACGTGTTACATTTCTGGTACCGATATAAATTTTTATATACATTTTAGAAATTTTCTGCAAAAGTTATCGAATAAAAAATATTAAACGTAACTTTTTACAGATAATACGAGTAAGAGGTGTTTTTACCAGGTTTGTTTCACTTTTTACGAGTTCTGTTTGTTTGTTCGGTGTAAATATTGCAATCTTTGTAGAGTTTGCAGTGGCTGTGCCAAAACTATAAGTGTTTGTTGCGGCCCGTAGACAACTACATCTATCCTCGATTGAGAATCAATATACGGATGCGTTGTCACCCCTGAGGACTAAGATGGAATGCATATTTATCAGTAAAAAGATCTTCGCTCTCGTTACACGTTATACGAACAATAATTTTATGCTGCTATTTTACGCTGGTAATATTCGATGAGAGCGTGTTCTTGCTACGGTTAAGCTGACCCATTCGATTTGCTGCTAGAATGCAGCGTTGCCATACCACGTACTGCAGTATCAGTAGATGAGTAGAATATATAACTAATGGATTTTTGTAAAAATTTTGCGCACGCTGTCTTTCTTGTAGCAGGCAGATATAAAAGAAAACACAACAAAAACATGCCTATTAATACAAGGTAAACAAAAGCAGCATTTTCTAATACGTCCGGATTGCATTTATGGAGCTATATCCTACAGATGCACTAAAACAAATCAAACCCTCAGGCACCTGTACCCGATTGTAGTCGCTACTACTTCCACTTAAGAACTGTATCACTATATCGATTGCAGCGATCTCAATGCTTCCCCTAGGAGCAATCGGAAATATATTACATCGTGCAGTTAGCAGCCCTTCGAGTGTGCTGGGACCTGAAGGAAAACATGCGTTTAAGCTCTAAGGGCAGGCGTCAATGAATCGTCGGGGCATTGAAAACTGCCAAGGCAAATTTATTCGAGACGGTTACATTAAAGTTCTGTAGGTGTGGTAGAGAGAGGTGGTTTGGGGCGAAATTTCCCTCTCGTTTGGGCGGGCGGCATCCGACAGTGTCACTTGGGCGCCCTAACAAAGCGCACGCGGTCTGTTAGGCGGGTTCGTGTAAACACGTGTGCAGTTCATTTTCGTGGATTAGATTGTGTTCTATGATAGTTTATAGTAGTTTGTGATGTCGTTTGAAGTGTTTTGAATGTGTGTACAGCGGCCTTGACGGCGGGCGCGAGGAAGTGCGTCGCGCGCGGTAAGTTCGAGCCGAGAGGTTATGTTTTGCTTGGCGCTAGTCTTACAAACAATCTGCTTATCTGATATTTAACATTATTAATGTCATCGGATTTAAAATAACAGCCAAACAACTTTTTGTCTAATTTCATAAACCAATGGTTTAAACAATCAAATTTGCTTTTATTGTTTTTAGTCCAAGTTTTCTTGTTGTGAAAGTTTGTGGCTTTGAGGGACTTACATATGTAGATTTAGAATAGTAATTTTAGCATGTGTTGTCCCATTTTCCTTTAATATTTTTTTTGTAACATTAGATATGAAAACTATATGTGTTTTTTTTTCTGGTGTAAGTCTATATTCAATATCTCATGTAAGTCCTATTTATAATTTTCAATTTATAAATGTTAATAGTTTGGTATTTCTATAAAATAATTTAAAATTTAAGCTTAAAGCTGCACGTGAGTAGTTTTACATTAGTTTTTACTAATTTTAAAAATAAAAAATTTCGTGGTTAATGAGAAGAAATAAACTTTAAGGAAGGATAGTTGTAAAAACTACTTATTGAATTATTTTCTATATCTCGATATAAAAAATCTTCGCTGGAATTATCCAGTAAATTTACGCAAGTATTAGCATATTATTGCCTTAAGGTTTGCCTCGTAGAATAATATACATAGAGATAGGAATAAATTTTATACACAGACAATTAATGGCACATATCAAAAAGTTTAATTTATTTGCCGCAACAGGATCACGGTTAAAGTAAAGTTAGGTGCATGTAAAATTGGTCTTTCGGGCCGGATGTTTATAGCCGAGGTTGACTTATATGCAAACTCTTCTCAGCAACTACGGCTACGACTAACGACACTGTTTTTTTTTTTATAGAATAAGGATGACAAATGAGCACACAGTCTACGTAAATGGATGCTGTGGCCCATAGACATCTACATTTAACCTCGATGACGAATCAAGATGCAGATGCTTTGTCACCCGTGAGAACTAAGACGGAATGCCTCGATTCCAGTAAAACTGGTATCCGGTTCTCTACACTCACCATACGACCACACAGCAGCAACAAGCTACTATTTCACGCTGGTATTCTGTGAGACCGTGGTCCTTCCCCGGTCGAGCCGACCCATTCGTGCTACAACCATAATATAGCTCGGTGGCTCTACCACGTTGTAATATAGACTGTATATAGACTGTTTGTTTGTTGTAGAGGGTTCAATTTTTCACTAACATAAAGCGGTAAAAGGTTTTCGATTCACAATCTCTTACTGGGAAGCGAAATGTAGAGCGGTCCTTCATTAGATGTCGTGACGTATTTGGTAAAATATACAGGAAGTCGATTGATGCAGTTGGCTCAGGACCGTGACTTGTGGTATACCTCCTCGTGGCATTCCTCGGGTGAGGCCTATGTTCAGCTGTAGACTTATGCAGGTCCGTGATAATTGTGATGAAAATGTAGTAAAAATACTGTTAAAATTTAGTTTGATTGATGTTGCTCAGTAATCACAACTTAAGTTAATTTAACACAGAGTACATATAATTTTGGCATTTTTTTTGGTCCGTGTCAAATTAGCAAATCGGAACTCATGGAATCGTCACACTTGTCTGTCTGTTTATGCCTAATGCCTATATATCTATCAGTCTATAAATGTGTCTCTGAAAGAGTTTCACGTTTGAATTGAAATTTGGCATAGTTTAACTACTATTTACCTATACATATGTATGTGAGGTTAAAATTTCGAATTGATTAAGGGGGAAAGGAGCGAAGTTGAAACAAAGAGTTTTTTTAAATTTCGATTCTTTTCAATAATAACCATAATAACTTGTGCGACATCAATTTTGCTATAATGTCAATATAAAGTAAAATAAAATGAGTTACTAAATCTAGTCCAGTTTAACCCCCAGAAGACACAAGTTTGCGCGTTAACCGCTAAAAAGAACCCCTTTGTCGTATCTCCTCAGTTTCAAGGCACTTCCCTTGTTGCCTTACCCAGTATCGGAATCCTCGGCGTCGACATATCGAGTGACGTAGAGTTTCGTGGTCACTTGGAAGAGAAGGCCAAATTGGCCTCTAAAAAGCTTGGCGTGCTCAGCAGAGCGGGACAGTATTTCATGCCGGCACACCGCCTGAAACTTTACAAGGCGCAGGTTCGGCCGCACATGTAATACTGTTCCCATCTCTGAGATGGGGCTCCCCAGTGCCAGCTCCTTCCACTTGACCGCATCCAGCGCAGAGAGGCTCGAATCGTCGACGACAGAGTGCTTTCCGATCGGCTCGATTTACTGGCACTGCGAAGAGATGTTGCATCTCTTTGCATTTTCTTTCATATACCACGGGGAGTGCTCTGAGGAATTATTCGGATTAATCCCAGCCGCCGAATTTCGTGAAAGCACTACGCGGCAAACGTCCCGATACCATCCACACCATCTGGATGCTTGACAATCCACCACTGTACGTTTCAAGAGGAGTTTTCTTCCGCGTACAACCTCTCTGTGGAATAGTTTACCACCAGCGATTTTTCCGGACCGATACGACCTGGGGACCTTCAAGAATAGAGCTTACTCCTTTCTAAAGGGCTGGCAACGCACCTGCAATTCCCTTGGTGTTGCGGTTGATCATGGGCGGCGGTAGTCACTTAACATCATGTGAGCAGCATGCTCGTTTGCCCCCTCTTCTATAAAAAAAATACTTCAGCGTTTCCATCCATCTCAGCCTATAAAAGTCCACTGCTAAACGTAGGCGTCCCCCATAGATTTCCTCGTAGGATTAATTGTGCCACAGTTGCCATGCTGTGCAGGCGGCTGTGCAGGCGGGTAGGCAACCGTAGTATTTATTACTACGAGTTGTTATCAGGAAGATGCTGCTGCTCATCTCCTGTATCAGTGTTGCTCTGTCGCCTCCTGTGTAACCCAGGGGACGGTATGGGCTAGTGGATATTCTTAAGCCGCCACTACACGGTAAACTAACTTCATATTTACATAATATCGCACCAGTTTTTGTTATAATTAAATAAAACCCCTGCGCTGTAGTAACAAAAAGCATATTACCACAACAGAGAGAAAGTCAAATTTAGCGGTAAGTCCATGTTTGGTGGCATTACGGTACTTAGAAAAGTTTTTCATTATTCGGCGGCGAGGCGCAGCCACCGGATTTTGGACAATAGTCAAGGCTTGCAAACAACCTAACAAATAACTTAAACACACTAAAGTTGTTTCGTGTAGTTGCTTAATATACAACACATAAAAATAAACTACCACACTTGCTCGGAAAATCCACTTTATTGTTTAACTTATTTGCAAGCGATATAAGACCTTTGTTTAATGTTGTTCTACGTATTCAGATTCAGAGATTTAGGTCTATTCGGAACGACGACGGATACGACGAACGAACTATATATTTCATAGGACCTTATAAGCAATGAACTCATTATAAGCTGCAGAGATGATGATAATTATGGTAAATGTATGTATGAAAAATCCTCTTTCAGGTAATAGCATTTCATCTTAGTCCTTAAATGTGATATAGCGTCTGCGTTCTTTATCTAACAACTTTTTTAGTATGAAACTTATGTTATTATGTTAGTCTATTAAATATATACATATAATAAATATTGTAATACCCGAAAGAAGTGGTTAAGTTGCAAGAGATGCCATATTATAAATTAACGATAAATTTATAATGACACTTAAGTACAGTGAATATTTTGAATTTGAATTCATATTGATTTTCGATTAAGGTTAAATGCCACTAACCATTAATATAGACTGTATTATTATTGAGTTTTATAAATAAACAAAAATAATGATGATTGATGATGAGCTGTGATGAACTTTGTGAGATCATTAGATAGTCATGAAATTATTGTATTGTCATCTAGTTTCTAATACGTTCGTAAGATTTCGACGTCACTATAATACATCCGTATGTGGTATAAAACTGAATTAAAAAACTCCATTACATACATTCATACGCACGTTTATTTATTTATTACAGACTATGAAAAGGTTATTGCTTTACAAAGGTCTCCCTCATAAGAATAGAAGAGAATACAACCATTTTAATGAATACCAGCGATCCGGCCCGACTTCGTACGGGTGGCGTCTGGATCTCGACAGCAGCGCCACCTGCCGGGCCCAATACAAATATTAATATAAAAGATATTTGTTAGTGGATATTAATGTGCCGCCACAACATAGCAACCTACGTACAAAATATTAATCTCACAGCTCAAGTTACTGTTAAAAATAATAAGAAAATTATATATCGGTAGTCATTAATATCAGTTATTACAAAGAAGGAGATATTGTTCCGTTATGGTGATAAATTATATTTCTCTCCGGTTGCATCAATATGTTTTAAATATAAAAATCTCATTTTGTTAGCAGAAAGAAAAATTGACCGCGTAAGGAAACGTGCTAAAAATTGTATTACATAAAATTCAAGCAGAGAGAATACCTACGCTTAAAAACTTTGCGATCGCTTTGAAGTTTGTATCGAGTCTAAGTTCGAAGCGAACCTTTTAATATCTTTTCAGCTTCGTGATTAATTTGAATATTTTTCCGTAATTACTATTATACTAAATAACAAGTAGAATCTTTAAAACTGAAAACTTAAGTTTATTAGACAAATATAAAATGCATGTTTGTGCCTTGGTGTCTATACTAATCAAAGCGAAACAGGGAGGTTCTATATTTCATAAGTTCAGTCATACAGCCAATCAAAAGTCCTCTGCTAAATTGCTGCCTCTCTCGTGGAGCCTCGTGGGGGAGTTTGCTAAGGCTGCCGTGCCAGGCAGGCGAGAGGGCTATCAAAGTGTTTTAATTGTTATCAGGAAGATTTTTGTTGCCCATTTCCTGTTTCCGGTTTCCTCTGTCGTCTTTACTATAATATGAGGTTATATTCATTTATGCCGTCACTACATGGAAAAAAAAAACATTATGAAATTAAGATGTTATCATGGCGGCGAAAGATTCTAAAAATTTTAACAGACCTATTGTTATTGTGCTCCGACCGAACGATCGAGCTAGACAACCGCGAGAGACAACTGTAGCTCGGATTAATTACACCTATAAAATATTGACGAAATTATAATTTCGGTTTCCCCTTGTTTCTTCTCATAAACTGGTCCCATTTTGGATTCTTTCAAGAACTGTATAAGGAGTGTGTCTATGTGAACATATACGTTTTTTTACTTTTTTTTATTTAGGTTTGTTTCCTGGATGTCTGATGACTGGGCAATTTAATAAGGTTCCTACGTAAACAAAGACACGTTTGTCAGCCATAGGGGTAGGCAGAGACTAGGGATTCACATTATTGGCAGACTTGGCTTTGGCGATGGCAGCCACATGTGTCACAATTGTGAACAGGTACCGCTTACGGGATCTGACCTGCACGGGTTCGCCATGCGCTGATGACTTCAAGCGGTAGAGCCACGCTGCAACTATACAATGGTTGGAGCACAGATTTTATTTATTTATTTATTTTTCTTTTCATATACAGTAAGAAGTATAACAATTAATAAGGTGTAAACATAAACTTTTTTCAGTTTTACCGTACACCACAAGCCGTCGATATACATTAATAAAGATTAAGACTATTTATAACATATTTGCTACACACTTCATACATCCTATACCTTTAAACGAGCAATTCTGTATATATATTTAGAAAATGTCTTTTTGTCCGTATTTTCAGGCAATGAAAAACTGCTACAATATAAGAAGATAAATTTTGACACCGTATTAATGATCGTAATAGCTCAAGTGGATATCGAGCGGTCGCGAAATCGTAATGCCTTGGTTTGCGTCCTGTCTTCGGTCCGACGTTTTTCCTTTTTTTCAAGTTCCCTTCTTTTGTGAGAAAATCTATTATTACGAGCCCTTTTTTTAGTATTTTTTTAAAATACGTAAATTTTAATTAAACTAATTGCACTCATGATTTTTTATTCAAATAACCATTTCAGTTTTTTCTATTATGTCAATTAGATCAAAAAATATTATTCATGTTTCATCAGTATGTAATTTGTACCTAAATGTAATTTCAAAAATAAGGTATTATGTAATTTAATCGTCTTTTACCATACAGGTATAACAACAGGTATCTTGCCCGCGGATTGAATATTTTTTGTGTAGTTTTTGTAGATTTTCAGTAAAATAATATTGTGATAAAAGAGTTAGTTCTACTTTTTCATGAAATGGTAATATTTTACAAAATGCAAAGAGCTTACGGTAATTTTTAAAGGTATTTTTTATTTTTATAGGAACTATTCTTTTTAGTATACGTAGCTGCAGTGAAAAAATATTATGGATGGATGGGTCAGCTTGATCGGATAATGACCGTGCTCTCTCCGATTAATAGCTTAAATAGCAGTTCACTGCTGCGGTGTTTCGTATGGAAAGTGTAGAGAACTGAAGACATTTTTTACTGGAAACGAGGCTTTCTATCTTAGTCCCCAGGTGTGACAACATATTTGCATTTTATTCTTCATCTAGGATAAATGTAGATATCGATTGACCATTGCATCCACTTACCACCAGGGAGACTGTGTGCTCGTTTGCCACCCTTGTACTATAAAAAGTAACGAAAAAAGCAAGCACGTGATCCTGGCGGATTTCGTTACACATGCACGCAACAGCCGGCCAGAGGCATGGGAAGATATTTGATTCATTTTTAATGGCAGTGTCTCAGAGCTTTGGGAAGACAGTTTATTTTAAATTAACGAATTTTCCTTCCTATTCTTTTATATACTTTTAACTATTTATTTCATATATTCATTTGCACTCAATTTATATATTTTTAGTACTTTTCATGTTTTGATTATTTTAATTTAAAAATATATTTGTTGCAAACCATTTTAACCTGAAAAGATCAATTTGTCTCGTTGTATAATTACAGAATATTTTCATAAGAAATATATTGTATGAACCAGGAATCAACGTCTGTTTTTTTGATTTTAGTTAAACTACTTTTATTAATAATATTTTTATCAATTCTAAATTAAATTTGTGTATTATGCTGGTTAGGCTTTGGAGTCAAAAACATCCAGATATATGAAAATGTTCTTTGGAATCGTTCAAATCAGCTCTAGCGTAGACAGTTTTACCTAAAGTTTAATAAAAATTAAATTTTTATCCGGACTAAAACTAATTTCACGTATTTCATCGCATTTATTTTAACTTGTTTTTCTATTTTCAATTTTAAATTCGTATAAATCATTGAAGTTATTATGTGTTATATAATAGCTCAAAGGTTATAACCATTATTATTATTCTTATATACCTTATAAGAAGTCATTAAAATTTTACCTCTTAAATCTTCACATATACTGCTTGATTACTATGGTATTCATTAAAAGGATCAAATATTAAATTTTACATGACTTCTGAAAGCCTACGAAGTCCGTGCTGAACACAGTCATAACTTATAGTAAAGAAAGAACCATTTATTTGATAATCACACTTTTAAGAAATTTAAGTAAAAATTACGAGCGGCAAAGAATATGCATGCGCAAGCGTAAGACTGCTTACGCATTAAAAATTGTTTAATAAGCAGAACATGCATGATGTTAATTAAAAATGAAACAAAAAAAGCAAATAAAAAATTAAAAAAAGAATTTAAAGCTAAAATGTGACATCAAATAGGTCTCCAACTCAGCACAATGCTGCAGAGGCAGCGCTGGTTTTCAGTTGGAACCTTGTGACTGCACTGACGAGTCGGTGTGTGAACCTCGAATTACGCGTAACTACAACTTATAGACTAATAGTAATTAGCCAGTGGGTTAAAGAGTAGTGCTAACGAACACAGTTAACACACACATACTGTATTAATATCAATATAAATGGTGTGTAGTACACACACTATACCTATACTTATAGACTAATAGTAATTAGCCAGTGGGTTAAAGAGTAGTGCTAACGAACACAGTTAACACACACATACTGTATTAATATCAATATAAATGGTGTGTAGTACACACACTATACCTATACTTATAGACTAATAGTAATTAGCCAGTGGGTTAAAGAGTAGTGCTAACGAACACAGTTAACACACACATACTGTATTAATATCAATATAAATGGTGTGTAGTACACACACTATACCTATACTTATAGACTAATAGTAATTAGCCAGTGGGTTAAAGAGTAGTGCTAACGAACACAGTTAACACACACATACTGTATTAATATCAATATAAATGGTGTGTAGTACACACACTATACCTATACTTATAGACTAATAGTAATTAGCCAGTGGGTTAAAGAGTAGTGCTAACGAACACAGTTAACACACACATACTGTATTAATATCAATATAAATGGTGTGTAGTACACACACTATACCTATACTTATAGACTAATAGTAATTAGCCAGTGGGTTAAAGAGTAGTGCTAACGAACACAGTTAACACACACATACTGTATTAATATCAATATAAATGGTGTGTAGTACACACACTATACCTATACTTATAGACTAATAGTAATTAGCCAGTGGGTTAAAGAGTAGTGCTAACGAACACAGTTAACACACACATACTGTATTAATATCAATATAAATGGTGTGTAGTACACACACTATACCTATACTTATAGACTAATAGTAATTAGCCAGTGGGTTAAAGAGTAGTGCTAACGAACACAGTTAACACACACATACTGTATTAATATCAATATAAATGGTGTGTAGTACACACACTATACCTATACTTATAGACTAATAGTAATTAGCCAGTGGGTTAAAGAGTAGTGCTAACGAACACAGTTAACACACACATACTGTATTAATATCAATATAAATGGTGTGTAGTACACACACTATACCTATACTTATAGACTAATAGTAATTAGCCAGTGGGTTAAAGAGTAGTGCTAACGAACACAGTTAACACACACATACTGTATTAATATCAATATAAATGGTGTGTAGTACACACACTATACCTATACTTATAGACTAATAGTAATTAGCCAGTGGGTTAAAGAGTAGTGCTAACGAACACAGTTAACACACACATACTGTATTAATATCAATATAAATGGTGTGTAGTACACACACTATACCTATACTTATAGACTAATAGTAATTAGCCAGTGGGTTAAAGAGTAGTGCTAACGAACACAGTTAACACACACATACTGTATTAATATCAATATAAATGGTGTGTAGTACACACACTATACCTATACTTATAGACTAATAGTAATTAGCCAGTGGGTTAAAGAGTAGTGCTAACGAACACAGTTAACACACACATACTGTATTAATATCAATATAAATGGTGTGTAGTACACACACTATACCTATACTTATAGACTAATAGTAATTAGCCAGTGGGTTAAAGAGTAGTGCTAACGAACACAGTTAACACACACATACTGTATTAATATCAATATAAATGGTGTGTAGTACACACACTATACCTATACTTACACAAAAAATATTTGGCTCTATGGGGAAGACAAAGCAAATTGGCAATAAAATTAATGATTTTAGTACATATATAATTTATATTCTGTACTCAAAGAGATACCTTTTATTAGATTACTAGATTTTTTTTAGAACAAATAGTAAGGTTAAAAATAAATAAATAATAAATGATCATTCATCAAATATGTACCTAACAGAAATAAACACCTTAATAATAATCAATAATATTTGAACATGGTGTAAAACAGTATAAATGTTATTACTATTTTGCGTTCTAAACATAATTGTTTTTCGTATTTTGAAGTTTTAAAGAAAATATTATTTCATTATTGTGCTGCATAAAAAGGACCCTCTTGAATATCGAACACTACCCAGGCTAGGTTTTACATTTCGGCCGCTGTTCTAATTAAACACTCGCTTTTTTCACGTTCATATCCGTAAAAATTTTCTCCCACATTACGACTGTGACCCGCTGAGGTGAGGTACAGATGCTGTGTAAAGGTATGTTCAATGTTCGTTTGTGCACAGTGCGCAAACAAATTTTCTCAGAAATGAGACTAGATCGATTTTTAGTCCCCGTAAACCCTTACATAATAAATTGCTAAAACGTTAGACCGGTTTTCGAAAACATTTACATTGAACAACAAACAAATAAATATATAACATTGCTCGTATAATAGTATAAGTTTTTAACATGAACAATAATTGTACATTGCTACGCAAAAAGAATCTAATCCACAAAAGAATACTTTTTAAATATTAACGTTTGAAAGTCTTCTAGAAATTTACTTGTATGAGGGCAAAATTTTTTTAAATAAAAGGTTAAGTATCAGTGCCTAGTTATAATGACTCGCCTTCTCTCTATCGACTAAGATTTTCTAGAAATTTCTTTTATTCTATGAAAGAATAGATCTCAAATCTTTATTTTTGAATATATGGCAAATTTTTGACCCGAATGGTTGGAACCTTTTTGCGTAACTACGTCCAAATATACAGACGTTTGTATGCTGAAGTAAACACCATTTATCACAAGCAGGCACACGGTTACATTATCCTGTGATTTCCCTGGCACGAACTTCTTCCGGCGTCCTCTGTCGTCCCCCATCCCTGCGGCCCGGCCTGTCCATTATCTTATTATTTATCGTCCTCCAACGCACCCTTTTTCTTCCTTTCAAATAGCAGGAAGGTCGGAATTTCTCGCACCATTGTATATTTGTTGGTTCGTGGCATTCTTGCCACCGGTGTTTTCATTTGCACGTATGTGTGCATTTTAAGCACAATTAGTTTAGGACGTGGGTTTGGAGCGATACTAAAATGTGGGTTCATCAAATCCGCCATTTGATTACTGTCATAAACTTGTAATCGATTAGTTTGATGGAGTAGTTGAATAGAATACGCACGCACATTTGAAAATATAATGCGTGTGTCTACCATATCACATTAAATATATATACTTATGTTTGGTTTTATAACCAGCCGAGTTATATTTGTGCGACACACAAATTTTTTGTACTTAAGAAATTCATTATACCCACATTAGGACTTTATCCGGTACCATGTATACAGGCTGTACTTGAAAAAACATCCGGGTCCAAACAGTTAATTGCAGGCTATACAAACTTTTGTTCCGTACGGGATTCTAATCTGGTACCGCGGCGATTCATCTAAACGCTTAGCCTTTAGCTACTGAGCCTTTTGTTGGATCTAGATTTGCTATCTTTGTCTACATCCTCACCTACCTACAATAATATAACAGCACCTGGCCGCACGAACTTTACGTTACGTTGAAAAAATATAACGTGCTTATCTAGATAAGCTTCGAAAGTGAAACAAATGTAGTAAAGCCACGCTGGATCTATATTATAGATGTAGCACGAATGGCTCGACCGGGGTAGGACCACCCCTCTCACAGAATACTAACGTAAAATAGCTGCTCAATCTTTTTCGTATGGTTAGTGCAGAGAATCGGAGACCCTGTTTACTGTAAACTAGGCATTCCATATTAGTCCACGGTGACAACGCGTCTGTATTTTGATTCTCAATCGAGGATAAATGTGGCCACGGCATCCAATTCACCACGTACCATCACGTGGACTGTGTGCTTCTTTGTTATCCTTTTCTTTATAAAAACTTAAATACAATTTTTTATAGGTTACTCTGAGAGTGTTCTGCATCCCTGGTCGAGTGAATCATTTGTGATGCAGTCATACTGCAGCGTGGCTCTTACACGTGTCGAACTATGTATATGTATACCATGTAATGAAACATTATATAAACTGTAAATATTGTTCGTTACCAAATGTTTCGAAACATTTAACACAATTTTCTTCGATCTTAGACTATTTGTTTCCACTAAAGCGTTTTTCTCAACCATGAAGCAAATCGCCGCCATTGTTACATTTATTGATAAATTAAAGCTCTAGAATTTTAATATCAAGATACTTATTATTTTCTGAGAAAATTACTGAAACTTAAAGAACATTATACAAATTGTTACAAATTACGTAATGTTATCACAAATTATGGATTTACTTTATTGTTAAAGTTTAAGAAGAATGATGTATGATAATGATTTCTTAAATTTACGCGAACACTACACTTTGATTAAAACTATATTTACGGATTTTGTCGCTTTTAATTAAATAATTAAATGCGATAAAATCCGTAAATAAAGTTTTATTCCATGATGAATGATGTAATTCTATTTACAGCGGTGTGTTAGAAAATATTCTCAACTATTTAAATAAATGAATGTTACTTAGTAAAGATTTTGCGTTATAAAATATTCATGGAACGCATTAGAAGTAAATATCAAAATATATATCCCTAACCTACACCTGACCTAACTGGACTAGTTGTTATAACTATGACGCTTCTGCCCATCTCTTGAATTTTCTCCCTTTGTGGCCTCTTACTTAATACTTCAATTCATACTTAATAGTGTTTTGAATATATTTTTTTAAATAGTGGTAATTCTTATTAATTATAATATTATTAATGCTTGTGTTAGGAGTGGTTCACCACAGTAGTCGGATTGCGAATTCGAATTCACGAACTACTACACATTATAGACCCTATAAAAGTCCAACGGTGAACATAGGCCTCCCTCATAGATTGTCTCACAGGGGATATTTTGCCTCGGCTGGCACGCTTGGCTGACGGGTTGGCAACCGCACTTTTCATTATTTTGGGTTTTTATCAGGAAAATGCTGCGAGCCATCTACTGTTTCGGTTTTTCTCTATCGCTCCTCATGTCAGCCACGAGACGATATGGGGCTGTTGATATTCTTTCACCGCCATTGCACGGTTAAATTGATGTTATTAAAGTAAGAAAAGTTTGGTGTATATATAAGTATTTCTTTTTTTCTATTATATAAAGTTATAGAACAACAGTCTTTTACATAGGTATTACGCCTTTGACTTTTAAGACAGAAAGTCAGTTCATAGTTTCTATTTGCGTTTCGTTTATTTTGCACGAGCTTTAATTTTATTTGCAGGATATGAACTCTCACCCTCTTTTGCGAACAAAAGAAAATCCATTTCCTAATGGTGTTTCATAATAGACTTCAAAGTGTATAGAGTACGTTCTCACAGTCGTGGGTGAGACGCGCCGCGTGTGATTATGTCTCAGCACGTGACGTTGCGATGGAGTGTATGTCTACGTGACAGTCGGATGCTGGCGATACGTTCGAGAGCAGCCACGAGCGCTCAAGTCCTTGTACTCAGATAATTGGTTTCATATCCCTTACGGTCGTGTCGTTGAGTCATTCAGAACCGCGCTAGCCGTGGCACTGTCCACAGTGTGATTCGTCTTAAGAAATTGGAAACAGAGGCTAGTGCAATTTAATCTGTACTAAAATTTAAAAAATGTCCTCTACCCTGTCCTGCATTTTCCTGTGGGTGTCGTAAGAGGCGAGATGAGAATAAACACGGAAAGGAAGGAAACAACCTAGGGGATGGGCAGCAGCTTCTTCCTAATAACAGCTAAGAATAAAAAATGAACTGCGGATGCCAACCCGCCTGCCAAGCGTGCCAACTATGGCAGATGGCCTGACTATGAAGCAAACTAATATGTGTGTATGTAATGTAATATTATGTTCAGCAGTGGACTTTTTCACATTCGATATTTAGGCGACGCTGGTCTTGTGACCTAAAACCGCCAAAGCGTAGGCCATTACCTTTGTGTTGTTGCAGAGTTTGTACAAACAAAAGCGATGAAAAGTGCACATACTCTCATTCCGAAATATCAGCCCAGTGCCATGCTGACACAAATATCATGTATATCTCACATTGTGGAGCTTTTCTTTGTTGTGTTGATTATAATTACACATATTTTGAAGGATAAATTGTTACGACCTACCATTGAGTGTCGGAAATAAGATTTTACAATAAATTTTCCGTAATTATGAAATCGTTGCTATCTTTTGCACTTGTTTCCACCAAGTAGGGTCTCCGGTTCTAATCATTCATCATACGAAAGACAGCAGCATTAAGCTGCTATTTACACTGGTATTCTGTGAGAGCGTGGTCTTTCCCCGGTCGAGCCTACCTATTCGTGCTACAACCATAATATAGCTGTAGCGTAGCTCTACCACTCGTAGAACCCTCCCCTTTAGTTACTACCTTCTCGCTTATCATAGATGCCAAGCAGTAGTACAACCACTGCTGGTTCTGGTCGGAAGTGTAAGAGATCGAAAATTATTATAGGCTGTGTGTCACTTCATCTTAGTCCCTAGGGTCGACAACTTGTCCTTGGCCTTCTGTATTTGAAGTGGGTTTACATACGATTATGCGTACCAGCAACCATAAAAAACTAGCAATTTGTTCTATATTTATTTATTGTTTCATTCATTCATTAAAATCCATCAAAACCGCTAAACAAAGGCCTTCCCTGTAGTGTGGTAACTTTGTAATTATGGAAAATATTATTCTATGGGTCAATATAGCGGAATATGCCGTAGCGCCATGTTAAGCAAGTGGGTTCCAACCGCTGTTTTAAGTTATTATCATTGTGTTGTTATCGGAGAGACACTGTTACCCATGTTCTTTGTCAATTATAATCTGTCGCCTCTTGTGACGCCCACGGGATCATGTCGGGTGGTGGCTTCTCATAGGCTGCTCATCATTCTCTAAACCATTTCCCATTATCTGGGGTCGGCGCAGTAAACCTTCTTGTTCCATTCCTCTCTATCAGCCGTCATTTCCATACTTACTCCTTTCATTCTCATATCACTCTTCACACAATCGATCCATCTTTTATTCGGCCTTCCTCTGCCCGTGTGTCCCTCCACATTCATATTCAACACTCGTTTTGTGACATGACTTTCATTCCTCCGCATCACATGCCCCAACCATGCCAATCTGCTTCCTCTCACCTTTTCTACCACTGGCGCTACTTTCAGGCTTCCTCTTATATACTCATTCCTTATCTTATCCATCCTTGTCACACCACACATCCATCGTAACATTCTCATTTCATTCGCATGCAGTCTATTTTCATCCTTCTTCTTGACGGCCCAGCATTCACTTCCATACATGACGACAGGTCGGATGATCGATTTGTAAATTTTCCCCTTCAGCCTTATTGGCATTCGGGGATCGCACGTTGTGGCTGTGACCTGTCGCCATTTCATCCACCCTGCGTTAATCCTATGCTGCACAGCTCTATCTATTCCGCCGTCGCCTTGAATGAGGGAACCGAGGTACTTGAAATCTAAGCAGGTAGGCAGTATAGCGCCATCCAACGACATGGGTACAGGACTGGAAAGACCGCCGAAATCACAGCACAGATATTCGGTTTTGGATCTGCTGATCTTCAAGCCAACACTTTCCAGCCTCTGTTGCCACCCCGTCAGTCTGCTCTGTACCTCGATGCCTTCTTCCCCGACAAGCACTATGTCATCGGCAAAGAGCATGCACCAGGGTGCCTCATCCTGCAGGTCCGACGTCAAAGCGTCCATAATCAGTAGGAAGAGGTAAGGGCTCAATGCCGACCCTTGGTGCAGCCCTACCGCCACATCGATACTGCCCGTAGTTCCCGCGGCAGATCGTACACATGTACGGGATGCTCTGTACATAGCACGGACTAACCTCACATACTTCCCAGGCATACCTTTCATCTTTAACGCCCACCACAAAACCTCACGGGGAACCCGATCGTACGCCTTTTCAAGGTCGACAAAAACCATGTGCAGATTTTTATGCACGCGCTTGTACTTTTCGCACAATTGGCATCTGTCGTACCTCGACCGGGCATGAATCCGAACTGGTTTTGTGTTATCTCACACTCTTCTCTCATTCTTCTCTCTATTATTCTTTCCCAGACTTTCATCGTATGTGACATGAGTTTTATTCCCCGGTAACTGCTGCAGTTTTGAATGTCTCCTTTTTTTTTAAAAATGGGGACCAGTATACTACTGCACCATTCCTCAGGTATTTGTTCTTCCTGCAACAATTTACCGAAAAATAAACTCAACCACTTTCATCCATCCGCACTCAGCAACTTCCACACTTCTACTGGTATTCCATCTGGGCCGACTGCCTTCCCATTCTTCATATTCCTAACAGCCATTTTTACTTCTTCCACACTAATTTCTCTCACTAAGCCCATATTCACTGGTGGGTTTTCAAGCATACCATTCTATTCATTCTCCTCATTCATCAATTTCTCAAAATACTCCTTCCATCGCTTCTTTATACTTTCATCGTCAGTTAAAATCCTTCCAGAATCATCTTTTATACATTTCACATGTGAAACATCTCTTCCATTCCTTTCTCTCGCTCTTGCAATTTGAAAAAGTCGTTTTTGACCTTCGGGGCTTTCAAGGGACCGATATAATTTATCTTGCGCCTCTGCCCTACAAATAGCAACTTCCTTCTTCGCTCTCTTCTTACATTCTTTATACGCCCCTCTCTTACTTTCTTTTATGGATTCATTCTGGTCTTCTACGCTCTGCCATTCTTTAAAAGCATTTTTCTTTTCTCTCAAAACTTCTCTAATACTTTCACTCCACCACCACCCATCCTTATCTATCATACACTTCCCTTTTGTTTCTCCTAACACCTTCCTTGCCACACTTCGGATACAATCAGCCATTTCCTTCCAGCACTCATTCACACTCATTCCTTCCATATCACCCATCTCTATCATCTTGTTTACAACTAGCTCTCTAAATTCACTTGCATACTCCTCCTTATGCAACAAATGCCACTTTATTTTGGGTGGGGGACGATCCTTATGTTTGTTGAGGCGAACAGTTAAGCAGATGTCAGCCAGCATAATTCGGTGCTGGGATACTAAGTCTTCACCTGGAAGGCTTCTCATAGGCTGCTACTACATGGAAATACAATTCTATGTCATTGTTAGCCAAGCTAACAATGACATTGGGACGTCAAATATCTCAGTCCCCCGTGACCATGGGTGCTGTAAAGCACCCGAAACGTCGGGAATTAAAAATAAGTAAAATCAGTTAAATAAACGCGATATAATCCGTAAATTTAGTTTTATTTAATTTGTAGTGTTCGCGTAAATTTAAGAAATAATTAATACCTTCTGAAGTCAAAAGCTGAAGCTAGCCAAACTGGGCGGACTAACTATGATATCGGTACGTCAAACACCTCAGTACTCCCCGTGACCATGGGTACTGTGAAGCATCCGAAGCGTCGGGAATTAAAAAAAGTTAAAATTAAACGCGATAAAATCAGTAAAATTATTTTCTTCTCAACTGGAATGTCGTCTTAATGATAACATTAAACGTTTTCCCTATTCCTCCACCTTTCACACGTACATCAGAAAATTTTGTTTGTATCCTTTTATAACCTACCTTAAGCTTTGCTAGAAACTAACACTTTAGACTTTACTAAAGCAATAAATACCAACAAAACAACTCTGAGGGTGATCCACTTTACTCGTATTTCATGTCAAGGTCACATCCGATTGAGAGAATAGTTCGCGTTGTATACGTCGTGGTCCAATTGCACAACTGGGCAGATTGTAATTTGCCTGGACATTTCATGATACGCCGCCATTTCGTGATTTGGCCGTTGATATATATATATATATATATATATATATATATATATATATAAACACTCACACCTGTCACCCAGAAGGGTAGGCAGAGACTACGGACTTCCATTTGGCATGATCCTGACATACCTCTTTCGCCTCTTTTACATCCATACATCTACGCATACATACTCGTCGGTTAAGGGTACTTCTAACGTGGCCCATTTTCAAAATATCGCCAATTTGGTCGATAAACTTTTTCCTAGGGCGTCCCTTCCCGACTCGGCCGTTCACATCTGCCATATGAAATTGCTTTGTCACTCTTTCCTCATTCATTCTTTCCACATGACCAAACCACCGAAGCATTCCTTTCTTAATTCCTGTCACAACATCATCTTGCATACCACATTTATCTCTTATCACGCAATTTCTCACCCTGTCATTCAGATTCAACCCTAGCATATTCCTTAAAGACCGCATTTCTATAGCATTTATTCTACTTTCGTGCTTCTTCTCCCACACCCAGCTTTCACTACCATACATTAAAGTAGGGACTAACACAGCATTATGAATTACCATACGTGCCTGTTTTGACACATTCTGGTTCTTCATAATAGAGTGTAGTGCCCCATTCACTCTATTCCCTGCATTTACTCGTCGTTCTATATCCCTATCATATTTACCATCCCTGCTAAATACACATCCCAAATACACAAACTCATCCACTTGCTCAATTAACTCTCCTTCTATTCTTAATTCACATACCGTTTTGCTTTCTTCTCTTTCAAAAACCACCACTTTCGTCTTACATGCGTTCACTTTCATTCCCCTTTCTTTTAATTCCCAGTTCATTAATGTAACCATCATTTGCAACTCAGCCGCCGATGACGCAAGTATGACTTGATCATCGGCATACAAAAGGCATTTGACGGTTAACTCGCCCATTCTTAACCCTTTTGGATGCCAAACCAGTCCGAGTACACCCCATTGATCCTGACACAAGCACTAGAGTCCCTATAAAGAGACCTTAATGCCTGTATCAAACCATCGCTCAACCCATATGAGTTCAGTGTTTGCCATAACACATTCCTGTCCACTCTGTCATAAGCCTTTTCCAAGTCCATCCAAGTCCACAAAAAACTTTCTGGGTTTTGGCCAAAAACTTCTCCGCAATCATGCGCATGGAAAAGACTTGATCTGTACAGATCAAGTTTTAACAGTGGTAGAGCCACGCGGCAGCTTTGCTGTTGCACGTATGGGCCGGCTCAAACCGGGGTGGTACCACGACCTCACAGAATACCGGCGTGAAGTGGAAGCTCTGCTTCCTTCGCGTTTTGTCTGGCGAGTGCAGGTGTCCGGAGGCCCAAATCCCCCCCCCCATCAACATGGTAGCGGAATTAAATAATAATAGACTACCCCAGGAGGGTACCAGCACCCTTGGAGAATCCCTCGCTGAGCATCCACGACCATGTTTCTCCACTTCTGAGCGTGGGTGCTCAGGCTGCCCCGCGTATTCTGGGGGGGGGGGGCAAAATTCCGCTCAAGACTAAACTGCTCGGGGCAAACGGAGCAACAAGACCAAGGCGACCCCTGCCACGCTGTCCGTGAATTTCTGCAATATCAGGGGACTTCACTCTAACCTAAACGCCGTCCACTACCATCTCGAGACGGCGAGGCCGGCTCTGCTCTTTCTGACCGAGACGCAGGTGTCCTCTCCGGCTGATGTCTCGTATCTCTCCTACCCGGGGTATAAACTGGAACACTCCTTTGTGCCTCGGGCTGGAGTTTGCGTTTACGTCAGAGAGGACATCTGTTCTCGACGCCTCGGCAGACTTGAAGGTTCGGACCTATCCATCCTTTAGCTACGCGTAGACAGCGACGACCATCCGCGCGTCTACGGGTGCCTCTATAGGTCCCATAGCGGTAATGCCGAAACAGAACGACTCTTCGACCACGTCCAAATGGCTGCAGATTCGTTGCTACAGCAGATCCCCTCCGCAGAGATCGTGATCCTCGGCGACTTTAACGCCCATCACGCCGAATGGCCTGGTTCACGTTTAACCGATCATGCGGGGAGATCTGTTCATGATTTTGCCTTGGCATATGGTCTGACACAACTGGTTACTTCGCCTACGCGGATTCCAGATGTGGAGGATCATGCACCTTCCCTGTTGGACCTTCTGCTGACCTCTCACCCGGACGGATATCAGATTTCCGTCGACGCCCCTTTAGGCTCCTCGGACCATTGTCTGATCCGGAGTGTTGTGCCACTCACGCTGAAATCGCGGTTGCATTCTGCAGGCTGCCGCCGTGTTTGGCACTATAGGTCAGCCGATTGGGATGGGATGCGGTCTTTCTTTGCATCCTACCCTTGGGGGCGGGTTTGCTTCTCGCCGGATGATCCCAACGTTGTTGCGGATTCTGTTACTGATGTGGTACTTCAGGGTATGGAACTTTTTATTCCTTCCTCTGTGGTGCCCATTGGAGGCAAATCTCAGCCATGGTTTGGTCGCTCCTGTAAAATAGCATCATGCTATAAGCAGGAGTGCTACCAAGCCTGGGTTGATGCATCAGCGTCCCGGGATGTAAACACCAGCGCTCTAAAAAAGAAGTATAATTCCGCCTCTAGGTCCTTCAAAAGAGTCATTGCCAAGGCAAAGTCAGAGCACATAGGCAGAATTGGCGAGAAACTAGTTCGCCTTCCTTCTGGAACCCGTGCATTCTGGTCTCTCGCCAAGGCTGTCCAGGGGAATTTCTGTCAGCCATCTCTTCCATCTCTGCACAGGGAGGACGACTCACTGGCCCATACTGCAAAGGAGAAAGCCGATCTTCTAGGCTCCTTCTTTGCGTCTAACTCGACTCTCGATGACGGGGGGAGTACGCCGCCGACCATCCCGCGGTGTGAGTGCTCCATGCCGGAAGTGCAGTTCACACAGCGCTCGGTTCGCAAAGCACTCCTCTCCCTGGACATCCACAAGTCGAGTGGGCCTGACGGAATCCCCCCAATTGTGCTGAGGACGTGTGCTCCAGAGTTGGCACCGGTTTTAACGCGTCTTTTCCGGTACTCCTACTCCCTAGGCGTAGTCCCAAAATCGTGGAAGACGGCTTTCGTCCACCCGATCCCTAAAAAAGGCGACCGCTCAGACCCGTCCAACTACCGGCCGATCGCCATCACCTCCTTGTTCTCCAAAACAATGGAGTCCATTGTAAACTGCCAGCTCATGAGGTACCTTGAGGATCAACAGCTGATTAGTGACCGCCAATACGGTTTTCGCCGTGGTCGGTCAGCTGGTGATCTTCTGGTCTACCTCACTCACAGATGGGCGGAGGCAGTAGAGTTCAAGGGGGAAGCATTGGCCGTTAGTTTGGACATTGCGAAGGCCTTCGATCGGGTTTGGCACAAAGCACTTCTTTCGAAGCTCCCTTCCTATGGGCTTCCCGAGAAATTGTGCGATTGGATCACCAGCTTTCTTGCAGATCGGAGCATCAAGGTCGTTGTAGACGGTGCAAGCTCCGATTGCAAGCCTATTAATGCTGGTGTTCCACAGGGCTGCGTGCTATCGCCAACGCTGTTTCTTCTGCATATCAATGATATTGTTACGAGCTTGAGGATCGTGACAATAAAAATTGCCGATAAAATTACCTAAATTAACACTTTAATTTACTTTACACAAATTAAAGTTAAAACACTAATAATTAAACACACTAATTCACTTAATTTCGCTCCGAAGCTTCGCTTGTATCGCTGAGTTCAACTCTGTCTCGATCGCATCTTGCGCCACCTATTTATTTAAATTAGCAAAATATCCGGAATGTCCGTCACGTTCTGTCTCCCAGAGAGGCGAAAAGTGGATTGCAGAGGCCCGTCTGGCTACGTTGAATGTATGTGGGGCAATGAATGATAAAATGGATGAAGTATGCGATATGATGTATGATAGAGGAATAGATGTATTATGTGTAAATGAGACGAAAAGGAAGGGGAAGGATGTCACTGCACTTGGCATGTATACCGCATACTGGTCTGGTGTAGACGAGATCGAGCGGGCATGCCAGGGAGTAGGAATCATCCTTTCAGAACGAATGGGCCAATGTGTGAAAGAGTATGAATGTGTAAGCCCAAGACTGCTATGGATACGAATGAAAGTGGGCTTAAAGAAGTTGTTTGTGTTAGGGGTCTACGCCCCAGACATGTCTAAGCCCACTTATATCCGGGAGCAGTTTTGGGAAATGGTAAGGATGGTGCTAATGAAGTGTAAGGGAAATGAAAATATTATTATGCTAGGAGATTTTAATGGAAGGGTTGGGGTGAGGAGGCTTGGTTATGAAAGGATATTGGGAACGTTTGGTGATGAAAGTATAAATGAGAATGGTGAAAGCCTCCTCACCGTATGTGTGGAAAGGAATCTTTTTGTGACGAACACTTTCTTTCGTCATAAGAAGATTCACATGTACACTTGGGAAAGAGGTGATGATAGAAGCATGATAGATTTCATAACTGTGGATGAAAGAATGAGGAGCGCAGTAGTGGATACAAGGGTTTACCGGGGGTCCATCGTAGGGACGGACCACTACCTGGTCTTATGCCGAATTAGGGGTTTATTCAGACGTTGGCGGCATAGGACATCTGTGTCTACCACTGCGTTACAGCGTATAAGAATTGAGAGGTTACAAGATGAAGATGTGAAAGACAAGTACAAATGCAGACTGAGAGAAAATATAAGTAATTTGGATGAGTTGTGTGTGAATGAGTTAGACTTGGAGAATGTGTGGCATAATGTTAAGAAAGGTTTAGTGGATGCAGCTACCGAAGTATGTGGTGTTAGTAAGAGAATGAATGAAAGGAAAGACAATACGTTATGGTGGGATGACGAGGTACGTATGGAAGTTGAAGCAAAGAAGAGAGCATGGCTAGATTTACTAGCGACCAAAGCTGGTAACTCTGGTGGTAAGAATGATGAGAATGAAAGAAAAAAGGCAGAGTTTAAACGTTTAAATAAGAGAGTAAAAGAATTAGTTGAAAGGAAAAAGCAAGAAAGAACGGATAGGAATGATAGAAGAATATCGGATAACTTCCAGGCAAATATTAAAATGTTCTGGAAACTCGTAAGAAATACCAGGGGACATACAAAACAGCCTAGATTGAATGCGATACGAGACGAGAATGGCTGTATCCTGAATGATGAAGTGTTGAGTCTAAAGAGATGGAAGGAATATTTTGAAAGCGAATTTATGAGTGAGGAGAAGTGTGAACTAAATGAAATAGAAATTCCGAAAGAAGATGAAAGAGATAGGGAGATAAGTATGGATGAAATAATGAAAGCAATGAAAAGCATGAAAGTAGGTAAGGCAGCCGGATATAATAGAGTTTCACTCGAAATGCTAAGGGCTGGAGAGGACGTGGTGGCAGGCCTGCTGTACACCTTGTTTAATTTATGTTGGGAACTAAAGCGGGTACCGGGAGACTGGTGCAAAGCCGTGATAGTCCCAATATATAAGGGAAAAGGGTCACAGCAGGACTGTAAAAACTACCGTGGTATCAGCCTTCTTAGCATTGTGGGAAAACTGTATGCTAAGGTACTAATTGAAAGAGTTATGAAAGAAACTGATGAAAAAATTTGGGATGTGCAAGCGGGATTTAGAAAGGGAATGGGGTGTACAGATCAAGTCTTTTCCATGCGCATGATCGCGGAGAAGTTTTTGGCGAAAAACCAAAGAGTTTTTTGTGCGTTCGTGGACTTGGAAAAGGCTTATGACAGAGTGGACAGGGATGTGTTATGGCAAACGCTGAACGCATTTAGGTTAAGCGCTGGTTTGATACAGGCATTAAAGTCTCTGTATAGGGACTCGAGTGCTTGTGTTAGAATCAACGGGGTCTACTCGGGCTGGTTTGGCATCCATAAAGGTGTCAGACAGGGCTGTGTAGCTTCCCCGTGGCTGTTCAACCTATTTATGGACAGCTGTTTGGAAAATTTGAAAGTTGAAGAATGCGGGGTAAGAATGGGTGAGTTAACCATCAAATGCCTTTTGTACGCCGATGATCAAGTCATACTTGCGTCGTCGGCGGCCGAGTTGCAAATGATGGTTACATTAATGAACAGGTCATTAAAAGAAAGGGGAATGAAAGTGAACGCAAGTTAGACGAAAGTGATGGTTTTTGAAAGAGATGAAAGCAAAACGGTATGTGAAATAAGAATAGAAGGAGAGTTAATTGAGCAAGTGGATGAGTTCGTATATTTGGGATGTGTATTCAGCAGGGATGGGAGATATGATAAGGATATTGAACGACGAGTGAATGCAGGAAATAAAGTAAATGGGGCTCTACACTCTATTGTGAAAAGTCAGAATGTGTCAAAAAAGGCACGTATGGCAATTCACAGTGCTGTATTAGTCCCTACTTTAACGTATGGTAGTGAAAGTTGGGTGTGGCAGAAGAAGCACGAGAGTAGAATAAATGCGGTAGAAATGCGGTCGCTAAGGAGTATGTTAGGGCTGAATCTGAGTGACAGGGTGAGAAACTGTGTGATAAAAGAAGAGTGTGGTTTGCAAGATGATGCGGTGACCAGGATTAAGAAAGGAATGCTTCGGTGGTTTAGTCATGTAGAAAGAATGAATGCGGAAAGTCTGACAAAGCAAATATATGTTGCAGAAGTGAATGGAAGAGTCGGAAAGGGACGTCCTAGGCGGAAGTTTGTCGACCAAATTGGCGATATACTAAAAATGGGCCAAATTAAGAGTACCCTTAACCGACGAGCATGTATGCGTAGGTATATGAATGTGGAAGAGGCGAGAAAGGTATGTCAGGATCGTGCTAAATGGAAGTCTGTAGTCTCTGCCTACCCCTCTGGGTGACAGGCGTGAGTGTTTATGTTATGTATGTTATGTTTTATCCGGAATGTTCAAGTAAACACGCGCAAGGTACCGAGAGCTCGAGTATAGATTCTCTAGAAACTTAGTTCTTCGGGTGGCGCTGTCGGTCGAAAGATCTGTGATGTCATAAACTGCAACGCTCCCCTCGCTCTCGTTCCTGACACTAGATGGCGCTAGTATATCGTCGACTGGACACGCGCGTAACACTGCCCCCTCCTAAGACATGCTCGTCCCGAGCATTATCGGTCCCATGATAACGCGCCAAGCGATCCACATGGACGATCTTAGGAGTCCCTCTTGCGCCTTTCTGTAACGGCTCCGCAATGTCAAGGGCTGTCCTATCCCGTGGTGCACCAACATTGTACAATTTCGGTGCTCCTCTACTACGTGTCTGAGGTCCCCGCACGGCCGCACAACTTGTACATGTACGACACCAATCCTCGACATCGTCACGATAATGGACCCAGTAAAACTGTTCTCGGACCTTCAGTAGAGTTCGTTTAACTCCCAGATGGACTCTTGAACGACCATTATGGCACAGCTGTAGAACATTCGGCACTTTAGCTTTAGGGACAACCATTTGCAAACGACAGCTGTCTCTTCGACCATTGTCCCATTTACGGCACAGGACTCCATCCTGAAGCAGCAAGCTGTCCCATTGGGCCCAATAGCTTTTCGTGGTTGAACTCATCGCTGAGACGTCCCTCCACTTAGGCTTGGTAGCACGGGCCTTCATCCATCCCAGAATCGGCTTGATGTCTGGATCTTCCTGCTGTGCATGACGTAGGCTGTCCTTCCACCCGTTGCTGAGGTGGTCTGTCCTGAGCATCCTCACGGATACCACTTCCTTACTCTCTTGCCTACTACAATGGTTGCAATCTTCAGGAAAAGGTCTTCTTGACAATGCATCTGCGTTGCCGTGAGATTTCCCGCTGCAGTGTCTAATAGGAAAGTCGTATTCCTGCTGCTGCTGGGCGGTGCTGTTAGCCGCACTTCCTTTCTGAGACCGTTCACCTTCCCTTCCTAGGGTGTGCTTAGGGCAGCTGGACCGAAGGTGGCCCCTTTCCCCACGGCCATAGCACCTAGGGCTGTATCTTTTATTGTGGTCGCGAACCGTAACTGCTGTAACCTCCCTAGCGTGAGGTGAACGATGATCCTGTCGCCGCCAGGCAGTGCCGTTAGCTGCACTACCCTCCCGAAATTGATCAACTCTCCTTTCCACGGTTCGCTTAGGGCAGCTGGATCGAAATGGCCCTTTTCCCCACAGCCATAGCACCTAGGGCTGTATCCTCTGTTGCGGTCACTAACTGTAGCTGCTGCAACCTCCCTGACGCGATGGGAACGATGATCCTGCCGCACGGCTTCTACCTCCAGTGCATGGGCCAAGGCGTCCTTAAGCGTCTCGTGGTGCCCGAGCCTCACAGCAGCTCTGACTTCCAGGTCGCGGATGCTGTCGCTGAATGTTTGCACCAGGTTCCCTCCAATGAGCGTAGGTACAGACTGGTATGCTTTACGAACCATCTTCTTCACCTCAAGGGCCCACTGCTGCAGGTTTTCGTTGCTGCGTTGCACGCGATCTTTAAGCTGCGCGCGAAAGACGTGTTCCAGGTG
Organism: Parnassius smintheus behrii; assembly: GCA_036936625.1. Taxonomy (NCBI): domain Eukaryota; kingdom Metazoa; phylum Arthropoda; class Insecta; order Lepidoptera; family Papilionidae; genus Parnassius; species Parnassius smintheus. Next base: position 1,190,947 of record JAUPFT010000023.1, read on the forward strand.
AGCGTCACCATATCTCGCCTCCAAGGCCTCAAGAAGCTGCTCATAGGTCACTTTCTTACCGAGAGCTTCCAACACAGTTAAGGCTTGGTCGCGCAGGCCTAGGGTGAGTGCAGTCATGGCTTGGCTTTTATTCCAGCCGTTCGCCTCCATGACGGCCTCGAACTGGATTTTGTAGGCCGACCAGGAAGAGGTCCCGTCGAACGGCGGCACTTTGAATCCACGTAGCGAAGGTGCTGCAGCTACTACGGGAGCTGTAGTTCCATCCCCAAGTTTGAGGTCGTTTAGCGTTTTCTTCACGTCAGCCATCACGTTGTCAACCCGATTGTTCACATGGTTGATTCGGGTTTCATGTTCTTCGATTCGGGTTTCAGCTTCCGACAGGCGGTTGTCGTGTTGAGCAACCCTATCCTTCACCTGCCTTATCTCTTTCCCAAAGGTAGCGTGAAGGTCCTTCATGAGGAGCATCTGCTCTTCCGACCGACGAGCCTGTTCCGCCTGCTGACGGGCCTGTTCCTCTTGTCCACTCTGCAGCTGCTCTTTCAACTGACGGACCTGTTCCTCCTGTCGGCGAGCCTGTTCCTCCTGTCGGCGAGCCTGTTCCTCTCGTCCGCGCTGCAGCTGCTCTTGTAGCATGGCCATCAGAGCACCTAAGTCAGGTGCCACAGACGTAGAAGCTGCTGACGGACCGGCTTCCGTAGCCGGCGGCTGGCCCTCAGACATCTGCGGCGTTGCACCACCAAATCTCCTCTGGTCCGTCTCCTGCTGGCGTTGACTTCGGGTACGGACACCCTCCGTTTCCTCCTTGGGTAAAATCGGCATTATTTTATCCCACTTCTGATACCAATTGTTACGGGCTTGAGGTTCGTGACAATAAAAATTGCCGATAAAATTACCTAAATTAACACTTTAATTTACTTTACACAAATTAAAGTTAAAACACTAATAATTAAACACACTAATTCACTTAATTTCGCTCCGAAGCTTCGCTTGTTTCGCTGAAATCAACTCTGTCTCGATCGCATCTTCCGCCACCTATTTATTTAAATTAGCAAAATATCCGGAATGTTCAAGTAAACACGCGCAAGGTACCGAGAGCTCGAGTATAGATTCTCTAGAAACTTAGTTCTTCGGGTGGCGCTGTCGGTCGAAAGATCTGTGATGTCATAAACTGCAACGCTCCCCTTGCTCTCGTTCCTGACACTAGATGGCGCTAGTATATCGTCGACTGGAGCGCGTAACAATATGTTGCATACCCGTAACATTCATTGCTATGCAGATGACAGCACTGGTGATGCTCTTTACACCGGCCGAGCCAATATTTCTCGGGAAAACGTCTCCGAGTGCCGGGACAAACTTGTATCTGAAGTCGAGTCTTTGCTGAACAGAGTCTCGGATTGGGGACGACTAAATCTAGTCCAGTTTAACCCCCAGAAGACACAAGTTTGCGCGTTAACCGCTAAAAAGAACCCCTTTGTCGTATCCCATCAGTTTCAAGGCACTCCCCTTGTTGCCTCAGCCGGTATCGGAATCCTCGGCGTCGACATATCGAGTGACGTGCAGTTTCGTGGTCACTTGGAAGGGAAGGCCAAATTGGCCTCTAAAAAGCTTGGCGTGCTCAGCAGAGCGGGACAGTATTTCATGCCGGCACACCGCCTGCAACTTTACAAGGCGCAGGTTCGGCCGCACATGGAATACTGTTCCCATCTCTGGGCTGGGGCTCCCCAGTACCAGCTCCTTCCACTTGACCGCATCCAGCGCAGAGCGGCTCGAATCGTCGACGACCGAGTTCTTTCCGATCGGCTCGATTCACTGGCGCTGCGAAGAGATGTTGCATCTCTTTGCGTATTTTATCGCATCTATCACGGGGAGTGCTCCGAGGAATTGTTCGGATTAATCCCAGCCGCCAAATTTCGTGAACGCACTACACGGCAAACGTCCCCATACCATCCACACCATCTGGATGCTTGGCGGTCCACCACTGTACGTTTCACAAGGAGTTTTCTTCCACGTACAACCTCTCTGTGGAATAGTTTACCACCGGCGATTTTTCCGGACCGATACGACCTGGGGACCTTCAAGAAAAGAGCTTACTCCTTTCTAAAGGGCCGGCAACGCACCCGCAATTCTCCTGGTGTTGCGGTTGATCATGGGCGGCGGTAGTCACTTAACATCAGGTGAGCCGCATGCTCGTTTGCCCCCTCTTCCATAAAAAAAAAACACCCCATTCCCTTTCTAAAACCCGCTTGTACATCCCAAATTTTTCCATCAGTTTCTTTTATAACTCTTTCAATTACCACCTTAGCATACAGTTTACCTACAATACTAAGCAAGCTGATATCGCGGTAGTTTTTGCAGTCCTGCTGTGACCCTTTTCCTTTATATATTGGTACTATAACTGCTTTACACCAGTCATCCGGTACCCGTTTTAATTCCCAACTTAAATTAAACAAGGTGTACAGCAGGCCTGCCACCACTCCCTCTCCAGCCCTTAGCATCTCGAGTGATACTCTATCATATCCAGCTGCCTTACCTGCTTTCATGCTTTTCATTGCTTTCATTATTTCATCTACATTTATCTCCATACCCCTTTCCACTTCTTGCGGAATTACTAGTTCATTTAATTCAGACGATTCTTCACTCATAAATACGCTTTATAAGTATTCCTTCCATCTGTTTAAATTCGAAACTTCATCATTCGGAATACATCCATTCTCGTCTCTTATAGCATTTATTATAGGCTGTTTTGTATTTCCCCTGGCAGTTCTTACGAGTTTCCAGAACATTTTTATGTTAGCCTGGAAATTATCAGATATCCTTCTATCATTCTTATCCGTTCTTTCTTTCTTTTTCCTTTCAACAACTTCTTTTACTCTCTTATTTAGACGTCTAAATTCTGCCTTTTTTCTTTCAATTTCATCATTCATACTAGAAGAATTACCAGCTTTGGTTGCTGGTAAATCTAACCATGCTTTCTTCTTTGATTCAACTTTCACCCGTACCTCATCATCCCACCATAACGTATTACTTTTCCTTTCATTTGTTCTCTTACTTACACCATATACTTCGGTGGCGGTATCCACCAAACCTTTCTTAATATTATCCCACACAGTATTCAAGTCTAAATCATTCATACACAACTCATTCAAACATCTAATATTTTCTCTCAGTCTACATTTATACTTCTCTTTCACATCTTCATCTTGTAACTTCTCTATTCTTATACGCTGCAACGCGGTGGTAGACAAAGATGTCCGATGCCGCCAACGCTTGAAAAGACCATTAATTCGACATAAGACCAAGTAATGATCTGTCCCTATGTTGGACCCCCGGTAAACCCTTGTATCTACGACTGCGCTCCTCATTCTTTCATCCACAATTACGAAATCTATCATGCTTCTATCATCACCTCTTTCCCATGTATACATGTGAATCTTCTTATGACGAAAAAAAGTATTCGTCACAAAAAGATTCTTTTCCGCACATACGGTGAGGAGGTATTCACCATTCTCATTTATACTTTCATCACCAAACGTTCCCAATATCCTTTCATAACCAGACCTCTTCACCCCAACCCTTCCATTAAAGTCTCATAACATAATAATATTTTCATTTTCCTTACATTTTGTCAACACCATCCTTACCATGTCCCAAAACTGCTCTCGGATGTAAGTGGGCTTAGACATGTCTGGGGCGTACACTGGGGCGGCCAAATCATTAAATGCCCAGGCAGATTACGACGTGCTCGATTCCATCGATGGTACTACGACATGTACATTCATTTAGTCACGCACGCTGCGTGGAAGGCTGAGATGTAAAATAAATGAAAGTTCTTTGTGCAGAGCTCGTGTACGTAGCAAGTGATGTGACGCGGTGTCATTATACTGCTTAGTAGAGGCTGCCTGTCCTACATACTGTTTCACTATTGTGACCATATTTAAGTCTGTAGAGTTTTAATCAAGGAATGGCGACGTAAGATTTCGTAAGAGCTGAGCAGACCGAAACACCAGGCGTAATGTAGGCGGTAACAGTCCCAACAATGGTATGAGCCAACGGCAGTCAAACGAAAAAGACTACGGATGCGTTGTGTCACCCCAGAGAACTAAGAATGTGATTAAAACTACTTTTACGGATTTTATCGCGTTTATTTTTACTTTTTATTTTTAATTCCCGACGTTTCGGGCGCTTTCCAGCACCCATGGTCACGGGGGACTGAGATGACTGACGTCCCGATGTCATTGTTAAACCCGGAGTACCTTCAGCTTTTTTAATTATTGTTTATGGTCCGATCTATGCAAAATGAACTAACTCTGTCTTGAGGTCTTGCAGTGGTATGCTTGGGTTTAGTTTTAATTTTATTGATTATAGGATCCCAAGCAGGTGGTAGTACCCAGCCTCCTTCTCTATTGAAATTAGGATGTTTTTTAATTTCAATAGCCTCACGTATCATCCTTGGTAGGAATCAGTGTTCTTTCGCGAGGATTTGTGGTCTATCAAATCTGATGTAATGGTTGGGGCCGTCTAGGATATGATCACAAACTGCAGACTTCCCGGAACGTTGATGCTTCACATCAGCTATATGTTCTTTTACGCGGGTCCTAATTGATCTTTTGGTTTGTCCTATATAAGAGAGACCACATTCACAATCAAGCTTGTACACTCCTGCATCTTGTAGAGGAATATGACACTTGACGGATGGTAGGAACTGACTAATCTTCTTCGGCGGCTTGTAGAATGTTCTAATAGAAGCTCGCTTCAAGATATAGCCAATCTTGTCTGTGACACCTCTGACATATGGTAGTACAGCAGGCACACGCTCGACTGTGGCTGGCTTCACTCGGTCACTGTGACGTAGGCGCGGGACCCGAAGCTTGTTGTCGTGCAGAACTTGCTTGACGTGCTGAAGCTCGGCGGCCAGGTGTTTGCTGTCACAGATCCCTCGTGCTCTCTGTAACAAAGATTTGCCCACGGTAGCTAACTGTGAAGGATGGTGGTGAGATTCACCGTTTAAATATCGGTTTGTATGGGTCTTTTTCCTATACACAGTGTGACCAATGGTGTTATTAGGATTTCTGATGACTAACACATCTAGGAAAGGTAAGGAATTATTTGCCTCTAACTCCATAGTAAATTGAATTTTAGAGTTTATGGAATTAAGATGTTCTAAAAATGCAGTTACTTTGTCTGATGGTAAAATTGTGAAAGTATCGTCTACGTACCGCTTGTAGATCCTTGGTGTAACAGGTGCAGTAAGGAGGGCTTTCTCCTCAAAGTCTTCCATGAATATATCGGCGACAATGGGAGATACAGGTGAGCCCATCGCCACACCATCTACTTGCTTGTAAAACTCTTCCTTCCACAATAGATAGCCAGATGTAAGGCAATGTCTTAGTAATACTGCATATTCTGCTGGCATGTTATTTTCCTCTAGTTTCCTAGTTATAATTGAGATGCAGTCTTCAACAGGTAGGGATGTAAATAGAGACTGAACATCAAAACTGACCATGGTTTCATTGTCAGTAAGATGTAGGTCTTTTATCTCACTGACAAAATGGTATGAATCCTTAGTGTGTGCTCTTGTGTGTCCTCTGAGTGGTGATAATATTTTAGCTAAGTATTGAGCCAATCTGTAAGTTGGCGAATCAATCTGACTCACTATTGGACGTAAAGGAGCATTCGGTTTGTGTATCTTTGGTAACCCATACAACTTCGGTGGTTTGGCACATGAAGGTATTATCGAATTAACGTCCAGATTCAATTTTTCGGAGTATTTCTTAATTAGATCGCTAGTTGTTTTAAGCGTATTAGTAGTGTCACAGACAGCAAACACCTGGCCGCCGAGCTTCAGCACGTCAAGCAAGTTCTGCACGACAACAAGCTTCGGGTCCCGCGCCTACGTCACAGTGACCGAGTGAAGCCAGCCACAGTCGAGCGTGTGCCTGCTGTACTACCATATGTCAGAGGTGTCACAGACAAGATTGGCTATATCTTGAAGCGAGCTTCTATTAGAACATTCTACAAGCCGCCGAAGAAGATTAGTCAGTTCCTACCATCCGTCAAGTGTCATATTCCTCTACAAGATGCAGGAGTGTACAAGCTTGATTGTGAATGTGGTCTCTCTTATATAGGACAAACCAAAAGATCAATTAAGACCCGCGTAAAAGAACATATAGCTGATGTGAAGCATCAACGTTCCGGGAAGTCTGCAGTTTGTGATCATATCCTAGACGGCCCCAACCATTACATCAGATTTGATAGACCACAAATCCTCGCGAAAGAACACCGATTCCTACCAAGGATGATACGTGAGGCTATTGAAATTAAAAAACATCCTAATTTCAATAGAGAAGGAGGCTGGGTACTACCACCTGCTTGGGATCCTATAATCAATAAAATTAAAACTAAACCCAAGCATACCACTGCAAGACCTCAAGACAGAGTTAGTTCATTTTGCATAGATCGGACCATAAACAATAATTAAAAAAGCTGAAGGTACTCCGGGTTTAACAATGACATCGGGACGTCAGTCATCTCATTCCCCCGTGACCATGGGTGCTGGAAAGCGCCCGAAACGTCGGGAATTAAAAATAAAAAGTAAAAATAAACGCGATAAAATCCGTAAAAGTAGTTTTAATCATGTGTAGTGTTCGCGTAAATATAAGAAATCATTATATTAACCAGTACGGACTGAAAATAGCAAATAAAATACGCCGATTAGAAGATCTAAAGACCAAGCGCGCAAGATACATAACAGCTTTAAATTTCTTGAAGAGATGCAGAGATCATAATCTCATTCCTACGTGTGTCAAGATATCCACTAAAAAAGACATTCGAGGAAGCGCTAAGATCTTAAATCAGGCTAGTAAAAAGTTGTTAATAACGGTGATTCAGCAAAAACGTACCGATCTATATTTCATAAACAAAACCATAGACAATTCGTCCAGTGAATTAAAGACAGTTTTATCGACATTTGATTATAAAAATTGCATGGAAACTTTAGACAAACGCGAAACAACTAAATACAATGAATGCAAAAATAAACACATTGATAAATACCATAAATTAACAACTAAATCAAATGTCCAACATACGAAATCGTTGACCACAGACACGAATCATAAACAACGCGCTGTCTACAACTTATCAAAACAAACACTGGACGACGCCACAATAAAAGTTTTAGAAAAAGGTATTAATTTCGCAATTACACCGCGAAAAATACCGTATGAGGACATTATCTGTAGTGTTGAGGACTGTCTGTATAAAAACAATATTGGTAATGAAGATTTAGAGGCCATACGTCAAGACATCTCGTCTATGTTACGTCGAAGTTCAGCGCCGAAATTAAATCTCCCCAAAAATGAATTTAACGCGTTGAAAAACTTACGCAACAGACCAGAGCTTACGATTCTCCGCGCAGATAAAGGTAATTCTACGGTTATAATGGATACGTCAGATTACAATTTTAAAATACAACAACTTTTGTCGGATGAAACTACTTATCGAAAGGTCAAAACAGACCCTACAACTAATACGCTTAAAACAACTAGCGATCTAATTAAGAAATACTCCGAAAAATTGAATCTGGACGTTAATTCGATAATACCTTCATGTGCCAAACCACCGAAGTTGTATGGGTTACCAAAGATACACAAACCGAATGCTCCTTTACGTCCAATAGTGAGTCAGATTGATTCGCCAACTTACAGATTGGCTCAATACTTAGCTAAAATATTATCACCACTCAGAGGACACACAAGAGCACACACTAAGGATTCATACCATTTTGTCAGTGAGATAAAAGACCTACATCTTACTGACAATGAAACCATGGTCAGTTTTGATGTTCAGTCTCTATTTACATCCCTACCTGTTGAAGACTGCATCTCAATTATAACTAGGAAACTAGAGGAAAATAACATGCCAGCAGAATATGCAGTATTACTAAGACATTGCCTTACATCTGGCTATCTATTGTGGAAGGAAGAGTTTTACAAGCAAGTAGATGGTGTGGCGATGGGCTCACCTGTATCTCCCATTGTCGCCGATATATTCATGGAAGACTTTGAGGAGAAAGCCCTCCTTACTGCACCTGTTACACCAAGGATCTACAAGCGGTACGTAGACGATACTTTCACAATTTTACCATCAGACAAAGTAACTGCATTTTTAGAACATCTTAATTCCATAAACTCTAAAATTCAATTTACTATGGAGTTAGAGGCAAATAATTCCTTACCTTTCCTAGATGTGTTAGTCATCAGAAATCCTAATAACACCATTGGTCACACTGTGTATAGGAAAAAGACCCATACAAACCGATATTTAAACGGTGAATCTCACCACCATCCTTCACAGTTAGCTACCGTGGGCAAATCTTTGTTACAGAGAGCACGAGGGATCTGTGACAGCAAACACCTGGCCGCCGAGCTTCAGCACGTCAAGCAAGTTCTGCACGACAACAAGCTTCGTGTCCCGCGCCTACGTCACAGTGACCGAGTGAAGCCAGCCACAGTCGAGCGTGTGCCTGCTGTACTACCATATGTCAGAGGTGTCACAGACAAGATTGGCTATATCTTGAAGCGAGCTTCTATTAGAACATTCTACAAGCCGCCGAAGAAGATTAGTCAGTTCCTACCATCCGTCAAGTGTCATATTCCTCTACAAGATGCAGGAGTGTACAAGCTTGATTGTGAATGTGGTCTCTCTTATATAGGACAAACCAAAAGATCAATTAGGACCCGCGTAAAAGAACATATAGCTGATGTGAAGCATCAACGTTCCGGGAAGTCTGCAGTTTGTGATCATATCCTAGACGGCCCCAACCATTACATCAGATTTGATAGACCACAAATCCTCGCGAAAGAACACCGATTCCTACCAAGGATGATACGTGAGGCTATTGAAATTAAAAAACATCCTAATTTCAATAGAGAAGGAGGCTGGGTACTACCACCTGCTTGGGATCCTATAATCAATAAAATTAAAACTAAACCCAAGCATACCACTGCAAGACCTCAAGACAGAGTTAGTTCATTTTGCATAGATCGGACCATAAACAATAATTAAAAAAGCTGAAGGTACTCCGGGTTTAACAATGACATCGGGACGTCAGTCATCTCAGTCCCCCGTGACCATGGGTGCTGGAAAGCGCCCGAAACGTCGGGAATTAAAAATAAAAAGTAAAAATAAACGCGATAAAATCCGTAAAAGTAGTTTTAATCATGTGTAGTGTTCGCGTAAATATAAGAAATCATTAAACTAAGAATGTTTCATAATTTCATGTACACTCATGCTTACCGTCTCATCCTTCAAACTAGGCAATAGGATGGTACTTATTTCGACGGACTCCCAAGTGGTAAAGAGCTCTGTCACCTCATAACGAAACACAAGATCCTTTTCAACTGTTTCTATATGAAAACAATATCCTTGTCACCCTACACTTTTCTATAGTAAGGCAACTGCGTTCCTAAAATGCCTTATTAGATACTCTCGAGCGCTATACGTGTGTTCACTGTACATCTACGGTATCTACGGTAAGATATGCCGGAAGTCGATGGATACACGTGACTGGCATTCCTTGGAGAAAGAGGCCTAACTACAGCTGCGGACAGGTGAGGGGCTGTAATGATGATAGTGGTGATAATGTTTTACTTGTATTTTTATATTTTCGTATGGTCATGTAGAAAGAAAGAATGATGAAAGCGTGACAAAGCATATCTATGTTGCAGATTTGAACCCTCATCTCTAGGCGAAAGTTCACACACGGTAGAGCTATGCTGCAGTTATGTTTACTAACATTTGAGCATATGAGAGCGTGGTCCCTCCCCGGCCGAGCCGACCCATTTGTGTTACTTCTGTACAGTAGTGTAGTAGTAGCACAAATGGGTCGGCTGGAAATGGTCAAAAAATGGTCGAAAGGACCACGCTCTCACAGAATACTAGCGTAAAATAGCAGCTTAACATGTAGAGAACCGGAGGCCCTTCTTACTGGAAAGGAGGCATTCCATCTTAGTTCTCACGGATGATAACGCATTTGCGTTTTGATTCGTAATCGAGGATGGATGTAGATGTCTATGGGCCACAGCAACCACTTACCATCAGGTGGACTGTGTGCTCGTTTGTCACTATCATTAAAAAAGTTGATCTACCAAATTGGCGATATATTAAAAACGGTACAGAATTGAAGTACCCTTAACCGACGAACATGTATGTAACGGAGACGAGAGAGGTGTGTCAGAATCGTGCCAAATGGAAGTCCGTAGTCCCTGCCTACCCCTCTGGGCGACATGCGTGATTGTTTATGTTATGTTATGTTTTATGTTTAATTGGTTTGTTTGATTATTTACTCAGCCAGTACAAGAACTATTTAATCATAAATAAGATTTTTTGCATACACCTACGATTTTTTACATACATTACATATACCTACGCATACATGCTTGTCGGTTAGGGGTAGTCCAAATCAGTTACTATTGTAATATAATCAGTGATGTAATATACGCGTGCTGTTATACTATAGTTAATAAGTATACGGGTGTGACAGTATAACAGCGTTGTAGATTCTCTGCAACACATGCTGAGTCAGAACCCTTTCATTGTCCTTCTTACAATATTATTTTTGTATTAGGTAGGTAGTTTAATGTTTAAGTGTTTTGTTACTTTTGGTCAGTAAAAAGGCAGCAGCATGATGCTGTGGCAGTGGTACCACGGCCACAGCGCTGTTTTTCTGCCGGTGCCTCATAGAATAAAAGTCCCACGCCTACGTCAGAATGATGAGCAAATTAATTTTATTCTCTTTGACTGTACAAAATATTTTTCTATGACAACTACTAGTGAGAATTTTTTTTCTTAAATATCAAATATTATACTATATACTATTTATGATATATAATACGAGCCTCCCTCAGACTGCGTGCGGTACATCTTGCGTCACTTGTATCGAACAGCCTGAGCTCTAGATTGAAATGGAATGTAGATGTCTGAGGGCCACATGCCACATACACTTATTGTCAAATGGACTGTGTACTCGTTTGTCACACTTATTATACAAAACAGTAATGAGATTCTTAAATTGAAAAAACACACGGTTAATAAAATGACTCCTTGAGCTTAGTAGGTAGCCGATAGTTTTGTCATTCATGAAAAAGTTTAAGCCTTAACTGAATAAAATATTCTTTACTTTCACATAGTAACCTGCAAGTTCAGCTCAAAATTTTAATCACGTCGGCAAGTATAATTTCACTTTGCTTAAGATATTTCGATATTTCTCGGAGGGCTTCACATTGAAATTCAGCACTTGTTATTTTCTTTTTTAATATACCCCCGTTGTTCCGCGAATTCCTTAAACATCGAACGTTATATCTTTGTGTAGAATTGTCGTAATATAAAAGATACAGGATCATAACAAATGATGTGAAAAATGAAATAAGGAAAACATTATTTAATTATTGTTTCTAAGTAATTTTAAGTAATAAGAATTAATTTATTTGAAATGGAATATCTAATTGGGAACAAATTGTTGTTTTAATTTAATTTATTGGTACAATGGAAATTCTTCTAAACCGTTATTGGACTTTATTAGATCAACAGTTTTCTTCTTATCGTCCATATTGTTTCTGAGCTTCTTTACTTACAATTATAGTGATCGATTTATCATTATCATTGTAAATAAAGGTCTAGGGAATGTAGGGGAAGAGCCATAAAACTATGACCTCCCAAAACTGAATATATATTTTTTCGAAGAATAATTTTGCTCCATTCTTAAATCTTCCATTGAAATGAAAGAATGGGGTGAGAAAAATCATCTTAAGTTGATTGGTCAGTCATTTCTTGATCATGATAAAATTATTTTTACAATGGTCCAAGCAAAATTTCCAATGTCTTGTGCACTTCTCTACATTTTATAATAAATCTTTCTCCGTTTTTGGAGTCAAACTTTGGAGCTCCTTACCTCTGTCAATTACTCTTAGATTCCAAACACCGGCTAAGAAACATTTTTTGTCTCTCTAACGTCTATCTCCTTTTATGATAAAATTTAAATGAAAGGATCCAAACACGTTTTCCTAACTTCTTCATAAAAAGATCTAGTTTAAGTAATATTCGACCGTTCAGAAAAAGCATAGTCTAAGCTTTTTTAAATAAAAGGTAAAAAGTTAAAGTTACAGCCTATATACGTATATATAGGCCTCCGCTCATTTCTGAGAGGGCTTTAGGCCAAGGAATAGTCCGCCGCGCTGCCCCAAGGCGTGTTGGCGAACTTCACTTGTCTTCGAAATATTTACTTTCTTATTTCTCATATATGCAGGTTTCTTCACGATGTTTTCCTTCACTGCCGAACACGTGGTAAATCAGCACTTAAAATAGCAATTACCAATTTTATTGGTGCCTCCGGGGATCGAACCCGATTTGCTCGCGTACCGTGAAATTTACAGCGAGCGCTAACCATCTGAGCCATTTCAATAAAATAAAAGTAAAAAAAGCAAAATTATAGTTCAGCTGATGGTAAGTGCTACTGCAGTCCGTGGACAGCGCCAGCCAACTTCAAATGAAGAAGGCTACGGATGTGATGTCACGTATATTTATTTACACAAATACTAGACTTTCGATTTCAACGCAATCAATGATATAAATATGTTCTCCCCTGGTTTCAAGCATATTCATAAGAATACGTGTAAGTTTGTTGGCTTAGTTTACGTGATACGTTAGTCATGTTCGTGAGATTTTTTTAAATAAAATTTCTTTGTACTTTTTCTATAAGTTCATTTGAAGGAGATTGCATAAAGCGACTCCTAAACACAGGTATGTGAATCTATTATCTACATAACAGGGCACGGAATGAACGCGTTGACCTACAGAGCTAATTTATGTGGGTTGGAGGCATCTCGCGTGACGATGGCATTTTGTCTCCAACCCGACCCACTAGGCCTTGAAAGGTCGAGATGTTAGTTATTGTCGGAAGTTGACTTCTGGCGAGCTATTATTCTATAGGGCAGTGGAATATACACGCATTAGTCTATTTTGAGTTTAACGTGATTTAAGATGAATTGGTATTTATAACAAGAAAATGATATGTATTTATTTATTTATATTTCCCACTAACATCTACCATTACAGAGAAAATCTAAATCAATAAATCATCATTACAGCCCTTCACAAGTCCACTGCTGAACATAGGCCTCCCCCAAGTAATGCCACAAAGCACGGTCCTGAGCCATCTGCATCCATCGACTTCCTGCATGTCTTACCAGGTCGTCACTCCATCTAGTGGGAGGTCGCTCTACACTACGCCTACCGGTACGAGGCTGCCACTCGAGAACCTTTCTTCCCCATCGGTTATCGGTTCTTCGAGCTATATTTTTTTTTATAGAAGAAGGGGCAAACGAGCATGCGGTTCACCTGATGTTGTGACTACCGCCGCCCATGATCAACCGCAACACCAGGAGAATTGCGGGTACGTTGCCGGCCCTTTAGAAAGGAGTAAGCTCTTTTCTTGAAGGTCCCCACGTCGTATCGGTCCGGAAAAATCGCCGGTGGTAAACTATTCGACAGAGAGGTTGTACGTGGTAGAAAATTCCTTGTGAAACGTACAGTGGTGGACCGCCAAGCATCCAGATGGTGTGGATGGTATCGGGACGTTTGCCGTGTAGTGCGTTCACGAAATTTGGCGGCTGGGATTAATCCGAACAATTCCTCAGAGCACTCCCCTTGATAGATGCGATAAAATACGCAAAGACATGCAACATCTCTTCGCAGCGCCAGTGAATCGAGCCGATCGGAAAGCACTCGGTCGTCGACGGTCGGTCGAGCCGCTCTGCGCTGGATGCGGTCAAGTGGAAGGAGCTGGTACTGGGGAGCCCCAGTCCAGAGATGGGAACAGTATTCCATGTGCGGCCGAACCTGCGCCTTGTAAAGTTGCAGGCGGTGTGCCGGCATGAAATACTGTCCCGCTCTGCTGAGCACGCCAAGATTTTTAGAGGCCAATTTGGCCTTCCCTTCCAAGTGACCACGAAACTGCACGTCACTCGATATGTCGACGCCGAGGATTCCAATACTGGCTGAGGCAACAAGGGGAGTGCCTTGAAACTGAGGGGATACGACAAAGGGGTTCTTTTTAGCGGTTAACGCGCAAACTTGTGTCTTTTGGGGGTTAAACTGGACTAGATTTAGTCGTCCCCAATCCGAGACTCTGTTTAGCAAAGACTCGACTTCAGACACAAGTTTGTCCCGGCACTCGGAGACGTTTTCCCGAGAAATATTGTCTCGGCCGGTGTAAAGAGCATCACCAGTGCTGTCATCTGCATAGCAATGAATGTTACGGGTATGCAACATATCATTGATATGCAGAAGAAACAGCATTGGCGATAGCACGCAGCCCTGTGGAACACCAGCATTAATAGGCTTGCAATCGTAGCTTGCACCGTCTACAACGACCTAGATGCTCCGATCTGCAAGAAAGCTGGTGATCCAATCGCACAATTTCTCGGGAAGCCCATAGGAAGGGAGCTTCGAAAGAAGCGCTTTGTGCCAAACCCGATCGAAGGCCTTCGCAATGTCCAAACTAACGGCCAATGCCTCCCCCTTAAACTCTACTGCCTCCGCCCATCTGTGAGTTAGGTAGACCAGAAGATCACCAGCTGACTGACCACGGCGAAAACCGTATTGGTGGTCACTAATCAGCTGGTGATCTTCAAGGTACCTTATGAGCTGGCAGTTTACAATGGACTCCATTGTTTTGGAGAACAAGGAGGTGATGGCGATTGGCCGGTAGTTGGACGGGTCTGAGCGGTCGCCTTTTTTATGGATCGGGTGGACGAAAGCCGTCTTCTATGATTTTGGGACTACGCCTAGGGAGTACGAGTACCGGAAAAGACGCGTTAAAACAGGTGCCAACTCTGGAGCACACGTCCTCAGCACAATTGGGGGATTCCGTCAGGCCCACTCGAATTGTGGATGTCCAGGGAGAGGAGTGCTTTGCGAACCGAGCGCTGTGTGATGTGCAATTTCGGCATGGAGCGCGCGTAAACTCACACCGCGGGATGGTCGGCGGCGTACTCCCCCCGTCATCGAGAGTCGAGTTAGACGCAAAGAAAGAGCCTAGAAGATCGGCTTTCTCCTTTGTAGTATGGGCCAGTGAGTCGTCCTCCCTGTGCAGAGATGGAAGAGATGGCTGACAGAAATTCCCCTGGATAGCCTTGGCGAGAGACCAGAATGCACGGGTTCCAGAAGGAAGGCGAACTAGTTTCTCGCCAATTCTGCCTATGTGCTCTGACTTTGCCTTGGCAATGACTCTTTTGAAGGACCTAGAGGCGGAATTATACTTCTTTTTTAGAGCGCTGGTGTTTACATCCCGGGACGCTGATGCATCAACCCAGGCTTGGTAGCACTTCTGCTTATAGCATGATGCTATTTTACAGGAGCGACCAAACCATGGCTGAGATTTGCCTCCAATGGGCACCACAGAGGAAGGAATAAAAAGTTCCATAACCTGAAATACCACATCAGTAACAGAATCCGCAACAACGTTGGGATCATCCGGCGAGAAGTAAACCCGCCCCCAAGGGTAGGATGCAAAGAAAGACCGCATCCCATCCCAGTCGGCTGACCTATAGTGCCAAACACGGCGGTAGCCTGTAGAATGCAACCGCGATTTCAGCGTGAGTGGCACAACACTCCGGACCAGACAGTGGTCCGAGGAGCCTAAAGGGGCGTCGACGGAAATCTGATATCCGTCCGGGTGAGAGGTCAGCAGAAGGTCCAACAGGGAAGGTGCATGATCCTCCACATCCGGAATCCGCGTAGGCGAAGTAACCAGTTGTGTCAGACCATATGCCAAGGCAAAATCATGAACAGATCTACCCGCATGATCGGTTAAACGTGAACCAAGCCATTCGGCGTGATGGGCGTTAAAGTCGCCGAGGATCACGATCTCTGCGGAGGGCATCTGCTGTAGCAACGAATCTGCAGTCATTTGGACGTGTTCGAAGAGTCGGTCTGTTTCGGCATAACCGCTATGGGACCTATAGAGGCACCCGTAGACGCGCGGATGGTCGTCGCTGTCTACGCGTTGCCAAAGAATGGACAGCTCCGAACTTTCAAGTCTGCCGAGGCGTCGAGAACAGATGTCCTCTCTGACGTAAACGCAAACTCCAGCCCGAGGCACAAAGGAGTGTTCCAGTTTGTACTCCGGGCAGGAGAGATACGAGATATCAGCCGGAGAGGACACCTGCGTCTCGGTCAGAAAGAGCAGAGCCGGCCTCGCCGTCTCGAGATGGTAGTGGACGGCGTTTAGGTTAGAGTGAAGTCCACTGATATTGCAGAAATTCACGGACAGCGTGGCAGGGGTCGCCTTGGTCTTGTTGCTCCGTTTGCTCCGAGCAGTTGTAGTCTTGAGCGGAATTTTGCCCCCCCCCCCCCAGAATACGCGGGGCAGCCTGAGCACCCACGCTCAGAAGTGGAGAAACATGGTCGTGGATGCTCAGCGAGGGATTTCCCAGGGGTGCTGGTACCCTCCTGGGGTAGTCTATCATTATATAATTCCGCTACCTTGTTGATGGGGGGGATTTGGGCCTATATGGCCGGCCCATTGCCACTTCAGCTTACTAATCAGTTGGGCTATGTCGGTTACTCTGGTTTTACTGCGGATATCCTCATTTCTGAGTCTATCACGCAGAGAAACTCCAAGCATAGCCCTCTCTATAGTTCGCTGAGCGACCTTGAGCGTCCTCATACGGCCAGCAGTGAAGGACCACGTCTCTGATCCGTAAGTCATCACTGGCAGCACGCACTGGTTGTACACTTTAGTTTTCAGAGATTGAGGTATACCTGACGAGAAGATGTGTAGTAATTCCCGAACGCTGCCCAGCCGAGTTGAATCCGTCGATTGACCTCTCGGTCAAAGTTGGACTTACCTAGTCGGACTATTTGTCCCAGGTAAACGTACTCGTCAACAACTTCGAGCATAGTGCTCCCAACACACTACCGACATAGGTGAGACATGGACATTAAACATGATCTTTGTTCTGTCCATGTTCATCTTAAGACCTATCCGTTGGGAGACACCATTGAGGTCATTGAGCATAGTGCTAAGGTCCTCCAGCGATTCTGCCGTAAGGACTATATCGTCGGCAAATCGAAGGTGAGTGATGTACTCGCCATTGATGTTAATACCGTATCCTTTCCAGTCCAGTAGCTTGCAAACGTCTTCCAATGCAGCGGTGAAGAGTTTCGGGGATATCACGTCACCCTGTCTTACACCTCTCTGCAGTTGGATAGGTTTCGAGCTCTGATTCTGTACTCGGATAGCCATCGTAGCCCTACTGTACAAACACTTTAGCACTTCGATATACCGACAGTCAACTTGGCACCGCTGAAGGGACTGTAGCACCGCCCAAATTTCGACGGAATCAAAGGCTTTCTCATAGTCCACATACGCCAGGCAAAGTGGCAGATTGTACTCTTCGGTCTTCTGTATAATCTGCCGCAGGGTATGTATGTAGTCTATGGTACTGAAGCCTTTTCGGAAACCGGCTTGTTCGGGAGGCATGAAGTCGTCGAGTCTGCGTGCAAGACGATTCGTAAAGACTCTCGAAAACAGCACGTAGACGCGGCTCAGAAGGGAAATCAGTCTGTAGTTCTTCAAGAGAGCGTTGTCGCCTTTCTTAAAGAACAAGACCACCGCACTTCTGCTCCACGCCTTCAGAGTAGTGCCACCATGGAGGACGGAATTGAAGAGCTTCTGAAGGACTTCAAGTACCGGTGTTCCACCCGCTTTCAGAAGCTCCGCTGTAATTCCATCCTCGCCTGGGGCCCTGCCGTTTTTAAGGTGCTGGAGAGCCATTGTAATCTCGCTCAGACTGACGTCCGGGATGTCATCGGAATTGTGTCGGGTAAGACTTGCTCTTGGATCGTTACTCACACTTGCGTGTGGCTCCAACGATAACGTGTACAGCTGCCCATAGAACCTCTCAATCTCACTCAAAATCTCAGGTGTCTCGGAAACGATGCTGCCACACTCAGTCTTCAGCTTTGACAGTTGGCTCTTTCTGGCAGACAGATCTCTGACAAAGACTTTGGAGCCCTGGTTCCGCTCGATCGCTTCTTTAATATGAGCAGTATTAAAGTTGCGTAAGTCTCCCCGCATGCATTTGGAGATCTGTCTGTTCAGTTGCCTGTATGCTGTCAAATCTGTTGACGATTGCAGCCTCATCTCCCGTCTAACAGCTATGAGATTAAGAGTGTGATCGGAGAGTTTTTGTGTTCTTTTGCGGCGGGTCTTGCAGAACATAGCTCTGACCGCATGGACAGTTTCCACGAGCTTGTCATTCATATCGTCCACTGCATTGCAATCTTCTAGGCACTGAAAGCGATTACGTAACTCGAGCTGAAAAGTCTCGGGATTCTGGATTAGAGCACGAGGGGGACGGAGAAAATCGATAAATGTAGCATCTCAATTCAAAAAGTAACAATTAAAATGGTAAACGATTACTAATTACAACATAATAATTAATTTAAATAACAACACATAATAATTAATTTAAATGACAATACATTACAATCAATTATACAATAGAATAGAATAACATATTGTAAATAATGTCACTTTTGCGAACTCGCTCCGTGAACACGAAAATAAGTCCAACTTCTCAGCTACCAAATTTAGTATGTACCTATATCGTTCGCGTGAGGGGGGTGTTGCGAACCAGTTGTCCTGCCGCGTGGAATCTCATGCAAGCTCGGCCGCCGTCGCCGATGTACATACCTATCAGGCACGCATAAGCCTATCCACTGCAGCACACCCGGATTGCTGATGTAACCACGGAACACCCTTAAAATGTAGGTTACCAGCGCTAGATCTCTTCTAGTTTCCAACTTGTTGTATCCAACCATACCTAAAACAAACAGGGTTGGATACATCAAGGGTGTAGGATGGATAAACCCCATAAAGCTTATTGCTTATTGACATGTATTATTAATTCACCTTATATTAAAACTATTAATTAATTTTAAAAATAATAATATTCAGTGAAACAATATGTTGTTGACACATTTATATTTTTAACAATTAATAACTAGATTAGTAGACTAGTAGATCGAACAGAATCACCGACCCTATACATAGCAAATTGTCTGTAATTTGGTTTCCTAGGTATCCTCTAATGCTAGCAGTCCGTCGGGAAGGTCCCACCACCACCCTCTTATCTATTTCTGCACCTAACTGCAGTCCTCGCACTGTTTTATTTCTAGCCAGTGGCTAACCAGTGGTAAAGTAAAAAATGACTCAATAAGACTTGCATGTAATCCATATTGAATAAAAAATTATTCTATTCTGTTTCATTCTATTATGATTGTAGCATGAATGAGTCGGCTCGATCGGGGAAGGAACAATCTCTTACAGAACGCCAACGTAAAATAGAAGATGATTGCTGCTGTTTCGTATAGTGAGTATGGAGAACCGGAGACGTTTTTCACTGTAAACTAGGCATTCCATCTCAGTCCTCAGGGGTGATAACTCATCTGCATTTTGATTTTTATTCGAGGATAGATAGCTGTAAATGTCTATGGGCCACAGCATCCGCTTACCATCAGGTGAGCTGCATGCTCGTTTCTCACCCTAATTATATTAAAATATTAAATGAAATAATTGCGGTTGCTTGCCTTTTGTTTCTTATTGTATGTGTGTCTTCATATATATATATATATATATATATATATATATATATATATATATTTATATATGTATATACATATTATAATATGTATATGTATATATATATATATATATATATATATATATATATATATATATATATACATATTTATAAGGAAGGATATAATTATAATTATCCATTTGACAACTTTAAAGACAAAATATTCAACGGAAAGTACGCTTATCACAAGTTGCTCTGGCTTTTATTTAAAATGATCCGAATAAAGGCAACGCATGCATTTTTTATTTTTATACGTGTCTCATTTGGTGAGACCAGGTGCGACGGGCGAAGGGTGGAAGGGGATGGCTTTGTGTCGCCATTGTCGACGCCGGAGCATGAAGTGTACCTACTGCTTGCCGCTTTGGCATAGCCGAGCTTTTCCTCTGTGATTTTTGAGCTACCTTTATTTTATATATTTCAATGCTTTCTTATATTTACACAAACCCAACCCAAAACATTGATTAAAACTATTTTTACGGATTTTATCGCTTTTAGTTTTACTTACCCATGGTCACAGGTGAATAGAGTTCCACAAATCTCTTAGTGCGATGGGACGGTAAATTGACACGACCAGAGAGATCAGGCGCAGGACTGAACGGCTTTACGTGTTTTCTGAGGCACGGAGGTGAGACACCGCCATCTTCCTGATTCCGGATGGCTATTGAGTATTTCTTGACGGAAAAGACTCAATACATGATTTATTGCCCGACCTCTCTCGAATCAGCAATCGCGTTTACAACCACTCGACCAATAAAGCACTCGGGAAGTTGGCCGTCAGTAACTCAGTTTATTTATAGTATAAATTAATATTAAACGTGATAAAATTCGTAACATTAGAATTATTCCATGTGTAGCATTCGCGTAAATATGAGAAACCATTAGACCAGCGCTTGGCGGCACAGGTGCGTATTGTGAGGAAGCGTGAATATCTGAGAAATAAAAAAATCATTTCGGGGCCGTGGAGCTCGCCAGTACGTTTGTTAACAGCACGACCTGGCCTCATCGCTTCATAACCCACTCGGAAATATGGGAAGGCCTGTGCCCGTTACATAGGCTCTAACTTTCACTCACTTTTAAGACGTCGTTAGGTCTCGTGCTGTCTCTATCGATATAAGTCAAAGTGACTGCGACACCACGAGACTTAACGACATTTCAATATTGATGTCAAAAATTAATTAGATAAGATCCGTGTAATAAAATAAAACGAAATATCATAAATAGTGCTACGAGCTTAAGGTTCGTGACAATAAAAATTGCCGATAAAATTACCTAAATTAACACTTTAATTTACTTTACGCAAATTAAAGTTAAAAACACTAATAATTAGACACACCAATTCACTTTATTCCGCTCCGAAGCTTCGCTTGTCTCGCCAAATCAACACTACTCCAATCGCATCTTGCAGCGCCTATTTATATAAATTAGCAAAATATCCAGAATGTTCAAGTAAACACGCGCAAGGTACCGAGAGTTCGAGTTTTAAACTTCAAGAAGTTTAGTTCTTCGGTTCGAGACTAGAAGGCGCTAGTGCCGCCGATTTGAGCGCGTAACACTGCCCCCTCCTAAGACATGCTCGTCCCGAGCATTATCGGCCCCATAATAACGCGCTAGGCGATCCACATGGACGATCTTAGGAGTCCCTCTTGCGCCTTTCTGTAACGGCTCTGCAATGTCAAGGGATGTCTTATCCCGTGGTGCACCAACATTGTACAATTTCGATGCTCCTCTACTCCGTGTCTGAGGTCCCCTCACAGCCGCACAACTTGTACATGTACGACACCAATCCTCGACATCGTCACGATAAGGGACCCAGTAAAACTGTTCTCGGACCTTCAGTAAAGTTCGTTTAACTCCCAGATGGACTCTTGAACGACCATTATGGCACAGCTGTAGAACATTCGGCGCTTTAGCTTTAGGGACAACCATTTGCAAACGACAGCTGTCTCCTCGACCATTGTCCCATTTACGGCACAGGACTCCATCCTGAAGCAGCAAGCTGTCCCATTGGGCCCAATAGCTTTTCGTGGTTGAACTCATCGCTGAGACGTCCCTCCACTTAGGCTTGGTAGCACGGGCCTTCATCCATCCCAGAATCGGCTTGATGTCCGGATCTTCCTGCTGTGCATGACGTAGGCTGTCCTTCCACCCGTTGCTGAGGTGGTCTGTCCTGAGCATCCTCACGGATACCACTTCCTTACTCTCTTGCCTACTACAATGGTTGCAATCTTCAGGACAAGGTCTTCTTGACAATGCATCTGCGTTGCCGTGAGATTTCCCGCTGCAGTGTCGGATAGTAAATTCGTATTCCTGCTGCTGCTGGGCGGTGCTGTTAGCCGCACTTCCTTTCTGAGACCGTTCACCTTCCCTTCCTAGGGTGTGCTTAGGGCAGCTGGACCGAAGATGGCCCCTTTCCCCACAGCCATAGCACCTAGGGCTGTATCTTTTATTGTAGTCGCGAACCGTAACTGCTGCAACCTCCCTAGCGTGAGGTGAACGATGATCCTGTCGCCGCCAGGCAGTGCCTTTAGCTGCACTACCCTCTCGAGATCGATCAACTATCCTTTCCACGGTTCGCTTAGGGCAGCTGGATCGAAGATGGCCCTTTTCCCCACAGCCATAGCACCTAGGCCTGTATCCTTTGTTGCGGTCGCGAACTGTAGCTGCTGCAACCTCCCTGACACGATGGGAAGGATGATCCTGCCGCACGGCTTCCACCTCCAGTGCATGGGCCAAGGCGTCCTTAAGCGTCTCGTGGTGCCCGAGCCTCACAGCAGCTCTGACTTCCAGGTCACGGATGCCGTCGATGAATGTCTGCACCAGGTTCCCTTCAATGAGCGCAGGTACAGACCGGTATGCTTTTCGCACCAGCTTCTCCACCTCTAGAGTGAATAGTTTGAAGAGCATCCTTCATCCTTTATCCCAGCATCACAACTTTCAACTAGTGGCATTGAGAGTTTTATGTATGTATATCTATATACATATATGTTTTACTTTATTTTTATTATATTTTAGCAATTTATATAATTACATGTATTAGTTATTTGTATTTTATTTTATTGCATGTATTGTCTATAAATCGTGTGTATTAATATTATATTATGTATATTTATATTGCACCACCTACCTAGTTCTCACTGTTCTAATCCTTACACCTTTGGTTGCCTGGAAGAGATCGCTATGTAGGGATAAGGCCGCCAAATTGTACTTACATAATATTATAATCTGCTTTGTGTTTTGTTATCTGTATATTTTGTTTGTGGTGTACAATAAAAGTATATTCAATGTCAATAATTTACACCTTTATCAGAAATAACCCCAGGGAATGTATAAGAAGATGATAAAATGCGAACAGAACCATTGACGAGTTTTATAAAACTTTATCTAAGTCAATATTCTATTGGCGCTTATCTTTGTCTCTATTTTTATTGAAAATAACTTTACTTCCCGCACTAGTAATTTCTCCTATATTGTGAAGGATATAACTTAAGGCGCAGAATAAATAATAGTACTCCGTACTTAAGGCCAAAGGCTCAAAGATGTGACCAAATTTCTCCCGTATCGTGAACGACATGGAAAAACAATTAGATATTTATTTACCCACAAAACAAAATTGAATCTCTCGCTATGCGCCGCCGAACGTTTATTTTAATAACATAACATAAAATAAACACTCACGCCTGTCACCCAGAGGGGTAGGCAGAGACTACGGACTTCCATTTGGCACGATCCTGACATACCTCTTTCGCCTCTTTTACAGCCATATATCTACGCATACATGCTCGTCGGTTAAGGGTACTTCTAACGTGGCCCATTTTCAAAATATCGCCAATTTGGTCGATAAACTTTTTCCTAGGGCGTCCCTTCCCGACTCGGCCGTTCACATCTGCCATATAAATTTGCTTTGTCACTCTTTCCTCATTCATTCTTTCCACATGACCAAACCACCGAAGCATTCCCTTCTTAATCCTAGTCACAACATCATCTTGCATACCACATTTATCTCTTATCACGCAATTTCTCACCCTGTCATTCAGATTCAACCCTAGCATATTCCTTAAAGACCGCATTTCTACAGCATTTATTCTACTTTCGTGCTTCATCTGCCACACCCAGCTTTCACTACCATACATTAAAGTAGGGACTAACACAGCATTATGAATTACCATACGTGCCTGTTTTGACACATTCTGGTTCTTCATAATAGAGTGTAGTGCCCCATTCACTCTATTCCCTGCATTTACTCGTCGTTCTATATCCCTATCATATTTACCATCCCTGCTAAATACACATCCCAAATACACAAACTCATCCACTTGCTCAATTAACCCTCCTTCTATTCTTATTTCACATACCGTTTTGCTTTCTTCTCTTTCAAAAACCATCACTTTCGTCTTACATGCGTTCACTTTCATTCCCCTTTCTTTTAATTCCCAGTTCATTAATGTAACCATCATTTGCAACTCAGCCGTCGATGACGCAAATATGACTTGATCATCGGCATACAAAAGTAATTTGACGGTTAACTCGCCCATTCTTAACCCACATTCTTCATCTTTCAAAGTTTGCAAACACCGGTCCATAAATAGGTTGAACAGCCAAGGGGAAGCTACACAGCCCTGTCTGACACCTTTTTGGATGCCAAACCAGTCCGAGTAGGCCCCATTGATCCTGACACAAGCACTAGAGTCCCTATAAAGAGACCTTAATGCCTGTATCAAACCATCGCTCAACCCATATGAGTTCAGTGTTTGCCATAACACATTCCTGTCCACTCTGTCATAAGTCTTTTCAAAGTCCATGAATGCACAAAAAACTTTGTGGTTTTTGGCCAAAAACTTCTCCGCAATCATGCGCTTTGCGTTTATTTTAATGTTACTAATATATTACTAATTATATATTCTAGTAACTAATTTCTTACTTTTTTACTACTAAGCTAGGAACCTTAGCTAATAATCAAAATGAGGTATAAATGGCAGCGAGTTTTATGTTACCGAGTTTGTAAATACACAACGAAATAAAAATCAATCACCTCCTAGGATAAAAATATAAGTTAAACTTATCCAGGATGTTCAAGGAAACAAGAGGGTTTTGACTTCCCTGGACAATGACGTCATTAACTAACAAGCTTTGCAAGCCTCGGCAGGGTCATAACCGATCGTTTATCATGCTACTGACGTTCGTATTCATTTAATGTTAATTAATATACTCCCACAACAACAGCTGTGCGGCTCGATTCATTTATTGAATGGGATGTCTTTATTATCGGTTATTTTTAGCTCCGAACTGTTTGTTAATTGTAAATTGCTTATGTAATAAGTAAAACGTAATGAGTTAATTTAAAATTCGATTTTTGCACATATTATACAAAATAATGTTCGAATAACAAACATGTGAATAGGATGGTTTGAAAAGTTTCCGATCTCAACTTGAATATTGCAGTACTCGCACAGCACAACAAAAATGAGTATCGGGCTGTCATAAAATTTTTATTATTCAAGGACAATACGCCTACGTAAAACAAAGATGAGTTGACTCTGTGTATGGGGACTCTGCACCATCATTTGCCACCGTGAAATTTTTGGCAGCTGAATTCAAACGTGGCCGCGAGTGTTTGGGACACGATGAACGTATGGGACATCCAAAAACTGCAACTACTGTCGACTACATCGCTAAAGTTCACCAAAGGGTGGTAGACGACGAGCGAATTAAAGTGAGAGAGATAGCAAAGGCTATGGAAATGTCCAAAGAACGTGTTTGTCACATACGTTTTTCACGTGGTCAGAGCTACGCTGCAGCTATATTGGTAGTATAGTTGTAGCATGAATGGGTCGGCTTGGCCGGGTAAGGACCACGCTCTCACAGAATACCAGGCTAAAATAGCAGCGTAATTCTGCTGTGTTTCTTAATAATAATAATAATAATAATCTTTATTTGCAAGAATATGGTTGTACAATGGTGTTTGAGTATAATTCGTTCTACATATTCTACCTTAGTGGTGTGCAAATATTAATGGTCAAGTAACCTAAACAACAATACTTATCGAATTTAACAACATATATTAATTTAACAAAAAATAAAATTATTTAATATTATTTACTTGATTTGATAATTAATTTATTATGCCACAGTGTCAGAAAAAATATAAGTAAGTATTATTATATCAAGTAAGATTATTATTATAGGTCAATGTCATATATTAATTATTGTTCTTACGTCAATAATTATATAATGTTACACATCCAATTGTCATTAATATCTTTCTATTTTTACATCAAATTTATTAATTAATTAGATACATAAGTCAAATTTTATATTCGTAAGTCGTAATTTCGTATGGTGAGTGTAGAGAACCGGAGGCCCTTTTTACTGGAATCGAGGCATTCCATCTTAATTCTAAGGGGTGACAACGCATTTGCATTTTGACCCTTAGTTGAAGATAAATGTGGATGTCTATAGGCCACAGCATCCACTTACCATTCGGTGGACTGTGTATCACCCAATGCTATAAACAAAATATTAAGAAAGCTATAAGCGCGTTGACCTCCGCGTTTGCTCACATTAGACCTACAACGTGTTGGAATAAACATTTCAAACGCTCTGTTGGCGCAATAAATTCGAGTTTTGGCGCCGATTAATTACTTTCGATGAAACGTGGGTACTACATTATACGAACGAAACAAAAATACTCTCAAAACATGGTCAAAACAATGGAATGTAAAGGCAGAACACAGCAAAACTGTTTTTTCGTCTGGGAACACTTTCCCGTGGCGATTGTTTTTTGGGATAATCATGGAGTTATCTTAATCGATTATTTCAAAAGGAAAAACACATAGTAGAGCATACTACGCATCATTACCTGACAAACTGAAGGCAGAAATTGCGAGAAATCGGTCACATTTAAAGAAAAAGAAAATCCTGTTTCACCATGACAACGCGCCGTCTCATACCTCAGCGGTTGCCATGGCGAAAATCCACGAATTACGGTTTGAAGTGTTTGACCATCCGCCTTACTCATCAGATCTATCTCCACCGACCACCCAGCCTAAGCGACTTCTTTTTGTTCCCTCATCTAAAATTTGCGCTCGCAAGACAGCAATTTTTGTCAAAAAGCCTCTTGCTTCACCTTTGTGAGCAATTATTTTGTAGATAAAAACGCCGAGTACTATTTGGATGGCTTAGAGAGATGGAAGCGTCGTGGGGAGAAGTGTGTAGAATTATAAGGAGACCTTTACATAGTCACACGACTATGTAAAAAAATAAAAATAAACTTTAAGAAAAAATGTCTAGTATCTTTGTCAGGTTGGAAACTTTTCAGACCACTCACATATGTACTTACGATGTACACGCAACTATTTCTCTTTCTTTTATAATAAAATATACCGTCTTTAAGTGAATAAATGATTTTATTATTATTATTACAAAAATATATCAACATAAAGGAACGATCTTTTTATGACATACGAGGTGCATGTAAAAACAGTTTATATTACAAACTCTTTTTATTTAGCAACTTAGAGTGACATAAAATGAAAAAAAAATCTTTAAACCATTCATAATTAATTGAGCTTTATTTTGTTTTAAAAAGGTGTACTCATGCACTTCATTTGCAAAGAGATTCGTTAAAGAAAATGAAGGGTTTTTAAATATAGATCCCAGGCATAAGAGACTATGTGTCCGCCCAATAGCTTGAAGAACCAGTAACCGATGGAGCACAATGATGGAGTGTTGGATGACCTCCACACTAGTAATGCCTAGGGAAGTGGATGAATGCAGGTGGGTCACGACCGTGCCATGTGGTATACTAGGGGGCTATGTTCAGCAATGGACTTACGACAGGCAGTAATAAACCTTGACCTTGTTTAATTTGAGTATAAACAATTTTGTTGTCGCTGGAAACACGGGTTTCATTACAACTTACATGTTAATCACATTATATTGACCAAATTATTAATTTATGAAAAAGTAACTATACAACAATGCAACATATATAATATATTACGTTGTAGAGTCATGCTGCAGCTATATTATGGTTGTAGCTCGAATGACTCCGGTCGACCGGGGAAGAACGATTCTCTCACAGAATATGCTGCTGTTTTGTATGGTGAGTGCAGAGATTTGGAGACCCTTTTAACTGGGTCGGGATTCGTTATAGATATTAAATCATGGCCACAGTACCAACTTACCATCATGTTTACTGTGTGCTCGTTTGTTACCCTTCTTTAGGTATATAGTATAAAACAAAGTCGCTTCCCGCCGTCTGTACGCTTCGATCTTATAAACTACGCAACGTTTTGATGCGGATTTCATCAATAGACAGTATGATTCAACAGGAAGGTGTATATGTATAATACATGCATATCTTGTCGAGATCCAAAAATCACCCGTGCGAAGTCGGGGCGGATCGCTAGTAGTTAGCTATGAAAAAAAATGTATGATTTGGCGCACTGGTCTAGCTTCACCGGACAAATAAAAAATGACAATAAACTGCGAGTACTTATTACACATCATACGCGCCCTGAGGGTGTCTGCCGGGACTCACGGCTGAGGGGCTGGCTTTGTGGTTGGGACTGACTCGGGATATAAAGGGATGCGCCAACAATCAGCCAACCCTTCCTGCAAATAGTCTGCCACTTTCCCTTAATTAACACGTAAGTCGCTTGTGATCGACTCATGGGGGTGTAATCTTTTGAAGCTCAATCAATTTTACTCACTCGTCATTATATGTATGTCTTACCAATACTATTTATAGTCGCGTGTTTTGATATTACAATACGTATGTTTGTAAATCAATTCGTAATGAAATCAAATTATTTAAAAAAAACTATTTTTATTTAACAAATGTAACAATATATTTCTCTGTTTGTTTTTCATCACACTTAACCTTAAAACTTCTAGCATACTTTTAGCCTAGATCTTTTCTTACATTTATTTTTATATATTCATTATATTGTTCTAACGTATCTCTATCTGTTCGTGAAGGTTCATTACAAAACGGTTCAGCCATTTCGAATATTAGCCCAGGCACCCAGATAGTCAGACCTATGGCTAAGAAATCAAAAAATAATTATTCATATTTATGGCATGTAAATAACCTCCTCAGCTCAATATAAGACAGTTAGTTCTATATTTCAGACACTTATAGATCTATACGTATAGATATTAGTAAGACATGCTGGAATTCGATAGATGCAGGTGGCTTCTATCGACACGAATTATATAGGGAGGTAAATTATGCACTTGCTTTGCCAGCGATGCCAGCTTGGGGAAGGCATATGTTCAGCATTGGACTTGTGAAGGGCTGTAATGATGATTATAACGATGATGAAAATATTAAAAAATTAATTTCTGTGATGCATCTTAAAAGTGAATGACGCCGCATTAATAGATCCAAGTATTATGGTATTTTCTAGTGCCTCTTCAGTAATATATATGATTAGAATGTGTAGAACGGAGGCGAATCTTGTACCCGATAATAATTGAACGTACTCGTATGTATTCAAGGCACGAGATTCGAGACGAGCTATCGGGTCGTAATCTGCTTGGATAATAACGATATCGTAATATATTTATAAAAATAATATCATTAATTTCATATATGTGTGCGCTATTGAGTGGTAGCACTGTTTCTGCCTGGCAATCTGTTTGAGTACGTACACACACACACACACACGGACTATCAAAAATATAAAAAAACCGGCCAAGAGCGTGTCGGGCCACGCTCAGTGTAGGGTTCCGTAGTTTCCCGTCCGCCACAATAAGTGTTCCCACTTATGAGTTTAAAGGTGGATATCCATTATGTTCGCGCTCCAGCAGCGCTCCGCGCTCCTGCAACTGCTCCCGGTAGTGGGTACGTGCGCGAACATGGAGCGTGCAACATTGCACGCTCCGCGACAGGCGATTTCAAAGAGAGACCAACCGAACAATTCGATAATACCCGAGCCAATGTAATAAGTACCTACAGCGCCATCTCTCGGGGAATTGGGTTACTAATTAATACATAGACGTGCCAGAAGTTTTCGGTGGTAATTTTGGATTGCGAGAACCGATTTTAATGATTCTTTTTTTGTTTAAAAAAAGATACGTTCAGGATAATAAAATATGTAAACGAAGTTTAAAAAATGCCTGCTTAAACGATTATACTACAAACTTAGTCCAGAAATTATTTTGTACAACTTTTTGTCTTTTTTGTACAAAAACTGTTTCCATCCAGGTTCAAAATAATTTTCCTAGAAAGTCCTTATAAAGTTCTACCTTTCAGATTTTTTTCATATTTTCTAAACCTATGGTTCAAAAGTTAGAGGGGGGGGACACATTGTTTTTTACTTTTGGAGCGATTATTTCCGAAATTATTGACATTATCAAAAAATGATTTCAGTAAACCCCTATTCATTTTTAAATACCTTTCCAACAATATATCACACGTTAGGGTTGAAATTAAAAAAAAAATCACTTCCCACTTTACATATAGGGGGGTTACCCTAATAAAACATTTTTTTCCAATTTTTATTTTACCACTTTGTCGGCGTGATTGATACACATATTGGTACCAAAATTTCAGCTTTCTAGTGCTAACGGTCACAGAGATTAAGCGAGGACGGACAGACGGACAGACAGACATGGCGAAACTATAAGGGTTCCTAGTTGACTACGGAACCCTAAAAAGAGTAAAATGGGAGTTAAATGCTGGTGTATGGGTGAGGGTAGAGAACCGGAGACGCTATTTACTGGAAACGAGGCATACAATTTTGCCCTCAAGGGTGGCAACTGGCAACGCATCTGCGTTTTGATTCTTGATCGACGACAGATGTAGATGTCTACGAGATATAGCATCCACTTACCATCAGGTGGACTGAGGAAAATGCTAAGAAGATCTGGTGACATTCGAAACATGAATACATTTAAATTAATAAAAAAATGAATTATTCGAAATAACCTTTAAGGTTTTAAATTAAAATGCTTCAAAACGGGCAGTGTAGCGTCGAGGCACTAAACGCCTGGTAATAGTGCTGTAATTTAGGAAGGGCCTACATTAAGTAGAGAATTGTTCAAGGCCTTAAGGAAGAAAACTAATTGATGTTATTAATTTTTCAGTTAGACTTTTATCTAATTGAAAATTGATAAAAACTTACAATTTTTATGGATTTTATTTCATGAAGGTATCATGGTTCAAACACTTCATAATTTTTACGTACCTAGTAGAGTCATGCTGCAGCCGTATTATGGTTGTAGCAATTTTTACTGGATAGTACTCAGGAATAACAACGCATCTGTATGTTGATTCTAAAGGACAAATATTCAAATTATACTCAATTATAGGATGTCGTTAAGTCTCGTGTTGTTACAGTCACTTTGACTTAAAGTGATAGGGGCAGCATGACACTTAATGGCATCTTAAAATTGAGCAGCGTTTAAGTAGGGTATTAATCAAGGATAAATGCGGATGTCTATGGGCCACAATATCCACCTACCATCAGTTGGACTTTGGGTCTATAAAAAAGGTATACGAGGATAATCTAAGAATATAAAACATGTATAGAAATTAGTGTTGTTCCTTTCTATTGTTCGCAACAACTCGGCGTTGAACACCGAAACGGTGCGGAGCGAAACGGCCCGCTCTGCAACACGCTGCGGAATGCTGCAGGAATTTAATTACTGTCTCGGAGGTGAAAAATGCCCTCGACGTGCGCCCTTCTACCATGAGTCGTTATTTAACTGCATAAAGTTCACACTTTGCTCTACATTACGGGCTTATGTCCATATAAATTAATTATAATATTATTGGTTAACCCAGTTAGCAGTAATGCACAGCGAAAATTTTGTCTAATTAATTTCAGTGAATTTATTTAAATTTTGTTTATATTTTAATAATTGCATTTCACATACTTACTTGTGTTGGAGACTTTCTCTGTAAGTGTTACGAAGTTACTAAACACTTTACTGTTTTTACAAATCACCAGCTGACCAGCGCAGCGCGTACAGTTGTGAATCTAAACCATCCGAAAACCTACTCAAACACACATAGAACATTTCATTAAAAATCGATCCAGCTCCTTAGGAGGAGTTCAGTGACAAACACACGTACAGAAGAATTTTATATATATATATATATATATATATATATATATATATAATAAGTGCTTAACTATGATCGCATTGCAAAGTAATTGGTGATGTTGTCTATAGTGTAAACATTTCGTATATTTTAATAAAAGTCTATACGCTTGTTAAAATTAAAACTTTCTGTACGAACATTTACCAATGTTCCTTTCTCCAATTGATAACGCTTGTAGAAACCTATAAAAATTAATGTGAACACATCTGAACGTTAACTTACGTGACACTCATGACATTCGCTGTTATAGATTTCTATTAACGTATACGAACGTAGAATTTTAACTTGGTTGAGCCCCTCTGAATATAGATCTTTTCTTGAAGGCTTTGACTACTCGTAACGAGTATGTTAAAAAGTTTACAAGAACCAAGCTGAGCAAGTTTGCTGAGCGCGGTGCAGATTACCTTCGCGCTAGTAAGTCTGCTGCCTGACACCGCCTTGACGGATATTGATTTGGAATTTTGGAAATTAATAAAGCGACATTTGTCAATGACGAGAACCCCTCTCATTTGCTAGAGCACCATGGGTTATGTAGAGCAGTTCACATTTGTCAACATTACTAATGACCTTCAGACCGGACTTCTGTTACTCAACGGTCCGCTCAGCGGAGACTGGCCATCTGCGCATGACAGGATTAGTGCACGAGTTTGGTTGCAAGCACAGGTTAATTACCTAACTCCAATAATCTAATGGAGCGGCAATCCGACACAACAGATTTTTTAAAATAATAAGATAAGAAATTATCAAAAGGAAAATTTAACAGATTTTTTAAAATAATAAGATAAGAAATTATCAAAAGGAAAATTTAACAGATTTTTTAAAATAATAAGATAAGAAATTATCAAAAGGAAAATTTAACAGATTTTTTGACCCGATCGATACGAATCCGGGATCAGCAGTTGTGTTTAGAACCACTCGATCAACGAGGCAGTCGGCTTTGAAAGTATCATACTTTCAAAACACACAGCAATGTATACGTGTCAGTGCAAAAATGACGTCTCGGTAGCATTCTCGAGTTTTATTTCCGCAACGGGCCGTCGCCGCGTCATAACTTTTCGATTTGTTTGAAGTCCGAAGAGGATTTATTCGTTTTTTACCTAACTGGCAATTAACAACGCGGGAAAGTGAATTTTTATTAAGGCTTATTAACAACGATTTTTAAATCGTTCTTCGGTTTAGTTCGCCTTTCCATATTTACGTTAACGGGTACTTAGATATTGCACAAATAATTCAAGAAATGTCAGTAAAAACCAAGGAATTACTTTTCATCGGTTAATAAGATACTTCATCAATAAAAAAGTATTATAGATTAATAATAAAACAAATTATTTCTAAAAAATCATCTCTTGTCATGGAATATAAATTATGAAATTAATATGTTCAGATGCGACATTTCTCTGGGTACTTCAGTATAGGACGAATATATTATTATACATATTTTTGTAGAAACATATATAAGTTATTATAATTAGGCTAAATTTTTCATGTTTAAATCTGCTCATTATTCTTTTATTTTATTTTTGGGTTTCCACATCAAAGTCAAGGTGGAATAAATTCGTCCATTTTTACTGTCGCGTGCCCAGCATTTATGAACGACTCTTATTCTAATTTAAATAAATATATTTGTAATTTAAATGTTATGTTAATAAGTTTTGTTAAATGTATGTTTAGTATGTTTTTTATATTTGACTTAGATACCTTTTAAAATATTCAGATAAAAATATCATTACAATGTAATTGTGATATAATGATATGTAGTATTATATTAAATAAGCAAATATAATATCAAAATAAATAACAAAATTTAAAAATTGCTTTCGATATAATTTACCTATTTAACAATATAATCTACCATTACCTGCTGATCATTCTACCTATGTTTATTCTATGATAAGAAACCAACCGCGCGAACACAGAGTAGCGCACATTTTTTGTTTGAAATAGCTGTTCTAGTACGTAAGTACATATTACTTCAATGTCTTATAAGAACTTTTGAGGATGTAGTTGTTAAATAATAATGTTATATGATGTTTGCTGATGAGTACCCGGATGATGTTAACGTCATGAGGCGCGTAATAGTGGCATCCCTAGTGAACAAAGTTCGAGGCGGTTACAATAGCTTTAAACGTGGCAGAGCCACTGCAGCTGTACTAGTATTGTAGCACGAAGCAACCGGGGCGGCCCACGCTCCCACAGGATACCGGAGTAAAACAGCAGCTTAATGCTGCTGTGTTTCGTACGATGAGTTTAGAGAACCAGGGATCCTTTTTACTAGAAACGACGCATTCTATCTTAGTTCTCAGGGAAGACACCACATTTGCAATGTGACTCTTAATCGAGGATGTATGTAGATGTTTATGGGCCACTGCATCCACTTACCATCAGTTGGACTTTGGGTCTATAAAAAGGTATACGAGGATACTCTATGAATATAAAACATGTATAGAAATTAGTGTTGTTCCTTTCTATTGTTCGCAACAACTCTGCGTCGAACATCGAAACGGGTGCGGAGCGAAGCGGCCCGCTCTGCAACACGCTGCGGAATGCTGCAGGAATTTAATTACTGTCTCGGAAGTGAAAAATGCCCTCGACGTGCGCCCCTCTACCATGAGTCGTTATTTAACTGCATAAAGTTCACACTTTGCTCTACATTACTTACTTACTTACTTACTTATCGTCACGCACAATCCCTAATGGGGTAGCCAGAGAGAACAGATCGCCAAGTGTCACGATCCTTACATACCTCTTTCGCTTCTTTCAGGTTCATTATCTTCTTCATACATGCACGTCTAGGTATCCGAGTACTCTTGACCCTCCCCTCTTCGAGCAATTTGCTCACATGGTCTTCGAAAGTTAGTCTCGGTCTACCTCGACACCTTTTAATATTTACTTTCGCTCTATATATTTTCTTCACCATTCGGTCTTCACTCATTCGTTCAACGTGTCCAAACCATTGGAGTACGCCCCTATCAATTTTTGTGATAAGGTCATCTTTCAATCCTGCCATATTGCGAATCTCTTCGTTTCGCTTTTTTTTTTTTTTTTTTTTTTATTTTTTTTTATAGAAGAGGGGGCAAACGAGCATGCGGCTCACCTGATGTTAAGTGACTACCGCCGCCCATGATCAACCGCAACACCAGGAGAATTGCGGGTGCGTTGCCGGCCCTTTAGAAAGGAGTAAGCTCTTTTCTTGAAGGTCCCCAGGTCGTATCGGTCCGGAAAAATCGCCGGTGATAAACTATTCCACAGAGAGGTTGTACGTGGAAGAAAGCTCCTTGTGAAACGTACAGTGGTGGACCGCCAAGCATCCAGATGGTGTGGATGGTATCGGGACGTTTGCCGTGTCGTGCGTTCACGAAATTTGGCGGCTGGGATTAATCCGAACAATTCCTCAGAGCACTCCCCGTGATAGATGCGATAAAATACGCAAAGAGATGCAACATCTCTTCGCAACGCCAGTGAATCGAGCCGATTGGAAAGCACTCGGTCGTCGACGATTCGAGCCGCTCTGCGCTGGATGCGGTCAAGTGGAAGGAGCTGGTACTGGGGAGCCCCAGCCCAGAGATGGGAACAGTATTCCATGTGCGGTCGAACCTGCGCCTTGTAAAGTTGCAGGCGGTGTGCCGGCATGAAATACTGCCCCGCTCTGCTGAGCACGCCAAGCTTTTTAGAGGCCAATTTGGCCTTCCCTTCCAAGTGACCACGAAACTGCACGTCACTCGATATGTCGACGCCGAGGATTCCGATACTGGCTGAGGCAACAAGGGGAGTGCCTTGAAACTGAGGGGATACGACAAAGGGGTTCTTTTTAGCGGTTAACGCGCAAACTTGTGTCTTCTGGGGGTTAAACTGGACTAGATTTAGTCGTCCCCAATCCGAGACTCTGTTCAGCAAAGACTCGACTTCAGACACAAGTTTGTCCCGGCACTCGGAGACGTTTTCCCGAGAAATATTGGCTCGGCCGGTGTAAAGAGCATCACCAGTGCTGTCATCTGCATAGCAATGAATGTTACGGGTATGCAACATATCATTGATATGCAGAAGAAACAGCGTTGGCGATAGCACGCAGCCCTGTGGAACACCAGCATTAATAGGCTTGCAATCGGAGCTTGCACCGTCTACAACGACCTTGATGCTCCGATCTGCAAGAAAGCTGGTGATCCAATCGCACAATTTCTCGGGAAGCCCATAGGAAGGGAGCTTCGAAAGAAGCGCTTTGTGCCAAACCCGATCGAAGGCCTTCGCAATGTCCAAACTAACGGCCAATGCCTCCCCCTTGAACTCTACTGCCTCCGCCCATCTGTGAGTGAGGTAGACCAGAAGATCACCAGCTGACCGACCACGGCGAAAACCGTATTGGCGGTCACTAATCAGCTGGTGATCCTCAAGGTACCTCATGAGCTGGCAGTTTACAATGGACTCCATTGTTTTGGAGAACAAGGAGGTGATGGCGATTGGCCGGTAGTTGGACGGGTCTGAGCGGTCGCCTTTTTTAGGGATCGGGTGGACGAAAGCAGTCTTCCATGATTTTGGGACTACGCCTAGGGAGTAGGAGTACCGGAAAAGACGCGTTAAAACCGGTGCCAACTCTGGAGCACACGTCCTCAGCACAATTGGGGGGATTCCGTCAGGCCCACTCGACTTGTGGATGTCCAGGGAGAGGAGTGCTTTGCGAACCGAGCGCTGTGTGAACTGCACTTCCGGCATGGAGCACTCACACCGCGGGATGGTCGGCGGCGTACTCCCCCCGTCATCGAGAGTCGAGTTAGACGCAAAGAAGGAGCCTAGAAGATCGGCTTTCTCCTTTGCAGTATGGGCCAGTGAGTCGTCCTCCCTGTGCAGAGATGGAAGAGATGGCTGACAGAAATTCCCCTGGACAGCCTTGGCGAGAGACCAGAATGCACGGGTTCCAGAAGGAAGGCGAACGAGTCTCTCGCCAATTCTGCCTATGTGCTCTGACTTTGCCTTGGCAATGACTCTTTTGAAGGACCTAGAGGCGGAATTATACTTCTTTTTTAGAGCGCTGGTGTTTACATCCCGGGACGCTGATGCATCAACCCAGGCTTGGTAGCACTCCTGCTTATAGCATGATGCTATTTTACAGGAGCGACCAAACCAT
This sequence comes from Parnassius smintheus behrii, assembly GCA_036936625.1. NCBI lineage: Eukaryota > Metazoa > Arthropoda > Insecta > Lepidoptera > Papilionidae > Parnassius > Parnassius smintheus. The sequence continues at coordinate 1,227,884 of JAUPFT010000023.1, forward strand.
GGCTGAGATTTGCCTCCAATGGGCACCACAGAGGAAGGAATAAAAAGTTCCATACCCTGAAGTACCACATCAGTAACAGAATCCGCAACAACGTTGGGATCATCCGGCGAGAAGCAAACCCGCCCCCAAGGGTAGGATGCAAAGAAAGACCGCATCCCATCCCAATCGGCTGACCTATTGTGCCAAACACGGCGGCAGCCTGCAGAATGCAACCGCGATTTCAGCGTGAGTGGCACAACACTCCGGACCAGACAATGGTCCGAGGAGCCTAAAGGGGCGTCGACGGAAATCTGATATCCGTCCGGGTGAGAGGTCAGCAGAAGGTCCAACAGGGAAGGTGCATGATCCTCCACATCTGGAATCCGCGTAGGCGAAGTAACCAGTTGTGTCAGACCATATGCCAAGGCAAAATCATGAACAGATCTCCCCGCATGATCGGTTAAACGTGAACCGAGCCATTCGGCGTGATGGGCGTTAAAGTCGCCGAGGATCACGATCTCTGCAGAGGGGATCTGCTGTAGCAACGAATCTGCAGCCATTTGGACGTGGTCGAAGAGTCGGTCTGTTTCGGCATTACCGCTGTGGGACCTATAGAGGCACCCGTAGACGCGCGGATGGTCGTCGCTGTCTACGCGTAGCCAAAGGATGGACAGGTCCGAACCTTCAAGTCTGCCGAGGCGTCGAGAACAGATGTCCTCTCTGACGTAAACGCAAACTCCAGCCCGAGGCACAAAGGAGTGTTCCAGTTTGTACCCCGGGTAGGAGAGATACGAAACATCAGCCGGAGAGGACACCTGCGTCTCGGTCAGAAAGAGCAGAGCCGGCCTCGCCGTCTCGAGATGGTAGTGGACGGCGTTTAGGTTAGAGTGAAGTCCCCTGATATTGCAGAAATTCACGGACAGCGTGGCAGGGGTCGCCTTGGTCTTGTTGCTCCGTTTGCCCCGAGCAGTTGTAGTCTTGAGCGGAATTTCGCCCCCCCCAGAATACGCGGGGCAGCCTGAGCACCCACGCTCAGAAGTGGAGAAACATGGTCGTGGATGCTCAGCGAGGGATTCTCCAGGGGTGCTGGTACCCTCCTGGGGTAGTCTATCTTTATTTAATTCCGCTACCATGTTGATGGGGGGGGGGGGGGATTTGGGCCTCCGGCCACCTGCACTCACCGACGAAACGCGGAAGCAGAACTTCCACTTCACGCCGGTATTCTGTGAGGTCGTGGTACCACCCCGGTTTGAGCCGGCCCATACGTGCAACAGCAAAGCTGCCGCATGGCTCTACCACTTTTGCTTTCGGTCGGCTATGGAAACGCCACACATTTTACGAAGAGATCGCATCTCCACTGCATTCAACTTGCTTTTATGCTTCTTCTGGCATACCCAGGTTTCGCTGCCATATAACAAAGTCGGTACCAACACTGCATTATGTATTGCAAGGCGTGCACTCTTCACCACGCCTTGCCTTTTTATTAATGCATTCAGGGCACCATTGACTTTGTTTCCGGCAGCGACACGCCTATCCACATCTAAATCACATCTTCCATCCCGGCTGAAAGCACTCCCCAAGTATACAATTTCATTTACCTGTTCTAGACATTCCTGATTTACCCATATTTCACATTTCGTTCTCTCTTCGTCCTTTTCAAATACCAGAACCTTAGTTTTATTAGCATTCAAACGGAGACCTTTAATTTCACATTCCTCTTTCATACACGTGACTAATGCCTGCAGTTCTGCTTCTGATGGTGCAATAAGCACTGCATCATCAGCATACAGCAGACAATTAACTTTTATGTCACCCAATTTCACACCCAAACAGCTATCTTTCAGCTTCTGTAAACAGCTGTCGAGATACAGTATGAACAGCCAGGAAGACATGACACAACCCTGTTTTACGCCCGATTGGACGCTAAACATGGGTGACAGGTCATGCCCTACCCGCACACAGGCTTTACAGTCATAGTAAAGTGACTGCACAGCCCTTAACAATCGACCATCCACACCATATCCCGGCAACAGTTCCCACATTTTCTTCCTTATAACCTTATCAAATGCTTTCTCCAGATCCACAAAAGCACAGAAAATCCTCTGGTTAACACTCAGAAGCTTCTCCGTGATCATGCGGAGAGAAAACATTTGATCCGTGCATCCTCTTCCAGGTCTAAATCCGCATTGTGCCTCCCATAAGAATCTTTCCGATTTCTCTTGCATCCTGCGTGTCAAAACCTTCGAATAAACTTTACTTGCTAAACTGGTCAAGCTGATCGCCCGATAGCTCCCGCAGTCAAAATGTGAACCTTTACCTTTATATAAAGGCACAATGACCGCGTATCGCCAATCATCCGGGACATCTCCCGTCCGCCAGCACAAATTGCACAGCAGATGAAAGCTGTCCCAGACGCGAGGCCCACCGTACTTGACCATTTCAGCAGTAACTCTGTCTAGTCCCGCAGCCTTACCACATTTCAAACTTCGAATCGCACGTTCAATCTCTTTCATGCTGATGACCTCAGTGTCATCGAGGTCCGTGTCTGGCGTGCCAGTCACGGCGTCACCCCCGGATCCTTCACTAAGATCATGACACGCATACAATTCTCTATAAAATTCACTCCATCGCTGCATGACGTCCGATTTTTCTGAGAGGACGTCATTGGTTCTCGAAAGCACTTTGTTCATTCTTAAAGCTGTCGCACCACTCCGGGACCTTCCAACCTCTTTCCAGAAGAGTTTGGAGTTTTCCCTAAAGTTGTGCGACAACCTCTCGTCCGCTTCTATTCTACACCTTTCACGTACTTCCTCAATCAATGTTTTCGCATGAACTTTCTGCAGCTTATATCTTTCTTTCATCTTCTCTCTCATATGCTCATCGTTACTAGAGGCTAAGTAGTCTAACCATGCTTTTTTCTTCTTTTTTACAGCTTCTTTCACTTCGTCATTCCACCATGCATCTCTTCTTTTACTACTACCTCTTTTTGTCGTACCACATACTTCTTCCGCTGCACTTACCATTCCATCCCTAAGGTTCTGCCATATTCTCTCCACACATTCTTTCCTGCCATCGATGGTGTCAAGCTTTTCGGCTACCCTCGTGTGATATTTGTCCCTAGTATCCGCTTCCTGAAGCTTCCAGCTTCGGATGCGACAGACCGACTACATTACTTAATTAATATTATAGGTTAACCCAGTTAGCAGTAATGCACATCGAAAATTTTATCAAATTAGGAATTTTAAAATTTGAAAATTTTATTTAATTACCATCAGGTGAACAGTATGCTTGTCACCCTTATCCTATAAAGAAAAACTCATCAAATGAAGTTATGCATATTTAAAGGACAAGTTTTTGATTGAAACGAGCCAAGTTATTTTATAAATACTCTAGGTCATTTTCTAAATTGTTTAAAATTTCAGCATCAATTTAAGTACTTTTCCATTTAAACTAGGTAGTTATAAATGTTTCAAATACATTTTCCACAAGCCGTATCCGTACAATCATTGAAAATCAGATCGCTAAAAGGTAGTCCCTATGTCAGTGCAATAAGGTTCAAGGTGTGTTCGTCTATTATATTCTTCTGTATCAATGCGGGCCAATTCCGCTTGAAATATTAGCGTTGCGCCGCGGCGCCACCTGCGCTTATTATTATGTGATTAATAACGAAGTGGGGTTCGCAGGAATAAAAAATATATATAAAAATAAAAAATAATTCATTCGTAGTAGGGGTCCATGGGAGCACTTTTCGTGCTAGTGTCCAGGCGTCTTAGTACAAAAACGAAAAATCCGCGTTTACAAAACCGTCATAAGGCCTCATCTGACATACCGTTGCAAACCCTGAACTCTGAATACAGAAGGAACAGAATCCTAGTATCCGAAAGGTCCGATGGGAGGATGGCAGCTGGAGGGTTCGGAAAAACTCCTAAATAGAAAAATTCATGGCGGACTATATCTTAAGAGGAATAAAAACTCATCGTCTGCGGTGACTTCGTCATGTAGCACGGATGGCAGAAGATCGAAGTGCAAAAAGAACACATTACCCACTGGACATTGGCCAGTCGGTCGACTCAAATATTGCTGGAGCGACCGGGTGCGGGTGGAAGCTGACATGCGCGCGCTTCAAGCTGAAGGCAACTGGCGGGAGCTTGCGCAGGATAGGGAGAAGTGGCGTGTTCACGTGTCGGAGGCCAAGACCCACTTCGGGGTTCTGTTGCCTTGGAATGAGGATGAGTGAAAGGTCCATGGGACATAAGATTCTTCCGTTAACAAAATATTTGCTTTGTCACGTTTGGCAGTCAGATTTGCGATCGCAATATATTTCTCTTTCTCTTACGCATGCACGGCCTAACGCAATCGTTGTATCGGAAGTCAGGAGATCTTTCTGACATGGAACGTCGTCGTTCTAATGACTCTCACGGTACGAAATAGGAAGATGGATTCCCTTACGTTACTAGCACTTGTTTGTTTACATGTTTGATGTTAATTGTAATAGAAAGAGAAATTGTTGTATTCAACATTAATTAGAAATTAAAAAAGGCAATAATTTTAAAAGAAAGGCAATTTGGCGGCAGTCAGATTTTGTATATTTTATCTGGGATTTTGTTGTGAAAGCGTATAAACATTGCCCCAAGAATAAATTACTGACTGAAGTGATTATATATTTTAATCATGATGAGATGGCGTCACTGTTTGATCACCTCTTTTTTGGCTATGACTTATATACATACTGTCCAAAACTCAACGCCAAGTGGGTGCGGAGCGATAAGCTAGGTTGTACCAGTTCTAGCAAAAATAAGAAAATCCACGTTACTTGATTAAGTGATAATAGGTATGCTTTTGAAAATAACTAATAGATTTTATTTAGGTATTGTGATCACAAATTTCTTCTTTAATGTAATCGATGTTCTTTTTTAATGTAATCCTAAATAACTATACTATTGATTGAAGTCACAAATCCAATAATTAATATTATGAGTTTAGAAAAAAAAAAATAAGTTTAATTAAGTCATGGTTAAAAACGTTATAACACCTAACTTTGAACCCTTGTCTTTAAAAAAAAATACTATAATTCCATAGGCAATTTGTTTTAAAAATGGCCCGTTTAAGATTTCAAAATGGTTCAATACTTGCTACATATCTTTCCATAAAAATTAAATCACGATTATCAATAATTTAGAAAATAAAAACTCTAAAAACAAATATCAAAGTACGATAATGATACCCTATTGCCGTATAAAGGCAAAAGTTGATAATAATGAAACACTAGGAAATATAGTAATTCAATTATTTTACCTCTTGGTATATACTGTTTAAATCAATCTTTTTGTTGACGAAATGCCTGAAAGGTCTTTATTTCCTGCGTAGTTAATAGCTTCCGATCTTTCGGAAGTTGTTGCTGGCGTCAAACTTCTACCCTGAAAACATTGGGCTTCGAAGTTTGACTGCTAAGGCGAAGTACTGAACGGCGAATTTTTAATCGCATATTAAAACTCTTTCTCATTATTGTGATTTGGTTTCCAATCGACATTAAAAATAAATAAACAGTTTTTGATTTATAAAAAATATTTATTATTTTTACTCATTTTATAGAATAAATGTGATAAACGAGTACTCAGTCCACCTGACGGTAAGTGGATGCTGTCGCTCTAAAGAACCACAACGCAGATGCGTTGTAGCCTCTGCGGAATAAGATTAAATGCCTCGTTTTCAGTAAAAGGGGTCTCTGGTTCTTTACCCTCACCATACAAAACCCAGCAACACTAAGCTGCTATTATGAGCTAGGTGACTAGTTAGCACTAAGCTGCTATTATGAGCTAGGTGACTAGTTAGCACTAAGCTGCTATTATGAGCTAGGTGACTAGTTAGCACTAAGCTGCTATTATGAGCTAGGTGACTAGTTAGCACTAAGCTGCTATTATGAGCTAGGTGACTAGTTAGCACTAAGCTGCTATTATGAGATAGGTGACTAGTTAGCACTAAGCTGCTATTATGAGTTATGTGACTAGTTGGTAGACTTAATTTCTGCCTAGGATTCCGTCAGGGCATGTACCATTTACCTATTTCTGTAGCCCAATATCAGTGCGTGCTCTTCTTTGTTCTGATGTTACGTTATGGAGAGCCAGTAGGTATAATTACTGGCGAGGCGATTCCATCTTAGTGTTTAGCAGTGACAACTTATCTAACTTCACACACTAGAAAGCTACTGTTCTTTACTCAACTGTTCTTTTCTCAACGGGCGGCAGTAGCCACTTGCTTAAATTAATAAGCGATACTACGTTTGGTTTTGTTATGAATTTTTATGATGTATTCTTTTACTCAATATAAACTTAAATATCGGTTAATTTTAAACAGTGCACTTAGCACGGTAGTAACCCATTTAAAAATTATGTTAATTGTATTTAACGTCACATATTTACGCTTAACATTAATTAAGCCGCTGTACCTCCTGGTCGATCCGCGCGGGAAAGTCGGGTCGCCTGGGGCCAGACTTTGACCGAGGACTCGCCACATTATACGCGCAAGTTTAGACAAATAAGCACAAATGAAATTTCGCCCTAGCCAAGGAAACAATAGCAGCCGTTCTATTGATAAATGGCGGCTTTGAGTTTAATACAAATTTTAGCCTTAAAATGTTTATTTTAGCCATATTTGGTTGATTTGGTTTCCTCAATTCAAATACTTTGTATTGAATTGTATTGTTAGGGAAATTAAAATGAAATGAAGAATACTTAAGTATTATTCTTATAGTATTAATATTAAAATTTATTTCCATGACGGCCTATAAATATCCACCGCTGAACATATGTAGGTCTCTGTCATAGAGATTTTGCCACAGTTGCTGGGCTTGGCGGGCGGTTGATCACCCATTTTTCATAATGTTGAGATTTTATCATTAAGACGCTGCTGTCCACGTTCTGGTTTATTTTCTTTTATCTCGTCTTACGACTCTCGCGGGACGATATGGGGTAGAGGATATTTCTAACTGCAACTGCACGGTTCATTATTATTAAAATCGACGGCGTATTTAATTAAAAACTTTTAGTGAAATAAGACCCAGCGGTGGACCGTTTACAACTTCATGATAATCTTGATGATCTATTGGGGCGTTAATTAGAGACGCAAGTAAGTAAGAGGCTGGTTGTTTATCGAGACTAGCCTAGCTTTTTTATAGAATAAGGGTGACAAACGAGCACACGTGCCGCCTGATGGTGCTCCCTACACTTCTGCTCACAACAGTAGTGCCTGCACGGCATGTTCCAAACTGAATGGTGTAGAGGCCAGGATAATTACATGCCATGATACATTCCATCTTAGACCTCAGAGGTGACAACGTATCTGTAACTTTCTTTGCTTGAAGTTGGCTGCAGATGTGCTTGGATTGTGGTAGTTATTACCATCAGGTGTATTGTTTGTTTGTGTGTCTCGAACAGAGAAGGACTACGCTTTCACATAATATAAGCGTGGGATAGCAGCATAAGGTTGCTGTGAGTCTGAAAATAGTGCAATCTCAAAAAGTTCAAGTTTCCCTGTGGACTTGAAAGTGCTAGTGATATGTGCAAAAATATAATTTTATATATAAAATGATTCTTAAGTTGATTTGTAAAAATTGCTGCAAAATCTCAAAATTTCTCTTTACATGTTGTATTCTTATAAAACATAAAATACAATAACTTCTTGTATACATTGAAGCTTTCGCAAGAGGCAATAGCCATGAGTCATCATTGCTAATTTAGCAAAGGTCTCGGAAGTGGGACGCGTCGCATTTAGCGACCATCATTGAACGTTGACAACGGCGTTTTGTTCAGATGGTGTATGAATGTATGATAGAACTTGAGTGAGATGCTACAGTTGAATTTTTTATAGAAATAAGGATGACAAATGGGCATAATCCACTTGATGGTTAGTATAATGTGTACTTTTAATATTTTTTTATTTAAAAACTAAAATGCAGATACATTATTTTAATTCTGTTTTAAAGTCTTGCGGTTTCCCTAGGGCATTTTTAATTGAATTATAAAACAAACTGATCAATTGATGGTAAGTGGCCTCTGTGCCGATATACGCCTTGCAAGTGCCTCCAATTTCAAACACAGAAGGTTACAGATGCGTCATCACCTCTGAGGACTGAGGTGAAATGACTCGTTTTCTATTCCGTTCCCTCAGGTTTGCATATAGAGCCGGCACTGATGTTTGGCGTCTTTCGAGGCACTCATGGTTAATCAAATCACCTAGTAAGATGGAATTTGGAATAAAAGGTTTCTATGGTCTATAATAACGAACCATATATATATATATATATATATATATATATATATATATATATATATATATATATATCGTATTTATAACGCGATAAAATCCGTAAAAGTAGTTTTAATCAAAATATGTAAAGAAATAATTTTTTACTACAAGTAACATAATACGTCCCAAATACTGCTTGTAGTTTATTTGTTCTTATAAAATATACTTTACGGGGTGATTCGTATATGTAAAATATTGTGTATTTCTCTATTTGAATAAAGCAACAAAACAAATTTAAGTTTCGAATTGGCCATTTGTCTAAGACTTGTGAATAACAATGACCGGATATATATAAGTTCAAAAAAAAATTGAAAAAAAAACTCAAACGTTGGTAAAAATTTGGCAAACAAAATAAGTCAAGACAAAACCGAAAACTATCGGTACAACTTCAATTTACCTTGTGTTGTCAATTCTTGCGTTCCCATTCCACCCGACGAAGCGGAAATAGAGTCTATTATTATCAACCTTAAAAATGACTGCGCTGTAGGCTGGGACTCTATCTCTAGCAAACTTTTAAAGCTTGCTAGAAATATTCTTGTTCCGCCTTTAACTAAATTATTTAATATCTGTCATATTTATCTGTTATATCAGGGTATATTTCCAAAAGTTTTTAAAAAATCCATTATAACTCCAGTACACAAGAGTGGCTCAAAAGATAATATAAATAATTACCGGCCTATATCTGTATTGCCTGCTCTCTCAAAAATTTTGGAAAAAGTTTTAAATACTCGGTTGATGAATTTTTAGAAAAGAATAATATTCTGTTACGTCATCAATATGGTTTCAGGTCGGGAAAAAGTACAGAAAATGCTGTTAGTGACTTGGTTGATTACGTTACCACTAAGCTTGATAATAAGCGAAAATGTATTGGTGTTTTTCTAGATCTAGCCAAGGCATTTAACACTGTTTCGATTCCCTCTCTCCTTGACAAGCTAGAGAGAGTAGGAATTCGTGGTGTAGTGCATTCCATCTTTAAGGACTTTCTTTGTGATCGTATGCAGTGTGTTAAGATCGATCGAATGGTAAGTTCTTATGACGCAGTTACATATGGTGTTCCACAAGGAAGCATACTTGGCCCAAGTCTCTTCTTGGTTTACATTAATGATCTTTGCCAACAGCCATTATATAATGGACAAATATTTACGTACGCTGATGATACGGCGCTGGTATTTTATGGAGAGACTTGGGATAAGGCTTGTAAAAATGCTGAAGTTGGAATACATAAGGTAAACTGCTGGCTAAGATTGAATTTACTTACTCTAAACCTGTCAAAAACAACTTTTATCCAGTTTAATATCAAGGAAAACCACACTGAAAATATATCAATCAAGCTACATTGCTGTAAATTACTGAAAGATCGACAATGTTCATGCCATATACTCCATAAATCTGAAAATATCAAATACCTAGGCGTTATTTTAGATTGTAAAATAAACTGGCTTAGTCATATAGATCTACAAACCTCTAGAGTAAGGAAGCTAATTTGGGCGTTTAAACATCTAAGGTATGTGGCTGATTTTGATACACTTCGCGTAGTATATTACGAGTTTGATCAGTAAGTAATAAACTATTGTATTAGAGTTTGGGGTGGTGCATGCAAAACCCACATTTTGCGACTTGAAAGAGCCTAAAGGTCGTTGCTTAAAACGATGACTTTTAAGACGTTTAGATTCCCAACTAGAACACTCTATAGTGATTGTCAAGTTCTTACTGTTAGGCAGTTATACATTTTATAACTTATAAGCAGACAACATCTTGCTACTGCATACGACAAAGACAAAATAGAAAGAAAACGTACAATAGTTAATGTCTTGACTACAACCGCTTTCCGCACGTCCTTTGCCAGGCGCCAACATGGTTATCTTAGTGTACATTTGTATAACAAAATAAACAAAATTCTTGACTTTTATCTACTTCCACTTTACAAATTTAAAAAGAAGGTAGAAAAATAGCTTTTATCGTTAAATTATGAAGAAACGGAGGACTTGTTTAATGTTATAATGTAATCCACTTGATGAATCCTGTTATTTTTCATTTATTTATAAGTACATATCAAACACATGCATACACAAATGCAAAAATACGCTTGCTGACACACACACGCACACGCACATACACACACACACACACACACACACACACACACACACACACACACACACACACACACACACACACGTACACATGAACCCTAACACACTCAACACACAGTTAGTACGTAAATTAAGTAGTGTATTATTTTTTATACCTTTTGAAACATTCTTGTTATTTTCAACCTTTATTGTTAATTTATTAGGTCATAAAATTGGGAGAGGGCGCTGATTGCTGAGATACAGGTATAATTCCTAGTTCAGCAATCAGAGACTTCATATATTCACTGTATAATTATCAATAAAGCTTATTATTATTATTATTGTGGGGTATCTATATAGTTTTATCATCATCTGGTTGGGTTCTATAAATATATAATTTTAAATGAAAATGAAAAGATAAATATACATAAATATCAATAACATAAAATAAATATAAAAATACATAAATAAATAAAAGCCCAACCAGATGGAGGCCCTCGGCATGGGAGACCAAACGGCCGAGGGTTAGGGGGAAAGGGAAAGAAACCGGCGGACGATGCGGCGGTATCGAAGAGCACCGCCTTCTGCATTTGAGCCTGGAGCGGTCCGCCACGTAGTCCCAGTCACCTCAGATGACCCGAGAGGCTGACTGGGATTAGCCCGTTTGCAGAGACGACTACAGGAATAATTTCGGTCGGCAGACCACCCCACATGTCGGTCACCTCGTGAGCCAGGTCCAGATATTTTGTTTGCTTATCTGTTTCGGCTTTCACGAGGTTCTCGTCATACGGAATGGTAATGTCGACCAAAAATATCCTTGACTGTGCCCGGTCCATCAGCACAATATCAGGCTTATTCGCAAGAATAGTCCTGTCTGTGATGATGGCCCGGTCCCAATAGAGCCTGGCGCGATCATTTTCGAGCACGGCTTCCGGCAAGTACTTGTAATACGGCAATTTCCGATCCACGAGACCGTATTTCAGAGCGAGCTCCTGGTGAAGAATTCTGGCTACTAGGTTGTGCCTGTGCAAGTACTCAGAGTTAGAAAGCGCCGAACAACCGGAAATGACATGCCTAAGTGACTCACCGGGATGGCGACAAGCTCGACAGACATCGACGGTGCCATCCTTTAGGATGTATCTCCGATAGTTGTTGGTCTTAATAACCTGATCCTGTATTGCATAAAACCCTCGGTTTCCCCGAAGAGATCACCAAAGCGTAGCCAGTGGAGGGAGGCTACTGTGTCTACGAAAGGCTCATGTAGAGCCTTGTAGAACCTCTCGTGGAGCTCCTTCTCCTTCCATACGGTCTCCCGGTCGGAAATGCTCTGCCCTGCCGGGTCTTGCCATTGCTCGTTGGTTAAGGATAGAGGGGTAAGTCCTTTATCACAAGAAATGACGTCCTTATAGAATGGATCATCCGATCTCGCCAGGAAGTAATCACGGAGGCTGCACACTTCGCGATTATGCATGGTGAGCGCGCTCAAGAAGCCACGACCACCATGCTTCCGCGGCAAGTACAGCCTCATTACTTATTCATTCATTTCATTATTATTATTATTATTATAAGTATTAAATATGATAATAATGAATATTTTTATGGTATTTAAGACATCAAAATCTTAAAGTATCAATTACACACACGCAGTAACACACAGACACGCGAGTATGCACGCACGGACACGCGTGCGCGCGCATATACACACAATTATTAAATTTTTGAAATTTCTTGTAATTTCAAAGATCAAAATTTACTTTAGATTTAGTAATGTTTCTAAATTGAAGAAAAAAGCGAGTATTAATAATATGTGCGAATTGTTTTCAGTTTTCTTAATTAAATTACGTTTTTCATGTGAGTGGCAGTTGCAGTCCATGGACTCCTGCAACAATGTCAAATAATGGAGAGTTTGTCATCTCCATAGGATTTAGATGCAATTCCTAAGAGGTCACAACATTGTACTGATACTCGTAGCTTTTGAACTGAAGTACAATAGTTGTAGATTGTTGCTTGAAGGTAGGAATAGCGAAAAGTGGTATCAACCCAGACGTACTAGTCTACGTCTATCCTCGATTAAGAATAAAAATGTAGGTTGTCAGTAGTGCCTCTGAGGACCAAGATGGAATGCCTCGTTTACAGTAAAAAAGGCATCTGGTTCTCTACACTCACCATACGAAACACAGCAAAATTAAACTGCTATTTTACTCGGGTATTCTGTGAGAGTGTGGTCTTTCCTCGGTTGAGTCGACCCATTTGAGCAACAACCATAATGTTCGCGCCGAGGCATTTGACCTTAATGAAGTCATTTCGTTTTTCACTTCAATATAACAAATGAAGATATAAAAGTGCATTATTGCAACAAACCAAACATACAAAAAGTAGATTAAAAGACAATGTAACAAATCTTTTAGCAAAATACACTTTACCCAAGTCAAATGTTGTAGCATTGCAGACGAGCGGATCTCGTTCAGCTTAATATCGCCGTCCGGGGGGCTTTTTTTCAGAGGAAAATAATATTATGTTAATTTATTGTTTTCTTTACGTGGGGGAGTCATACCGCAGCAATATTTATAATTGTATCACTATGCACCAGCACGAATATCAGCGTAAAATAGTAGCTCAATGCTGCTGTGTCGTCTGATGAGTGTAGAGAATCGGAGACCGTTTATTACTGGAAACCGAGGAATTCCGTTTTAATCCTCAGGGGTGACGATGCATTGGCATTTTGCTTCTTAATCGAGGATAGATGTAAATGACTATGGTCCACAACATCCACTTACCATCAGGTGGACTGTGTGCTCGTTTGTCACGTTTAGGACCGATCCTCATTATAAATCCTTTCACAGTTCGTTCTCGGTCCGATCTCGGTCTGATAAAATATTATCAAGTAAAAAATATGTGTGTGCATTCATACTATCCGGTAACAGTCAAGTTTCGGTTAAATCCCATTCCATTATAATACATCAGACCGAGATTGGGCCGAGAACGAACTGTGAACGGCAAATGAGGATCGGCCCTAATTGTTCAAAAAAATGTTTATGTACATATCTACGTTTGCTAGTTTGTCAAGAATCTTTTAAACCCACATGCCTTCGTTTAGTCCTAAAATCCAATAAGTTGTCGGAATACAAATAAAATAAGTTATAAAGAATGTTTTGGAACTTATTTTATTTGTATTCCACCCGGTCAACTTTCTCGTTTTGTTATTCTTACAATGCAGTGATTCTCAGCAAGTTTTTTAATTAAACGTTATTCTTAGCTGTGCTCGAGTACGAAATATTTATGAAATGATAATAAAATGAAAATACGGACAGATTTTCACAGAAATTTGAAACAAAAAAACTGACGTAAAAAAATATGTTGTGCCTCTGCCTGTTAATTTTTACATCTTCTTGCTTAACCATTTTGAGCCCACTGCTGTACACATGTCTTTCAAAGATTCCAAAGAAGACCAAAAAATCCACATACAATGTACATCCATACTTTCTTGAATTTTGAGGTTCAGCAAATCAGTCAATGAATTAATGTTATACGTGTATCTTAACTAATTAAACTTATGCTTCCTAAAATTTTGTAGCAGTTCTTCAATTAATTTTTTTTTTGTTAAAATGCCAAAAACGTGGTAAAGTTTGAACTAAAAGAAACTTAATCTCATATGTTATTATTTATAAGTATATCGTTTTATATAAAAACTTAGTGCTTAAGAAACAAAATCGTTACAAGGACGTGAAATATGTGGTTTAGTTTACTTATTTGTTTTCGTTCTGTCCCCTCAAACTCTTTCTTTGATTAAATCAGTTCTGCTTCGATCAACAATACTAACTAGATAACGGGTCACGTACAAAATCATAGCTAAATACTGTCCGTATGAATATAAACTATGAAAAGACATAATTTAAATAACATTTAGTGTGAAATCAACCTAAACATATAACAGATAAAGTTCAGTTTCCCGTTATTGCCTTGTGAGCTACACTTTCACGAGCAAGAGGTCACGGCTCCTGTGCGCTCTTATTTATTGAGATGGATTTCTTGCGCCGACCCGACATCTAGTTGCTATTGTTGATCGAACCAGTTCTGTACGAAGAAGTTGCCTCGTAGACAGCAGGTGGTACTAAACTTGCAGTGATATGTAGCTGAAGTGATGAAGTTAGCACTCTGAAATGAGATGTACGACTATTGTACATACGTTAGTATTGTAATTATTAATTAATTTTTATACTTGGTGTAAAAATGAAAACCGATGTTGAAATTAATTTTGTTTCCCATCTGTTCCTTCAAAGTAACCCCTGATTTTAATAACTACGTTAATTAATTCCTTCAAAAAGTTCGCCTGATATTAAATTTCATGGTATTTGTTATAAAGTAATATCAAATGAATTCCCGTATAATTATTTTGGAAAATAATCATTCCACCACAACATACTCGTAAATGTGAAATGGGGCTCAAATGCTGACAAACGAGGGGTTCTGGGTTGTCAGCTTTCAAATTAAGCAGTTGTTATCTGAATGGGTACCATTGCAGTTGCTTAAATTATAGCATCTATAGGAATGTACAACGTTCTTGAAACTGCTGTGTAGCTTGGCGCTCATTCAGATCTCACCACATATAATGGCAAAGTCGGCAACCCTGAATGTTTATTACTCCCAGCCGCCAAATTTCACCCACGTATATCACACAAAACTCATACCATCCACACCATCTGGATGGTTGGCGCTCCACCAATGTGCGTCTTATTAGGGGCTTTTTTTTCTCGCACGACTTCTTTGTGCAATCGTTTACCACCGGCGACTTTTCCGGATCGATACGACTTGGGAACCTTCAAGAAACGAGCTTACTTAACCTGTAAACTCGCAGCCACGTAATATTGATATACTCCCGTGCGCTCGCGACCGCGAATGGCGGAAAGCGGAAAATTTTCCCTAACTTACAAATTTTGCAATATTTTCACTTTGAGACAATATTTATGGATAAAACTTACAGGAATTCTTCTTGAATGTACAAAGTATCAAATAAAATAATTTTTAGATGTTAGATATTGTAATAAAATTCATAAATTACCCTTCAAACACATAGTACTAGTAGATACCTCACTTTTAGTCACCATAAATTCACATATGACACACTCAAATATGTTTCGACACAAATGAAATATGTTTTGAATAGCTCATTTATATTGTTATTTGCAATAAACATATACAATTAAATTCACAAAACACAAAAAACAACAAATAAAATAAATTCAAAGAAATGTATGGAGCAACACGCAACAATGTGACGCGTGGAACGCCGGAAGAATAGAGTAATTTATTTTTAGTTTTTTCTTAGTAACATTGCCAGGCAAAGATATCAAGTCATAGAGCATATCTTTGTCTTTGCTTCTATTATACATTACCTATTGTTTTTGGTTTTTTTTTAATTAAAAAAATTCTTTTTCAAAGGGTAGTACTTGTTGTACACATGTGTACATCGTGCGAGCGAGCGTAAGGTGTTTATTTCTTGTACAAATTTGTGACTCGCGCGAGATAAGGCCGGCAACACACCTGCAATTCTCCCGGTGTTGCAGTTGTTTATGAGCGGCAGTTGACACTTACCATCAAGTGATCCTCCTCATGCACATACTCGTTTTCCCCGTCTTCTATAAAAAAACCGTGTGTACCGAAGCCCCTCTTCATATTTACATTTGCCGGTCATTTATGTATTTATGAAACAAGTTTTAAGTATAATTACTAGTTCTGTTATTGAAAGTCGGAATATCGATAATTTGAATATTTTAGATTTTCCTTTGCATCATGCGCCTGTTGATCTGCCTCGGTGACAAATTTCAAGAAGTAACTGAGAAATGACCTTGGTGTTAGACGAGGGAGTAAATCAGTCATTGTATGGTAAAAAAGGTTTATTCATGAAAGAGATTATATACAAATATGCAAGTCTAATCATTTTGAGTTATGGAGGGGAGGGGAGGGTTGCGAAAGTGTAAAATTATATTAAGCAAATATTAATTTCATTAAGACAAATAAGTCTTTTACTGATTAATATTTGACATTCGGCAAAAGAACATTTACTAGTATGAAAGCACCGTGTCGATATTATTTTTTAATATCGAAGATAATACGTACCAAAGCCGTGAGGTTAAAAGGTAGCTTAGGTTGGTGTGGGAAGATATGATGTATCCATGTAAATGAATCAAGGGGCTTTTATCCGAACGGAGATGCGAGAAGTGCAATATCTCACTTATTTGCGGATTATCTGGGTCGGCTCAGCGCGGGACTGTATGGGGAATGATTGGCGGGACCGTGTACCGACACTTTTACCGAAGTAACGCACCTTTAATTGGGTAATTTAGAATAAAATGAACTTTTAGTTTTTTCGCCTATTAGGTACTACTGTTAGATACAATGATATTTATAATTATATTAATATTTTCAATATACGATTAGAACATTGGGAAATAAAATGTTATGTTGTAGAGCCACACCGCAGCTGCAACTTGAAATTTAACCATAATACAGTTATATTATGGTTATAGCAAATTTAACCACAATACAGCTATATTATGGTTATAGCAAATTTAACCACAATACAGCTATATTATGGTTATAGCAAATTTAACCACAATACAGCTATATTATGGTTATAGCAAATTTAACCACAATACAGCTATATTATGGTTATAGCAAATTTAACCACAATACAGCTATATTATGGTTATAGCAAATTTAACCACAATACAGCTATATTATGGTTATAGCAAATTTAACCACAATACAGCTATATTATGGTTATAGCAAATTTAACCACAATACAGCTATATTATGGTTATAGCACGAAGTTGGCGAGCAAAGAACCACGCTCTCACTCAATACTCAATACCAACGTAAAATAAGAGCCTCATGCTGCTGTGCTTTGTATGGTAAGTCTAGAGAAGCGGAGACACCTTTTACTGGAAATGAGACACTTCGTCTTAGTCCTCAGGGGTGACAATACATCCCCCCCGAACGGGTTCCCGCCTTGTCATTGCGGGGGGGCTTAGAAGCCGTGGCTTGGTCACCCACGACGAAACAAAGAGGAACCCATATGGCTGGTCCGAGGTGGAGGGCCGGCCCGAGGTGGCCACTCCGAGTGGGCTTGGGAAGCCCACTTGGGATGTGTGTTGGTGCACTGCGGTGAGAGGTGTGTCCTCCCCACCTACCGCTGCAGCCGAGGTGGAGTCGCGGAAGAAGAGGAGTGTTGGTATGGCGATGCGCCACTCGCCCTATCCTCCGCGACTCAAACGGGGCCGCACCGTTGATGCGGTGGTGGTGGGGCTGCGGGGGGAGAGGATTGTCGGTATTGCGAGGCGTCGCTCTCCCTACCCTTCGCAGCCGAATCTTGGTTGGCGGCGGAGCCATAGACCAGATCCGCCGCAGAGGTCGGGAAGGCTAGTACTTCTAAGTGCTTGTTTTTCCTGGCCCCATGACCTTCTTGCATTGGACGCGGGGGCGTCCGTTGCGCAGATGTGATTAGAGGCCGAGAAGGTAGGCGCGCCATGTGTTCTGGTGCGCCTTACCTGTGAAGGAGAACGGGGAGGAGTATTCCGCTCCCGAGGAGGTGCTGCCATGGGGCGGCAGGCGCTGGTGGGGCTGCGGATGTGTGCGAAAGCGTTCCCGTGGCCCTGCCAATAAGTGACAAAGGTGGAACACCATGGGGTTTTAGTCGGTGCGAGTCCGACATAACCCGTCCTTGCCCCCGCGAGGCGGGTATGCGTAGGCATTTCCCCATGTAATAAAAAAAAGGGGTGACAATACATGTGCATTTTGATTCTTCATCGAAGATAGAAGTAGATGTCTATGGGCCACAGTATGAACTTACCATCCATTGGACTGTATGCTCTTTTGTCACCTAAAACCCAAAAAGAAATACAAGCATTAGAAATACTTGACACAAAAACGAAAACCTGTCGTCGACTTTAAAGCGACACCGTGAAAAAATGCACCTCCTTTCATCGAATAGTATAGGACTATGACACCACTAACGAAAGTGGGATTTTGATATAGGTAAATATCAAAATCCCACTTTCGTTAGTGGTTTCATGTCTTTATTTTGAATTTGATTGCTCAAAAACACGATTGTATAGTTTTGACTCGATCATAATTATTTGCGAAAACACCTCTAAAAAATCACTACAGTTGAAATTACAACGAAATCATGATCTATATGCTTGGGAATCACTCAAATATATTCATAACATCAATATTCATAATTTACTTGCTCATTATTTTGATAACTTAAATCAATAATTTTAAAAAAAATATTTTAAGATTCTGACAATTTCTAAGCGCTTTTAATCGTCGCGGGCGCTACGCTATTTTAGACCTTATGTCGGCGTTTCTTCAAGTATTTATAGAAATTATGTATTCACTCGGATTAGTACGGCGATAGCGTTTTCGATGTGTCGTCTTTTAAGCAAGTCGTCGCCTATGTAGCATAGCCATGGAATCTGTCGTACGTGTGACGTCACATACAACACAACACACAACTACGCGAGAATATACTGCACAAATTTTTAGGTCACGAAATGACACATGTTCTGTATTTTGCATGGATTTTTAAAGAAATGAATGATATTTTGCTACACGGGGCGATATATATTTTGTTAGATAGAGACTTAAGTTGTCTTATCCCGTCGGTAGAATGTTTTTGTTTCTACACCTGATATTTTTTATAATACGATAATATCGAATAAAACTACCTACCACAATCAGTTTCCAATTATTAATCGATTTAAAATTTTGACATAAGTTATTGCTTACTTAAATAATGTTTTAAATAATTAATATGGCACCTATTGTATATTAATTTAATATTTTTCCAATGTAGTCAAATATTTCGTCGCTAACGCCGCAAAGGAGCGAACCTCAATTTATATATATATATATATATATATATATATATATATATATATATATATATATATATATATATATATATATATGTAAATATATATATATAAATATATATATATATATATATATATATATATATATATATATATATATATATATATATATATAAATAAATGTAGTTTTTCATTAAATCTAATATTTAAAATTTTCTAATAAAAAAGGTAGTACGAGTATCATAGCTGCCGCTGCCGACGGAAGTTGTTTAGGGTGTTTCGACAAAAGAAGTCCGAATTGGGGTATTAGTAAGTATTTGATAAACTAGTTCAACAACTGAAGTACTGATTGCTTAAAGATGTTTTATTTTAAAACGTCAGGGTAGCGTCGGCGAAGTAATTTGTAATAAACGGGTCTAACAAAAAAGGAACTGTTTCTTGAATATATTCGAGAAACAATTCGTATTTCTAAAGAAATACATGAGGAATTACCTATACTGTCGTTACGCAGGGGACGTGCCTGCGAGTTGTTCGAATTAACATCGTTTAATATCAAAGCTACGAAATTGTAACACTTCTCTTTTTTATCTAAAATGATTTATTTGAAAGAAAGAAATAACTTTATTTACCTGTACAAAACAGTACGCACGTAAAATATACAGGCACTTGATATAAAATAACAGCTCCGTAGCGCAGTGGCTTCATAAGTTGTGGCGGTGAGAGTCGCGGATTCGAATCCCGCACTGAATAGGTATTTGTATGGCCTATAAATAATTGTTAATTTTTTTCTCCTTTCAATCTGAAGGATATTATTAATACTACTATAAGTCATGATATATTTGACATTACATTAATATAACGATAACTATTATTTATATCTGTTAATAGTATTTGAAAATGGATGATATTAATACTTTGAAATCCACAGCCCACAGAAATGGGACGATAAATAGGAAAGCGAGGCTGTCATTTTGGTGGGGTAGGCTGGAGCGACATCTGGCGGCTTGCGGGGATGCTTTGTTGTGATAGGTAGTGTTGCAAAACCGGTTGAGTCATGGCTTGCGAAGTTGGAGTCTCATAATATGTATCCTTATGATGGTTTGATTTATATTTTCTTTTAAATTATCCATAATTGAATATAACTACTTTTATGGATTTTATCGCGTTAATTTAAATTATTTTTAATTCATGACCATGGTCATGGACGCTGAATAGCACCAAAAACGTCAGGAATTAAATAAAATCCGTAAACTAGGATTAATTCAATTTTAATACCCACTATAAGTGGTCAAAACGTTTTTTTTAAATATAGGTTTTTTAATGCGATACCATAATACTTTTAATTAGCGATGTAGATTTAAAATTTTGTTATATATGGAAAATATAAAAAAGCTTGCGGTGTTCCGAATCAAATAAAGTTTAAAATTACATCTAATCAACTAGCATTTATTTTTGCCCCTTGGCCTGACATATTTTAAGCTGTTTATGGCTCTCATCGCCAACTACAACCCCCGCAGTACAAAGATAGCGTTAAGCGTTCGCACAACATCGCCGTGTGTACGTCGGCTGTGTGTTCACGCTCTATTTGCCCTCCCCGCGTCACCGCTCACCGCCACTCGCCATTACCGCCGAGCCCGATGCCTTTTAAAGCACTTCGAACCCCTCCTACCATAATATAATAACAACAATGTACCCCATGTACGCTACATTGTAAGGCATTAATTGCAGGCATATTTCTTTGTTATGGATCCCTGTGTTACCAGAATCTGTAATTTACTAAAAATTACATCAATTTAGGTATGTAATTCGTTATTGCTAAGAGTTTATGGATGATTTTCCAATATCAGATAATAGTTATAATTCTAATAAATTATAACCTGGCTGAATATAAAAGTAAAAACTTTAACATACGACTATAATTGTCAATTGGTTTCTATTAAATCAACTATTTTATTCGGATGTTGTAGTAGTATTATTTTGACTAACTGTTTGATACATGAATTTTGAAAGCTTTAGTTTTCGAATAGTTTAATTTATGTATATAAATATGATTATAGCTATAATATATCGATGGATTCAACTCGGTTGGGCAACGTTCGGGAAGTTACGACACATCTTCTCATCAGCTATACCTCAAAACCTGAAAACGAGGCTATACAACCAGCGTGCGTGCAGTGCGTGTTGCCAGTGATGACCTATGGAACTGAGACGTGGTCCTTCATTGCTAGCCGTATGAGGACGCTCAAAGTCGCTGAGCAAGCTATGGAGAGAGCTATGCTCGGGGTTTCTCTGCGTGATAAACTTAGAAATGAGGATATTCGTAGTAGAATCAGAGAGACTGACATAGCCCAACGGATTAGTAAGCTGAAGTGGAAATGGGCCGGCCATATAGCTTGAAGAACCGACAACCGTTGGGGAAAAAAGTTCTCGAAGATATGCAGGAAGTCGATAGATGCAGGTGGCTCAGGACCGTGCTTTGTGGCATTACTTGGGGGAGGCCTATGTTCAGCAGTGGACTTGTGAAGGGCTGTAATGATGATGATGATGATGATGATGATATATATTTATATATCATAAGTATATAGAAACTTTATCTTATTTAATTGTTTAGGTCAGTAGTAAGTGACGTACGGACATGCTAGAAATTTCTCATAGCTTCCGATAGATGGCGGTACCCTGCAGTGGGACTCGTCTGGTACTGCGACCGTCAACCTTCCGCCAAGCGTGACGGTTGAGGTACGTTCTCCTGGTCCTCCTCATGACGGGAGAGGCCCGTGTGCAGCAGTGCATGTTAACGGGCTAATACTACCTAGGTAGGACTCCTTTTTTGAGTCAATCTGGGTAGGTTTAACCATCTCATTTATTATTATCGTCAAATAGCGATGCGTGAGAGCCAGTAACAGGCTGTTGAGCAATTCATCTTACTCCTCAGAGCAGACAACGCATTTCTAGCCTTCTCCGTTCCGAGTTGGATCCAAGTGTCATGGACTGCAGCAGCCACTTACCATCAGGTGGACTGTCAGTACGTTTGTCACTTTAGTTTAATAAAAAAATAACTGTAGTTATGCTACTGAAATCGTTATCTTAAAGTACAAAATCTTTCCTTGGTAACCTGGTAGTTTTAAATATTTGAAAACAACAAACATAGCTAAATATTTAATATATTTTTATTGTCCTCAAGATGTAATTACTACGGTTTCGGCGTAAGTTTGTACAGACACTAACTTTGTCAATATAGTCAGTCGTATTCAGTTCACGGTCGCGGGCTTTAGCTTGTGCAAATACGGGCAAAGAATCGGCGACTAGTCACTGACTTTACTCATACGTAGCATTTGTTGACTTGCTTCCACTTTCGTTGTCACGTTTAAGTTATTTAATATTTATGTGTATATATATATATATATATATATATATATATATATATATATATATATATATATATATATATATATATATATATATATATATGGGAAAAAATTAGGGATCTTATGTTGACGTGGTAGAGCTATGCCGCAGCTATGTTATTTATACATAGCTACAGCACGAATCGGTCGACTCAACCTCACATACAATACCAGCGTAAGACAGCAGTAATTCTACTGTGTTTCGTATGGTAAGTGAAAAGAACCTGAAATCCTTTTTATAGGTAACGAGGCATTCTATCGTTGACAACGCTTCTTCAAATTTGACCTTAAACGAAGATAGGTACCTATCAATTAGAGCATCCATTTACCATCATGTGAACTATGTGCTCACTTGTCACCATTATTATATAAAAACAAAAAAAACTAACAAAGAATAGCCTCAAAATAAGCGGGGAAAATTTACTTCACAAACTTACTTCATTTTATTGTCAGCTTAAATTGGTCCATCTAGTGTACAGGATATTAGTAACAGAATATATACGTCCCACTGCTGTCTTCGAAATATTAGCTTTTTGTTAATTCTCAGACATGCAGGTTTTCTCACGCGCTTGGCGGTGACCTGATAAACGTACGATATACTCGTATTAAATTCCTAGACACGTTAACACTGTACCGTAAAGTTTGATGGAGTTAAGTTTGTTAGCACAAATATATTTTACGGTTTGCTTGTCAATACACTCAGTGTCGGACCTCTACTGAATTGATTAACCCACCCCTTAAACTCTATAATTCATTGTAATTAGCGACTGACGTTGAATATGAATTCGGAAGCTTTTTATTGAAGGCAGAACCTCGATAACACCGGTTCATGAATTATGACGGACACGTCGAGGGAATGCCGCGACCCCTAAACAACCCCAGTCGACCCGACTGGATTGATTAGACTTGTTGGAAACTGGTTCAACCTGGATTGTATGTAGATTTCTCAAAACCATAGAGCCATGCTGGAGTTTTTTATCGTTGTACCACGAATGGTTCGCTCGATCGGGAAAGGATGGTTCTGGTCTCACAGAATACCCAGTTAAAATAGCTGTTCAATACTGATGTGTTCGTATGGTGAGTGTAGAGAACCAGATACCTTTTTTACTGAAAACGAGGCATTTCATCTTAGTTTTCAGGTGTGACAACGCATCCACTTACCATTAAATGGACTGTGTGCTCTTTTGTTTCACCTTACTTACTTACTTACTTACTTATCGTCACGCACAATCCCTAACGGGGTAGCCAGAGAGAACAGATCGCCAAGTGTCACGATCCTTACATACCTCTTTCGCTTCTTTCAGGTTCATTAACTTCTTCATACATGCACGTCTAGGTATCCGAGTACTCTTGACCCTCCCCTCTTCGAGCAATTTGCTCACATGGTCTTCGAAAGTTAGTCTCGGTCTACCTCGACACCTTTTAATATTTACTTTCGCTCTATATATTTTCTTCACCATTCGGTCTTCACTCATTCGTTCAACGTGTCCAAACCATTGGAGTACGCCCCTATCAATTTTTGTGATAAGGTCATCTTTCAATCCTGCCATATTGCGAATCTCTTCGTTTCGCTTTCGGTCGGCTATGGTAACGCCACACATTTTACGAAGAGATCGCATCTCCACTGCATTCAACTTGCTTTTATGCTTCTTCTGGCATACCCAGGTTTCGCTGCCATATAACAAAGTCGGTACCAACACTGCGTTATGTATTGCAAGGCGTGCACTCTTCACCACGCCTTGCCTTTTGACTAATGCATTCAGGGCACCATTGACTTTGTTTCCGGCAGCGACCTTAATTTATAAAAAAGAGATTTGTGAAAACGGCATTTGATAACATCTAAAAATAAATAGATTTCATTTAATGTATATAAAAGTATAAAGATAAATGTAATTACTATATTTAAGGTACAATAAAATTGACATATGATTAGGTTGCGTTATGTTAATCTAAATCACGACTTTGTTACTACTGTTACTTCTGTTACTACTGCTAGATAGAGTTGTCAGAGCCTCATTGTATAACGGGTGGATGAGTAAGGATATGTAATACTTATCTTCGAACTATTTTTACTGCTTTTCTTATATATATATATATATATATATATATATATATATATATATATATATATATATATATATATATATATATATATATATAAGAGCAGAGTTACTTATATACCCAAGATACAACTTTTACAATTTCCCATATAGGTTCACATGTGATGATTGCCTGCACTTATTAGACCCTGATTACTGGAAACGTGGCATACTATCTTATTACTCAAAAGTGACAACGCATCTGCATTTTGATTCTTAGCCGAGGATAGTATCTATGCGCCACAGCATCCATTTTGAATCCATTGGACTGTGTGCTCATCTGTCCCATATTCTATAAAAATGTCATCATCATCATCATTACAGCCTTTCACAAGTCCACTGCTGAACATAGGCCTCCCCCAAGTAATGCCACAAAGCACGGTCCTGAGCCACCTGCATCCATCGACTTCCTGCATGTCTTACCAGGTCGTCACTCCATCTAGTGGGGGGTCGCCCTACACTACGCCTACCGGTACGAGGCTGCCACTCGAGAACCTTTCTTCCCCATCGGTTATCGGTTCTTCGAGCTATATGGCCGGCCCATTGCCACTTCAGCTTACTAATCCGTTGGGCTATGTCGGTCACTCTGGTTTTACTGCGGATATCCTCATTTCTGAGTCTATCACGCAGAGAAACTCCGAGCATAGCCCTCTCCATAGCTCGCTGAGCGACCTTAAGCGTCCTCATACGGCCAGCAGTGAAGGACCACGTCTCAGATCCATAAGTCATCACTGGCAACACGCACTGGTTGTACAATCTAGTTTTTAGAGATTGAGGTATACCTGACGAAAAGATATGTCGTAATTTCCCGAACGCTGCCCAGCCGAGTTGAATCCGTCGATTGACCTCTCGGTCGAAGTTGGACTTACCTAGTCGGACTATTTGTCCCAGGTAAACGTACTCGTCAACAACTTCGAGCATAGTGCTCCCAACAACTACCGGCATAGGTGTGACATGGACATTGAACATGATCTTTGTTTTGTCCATGTTCATCTTAAGACCTATCCGTTGGGAGGCACTATTGAGGTCATTGAGCATAGTGCTTAAGTCCTCCAGCGATTCTGCCATAAGGACTATATCGTCGGCAAATCGAAGGTGAGTGATGTACTCGCCATTGATGTCAATACCGTATCCTTTCCAGTCCAGTAGCTTGAAAACGTCTTCCAATGCAGCGGTGAAGAGTTTCGGGGATATAACGTCACCCTGTCTTACACCTCTCTGCAGTTGGATAGGTTTCGAGCTCTGGTTCTGTACTCGGATAGCCATCGTAGCCCTACTGTACAAACACTTCAGCACTTCGATATACCGACAGTCAACTTGGCACCGCTGAAGGGACTGTAGCACCGCCCAAATTTCGACGGAATCAAAGGCTTTCTCATAGTCCACATACGCCAGGCAAAGTGGCAGATTGTACTCTTCAGTCTTCTGTACAATCTGCCGCAGGGTATGTATGTGGTCTATGGTACTGAAGCCTTTTCGGAAACCGGCTTGTTCGGGAGGCTGGAAGTCGTCAAGTCTGCGTGCGAGACGATTCGTAATGACTCTCGAAAACAGCACGTAGACGCGGCTCAGAAGGGAAATCGGTCTGTAGTTCTTTAAGAGAGCGTTGTCGCCTTTCTTAAAGAACAAGACCACCGCACTTCTGCTCCACGCCTCTGGAGTAGTGCCACCATGGAGGACGGAATTGAAGAGCTTCTGAAGGACTACAAGTACCGGTATTCCACCCGCTTTCAGAAGCTCCGCTGTAATTCCATCCTCGCCTGGGGCCCTGCCGTTTTTAAGGTGCTGGAGAGCCATTCTAATCTCGCTTAGACTGACGTCCGGGATATCATCGGAATAGTGTCGGATAAGACTTGCTCTTGGATCGTTACTCACACTTGCGTGTGGCTCCAACGATGACGTGTACAGCTGCCCATAGAACCTCTCAATCTCACTCAAAATCTCAGGTGTCCCGGAAACGATGTTGCCACACTCAGTCTTCAGCTTTGACAGTTGGCTCTTTCTGGCAGACAGATCTCTGGCAAAGACTTTGGAGCCCTGGTTCCGCTCGATCGCTTCTTTAATACGAGAAGTATTAAAGTTGCGTAAGTCTCGCCGCATGCATTTGGAGATCTGTCTGTTCAGTTGCCTGTATGCTGTCAAATCTGTTGACGATTGCAGCCTCATCTCCCGTCTAACAGCCATGAGATTAAGAGTGTGATCGGAGAGTTTTTGTGTTCTTCTGCGGCGGGTCTTGCAGAACTTAGCTCCGACCGCATGGACAGTTTCCACGAGCTTGTCGTTCATATCGTCCACTGCATTGCAATCTTCCAGGCACTGGAAGCGGTTACGTAACTCGAGCTGAAAGGTTTCGGGATTCTGGATTAGAGCACGAGGGGGACGGAGCGTTGACTTCATTAGACGAGACCTCTCCAACTTAACGTTTAGGTTCAGTGTGCCTCTAACCATTCGGTGATCGCTGCCAGTTTTCACCCTTGCGATCACTGAGACATCACTAAACAGTTGTCGTCTGGTCGTCATAATGAAGTCAATCTCATTTTTTGTCGAACCGTCGGGGCTCGACCAGGTCCACTTCCTGTGGGGCCGCTTCTGGAAGAAAGAGTTCATCATAAAGAGTCCCTCTTTCTCCATAAAGTCGGCCAGCTGCTGGCCCCTTCGGTTCCGTTGCCCCACTCCAAATTTCCCTACCTTCAGCTCACCGCTTTCTCTTGTGCCTAGTTTTGCGTTGAAGTCTCCCATCAACACCGTGTAGTGGGTTTTGGAGGAATGTATGGCTCTGGAAATATCCTCATACATTTCCTCCACCTCCTCATCGGGGTGTGCCGAGGTTGGTGCGTAAACCTGAATGACCTTCAGCGAATACCGTTTGGTGATTCTGAGTATCAGGTACGCGACCCTCGTCGACACACTCCCAATCTTTACAACGTTGTTGACGAGAGACTTGTGGACGATAAATCCGACACCTCCTTGGGACAGATGGTCGCCCTCCCGGTGATAGAACAAGTTGCCGGACTCGAGGATTGCCGTGTCCTCCCCCTCTCTTCGGACCTCGGATAATCCAATAATATGCCAGCGCAACTTGTCTACCTCTTCTTCCAGCTCCAGTATCTTCTCGTCAGTCCTCAGGGTGCGTGCGTTATATGTTGCCAGGTCGAGTCGTCGTACGTGGCAACCGAACCTCCACCGGAGATTCTTAGCACCCCCTGCCCCGCCGTTACCATGGTCGCCACCGTAGCCAGGAATAGCGGGGCCGCCGGGGACTGGGGGCCGTCTTTTTGTGTATTTGTTCATTGAGGGGTATTTGCCGTAGTTGCCACGCTTGGCGAGCGGGTTGGCAACCGCAGTTTTTTATTACGTCACAGTTGTCATCAGGAAGATGCTGCTGCCCATCTCCTGCCTGTCTCCCTCTGTCGCCTCTTACGACACCCACGGGAAGATATGGGGTGGTGGATATTCTTAACCGCCACTACACGGCTAATAAAACGGCACGGCTATAAAAATGTATTAACCGTTTACTATCTTCACATTTTGTATAATAAGACTTCTGTTTTTATGACCCTGTCATAACCTAACAGAAAAGCTGTTTTAGGTAATAATATTCATCAGTGCAAATAATATTACTCGAATTGTACCTACTTACAGATATTTTGTTGTAAATATTTAACGTAATCATGATCATGTATCAGACCCAATAAACCTTTGAGACCTTATCTATCAAGAGGTTATAATATTTATTAAGCAAAAATTGTTTAATAAGGGTTATTATACTACAAGGTGGCCCATAAGTCGTTAGAAATGTAAATTTCGAATAAAATACAAAAGGCGCGCATGAGTGGCGCGCGCGGTGCGGGGGGAGTACCGACGGTTTCTGGGAATTCAGTCGCCATGGAGCGTTTCACCGGTGCGGACCGTGCATTTTGTGTGCGCGAGTTTTATCGAAACAATGATTCGGCTACCATTGCGCGGCGTAAATTTCGAGAATATCAGAATTTACGCAACTTTAAAGACATTCCAAGTGTTCAAACGATTAAGAACTGGGTTATTAAGTTCGAAGAGAGTGGTTCCACGTTGGATAAACAACGGTCAGGTCGACCAAGGACATCACGGACGGAAGAAAACATCGATGTAGTGAAACACTCAATTCGTGAAAATCCTACCCAGTCTACTCGTGCATTAAACTTACCCAGAACATCGTTACAGCGAATTTTAAAGAAAGATTTACATCTTCACCCGTACAAGATTCAGATAGTACAGGAATTAAAAGATACTGACACTATCCACAGACTAAATTTCGCAAATGAAATGTTGAACCGCTTTACTTCGTTTAATAACGTGTTATTCTCTGATGAGGCTCACTTTCACATCAACGGCCATGTCAATAAGCAAAATTGTCGCTACTGGAGTTGCGAAAATCCAAATCGCAAACATCAAAAGCCCTTACATAGCCCTAAAGTGACAGTTTGGGCGGCTATGTCAGTGCATGGCATCATAGGCCCTTACTTTTTTGAGGACGGCAGAGGCCGCGCGCTTACTGTTACTTCACAACGGTATGTAGCTGTGATCCAGGACTTTTTGACACCAGAGTTGCAGAATTTTCCAGGCTTCAATACGCGGACCTGGTTTCAACAAGATGGAGCAACTGCCCATACCTCTAACGTCGCTATGCCGGTCGTCCGTCAACTTTTCCCTAATAAAGTGATCTCTCGAAGAGGAGATATTCCTTGGCCACCACGTAGTCCAGATCTGACCCCAATGGACTTTTTCTTATGGGGTTATCTTAAGACTAAAGTGTACGAAACCAACCCGCGGACAATTGACGTCCTGAAAGAAAATATCCAAAGAGAAATGGCAAACATTACAGAGCTTACTTGCCGCGCAGTGATGGATAATTTTAAACGTCGCTTACGGGAGTGCCGCGATCGTAACGGATTACATTTAGATGATGTTTTTTCAAAAAATAATTCCCATTTTATAAGGATTATGACAAAATAAAAACCTTTTTCATAATACCATTAGTTTTTTTTTAAATTATATTTTTACATTTCAAGGGACTTATGGGCCACCCGGTACTAAAGAGTACATGACTGGTAATAACTCCTGGGAATGAGGTGATCGATTTAAACGTTTTCATAACAATTGTATAAAATATTATATTGTAAATTGTGCTTTAAAAATGTCCCGCTGTGTTTCTTGCTTTTCCCAGAACAAAGGTATTTTCCTAACCAGTGGTAAAAGTAAAAAAAAATGTCTTTCTATATGTATAACATGCAATCTTTACCGAATAAATAAAAAGTAATATATATATATATATATATATATATATATATATATATATATATATATATATATATGTATATATATACACATATATATATAAATGATTCCATTCTCTTCTATTCATGATCATCAGCCTATGGCAGTTCACAGCTGGTCATTGACCTCTCCCAAGGCGAGGAACTTAACCAATTAATTATTTGCCTATTCTTAAACTTAGAAATGTGTTAGAATAGATCTGTCTGCTTACTTTCTCATGTAAGTAAATATATTTTATTATTTTAATTGAAATAAATATCTTCAACCACATTTGTTTTGTTTTTGGAAGTATCGTCGTAAAGTGTTACGGCATCCATTAATAGGGCTGTGTAGTGAAGTCATTACGAAAGTGACATTATGGTCCCAGGGCGCCTCACCCGCCTTTTACTTTTTCTTTATACTGGAGCCGTGTTTTACTACCCCGTGTGATACTCAAACAGTTAAATGGTCAGTCGTAAGTAGGTCAACTTTATGGCTGTCCTGTCCAATATTAGAGTCGATAAAAAAACACTTAAATAGCTATACTTTTCCTCGTTGGTCCAATTATTATTAAACAAACGAAAAAGAAACATTCGTTCTCATTTTTGTTAATTAAAAAATTTATCGAAAAATCAGTCGGATCTTTCATTAAATTATATTCTGTGAGGGCGGCTTATTGATATGCACTTTAGCGAGTGTACAGGTTTTTGTGATGTCGTATTTGAGTATTGTATGTGTACTTGTTAAAGAAATAAATAAATCATAACATTATACATTATGAACTTATTGGTCCAGTGTTCTTAAACGAGACGCTGATAGTTTATATAGAATAAGGGTGGCAAGCGAGCGCACAGTCCACCTGATGGTAGGCGGTTGCTGTAGCCCATATACATCTACATCTATCCTCGATTACGAATCAAAATGCATGTGATATGCGTGGTATCTATCACCCGTGAGGTCTAAGATAGAATGCCTCGTTTCCAGTAAAAAGGGTCTCCGGTTTTATACACTCACCATACGGAAGCGATATGCTGTTATTTTACGTTAGTATCCTGTGAGAGCGTAGTCTTTCCTCGGTTGAGCCAACCCGTTCCTGCTACAATTATACTGGTAATATAGTTGCAGCGTGGCTCTATGACGTATAACTTGAGGTCTCCGGTTCACATCCTGGGTAAGGTCAAAATAAAATCAGTTATTGAGGTTTTTTTAACAAGATGGCATAATATAGATATAATAATAGAAGTAGCAGCCGTAATTAGGAAGTTGGTGGTGTTTCACCGCTGTGCCTCGGAAAGCGCATAAAGTCGTTGGTCCTGTGCTGATCTTTCTTCGGTCGTGTCGGTTTACCAACCTATAGAAATAATAATAATTCCTCCAGACCGAATTTCGTTCACGGCTGTCTGCCTCAACGGAGACTAGCCATCGGCGCAGGACAGGATTATAGTGCCCAAGTGTATGCGCAAGCACAGGTGCACTCTCTATTTCCTCACTCTCATAATCCGATAGGACGGTAAACGGACACGACGAGAAAGTGATCAGGCGCATGACCAACTGCTTTACGTGCATTCCGAGGCACGAGGGTGAGACACCGCCAAAGTCCTGACCCCGGGCAGCTACTACTGAGAATGTCGACGGAAAAACTCAATGATTGATTTTGTTTGGTCGGACCCGAGATTCGAACCCAAGACCTCATGATCAGCAGTCGCATAAAAATATGAGAGTGATGGATGGGAGAGTGTTCCTGTTTTGCGTAAAAGTCTCCATTGAGACGGAAATTCGGTCTGAAAGCCCTTATTAAAATATATTTTTTTTATATAAGAGCAGAGCTCATCTGATCATAAGGGATTACCGCCGCCCACCAGTGAAATTACAGCTGCGTTGCCGGTCTTTTTTAAAAGAGTAGACTTTCTTCTATTATCCTAGCAACATTTCCTGTGGGTCATTACACTTTACGAATACCAACATGTATTTGTGGGTCGCTTCTAAAGATATTGAATTTTTCCCGATCCTGTACCCTTTTCTGTTCAAGCGACTGTGATTAAAATTCCTCGTTCAAAAGAGCTCAACCTGTTTAAAATAAATTTGATTCCTTTAAACAAATTTGAGTTTTTTTCCTTGTTAGAAAATAGTTTCTTATCGAACGGACATTATGATAGCCGTAAATTCATTATTTAGAATTCTGCAATCCAGAGATTTTGTTTAATCCATAATATGAGTATGAATTGAAAATTC
Source organism: Parnassius smintheus behrii (assembly GCA_036936625.1). Lineage (NCBI taxonomy): Eukaryota > Metazoa > Arthropoda > Insecta > Lepidoptera > Papilionidae > Parnassius > Parnassius smintheus. Next base: position 1,260,142 of record JAUPFT010000023.1, read on the forward strand.
TAACTTAACTTAATCAAACTTTAAATACGTCGGCTTTAATTCTTCTATCATATAAAATAAAATAAAATAAAAATACTCTAGAATTTAGAAGTTATTTATATTTGGTAAGAAAACTATATATTCCTTTTAATTGTTTTGAAGTCACTTTTCATTTTTTAAAGTTTAAATATAAACACTTCAGTTCAGTTTATACGTGGTAGAGCCGCGCTGAAGCTATGTATTAGGTCTTAACTTATGAAATTGCCGTTGTGCGGGTTATTTCAAACCAAAGTAATTTTGTTTGGCTAAGAATTATAATTTCAAATTAATTTTATTTTAATAATATGGACTTTATTTTTCCTAAACAAGTCATTTATTTATTGATAAATGTTAGTTTTTCATTGCATTTGAATCTTTTTTGTCATCCTGGAGACGTAAAAAATTCAAGTGATTATGGAATATGAGTACCGTCGTGGCAGCAGCGCGGCACAAGCGACGCACCACATCAACGACGGAGAGAATACTACAAAAGAACGCACCACCTGTTCAATGATTTGCCCGCTTCCGTTCTAGAAATTACGACCTGAAAAATGAACCTCGTGGTCGTCCAAAAACTTTGGCTTACAATGACGAATTAAAGGCGATTGTAGAAGCTGATGATACTGAATCTACGGCTGAATTAGCAGCAACTTTGGACATTAGCATCAAAATAATATTGGTCCATTTGTGTTAGGTAAAAAGCTTGTAAAATGGGTGTCCCACGATCTCAATAGTTGCAGCACGAAGTATGCGTCGAGACGTGCACACAAACGAAGGAATTTTGAACCGCATTGTAACCGGTGACGAAAAATGGATTGTGTTTGACAATCGCAAACGCTCTACAAGTTGGTTCTTGGCTAGTGGTAGTAGTTAGATTCTGGTTCAGGAAGTGATGGCCGCGGTGTGGCGGTCCAGCGCCGGTGTGATGCATCACAGCCTTTTACAACCAAACGGGATGAGCGTTACCGCCGACGTGTACTGTGAAGAACTGAACACAGTGTCGGAGAAGCTCGCTCGTCTCCAACCAGCTTTAGTTAATGTCTTGCACGACAACGCGTGCCTTCATACTGCACAACAGACGGTTTTCAAGTTACAAGAGCTGGGGTTGAAAGCTCTTCGTCATTCGCCTTACTCACCTGACCTTGCGCCTACAGACTTCTTTGTTTCAGAATTTGGATAACTTTTTGGTGGGAAAAAAATTCAATAGCCGAGAGACAGTACAAAATACCTTTAAAAAATTTGTTGTCTCCTGCCCAGCTGATTTCTTTAAGAAGGGCAGCAATAAATTGCGGCTGCGTAAACAACGATGCTTCGATTGCATGGGTGATTACTTTGATTAATAGAAATAAAGAATATAAAAAATATGACGTTAACTCGTTTAATAAAAACGGCAATTTTTTAGGTAATGACCTAATAGATTATGGATGAACACGAACAGGTTAGCTCAATCGAGGTAGGACCACGCTCTCACAGAATACCGGCGTAAAATAGCAGTGTAAAGTGAGTATATAGAGCCGGAAATCTTTTTTACTGGAAACGAGATATTCCATCTTAGTTCTCAGGGGTAACAACGCATCTGCATTTCGATTTTTAATCGAGAATAAAATGTAGATGTCTATGGGTCGTATCACCCACTTATCAGCAGGTGTATTGTGTGCTCGTTTCTCACTTTGATTCTATAAAAATATAAATTTAGTATTGAGTACTTGCTATTCATAACAACAAACCGTGACCTTTTCGTCATAAAATAATCCTACACTATTATAAACATATCCGTCCGTGTGTGTATAGCGCGTCGGCTACTTGTAAATGTGGGCCCAGAATTTGATAAGTTCGGTGTGCCCATTCAACCGGCTGACTTTCCACCGACTGGGTTTGTTACGGCATCTGTCTGTTGTGAGGTTGTTTGAGCGGTCCGAGTTACCGATCTGTGTATTGAGGGCGGGCATTATTTGGAGGTTGGCGGTCCTGAATACTTAGGCTGTATACATTTATCGATAGTGATTAAAAACGTAACTCTCTGTCTGTAATATATGACTCCTAGACATGAACCTCTTTCACAGAAGAGATGATCATCCGTAATTGCTTGGCAATTTTCATATTATTTTTATTGTATATCAGTTTAGATCTATGTCGAATATTACGAATTCATGTGATTATTTTCTCCTTCTCTGTCCCTCTCTTTATTAGGGGTGACAAGAGCAAACAATCCAAATAATGGTAAGTTTGTAAGTGAATGTTGTGGTTCAATAACACAGAATACCAGCGTAAAATAGCAGCATTTTGGTTTTTGATTGAGGAATGTGGATGTCTATAGCAGTATCCACTTACCATAAGACTGTGAGCACGTTAGTCTCTGTTCGTCTCTCTAATGAAGAAAATAAACTGAAATTGTTAATCAAAACATTTTATACAGGAGCTTAACTTTTCACATCAGGTGCCCCTAAGCTAAACACTTTTATATTTGTTTTGTATGTACGTATCTATATATATGTTGAACTGAGGATGAGCGGAGAACGGGACGACTACAGACTGTAAAAACTTTTCTCATTCCTACATTCGCGTTACACGCGAGAAAATTAGTGTATTTAGAATACTGTCGCTATATTTTAGGTAGGTCGTTTCGGGATAAGATATTCTTTCTTTCCTCTTTATAGGTACGTAAAAGTCTACTGCTTGACGGCTCCGTGGCGTAGTGGCTTAGCAATGAGTTATGGCGCTAAGGGCCGCGGGTTCAAATCTCGCACTAAACAAGTATTTGTATGATCTAAAAGTAATTGTTCCGGACCTGAATATTTGTCCTTGTAAAATTTATGTATGTAAACTTTGCCCATGATACAGGAGAAAATTTTAGTGTGAGGGTAACTATTAAAAAACATTGCTAATCATGGACCTGTCCGTCGAAGAGACGGATTGTCTTAATCGTGCTTGACCAGACATCTCGCACCTTATTTGTCTCACACCTTAGAAAAAATCCAATTTTAAGATATCATTTTATTTTATTGAGATATTATTTTAGAACAATATGAATAAATCATCCAAAATATAACAAAATAATAAGAGAAACTTAGATTATTTATGTCAACAAAACTTATGTACTTCTACATTTATTATTTTATCTAGGTATTCAAATTAGTAAATCTTTAAATAAAATTACTAATCAGTCTCAGCAATACCTACAATCAGTCTTATTATCAGAATTAAAGTTTTCGGCAGAGTATTTTCCGCTACATACCTTATGAATCCAATTCGAGCCCCTGCAATAACGTAAATTTCTCTACCACAACCAAATTCTTGAAATACGGCGCAAATATCACGATTCTCTACATCATCGTCTTCATCGTCATCACACAACTGAGCGATGGGAATATCATCCTCACTTACGTCTCTTTCTTCCTTTTGCGAGCTTTGTCTTTTTGTTTTTCAGATAGTCATCATCCTCACTTCGGTGCTGTTCATAACTTTCCTTTTAACAGACTTTCCTTTAGTTTGTTTCTTCTCTTAAAAATTCTTGTCTTTTTCAGTCTTCAGTTGCTTTATATTCCAAAATTATATCTCTTACACGATACGAAGTGTTGTGCCTTTCATTTAAACTTTAGCGATATCTTTTGAATAAATTCACTTTTCTTTAATAGTTTATAGTTTTTTTTATAGTTCTTAATCCACTGTATCCCATATCTATAGTCTTTAATCATTCTGTAAGTTAACGTAAGCAACAAAGGTGCGTGACGTCTATTCTTGTGATTTTGAGTATGGAAGAAATCTCTAACCAACAATGAACTGTTTACAGTCTGATGATGGCGATGATGATCTGGTTTTCAATATAAAACTAAGCATTTCACTTATTGCTGTCTATTTTCCTAATGATAATAGCATAATTTGTATGAACACCTGGTCTGTCAAATTTTTGACCAGATCTTTGCATTCATTCGTCCAGTTGTTGGCCACGGCATTGTGTCATATTGTAAGAGAATCTGAAAATATCATATTATTCATTGTTTAGTTAAGATGAGAAAGAGATTGGGAATAGAGGGAGAGAGAAAACAAAGTTCCGAACGAAGTTACGGACGGACCGCAAGTTGCTAAATAGTTGGACCCCGTCCTTAGATTTCCTAAGGAGTTTCCCCTCGCCTTGTTAGATACGTGACTGATCGAGTAAGCGACAGAATATTAAATAACTCCGATTCAATTTTACAACAACTGATAATGCATTATAATATCGATTCTATTCTATTTGAATGCTTCTTTTATTATGATAAAATACTTTATTGTATTGTACCGTCGCAGTTCTGTTCGAATTATCGTTGACGAAATAACAGTGCAGCAGCAATATTATAATGACTCGGTTAACTTTTCAAAACGCAATAAATACCATAAATCAGAGTAACAAGCAGAATAGTTAAGACTGAAATTTTTAAAAACCCTATTGCTTGAAAAACCTTCCCTTTCCGTTTTTCTATTTACCTAGAGATGAAATTCCGTCACAGCCTATAAAAGTTCACTGCTGAACATAGTCCCCCCATTGGGGATTTTGCCATAGTTGCAACATTTGACATGCGGGTTGGCAACCGCAGTTTTGTTTTTTATTTTGGGTTGTTAATTGTTGTCAGGAAGATGCTACTACCCAGCACCTGTATCACCTGTATCAACATATTATGCATCCTATCTCACTCCCACAATCAACGGCACCTCATGTTAAATCAAGCATCATGCCGTTTAGACTACAGAGCGTGCCAAAGAAATAAACATATAGTCGAGGGCAGTCGGGTAAAAAGCGTTTTAAAACATGATATCTCACACAGCCACTTGTGTTGCTGTATTTCATATGATGGGTAATTAGAACTCAAACTCTTTTTCAGTAATGTTAGTTCCATTTACAATTCCATGCTAGTCTCAAAAATAGAAGGGTAAAGATCAAGTTAAATATATTTTTTAAAATAATTTATATGCCCAGATTCACATTGTTTTCCTAGTAAATTTCATTGAAATAAAATGAAATGAATGATTTTTATTCAATATTCGATTCGATTCGAAAAAATACCCCTGTCCTGGGAAGAACCAGCAAGAAACCCAGCGGGACTTAAAAAAAAACAGCATACAATCAATATTATTACAGCATACATTAAAAATCTTGGCGTGCTCAGCAGAGCGGGACAGTATTTCATGCCGGCACACCGCCTGCAACTTTACAAGGCGCAGATTCTGCCGCACATGGAATACTGTTCCCATCTCTGGGCTGGGGCTCCCCAGTACCAGCTCCTTCCACTTGACCGCATCCAGCGCAGAGCGGCTCGAATCGTCGACGACCGAGTGCTTTCCGATCGGCTCGATTCACTGGCGCTGCGAAGAGATGTTGCATCTCTTTGCGTATTTTATCGCATCTATCACGGGGAGTGCTCTGAGGAATTGTTCGGATTAATCCCAGCCATCTGGATGCTTGGCGGTCCACCACTGTACGTTTCACAAGGAGTTTTCCACGTACAACCTCTCTGTGGAATAGTTTACCAACGGCGATTTTTCCGGACCGATACGACCTGGGGACCTTCAAGAAAAGAGCTTACTCCTTTCTAAAGGGCCGGCAACGCACCCGCAATTCTCCTGGTGTTGTGGTTGATCATGGGCGGCGGTAGTCACTTAACATCAGGTGAGCCGCATGCTCGTTTGCCCCTTCTTCTATAAAAAAAAATATTATTACAGGGTCGAGGGTTCTCACGTCTATTATTAATCACTTATAACATTTTTTTTAAACATACTTCAATTTACAACGAATTTATTTTGCACAATTTTTGTATGAATTTTTATAGAACCAGCATGGTGGCGGTCACCTCATTCCCAGGGGTTAATTTCATTTACGTATTCATTTATATTATAATAACCTTTTTTATACAATTTTCTTTAATAAAACATTTAAACTTGTTTGATGACAAATTCTGTACGTTTTCGGGGATTTTGTTGTAAATTTCTTGATTTTTGAATTTCTGACATTAAATTCAATTTAGGATAGTTCGTGTAAAGTAATATGTAGGTTCTATTTTCTTAGTGTTAAAGTCTCCTAATAATATTAATTTGTTCTTATTGTTACGTAAATTTACCATTAATGTAGGAATTAATATTTCGAGTTTTTCGATAAATATGCTTAAATCGCTGCTAGGGGTTCTAAACATTATAATAACATGATTTAATTCGCTTATAATGATACCACAACTTTCTTAATGAATAGGAATTGATAGTTGATTTAAGTATATGTTTTATAAAAAAGAATATATTTGTGGAACCTATGCTACTTCTTTTGTAAATACAAACACTAGATTTCAATTTTTTTTGCTTAAAAGGCACCATTTTAAACTCCTGTAACTTGTGAAAGCTCTCGTCGTTTTCTGTTAAAAATGTTTCCGTAAATATATCGTAATAATAGTATATCTAAAGTTTTTATTTAGTTCAAAAATCAATATTGCTTAATTTAAATTTCAAATTTTGTATATTAATATGGAAAATATTCAGAACGTTCTCAAGAGTGAAAAAAGCTAGTAGTTGGTAACGTTATTACAATTTTTTATTGATTGGTTTAAAATAGAAAGGAATAGTTCCTTTCTTATAATGTGATACATTGTTAATAACATTATTTTTATTAATTTTGTATTTTAATTTTGGCATTAGATTCATTTTAGCAAAGTAGAATGGAATAGACCCATGGTTATAAGCATTTTTATTTTTACAATACAAGTCTCTGATATGTTTCTTTTATGTATAAAATATTCAGTATACTTAGTCTCTGATGTTCACTATTTTATACGTGGTAGAACCGTGTTGCAGTTATATTATGGTTGTAGCACACAAAGATCGGCTTGACCAGGTTAGCAGCTTAATGTTGCTGTATTTCGAATGATGAGTGTAGAGAACTTTACTGGAATTCCAACACAGTTCCTAGGTGTAACAATGTATCTGCATTTTGATTCTTAATCGAAGATTAATGTAGATGTCTATGTGCCACAACACCCGCTTACCATCAGGTGGACTGTGTTCCCCTTCGTCACCCTAATTCAACAAATAATGTGTTGAAGATTTTTGTAATAGGCTATTGTCGAATACATTGCGGATCGTGTCCCGGGAGTCGGAATCACGCAACTATCACGTCAGGACTACGCCGCGACACCGCAGCGATTATGTGATTATGACGGGTCTAACGGCGCCGGGCCAGGTCTGTAATCGGGATTTGGGCTGGTCGGTGGAATAAAGCGGTAACACGAATGATTTTGATTGAGGAAAAGTGAATTCTGTGTCATTTATTGAATTGTACAACTTTGCTCTAATCTCTATATATAAAATCAATAGCTGTCTGTAATACACACACACACACACACACACACACACACACACACACACACACACACGCACGCACGCACGCACGCACGCACGCACGCGCGCACGCACGCACGCACGCACGCACGCACGCACGCACGCACGCACGCACGCACGCACGCACGCACGCACGCACGCGCGCACGCACGCAAGCACGCACCTACGCACGCACGCACGCACGCACGCACGCACGCACGCACGCACGCACGCATGCACGCGCGCACGCGCGCACGCGCGCACGCACGCACATCATAAACTTAACATTTTGTTAACCTTAATTTGTTTAAATTAAATTATTAATTAATTGCTTTTGCGCTTACTCAAGTAGCACTTAACTATTAACTATAATGCTTCTCTTTGACACCGTTTAATCCTAATTGTTGATGTCATCTTGCTGTTGGTAATACTTAATATATGTAACACAATGTATCTTTTGTAATCTTGGGAAGGAGCGGAGTCTCCTAACACAAGTATCATACTTAAAAGGAGATTCCGGCCATTAGTCATGTTACTATTTAAAAGATACTGAATAAAGATTTTTCATTTTCATTTCATTTCAATAGGAGCGATAGACGTATGAACTTGAAGTACGCGGTTTTTAAGATATCGAACTTACTCGGCTCGACGTTGGTGACACACGTGAAGCTTACTCTCTCTGTGTTGCGATGTCGTCGACAGAAGAAGCTTTGTGTTATTTAGGAATTATATCGTATTACATTTTAAAATGTAACAACTGCCAACTGTTCAGTGATGTCTCAGTGATCGCAAGGGTGAAAACTGGCAGCGATCACCGAATGCTTAGAGGCACACTGAACCTAAACGTTAATTTGGACAGATCTCGTCTAATGAAGTCAACGCTCCGCCCCCTCGTGCTCTAATCCAGAATCCCGAAACCTTTCAGCTCGAGTCACAAAACCGCTTTCAGTGCCTAGAGGATTGCAATGCGGTGGACGATATGAATGACAAGCTCGTGGAAACTGTCTATGCGGTCGGAGCTAAATTCTGCAAGACCCGCCGCAGAAGAACACAAAAACTCTCCGATCACACTCTTATTCTCATGGCTGTTAGACGGGAGATGAGGCTGCAATCGTCAACTGATTTGACAGCGAACACTACACATTGAAATAATACTAGTTTTTACGGAATTTATCGCGTATATTTAACTTTTTAAATACCCGACGTTTCGAACGCTTTACAGCACTCATGGTCACGGGCGGGACTGAGATGTTCAACGTCCATATGTCATAGTTAACCGCGGTTACCATAGGAACAAAAGTTAAATTTTAATCTATGGTAACCGCGGTTAACTATGACATATGGACGTTGAACATCTCAGTCCCGCCCGTGACCATGAGTGCTGTAAAGCGTTCGAAACGTCGGGTATTTAAAAAGTTAAATATACGCGATAAATTCCGTAAAAACTAGTACTATTCCAAGATTTGACAGCATAAAGGCAACTGAACAGACAGATCTCCAAATGCAGGCGGCGAGACTTACGCAACTTTAATACTGCACGTATTAAAGAAGCGATCGAGCAGAACCAGGGCTCCAAAGTCTTTGCCAGAGATCTGTCTGCCAGAAAGAGCCAACTTTCAAAGCAGAAGACTGAGTGTGGCAACATCGTTTCCGGGACACCTGAGATTCTGAGTGAGATTGAGAGGTTCTATGGGCAGCTGTACACATAATCGCTGGAGCCACACGCAAGTGTGAGTAACGATCCAAGAGCAAAGCTTATCCGACACTATTCCGATGATATCCCGGACGTCAGTCTGAGCGAGATTAGAATGGCTCTCCACCACCTTAAAAACGGCAAGACCCTGGGCGAGAATGGAATTACAGCGGAGCTTCTGAAAGCGGGTGGAACACGGTACTTGAAGTCCTTCAGAAGCTCTTCAATTCCGTCCTCCATGGTGGCACTACTCCGGAGGCGTGGAGCAGAAGCGCGGTGGTCTTGTTCTTTAAGAAAGGCGACAACGCTTTCTTGAAGAACTACAGACCGATTTCCCTTCTGAGCCGCGTCTACGTGCTGTTTTCGAGAGTCATTACGAATCGACTCGCACGCAGACTCGACGACTTCCAGCTACCCGAACAAGCCGGTTTCCGAAAAGGCTTCAGTACCATAGACCACATACATACCCTGCGGCAGATTGTACAGAAGACGGAAGAGTACAATCTGCCACTTTGCCTGGCATATGTGGACTATGAGAAAGCCTTTGATTTCGTCGAAATTTGGGCGGTGCTACAGTCCCTTCAGCGATGCCAAGTTGACTGTCGGTATATCGAAGTGCTGAAGTGTTTGTACAGTAGGGCTACGATGGCTATCCGAGTACAGAACCGGAGTTCGAAACCTATCCAACTGCAGAGAGGTGTAAGACAGGGTGATGTTATATCCCCGAAACTCTTCACCGCTGCGTTGGAAGACGTTTTCAAGCTACTGGAATGGAAAGAATACGGTATTAACATCAATGGCGAGTACATCACTCACCTTCGATTTGCTGAAATAGAAATAGAAATAGAAATAGAAACTTTTTTATTCAATGTAGATTATAAAAATACTTATTGAACGTCACTTTTTTAATTTACCACTGGTTCGCAAAAAAAAAAAACCTCTGTCCTGGGAAGAACCAGTAAGAAACCCAGCGGGACTTTTTTTTTAATAATAGCTTACAATCATGTTTACAATCAACAACACAAGATAAATTAGAAATAGCTTGGTAGCGATCACCCTTCCCAGGGGTTATTATCATCTATAAATTCCTTAATATTATAATAACCCTTTTTATACAAACTTAGTTTAATAACATTTTTGAACTTTGTGTATGACAAATTTTGTATATTTTCTGGGATTTTGTTGTAAAAGCGTATATATCGCCCCAAGAATGAATTACTGACTCGGTGGAGTCGAGTAACAGGTACTACCAGCTTGTGTCTGTTCCTAGTATTTACAGAATGAATATCACTTATTTTCGCAAAACTACTTTTATTTTTGTGTACATACATTACATTTTCATAAATGTATTGAGAGGCCAGAGTTAATATATTAATTTCTTTAAATTTTTGTCTCAGTGACTCTTTTGGTTTTAAATTATATATTGCTCGAATGGCCCTCTTCTGTAAAATAAATATAATTTCAGTGTCAGTCGCGTGTCCCCATAGCAAAATACCATACGACATAATGCTATGGAAATAACTGAAGTAAACTATTCTAGCTGTTTCAACACTGGTAAGAGTTCTAATCTTTTTTACAGCATATGCTGCAGAACTAAGTCTGCTAGCTAGTTTTGATATATGGGGGAGCCATTGAAGCTTTGCGTCCAGTGGGATTCCAAGAAAAATGGTGGTATCGACAAGACTCAGCTCCTCCCCATTTAAAATTACATTAGTATTGACATGTTTAACATTAGGAGTTACGAATTTCATACATTTAGTTTTAGTTCCATTCAAATGCAAATTATTAACATTAAACCAATTGACTAACTTAGCTATAGCATTATTTACTTCGTCGTAATTTAATAACTGTCGTTTTAATTTGAAAATTAATGAAGTATCATCAGCAAATAATACTATATCATGGTTATCCCCTACTATGTAAGGTAAGTCATTAATATATACAAGAAACAGAAAGGGGCCAAGAATTGAGCCCTGAGGAACGCCCATTTGTACAATCGACCCGGAAGAACTCATACTATTAATAACAACTTTTTGTGTTCTGTCACTTAAATATGAAATAATTAATTTAAGAGCATCATTTCTTACACCGTAGTGTTGAAGTTTCCTGATTAATGTTTCATGGTGAACAAAATCAAAGGCCTTGGATAGGTCACAGAACAAACCCAAAGCATCCTGTGAATTCTCCCATGCATTAAATATGTATTTAATCAGATCAACACCAGCATCAGTTGTCGAGCGACCCCTTGTGAAACCAAATTGATTTTTATGAAGTAATTTATTTACATTAAAAAAAATTAACAATTGATCAAGAATAATTTTTTCAAAAATTTTACTAAGTGTTGGCAGTACAGAAATAGGTCTAAAATTAGAGGGGTCCAATGTACTACCAGATTTAAATAAAGGTATTACTTTACTATGCTTCATTAAATCAGGAAACACACCAGATTTGATACTACTATTAAAAATAATAGATAGTTGAGGTGCGATTGTATCTATTATAGACGCAATAACTTCAACAGAAATCCCCCACAGATCGGCGGTTCTCTTAATATCAATAGTCTTAAAATATTTTACAATATCTTTTGATGAAACTTTATGAAATGTAAAATTCTTTGTACATACATTTACATTTTGTTTAAGTAATGATTCGGCGACGGTAGGAGAAGAATTCAGTGACTTAGTGGTTAAGATCGGAATATCAGTAAAATATTTCTCAAAAACCATTGCAACGTCCTGATCTGATTTAGTTAATTTATTGTTAAAACTTAACTGGTAGTTTGAATTGCGAGAGTTGACCTTACCAGTTTCACTATTAATTATACTCCATGTCATTTTAATTTTATTAGAAGCAGTCTTTATTTTGTTGCTTAAATACAATGACTTGGCTAAGGAGCACACTCTTTTAAATATTTTGGAATATTTTTTTACATATTCCCTAAATTCGACGCTAGGATTATATGACCTTTCATTGTAAAGTTCATATAACCTTTGTCTACTCTTATGGACTCCTACCGTCGCCCATTCATTAAATGCTTTACGATTATTCAAGGAGAATGTTTTAGAAGTAAAAGTGTTATTAAATTCATTGCAAATGAGCTTAAATAATTTTGCATACAAAAAATTTGGATTATTTTGATATGAAAGTAATGGAAGTTTTTTTACTATGTTACTTCTAAACTTCTCCAAGCGATGTGCATTTACTGGAACAAACACTACTTTTTTATCTACTTGCTTTTTGTGAACATAAGGAAATGAAACAAATTGTCCACAGTGATCAGAGCTCAATTTTTGAATAATACATTTATTGAACGGCTTAGCATTTGTAAAAATGTTATCTATACATGTTGCACTAGATTCAGCAATACGTGTTGGCTCCAAAAATAAATTAAAAAGACCATAGGATTTAAACAATGATCTAAATTTAATATTAGTGGAGGAAGCTTCTAGGAGATTGATATTAAAGTCTCCACATATTACAACAGATTTATTCTGTTTATTAAGCTTAGCGAAAACTTCCTCCATAATTTTTTCAAAAGTATCATATAATGAACATGGGGGTCTGTAAACGCTCACAACAATGAGGTGCTCAAACTCAACACATGCCATTTCTACAGTTCGCTCAACAGAGAGGCTCACAATATCTTTACGTTCTTTATATGATAATAATTTACTAGCTAAAATTAAGGAGCCACCTCTTAAAATCGTTTCTCTATTGAAAGAACTGAGCACCTGGTGATTACTAAAGTTAAACATTAAATTATGAGCTTTTAACCAATGTTCAGTAATACATAAAATATGAATATTGTTGCTATTTAAAAACAATTCAATTTCTAGCTCTTTGCCTATCATGCCTTGTATATTCTGATGCACCAGGTGTAAACAATTTTTAATATCATTTTGTGGAGTTATACAATTGCAACTATTAGGGATTTGTAAGCTACATTCTAAACTATTTAAATTATTATAATTGCTAGAGATTACCTCTATTGTCTCATTTTCTAATTTAAATTACTTGGAACGGATTCCAAATTACATGTCAAATCATTATGCTGCTCAATAGGAGCAGATGTCTGGGTAGCCAAGTCCTTGGCTGAGTTAATATATAAATAATAAGATAGCACATTTGCTATCTGTCTTAAATTATATTTGGATAGGTAATACCTATCTGTAGTCAAAAATTTCTTAATTAAATTATTAATATCTATTAAATTAATTCTATTGGTATAATTGTTACAATTCAATGTCAAATTTAAATTATTGTTACATGATAAATTATTCATTAATAAATTTAAATCATATCTTATTTTATTCTCTTGTGGCCAACCCTGTATGTAAGGCAATGTAAACAAGATAATTTTATGTACATTTAAATTATTGAGGTAATCAATATATTTTAATAATTGATTTTTGTTTACATTGCCTCTTCTCCCAACAAGAATTATTAATGTGCTATTAGGAGTAAACTTACTGGTTAAAACTTTATTCATTATATGACTAAACGATGCTCCAGGCATACAATAATTACTAATCAAATGTCCTTTCAAATTGTTATTTAACATCATGCCCAAATTTTTACCTATGTCATCACAATACATAATAACTTTATGTTTTTTAATATTTAAACTACTTTTTAAGTTTTTATTCTGTGTTATGGCACCGTCATAGAGTGTTGGTGAAAATAAGGAGTCATTGCTATTTACACATATTGTCCCCGATGAACATGGTATGGAGCGTTGATTTTCACTCTGATGTTTTATTAAGGAGTCAAAGCGCTCCTCATTGTATTTACATGACTTTACCAGATCATTCATGGCCAATATGTGTTCTTTTATCTCAACCTGAGCCGATGCATATTTATTTGAGATAATTTCTAAGGAGTTTTTAAGCGACAAAACTTCTGAATTGAGACACTCTATTTCAGTCTCATAACAGTTTTTCATATTTTCCACCTCAATTGCATATAATTTAAGTTTATTAATTAATACATGCTTTTCCTTACATATATTTATATAATTTTTTGTATTAATTTTTGTTTTAATTAACTTTTGTACTTTCCTGACATATTTATTAATTTTTATGTATTTCTTTAATTTTCTTCTACTGCATGTAATCCTTTCTGCTGTTCTAGATGTGACAAAATCATCACCAGTCAAATCGATTGTTGTGGAGGGATGCAATGTTTTTGATGATTTACATTCTATGAGCTCATTGAACAGACTTTGAGTTTGGGACACTTTCAATTCATCTAAGTATTGTTTTAATTGCAAAATCTGCTGATTAGCCTCACTTAACTGCAACTGCAATGCAGCAATTAATCTGAGGGATTCCTCATATTCTATGCTGCATCGGTCAAACTCATCGACTGTTTCCTGAAGCTGATCCCTTTCTTTTAAAACATTTGTGTAGTCTTTATGCAACTTAACCATATCACTTTTTAGTTGACTATTTTTGGCAATTATATTTATTATTTCCTTTTCGTTGTCATCCCTTTCTTTAAGCAACAGCTCACACTGCTCTTTTGATGCCTTAAGTTCTAGAAGCGCCATTTGAAGTTGGTTCTCCATTTGGCGCGTTTTGGCGTTGCGTGTATTCATTTTACTATTATGTGTAAATAGCAAAAGAAAACAAAGAAAGAAAACCGAAGAAACAGAGTAAGCTAATATCTAGATCTATGGGTCTACTTACAGATCTCAAATTAAATTATCAGGTAAATAATTCAAATTGAAATCCGAAACTGCACTAATTTAAAAGATAAATCTTAAAATATTAAAGGGATAACAAGAAAATTACAATAACTTACAGAAAGTTCAAACGATGTTCGTTACCTACAGCTGTCACTTTTAGTTGAAACACAAAACACTATATAATTAAAATACTTATGACTTTTACTTATTTTACCAACACAATTAAGTATTATTTAACAACAGTAACTAAAAATTGAGGTGGATATTATCAAATTACAATATTAAATTTTGCTAAATTGTTGGGAGCTATTATTTTACAACTTGTCACTTGGGTTGCCACAGAGTAAAAAAAAAAACGACGAAAAAAACGAAACTGACGATATAGTTCTTATGGCAGAATCGCTGGAGGACCTTAGTACTATGTTCAATGACCTCAATGGTGTCTCCCAACGGATAGGTCTTAAGATGAACATGGACAAAACAAAGATCATGTTTAATGTCCATGTCACACCTATGCCGGTAGTTGTTGGGAGCACTATGCTCGAAGTTGTTGACGAGTACGTTTACCTGGAACAAATAGTCCGACTAGGTAAGTCTAACTTCGACCGAGAGGTCAATCAACGGATTCAACTCGGCTGGGCAGCGTTCGGAAAATTACGACATATCTTCTCGTCAGGTATACTTCAATCTCTGAAAACTAAAGTGTATAACCAGTGCGTGTTGCCAGTGATGACTTATGGATCTGAGACGTGGTCCTTCACTGCTGGCCGTATGAGGACGCTCAAGGTCGCTCAGCGAGCTACGGAGAGGGCTATGCTCGGAGTTTCACTGCGTGATAGACTCAGAAATGAGGATATCCGCAGTAAAACCAGAGTGACCGACATAGCCCAACGGACTAGTAAGCTGAAGTGGCAATGGGCCGGCCATATAGCTCGAAGAACCGATAAGCGATGGGGAAGAAAGGTTCTCGAGTGGCAGCCTCGTACCGGTAGGCGTAGCGTAGGGTGATTCCCCACTAGATGGAGCGACGACCTGGTAAGACATGCAGGAAGTCGATGGATGCAGGTGGCTCAGGACCGTACTTTGTGGCATTATTTGGGGGAGGCCTATGTTCAGCAGTGGACTTGTGAAGGGCTGTAATGATGATGATGACATTTTAAAAACTAAAAAAACGAAGTTGAAAAGTGTAGGTGGAAAGACCTGGCTTACGAAAAGAGACGTTTATCATATGTAAATTTAGTAATATTCAGTTCAGTTAAAAATTATGTTCTTTACGGTACCCAGTCCTTAATTAATTGATTTTCTTCTTGACGTTATCAATAGTAGCATTTTAGATATGCTGCAGCTATATTAATTGTATAGTTGTAGTACGAGTGGGCCGGCTCGACCGGAGAAGGACCACGCTATCACAGAATACCAACGTACGTACCGGTACCAGTGGACAAGCGAGCATACGGCTCACCTGATGGTTAGTGATTACCGCCGTCCATGAACAGCTGCAATACCAGGAAATTACAGATGCGTTGCCGGCCTTTTAAAAAGGAATAGGCTCTTTTCTTGAAGGTTCCTTAGTCATACCGGTCCGGAAAAATCTCTGGCGGTAGTTGAAAAAAGTGAGGTGAAAGTTGCTTTTGAGTGGGTTCCTGGATGATTTAGATTCACTATTGAACCCGGCAGGTAGTGCTGTTGTTGAGATCCGGAAATCAGCCGTGCAAAGCCAGGGAAGGTCGCTAGTCTATACATTTAAATAGAGTTGAGTTGCTATATGTAATATAGAAATAACTGGCTACATATAGAGCTCAGTGGGTTATTTGTTCAATATTAAGAAATAAAAAAACATTTAAAATTTTTGTCTGTCTGTCGCGCAAACCAGCTTATGAACTGAAACAGCTTTTGGTGAAATATTTTCTAACAGATAGAGAACAATAACAGGAGGGATCTAGGCAATATTTTACCCAAAAGCCTTAAAGATTGAATCCAGTCAAGAGCGGGGTGCGTCGCTAGTACTTTAATATATGTAGTACATATTACGATGTTAGCAACGTGTTGTGATCGCTAGTTTGCTAGTGAACGGTTGCATAACCTGCACGGTATTTATCGGCGCCAGTTAATGAAGCATTGCACCACAATCGGCTTAGATCCGTGGCCTCCGGTGATTGAACTATAATCCAGGTTTGCAGGCCAGTTCATGACCGCTCATTAACTTGTTACATCCAAGCTCGTTTTTCTCTATTCAACATCGAGATGGACATATAAACTTTATAAACCAAGAAAGTTTTTACATAAGTAAGTGTGGCAAACGAGCACACAGTCCACCTGATGGTAAGTGGATGCTGTGACACATTTACCATCACAGTATCAGCCTATCAAGTGTCCACTGCTGGACACAGGCCTCCACCATAGATCGCTGCACAGGGTTGGCAATCGCGATTTTTTTATAATTTAGATTGTTATCAGAAATATGCTACTGCGCTATAATTATACTTCATTACTGTTATTACAATAACGGTTTAGTGTCCATAAAGAAAATCGATTAAAAATGTAGATAAATAAATTTTATATTTGTTACAAGCGATGCGCCCTGGCTTCGCTTGCGTGGGATCTGTAGATGTACCGTTATTTACATTTAAGATAATCAAGATTTTATTTGTTTCTGTTTCTGCTGTCTGCCGTTATGAGCCTCGTGACGTCACGGCGCGGAGCCGGCACACAGCCAGCTGCTCAGCGAATTTGCATCCTTCCAGCATTTTCATTAGCATACTTCCCAGCTGCTGTTTTATTTTTGCACTAGGCTACCTTGTTACTATATAGCACAGTTGTAGCGTTATTAAGCATTTGCTTGCTAACAATATCCAACGATACAGGTCTTAAATTTTTCATTAACGTATTAAAGTCGTACGTACGTACTTTACTGTAACATTAGAAAAACAAACGAACTTGTACTTGGTTGGCAATTCACCAAAATATGCTACATAGGTATATTTATTAATTTATCTTTACCCGCACTACTCGCATACAGACAGGTGGATTTAGCCACGAGGTAGCAGCGAGGCACCTCAGGTCTACCTATATATCAATAAAAATGTATAAAATATAATAGCCAAAGTTCAAAACTTTTAGAAATATTATTGTTAACAGTAGAGTGCATGATGTAAAAAATTGGTTACAGGGATTATAATAAATCAACATAATGTAATTTTTAAGCCTTAACTTATAAGCAATTTCTATCTGACCTAATTTTCAGGCCCAGGACGAGGCAGTTAACAACAATATGAAGCCTCTTTTTTGCTCATTGTTCAAATCATAGAATCTTGATAATTTATTTACGGCCTTATCTATAATTGTTGATTACCACCTACTTAGTAATAATAATAATATTTTTTATAATATACATAAATATTAATTATCTCTATGCCTGTCTTTTTATTTGCATTTACTACTTTTTTATTGTACTTTACGTAAGTTTGTATCACTTATTTCAGACCCAATTATTACACATAATATTTAGATGGAGTGACAACCTGGCAAGACATGCAGGAAATCAATGGATGCAGGTGGCTCAGGACCGTGCTTTGTGGCATTCCTTGGGGGGGGGGGGGCTATGTTCAGCAGTGGACTTGTGTTAATGAGTGAATGAATCGCACATATTATTTAAAATGGATTAGTAAAATATTCTAATACAAGATGTTTTTTCACAGAGAGGAGCCAGTACTCGAGGCGCCGATCGTGGCAGCAGCAGCCCAGCGGCGCTCTGCTGGCCAACTTTGACACCAGCGTCCAACAGGTGGGTTTTATTCTTTTATATATAATAACGTCCTCCAGAACGAAAGGTCACGGAGGTCAGTCTATACGAAGACTGCCACCTGTGCAGGACAGGCGAACACAGGTGCACTCTATTTTTCCTCACTCTCATTGTTGTGGCTTCGGAACAGTCCCGATATAACATCCTTTTCCTAAGTGTTTCCTATCCTCCCGCCTCCCCCGTATACGCACTGCTCAGAATGGTGCGCCACCTATTCGTCGAGAAAATAAGAAGCAAGATGGCCGCGCACGCATAAAACGTGTTCGTTACCGCTCGTTTAAAGATAACCCATAAATAAGTTGTAAGACTATCGTGCAATTGCTCGTGTCCATATACATTCGAAGTGCAGTGTGGTATCTGTGTATACACGAGAACTTCAGCCTAAATATACAGACTTCACCATAACCACGATGAGTGCTCCAGTCTTGTGAGTATCCTTACCTTATCTACCCAGTTCTAAAGCTATTTCGTTTACTTCCCGGTTGGGATCATCGGGTTAGCCAGCCCTTGGTCTGGTTGTTCTCTGGTTCCCAAAACCACCCACGAAACACATTGCGAAACATTCAAGCCGTAACACTCATAGTACGACGGGCCGGTAATCCCACACGACCGGAGCCAGGTCAAGCGCAAGGCTAACGGCTTTACGCGCTTTTCAAGGCACGGGAATGACACACAATGAAACACCGCCATTTTTCTAACCAAGAGCTGCTACTGAGAATTTCTCGACATAAAAAGACAACAAATTTTTGTTCCCGAGTTTCGAACTTGGGACCTTATGTTCAGAAATCACGTTAACGACCACTAGATCAAAGAGGCTAGTTATATATTACTAGCTGACTCCTCAGATTATGGTAAATAAAAAACAAGTAATATGTAATAAACTATGTTCAATAAAACCTATTCTATTCTATTCCATGTCCTGCCTTTTTCGGTAGGTAGCGCGTGAGTTTCACTACAATTTTTTAAAATGTAAATATAAAGTTTATTGACGGTCTACAGCGCCACCTATTGGATGATCCTAGCATAGCTATGAACCATCGTCTCGACAAAAATACGAGTATAAGTTCTACCTACATATTAAAGAAAATGGTAATTTACGAACTAATTCCACTCCACTCGTCTCTACACGTGTACACAAATATCCCTTTCACTCAAATTGACTAATGACACATTGAATGAAACTATTGATACGGTTTTTATCGCATTTAATTAACCTATTTTTAATTCCCGACATTTCCATGGGCGCTGTAAAGCCGGGATATGGTGTGGATGGCCGATTGTTAAGGGCTGTGCAGTCACTTTACTATGACTGTAAAGCCTGTGTGCGGGTAGGGCATGACCTGTCACCCATGTTTTGCGTCCAAGCGGGCGTAAAACAGGGTTGTGTCATGTCTTCCTGGCTGTTCATACTGTATCTCGACAGCTGTTTACAGAAGCTGAAAAATAGCTGTTTGGGTGTGAAATTGAGTCACATAAAAGTTATGTGTCTGCTGTATGCTGATGATGCAGTGCTTATTGCACCATCAGAAGCAGAACTGCAGGCATTAGTCACGTGTATGAAAGAGGAATGTGAAATTAAAGGTCTCCGTTTGAATGCTAATAAAACTAAGGTTCTGGTATTTTAAAAGGACGAAGAGAGAACGAAATGTGAAATATGGGTAAATCAAGAATGTCTAGAACAGGTAAATGAAATTGTATACATGGGGAGTGCTTTCAGCCGGGATGGAAGATGTGATTTAGATGTGGATAGGCGTGTCACTGCCGGAAATAAAGTCAATGGTGCCCTGAATGCATTAGTAAAAAGGCAAGGCGTGGTGAAGAGTGCACGCCTTGCAATACATAACGCAGTGTTGGTACCGACTTTGTTATATGGCAGCGAAACCTGGGTATGCCAGAAGAAGCATAAAAGCAAGTTGAATGCAGTGGAGATGCGATCTCTTCGTAAAATGTGTGGCGTTACCATAGCCGACCGAAAGCGAAACGAAGTGATTCGCAATATGGCAGGATTGAAAGATGACTTTATCACAAAAATTGATAGGGGCGTACTCCAATGGTTTGGGCACGTTGAACGAATGAGTGAAGACCGAATGGTGAAGAAAATATATAGAGCGAAAGTAAATATTAAAAGGTGTCGAGGTAGACCGAGACTAACTTTCGAAGACCATGTGAGCAAATTGCTCGAAGAGGGGAGGGTCAAGAGTACTCGGATACCTAGACGTGCATGTATGAAGAAGATAATGAACCTGAAAGAAGCGAAAGAGGTATGTAAGGATCGTGACACTTGGCGATCTGTTCTCTCTGGCTACCCCGTTAGGGATTGTGCGTGAAGATAAGTAAGTAAGTAAGTAAGCTGTAAAGCATCCATGGAAACGTATTATAACGTAGTAGAACTACGCTGCGGCTATATTATGGTTGTAGCACGAATGGGTCGGCTCGACCGGGGAAGGACCACGCTTTCACAGAATAGCAGCGAAAAATAGCAGCTTAATGTTGCTGTGCTTCGTACGGTGAGTGTAGAGAACCGGAGACCTGTTTTACTGGAATCGAGGATTCATCTTAGTCTATATATATATATATATATATATATATATATATATATATATATATATACATCCCGTAACTTATTGTACGTCCACTATGGCCAATTTTGCATATAATGTGGCGTCAACCTGCTTACGACGTCCAATATACGGACGTCAAATAGGAGACCTAGCGCAATGTTCGCAAATTGTCATGCTGATCACAGAAATGTCAAATCTAAAAAAAAATTGGACGTCATTTTTCTTCCAATCTTGCTGTACTGAATATTTACGTAGTTCCGCTAATTTTCGTTGCAAAAATAATAGCGCTGCTGCCGGTCTGTGAATACTTTCATTTATGGCCGTATTTGACTTCCGCACAAAATTAGGAGATGCGACGTTGCCGTTCCGTCACCGTTGCCAACGTGTTACTTGTATTTAGTGATATATGGTTATGTTATGACTGCCTCGTCGGTCTAGTGATTGTAGTAGTGCGACTGCTGATCGTGAGGTCCTGGGTTCGAATCCCGGGTCGGGCCAAAAAATCAATTATTGAGTTTTTCTGTCTAGAAATTCTCAATAGCTGCCCGGAGTCAGGAAGTTGGCGGTGTATTACCCCCGTGCCTCGGAAAGCACGTAAAGCCATTGGTCCTGCGCGTGATCTCTCTCCGGTCGTGTCGGTTTACCGTCCCATCGGATTATGAGAATGAGGGAATACAGAGCGCACCTGCGGTTGCGCTTACACTTGGGCACTATAATCCCGTCCTGCGCCGATGGCTAGTCTCCATTGAGGCAGGCCACTGTGACGGTAATTCGGTCTGCAGGACATTTTTATATAATTTATACCGTGCTTGGTACTAGTAATATTACTTTTGAACTTGTTGTCTTAACCTTACATTTATCTACATATAATATGGACGTCCGAATATCCTAAAACTTTCATACTGAATGATATTTGACACCCGTATTTTTGAATTTAGTTATATTTTTATAAATGTAGATGCGGACGTCAGCTTATCGGTTTATTTCATGCTGCACTATATTTTAACGTTTTACATTTGGTACTAATCTGCCTAAAAGAACTCTCGTTGGGTATTTCGTAAGCAACCCATAATTCTATCTGAGTATAAGTTACTTTCTGATTGAGTACAGGAAGATGGACTCAATTGTAGATATTGACAGGTTTCATAGAAGTTAGTTTCATTATATTGGGACTAATAACCTCTGACTAATAACCTAATATGGTCTGGCGAAGAAACTCATTTTAATATAAGGCTTTACTGCATTAACTGCCAATAGGTTGTTAATTTATACAATAGACCGTGGCATATTGTTGCTGACATAACTCCGAAAATATAATTTATTTATGTATTTATTATTATATAATTTATATATTGTTGAGTTTTGGTGCTCTCACTGCATCTTAAGGATGAGTGCGACAATTGTACCTAATCTGTATGAAATTATTCTCTACTTAACTAGATTCATTTTTGTGAAAGGCTGTTTTTGTTAAATTATGATAATATTATGTTTGGTTTTGCAGTTAGTTGAAATAGAATTTAATTTTTCACACACGTTTTCTAAGCTTCTAAGCATTTTATCATTTCTAGAACGAAACATTTTATAAAACACCAAAATGACTATTTTACACCGCATGGCCATACACTACTACACTAAACTAGGAATAAAACAGTAGCGAAAAATGTCATTAAAGCAATGATCATTAATGTGTGTCTAATAAACAAGGAATTAAAATATAAATATATTCATGGTTATATGGACGACAAATATCGTGCGGTATTAAACTTTACCGATAATCTGACGTCCACATATAGAAATATAACAAAATTCAAAAATATGGACGTCTAATATCATTTAGTATGAATGTTTTAGGATAATCGGTCGTCCATATTATTATGTGTACACAGGTAGTAATTTAAAGTTAAAATTTTGGCGCACATAGTGCCCCAAATATGCTACAAACGGCAATATTTATCAAAAAAGGAATAAGAAAGGTTTTCTAAGCATTTTATCGTTTTCAGAATGGAGCATTTTATGAAACACCAAAGTGACTATTTCATACCGCATGGGCTCCCCACACTAAATTAAAAATAAAGCAATAGTGAAAAATGTCATTAAAGTAATGACCATTAATGTGTGTCTTATACACAAGAAATTAAAATATAAATATATTCATGGTTATATGGACGTCAAATATCGTGCGGTATGAAACTTTACCGATAATCTGACGTCCACATATAGAAATATAACAAAATTCAAAAATATGGACGTCTAATATCATTCAGTATGAATGTTTTAAGATATTCGGACGTCCATATTATTATATGTAGCTAAATCTAAGGACACGAAAATAAATTGGAAAGTAAAATTATCTACTAGCACTGAGTACAGTATACACCGACAAAAAATACCAAAATATGCCTTGAGTACTACATAAATAATCAAAATAAATAAATAGTAAAATGCAATAATCAAGAACAACTTTGGACATTGGATATAGAAGAAGTGGACATCAAATAAAACTTAGTGTGAATATTTTAGGATATTCTTACGTCCGTATATGGGTAAATACTCCGTTCAATGTCCATGTCAAGTACATTAGTCAACTTACACAAGTTTATTTACCTAAGTTACTAAATATAACCAAAGAAACTTAAATGCAAGCAAGCATAAGCGTGGAAAGTTCTCAATGTGCGTAGGTCACAATACGGACGCTAATTAGAGCACAATATGCATGTTTTTAGTAATATAGCGTCCAATATTTACAAAACAAACACAAACAAATTGTATTTCAAGTAACTGCAAAACCAAACATAATATCATAATTTAACAAAAATAGCCTTTCACAAAAATAAATCTAGTTAAGTAGAGAGTAATTTTGTACAGATTAGGTAAATAGTTGGCACTCATCCTTAAGATAGTGATCATAAAACGTAAACTCGCAGTGAGAGCACCAAAACTCAATACGAGCAAGTAGGTATGTAAATAAATTATATTTTTGGAGTTATTAATATCAGCAACAATACGCCACAGAAATTAACAACCTGTAAATGTCTACAATTAGTACTTATTTACAACAGTAATATAAATAATAATATAGTCAATCTATAATGTATCACGGCTGAGCAAACCTAGATATTTGTTCGTATTTAGTAAACGAATAACTAGTTGGTAAATTAATCATGATATCTATCTGTTTTTTTTCCGGAGACAAAAATGATATTGCGTATTTTTCGTAACTGAACATTCTGTGGATTTATTTCATTATTTTGAACAATATACGAAACTTAAGTGACTAAAATTAAATCTAATCTGAACCAGAATCATAAAAACTAAACTTCGTGCTAATGAATCTACCTAATAAAGATCTGTTATTTTTATCTCCTGCGAAAAAAACAAACTATAGGAATCTATCGAATACCTAGGTACATAAACAAAATATCACCTATAAATAAAATATTACAAAGTGGAATAACTAGTAAGAGTGGCAACGTCGCACCATACAAAGGAATTGCGTTAAGCAGGAGAATGAATTAAAAAATATGTATATTACGGGGATTCTGGATAATTTGTAATATGGAAGGGAGTCCTGATTGGTTTCCCTCCGTCTGGAAATATACGAATATTTGTATATAGACATATGGTAAATTTTCAAAGAAATGAGTTAAACACTATCTTTGAAATTATTTAATGGACCAATATTCGCTGTCATAATGTATAAAAATTGCCTACAAGTGGTGGACGCTACAATAATGCGAAATGAAAGGACGTAGGATTAATATTGTGATGTATGAATATATATATAGTTATGTAGTGTTCGCGGAAACACAATCATTACACACAACCTGATTATAAGTGACTGTTACAGCCCATGGATACCTGCAATCTGCATACTAATGTAAATGATGTCATAACTTCTGATAGAATGCAGAAAAAATATCTCAAACTCGCCATATTTATAGACTAAATTTAGACTTTCCATAGACTAGTAGATTAGACCAAGAAGAGCAAGAGCATAAAATACTTTTGAATACAAATTCACGCAACTTATCCTTTTTCGCTGTGTTGTTAAAACTTTTCTTCCACTATCGTACACTGTGCGATTTACGCGGAATTCTCTGCCTCGCCTATTCCTATCTAAAAAGCAGACAATGCATCTGCTCCCGGGTGTTGCAGATGTTCATGAGCGGCCGTGATCATTTACCATCAGTAGAGCCGTATGCTCGTTTGCGTCCTCCACCGAAAAAGAACTTCCAAAACCTCAGTTGAACATCAAGTATACATTGGATTAATTGCTTAGAATCGGCCCTACGAGCCGCGCGCTGTCAAAAATCCTAATCCTAATACCTGTTTAATAACGTGACGCAGAAAAATATTAAGTGAAACCTTACTTCTACACCGTATCATAACGTGTTTTTTTTAATAATTTCTTTTTTTTTCAATGTATTTTCTCTTTTAGAGTATTACGTGGTTGGGAAGATGATACATAGTTATACCACCTACACCACTTTCGAAGCTCAGGTATAAACCATAGGGGTCTTTAAATTCTAGCATTATATATTGTAAGATGTGGATGGTAAAAATTAATAATTTAAAATAAAAAATAAAAAAGTCTTAAATGTTAATGGAGTTACTTGTGATGTTTCGTTTAAAGATGTAGATAGAAGGAAAATTATCAAAATAAAATTATTGCATGAAACATTTACCTAATGTTTACATTAAATTGGGACCTGCATATCATTCTATTATGAATCATAACAAAGAGGTGAAATAAATACAAAATAGAACATTTAAAAAGAATCACGTCGAAATTGACGACAAAGCCGGCGAATCAATTGGGCTCGAAATGGCGAGGATCCGACATGGGATTAACGCGTCGGAGCGCGCGATCGGAGAGGGCTTTTCATTAAATGCCCAATACTATCACAACCATAATTATTTGTAGAGTAGTAACAGAATAGTATTGCAGTAAAGACTTGGCTACTGAGTTAGGTCTGGTAGGTTCTTTACATTTCACAAATTATTTTGTGTCTCTAATAAGTAAACAGCCTGTATTCGTTTCACTGCTGAGCACATGCCTCGTCTCATTTTTGATAGGACCAGCGAAGAGTCCGTCGCACACCACCAATACTTCACAATTAAAAATTTTGATAATAGTCATCAAATCGTGTAATGAATGCGTGTAGTGTGTGCGTTAGTATTTGCGGTAGGTATACATTGTTTTAGATCTATTTTTATCGTTCCATAAATTTTCAATTTAATCATATTCTACCATCTTCAACCAATAATATATAATTCCTTCACGGCCAGATGAAGGAACTCGGTTAAGCGACACATAGTAAAGCGTAACTCAGTTCGTGGGCTTATCCCCTGAGCTGCCGCTACTTATACACAGTCTGTTGTGATTTAATCTTGAATTATACAGATTGCATTTTAAAATCGTATGGGAACCAAGTAGATAAAACTGTCAAGGGAAAGTCCATTTTGTATTCTTAAAACATCCGAAAACGTGTCTTCTTACAAGCTGAAAGTGATCGACTGAGACTTATAAAACCACCCAAATCCGAACCGAGTCTCGCTTTATTAGGGTTCAGTATATATTACGACCAATTAAATTAATAAATATATTAGATTTTGTTGTTCAAATACAATAACCATATATGGTAGATAACATATAGAAATCACAAATTCCACTATAGCTTGGTTTTTGAGATAGACCCCGTGATAGAAATGATTTAAACTTACCGTTTAGTCCACTGCTGAAAATAGGCCACCTCTATAGACTGCCTCGTAGGGGAGTATTTTCCATTATTGGCACGCTTGGCAGGCGGGTTGCCAACCGCAATTTTTCATTTCTAGTCGTTATCAGGAAGACGCTGCTGCCACCTTCTGATCTGTTCCCCCCCGCCGCCTCTCGCGACACCCGCGGTGTGTGGGACGATGTCATAATAGATATTCCCCCCTGCCGCCTCTCGCGACACTCGCGGTGTGTGGGACGATGTCGTAATAGATATTCCCCCCTGCCGCCTCTCGCGACACCCGCGGTGTGTGGGACGATGTCGTAATAGATATTCCCCCCTGCCGCCTCTCGCGACACCCGCGGTGTGTGGGACGATGTCGTAATAGATATTCTAGCAACGCCACCACACGGTAAAAAATAACCAAAATATACTATATAAATATATATATAATGTTCTCAATGAGCTCTAGACAATGAATACTTATATGCCAGTGTAAACGAAGAAGTTCCTTTTCGGCTCCTTTTTATAAATAGCCACCTTGAAAAATCATTCAGTTGAAATTCTAACTTAATGTTGGGTTTTAGGTCAATATTCGTCACTAACTATCCAAATTTCAAGCCTGCAACTCATCCCGTACACAAGCTGGACATCCGTAACATGCGGACAGACAGACAGTAGAGTGACATTAGTAGGGCTCCGTTTTAACCTCTTCTTACAGAACCATAAAAAACAAGTGATTGCTGCACATGTGCAAGCATTATTGGTACATGTGCAGCAACCTTTTGAAAATATAACGAGTCAGCTGCTACATTAATATTAAGAAGTAAGAAACGGTGCAGACAGGTCAGGGGCGTAATGCGGAGCCAAGGCCAGTTGCAAACTTTTATTAGAAAATGATAAAGTATTCTGCTTTTGAGATACGTGTTGCTTTGTGTGACGTTTGAGTACTGTACTATGACCTGACGATAGTAAATGTCACATTATGTTAAACTCAATTCATTTTAGCCGACTACCAAAAGAGGTCCTCAATTCGACTGTATGTTCGTTTTTTCTGTATGCATGTCACGAGATATCGTCGTCTCTTGTGTACCGATTTTGATGATGCTCTTTTATTAAATAAGTAATTCTTCATTCTGTCACATTTGCGGAAATAATTCCACGTCTACTTCCATTATAAAAATAGGAGATAAACTTTTAATGTAAGTATTTAGACAATGTTCTTGTTGCTACCTTGAGCTTGTGATCTTCCTTAATCTACTCAAAATATTTAAAAAAAAGCAAGTATAGTATGCATATTAAAGACTAGGAAGACTCATTTTAAATAATTATAAAATAAAAACGATATATCATGCGTTTATTTGGACAAAAGATAATGTATTATACTATTAATATTATATAATTATATATTGACATAATAATCATTGAACATTATATAAATACTGCACGTGTCATATTAATTTCAATAGGAACATCATCTGTCACTTCAAGAGAGTAATTAACCCAGAAAGAATCTATCTACTATGATATTCTAGTGGTTGACCAACTTCGCACGTCCTCGAAATTAATTTAAATTTCACACAAATTATGTAATGAAAACTAGCAATTCACACTGGCTTCGCACGGGTGACGTCTGGATTTCAACAACAGCGCCACCTACCAGGTCTACATGTAAACCTAAATAATTCAGGGACCCACTCAAAGACAAACAAAATATTTTATCAAGTCGAAAACCAGCGAGTTCAGTGACAAACACTTGTACAGAATAATTGTATACCTTGTATACATAAACATGATTACGGCACGGTATGATTCAAATTAAAAATGAATAAAAACACGGTTTCATAGGAACGCCTCTGTTGTCAATAAAGACAGCTTTTATTTTTCCTTTTGAAGTTATTTCAATACTCATATAATACTGGGAAAAGACGAGCCACGGCGGCAATATCTCAAGCTCTACCGCACGGGGCCGGATCAATTTCTTTTTAATCCGGCCGCAGTCGACCTCGCAGGGAATGGCCCGACCCTCGCAAACGACCAGATTTCACTGCAGCCAATCCCGACCTCTCCAGCTACTTATTGTAAAATATCGTGAACATACAGACTCTAAATGGGCGCGCGCCGCTCCGTTTTTTTTTTTGCGTTTTATTTTCTTTTTTCAAATATTCTTTAAAATTAACGTAATTATTGTACAAACCATATTTTATGTATGAGAATATGTGCTGATTATATAAGCAATAGAATGTCTATTTTCCATACATTCAGATGTCATAAGTTAAAGGAAATGCTGAGAAGATCGAATGGCCAGAAGGCAGATCTAGGGTGCTCTTAGGAGAAAGCTCTAATATCAATCGGGGCTATTCCAGAGGCCCATCACCAACGTTACTCTGACACTGGTTCAAAACTTACGATTTTTGGGAATCGACCTTTGCACACAATCCCAATGCATTTTGTAAACATGTGCACTGAGTAAAGATGTAACGTTAAAGAAAAACGTTTTCTAATTATAGGAGTCAGGCATACGTCTAAAACAGTAACCAGCGGACGCGTCCGCATTAATAGCCCGTATGCTGTCACTGAGTCTGAAGCGAGGCAGTGTAAATCAGTATTCGGAATGACGACGTTATGGCACTGGCGGGATTGCGGTCGTGGATGACCCGTCGGCCTCGGAGAGCTGGAGCTCGGCGCAGAGCCGGACTCGGAGTGTTTTTGTCTCCGAGCAGATCTCTTACTCAGCATTGCACTTCTCAATTTGATTTATATTTGAATATAAGTATCCTACTACTAGGCGCTATTTTAGATAAACTTGTACAAACATTATCTTAGTGCAAAATTTTATCCAAATATTCAGAACGGTTCCCGAGAACATATAGAGCAACCAGCAACATATAGATATATGTACACATGTATAATCTGTACCACATATTTAGTATATGTAGTATTTCTTTTTTTTGACTGCCTCGTTGGTCTAGTGGTTGTAGTAGTGCGAATGCTGGTCATGAGGTCCAGGGTTGTAATCCCGGGGTGGGCCAAAAAATCAATTATTGAGTTTTACCTGCAAGAAATTCTCAGTAGTTGCCCGGAGTCATGAAGTAAGCGGTTTCTCAACCCCGTGCCTCGGAAAGCACGTAAATCCGTTGGTCCTGCACCTGATCTCTCTCCAGTCGAGTCGGTTTACCGTCCCATCGGGTTATGAGAGTGAGAAATAGAGAGTGCACCTGTGCTTGCGCATACACTTGGGCACTATAATCCTGTCCTGCGCTGATGGCTAGCCTCCATTGAGGCAGGCCGCCGTGGCCGAAATTCGGTCTGGAGGACATTATGATAGTTGTAGCTCGAATGGGTCGGCTGGACCGGGGAAGGACCACGCTCTCACGGAATACCAGCATAAAATAGTAGCTTAATGCTGCTGTGTTTCGTATGGTGAGTGTAGAGAACCGGAGACCCTTTTTACGGAAACGAGGCACTCCATTTTAGGCCTTACGGGTGACAACGCATCTGCATTTTGATTTACAATCGAGGATCGATGTAGATGTATACGGGCCGCAGCAACCACTTACCATCAGGTGGAGTCCAAGGCAGCTATTTTGACTATTCCTATAAGGATGTCACTATGTTTGTATGTGTATGTGTGTACGTGCGTGCGTGTGTGTGTGCATTTATGTAAACCTCCTAATTATTGAACGGTTTGACCGATTTGAACGAACTTGGTGGGTTCGAAAGGTTTTCACCAAACTTAGATTTTCAATATTGTTTCAACCCATATGGACCGGCCATTAGATTTTGAGAAATCTAAAAAATGAAATTTTAAACAGATGTAACGATGAACTTTATAATCTAACTGGCTCTTAGACATGGAAAACGAGATCCATTGCTGTGAATCGTTTTATAATCGGTTAATGCGTTGAAGAGACATGACGAAAAAATACGAAAAAAAAATTTTTTTCACATAAGTTTTGAATTTATAGTCTTATCATTTTTTTTAAATAGATTTTATTACTGTTCTTAAAATACCTTGTTCATTGCTACCAGTTACATCAAAATCCGTTGACCTATTCCAAAGTTATCGTCAAAAAATTTAAAAAAAGGTATTTTTTATAATAATTTCGAAATTTTTGCTCGAATTGTTGAGCAAAACGGTCGCTCGTGGACGTTGAATATGTCCTACTAGTCCTACTAATCTTTATTTTATTATAAATGTGAAAGTTTGTTTGAATATTTGTATTTTCATGGCTCAGTGACGTAAAAACATTTTCATGTATCTTGACTATATGATTATAATATTTATAGATGACAAACCAAAATAGGATATAGGCTATATATTTTTTTTAAAATTTGAGTGCAAAAACTTCTTTAATAAAATTTCTATATCTATCAGCTTGAGCTGCTTGCACCATAATAGATAGAATTATAAGATTAAAAAAAATACTAACCAAAGAAGTGATTAACAGGAGCGATTTTTAGTTAAATTAATTTCCGTAATAAAAAAATCGTTGGGTCTTAATTAAACATGAGCGAAGCCGCAGGTAGAAGCTGTTTAGTAATAAAAAATTACGGCTAAGCGGTTAAGCCGTTGGTAATTTGCCTCCAGAGTTCGAATCTGGCAGGGTTGTGGCTGTTTTAAGAAAAACTACTTGAGCGAACGGCGAGTTTTGTAGATCCTTGCTATTATTGTTTCGACCGGGCTTTCATGAAATTGAAATTCGATACCGGTTTTTAACTCAGATTTTGTTGAAATTTACTGATTGTTCCGATGTCGCTCAATAGATTTTTCAATATTTTTTAAATTCATGTGGACTAGGGTTGCCGACTATATTGACTATAAATATTATTATACGTACGGGTCTAACGTAAGGAGACCATTATATCAGTTCATAATGTATTGCAGCCCACCAATGAGCCGCTGTGGACACAGGCCTGCCGTATATATTCCTTATGATAAACGGACATACGGGGCGATAAAAAAAGATTATCTATCTATATAACACAAAAAATGTTTCTACCTTTGTATGTCCGTTATAGACTTTGAAACCGATTTTGATGAAATTTTTTGGTGGTTTATATTCAAATTTGGACTCGGTAGGTAGCGGCGTTGTCGAGACCTGGAAATCACGCGTGCGATGCCGGGGGGATCGCCTAGTAAATAAAATTTATTGAAAGTATATATTTCCTACTTTTTATCTTAGATTATTGATAGGTCTTCGCGCGCTCAGACCGCGCAAAGACCTATTAATAATCTAAACTTTTTATACTTTT
This sequence comes from Parnassius smintheus behrii, assembly GCA_036936625.1. Lineage (NCBI taxonomy): Eukaryota > Metazoa > Arthropoda > Insecta > Lepidoptera > Papilionidae > Parnassius > Parnassius smintheus. The sequence goes on from JAUPFT010000023.1 coordinate 1,292,210, forward strand.
TTACTAAATACAATATTTTAACTTTTACCTACCTACGGAGGAATCATATGTTTTTACTCCTCTCTGCCCTTTCCATCATCGCACAGCCAGGTGGTCGACGGGTCTTCACTCTTCATCAATTTGCAGTCGATATTCCACACATTCGAACCATACGGTTTGCTTCGTTTTCCGCAATTGGTACAACAAAATAGTGGAACAATTTTCCGGCGTCTGCTTTTCCGTGCTAATATAATCTAATCGTCTTCAAGGGAAGGGTGAATAGGCTTCCCCTACGCTGAGACGGTACGATTTACCATCTTCTCTACATGGAAAATCACACTGTCTTCATCACCTCCAGGTGAGGTTGTGGTCAAGCAGCTTACAGTGAGATAAAAGAACCATCAGTTACCAATTACGGCAATTAATTTTCCGACCACTGCACAGTATTTCCGCAGCCCTAATTAAAGTAACTGATGATATCCACTTTCCGATGGGTAATCGCCAACTTACTTTTTCGTTAAATTACTTCATTAATATTGTTGGATTATATATTTGGACGATGAACTGGTTACATCTGGTGACATATTTTGTTGCAGATCCGAGACTGGGTGTCTGTGGAGGTGGACATGCTGCGCGCGCAGTCGGTCGCCGTTGGCGATGTGGATGACATCATGCAACAGTTGGATAAGCAGAAGGTAAGTCCAGAACCCTGCTTAATTAATGGCACAATATTTTTACGTGGTAGAGCCATGCTGCAGTTATGTTACGGTTATAGCGCGAATGGGTCGGCTCGACCGGGGAAGGACCACGCTCTCACAGAATACCAGCGTAAAATAGTAGCTTAATGCTGGTGTGTTTCTTATGGTAAGTGTAGAGAACCGGAGACCCTTTTTACTAGAAATAAGGCATTCCACCTTAGTCTTCACGAGTGACAACGCGAGATTAAATGTAGATGTCTATTGTTCACCGCAACCACTAACCATCAGGTGGACTGTGTGCTTGTTTGTCACCTTATCCTATAAAAAATTGGTTATAATTTTTTATTTATTTATTTTGTTAGGACAACCAACAAGACATACACGAACATAATGTAAATACTAGAAATAACAGGTAAGTTTATAATCTATGGTAACCGCGGTTAACTATGACATCTGGACGTTGAACATCTCAGTCCTTCCCGTGACCATGGGTGCTGTAAAGCTCTCGAAACGTCGGTTATTTAAAAAGTTACATATACGGGATAAATTCCGTAAAAACTAGTATTTTTTCAAGGTAAGTTTATATCGAAGTTAGTCTTAATTAAGGGTTGCCATGCCATGCAATGTGGACTATAAATATGTTTCTTAAAATCATTCTAGCAATTCGCGTTATTATTTATATATATTTTTAACTTGAGCTAAATCTTAGCCAACAGCAATGGACTGCAAAATTTTTCTCATGAATTTTTGAGGCCTATCAGCAAAGATGTCGACGTTACATGACTTGCAGAGCGTGTTATATTGCCTCTGTAACCTCTTTATGGTGGCGTGGTGACCCAAATTAGTTTTACTGCCCTTATCTGAAAAGGTGACGTATCGGCTGACACCCGCTAGCTTGAATAGCACATTGAAATTTATTGAACTTAGTAGATATGGGCAGTCTACGGCTCCGTTGACAATTATGTGTAGCAACATGAAATCCAGCAAAACCCTCCGCTGTCGCAGGGCATTTATTTTAAAATACGTCAGTCGGTATTCGTATGAGGGTAGATCCTTTATTTTGTAGGTTTGGTACGAAAGTTGCCACGAAAACGTTTTTGGATACACTCTATGCGTTCCACGTAAACGTCATAAAATGGAGACCAGACCTGGCTACAGTATTCGAGGCCGGAGTGGGCTTAAGACGACAGTAGCCTAATGGCAGGGCGCGGACCGCGAACTCAAAAAGGTCGTGGGTTCGAATCCGCCATTCGACTACTGGCGTGAACCACTCATGACACAAGCAATTTAAGCTTACCACGACTGGTTAAGGGGAATATTAGTATAGTAGCGATAAGAACCACGAGCAGCCAGATCTCGAACAGACTGGATGATTTTTATTCATCTTCATATCTGGAAGATAATCATCAAACCCATTTGTCTTATAAATTTATCGATTTAAAAAAAAATTACACTAAGTTTTTCGGATGAAGCATATACCGGCCCAGATCACTCCTAGTATTGGTATCTATCTGTTCGTGACGTTTCATTGCAATCGGTTCAGGTATTCGAATTATTATCCAGCACAAACAGACAGACACACAGATAAATAGACAAACATTTATATAGCTATTCATGTTTTAATGGCATGCAAATAACCCCTTAGCTCAGTTAAACGCAGTTCATTTTATATTATCTAAAGACAGACACTTCCATTTTATTTATAGATATACCCTTTAGATATATAGATTTATCGTTAAAATATATCGTTATAGTAGTTTAGTTTTTGTTACGCTCCCTAAATACTCTCCCAATAAATTATTCGGACTAATTCCAGCCGCTCAATTACACCATCGCACATCGTGACAGAATTCGAGATACCATACCACCTGGATGATTATAGGTCCGCTATTGTGCGATACAAGAAGTTTTCTTTCTCGCACAACTTCCTTGTGGAATCGACTACCACCAGAGATTTTCCGGACCGATACGACCTAGGGACCTCCAAGGAAAGAGCCTACGCCTTTTTAAAAGGCAACGCATCTGTAATTCCCTTGATGTTGCAGCTGTTCATGGGCGGCGGTAGTCACTTATCATCAGGTGAGCCGAATGCTCCTTTGCCCCCTATCATATAAAAAAAGAGTTTTAAAGCGTGTTCCTAAAATTGACTTCGTATTTTCCTAATAGTCCAAATACTTATATAAAAACGTAAACATACGATCGCAAAAATTGAATGTATCAAGAAAAAATCATTAGCTATCAGAAAAAGCCGCGGAATCGATCCCCATATACGATACGCTCCTGATGCGAATATTGATGAGAGCAACTTATACTTACCTTTGGAAGTGAGAAGGTGGTCGAGCGCGAAAAGGGGAGGGATGCATACAAAAAGCTGTCGACTACTATTGCTAATGAAAATAATTTACGTAACAACAGTTTTTGCTGTCGACGACTTCGCCCTGACTGTTGCTTCAACTTGTGTAGCTACGGGGAAACAGTTTTTCCTGTGGTTTTTATATATTTTTAATTCAGAAAAGTTAAACATTTTTGTTTAATTTGCAGCGGAAAGTTCAAAAGTCCTTGTTCGTTACAAAACAAAATTTTCATCAAAATTATGGTTTGTAACAAGCAAAAACTATGGACGTACTACTTTGTTCCCGACCCGGAACAAAAATTTTATTCTTTTCAACAAAATATATAAAATTTGTAACAAGCAAAAACTATGGACGTACTACTTTATTCCCGACCCAGAACAAAAATTTTATTCTTTTCAACAAAATGTATAGAAGATTATACAAGAAAGAAGAAAAATAAACAATTGTTCCCTTTAAACTTTCTCACTGAGAACATTCATGTCATGTAAGCTATGAAGCAGATCCTTAATTGCTACTCGTACGTTGCGTCGTACAACAGATAGGTTAATAAGTGAATACTCATGTTTACATGCGAGAAATGTAATGAAATCAATCATCTTAAAACAAAAATGTGCAGTACGATCTAATTCGTAATTGTTACTAATATATTTTTATTGGATTTTGAAGGCCTAATTTTTGTATAGGACCTCACTTTCTGCGTACTGGTGCTCTATTGAATATTGGATGAAATTAAATTTATTTATTTTTCACCCAAAGAAATTATAATTTTGTTAGACTAACGTCAAACAAAATTTTGTTGCTTGTTTGAACCTCATTTTGAAACGGTTAAAAATGTTTTTAACCGTTTCAAAATGAGGTTCCTCTCGCCGGAGAAGAAACAGCGAAAATCCTTCTAACTTATCTTCTGTTCCTCTGTTTTGTCATGCTTTTAATTAAAGATCAAATATTAAAAAAAATGATAAGGAATAGACCCCATATTGCATAATATTAAGTTTGATGCGTGTCAGTGTTAGATGTGTGCTAGATGAACTTGGGGTATTACGATATAAAGAAAAGTGTTGAGGCTCAGAATAGAAACATACGATAACAACCACAGTACATCCTCTAGATTTAGCAATCGTTTCGAAACTTTATTGCTGCGTATATTATATATGTACGTCATAGTGCGTATATTATACGTCATTGTGACGCGGTAACAGTTCTACCACAATGTGTTAAAAGTAACGATAACAAATATTAGAAATTTCAAATCAGATTTTTTTCATTATTACTTATGATGTATTTAGGTATTGTTACGCTGTTCTTATGTGTTTTGATGTGTTTCGTCAACTTCTGATATTAAATTGACAGGTGAATAAACCGTAAATATTTTAAACAGCCTATTAATCACATCTTTTTTAGATGATTTCCGCAAAGTAACATCTGGTTATTTTGATAAACGTTTTATTTTCAAAAGGTCGTTGCCTAATTCTATTTTTTGGTTCAGTATTTATATAAAATTAAAAAAGGGTTTCTACCGAAAGGCGTAGTATGAGCAACTCGCCGCTAGATGAGGCTGCAACAGCTTGGTATAAATTGTATCATGTATAAATACATACATTATACGTAAATCGTAAACCCATATTTAATATTCAATTTACAAAAATATAATGAATAATATACTACAAACCTGTTATTTGATTTCTTTACAGAAATTGTTTTCATAACAGTTCCGTCGATGCTCGCTAGATGGCATAGAATAATATTTTTCTGTGCTTTGCTTTTATTTGAATACTATCGATACTGCATCGCCGTCGGACAAAGGAACTATGTATTTGTCTCTTGTAAAGAGTTTTTATTTCGTCTGACTGAGGTATTTGTATTCCTTCTGGCGCGGCGTGTACATAACAATTTAGCCTGAAATCGCTTGCAGTGCAGAAGCGGTTCAATAAGTGAATGTAAATATATGAGGCTATTTCTCTTGCCGAGCAATATTGTCTAACTTATTTATCATTTAAATAAGTTGGACAATATTGCTCGGCAAGAGAAATTTTTGTTTTTTCTTCACCCCATTTTCGGTTTCCGTTTCCCTTTGTCGCTACTCGCGACAACAACGTAACGGTACGGTGTGGGGTACGAGCTACGAGTAGTCGATATCTTGAACCGCCACTACACGGTTCAAAAGATTTCTATTAAACGATATGTAATTTACTTTTTATTTTGTTCTTTTTGTTATAATTTAATTCGCAATATTTTTTAAATACCTTAATTCATGCCGTAAAGTTCTCTCTAAAGTTGAATCAAATACGAAATAAATTCTTTCTTTAAAATTGGATTAAACTATGAGATAATTTGAACAATGTACAATAAGCTTGTGTGCTTCAAACAAAAGATTTGCTCCGAACAGTCGTTCGCATTGTAACAATAGTTTAGTTCTTATGTTGTTTACGATAGCGATTATTTTCCACTGTACTCGTACAATTAACAAGAAACCCAAAATATCGGATTAGAATTAGAGTAGTAAAGCGACGCTTCTCCATTGTTATGTAAATATGAGAAGTGGCTTGTTCTCTGGGTAGCCGACGCGACGTATTGTCTTTAGTCAGAGTTTATTACGTTTCTGTCTCAAGATTTACTTCTATCTTTGAAATAATGAAAGAAAACTGATGAAGTTATTGTCATTTCCGTCACAGTACGGATAAACACAAATTGATATAGTTTTATCACTTGCTTTACACATGGTTAGCTTTATACGTGGCGGTCACGCTACAACTATATTATACTTTGATTATATACTTATGGTTGTAGCACGAATGGATCGGCTCGACCAGCGTAGGACCATGCTCGCATAGAATACCAACGTAAAATAGCAACTTAATGCTATTGTATTTCGTATGGTGAGTGTAGAGAAACGGAGACCCTATGTGGAAACGATGCATATCATCTTAATTCTCAGAAGTGAGGTCGCATCAGTATTTTGGTTCTCAATCGAGGATAGATGTATCTAGATGTCCATGGGCCAGAGCATCCACTTGTCATCAGGTAGATTGCATATTAGTTTATCACATTTATTCTATAAAAATTATATACGAGTATATTTGACTCCATACTATTTAACGTACCATCGGAAATCGTAATGATTTAGAGGTAAGGCTCTTGCCTGAATACGCTTTCATAAATACGCTATCAACCTTTGTTTGATTAGTGAATCAAACTGAGGTTGATTTTGAGATCTTCAGGAGATACGGTGGTGAACTTCTTTGGGTTGGAGACTTGTGACTTCACTGACAATATATCTAACAGAACAGAAGTCTAACAGAAGCCATAATATTTTTCCAGCGTTTCCTAAAGTCGCCTCGTATAGGGTATTTAGGGCCTAGGCTCTTGTCTGATATTTAATTAAATCGCTATCAACCTTATTGCGATCCGCAGTGTATTTAACCTGCTAAATTATAACGTCATAATTTACCACGTCTTTCAGTTAGACCAAGGCAAGCTGAATGTTCGATAAACAAAGAAAAAATGTTTATTTCAAAACTCTTGAAGTTCTTTAACACGCATCATAGTACGCGCATTCCTATTTCTTGGAAGAATAGAAAATAGGGACAGAATCTTATTATTCTTACTTTCATTATGTCAAAAGAAAAAGACAGGAGGCAAAAGTGAAAAAAGACTATTTCTCTGAAATAATTGTGAGCCCGTGCCTTAGACCATTGAAGCGCGTGCTCAACAAATCACAAAGTTTAAACAGATGGATGGTATTAGAACGTATAGAAGACGAACAAACAAATAAACATTCACTTTTATGTATTAGATAGACTATTACATATGAAGACTTCCTTCAATAGGTGATAAGATATTATTTTTTGGCCGTCGACTCCGTGCGGGGGGGTGGGGGGTGGGGGGGGGGTGCCAGTGTCTTATACGTATTTTCTCCGCCACATGAGCCGCCGCTGTGTTTGCATGTAAAGAGGTTGTAAAATTACAAGGTGTAAGGCATTACATCTTAGTGTTCAAAGGTGATCACGTATCTGTAGCCTTCTTCCTTTGAATTTGGCTGCAGGTGTCCACGGACTGCAGTAGGCATTTACCATCAGGTGGATAATAAGTTCTCTTGTCACGGACTGCAGTAGGCATTTACCATCAGGTGGATAATAAGTTCTCTTGTCACTTTTTTATGACAAGCGAGCACATGGTTGCTGCGGTCCATAGACATCTACATCTATCCTCGATTACGAATCAAAATGCAAATACGTCGCCACCCGTAAGGACTAAGATAGAATGCCTTCTTTCCAGTAAAAAGGGCTCCGATTTTCTACACTCATCACACGAAACACGGCAGCGTTTACGCGAGTATTCTATGAGAGCGTGGTCCTTTCCCGGACTAGCCGACCCATTCGCGCTACAAACTATACTACTAATATAAGATGTAAAAAGACAAAAAAATCATCAAAATCGCTTTATTTTTTAACTTTTTTTTCACATACTCGTACTATATAGTTTTTGTTTTACTGATTTAAATTTAACTTTTTATATTCGTGTACCGAGCTTGATGTAAAAATCATATTTCTCTACCCATTTGTATATGAAGGGCGTCCATTAGTCCAATTACCCTCTTGTCTATTGAGTTTGCAAGGGGCTACGAAATAGATAACTCCATCACGGGATGGACACCATCCTTTTGCACTAATAACTACAGCGGCTGCAACCCTTGCCAACAGTAATTATGCAAATAACTTCCTTTTTGAAAGGGAAGTCGGTCAGCAATAAATGGAGTGATTATTGTAATAATTTATGACTTAAAATCTTAATCCGAATTTATTTTTAAAGTAAAAAAAAAGAATGTATGAGGTGATGGCCACCATGCTGTTTCTAAATGTATCTATTAATACCTAATTGTATAAAATATTGTAAACTTGTAATATGGCAAATTATTGTTTAAAAAAAAGGGACTCTGGGTTTCTTGCTGCTTTTTTTTCGAACATTGGTAAAACTTAAATAACTTAGTTAGTATTTTTGTAATCTATGTATATAAATAAATATTTATTGGCGCATGTGTGAGACATCAGTACTTGAGAACGACTACACCGATTTTGATGGAATTTTTGTGTTTGAGTGGATCCCTGGATGGTTTAGACTCATAATTTAACCGGTTTATGGACCACAACATCTTTGTACTACCTAGACTGCACTAAAAGTATCGGGAATGGAATATTTCCACTGTTCCTGTCATATTAAAATCTTTTTAATTGAAAACTCCTTGGTTTTAAAAATCGAATACCATTTATTTATTTAAAAAAAGATTCTCGGTCTTGTCACAAGGTTTTGTCAAACTTGTTTAGTCGTTGAGAAAATGGGATTGACTCGAGAAAATTCAAGAGCAATGATTTATTATGACTTTCGAAGTGGTTTAACACAAAAACAGTGTGTTGACCGGATGATTTCTGCATTTGGTGATGAAGCCCCATCCAAAACCACAATTTATCGCTGGTTTGCTGAATTTCACGTGGACCTGTCAAGCTCAGTAATGGTCCTCGTCAAGGTCGTCCAAAAACTGCAGTCACCCAAGAAAACGTTGATGCTGTGCGTAAGCTGATTGAGGAAGATCGACATGTGACACACCACGAAATTCAGGCAACTTTAGAAATTGGCAAGAGTCCAATACAAATAATCTTGCATGAACAATTAGGTGTAAAAAAGTTGTTTTCCCGATGGATACCGCATTCGCTCTGTGAAGAGCAAAAAACGGCTCACGTTAATTGGTGCGTCAGAACTCTCGAAGGATTCTACGCAGGATCCTCAAATGCTGTATACAATATCGTATCAGGTGACGAATCCTGGATATACGCGTACGAACCCGAAACAAAAAACCAGTCACGAGTTTGGATGTTCGAAAATGAGTTAAAGCCAACAAAAATTGTTCGTTCAAGGAGTGTTACAAAAAAAATGGTGGCCATGTTTGTGTCCTAAACCGGCCATTTTACGACTATATTCCTCTTGAGGGACAAAGAACGGTTAATGCAGAAGGGTATGCTTGCATTTGTTTGCCACAGGTCGTTTCTGAACTCCGTAAAGAGAACTGCAACCGCCGCATCATCCTCCAGCACGACAATGCGAGTTCTCACACTGCACACAGAACAAAAGAGTTTTTAGAGCAAGAAAACATAGAATTATTAGACCATCCGCCGTAGAGCCCCGACCTAAGCCCTAATGATTTCTATACTTTCCCTACAATAAAGAATAAATTGCGTGGACAGAGATTTTCGTCACCTGAAGAAGCGTGGACGCCTCCAAAACGGCCATTTTGGAGACCCCAACTTACGAATGGAATGGTTGCTTCAATGATTGGTTCCATCGTATGAAAAAATGTGTCAAATTTCGCGGAGTATACTTCGAAAAGCAATAAATACATTTTTAAATAGTAATGTTGTGTCACTTCCTCGATTCCCGAAATTTTCAGTGCCGCCCTCGTATCAGGTGCACTGTGTGCTCTTTTGTCATCCTCATTCTATAAAATAAATATGTAAATAGGTTCGTAATTCACTTTCGCCGGAATCTGCAAACTGTATCTCTTTTGTACTGTGTGTTGTTCAATCCTTTGACTCCAAGCTCGACCTGATAGAGTTCTTCGGTCAGCCGGCGAACTAATTCTAGAACCATGTTCATTTCGAACAAAATTTATGAAATATTCTTTTACGAGCCAAGCCATAAGGTTATGGAATGAACTCCCACTCCAAATTCGACGTGCGCAAACTTTGGAAAGTTTCAAAAGTGACGTCAACAAGCATTACCTAACACTTTGTGGTTATTGAAAACCAATTCTAACAACAGATAGTTATTCTGTGTTTTTCTTTTTTTTTCCTCTTTGTTTTGGATTTATTTATTATATATATATATATATATATATATATATATATATATATATATATATATATATATATATATATATATATATATATATATATATATGTATGTATATATTTATATTTAATTAATATGTGTATGTTTATTTTATTATTATTTTTTATGTATTATTGTGGTATTTTAACAAAATATAGTTTAGTTTGTTAAGATATTAGAATGTAAGTGTAACATAAAACGCACCACCTCCTACTGTTCTTAATTCTAGTTTCTCCTTAGCCCAAAGGTTGTCTGGAAGAGATCGCTCTTTAGCGATAAGACCGCCTTATTGTACATACGTATATATTAAGTTTTCTCTGTAATGTATTTATTCGTTGTATATGTGTGGTGTACAATAAAGTATATATTACTACTACTACTACTAAATAGGTGAGGTTGTGGTTAAGATCCAGGAATCAGTCATGCGAGTCCGGGGCGGATAGCTAATGTGGAATAAAAGTGATTCTATTTTATTACACTTATATTCATTCTCTCGAATTTAATTCTTTCGTTATGTATCCACTGACGACGCGAAGTCTCGTTTTATTAATTGGAAATACATTTTGTAAGACGTCCTTGTTCCGCTTCTTTTAAAAAGTTTTTCTCTTCTAAAAAGGTTTTCTCTCTCTCTTATTTTCAGCATTTAATCGATAGTATAAAGTGAAATCTATTTACAAAAAATACTTTCATATTTGCTTTCAAAATGACGCTTTGCTCTTGCTATAAAAGTAAAGTAAAGTAAGTAAAGTTACAGCCTATATACGTCCCACTGCTGAGCACAGGCCTCCGCTCAGTTCTGAGAGGGTTTTAGGGCAAGGTCAGTCCACCGCGGTGCCCTAATGCGTGTTGGCGAACTTCACATGTCTTCGAATTATTATTTTCTTATTCCTCAGACATGCAGGTTTCCTCAGGATGTTTTCCTTCACCGCCGAGCACGTGGTAAATCATCACTTAAAATTGAAATTAAGAATTTCATTGGTGTCGGCGGGGATCGAACCCAGGTTACTCGCGTTCTGTTAAATTTATGTATAACCATCTGAGCTACCACTGCTCTTAGTTGCTATAAAACATACGATAATTATTACATCATTCTCATCTACTTTTAAACAGTTCTCTGTTAGGCATCCAACACAATAGGAAATATTTGTGATATTCGCGATAATGCTTAGGCATGTGTATGATGATACTGACTTACACTTACCTACCACGACCTGAGAATACAGTCGATCCATGCAACTGTGGAGTTGCAGAAGTGTGAACCATTTTCTCTCGATACTGGGTCCACTTGTTGTAGAATATGGCTGATCAACGAGCACACAGTCCATCTGACAGTAAGTGGTTGCTGTGGCCCGTAGACATCTACATCTATCCTCGGTTAAGTATCAAAGAACTAATGCGTTGTCACCCCTGAGTACTAAGATGGTAGTTTTTTATACTTATTCATCAGAAACATGTTGTTGCCCATCTGCTAGTTCAGCTTTGCTCATACGACTCCCGCGGCACGACACCGGGCAGTGGATATCCTCACACCGCCACTGCACTATTACTAGATATTTTTTTAAAGAATAAAGGTGACAAACGAGCACACAGTCCATCTAATAGTAAGTGAACGATATGGCCCATAGATATCTACATTCTACATTTCTCCCCAATTAGGAATCAAAATGTTCTGAGGACTGAGATGGAATACCTTGTTCCCAGTAAAAAGAGTCTCCGGTTCTCTACGCTCATCATACGAAACACAACAGCATTAAGCGGCTATTTCAGGCTGGTGTTCTGTGAAAGCGTGGTCCTAATGCCCGGTCGAGCGGACTTATTCGTGCTACGACCATAATATGGGAGTAGTGTGGTTTTGCCACATAAAAAATAAAATGATAGGTAATATTCTACCAGTTCAATGTCTACACAATCACAAACCCCATATCGTTCTAGTTGCCATTTACGAAACGCTATGCAAGTCACACAGTTGGCACATTTTTTTTTCTTAGAAGTCCCACATATACAGAAACCTGTAAGTCCCAGACCAACCTAATGGGGTCCTCATTCACCAACTTCATTACCTTATAAAGAGTACTAATAAATATTGTAAGTACAGTTAACGCAGATACTTTTTTTACATCTAAACTTAGTTATCAATAGCAATAATATGAGTATTTAGTTTATTTTCACTTCGGTGGGGACTTCATGGACAGAGTTAAGTAGACGTACACATTCGCCCCTAAAACCCTTTGCTTACAACGTAAAAAACTCTGTAGCTCCATGGTGGCTTGAGCGCTGCGGATCGAGTCTCACAACTTCTGTGTGGCCTATAGATGTACATAATATACAGCATGTAATAAAAACTCTATGGTTGCTGTTAAGAGTCATTCTATACGTGGTAGAGCCATGCTGCAGTTATATTAGTAGTATAGTTGTGGCACGAATAGGCCGACTCGATCGGGGAAGGACCACGCTCTCACAGAATACCAGCGTGAAATAGTAGCTTAATGCTGCTGTATTTCGTATGGTGTAGAGAACCGGAGACCCTTTTTACTGGAAACGAGGCATTCCATCTTAGTCCTCACGGGTGACAACGCATCTGCATTTTGATTCGTAATCGAGGATAGATGTAATGTCTATGGGCCACAGCAACCACTTACCATCAGGTGGACTGTGTGCTCGTTTGTCTCCCTATCCTATAAAAAAAAAGAGTATTAAAATCAATATTCAAACGTATAGAAATAACTTTATTACAGAAAACTTGGCCATTTATGGCCAAGTTTATATTAAAATTAAATAAATTTTTATTTGCTAATTGTATGTATACCGTTTAGTGGCGGTGTAAGACAGTTCACTACCCTATATCGTGCTGTGGGTGTCGTCAGAGTTGACAGAGGGAACTGATCAGGCAATGAGCGTCTTCCCAATAACGACTAAAATTTTCAAAATTGCAAAGTGTGGCAGCCGTTGTGAACATTGCCTTGAGTCAATATACAAGGGAGGCCTGTGTCCAGTAGTGGACTTTATGCTGTAACGGTAACCTTGAATTGTATGTGGTTTTATCACATCTGCGTCGTCCAGGGAGTAAGAGCATTGTCACAGATTAACCGATGCGCGTGTCAGGCAGAGCTATTATAACCACTCCCTTTCAAACTTGGAGTCCGGCTGCGTGGGGAACTACTACTCTCTTAACTTTATCTGAAACCAAGTGTATCGGTCTAAAGGGTATAGAGATCCAATGTAAATAAAGACTATGGGCTAGCAAATGCTCGGAAGCGACCACACATCTGTAGCTTGCTTTGTTTGAAGTGTGTTTTAACGTGATGGAGCCACGCTACAGCTATATTATAGTTGCAGTACGAATGGGTCGACTCGACCGGGGTAGGAATACGTTCTTAGAATACCAGCGTAAAATATCAGCTTAATTCTGCTATGTTTCGTTTGATGAGTTTAGAGAACCGGAGAGCCTTTTTACTGGAAAAGAGGCATTTCATCTGAATCCGTAGAGGTGATAACGCATTTGCATTGTGAATCTTAATCGAGGATAAATGAAGATGTCTATGGGCATCAGCATCCACATACCAACAGGTGGATGCTCGATTGTCACCCATGATTTATAATAATACGATGACCATGGGCTGCAGAAGTCACTTACCGCCGGGTGGATTGTAAGTTACTCTGGTGTTTCATTTTCATAAAAAAATAGAGAGGATCTGGGTATGGGTAACAATTTATGTTTATAGAGCGCCACGACGCGGAAAAAGTTTCAATTAGGGTCAACGCCGTTTAATATAAAGTACACTCAAATATATAATAATATATAATATTCTAAAATGTATTTCTTTTTTTCATTTTACGTATTGTAACTTCTAAATGTAAATAACTCGGTAACTTTTTATATTCATACGTGAGCTGAAATACGAGAGTTTCGGTAAAGTGAAAGTTTTGTATTAGCTATTCTATCAAAAAAGGCGAAAGTTACATCAAAAGAGTTTTAGTTAAAGTTTGAACCTTGTATGGTGAAACTTCAAAAGGGTTCCGGTGGTTTATAATAACCTTTTTTTATAGTATAGGATGATAAACGAGCGAGAGTCCACCTGATGGTAAGTGGATAGTGTTGCCTACAGAAATCTAAGTTTTTACTCATTAAAGAATCAAAATGCAGATGCCTTGTCTGTCACCCTGAGGACTCAGATAGATTGCCTCTTTTTCTGTAAACATGTGGTGAGTGTAGTGAACCGGAGCTGCTATTTCACACTGGTATTCAGTGTCTGTATTATACTGTAGGTTCGCATTTACATAAAACCGCTTTGATGCTGGTTGTTTGCTAGGTATTTAAGTTTTATTGAAAAGCAGATAATAAGTATTTTAGAAATTACGAGATAATATGCTATTTCCTGGCCGGTTGGCCAGCTCGGGAAACGACCACGCTCTCACAGAATATCAGCGTAAAATAGCAGCTTGATACTGCTGTCTTTTGTATGGTTAGTGTAGAGAACGGGAGACGTTTTTTTCTGGAAATGAGGCGTTCCATCATCTTAGTATATAGGGGTGACAACGCATATGCAGTGTGTTTCTTGATCGAAGATAGATGTAGATTTTTTTAGGCCATAACTTCCAATTAACATCAGGTGTACTGTGTGGTCGTTTGTCAGCTTTGTTCTATAAAAATCTTATTTGTATGTAATAAGGTGTGTCCGATAGTAGAATATAATTCGTCGTAAATTAGTATATAGGAGCACCACTTACTAATACTCTTAAAGAAGCACTAGCTAAATATTTCGTCAGTATTCCATTAAATACAACTCTCAAATTTTGTTACGCATGCGTCTAAAATAGGGTTGGAAACGTATCGATGCGTTTTTTTAAAAATATTATAAACTCATATTAAGACACACCAGAAGTATTTCACGACTTCCGATATATGGCGGTATAAACAACTCGCTTACGCCAGGTGTAAAATATGCAGGCTGGCGATGGGCAGCACTGTTAAAGGTGCAATACGTCAGCTGCTGCAAGGGCGAACATCAACCCGCCTGTGACTTGTTTTATATAATATATGTATAAGTGTGATAAATAAAATGTGTCCTTGTTCTTTATCTTGATAGTAAGCGGATGCTAAAACCCATAGACATCCACATCTATCTTCAATTAAGAATGAAAATGCAGATGTCAAGTCACACCTGAAGACTTAGAAGGAATGCCTCGTTACCAGTAAATAGGGTCTTCGGTTCTCTACACTTATACGTATCATACGCAACAAAGCAGCATTGAATTGCTATTTTACGATGGTATTGTGTGAGAGCGGTTCCTCTTAGGTCAAGCCGACCAATTCGACCATGTGTAAACGCTTAATAATAATAATATAATAATAAATCATTTATTTCGGACAACTTGTACATCCATATTGTGTTAGTAAAAATGGCTTACAAAATATGTTAGTATTTTATTAATTGGGATTGAAAATTATACTCATTAAAATAATAATAATAAATTAATTATCTACAATTATATTTGTTACCATAAGTGACCATCAGGGGAAAGGGTATGTTCCCGTGATCGTCACTTTTTGCACAAAGCATTTCCAAATTGGAGAAGTAAATCGGTTTGCTAATGTCTTCAGGATGCTATTGGAACTGTTCCTCACTCTGCTAATCAGGGAGCTCGTTTTTTTACGAATGATGGCATCGAAGCCATCAGTTTGGTATTCCGCAAACATTCCCGATGCACTGCAAAACCGCGGCAGGCCCAACATCATCCTGAAGACATTGTTATACTGGATTCGAAGAGTGTCTAGCGATTTCTTGGTATGCTTGACCCACAGATTTCCCGTGTACATGCTTTGGCAGTATGCCTTAAATAGCGTCACTTTAACCTCTTCTGTACAGCGAGAAAATCTGCGAGTCAACATGTTACCTCTAACCGCCAGAGCCCTTCGCTCCCTTTCAATATCATCATCGTCTTTGAGGCTGCTAGTAATGACATGCCCCAGATATTTAAACTCAGACACACGTTTGATGTTCACGCCATTAAGGGTAATATTTGTTGTATTATTGGGACATTTACCAGCAGCCTCAAAGATCATGTATTCCGTCTTTTTTACATTATATATAAGCCCGTGCCTAGCAGCATACGTCTCACAGACATTCAGCATCTCCCTCAGACCACCGACCGTGGGGCTAAGCAGCACCATATCGTCTGCGTAGCTTATGCTGTTTATACTGACGCCATCAATCCGACACCCAACACGCATGCTACTCAGCCTCACGATGAGATCGTTTAGATATACGTTGAAGAGCCCAGGAGACGTCAATCCCCCCTGTCTCACCCCGCACTCCAACACATACGATTCCGAAAGAGAGTCTGCCCATCTTAGAAAGTTGGTCTGATTGGCATACCAATACTTTAATATATTTAGAACTCCAACCGGTACACCCCTATCACCAAGCTTCCTCCAAAGCAAGTCGTATGACACAAGGTCAAAAGCCTTAGAGAGGTCCAGGAAACAGGCATATACCGGGGTTCCGCGATCGGTGTAATAACGGACGGTATGCTTGACACTTACGATGGCGCTTTCCGTGGATAGTCCGGATCGAAACCCGAACTGGGCGTCATGGATATTTAAATAACTTTGCAAGCAAGAGTCGAGCAGACCGTCCAGTACCTTAGCAATGGTTGTTGCTAGTGAGATGGGGCGGTAGTTCCCCATGTCCGAGACATCTCCTGTCCTGTTCTTCACAATTGGCACCACTACGGTTTTCATTAGGTCATGTGGCAAGTGTGAATGACTTATGCATAGTGTAAAAAACATAGACAGTACCCTCGGCAAGTGAACCCCCGCATACCTCAGGTGTTCAACACTCAGTCCATCGTGCCCTGGAGATTTTCCACCAGTCATCTTATTTAATATATGCCTAATTTGCTTTGCAGTGATATGTACTGGCGGTCCACCCCCTAAGCAACCGGGCATAGAATTACTAGACGCGGTCGAGGAGCCATGTGGCGAGCGCACCCTGAAATGATCTCTAAACGTGTTAGCTATATCAGTAGGGTCATTAATCCCGCCCACACTCACTGGGACATATAATATATCACTAACTAAGACATATAATATATCATATGATATAATAGTTTAAATTATTAAAATAATTATTGTTATGAAAAATTACAAAAAATAAATTATAAAAATAAATATCAATATATTAATTGTTATGGTTAAGTATATTAAATTATTTTGATAATTTCAACTGTTATATAATATGAGAAAAGCTATTAATTGTTCCTACATAAGCCTTCGTGCATAATACAGATAAATATACGGTTTAAAACCGCTCTTGTTTTGTTATGAGATACCTAGGTAGCGAATGTGCTGATAGCTAATGATTTATATAATTAAATTTGATCAATCCACTTCTCTATGCGCAAACAGCCGTTGTTGTCTCTGAAGACTCTAAAGGTTGCAATGTAAACTGCATTCACATATTCCATGTCTTTCACATTTTTTCTGAATATGCATAATATGCTTAGAATTCTGTGAATAAAATGTTTTACATTTGTTATCGGCTTTATTTATATATGATAGTTATACATATTAGTCATTATTTTTAATAAATGAGTCTTTTGTGTACATTAATTTTATAAAATAAGGAATCTTCAAAATGAAGGTATTTTAAAATGTTTTCAAATACTCTTTTTACAAAAATAAATACGGCATAAGCATGTTTTTTATTTTAATAAGGATTCCGCAAGTGTGTTTGCGACAGAATAAATCAAAATGTTTATAAAATAAATTTTATAAACATCCGCTTTCAAACAATATTTTATTTTTCAACTCCGTATTTAAGAATTGTATATAAAGAGTGGAACAAATATTCGGCTAGCGATCCGCCCCGGCTTCGCAACAGCGCCCCCTACCGGGTCCAATTGTGAATCTAAGTCATTCAAGGACCCTGTCAAACGCACACAAAAATGAAAATCGTTCGCGCCGTTCTCGAGTTTTAGCGAGACTAACTGACAGGAATTGATTTTTATTGGTATATAGAGATAATCTTATAAAAAACGTGCAAACTAAACAATTTTTTTATATTTTATTCTTTATTTTGTATCGATAACATCTATTATCGACATGTCGTATGTTTATCACGTACACGCCTATGCGTAGCGGCATATTTACGCATGCGCTGTAAATGGTCCCTCGAGCGCCAGTTGCTAGGCAACGCCGTAGTCCAGACGCCACACGTGCCCCTTGTTATCAGTCTGCCTCTGCTCACGGCCGCGCTGGTGTAATGACATTTTTTTAGTTGAAGATTATCTTTCACGTCGCTTTTTGTACATTATTTTTACATGCTTCTAATAAATTATCATTTTATTTAATTGTCATACATTATTGAACAAAATAATAATAAGTATATATTTCAATTATATTTCTCTTTAGTAAGTGATTCAGCATTTTGTATGATATCATAACATAACCTTCATGATCATTGGAGTCTATTACCAACACACGCACATCGCAACTACTTTTGAACATAGATCTACTCCACAGATTAGCTACAAACGAATCTGAGCTACAAACATCAACAAATTGCACATTTAAATGTATCAATTTGTCTAGTGCGGGGTAGTCTTTAACCTATACTACGTTTTCGTAATAAGTAAGTGTATACTGTTAAGTGTTAACCGTAGAAATCTACATGTTTCCACGATTAAGAATCACATGTATTCATTGTGTATCCACGATTAAGAATCAAATGTATTCATCATGTATCCTATTAGATTAAGAAAAAAATGCAGATGGGTTGTCTCCCCTAAAGACTAAGAAGGAACGCAGTCTCAGATTCTCTACACTCACCATTTTGTGCACATTCGTGCTACAATCGTAATATAGCTGCAGCCTAGCTCTTCCACTTAGACTATTTTTGTTTGACTGCTTACGTTCTTCTGTTTCGTTTAAGCCAGCTAGAGTCAGAGACCAGTTAGCTTCTTTGTTAATCGTATGATAAATTATGTTTTAAAAGTTCACTCGAAACACGCCTATAGCAACGCATAAATTAATTGGGTAACTATTGGACACAGTTAATTGAAATACTTCTAAGCGGAAGACGAATCTGTGCTCAATACCAGCTGCCAAACGCTAAGCCACTGTTACGCCGAATAATTTGAGAAATCGGTGATGTGATTCATCATCATCGTCATCATTACATCCAATTAAAAGTCCACAGGTGATTTGCCATAGTTTTTTCACGTGTATGGCGTGATGGTGGTTACATATTTTTTATTATTTCCAGTTGTTCTCAGGAAGAAGGTGTTGTCCGTTTCCCGTTTGATTTCCCGCTCTCGCATTTTTGACCCTCTCGGGACGATGTGGGGTGTCAGATTCTGCTACACCGCCTCTTCATGGCCTTTATACCTTTAATTTTATACCTTTAATTATTACAGTTAAAGGGTTTCATACCTTAGCTCTAATGTAATTAAACCTTTTTGAAATTATGATATACGATATTCGGCAATAGAATCACGAACAAAAAAGTAAAAGAGGCAACCGGGCAAAAATAAACACAGTGCAAACCGGAACTGTTTACCTTCTACCGTACCGTAATTACCGTCTGGTAAATTAAAAAAGTGACGTTCAATAAGTATTTTTATAATCTACATTGAATAAAAAAGTTTCTATTTCTATTTCTATTTCTATTTCAATTGTTTACGTTAGGAAATTTAGTTCATTCCGATCCAGTTATCGAATTACATCATATACTATACAGTCAAAATATTTGCTTTGGTGTAATTTCAAAATCAAACTGCCCCTAAAATTGCAGAAGTTTCAACCAAGTAGATCCATTTAAACGTGACCCCTCGGACACCTTGATTAATGTATTACAAGTTTAGAAATTAGAGGTTTCTTTAGGAGTAGAGGGTTCTTTTAAAATTGTGGGAAAATTGTAGGGGATCGATAAGAGTGGACGAGTTCCGCCGCGGAACGGCAGTCTAGCCCCGACTGTCGTAAGAGACAGGTGAAATAGAAAAGGAAATAGTAAGAAGTTGGCATATTATGCAGTTACTACCTTTGTATTTGCAGTATACTACACGTACGTACGTATATACGAGTCGGTGTGTAAGACTGAATTAAGACGCTTCTATTTCCTGACATGGTCTTTAAATTAAGTCTGCCAGATCTTCTCTTAAAGTTTTTTATTAATTATGATACGTAATCAGCAGATTTTAGTTTGTAAGTAATTAATGAAGACTCGCTTATCCTCGTCAGTTTTAGCTGACGACGCTAATGAGTGGGGCGTCGTGACGCGTCCCTTGTAGCGCCGCGCCGCTCGTAACCGTATGCGGGGAGATATATGAAGGGGGGGGGGGGGCTGTCTAGCTCGTATTTCGCAACAAGTTTATGATTGCGTGAGAATTTTAAAGAATATTCAAACAATAAGTTTGCACGATTTTGATATAGATAAAGATAAAAGTTTAGTGGCATTGCTTAGGGGAGGACTATGTTCAGTAGTGGATTTGAAGGGCTGTTATAATGATGATATTAAAGTATGAAAGTAAAGTATAATGGAAGAAAGGAAGAACAAAGAAAAGCAGTAGGCCTAGGGTCTACCAAATATGATACAATAATTTATAACTTGCCAACATTATAAGCAATATAAAAATAAGGACACGACAAGCTAGCAATTCTTCTTTTTATTTTTTTCATATTTATACACCAACTATGGTAAAACATGTTGATCCAAAATTAGAATTTTCAGACTAATAATAAACATTAAATGTATTATTATCTACACATGTTTTAGCAAATAAATATATCTTTATCTTTAAACAATACTGACTCATTAAATAAGTTTTACTTTCATAAAAGTGGAAGATTTTGACGTGGATCAAAACTTAAACCCGGCTTAAATAGAGCAATGAAATTTGTACTATTTCTACAAGAGTCGCACTTAATACTTGTTGTAACTACATCCTTTTAATTCGGATGCGACGAAATATATTTAAGAAGCTGTTCGTATGCATTACCAGCGACACCGATTTTTTCCATCGCCGTACTTCCCACTGCAAAATGGGTGGCGTCTCGCTCGTGTATGACCTTGTATGACGCTGGCATCACTTACACACATGCACAATTATACGCACCCACTGACATCATGCTGCTGGTGTAACGCAATAACTGTATAAAATAGATGCTAGTCATTCCTTAATGTAGTGATTAAATTATGAAATGTTAGAATTTATTCTCTAAGATATGAATGCATATAAATTTTTTTATCACTAAATAGAAGATATAAAAATAGCTCGGGTTTATTTTAATCGGACACTCGACTGGTAAGGAAAACTTTTCTTGATCGGATTAAAAATCAGATTTGTCATCCAAATAGAAACGTACCGTAACAATTTATTTTTGGACATGAGATTCTTTCAATTTGGTAGTCTTTACATCGCAACATCCGTATTAGATTGACACTATATTATGACTAGCACTTAACATAAATGTAATTAATATCATCTTATGCTACTTTGTAAATTTAAAAAAAAAAACGTCAATTGGCCCACTTTATTTTGATTTTATAGAATTTCACGTATAATCTTCAACTCAATTTGCACAACTAGTCTTGAGAATAGTTAGACATGAAATGAACAGTATCCTTGAGGTATTTGTCGCACCGATACCTGCAGTGTTAGATGTTTTATTACAATTTTTATTGCTAATTTTTTATTACCTTGTATGTATGTAAATATTGATTGTAAGGATATAATATGTCAAATGTATGCTATACTTTTTTACTTATTGGTGTACCTCATGTCCTTAACCACTGCCCACTGCATACATTTTTAGATTATTTTTAATCGTGAGTTCCAGTGTTCATACTTTTTTGAAACATTTGACCCTTGACCGGGTTCGATTAATTTATAAATGTTTTTTTTTAATAAAAATCACCTTTATACGTATCCGTACTTAACTGTCCTATCCCTTAGCACCGTAACCTTTACGGCCCATCAAGAGTCAACTGCTGAACATGAGCCTGCACTATGAGTTACTATACACTACATGGGCTAGTGGAGGTTCTTACACCATCGTCATTGCACGGTACCTATAAGAATAATTCATAAGGTACTTCAGATTGTTTTACAATGACATAAGTCAATGTAATTAGTGACCTTAATTAATAACTATGCCAAATTCAAACCATGCACATACTATCGCTTAAAAAAACGAGAAGCCACACATTTAATTTTGTTCACGGGAATTAATTATGATTTTTTGTCTCGCTTACTATAATGAACTTAAAAATATATTTGATAAATAAAATAATTGAGTAAAGATATTAATAGTTATTTTGCAACCATCCACTAAATTAAATAAAATGATGTGTCTTCCCTAGTTTGAAGATCACCTCACGCCCTCCCTCAATTGCGTGCACTAATCCCGTCACCACCAATCCCGTCAACACTACTCCCAACGCCACTACTCCCAACGCCACTACTCCCAACACCACTGTTCTAGGAAAGACACACCATCGATGATAATACGACACGTGTTTCGCGTCTACACGAGGCATCTTCAGATGATGTTGACTACGGCGGCTGACCGCTAAGACTTAGATTAGGAGTAGTGTTGCTGGACTTGGTGGTGATGGGATTAGTGCACACAATTCAGGGAGGGCGGGAGGTGCTCTTCAAAATAGGGAAGACACATCATTTTATTTAATTTAGCAGATGGTTGCAAAATAACTATTAATATCTTTGTTATAGTGAATTTCCGCAAAGTAACCTGACTCTATCGATTATAATTGATTATTTCACGTATGCCCATATTTTGTCTGAACATAAACCATGTTTCAAGAAATATCAATAACTCGTGCGTCAAAATCGTGTCTGAAATACGATATTTTGTCCAACCTAGCCGTAAGCTCACGGCATTAAAATATTTAAAAAGAAATAATAAAAAATTTGAATATTACAATCAAAATTAGTTTTAATAATGAAGATTGAGTTTGCTTTTATTAAGAAATTAGGTTTATTTTTATTCTGTTGAGATTGTCCCGGCAGCATGATGAGCCAGTGTCTGTCGGAATTGTTATTCGAACATAAATGGGGTTTATTGATCGAATCCTTGATGGAATTACCTCTACCCCGAATAGATTTTTACCCGGTGCTAGCAGGCTACGTTTATATTCAAAGTCAAGAGCGAAGAGAAACGTCAGGGGAAATGCTCTTAAAAATAATCACCTGTCCTAAAGAAAATGGATGCGAAGAAAAATTGTGTAGAGTCGTTTTCGTCTACTGCGTTGATTTTATTTATTATCTTTAATGATAGGAAGAATTACGAAATCGGGATTACCTCAATGTTATTTACATTGAAAGAATCACGTATGAATCGTTTTATTTAGTAACCGTATAATATGAGAATGAGTTCACTTTTTTTAAAGAGTTTTAAAGGAACTGTATTGTGGGATAGATTGTCTCATAGGGGGTTTTGCGATATGCTGAAAACGGCAGCTTTTTAGTTATAGTCGTTTATCTGGAATTAGGAAGACACTACTGCTTATCTCCTGGTGTGTCTCCCTCAGTCCCTCTCACGACACCCATGGGACGCTGTGGTGTGAAAAGAAAGAAAGAAAGAAAAACCTTTATTCAATGGAACTGTACACATCACAAAAATAAAATAATAAACAGTTAAAATTTAGCAGATTAATACTACAAGTGATGGGGTATATATATATATATATATACCCTAATACATACTAAAAACAAACACATAATGCTAAACATCTGCTATAGCCTTAAGGTTGAGCTTTTTGTAAGTGCTTATATAATAAATGATTTTTATAGTGTGATTTTAAATTATACCTTGAATTACACTCACGAATAGGTGGAGGAATGTCGTTCCAGCACCTAGTAGCTATATATTTGAAACTACCTCTAAAAGCTGCAAAGCTGAAGAACAGTAAGTGGGGTTGGCAAGTGGGTTCGTACAAGACCTGATGTTTTGTCGATTTCTCTATATAAGTTTACTATATACATATTGTGGCGACTTAGTTTTCACGACATCAAACAGTAAATTAGCTAGGTGTAGTTTCTGCCACGCTTTCATTTTTAAAATGCCTGCTTCATTGAAAAAAGGTGTTACGTGAGACCGTTTCGGTATTGAGAAGCAGTATCGTGCACATGCATTTTGTATACGTTGAATTAGACGTTGTGACTTTTCCAAAATACAGGGTCCGTACACTGCAATGCAGTGGGATAATTTTGATAGAACGAGAGATTCACACAGTCTAATTCTTAAGTCCAGCTAAATATAATTCGCGGATTCTGTATAAATCTTTAACCTATAAAAGCAGTTGCGGACAAGCTCAAGTAAGTGTTTTTCAAAACGCAGTCTGCCATCCATAACTAAGCCGAGGTTACGAGCTTCACTTACACGCTCCAGAGGGACATTTAACAACATGATTTTAGGGTTTGATTCTCTAAAAAAATTATTTGGTTTTTCGATCCTAAAAGCATATACTTAGTCTTTAGTGGGTTTAAAACGAGGGAATTTTTTGTGACCGTATTGCAATTCGATTCAGGTCCTCATTGATGTTACTAATTGTAGGATGAAATTCAAGCGAATTGCAGGAAAGATACACTTGTAGATCGTCAGCACAAAGGTGGTATTTGCAAAAATGCATGCAATTAGTTATATCAGCAGTGTAAATTATAAATAACAACGGTCCTAAAATAGAACCCTGTGGGACACCTCTATTAAGTGGTCGTTGTTCAGAAACAAGGGAAGACCCATTCGGTTGATTTAATATAACTTGTTGTGAACGACCGCATAAGTAACTTTGAAACCATTTTATGGAAGATGTTACGAAACCATAAAAAGATAGCTTAGACAGCAGCAAATCTATGTTAATAGAATCAAATGGTGTGAAAAATTAATATTAAAAAACTGAAGGTAGCCGGACTAACTATGACATTGGGACGTCAAACATCTCAGTCCCCCCGTGACCATGGGCGCTGTAAAGCACCCGAAACGTCGGGATAATAATAAAAATAAATTAAAGTAATTAAACGCGATAAAATCCGTAAATAATAGTTTTATTCAGAATCAAATGCTCTTGAAAAATCAAGCAGGGTAAGGATCGTACCTCTACCAGAGTCTTGTGATGTAAGAATATTGTCAACCACGTCGAGTAAAGCAGTAGACGTGCTTATACCTTTTCTAAGTCTCGACTGTAAGTCAGGTAAAATATTGTTAGTATCACAAAACTTGATGACTTGATTATATATAATTTTTTCTAAAATTTTAGAAAGAAACGGCAGTATACTTATTGGTCTTAAGTCTTTCAGATCCTTAGGATCATTGTTTTTAGGTAAAGGACGTACGAGAGCTATTTTCCACGAAGAAGGAAAAGTAGATGATTCAATCGACTTATTTATGATTGCTGTAATCACTTTTAACGTAGCCGGAAGTGTTAAGATGATCATATCCCTACTCAATTTATCAATACCGTGAGCATTTGATTTTATTGATAAAATAATCTTTGCAACATGTTCTTCACTTACATTATGAAGTTTAAGTTCATTACACCCAAATCTATGAAACTGATACTCAGTTAAATCAGAAATGGTTAAATTATTATTCCCGGGAACATTAAGAAAATGGTTAATGATTATATTTGGGTCGTCGAAAAACACAGGAAGTGCTGTCGATTGCTTAATGTTGGGAAAGACGGACTGTTTCAAGTTCTTCCACAGTAATTTGGGGTGGTTTAAGTTATTATTGATTTGATTATTAAAATATGCTTTTTTCTCCCAGTATATACTAATGTTTGACAAATGTTTCAACGATTTATACTGAATTTTATCGCTTTCAGAATTAATTTTCTTAAACTTTGCATAGCTTTTATTCCGAAGTTTCATGATATACCGAACGTTGCTAGTTAACCACGGTGAATTTCGATCACGTACTGCTATAGACTTTTCAGGTGCATAGATGTAAAATATATTTAGTAACAAATAACTAAATCTTGATACCATTTCATTGACGCAATCTAAGTTAATTACACTTTCCCAATCTACTGAGGCAATCATATTATCAAAGTGAATTAAATTTATTACTTTTATAGGTCTATAATTTATAAATTTTAAATGAGGTTTGGATTTAATTATTTTAAAGATTGCCAGAATCATTGCATGTGCTCCAAGATCATACACACGGTTTACTTGTATACCCTTGACTTCAGCATCAGTACAGACGAGGTCTATTAACGTCTCGCTGTGTGCCGTGTGGTGGATATTCTATTGATAGATACGCCTTCTTTATGTCATTTTCTTAAATCTACTAAATCTACTACTCTACTCTACTGCTCTAATTCAGCAGCCCATAGAAACCTAGATTTATGCCCGATTCAATACCAAATTTCAAATGAGAGCATTTGCAATAGTTGTCGCGCTTGGGTATCGTGCGGACAGCCACAGTCTTATTGTTTCGCTTTTTTATCAGGAAGATGATTCTGACTTTCTGTTTTACTATACTCTCTCGCCTCTTGCGACACGCGCAGGATGATATGAGCTAGCGGATTCTCTTACGCCGCCACTACACGGCGTATAAAATATCCCCCCTTTTGAGGCACTGTAGGCAAGCTCATGTTCTATGAATGGAATGAACGTCACTCCTAAAGAATAATAAGAAATGATAACAAAGCAGCATTATGCTACTATTACACGCTGCTATTCTGTTTGTGCGTGATCATTATTCGGTCGAATCGACCAAATCGTGATGCAGCCATTATATAGCTGATGCATGGCTCTACTACATAAAATATTTTCAATTAT
This sequence comes from Parnassius smintheus behrii, assembly GCA_036936625.1. Lineage (NCBI taxonomy): Eukaryota > Metazoa > Arthropoda > Insecta > Lepidoptera > Papilionidae > Parnassius > Parnassius smintheus. The sequence continues at coordinate 1,318,923 of JAUPFT010000023.1, forward strand.
TGGTGTGTTGGCAGGGTGTGCTGCGTGAGCTGGAACAGAAGAAGCCGCAGCTGGACGAACTACTGCACACCGCTGAGAGCCTCAAGGGTACGGAGAACCGGCAACAGCTGCATTGCAAAGGTTAGTCTTATATTACCATATAATATATCCCTGTCTATATCGTGTTATATATATATATATATATATATATATATATATATATATATATATATATATATATATATATAACAAATAATATATATTTTCAGGCCTGCTTGTTGCGATTTTGTTTTTTGGCTAATCGAATCAGCACAATAAGCAAAAAGGACAATTTAATCCGTTCCGACGAATTAATTACTTCACCGCCCTAAATTCGAAGTCTATATAAATTAAAAACTTAACGACTAGATTAAAACAAAAAGATTATTTTAAATTTAAGTGATCGAACAGACACGGAGTGGAGCATTAATTAATTTGTAAAGAGATTTTGTTAGCAAGGTTAACGATGTCTCCTCGATCGTTTTTAGTGATGCCAGAGTTAAAGCTTTTTAGCACGCGAACAAAACAAAAAACGCTAATTATGCTCTTTTTAACAACTTACTTAGCAGGTATTTTAAACACCAAATACTAATGAGGATATTACAATGATTTCATCATCATCATGACAGCCCATCAAAAGTCAACTGCTGAACGTAGGCTTCAAGGAATGCCACCACAGACGACCCAGAGCCACGTGCATCCACAATTGCATTACCATCATCATTAAAGCCCATTACCAAAACCAACATATCAAAAACAACACCTAACAGTGTATGAACGTGTTTATTATAAAAAGAAGGTGCCAAAAAAATCCTGAAGGGAAATGGATGCCACAACTCATAGATATCTACATCTATCTTTGATTTAAATGCTTCTCGTTTTTTGTTCTGCGTTGTCACCTCTGGGGACTAAGACGGAACGCCCAGTTACCAGTGAAAAGATAAAAATTATATACGTGGTAGAGCCATGCTGCAGTTATATTAGTAGTATAGTTGTGGCACGAATGGGTCGACTCGATCGGGGAAGGACCACGCTCTCACAGAATACCAGCGTGAAATAGTAGCTAAATACTGCTGTATTTCGTATGGTGAGTGTAGAGAACCGGAGACCCTTTTACTGGAAACGAGGCATTCCATCTTAGTCCTCACGGGTGACAACGCATCTGCATTTTGATTTGTGAGCGAGGATAGATGTAAATGTCTATGGGCCGCAGCAACCACTTAACATCAGGTGGACTGCGTGCTCGTTTGTCACCCTATCCTATAAAAAAAAAAAGAAAAAAGGGTACAAAGGGATTGTACTATTGAGCTAAGAAATACATTTATATTGTCAGATTTTCATTGGGACGTCTCAATAAAGTTTTTGCCTTCCTTAAATTCATTTCGTCCATTTAATATAAAAAATTGTGTCGTCTGAGTGTTTAATACTTCTGTTTCAATTATTAAAATATTTGGATACTTCTTTAGACATTTGGAACTCCTTTCACGACAGTATTTTTTTGAAATATATGTAAGTTTTTATCGATCTTTATCGGTATAACGAGGTTTTGAGTGTACGCTAATTGTATATTCTATCCGCGGTATTAAAAGCCCATGGGCAAGTCATTCAGTCACCTAATTACGACCACCTAATCACTAAACGTATATTTAAAATCCCAATTCCGGCTGCCAGGTCTGTTTTCGCGCAACGCCTTCCGCAGTTTTCACATCGCCATATCTATAACGAAATACTTACATTGAAAGCTATATAAATAGTAAAAAGGTATCTAACCACACTGAACTATAATGACACCGAAAATTTGATATTAAAGCAAAAATAATACTAAATTATCTCCACGTTTTACACTAAAAAATATTGTATCCATATTTTTTCTAGGAATAATAAATAAATAATAACGCAAGCGACAAATAGTTAAAAACTATCCTCCTAAATTAAGAAAAGATTTGTTCTTTTGTACAACTTCAGTAATTTTAACTACGTAAGTAAAACTGATAACCGTACTCCTGGTCCCCAAGATACAGGCTGTGCCTAGTTTAGGGTCCGCCAGTAATTTTTTTATATGTAATAAGTTTAATTTAATATAATATAAGCTAAAATTAATTTAATATAAGTTACTATTTTTCCAATGTTCAGGTCTGTAGCTCATTTCTAGAAATAAATCATTTTTTATTTTTTTGTAATTTTTATTAGTAAATCTAGAAAAATAAAAACATGTTTGGTATCGGGTAACTTTGTTGGTACCGCGATAAGTTTTACTCTCTTTGTCTATTTTTTAAAAAATCTAAGTGAAATACGAACTGACAGTTCACCTATTGGTAAGTAGCCAGTATAATCCGGGGACACCATCAGCCAATTTCAAACAAACAAGTCTACATGTTAATAATAATAAACATTTATTTCTCCCACTTTTTACATAGTTACAATTGTTTCATAAATAGTTGAAAAGTTTTGAGTAGCTGTGGGAGACAGGAGCCTAAACTAGGTAACCCTGTGCTATGGGTCTCCTGGCTCCCCCTCTTGGCTTTATTACATACTTTTCGATGATAATGTACTTAGACATGAAGTGAGCGTTCCATGTGGAGATCGAATATGAGATTTCCAAAGTGTAATTAACAATAAAAGTCACATAGAATAAATATAACATGCGATATGTTTTAAATAATAATAATAAAAGTATATAATCAAAATTGTGTATATATATATATATATACACATATATATATATATATATATATATATATATATATATATATATATATATATATATATATATATATATATATATATATATATATATAGTGTGTGTGTGCGTGTATGTGTGTGTGTGTCTATCTCACTATTCCGCTTTTACAGTAAATTCTCTGTTTCTTCGTAATTTAATTTCATAAGTCAATCTGTTAATTTTTTCTTACAATTATATTTTGTTACTTGGAAACTTGAGTGTTTTCTATTATCTTTATTATATAACCTCTTTATCCATACCTCATAATACTACTGCTAATATATTTTGGTAATTTTCGAATAGAAAACGTAATATATTTGGTTTTATCAACATTAAGTGAAAGTGAATTTATGGCTAGCTAATGACAGACGGTATTAAAACTTTCTTGTGCAATGTTAAAAACTTCTTCCAATGAATCCCCATAAAAAGTTAGTGCAGTATCATCGGCATACGATATTATTTTTTAAATTGGTTGTCACCTCTAAAGACTAATATGAACTACCTAATAGCCTTTGATGGTACTGGCTCTCTGTGTCCTTCAGACGCCGGTATGCTGCGGTGCAAGCATTCCTTGCTGGTGGTAGAACTAGGTAAGCGGTGGTACCCATCCAGACGAACTCCTAAGTAGACAAGCAGTTCCACCACATAGTAAAAGTAGTAGTAAGTTGTTGCTCTTAGGATTTGACTTAAAACTAAACTAATTATATCAATATTAAAGTAAAGTATACTTTAATATTGATATCATATCAATATCGTTGCGAATATTAATAGCGTTTTAGTTAAAATTTGCGACATCCCTAGCAGCACCAGATCTAGTATAATGACGCGAGGTTCGACAGCGACGTTCGATAGAGAGGCAGATAATTATTATGGAAATGTGGCAACCGTTTTGATTCCTATCACTTCAAATGTCTGTAAGTCTATTAACATGACATTTCTTACATCATTGTTGGATCCCCTAAACTGTCATGAAACTTACGCTTAGTCGTACTAAATTATTTTAACAAACTATAGGTTTTAGTTCTATAAGTACAAATTTCTATTGCAATCTGGTTGTGCAGTATCACTTAAAATCATGTTTGTAATTACGTATTAATTATTATTTAATTAGATTAGAATCATACATTGTAAATACCTTGACAATAACATAAACAACCAAGCCTGTCACTCAGAGTGGTAGGCAGAGATTAAAGTTTCCATTTTGCACGATCCTCACACATCGTGGAATTGAATACCAGCGATTTCTCCAAACCGATACGACTTATATAGACCTTCAAGGAAAGGGACCTTCATATTTGTGCATATTAGTGGTGGCGGTAGTCACTTACTATCAGGTGATCCACATCCTCGATTGGCCTCATTTATATTTAAAAAAACACCTTTCTCGCCTCTGTTACGTCCATATACCTAAGCATACGTACTCGTTGGTTAAGTGTACTTATGATTTGGCTCATCTTCAATATGTCGTCGGTCGATACACTTCCGTCTAGTGTGACCCTTGCGTACCATTCGCTACTGCAACATAAATTTTCTTTGTTACTACTTGTACTTACTATATGTTACTATATACTATTGTGTTAGGTAAATAAACGTGTTTTCATATCGTTACCTAATCAAATATTTTCACGAGTGTGTTACGTCGTGTCCATTATACCCATTTAATAAAGACAATCACGGGACAATGGTATTACTACAGCCTCTCAGTATTTATTTACGAAAATTTTATGTATGTACAGAAAAACAAAAATAGATTTATTAAAAATTATGATGTACACTCTGTTAATTATAGAAACAACCACAAGCCTACCAGTTACTCGTTTCAAAAAAGTCAGTACAATATGATGTCGTAAATGATGCTTTAAAAAAATTACTTTCAGTAGAAATTCTTGTAATCTATATTGAATAAAAATATTCTATTCTATTCTATTATTATTTAGACTTTACTTACCATGCGTCAAAGAAATGAATATAAGTAATATTTCACTTTAGGCTTGACATTCCTAGAGAATTTTAATGCGTAAATTTTATTTAAAGTATTAGTCATTAATTATTGGAGGACTAATGGAGGACAGTTCTTCGCCTATCAGACTCTTAATGAACTCAAGCTCAATGCCTAACAATGTCAATAAACTAATAAAAAATAAAAGAAGAAAATATAGGCTTAGCAAAAATAAGCTACTAAAGAAATTACCTCTTAATAAAGCTTATTATGCCGTCCGTGATTACTCAAAATATAAAGCTTTAGGTGTCTGGCTCCCTTTTTCATATTGCTATGCCTAAAAAGGTACCCATGTATGTTTATGCTGTGAAATGTATAGTCACATGTAATGCAACTATAAATCAAATAAATAATAATAATAACTGATGTATCACATTACTAGTAATTATAATAAGCTCTTATTTATTATTAGCAATCCGCCCTGCTTTCGCCCGGATAGAATATATTTATGTCAATTGTTTCGGATAAGATACAGCCTAGGTTCCCCCTGGCGTAGATGTAAAGGAGGCGAAAGAGGTATGTCTGGATCGTGCCAAATGGAAGTCCGTAGTCTCTGCCTACCCCTCTGGGTGACAGGCGTGAGTGTTTATTATTATTTTATATATATATATATATATATATATATATATATATATATATATATATATATATATATATATATATATAAAATTAAAACTTGTTATTTATGTATTAATAGCATAAAAATGACCCCTGAGTTTAATAGGAGCCAATTATTCACACCGAAACTTCAATTTTATTTGTATGTATACAGGGTTATTTCGCGATAACCGGCCAAATTCGCAAAGAAGGTTCAGAATAAGTTATATAGGCAAATGGTGAAAATAATTTAATTTAAATAATCTCAAATATGCGATATATAATATTTTTACTGATTTTATTGAGTTACATTCGTAAAGGTCCGTCGGTAGTAAAAAACGTTGCTGTCCATAAATTACATTCAATTTGGGATAATTTCAAATAAAAATGGAAGCCTTATTTACTCATAATTTCAAAAAATGCAATAGCAGTATATCATTATTTATATATTTGAACTTAAGTTTAAAATTTGGATACTCTGAAAAATAAACCTGTATATATTAAAATAAATAATGATGACCCGAAAATAGTTTTAAATAATATCATTGTAACACGTTTCTTCATTTCAGATTCTGACACAAGTACACATTGAAACTCATTTTGGTTGTTAGTTTAGGATATATTTGTTGTTGAACCACGATAATTATTCGAGCGGGTTTCGCCTTCGTGTTCCCAAACAAATTCTTCAGCAACTATTGCTTAATAAAGTTGTAATTTAAAAGCTATAAACTCTAAAAGCTCCTGAGGCTAACGCTTAACGTTACATTGAATTTTGTATTAAATTGTTATGAAGGTTTTACATAATCCCGACATAAGTTTTTATAGTTTAATTGTTCCGATTGTATTTTTCGTTTCTTTAGTTTTTATACGTGGTAGTAAAATCATGCTGCAGCTATATTATGTTGTGTCACAAATGGGTCGGTTCGACCGGGGTAGGACTACGCTCACACAGAATACTAGCGTAAAATAGTAGCTTAATGCTGCTGTTTTTGTATGATGAGTGTAGAGAAACGCAAACCCATGTTACTGGAAACGAGGCATTCTATCTTAGTTCAACAAAGTCTTGACTTCTTCAAACACACAAGTTTGTTCCGGTACTCGGCAACTTTTTCCCGAGAAATATTGGCACGGCCGGTGTATTTATTTAAAAAAAGCTATCCAATAAATAACATTTTTCAGCGGCTCAAATCAACACTTAGTTATACTTTACAGTATTCTATGATTTTTCGTATTTTTTGTCACCTTTTTCTTTAAAAACAGATGTTAAATATTGATTCGATAATTAAAAGTAAAAGAAGTTTGAAATAGAAGATGCAAATAAAATATTAATAACAGTAATGAGAAATCTATGAAAAGCAGGTTATGTAAAAATTTTCGTCTCTTGTCGGGTCAACGAGTACTCCGTATCCTTTGTGCTTCAAAGATATAAAAAACCCGTGTTAAGAAAAAGGTTGGCAGGCTGTAAGGGATTACGATGTTCTTAAGGGTCCTCCAGAATTCTGTCGGGTTGACGTAACGACGCGCTCATTTATGGAGCACAGGCAAACCCCTCGAGCTAGGATAGCGTTATTGATGATTCTTGTATCTTTTTAAGTGAATTTGTCTATGTACTGGTGTATGTCGCGTTACAAATATTTTAAGTGTACACAGAAATAAGAAAGCAAAAAGTGAAAATAATAATCTTCATAATCGTACATAATTTTTAGTAAAAATTCGAAGACATTTTTGTTCGTGTCAGAGCCATGCGGAAGCCATATTAGTAGTATAGTTGAAACACAAATGTGTCGGCTCGACCTGGGAAGGACTACGCTCTTGCGGAATATCACCGTAAATATTTCGTATGGTGATAGAGAACCGAAGACTCTTTTTACTGCAATTTAGGCATTCTATCTTTGTCCTCAGAGGTAACAACGCATCTACATTTTGTGTATTAATCGATGATATAAATGTAGATATCTATGGGCTAGAGCATCCACTTACCATCATGTGGATTGTGTGCTCGTTCGTCAGCATTATCCAATATAAAAAAAATGTTAACGAGAGGAGACCGAATCCATCAATGAGACGTAAGATTATGTAGGCTCTTTTCTCTCTTCTCTTCTTTTTTGTCTCGATACATAAGTCCTGAAATCTCCTTGATGAAATACTGCTCCGTCATAGGATCCTTCATACACCTTTTTCTCTTATCGGGTGCACCTTGCGAAAATTTTTGATATCAAAGATGTTGAAATGAATAATCTGAGATCTGAGTATAAAATAAAATGATGTGACTCACCTTGTTTGAAGTCTAGTAAATTACAAACAAACCTCCTGATTATGATTTCTCCTGATGATGCCTCGTTTATAGGCGAAATACGTGTCAAGTTATCGATAATGGTGTGTCTTTTCGTAGTGTAGTGGTGTTGGGATGAGTGGTGATAGGGATAGTGGGTGATAGGACACGCTACTGAGGATGGAAAGTTGATGCTGTTTTAATTATTACTCACGCGGATCTTAACTTATACATTGTCACATCTTTAATTTAACCTAAAATATTTTGCCCTATTATCTAGTACAAGTGTGATGAAGAAATTAGTGTTTGTGTTTGTGCGCATATTTATATCTTGGCAGTATATTACTTCTCATTGACAGCCGTAAGATATAAGTCTCAACGGAGGACAGCTGCGGACCTGGACAGACCACCTAGGAAGGACGGGATAATAATAATAATTAATGTAATATTATTTCACACGAGCGTGTACACAAACACAGATGCATCTCATTCTCGTAGTGCGATTGGACGACAATCTGACACAAGAGAAGAAAGACAAGGCGCAAGACCAACAGCTTTACGTGTTTTCAGAGATACGGAGGTGAAATTTCACCAACTAGCTAACTCCGGGTTGCTTTTAGAAATATCTTGTAAATCCCACATACAAACTTTGGTCCGACCCGGGATCTCATGAACAGCCTTCGACGTCAACCCCGGGAGGTCATGCAGTCGTCGTGCTTATGACTACTAGACAAACGAGATATACATGTTATGCTATGTCTTAAGTTTAAGTGAATTAGTTTTTGCAAAAGGCGACGAATTATTCGCCGACTCCGCAGCGCTATGGCTTAGTATTAAATTGCGGCTTGGGAGCCGTGGGTACGAATCCGACAAGGAACAAGTATTTATATGGCCTACAAATAATTGGTCCGGGTCTGGATGCTTTTCCTTGTGCGATTCACGTTCGTAAATTACGTAAATTACCTCCACTGAGAAAGTTACAGTAAAAGTACAGTTACATTTAAAAGGCAAAGACTGCCTAACAATCTAGGATGTAAATCAAATTCCTCGAAGTATTATTTACTTTACGAGTCCTGAAATATCTAAAGCATATATAAAGGCAACTATACACAAATCACTTTTACCTTCATGCATTTTATAGTAACTCGCCGTTGAGCTACATACCAACCGTTCTAGTGTCCAATCATCAAATATGCATAAACTTCAACAAAACCAAAACGACTTAAACGCACTTCACAATAATACGAGTGTTTTTCTTATTTCTATAGCAATAAAGCCCCGACCAGATTATAGCAGTTTCACATAAAATACAAGCTATAATGGATAATTAATATTAATTGAAATAAATAAGGTTTATAATTAATAGCATATGAGTGGTAATTACTTAAGTGTGATCTCACTAGGGAAGAAAGTTTAAATCTAAATTGTATTTGAAAAGATCGTGTAACTTATCACAATCGTAAAGGAAACTTAAATAATTGGTTTTTGATTAGATGTGTAGGAAAATACCTATAGTAAGTGTTGCTCCTAGACGCCTACAGTTCACCCCTGGGGACTAAGATTGCCACGTTACTCGTAAAAAGTATCTCCGGTTCTTTTCCTTTATTGTACAGCCCAAGAGCACCCGGCAGCCATCCTCAATCAAAGGAGGATACAGATGCGTTGTCACCTCTGTGGACTGAGGTGAAATGCCTCACGGGACGTAATTATACTGGCATTCTATATACCAGGCCGGAACACAGCAGTACAGGCAGTACTGTTTGGTTATAGAAATAAGAGTACTACCATCTAGAAAACAACAGCGTCACGCTGCTATAAAGTAAATAATATAATATAATAGAATAAAACTTTAGCACCAAGCATTGACGTTTGCAACAAAAATTTTACGTGCTAGAGCCACGCTGCAGCTATATTATGGTTGTAACACGAATGGGTCGGCTCGACCGGGGAAGGACCACGCTCTCAAAGAATACCACCGTAAAATAGTAGCCTAATACTGCTGTGTTTTGTATGTTGAGTGTAGAGATCCGGAGACCCTTTTTTACCGGAAACGAGGCATTCCATCTTAATCCTCAGGGGTGACAACGTATCTGCGTTTTGATTCTTGATCGAGGATAGATGTAGATGTCTATGGGCCACAGCATCCGCTTACAATCAGGTGGACTGTGTGCTCGTTTGTCACTCTTATTCTATATAAAAAGACAGAAATAAAAAGATTTTCTTCGACAGAAGTCATGCCAAAAAGGTCATCTCTCAGCATGCGTTGCGGTAAATCAAAATAATGTTTAGGACTTGCATTGAAATGCGTGGTCCTCAGGAACGTTTAAAAATAAGAAATCAATTCAACCACTCCTGACTTAAAGAATAGAAAAAATTATTATTATGACAGTTCTATACATTTTATAGTAGCTCGCCGTTCGTATTTTAAAGCAGTTTTACTGTCAACCTACCATTGCTTCTTCGGAAAATAATGTTTGAAATTAATTTAGCTGTCTTTCTGAACTTGAGTACTCGTAGCGCGTAGTGGGCGGCGCTACGCTGAGCGCTACAGAGTGTTGTATGCTATGTGCGGAGCTCGTAGACGTCTATGCAGCGCGTTTGGTAGTGATGTTATCATATTAATATGAATATCGAAGATTCTTGATAATATTCATAATTAGAAACTTCTGCTTTTGCTAAGTTGCAACAACGAGGGATAAAAGTTTATACGACAAAAGTCTTTTGACATATTTTAAGTATATTTAATTAATAGTTTTATTTTCATTCCAATACATTTATCGTATATTTAATATTGTACGTATATTAGGCAGTGGGAATAATACACCAAAAATACATTTAATTACGATAATTATTTCTTATGTTTACGCGAATATTATATTTGGAATAAAACTACATCTACGGATTTCATCGCGTTTAATTTAATTTTTTTTTGATTCTTAATGTTTCGAGCACTTTAAAGCATCCATGGTCACGGGAGCGAAATGATGTGTTCAACTTCTAACTTTTATTTTTGTCCGATCTAATCAGAACCAGCTTACAGTATCTCGAAGTCTTGCGGTAGTATGCTTTAATTATGATTGATGTAAATACAGGTAAATATCAAAAATATATTTAATCAATAGGATTCAAAAAGGACACATCACTAGTTTTAGAGAGGCGCATCTTGTCAATGTGAACAGCGGCCAACGACGTTGGCAGCCACGTTTCCTGTTAAATAACTGTTTGCGCTGTAATCACATATTATGCTAGTACTTGCATGTCTATGCGTAAGTTTTCACGCCTGAAATGGGCGGATACCAAGCTTTTCCAATCTACTCTCTCGACAGCAGCAACATAACAAAACTACGTAATGAGATATCACATTTTAATGTGACATAAAACTACTATATTCTGTAATGTTAATTATTATTTATAATATTTATATTGACATCGTAAAATACCTAAAGATCAATGTGAAACATTTACTACTGTGAATGTCTATCCGCATTTAAACTTCTTGATTATGACGCCTACAATTGGGGCCTATCTATCTGCCAAGCTTAGCGTTTATGCCAAATCGTTCCTAAAATTGGCAGTAACCCGTTTCCAACATTGCACTTATTAGGTTGTATTTTATGTTATTTATGTATTCAGTTCATTATTAAATCGATAGATTTATTACTAGCAGATGCGTCTTTACTAACTGAACAGTGTTTGACTATAAAATTTTGTCACTATTATTGGTATGGTCCCTGACTGCCTCGTAGGTCTTGTGGTCGTACCCGGGTCGGGACAAAATCTGTTATTGGACTATTTCTTACAAGAAATTCTCAGTAGCAGCCAAGAGTCAGGATGTTGGCGGTGTTTCACTCCTATGCCTCGAAAAGCACATAAAGCCGTTGGTTTGTGCTGTTGTACTCTCCAGTCATTTCGGACTACCAACCCTACGAACTATAAGAGTAAGTGAATAGAGAGTGCTCCTGTGCTTGCGCATACGCTTATACACTATAATCCTGTCCTGCGCAGATGGCTAGTCTCCATTCAGACTGGCCGCCTTGAGATTCAGTCTGGAGGACATAAAAAATATTGTGGTCCTTTGATATGCAGGCTACTGACGTACTGCAGCGATCTTCTTGCAACATTGCTCTCTGAAAATATTTATTCTCATTTTCTATTTAGAGAAGGCAACACACAAGCTTTTCGTATTTACTTGGCTACAGCAAAGCAATCTAGAGCGCTGCTCAAACAAATACATCATATGCACCCTCATAGTTCAACATAATTTCCCTTACAGAAAGGAGAGTCTTAGTTGGAGTGTTAGCTTTTTTATCACCGCTATATTGTGTCTGCCGCTCGAATGCCGACCGCTCGACCGGAGAAAGACCACGCTCTCAGAGAATACCGGCGTAAAACAGCACATTCATGTTGTGTATAAATATGGTGAGTGTAGAGAACCGGGACCTTTTTGACTGGCAATAAGGCATTCTATCTTAGACATGTTTGTTTTGATTCTTAATCAAGGATAGATGTAGATGTGTATCGGCCGCAGCATTCACTTACCAACAGGTGGACTGTGTGCTCGCTTGTTACCGTTGTTCTTTACATATACTCAACAACCGTTCATATTTATTTCCGATTACCACAAATTCTATAAATATTTATTTTATAATTTAAGCGAATGCATTTCAAGAGGACTATAAAGCGTTTCATTGTGATTTCCTTGCCAAAAACATCACATCTAGATACTATTCCTAACAGTATACTGACATAATTCATTTTGTTAGGTTTTGCATTTATTTGTTAATTCTATTTATGTCATGTCTTATGTAATCAGATAAGTATTATAGCAATGACATATTTGCAACGGTGAGTCGTCGGATCTATAAGCTGAAGTGGCACTGGGCCAAACATATAGTTCGAACCACTGATGGAAAGGTTTTCGAGTGGCAGTCTTGTACGAGTTAAGTGAAGTGCAGGGCGGCTACCCATTAGGTGAAGTGACGTGGTGATCTATCTTCAGCAGTAGCCTTGTGGACGGCTGTCATGATGATTATGTTAGTAAGACGACGTGGCTCAGTTTACACATTAACTTCACGTTATGCGGGCGGCACTATTTAATTTTAAGTGTTGGTTTATCACCTTCACGACGGCAAAAGTTGTCATTTTTAGATAACCTGTATATCTTAGAAAAGAAAATCCATATTAGCGGCACATTAAAAAAATCAACGACGGGGTTATTGTTTCAAAACCCTGTTAGGATGCATCTTTACTTTTACCATTAACGGCGGCAAACGAGCACAACTTCCACCATAGATGCTGTGACCCGTAGACACCTACAACTCACTACATCGACATGGATGCTATTTCGTATAAGAATCGAAATACGAGTACATACAATGAGTCGAAGTACAATGACAAACATCAAATATATGAACACATTTACATATACAAAAATCACCCAGGAGTAACCTTACGTATTATTTTCTACTTCGTAAGTCACTAAAATATAAGAGGCCTGTGTTCAGCAGTGAAATATTCTGTAACTTTTTGTTGCTTTACCTTATAAGAGTATAATTAATATATGTATTCAACAGTATAACATCCCTTTATATGTCTACTGCTAAGCAAAGTATTTCCCCAAGTGATGATATAAAACACCGGCCCAAATCACCTGCATCCAACGACTTCCTACATGTCTTACCAGGTCGCCACTCTATCTAGTGAAAGAGCACGGACTCCGCTTACCAAGGTTCCCGAGGCTGCCATTTGAGCATTTTTTTTAATCAATTATTGAGCTACATGGCTGGCCCATTGCCACTTTAGTTTACTGATTTGTTCAGCTATATCAGTTACACTGCGGCAAATATGCTAATTTCTGAGTCCAACACGCAGAGAAACCCCGAGCATCCCGGTTACTCTAATTCTACTGTGGATATCTTCATCACAAATTCTATCATGCCAAGAAATTTCGAACAGAGCACTATCCATAGCTCGCTCAGTGACCTTAAGCTTTCACATACGGCCAGCAGTGAAGGACCACAACTCATATCCATATCCCTGACAATTCGCACTGTTTGTACACTCTTGTTTTTAAATATTAAAGTATACGTGACGTAATTGTAATCTTCCTAACGCTACTCAGCCGAGTTGGATCTCACAGTTCATATCTTGTTCGAAGTTGTGTTACCAAATCTGGCAATGGGTCCAGGCAAACATACTCATATATGTATTATTTAGGAATAAATATCTACTTTTGTTTTCGATATCATACAACAATAGATCCTTTTAAACTCTAATCCATCCCTTGAACAGATGCGATGTCATCATGTCTTGTTGAAGGGCTAAATTCGCCCCTATTCGTATAATTCCGCTTATATTTACCCTGTCTTGAAAACACTGATGATGTAAACGCGCTACCCGTTTTCATTTTAGTTTTAATTAGATATGTTAGCACTCAAAGCTTAAGGAAGTTCTTTACGAGTGTTCTTAATTAATCTGTTTAAGTATTGAATATGTACTTAAAACATCAAGAGTATATATCAGTATTCTTTAAAGTAACGCTTGTTAAAAAGGGATTATCTTTTTTTGAATTTCAACAGATGGTAAGTGAATGCTATAGTCAGTAAACATATGTAATTATCCCTAATTAAGAATCAAAACTCAGATATGCTGTACTGGAAAATCAAAATTTAATTTAGAAATTTGAATTGAATAAAAATATTCTATTCCATTTCTCGTAAGGTAATTTATCACTCGTCGTCCAGTAGGAGTCGTTAAAGATGAATAAGGAAATCTCAAAAACACTTAATGACCTTCTATTAATCTGAATATTAATGTAGGATTTGTATCAGATATAAATTTTTCAGATAAGTGAGGGTAAGCAGCGATGAAGGTTCGAAACGTCTGGTACAACGAGTTTCAATTCTAGACACACCCGGTGATTATGAGTAATCTTCCCACCTATATAAGAGGTCCAGATGTTTGTGGATGTGAATAAGCTGAATAAGTTGCCAGCATCTGTCTTCCCATCCGATTACATTGTGGATGCTTTTAAGGCAAGAGTGAATAGGTTTTTATTAAGTGCACTTTAGTATTTTCGGTTGCATTACCACTTACCATCAGGCGGGTGAGTAGTCAAACGCTGGCTTGGAATAGTAGAATACCGATATCATAGAGATTTTTGTTTGGCCTAAACTAGGTTGATCTATCTATCTATCTATCTAACTAGGATGATACGTCAATATCACATGAAATCACGTGTAATCCCATAAACCATTCCGCGTTACTACGAGCCCCATTCAAAAATCCAGCTGTAGTACTCTAGCTAGAGCACGGTAACAGCAAATCGCTGAGAGTCAGCGCGGCGTTATCGCGGCAAGCGGCGTGATCGTTACCGTATGGGCGGGCGGGGAGCCAGTCGCCGCCCGCCCGCGCGTCACTACACACGCGTCGGCCGCCCTCGGCGTCCCCGCCCGTGCCAAGTGGCCTATAACCACACATATCAGTGTTTACCCTAGTGTTGTTTATCGTGTTTTTACAAGGTTAATTGGAACCCCTTTTACACCGATCCTCTTTACCTCATCAATATTGTGATTTGTGCTTCCGGCTGATAATTCGTTTGTTATCACTAACTACCGGTTTACGGCTTCCGTGAACCCGGAAGAAATTCTAAATGATTGCTTTTAATCAGCGAAATATGTCGTTTAACTTATCAATTACTTATCGGTGTGGTGAGAGCATTTTCTTGGAATGTATTTTGTGATTTTATCACCGCGGATTTGTTTTAAAATTAAAAATGTATACTAACTCTTAATCGTAACTGTATTTGTTTGTATTTGTAAATAAGCCTTTTATAAAACCATTTACAAGTTACAAGATTGCGTGTGTATACCAAATAAACATTCCGTTTCTTTTCGGTATAAATATCGAATATGTCAAGTTTGTGTCAAACATTGTAAAATTAATTGTTTTAAAACAGTTTATTTTGTAAATTTGTGTTTGCGTATTCAAACACCAAGTTTAAAGTATAGAAAAATATTATGCACTGCTGAAAATATAAGTTAAGGATCAAATTAAACTTGTATCATAATATCTGAGAAAATAATTGTGTGTTCAATGTTATCTGTTTTTTCATAAAACTAAAGTGACAAACTAACTTATAGTTCATCTGATGGTAAGTGGTTGCTGTGGTCCATACACATCTATATTTATCCTCAGTAAAAATCGAAACGTAAATGCGTTGTCACTTCCGCGGACTATGACGGAATGGCTTGTTTCCGTTGTAAAGGGGCTCCGGTTCTATACACTCAACATATAAAACACAGTACCTGTAATTTAACGCTTGTATTCTGTAAGAGCATGGTCCTTCTCCGATCGAGCCAACCTAGCTGAAGCGTGGCTCTACCACGTATACATGGAACGCCTAACAGCCTACAGACCGGGACACAGTTGTGCACGCATTGCTGTTTTGCGGCAGAAAAAGATTAAAGGGGTGTTACCTTCCCAAACGGACTCCTGGGCAGGGAAGAAGTCCTAATAACACCTACCTAATTAATATACATATATTGGCACCATAATAATATGTAGGACATGTTTTCCTTTTTTGCAACATTGCTTCATTATAACCTATTCCTTAACCGTGTAGTGGCGGTATAAGAATATCCGCTACCCCATGTCATCCCGTGAGTGCCGTAAGAGGCGACAGGGGGAAACAGGCAGGAGATGGGCAGCAGCGTCTTCTTAATAACGAATTAAGAAAAAGCTGCGGTTACTAACCCGCTTCCCAAGCGTGGCAATTATTACAAATATCTCTACTATAAGGCAAACTATGGGGGAAACCTATGTTCAGCAGTAGACTTTAATAGGTTTAATGTAACGTTAACCTATCTCTTTACAGATTTTTTGTCTAGTCGTTCGCTCTCCTTCTTCGTATATGTCCACTACTGGAGATGTTGGTACACATATTACTTTCATATGTTTCTAAGAATGGTAGATATAAAATAAATTTTTTTACGATTTTACTGCAAATTAGTAAAATTTGTTTCATTTCATGTCCGTACAGAACAAAACCACTGCTAGACATGGACCCCTGCTGCCTGCTGTGAGGAGAATTTTTACCAATCGTCACGCTTTACCGGCCGATTGACGATCGCAGTTCAGACTTCTTGCACTTTTTTGTCACCGGTGTAGGTACAAAAATTGAATAAATGAGATGGTTACATCGCCGGCTATAGCAAGCCATAAGATTTTTGGGCATTTCCAGTCACATTTCCATTCACAGTCATCTCTTACAACACCCACGGAATGCTACAGGTTGATGCATTCGTTTACGCCGTCGTCTCCTACACGACAATATCTTATTTTCAACCGACTTTTAAAGAAGGAGGTTCTTAATTCGATTGTATTTTATAGGTGAGTTACCTCAGAACTTTTACTAGGTGAACCGATATTGATGATTCTTTTTTATTTTAAAGCTAGTGCTTCTCATGTGGTTCCCTATAAATTAGATCAAGATCTGACTAGCAGTTTTGAGTTATTCTTAATCATGCTTATTCAATTGACTTTCATACATTGATATTGTTCTCATTTTATTCATACTGTTATAGCACAGACTCGGCTCCACGCCGTGGTAGAGGCGTAAAATATACTACCCTTTATTCGCACCATGAGGAACCATATAAACACTGAACTCATTTGGGTTGAGCGCTGGCTTGATACGGGCATTGGAGTCCCTTTATAGGGACTCTAGTGCTTGTGTTAGGATCAACGGGGTCTACTCGGACTGGTTTGACATCCATAAAGGTGTCACACAGGGCTGTGTGGCTTCCCCGTGGCTGTTCAGCCTATTTATGGACAGTTGTTTGCAAAATTTGAAAGTTGAAGAATGCGGATTAAGAATGGGTGAGTTAACCGTCAAATGCCTTTTGTACGCCGATCATCAAGTTATCCTTGCGTCGTCGGTGGCGGAGTTGCAAATGATGGTTACATTAATGAACAGATCATTAAAAGAAAGGGGTATGAAAGTGAACGCAAGTAAGACGAAGGTTATGGTTTTTGAAAGAGAAGAAAGTAAAACGATTTGTGAAATAAGAATAGAAGGAGAGTTGGTCGAGCAAGTAGATGAGTTTGTATATTTGGGCTGCGTATTTAGCAGGGATGGGAGATATGATAATGATATAGAACGACGAGTGAACGCAGGAAATAGAGTGAATGGGGCTCTATTGTGGAAAGTAAGAATGTGTCAAAAAAGGCACGCCCCAATGCGTGTTGGCGAACTACACATGTCTTCGAAATATTTTTTTTCTTATTTCTCTGACATGCAGGTTTCCTCACGATGTTTTCCTTCACCGCCGAACACGTGGTAAATCAAAACTTAAAATTGCAATTAACAATTTCATTTGTGCCGGTGAGGATCGAACCCGGTTTGCTCGCGTACTGTGACATTTAAAGCGAGCGCTAACCATCCGAGCTACCACGGCTCGAAGCGTGGTAACTGTAGCAAAATTCCCTACGAGGCAATAACTGGGAGAGGCCTATGTTCAGCCGTGTGGCTTAATAAGCTGTAACGGATGCATGGGTGAATGCTGGCTTGCATTAGTGATTATGAAAAGAATATACGCTCTACAATCAGCAGTAAATTGTTCATAATTTTGTGTTTTCATGAAATAAGCTTTACACAGTGTTGTTTAAATATTTTAAATAAGTCAATTTCGTTCGATCGTTACCTTTGCAACAATATTGCTTATTGAAAATTTATGTGTATAATTAATACACGAAAATATAAAATTTTGAATATTATACCTTTAAAAGTAAGGGCTTCTTGTGTTCTAAGCTATTCCTTCTTTAACATTGGTCGGTGGTACAGAGGCATCGAGATTTCGCCCTTAGAAAAATATTTCCCATTAGAAACATATTGAAATTAATCTGATATTGAGAATTCCCACATTGTAAGGTTCAGAGTGTTCGAATTTAAAATCAAAGGATGTATCTCTGTGTGTATGTGTACGTTCATATATAAGTATGTGGGCGTTAGTGGTCTTAGTAGTCTTTGCGACTCGCATAACTCGAAGAAAGGTGATTTTTTTCTTGGCTTATTTGAGACAGTTTTTTGGTGACTAAACCAATTTAGTTTGAACCTCAAACAACGAGCAGGTATGCGTAGATATACAGATGTGGAACAAGCGAGAAATGTGTGTCAGGATCGTGCTAAATGGAAGTCCGTAGTCTTTGTCTACTTGTACTCCTCAAGATGCCAAGTGTATGTACTTATTTATATGTGACTCTAAAAACGTTATATTTTTGTGACACAGGAAAAGAAGTTGATGCTAGTCATTAAAGTGAAATCCTAAGAACAAACTGTAAAGTTTTTAGTAGCAATTTTAAAGTTTTGATGCTAGCAACGTGTACTATGTCGCATAGCTGGCTATAGAATAAGTTTCTTAACGTGGTCATAAATTAAAAATGCTAAAAAATAATTAGCTAAGTTCCGCGTAATAAAGTAAAATTATGTGTCTTACCTAGTTTAAAGAGTACTCTCCCTCAGTTGCGAACATTATCCCCGTCCCCACTAATCCTAGCATAACTACTCCCAACACCACCAGACTAAGAAAGACACACCTTCGTCGATAGTACAACTCGTGTTTCGCCTCTACACGAGATATCCTCAGGTGAAGTAGACTCTGCGGTAGAAGTACTTACTTAGATAGTGTTGGGATTGGTGGTGACGGGGATATTTCACGCAGTTGAGTTGAGTTGAGAATGGCAAGAGGTGCTCCTCATAAAGTATGACACATCATTTTATTTTATTACACGGATCTTAGGTAATTAATTTTTAACAACTTTAGTATAAATGTTGTTAATAAATATTTTCACTATAATACAATAAAAAATATGTTAAAAGCATTTTAGCGATCTGTGGAGAAGGCTACGCCCGCAGTTTCTCT
The DNA here is from genome assembly GCA_036936625.1 of Parnassius smintheus behrii. Lineage (NCBI taxonomy): Eukaryota > Metazoa > Arthropoda > Insecta > Lepidoptera > Papilionidae > Parnassius > Parnassius smintheus. The sequence continues at coordinate 1,338,452 of JAUPFT010000023.1, forward strand.
TTGTGATAGAATCCGTAATAGAAAAATAGTAACGGGCATATACCAACGAATCAGTAAGCTGGTGCATCAAGAGACCGGCCATGTACTTTGAAGAGCCGACCAACTATGGGAAAAAAGTTTCATCTCCTCCCGCTTCTCGAGATGGTGTGACGCTACGATAAGCACGCATGAAGTCGATGGATACAGGTGACATAAGGCTGTGTTGTGTAGGCATACCTTGAGGACCTATATTTAGAAGATTATAATGATAACAATTAAATGCCTCGTTATAAACATATTTTTTAAATGTAAAAAGCAAATTTATTATTTATTTATTTATTATTTATTTATATTTCCTACTTACATTTACCATTACAGGGAAAACCTAAATCGATAAATGTAGCATCTCAATTACAACACAATAATTAATTTAAATAACAATACATAATAATTAATTTCAATGACAATACATTACAATCAATTGTATACTACAATTTAAGAATAACATATTGTAAATAATGTCACTTTTGCGAATTCACTCCGTGAACACGAAAATAAGTCCAACTTCTCAGCTACCAAATTTAGTATGTGTATCGTTCGCGTGAGGGGGGTATTGCGAACCAGTTTAGTCCTGCCGCGTGGCATCGCAAGCAAGCTCGGCCGTCGTCGCCGCTGTACATACCTATCAGGCACGCATAAGCCTATCCACTGCAGCACACCCGGGTTGCTGATGTAACCACGGAACACCCTTAAAATGTAGATTACCAGTGCTAGATCTCTTCTAGTTTCCAACTTGTTGTATCCAACCATACCTAAAACAAACAAGGTTGGATACATCAAGGGGTAGGATGGATAAACACCATAAAGCTTATGATATATAAATCGCGTGAATTTATTCTGAATGCGCTCCAGCATAAGATTGTATTTATTTTCATGTGGAGCCCATATTGCTGAGTTACACTCCAGCTGACTTCTTACTAGAGCATCATACAGCACTGAGATTGCTTTAATGTTGGTAAATTTTACTGCTCTGCGAATGATAAACCCTAGTCGTTTATAAGCTTTCTTACATATATTCATGATGTGCTCCCGGAATGTCAATTTGACATCCATCTGGACTCCAAGATCCCGGACTGATTCCTCCCTCTTCATTAGCTCGCCATTTACCTTATAGTTGTAATGGAGTGGTGCCCTTGCACGACTAAATGATAGAATAGAGCATTTTGAAATATTAAACTGCAGTTTATTTTTATGGCTCCATTCAACTACTTGGTCGATATCTTGCTGAAGGTGTCGACAATCATCCTCAGTCTTGATGGCTAAAAGCAACTTTAGGTCGTCTGCAAATAACAGACATTTAGCCTCTCTTACTACTTCGGGTAGATCATTAATCATTATGTTGAACTCTAACGGCCCTAAATTACTACCTTGACTCACGCCAGACCTAGTAAAATAAGGCTCCGACCGGTACCCGCCATACTCCACATACTGTTTTCTATCTCTCATGTAACTTGCAAAAAAATGAAGCAGTTTAGGTGTGCAGCCAGCTTTCGCCATCTTTGACAGTAGGATATCGTTATCTACCAAGTCGAACGCCTTCCTAAAATCAAAGTAGGCGGCATCTACCTGCAACCCTGCATCAACATGAGGAACCAAATACGTCATGGCATTTAAGAGGTTACTAGTTGTGCTCCTCTCTAGCCGGAAGCCGTGCTGGGCGTCCGATAATTGCGGTGCAACTTGTTCCTGTACACTTCGCTGAATGGCTCCCTCAAACACCTTCGCAGGTGCTGAGAGAATCGCCACTGGTCTGAAGGATTCAACTGTAGGTTTGTTACCTCCCTTAGGTATCGGAATAACACGCGTGATTTTCCAACTTTCTGGAAAATATGAATTCTTCAGACACAAGTTGAAAATATGTAATAACGGTTCTGCCAGCACTGAGCGGCAGTCTCGTATCACAAACGCTGGTATACCGTCCGGGCCCGCCGAGCGCTTCGGCTTGAGTCAGGCGAGCGCCGCGCGCACCTCACCTAGCTGTAGTTGCGGCACGTGTACGCGCGCGCTGCCCGCACCGCCCGCCAACACCGCCTCGTCTACGTTCAAACGCGCTGGTTCGCTGTTGTACACTGAATAGAAGTATTGGGCAAATTTAGTCGCACTTTCTTGATCTGACAATGTTACTCCATCTTTCAATATTTGTTTACGCTTAACGGTCCTTTTTTTCGCCCTAATATGGTCCCAAAAAGACTTAGGATCTTTTGTCAAGTTACTTTGCACACGATTTTGATAGTTTAGGTATGCGCTATCAATAGTTTTCTTAATTCGCGTCCTGCAAGCAGAAAAAGCTTTGTAATGAGCACGAGATCCGGTTGATTTATATAACTTGTGAAGTTTAGCCTTTAATTTTATGTCCCTGATTAAATCACTAGTATACCACTCGGGGTAGTGTCTTTGAACTACTTAATTTTCCCGCTTTTTCGGTACACATTTATCTAAAACACCGTAAAAAACATTATAAAAAAACTCTAAAGCTTCCTCTGGTTCTTGTGTCTCGTTAATCAAACTCCAATCGGCGCTAGCTAAATAAGAATAAAGTAAGTAAAAATCAGCTTTATAAAAATTCCATTGCGGTTTAATTTGGTTTGCTGATGTCTCACGGTTTAAAGCAACGGGCTCGGTCCCCACGGGTAGCAACGTCACACCGCCAGCGCTGAGCTCCAGAGTCACCGCGAGCGGTGGATGATACGGGTCCACAGGCACTAATGGTTCGTCAGCTTCGCATACTTGTACGCCATCACTTAATCCTAACGAACACAACACTAAATCTAGTTGACTCCTATTACAATTGAGGACTTTATTCATCTGAGCCAATTCGCAAAAGGACACAAAATATTCAAAATAATTTTTAACATTATCATTACTTGAATTTAAGTTAAAATCACCTATCAAAATAATATGTCTATATTTAACACACAATTGTTCTATTATCTTAAAAAAAATCATGTAAACATCTTCCTTAGTCTTAGGCGGGATGTAAACAACGCAACATAAAAATAAACATTTATCTTTAGCGTGTACTGTCGCACAAACCAGTTCAAATGAGCAGTTATCTATGTTTACGTCACCCGGTGTATTCACTCGTTGCAGCTGTAACCCGTGTGTGGCCACGAGAAACGCGCCGCCTAGCTTACGGCCGTCTGCTCGATCACACCTTATTATATCATAACCTGGTGGCACAATCTCCGCATCCATTATAGAATCGTTGCATCCTGTTTCCGTAATAGCAATTATATCGGCATTCAATGATTCAATATTGTTACAAAATTTTATAAAAGGATAACGGACAAAGTAAAGGTTACAGTGTATATATCTGTCCCACTGCTGGTTACAGACTTTCTCTTATCTCTGAGAGCGAAATAATATAATAAATATAACAGTACAATATTAGCAAAGTACGTGGACGTGGATAAAACCCCTAACATTTAATTTTGCTGACGAACGAACCCGCACTCTCGGGACAAATTTCCTTATAAATAATATTCTTTATGTTGTTTCTTTTTTATGGTATAAGTCACACAAATTATTAAAGGAAAATTGATAGTAATCACTTCCTTAATGTCAATTTCTGTAACTTATTGAAGTTTACTTGAAATAATAACTTTATATTGTCATTGAGAAAAAAAAGAGTACGTTAAAGCTCTTAATGTTTATAAATTACGTGTCACGTTGTTTGTCCACGATGGACTCCTAAACTACTTAACCGATTCTAATCAAATTTGCACACCGTGTGCAGTTTGGCCCAACTTGAGAGATAGGATAGTTTTTTTGCCCAAGAGTGACCTACAATTTTTTTTGCGAATTTGAGGATTTTTAACAGGACATGACAAAGCGTCATCGAAAAGGGCAGAACAACGTCTGCCTGGCAAGCTAGTAAGTTATATTTTCTTACAGAAAATGTATTGTTAACGTATTTTGTACATACGAACATGGTACTTTTGAATACGGTGCTCTTGCATTCTTCCCTAATATAGGAGCAACCCCTGTTCAGTAGTGAACCTTGTAAGGGGTGAGAGGTTACGGAGAAAAGACCCATCTTTAGCATTCAATTGCGTAAATCATGACACAATTAAAATTAAGATTTTATGTTGTCTCGATAAACTCAACTAATCTTATAAAATAATATCCGTTCGACGTACGAGAGGACGATAGTTTGAATGAGACTGAGTCTTCTAGAGCTTTTTTAAATATGGGCGTGCCCCAAGGACCATTGCTCTTTTTAATATCGCAAGAAAATGATCTTCTTTTCTACGTTAAAAACTTACGTGAAACAGAATTGCGTTTTACTTTACTAAAAGAAATACTGTTAGAATACATAAATTATATTATTTTTAAATATTGTGATGTGGCATTCTTCCATGATAAAGTGCAGACGCTGTCGGGCTGTCAACTTTATACGCGATGAAGGGAAAGAGAGTTTGCATTTAGATTTAATATTTTGCATTTAATAATAATTTAAAAACAATAAACCTAAAATAATATGTAAATAAATTTCGATTTATTATTAAATAATCATTAATGCTATCAATATTACAGACTCACTCGCCATATCTATATGTGAACTATGACGGCATTAAAATCATTTTGTTTTATTATTTAAAATCTATTTGAATGCAAATTTAGATTATTTCATCTAAATTTATCTTTACTTTAAGCGTGTAGTGGCGGTGTAACAATATCTACTGTCCCACATCAGTCCGTGACTATCGTCAGACGCGACAGAGGTAAACCAAACCAGGACATTGGCAGCATCATCTCTCTGATAACAGCCAAATAAAAATAAAGAAACTGCAGTTGCCAAGTCGCTTGTCGAGCGTACCTACAATCCTTTGTGCAGTTCAGTTGCGAACTTCTGCTAGATTGTAATGGTAATGGTAATCTTTGTTATATACCTTATGTACCATATGTTTTTAATTCTATTCACATATTTATTTTGACTCGTTTTAGATATTTGATGTTCATTTCTTTTAATGATTTCTTAAATTTACGCGAACACTACTCATTGAATAAAACTATCATTTACGGATTTTATGGCGTTTAATTACTACTTTAACTCATTTTTAATATTATCCCAACCTTTTGGGTGCTTTACAGCACCCATGGTCACGGGGGGACTGAGATATTTGACATCCCAATGTCATAGTTACTCCGGCTACCTTCTTATAGCTTATAGTATCATGAAGTCTTGCAGTGGTATGCTTGGGTTTGGGTTTAATTTTGTTAATTATAGGATCCCAAGCAGATGGCAGCACCCATCCATCGTCTCTATTGAAACTTATTTTTTTGTTAATTTCAATAGCCTCGCGTATCATCCTTAGTAGGAGTCGGTGTTCTTTTGCGAGGATTTGTGGTTTATCAAATAAAGTCCGTTAGGACTTCCCGGAGCGTCGGTGCTTCACGTCAGCTATATGTTCCTTCACGTGGGTTTTTTATAAATCTGATTATTAATTTCTTTTATAACGCTTGTTAAATTTGACAAAAGCAATATTTAGTTACCCAATTTATGGCGTGATGTGTTTGAAATTCCTTATTAATCTCTAGTTGTAAGCATTTACGTCATAACAAATGTAGAATCACTGTACCTATACGCGTTTGTCGTATTACTCGTATATACCGTACACGTTTCTTATAAATTAGTATCTGTTACAGGTAACCGACAACAGTTCCATTGCTATAATGTCCCCTATATTATGTTCAGATCATTCTAAATAATCATCTTTTGGAAAGTATAAGTTTATTTTTTTTTTACAACGTTACCCCTACACTAGGGATTTTCTCCTGTATCGTGGGGGCAGTTTACAAACATAAATTGCACAAGGACAAACATCCAGACCCGGAACAATTATTTGTAGGCCATACAAATACTTGTTCCGTGCGGGATTCGAACCCGCGACCCCCAGCGCAGCCACTCATTGCTAAGCCACTGCGCCACGGAGTCGTTAAATGAATTTTTACTTTGTGTTTGAGACACAGCATTTTAAATATAAAATAACTGTTTTCAAAACATGCAGCCATGTGTTTAAAACATTTTTTTCTTTAGTGAAATTTTGAATATATCGGTTTTTGTGTTTGAATTTATTACTTTTTAAAGATTGCAGTTATAATCACATTATAAACAAAATCGCTTACAGTTAGATGTCTGTGACGTAATAAGTTTTAAACACATAAAATTTTATGTCGCTCATAAATTTAGATGAAAAGTACAAAATATGTAGTTATTTTTATTTAGTGATGAAACCCATCACATCTTGTGTCGTAATTCAGATACGACCGCTTTTGCAGTCCGAGCCTTATCACAATAATACGTATCGATTGACCCGTCGCGTCTGCTGCAAGTATATGTTAAATGATTCTTATTGCATCTCTTATACTTTCTTTAAATGTTATTTACTGATGCAATAACACTTTATTCTCTCTTTAAGTGTTTCACAGAATTTAAGTACTATACTAGGTAATAAAACTCCATTTTTCCTAATGGTCCATCTAGACTGTGTGATCTACCCCTCTTATCTCCTCTTATCATTCCGCCAAAAATCAGTTCGTGCTTTGCTGTTTTCCGGTCTGAGGGATATAAAGAAAGTATAAATGGATGTGAGGCATACCATCTTAGTCGTCAGAGGTGACGACGCATCTGTTACCTCTCTTCTTGCTTGCAGTTGGCTGCAGGTGTTCCATAGGCTGCAGTGATCACTCTGACTGGCTGAGCAAATGAGTTGCAACACTAGGGTCTGCGGGTTCGAATCCCGCACGGAACAAGTATTTGTATGGCCTACAAATAATTAATCCGGGTCAGAATGTTTGTCCTTGCGCAATTTTTGTATATGAACTAACCCCTGGACACAGGAGTAATCCTTGTGTGGAGGTGTAACGTTGTTGTGAATAAATAATAACTAACCCACCATCAAGTGGATTGGTAGTTTGTTTGTCATTTAAATTTTACATGTATTATTACAACAAAAAACGTTAGTTTTTTTTACAAATTAGGTGCTTCAATTTAAAAAATAATTGCGTCATGAATTGTTGTTATATTACGTTTTTTGAATACTAAAAATCTAGGTATGAAAACTCTGCTAATGGACTTTATCGTGTTTAGTTCTAACTTATTTCATATATGTAATTGATGCCATGATCTCTCGTTAGTTTTACGATCTGATGTTCTAATTAAGCAAATAGGCTCAATCGCATTTAACATATGCCAAATAATGAATCAATTTTTGATGAAGTTTAACAGAAGTGCCATGTACTGGCGGTTTAAGAGAATCCACTAGTCCATATTATCTCGTTGTAATCATATAAGATAAAAGGAAAGATAAGATAGTAGCATCTTCGTGATAAGAACTAAATAATAGTAATTAGTAAAAACGTAATTGAACATTATTTAACTCATTTTCAAACAATTGTCAAATTGTTAAAATTTTCAAAAAATTTTAACAATTTGACGTTAATGAATTAAGGTACGCGAGGGTAGTATGATCACCTTAAGCTTTGCCGTCCTATAAACCAAAATTAGCTGGAGGACAAAGACAAAAACACAAAGTCGTATACCATAACTAATATATTAAGAAAAAAAAAACAAATAAGCTTTGGAAATAATTAGGAACATTTCGAAAAATCTACTTAAGAAGAACGAACCGCACGATACTTAAATGGACTAAAATATTTACTATAATGACAATTGTCAAAATGGGGTCGATAAGGCATCGCCTTTTTGACCCTTTATTTTTTGATTGACCGATAAAGAGCTATCGTATTACAGATCCGTTTATGGAAACGAGGCTTTAGTTTTTGAGTTATAAGAAAGTGACCATACTAACCGGATGACAATATTACCCTCACAAACTATAACCAAAAAGAAATGGTTACACTGGTATTAAATAATTGCTAGTTATCACCAGGCTTTAAAGTTTCCCTTTACCAGTCGCTCCTATGTTTTCGCTAATTCTCTATAGTCTTATCGATCTTCCATCAGACAGCGGGCTACTAAGAGGATAACATAAAGAGCGTATTTATAGTGCTGAGTGCTTTAGGTAATCCTGTATCGCGTTGCAAATGCTCATAAAACCATTTTATAACTGGGCCAGCTTGTCAAGTACTAGACGAGTCCGCTCAGACCGTTCATGCTTTCCCGTTACGTTCACTTCTTTGTTGGGTTGATCGCTTTATTTGAAAAATGTGAACGGCAGTTCACTGAACAGGAGAGCTCTAAATGCCTTATAACAAGAATATTAAATAGAATATTTAAAGTCGGATGTAAATTTTCGATTTGTATTTTATTAAGTTACTTGCACGGGCTTTGCCTGGATCTATTTTTTTATCATTTTGATTTGAGATAAACATCAAAGGTCGTTTATTTTACCAATTTATCGATTTTTTAAATTTTCACGTATTTCAGATAAAACGTTGCCTAAATTACTCCCGGATATTAGCCCTTATAGACAAAAAATTAAAATTTTTTGATTATGTTTTAATAACATGCAAATAACTCCTAAAATAAAACATACAAAATATTTATAAAACAAATAGTCTTTGAGTATTATCAATAGATCCTAATCCAGGCTAAGCCAGAGCGGGCTCACCATTCGCTACTATTTAACAATTTTTTTTAATATAACAAACAAAGTAATTATGCAGATCTTCTTGTACGGCATCACGTGGAGTGCAGTCTCATTACTGAATCAATATGCAAATTCGTTGTCACCTTAGAGCGAGGACTAGATGGAATATCTCGTTGCCAGTAAAATAAAGAGTCTGTAATACTACATACTTTAAGGATCATGTTCCTCTCTCTCCCAATCTCATTCCATATATATCCTATAAAACTCTAACAACGCTTACTAAAAAGTAGGAAATAGCGTTTCCTCTTACGAGACATATTAAACTGATCAAAAAATAAACAATTTCTAAGCTTTTATTCACTCGCGTATTTTTCTTCTGCGAACGAAAAAAGAAATGAATCAAACTTTGGCTAAGAAGTCGCCGCCACTTAAATATACCAACAAATGCCTGCAGTCATAAGATAAGAAAACTTTGTAAGATGTCATTGGCGTTGCCCACGTAGCAGGCGTGTTTGTGTGTGTGTATGTGTGTGCGTGAGTCTGTGCGTGAGTCGGAGGCGACTTGTATGTGTGAGTGTAGCGAGCGTTACTTACAGTGATTTATGAAATAGGCCTGGACTAGACAGGGACGAGCTTTTGCGAGTGGACAGTGATGGAGCTCACCAGTTGGCATTATTAATTTGAAATTTAGCAACACACATAGAATTTGTTATCAGTTGTTGAATTTCTAGTAAACTAATGTTAGTTTCACACAATATATAACAGGGAATTTATAATATGCAAGAAGTTCAGATAGTAGAACTTAGAACCACCACCCTTTCCTGTAAGTCTATTTTAGCGACAGACTTACGTAGACACAGTGGTGGCAGTGTGCTGTCATATCTGTATAGCCTTCTTTGTTTGAAGTTTGTTGCAAGTGTCCGCGGACTGCAGCCGCCACGTACCGTCAGGTGGGCTGTTGTTTGTTTGTTTGTCACTTTAGTTTAATAAAAAAAAACTAAATTTCATTTAATTATAAGTGGTAGGTTAACATACTCGTATATAATTTTCAGCAGTGCGATTAAAATCTTTAATAAACTTTCTTAACCGAAAATTGAAAATACTTCGAGGACATGGCAAGGCAAACTTTGCATATTAGGTAAAATATATGCCATGCCATTTTGATCTTAGTTTTGATAGTGCATTTCTTCACTAACTTCAGAGTGTCGCATTACATTAGGTTCTTAAATTTTCATAATGCATTTCTGCACAAATTATAGTACCTAAGGTCGCGTTATCACGTTAGACTCACAAGTCGTACTGCGTCTAGCTCGTTATCACTCCGCGTCGTCACGTAGTCGCATCGCCACGTGTAGTCGTCGCAAAGTTTCAGGCACGAAACACTAACGGAATACAAACGATTGCTTTCATAAAATGCGTTAGCAGGAAAATGTCGTTTTATAGAATACGGGTAACAAACGCACGCAGTCCACCTGATGGTAAGTGGATGCTGTGGCCCACAGACACATACACTTACATCAATATATATATTTAAATCAAAATGCGGATACGTTGTCGCCCCTGAGGACTGTGATAGAATTCCCTTTTTGCAGTAAAAAGCGCATCCAGTTTTCTACACTCAACTCACATACGAAGCACTAAGCATTAAGATGCTATTTTACGCCATTATTCTGTGAGAGCATGGAACTTTCCTGGTCGTGCCGATCCATTCGTGCTACAACCGTAATATAACTGCAGCAAGGCCCTACCTCGTACAAAATTACCACAAATTTCCAAAGATATATAGGAAATCAATTCATAGTTCTGCATATTAAGGGTCAACGCCATCTGTGAAGTTAAAAAAACGTGTAGACGGAAGAATAGACAACACTAAACTGTTTGATATAAGCAAAACGCAACCTTATATCTCTCTTCCTTTGGATATATTGTTAGTCGCAGGTGTTCTAGTACCCTATTGGAAGAGGGAATGGTTGAAACAACCGAATTGACCTAGAAAGTTCGATATATTTCTTTTTTATAAAAGCGTATGTCTGTGATCAGATAATTAATTATTTCGAAAACGTGATACTGAACTATGCTCCGGGAAGTAACTATGTGCAACCGACATGCGACATTTGTAAATATTAAGGTTCTTTCTGAAGAAGCTTTGCGATTTTGTGTAATATTGTGTCTGAGAACGCTCCCTGCGTGAAGACGCACCATCTGTGTTCTTTCTACATTATGCACATTCTCGTACACAAAGTCTCTATAATTTTACTACTCTGAACAGAGGCGAAACTATGGACGTTACATAGTGTAGAACAAAGCGGTATGAACCTTGATAAACACTGAGATTTAAAGTTATAAGTATAATATATACAAACTAAAAAAAAGACTTGAAAAAAAAAGCCTATATACACCCCACCGCTGGGCACTGCCTCCTTTTGTTTCTAAAGTTTATGAAACAATTTATTCACTGCGTAACAGCATTAGTGTGTATTAGTGGAGGAATTCATAGTATGCAAACAACCCGGGTTCAATCCCAGCCGTTAATGAAATTTTTAGTTTCAACTTTAAGCGCTGACTTATCTCATGCTCGGCAATGAAGAAAAATATCGCGAGGAAACCTTCTCTCTATCTGAAGTATAAAAATGCATGTGAAGTCCAAGGTTATAAGTATTAATAATAATTCCTTTTTCTTAAATAAGGGTGAGAAACGAGTACAAAATCTACCTGATGGTAAGTGGATGCTGTAGCACACAGACGTCTACATTTATCCTCGATAAAAATCAAATGTGTTGTCACCCCTGCGGACTGAGATGTAATGCCTCGTTTCCAGTATAGGGATATCCGGTTCTCTACACTCACTACACGAAACCCAACAGTTATATTCTAATTAATACGCTGGTATTCTATGGAAGCGTGGTCCTACCGGTTGAGTGGATGCTTTCATGCTGCAACCATAATATTACAGCTTGGCTCTACCACGAAATACTCGTAATAAACCTTTATAACTTTATAAGTTAGTACTTGTCTATAACTTTATTTGCAAATGTATGCTTATTTATTAGATGGTAGAATTCTTTTTCAGTCTAAAAGTCTGTATAGGTAGATATCTTCACCTTACATATTTCTGCTGTCAAACAGCAGTGCCCGCACTGCGGAGTTCTGGTCTGAAGAGTATAGAGAGCAGTATTATTACAGGCTGTAAGGCATTCAAGACAACACATGTACGGCATTTTCAGTATAAAGTACAGTAATCACTTACCATTAGGTGCACACTAAGTTTTTTTAGTTGTGATCAAAAAATGCTTACACTATTAATTTTATCAGACAATCCAATAACGTATTTTGTGATTTGATGCCTTTATAAGAGGCAGTGAATAGCAAGCCACGGCAGCAATATCCGTCCATTCAATTTTTTTAAAATTTTGTTATGATAATAATAGAATATACGTCTACATGTTCTGGTGAAGCCATATTGTAGCTGAATTATTGCGCAATTATACTACATAATAAATAATAAATTAATAATAATAATAATAAATTTATTTATTTACCAGAAAACACGTAGCCAAAATACAATAAGTTCTGTGACTCCCACACTAGGCATGGCCTGTCTCGTGGGGGTCAAGCAAAAGATTTTACAATTGATCAAAGTGGCTATTTGTCGAAATTACGTAAAACAATTATGTGCAGTAAAGCAAAAATGACTTAAAAATTTATGAAAAATTACAGACATAACAAACAGATTCTAATTAATAGGGGCGCGCGTGTACTTGTGGGTGAATGTGTATGAATGTGTGTGTGTGTATGTGTGTGTGTGTGTGTGTGTGTGTGTGTGTGTGTGTGTGTGTGTGTGTGTGAGCGTATGCTAGCATGCCTGTTACATAATTCTCTAAAAATTATAAGTAAAAGGGTGAGAGATTGCAATTGGGGATAAGCTGAGTGGTTAGGTAGCCCTACGAATTAAATTCTTGGGATCGGACGGCAGGGCGTGCGTCAGTGCAGTCCACTACCGTTTTAACACCTATTTAAGGGTCACCAATATTTCTTCTGATTCCTCATAGTCCCAAGTCAATAAATGACGTCTCATTTTTATTTTAGCCTCATAAAGTTGGGATCGTTTTAAGTCGTATAAGTTGACTAATTTGTTGTAGATGCGAGGGAATTGGAACAGTCTGAAATGGCGTGCGAAAGATGTTTTAACTAAGGTTGTGGGGATCTAAACACTCTTTTATTTATTAATGTATTAAAAGTCGGCAGTTTTGAAGCTTCCCTGTGCATAAATGTAAAGGCCCTCAGAAGATACAATCTACGGACACTTAAAACTTGAGCTTCTCTAAAGAGATCTGACGTATGATAGCGCCTTGGTTTACCCATAGCTACCTTCAAAACTGCCCTCTGGGCCCTTTTCAGTACTATCAACGTAGAGGAGGATATACCACCCCACGCCAGTATACAATAGCTAAGTACGGACTGACATAGTGCAAGGTAGACGGACTTTAAAATGCTGACATTAGTAGAATCTCTCAATAGTCTCATCGTGTGTATCAGCTTACGGACCCTGGCTGATGTCACCGATATATGACTTTTAAAGTTAAGATTTTCATCTATTATAATGCCTAAATATTTAAGGGAGCCGACCCTATTTATCTGGTCACAATTACAATTTGGAGAGCTCACGGAGCGAAAACTACAGTTGTCATTGTGTACTTTAAGGCTATTGAAAAGTGAGGGTGGCGGTTCAGACGCTGCAGTTTTATGAAAACAAATTAACTGCGTTTTTGAGGTGTTCAGTGTTAAGATGTTGTTATTTAACCATTTTTGTAATTTATACAACCCGGATATGGCTGAAAAATAGGCGTCGTACCAAGATTTACCATAGAATATTATGGCTGTATCGTCAGCATAACATACAACCTCATTATTTTCAAGTTGAATTGACATAATGTCATTAATGTACGAAATAAAAAGAGTCGGCTCCAAGATGCTACCTTGAGGAACACCAAAATCTACAGATTTAAGATCGCTTGCCTGATCGCCTATTTGGACGCATTGCTTTCTATCCGATAGATAGCTGGAAAACCAGTTTAGAGCTAGACCACGAATCCCAAGAGCACTTAATTTCTTAAGGAGGATGGGGATGGATACCGTGTCGAATGCTTTAGCCAGATCGAGAAAAACACCGACACAGGATCGACCCTGATCGAGATGAGTTACAACCATATCTGTGAGAAGAGTTATTGCGTCCTCAGTTGATTTTCCCTGGCGAAAACCGAACTGACGGTCCGAGAGTATGCTATTCTTTTCAAGATAGTTAGTCAGCCGCTTATGGACAACACGTTCCAGGAGCTTCGAGTAACTACCCAGGAGTGATATGGGTCGGTAATTACAAGGATCATCCGTAGCTCCATTCTTGTATATGGGGGTAACTGCCGCAACTTTTCACTGGCTTGGGAAGACTCCCGACGAGATACTTAAGTTAAATATCGCAGCCAGGGGCTCCGCGATTGTGTGGGCCACTGATTTTAAAAGTTTGTTAGTGATGCCATCCATACCAGGCGCACTACCTGAATCAAGAGACCGGATGAGACCCAAAACTTCCAGTTCATCTGTAGGATTCATGAAAAATGAACCAACGGATTGAGCATATTTATTTTTGATTATTTCTTTTTTGTTGTAATCACGTTTTAGTCTTCTAATTAGATCTATGTAAAAATTTCTATAGCGCGTATATATAAGTTTTTTAGTTGGGTTGTTTGGGTCCTTGCGATATTCTATATGAAGCTTATCGCGGTGTTTAGAGCATCTGATTAAACCAGGAGTCATCCAGGGGTGTAAGGTAGTTCTGGAGCGGCTTATTACACAAGTTTTTGAATATCTCAATATTGCCTCTGATACCGTCTTAGTAAAATGAGTTACAGACTCTTCAAGAGAGCTGCAGTTTATTACTGTTGACCAGTCCGTTCCTTCCAGCTCTGATCTTATTGAGTCTATGTCAACTATTACTTTTGATCGAATAGGTTTTGGTCTTTTTGGTTTGTGTGTCTATAACATTATGCCTGCTATAGTGATATCATGGTCAGTGGCAGCATTGAGATAGACTACGGACTCCGCATTAGATTTTACGGGTACAAAAATGTGATCTATGCAGGTTTTAACCCGAGTTGGTTTGGTTATAGCTGGAAAAAGTCCGTACTCTGCTAATACATCTAAGTACTCCGTGTGCAAGTTTATGTCAGCTGCAGACCCAATAATATTTAAGTTTATGTCTCCAGCAAAAATAAGACAAGGAGAGGGACTAGCCGTTTTTAAGTTAGCGTCAAGAGAGCGAATAAATATTTCTGGGTTGGTGTAACTAGGTGATCTGTAAGCGGCTACTACTGAGAAGTGATTTGCAACTTCTGCGAGAATACAATTACCCTCGTCAACGTTCAGCTCAGAAAATTTGGCTGACCACCTATCTCTTATGTAGATAGCGACTCCTCCTGCCCTGTTTATATACTTTTGAGAGTAAAATGATGTAAATCCTTGCAATAGGGGGACCGTCACAAACTCATTAAGCCAGCACTCGCTGAAGACAATAGCGTCGAAATCAAGATCCAACCTTTTTAGGGTTACTAGGAAATCATCAAAGTTTTTACGCATGCTTCTTATGTTCATGCTTAAAATCCTAAATGAAAATCTAGACAGAACGTCTTTACAATCCTCTGGGACCGTTATGTAGTGGCACTTTATCTGAGATGAGTTATCTATAGCATCTAACAATTCTAGGGAAGCCATGGGAAGATCGTGAAAAATTGATTGGAGTATTTTGGCATTAAAGGAGAGAGTGCCATATAAACATAAGAAGGGGTGTGGATAACCACGAAATATTTTGAGGAATGTACCATGGGGGAGAAGATGTGTAGGTGTGTTAAAATGTGTGTGTGATTGCGCTTACAATTGTGAAAAGTTAAATTCAAAGTTATGATAAGTATGATGAGTATATAAGAAAAATGGCGACCATATGGATTGCAAATTAGTGAGAAAATATTAATGACTAGGCTAGCTTGAGGCTTGAGTAATGTTTACTGAGTGGTCGCCGTATCTGGTTTGGTTTGGGCACAGAGCAGGCGGCTGAGATCATTTTCGGACCTAATACGGATTGCGGGGCTACCTTCCTTGACATCCCCTTTCCTAATAAATATGGATCCGTTTCGAAGCCAGCAAAACCTGTAGCCATGTTCGACGGTGAAAGCTCTAGCAGTACGAAATAACCGTCGATTTTCGCCAGTAAGACGCTCATTTACGTAGATCAAATTTTCAGGCCCATGATTCAAAATGTCTTTACTCTTTAGGTTTTTTCTAGCTTTCGCGTGTTTAAGAAATTCCTCACGTTTAGATCGACGGGTAAAAGCAACCACCAAGGAACGGTGAAGTTTACGGTTCCCACTCACGTTAGTGTTTATGTTTTGGTTTTTGGGACCAGCTCGGTGCGCATAATTCAAGTCCATATCCTGAAGCTCAATGCCCAGTTTAGCGGCGACAGTTAATACCAAGTGAGTTGGGTTTTCATTTGGTGTTTCTTCTAGACCCGATATTTCCAGCTCATTTCCTAAGGCAATCTGAGCTTGGCTGTTTAGACGAGACTGCAGATCGGCAACGGTGGCCTTAAGGACATTATTTTCTTTTTCAACGGACTCAAGTGACTTAATTCGCCGATCATAGTCCGCCAGTTTGGAGTTAAAGGCGTCGAGACATTCGCGAAGGTGGGTGATGTCGTCTCTTATATCAGTACTTATCTTGGATAACTTACAATCAAGCAGCTCGCCAAACTGGTCATATGTTATTGCCGCAGCGGGAGGGGTGGGGGTCGTAGTTGAATTATTATTTACTTGGCTGTCATTTAGCCCCCCGTCGGAGGTTCCCAGAACCTCGTCGCATAACATGTTCGTGTCATGCAACGAAGCCGCAGTAGATAATGGAGAGAGTTGTCTACGAACCGGTGTGTTGTCCTCCTTGCGTCGCGTGATCCGATTACAGGAATGGCATTTCCAATTCCTTTTTAAGGCTGGAAGATTTTCTTTGTAATAAGCGGAGGATATGTTGTAACATTTGTAGTGGTAGCATCCCTTGCATGCAGAGCAATTCAGCTGTTCCTCGGGTCGGGTAAATTTATGACAGGCCAAACAAATCATTTTATATTATGTAGCTGTTGTAATATTATGCTCAAGTGACTTTATTTCTAAAAACGCGCAAAGGCAAGCAACGCAACTGCGGAGAAACTAAGATGTGCTACGAGTCGTAGATGAGTAGGCGGGACGAAGAAGTTTCGTAGTCCGTAGCAATCCCCGTAGCGATTTAAGTCACTGCGCCGACGACGTTACGTGTCGATTCGTCGCCTCTTCGGGTGACTACGGGTTACTTCGGCTGCCGACGGTCGTTGACCTTTGTAGCACACTACGATGGACGAAATGAGCGTACACTTGTTGAGGTAGGTCACGGTCTCAATTATTTGAAAATAATTTTTGTCACAGTTCCCTAATTATAGAAGGGATTAGAAAACAGATTGCGGCACTAGAGAGGGCTGTACACTAGCTTCCAGTATATAACCGGTTTTGACAGTAGCCACTAAGATTTACACTGTTTTTAGAATAAGTCTCGCGGAGCAAACGGTTACGGTGTGTACTTAGTAACGGTCGCGGAATCACGTCCAAATGACATTGGGAATTACATTCTATTGCTTATGGAAGTAATTTCTAATTGCATTTCATAGCATGAATGAAAATTTCTTCTTTAATATACTTATTATATAAGGTATCGCCGGCTATCTGAGCCAGAGTGTTCCACTGGTCGTTACTGCTCTACGCGATAGAAAAGCCTCGTAAAACTAGAGCCGAGCAATATTCACAACGTTATTCCTACTATATCCGAGAACTTAATTTAAAGTTACTTCACTTTAAATATTATTATCCATATTTTTCTGTAATAAATAACATATTTACTTAGTTTGATATTTAAAATCAAAAAGGAAAGGAAAGACAAAATCGATTGTCTATTAAATTGTCAATAAAAGTGTGAACAAAATTTCGAATGAATGTCTCAAAAAAATATTTGGAAAAATCATAAAAAACGAAAAAAAAATGATTATGTTATACCAAATTGACTATTGGCGTGTAGAGTCGACGTGAGTAGGTACATCTTATACCTCTGTTGAAACTCTGCTTTGCTTATACCCAACGGTTACCGATGACGACGTCTCCACGATACGGGAGGAAAACCTACTGTGTGCGTAATCTTTTCTAAAGAAAAACATAGATATAGGTATAAGTAATTTCATTCCGTCCCCTTACAGTCAGTTCAACTTCCCCGCTAGACATAGTCCCCCCACCCCCACACATTGCTTCACAGGAGATATTTGCTAGAGTTACCACGCTTGGAAGGCGGATTGTCAACCTCAGATTTTCCCATTATTTAAACGTTACCTACTACTAATAGTGTGGGACTATTATTTTCTCCTGTATCGTGGAGTTTACATACAGGAATCGCACAAGAATAAACATCCAGACCTGGAACAAATATTTGTAGGCCGTAATATTTATTCCGTGCGGGATTCGAAACCCTCAGCGTTGCAACAAAAAAATATATCATATTGTCTAAATGTTTGTTGAATTACGTTAATTGAAATTAGGTTATCTTTAAATTACTTTCATAAAAGAATTTGTAATATTATAATTAAATGTAATAATTGTTCTGGTACATAAAAGTTTAAATAAATTTCTTTGGATATTAAATATGCATACAGATATGTCATAGAATAGGCCACAGCATCCACTTACCATAAAGTGAACTGTGTACTTGTTTGTCACCCGCATTCTATATAAAAAATAATGAACTAAATTTCCTCACTTTTGCAAAGGGTTTTAGGAAATAAAGTCGTAAAATAAAGAACGTTGGTAACAGCCGGTGGACTTTTGCGCTCTCGCAGCTCAGTAATTATCAACGCTGCACCTGGTTTAAACTTCTCTAAAACGTAGATCGCTAATTGAGGCGGTGCTGGGATAAAAGTTAATTTAATAAGTGTTACAGAGGTTTTTATTAGACTACACCGCTTCCTTCTAGACTGTGAGAGAACCCATCCTTCCATTTCGTTATGTGCTTAATAAGCAATAGCTAACTATGGTTTCTATAACCATCACCATTACAGCCTATCAAAACGTAACTGCTGTACATAGGCTGCCCTTTACGTTGTGTGATATTGGGGATATTTGCCGTAGTCGCCTTGCCTTGTGAGTGCTTTGGAAAACGCAGTTTTTTATGTTACTTTGAGTTGTTAATAGGAAGATACTGCTGTCTATTTCCTGTTTAATTTTATTCTGCTATCTCTTGCGATTCCGACGGCACGATATGGGGCAGGATGTATTCTTATACCACCACTGCATGGTTAACTATGGATAATGGGTAACTATAGGTAGACGCGGTCTGCAAAGTAAGCCTTCGTGGCGGTGATTCCTCATTTGAGTGAAATTTCTGCCCGGCGAGTGACTTTTTCAAGTTGGTAAACAAAAAGAAGTCACACGGGGCCAAATCTGGAGAATACGGTGGATGGGGCAGCAGTTCGTAGCCCATTTTGAACAATTTAGCCGTGCCGAGTGCGGAGGTGTGAGCCTGTGTATTGTTTTGGTGAAAGAGCACTTTTTTCTTCGTCAAAGGGGCCGTTTTTTTTATTTCGGCATCAAATCGGCCTCATAATTCGACATAGTATTGCGCTGTGACCGTTTTGCCTTTTTCCAGGTATTCAATGTATATCACACCTTGCGAATTCCAGAAAGAGCTCGTATGAATTTTGATTCTTTATCGAAAACAGATGTAGACATTGATCTATATCTCAATGGATGTAGATGTCTACGGACCGCAACTCTCACTTGCCTACGATTGTATTGTATGCTCATTTGTTATTACATTTATAAAAATGTAATTTAATAGCCAGAGAAATGCAACAGTTTAAAAACCCTAGTGCATATTATTTTATATTACATATTAAAATAATTGGGTTGAATAATTAAGCGGCGAGGCGTACGAACGCACGTGTGTTACTGTTAGTAAATTTGAATGACGTGTCCTAAATAACATAGTGATTACATCTCGAACTGTATATAGCAGGTGCATATAAAAGATTTATTATTGCTGTGTCGGTCAGTGTCGTGAGTAGGCCGGGATAGTTTCCGATCGATATGAACTCAAGATACCGAGCGGCGTCTGGAGCGAAGCCAAGTGTTAAAACTGTTTGCCTATTGTTCATTACGTACATCGGGCAACTGCCGAACTATGTTATAAACATTTTAGTAGGAATTTCGTGGCTAAATCAAATATTTCCAAACATGCGATTGTTTTATTTTAGATGTATGGTAAAATAAAAAAATACACTTGTGCAGTTCACACGCGGTAGAAGTGAAACCTTCAACAAACTAGACTTCGAGAGAATGAGACGAGTGCAGAGTATCAGGAGTAGGATAACTAAACCAGCGTAAAATAGCAGCTCAAAGCTGCTGTGTTTCATGTGGTAAGTATCGAGAACTTCGATCCCGTTTACTGGAAACAAGGCATTCCATCTTAGTCCTCACGGGTGGCAACGCATCTGCGTTTTGATTTGTAATCGGAGATAGATGTGGATGGCCACAGCATCCACTTACCATCAGGTGGACTGTGTGCTCGTTTGTCACCCTTATACATTGAAGAAAAATATAAACATATATCTATTGTATTATAATAGGAAACATTGTATAATAGGAAACATTCTATCTCATTCTTTCGCAGGCTACATCCTATAGATGTTCAAATCAGAACAATTCTAAAGAAGTCTTCACTTCAATAAACATTGGAGTTAGTTTTGGGGCCTTGGGCGAAAAAGGTTTACCAGCTTAAAGTTGTGAAGTATGTCGTGAATAGGACTTTGCACTTGCATGAAAATAATTTATTTATTTAATTTTTATTTTATTTATAAACAAGTAACAAACAACTTCTTATGATGAAGTAAAAACCTTTTGACCTTTCGACCTTATTATATCAAATATGTAAATATTTGAGTAAATGGCTACTACAAATTCATATTTAAATGAGGTTAACAGAAATAAAGCTTATTGCTGTGTTTGATATGATGAGTGTACAAACCTCGTTTCCAGTAAACTGGAAACTCTCAGAGATGACAATATTTTTGCATTTTGGTTCTTAATAGAGTATCAATGTGGCATGCGTAAACGAGCACTCTTATTAACCTTTATTTTTTAAAAAATACACATTTCGAGTTAGAATAATAGTGCTACAGAAATATTAACGTTCTATCCTCCGTACTAATTAGCACTGTATGAAGGCAGGCGTAGTCATCTCCCTTAAAGGCAACAACCATTATCACTACACTCAGTATAGCGTAAGCCAAATCGTACATTTTATACAAATTTCAAATGGTATTATGACAAAAAAAAACCGGCCAAGAGCGTGTCGGGCCACGCTCAGTGTAGGGTTCCGTAGTTTCCCGTCTGTCACAATAAGTGTTCCCACTTATGAGTTTAAAGGTGGTTATCCATTATGTTCGCGCTCCAGCAGCGCTCCGCGCTCCAGCAGCTGCTCCCGGTACTGTTGTTTCCATCCAAGTTCAAAATTATTTTCCTGGAAAGTCCTTATTTTTTCTTTCTCAGATTTTTTTCATATTTTCTAAACTTATGGTTCAAAAGTTAGAGGGGGGGGGGGACACATTGTTTTTTACTTTTGGAACGATTATTTCCGAAATTATTGACATTATCAAAAATGATTTTAGTAAACCCCTATTCATTTTTAAATACCTTTCCAACAATATATCACAAGTTAGGGTTGAAATTAAAAAAAAATCACTTCCCACTTTACATATAGGGGGCTACCCTAATAAAACATTTTTTTCCAATTTTTATTTTACCACTTTGTCGGTGTGATTGATACACATATTAGTACCAAATTTCAGCTTTCTAGTGCTAACGGTCACAGAGATTAAGCGAGGACGGACAGACGGACACACAGACATGGCGAAACTATAAGGTTTCCTAGTTGACTACGGAACCCTAAAAATGAATAGTAAAATTTTACCAAATACGTTTGTTTTAATTTATAATATTACGTACAATTGTATAATACTCGTATTTGTTTTGTTTTGTTAATGAGCCGCAGTAGCGCTCGTGGATAAGCGCGAAGAATCAAGAAAAACATTTTGATTTTAAGTAGAAAATCTCATTGTGACATAGTCATTGGGCTGATTAGTGTCAATAATCTAAAGTGAAGAGAAGATGCAATTTATGGGAAGGGCCTATTTTCACCAGTGAACTTTTTATAGAATCGGAAACAGTGACTAGAGAGCACAAATTCCACCTGATGGTAAGTGCAAGCTCGTAGACAGCTGCATTTATCTTCAATTAAGAATAAAATTCGGATCTGTTTTCACCCCTGAGGACTAAAATGGATTGACTCGCATTAAGCTGTTATTTTAGGCTGGTATTCTATGAGAGCGCGGTCCTACCTCGTTTGTGCCGACCCGTCCGTACTTTATTATGGTTGTACCATAATAAAGCTGCAGCTTGGCTCTACCAAATACAATTATTGTATTATAAGTTACGATTTTCGAGTTTCCCAATTCATACATTTACCATAAGGTTATTGTCGTTTATATTATATTCCGTAGGAGTGTCAGCATGTCTGTCGGTTGCCGCATGCTTCACCGGCGGAAAGTTACGCCAACAGTGAGCTCTTGCAATAGATTTATGACTAAAGTTTGGGCCTTTACAGCGGTTTGGATATCGCAGAGCGCGGCGGGCGATCTAACGCTGTATGAATTTCAAACAAGCTCTTTGAAGTTGTTGTGAGAACTGTTGCTATGGGAACGACACGTCGCGTTTGCTTACACATTTGTTAATTATATATTAATGTATATGAATTTCCAATTTAAATTATTCCCTTTTGTTTTTCTTTTCAATAAGGAAACTATAAACGGTATTAGCATTACTAATAATTCCATCAAGCACTCTAAGTAAGCTTAAAATGCTTGTGTTAAGAGTGGTCCCGACAATAGCCGAATGGCGGATTCAAAACCACGACTTTCTGAGTTTTACAATACGTAGCGTACCATTAGGAATTAGGAATTATTGTCATCTAGATCTTGACTTTGCCGGGTTTCTATAATGCTTCGTTTTCTTTATCGAACCGTTTTACAGTAAACGCTGTGCACCAAATCCCTTTTTATTTTAAACAAAATACCATTTTAAATACTTACCACCGTTTAGAGTGTTTTTGTTTTATTTTAAGTCGAGTCAACCAGTTGAAGTCATGATTTGCATGCACCTCGAATGTAATAAAACGGGTCGTTGCGGAAGATTAAACGAAAAATAAGATCAGGGACTAAGTTCTTGTAGTAATTTTTTAAGTGCGCGAGCAACACAGGTTGGCCCCCGCGGGCGTTAACAAAAATTGTTAATTGCACTTTGAGTGCTGATTAACCACGTGTTCGGTGTTAAAGAGGAACATCGTGAAAAACTCATATTGGAGTAATAATAAAATATCTAGGTATGAAGTCCGTGTAGAGGTGGTGCAATAATATCCACTACCCCATATCTTCCATTACTAAGACGGGACGGAGGGAAACTGAAATAGGAGATGGACTGCAGCATCTTCCTGATGACAACTTAAAATAATAAAGAACTGCGGTTGCCAATCCGCCTGCCAAGCGTGCTAACTAGCAGCAAAATCCTCCGTATGAGCAAACTATGGGGAGGAACACCTTCAGCATTCTACATTTATAAGCTGTAGTGGTTGGAAGGTTGAAGCCCGCCTACACACACTGTTTGATATATACGATCCTCTCAGAAATGAGCGGAGGCTTGTGCTCACACGTGGAACCTGTATAGGCTGTAAATTTACTTTTACTCTTACACAATGTTAAGATTGCATGGTTTAGTTTTTAAATAAATATTCCTTGTTCGGTTACAAATATCAACGTGAAAAAGCCACAATCGTACGATTTCGACGGGACCACATTTCGTTTACTGCGGAGCATTTGCGGCAAGGGATCGGAAAATATACAGCCTCCTTTGAACATTGTGGAAATATGTCTGCCTTTTGCACAAATCATTTTTATGTATCTACGAGTCTAGCTTTTTAGAATAAGTTCAAAATTTGTAGATAAATCTTTAAAAGCAAGTCTTAGGTTTACTCAGTGTGTACTGGTAGAGACCTATTTTAAATGTTACTCAATAATTAATACCGTTGAAAATTTCCTTTGTCCTGCAAAGTATTAAATATTTTATCATCAGTACATAGTAAATAACCGACATATATAAATCCATGATCGGATTCACAAGCTGAATTGACACTGCAGCATTATCGAAATATGATTTATCATCAAGAAAATTGAAATAAATATACTGCATTTTATGCTGATATTTTGTGTGATTGTGGGGCTTTCCCAATCGAGCTGATCCCTTTTTGTAGTTACTACGTTGCTCTATCATAAAAAATCGTATAAGGTGAAGTCAAGTGTAATTTTTAATAAAAGAGTTCGAAACCCTTATAGACTCAAACGCAGCCTTAAAAATAAATATTCTAAAAAAAAACTACTAGAGTTTGCTTGTGACACAAGATCCAACATCGAATCCATGTTGGCTATATAATACATCTGTCGACTGAGTATATATATACATTAGATTGAGTCAGCTAAACTGCTATTTCATTTGATTCACTAATTACTAACGAAATATTATATGATACAAAATATTTTGTAATTATGTGATTTGGAAACATTTTTTTGTGTACGTCGAAGCGTCTAACATAACGTTGATATCATTTTCTTAAATGGATTTTCTAGTTAACTGTGTTCTATAGGCCATTTTCTTAAACTAAGAGTTAACATTTGCAAATATAAGCCATAATATCACTGGCCAAAGTTCGAAATCTCTTTAGCGAGCTTCACGTAGACCCGGTCGTAGAGCTGGGCAGAAAATTCTTTATTTGCTAGCAAATGGAAGTAGATAGTCTCTACATAACATAATATGATATATTGCAACAATCTTCCGACCATAGTATTAACAGACACCAGCTTTATGTTTGATGTATATCATTATATAATTTACAGAGCTTTTATATTTTTTCTTTGTCATGTATTACACCTTTTATCATTTAATAAAAGGTTTTTATTTGTAAATAATATCTTCGAAGCACAAGGAAATTTAATTACAACATTTCTTTATATATTTTAAGACCTTTTTGTACAAAAACAAAAATGTTGTCAAAAAACAAAAACAAAAACTTTGTCGTAATTATCACGCTGTTTAACGTTATACTGTGGTGTACCTGGATGCTCCTTGTCAGTACAGTAAAGCTTACAGATACTTAACAAATAAATAATGTAGATTACAATGGGTGATGAAGCTGCCTTAATAAAGCTTGCAGTAGCTGCACTATAAGTGCAGCTTATAACAATATATGAGAAGATACAAATTCAAACCCGCAAGATTTTCTTACCGTTTGGAAGTGGAATTACAGAAACCACCACATCATTTCGTGGTAGAACCACGCCTTAGCTTTTTTATAGATGTAGTACGAATGGATCAGCTGGACAGATGCTGATGTATTTCTTATAATGAGGGTAGAGAATCGGTGACCTTTTTTACTGTTAACGAGGCCTTCTGTCTTTGTCTTCAGGGGTAACGACGCAGCGCATTTTGATTCTTGATCAAATGTAGATGAAAGTGTCTGGGTTACAGTATCCGCTTACAGTCAGGTGGGCGGTTTGCTCGTTTTGTCATTCTAATTCTATAAAAAAGGAACCCGTAGTTAAAAAAAACTGTTTAAGAGGCTACGTTACGAAATTCTAGAAAGATCTAATGATATTATCCATGATAATATATGGCGGTACCATCTCATTTATGCCAGATGTTAAGTGCTCAGTCCAGTGACCAGGACCAGCTGGTAGATCACAGACGTACAATAAAACTTGATTCCCATTTGCGTAACCTAAGATCAGTAGAGAGATTGAAATTGAATATGCCACTACACACTAGTAAATTTATAAATAAGTCCTTTACTGTACAGGCCGTTCTTTCGATAAAATGAACTCCCATTGGCAGTAAAACGCGCACCATCCCTACCGGTATTTAAAAAACTAATCAAGAATCACTACCTCGCACTTTAAATTTTAAGTTCGTTTCCGCACTAGCCACTAAATATAATTCATTAATTCATTGCTTGTTTGGAAGAAATCGCTGTCAGCAATAAGACTCATTTTGTATGTATAATCTTTAATTTTTGTATTGTGTGCAGTAAAGAATATTAAATTAAATAAATAAATACAACTATTTGTGAAAACCAATTCGGTTTCTAATTGTATCGATTATGGCAATTTTTTTCCTCCATGGCTACCATTGTACTATTAAGGGCTCATGTAGAAGTAGATCAGCAGAAAATATTCCACCTTTAACAAATCTGAGCTAGGTCTTTGAGGAAGATGTACATCATATCAAGTTAAAAAACATAAAAATGAAAACGGTTTCGTTAAATGTGTAATCTTATGTTATATACGAGTATAAACAAGATACATATTTGTATATTGATATAATAAAGAAAAAGGGAGGAATTTCATTACAAATCAAATATTAATGCGGCAGTGATGAAACGAAGAGTGGTTTCCACTTAGAGCCCGCTCGGAAGCTGGCGCAGTTTGGTTATTGCAAGCACCCGCTATATGTAAATGAATTGAACACTTTATTACGTTGAAGTAAATTTCATCGGATGTTCTGTCTAATGATTTATGGATATACTTATCTCTCTTTATTGCAGTCATAAAGATAATAAATCTTTTGTTCTTATAACAAACTGAATAAGTAAAGAGCTTTTTGACTTTCAATTTCTTTACAGATGTTTTGAGAGATTTGTTTTATCAGTATATACTTTTTTAAATAGCCTTGCGTAGTAATTTTCATCATTTTCTTTAGTAAACAGTATTTCCAATAATTACTTAAAATCTAAAATTCATAGGTAATTATTTGTCCATTTCTCTTTACCTATTTTCGAGCCGTGGTAGCTCAGATGGCTAGCGCTCGCTGTAAATTTCACAGTACCCGAGCAACCCGGGTTCGATTCCCGCCGGCACCAATAAAATTGTTAATTTCAATTTTAAAGTGCCGATTTACCACGTGCTCGGTGAAGGAAAACATCGTGGGGAAACTTGCATGTCTGCGAAATAAGAAAAAAATACTTTCGAAGACATGTGAAATTCGCCAACACGCTTTTTTAAATTATTTTTATTACCTATTTTGATTAAATATATTAATTCAATGACATTAATGAACAATATAATAAATAATTATTTTATAAAGAATAATTTAAAGGTGACAAACGGTAGCAAAATTCATAGCCTTATACATCCTCGATTAAGAATCATAATGCGAGATGGAATAACCAGTTTTCATGACTCGCCATATGAAACACTGCAGCATTATGTTACTATTTCACGCTGGTGTTCTGTGCGAAGGTGGTCTTCACAAAATGTGCTCGCTCTACAAAGACACAGGGATTTCTTTTTATTCAGGCAGTAAACAAATATGAATCATCAAGTTTTACTTAAACACGTATATATTTTCAGCTTTACTATCAAAACATTGCTTTTTTAATACCGTGCTAAATCCACTAGCCACGTCAGTCGGTACGACTTCTACTTCTTGTAAGTTTATTACTAGGCTAAGCTGTGTTTACGTTGACGCGGAGCGTGTAATGGAAAACGTGACCGCCATTGTCGAATACTGATGAACTTATTGGCAAGTCACTAGCTCTAATGCCTTCGTCATACGAATTCGCTTATATGCTACTCTAATTGAACTTTATTTTATATTTAATTTATTTCAAAATTAATCTTCGGCCGTCATAATCATAACCTTAGCATATATCGTGTTATTTATCACACAGAGTTGATTTTTAAGTAACTATACTAATGAGGAGTAAGAAATCTTTATGTAGAAAATAAACCATATAAATGATTTACAAACTTACTGTCAAAATTGACTCTTATATTAAATTATTTTTCGTAGACTATATTAGATGTAGAATCAAAATAATGAACATAAGCCTTCAATGAATCACTTTAAAACAAAAAAACTAGATAAAGTTGAAAACAATCAAACGATAAAACTCGAATATGCATGAAGATCGAAGTTTTGTATGTAGTGTAGAGTCAGACATAGTCTCTTATAACTCTTATATAAATCAAACGAAATCTCGGTTCGATTCATGCGGATCAAATATCTCTGTTAATAGTACAAAGAGAACAGCGGATGTAAGGGTCAGGAGGGGGAAAATCGTAATTTTATTACGTTCTAACAATATTTTTAAAACTTAGACCACTAAAGTCTAAAGAATTTAACAAACATATTGTTTAAAAAAAAGTATGACTTTTCTGTTTTAGTATCTTCTTTAAATTAATTCCATTTTTTATAGAATATATATATATATATATATATATATATATATATATATATATATATATATATATATATTACTATATATTTTTTTTTAATTTTCTGTCTGTCAATCAGTCGGTTCGTGCGGAAACTCGGGACGGTTCAACAGATTGTAACGAAACATCGCGGACGAATGGATTTGATTTTTAAACATACATTTATTTTTATTTGTGAATACAGGTAATAAGATTGAAGAGATCTATGGAAAAAAGCTAGTTCGCTGTATTCAACCGTTCGGTATACTAAACTTAGTATTATAGGTACAATTAAGTCTACTACACTACTATTATAGAGAGCAATACCAGGAGTGATCTAAGCTATATTTTATTCGGTAAATTTGGACATTAAAAAACTAAAGTAACCTTTAGATGAAGATAAATGATTTTAATTCCTATCGGCGATGCCGGGGCGAGTCACTAGTTAGATAATATATATTTATGTTCTGATGAGGTAAAGTAGGAAGGTCTAAAATATTTGCACAATGAAGCCAATGAATGGCTCGTCTTATAACATAAAGGGACGCTTTTTCCTCATCGCTTATTTGCGTTTCCTTTTGGATGGAAGTTTTTTCTTATTTCTCCGCAAAAATGCTTTCAATTTAATTGATTAATATTTTCTTGCAGCCTATTTATATGTATACGGTTGTGATTTATTTTCCTAAGATATTAAACTCTTGCACATTTGTGAATTTTAAGTATATCTAAGACTGTGTAATGTTTTGATAAACGAACTATTGTGTAGTCAATTAATATAGTGCTGGTGTATACAAGTGTTTTGATGTCATTTATATAGTTATAGCAGTTTTAAACATGTCACAAGTACCGCAACAAGGTTTTGTGCCCGAGAAAATCCAGGAGTTCAATCGCAGAGCGTCACTAGACATGAGTGACTCGCCACCCCATCAAAAAGTACTACGAAATCCGCAAGATACTACACCTAAGAAGGAACCTAACCAGAACGGTACGGATAAATTAACAGACGAAAAGTCTAAACAGGACTTAAAACCTAAATCTGACACCAGTAGCCCGGCGCGTCCGATCATAGAGAGCAAAAACCCATTCTCTTCTAATTTTTATCGCAACAGACAACACGGACATTTTGAAATGGGTCCGCGGGGCTTAGATTATTCTCCACATCGCATGGGCATGGAATTTACAAATAGGCTTCGAGATTATGGTCCACAACGATC
Source organism: Parnassius smintheus behrii (assembly GCA_036936625.1). Lineage (NCBI taxonomy): Eukaryota > Metazoa > Arthropoda > Insecta > Lepidoptera > Papilionidae > Parnassius > Parnassius smintheus. The sequence goes on from JAUPFT010000023.1 coordinate 1,367,725, forward strand.
AACATCCATCCACGGCCACGAGCTGACCGATGGTCCTGTGAAACCAGAGTATTTGGGTCATCGGGCGCATTTTGGCAGCCAGATTGTTCCTGGTGGTATCAACCATCCTGATGTAGTCTTCAGACATGATTATTATAACCAAATGGGTTTTTCTCCGCCGCGTGCTTCGAGGTTTTCTTCCCAGGAGTATCTAAATGCACCCGCTCAGTATGGAAGATGGCCGGATTACAGATCTGAGTATCGCCAAAGACGCCGATCCCAGCAAGACTTGCATTCCATGGGACACAGCCCCGAATCAGGTAACATTTTACTTTCAGTCTCTTATACTGATAATTAATATGATTCTAGGATTTTTTGTATTAAAGCATAGCCATCTTACCCTGTAGTGGTGGTGAAAAAACAATCACTACCCCGTGTCGTGTCGTGAGTGTTGCAGTAGGCGATGAAGGGGAAAACATGAGATGGTCAGCAATTTCTTCCTAATAACAACTAAAATCTAAAAAATTACGGTTACCACGGCTGCCAAGCGTGGGAACTATGGCAAATATACCCTCCATGATGCAGTCTATAGGTTAAGTCTGTGTTCAGCGGTGGATTTCTGATATGCTGTAACTGATAGCTGTATTATCCAGTGAAGGAAAGGACTAAAAAGTATTGTGGCTTCGAGAGACGCTCATTATCACAAAAGGCACATACCACCATAATTACCATATATTCATACCATCTATAAAATTCATATACACGCAGGATGTAGCGTTAAATTTGAGAACTTGTACTACAAGAGCTGATTTGCAAGCTGTACCATTAAAATACCAGTTGACGTGCTGATGAGAAATAGACATTTAAAAAATAGAAAAAAAAATTGTACTTTTTCAGTCTTATTTAACCTTAGAATTATTTTTCTTGTCGAATCAAAAGTTTTAATTTGTCTAGTGTCTTTAATACAGCAGAGAAATCTTAAAAAATATTATCATGGGAAAACTTTGAGTTTTTAAAAATTTTCATTGGTTTCATTTTTATTTTGTTTTCTAATTTTATAAGAAAAGTCCATGGCCACTCGTTTAAGCTTAAGGCTTCTTGTAACATTTCTTTTCAGTTTTGGCAACTCGTAGTTAATATATGCTTGTGTCAGAAAAAGTTACTTTGATATTTTGAATAAACGAGCACATAGTCCACTTGATAGTAAGTGGATGATGGTGCCCAAAACAATTAAGAATCGAAATGCAGATGCCTTGTCAGCCTTGAGGACTAAAATGGAATGCCAAGTTTCCAGTAAAAAGGGTCTCCGGTTCTCTGCACTCACCAAACGAAACAGCAGCGCTAACTGTTGTTTTACGCTGGTATTTTGTGAGAGCGTGGTCCCTGTCATGCGGACCAATATGTGTTACAACCATAATATAGCTAAGGCATAGTTCTACCACGTAAAAACTATATGCCTCACAGACTTATATCATTAACAGGTTGTTGTATCAAACAAGACAAACTCTAAATCATAAAACTTGCTCTAACTTCTAAAAGGAGTGTTTTTATTATAGTAATCAATAGTTATAAAAAGATACCTTAATCAAGGAGTTTTACATTACTTGTCTGCTTTAGTTTTGTCTTTGACAATGTAAATTTTACGATCTTGTTCAAGTTTAATCTGGTTTATGATGCTTTAGAGAGCTTTTAAAGATAGTGTAAAAAGGTAGTGAAGATTAACTTTCTAAAAGGCTTTTTAGGAAAAATTGAGAATTCCGCTTAGAACTCTGCTGACGAGTTGTTGGGAAGTTTGGCAATAAATAATGCATTGCGTAAATTTTGTATTCTCTCTGTAAAAACAAAGTCGTGTATTATTTACATAAATGTTCACCTGAAACTTCCGACTTTTTTACCATTTGCTTACAACGTCGCAGAGTACTTACCAATCAGAGACTACATCAGTAGAATCAGGTCGTCGGCCCCGCGAGGTGTATCGATCCTATTCATGCGTGAGCTGTGGTGGGGCTTGCGGTCCTGTTGTTCAACGCGAGACTTTTGAGGGCATCAGTTTTAATTGTACTGTGCATTTTTCAAAAGCGGCTGATCTCAATTCAGTTAGTGCTTTTGTGGGCTGAAAGTGGGTTGAGAGTCATTTGAAAGTTCATACTGAGTGAACAATGCGTCCTTTAGATAATTAATCTCATTTAAGTCGTCATTTGCGTCAAGTTGCACTGGAATATTATAGGATTATCCGAGGTCCGAAGAGAGGGGGAGGACACGGTGATTCTCGAATCCGGCAACTTGATCTTTCACCGGGAGGGCGACCATCTGTCCCAAGGAGGTGTCGGATTTATCGTCCACAAGTCTCTCGTCAACAACGTTGTAAAGATTGGGAGTGTGTCGACGAGGGTCGCGTACCTGATACTCAGAATCACCAAACGGTATTCGCTGAAGTTCATACAGGTTTACGCACCACCCTCGGCACATCCCGATGAGGAGGTGGAAGAAATGTATGACGATATTTCCAAAGCCATGCATTCCTCCAAAACCCACTACACGGTGTTGATGGGAGACTTCAACGCAAAACTAAGCACAAGAGAAAACGGTGAGCTGAAGTTAGGGAAATTTGGAGTAGGGCAACGGAACCGAAGGGACCAGCAGCTGGCCGACTTTATGTAGAAAGAGGGGCTCTTTATGATGAACTCTTTCTTCCAGAAGCGGCCCCACAGGAAGTGGACCTGGTCCACTTCCTGTAGAGCACTGGTGGATGACCAGACGCCAACTGATCAATAATGTATCAGTGATCGCAAGGGTGAAAACTTGCAGCGATCACCGAATGGTTAGAGGCACAATGAATCTAAACGTTAAGTTGGAGAGGTCTCGTCTAATGAAGTCAACGCTCCGTCCTCTAATCCAGAATCTCGTGCTCTAATCCAGAATCCCGAAATCTTTCAGCTCAAGTTACAAAACCGCTTTCAGTGCCTAGAAGATTGCAATGCAGTGGACGATATGAATGACAAGCTCGTGGAAACTGTCCATGCGGTCGGAGCTAAGTTCTGCAAGACCCGCCGCAGAAGAACACAAAAACTCTCCGATCACACTCTTAATCTCATGGCTGTTAGACGGGAGATGAGGCTGCAATCGTCAACAGATTTGACAGCATACAGGCAACTGAACAGACAGATCTCCAAATGCATTTGGCGAGACTTACGCAACTTTAATACTGCTCGTATTAAAGAAGTGATCGAGCGTAACCAGGGCTCCAAAGTCTTTGCCAGAGATCTGTCTGCCAGAAAGAGCCAACTGTTAAAACTGAAGACTGAGTGTGGCAGCATCGTTTCTGGGACACCTGAGATTTTGAGTGAGATTGAGAGGTTCTATGGGCAGCTGTACACATCATCGTTGGAGCCACACGCAAGTGTGAGTAACAATCCAAGAGCAAGTCTTATCGGACACTATTCCGATGATATCCCGGACGTCAGTCTGAGTGAGATTAGAATAGCTCTCCAGCACCTTAAAAACGGTAGGGCTCCAGGCGAGGATGGAATTAAAGCGGAGCTTCTGAAAGCGGGTGGAACACCGGTACTTGAAGTCCTTCAGAAGCTCTTCAATTCCGTCCTCCATGGTGGCACTACTCCGGAGGCGTGGAGCAGAAGTGCGGTGGTCTTGTTCTTTAAGAAAGGCGACAACGCCCTCTTGAAGAACTACAGACCGATTTCCCTTCTGAGCCGCGTCTACGTGCTGTTTTCGAGAGTCATTACGAATCGTTTCGCACGCAGACTCGACGACTTCCAGCCTCCCGAACAAGCCGGTTTCCTAAAAGGCTTCTGTGCCGGACGGGCGAAACTCTCCGGAGTAAATGTTGTCGAAGATACTTCGCGAGTCGCTCACGTCCTACACCTATAGGTTCCGGTGGGTACTTTCACCGCCGTCTTTGTGGGTGCCGCTGAGGTATTGTGGACTGTGGTTCAAATCAAAATGCACGATTAACAAATACAAATAGCAAGGTAGTGGCCAGCGGTTCGATTGATTGATTAGTCGCGAAATTTTATAACTATTGATCACGGTTGTTAAACTACGGTTGTTCACTATTGATTGGTCACTGTATATTTCAAAAGATTTCTTTAAATTGTACGGTACCACCGTAATCAAATCAAATAAAAAATCAAATATCTATTGGTAGAAGCTGGTTTTCTAACACTACTGACTAGCAGCTATTATCAACTAAACTAGCTGATTTTATCACTTGTGTAACTGCGGATATCAGTTACCACTTTCACTATAATATGTAACTGCGAATATCAGTTACGACCTTTTTTGGCTAGCTAACACTTTCACTATGTGTAACTGCGAATATCAGTTACGACCTTTTTCGGCTAGCTAACACTATCACTATATGTAACTGCGAATATCAGTTACGACCTTTTTAGGCCAGCTAACACTTTCACTATGTGTAACTGCGAATGTCAGTTACGACCTTTTTCGGCTAGCTAACACTTTCACTATTCACTATATACTGCTACTAGTCACTTCAGCTACCACCGGATACCACTCACTTCACTTCACTGTCACTGGTAGTTCTTTACACTACTACGGGTACTGGGTTCCGAGCCCCTAAGGTAGACTTTGGCAATACTTTGCAGTGAGCCGCTTGCCATTTTCTGTTTGCCTCTTTATTGCATAAACTTTTCACTATACAAATGGCATAAATTGCTATATTTTCTATACAAAACTAATTGCTACACTAACATGCTATACATCAATAAATCGGTAGTCTGGTACTTTATTAGTATATCATAAAGGTTACTCAAAATATTAACAATGTAAAAAGTTATTAAACGAAATGTCCAAAATTTTCATAATATTTGGGTACATTAATTCTTTGATTTTTCTATAACTACGAAATGCGTTTAATTATTCAAAATATTCCTACACTTCTTTAATCTATAAGCCATATGCTAATTCAATGTCATATTTATAACTCTTTTAGAACATAAAATTATTTTCCTTATTTTAAGTATGAACTATTACGCAGTTAATTAAAAACTTTTTGAGAGTTCCACGATAAGACGCGCTGTGATTGGGCGATATTTTGGTATATAATAAAAGTTGTTTATATCACTTGTTATCAAAACGACATACTATACAAATATACTAAGACTTATAAATATGCTACACAACTATATTAATACACGTTTTCACTCAGTTTTGTCGGTAATTTCATTATTAATACAAAAACAATATTCTTTATCACTTTGTTTCTTAACGTTGTTAGGCCGTCGCGAACATCTCTCCCGCCGTGCAGCGTCGCGACGATTTTCTCACAGCGGCGCTGCATCCATTTCGGTGAGCGACGTTGCTTCTACTTCGGCAGCGGCACGAGTTTACTGGTTGGCCTCTTGATTAGGCCGTTTGCTGTGCGTACCTCCACAGTGCGGATCTGTCCGTCCGCACCGGGGTAAACAGCTTCCACCCTCCCTCGTGGCCAGGTGTTACGAGGTAACTGGCCGTCAGCTATGAGGACTAGATCGCCCACCTGGAGATTGGGACCTCGCCCATGGGCCTCCCGCCGGTTTTGAAGTTCCGGTAAATACTCTCGGACCCAACGCTGCCATGTCAGCGAGTATCTGGGAGCGTCGCCAGTGTCTTTTGCTATTCATACCCTTTTCATCAAATACTCCAGGTGTCGGCAGTCTCGCAGATCCTCCTAAAAGGAAGTGATTTGGAGTGATGGATTCGTCGTCGTCGCTGTCTACAGAGATGTGAGTCAATGGTCTGCTATTTACTGTGTACTCCACCTCGCAGAGCAGCGTGGCTAATACTTCCTCATGCGGATGTCTCTCATAAAGGACGGTGTATAGTGCCGTCTTCACGCACCGTATGAGACGTTCCCACACTCCTCTCATGAAAGGCGCGGAGGGGGTTATAAAACGCCACACTATGCCTCGTCGACTGTTGTTCCTCCCGAAGTTCCTTGTCTGCGCCGTGCATGTTAGTGCCATTGTCGGAGTAAATCTCGGTGGGGCACCCTCGGCGAGCTGCGAATCTTTTTTTTTTTTTTTTTTTTTTATAGAAGAGGGGGCAAACGAGCATGCGGCTCACCTGATGTTAAGTGACTACCGCCGCCCATGATCAACCGCAACACCAGGAGAATTGCGGGTGCGTTGCCGGCCCTTTAGAAAGGAGTAAGCTCTTTTCTTGAAGGTCCCCAGGTCGTATCGGTCCGGAAAAATCGCCGATGATAAACTATTCCACAGAGAGGTTGTACGTGGAAGAAAACTCCTTGTGAAACGTACAGTGGTGGACCGCCAAGCATCCAGATGGTGTGGATGGTATTGGGACGTTTGCCGTGTCGTGCGTTCACGAAATTTGGCGGCTGGGATTAATCCGAACAATTCCTCAGAGCACTCCCCGTGATAGATGCGATAAAATACGCAAAGAGATGCAACATCTCTTCGCAACGCCAGTGAATCGAGCCGATCGGAAAGCACTCGGTCGTCGACGATTCGAGCCGCTCTGCGCTGGATGCGGTCAAGTGGAAGGAGCTGGTACTGGGGAGCCCCAGCCCAGAGATGGGAACAGTATTCCATGTGCGGCCGAACCTGCGCCTTGTAAAGTTGCAGGCGGTGTGCCGGCATGAAATACTGTCCCGCTCTGCTGAGCACGCCAAGCTTTTTAGAGGCCAATTTGGCCTTCCCTTCTTAATGCCAGTATTGCGGAGTCAGCGCTAAGATTTGCGACAACTTCTAAGTGGACAGCTCTGGATGTGAGGCAGGTGAAGAGAGCTACGTATCTCTTCTGATGTTGACGTCCCACAATGACTGAAAGTGGCCCAAAATAGTCCAGACCGGTGAAGGTGAACGGTCTCTGGTGATGAGCGAGACGTGTACTGGGATGGTCACCGGTCGCTGGCACTGATGGTTGTGCTTTTCTGATGCGAAACTGTATGCATTGGCTCACTATGTTTTTCGTGATGGGTCGAAGTCGGATCACCCAGAAGTGCTGTCGAACCTCGTTGATGGTAGGTTCGGTTCCGCAATGATGAAGGCTACGATGCGTCCAGTCAATGTATAATTGCGTGATGTAATGATCACCATCCAATATAGCTGGACCCTTCATGTCTTCTGTGACTCCCTTCACGGCGGCTATGCGACTTCGTAGCGCGATGATCCCGTCTTTCAATTCTGTTTGGAGCGGTCGTAGGCGGCTATCATGAGCGACCTTTTTATTATTACGGAGATCGGTCATCTCTTGTGAGAAGGAGCCCTCTTGTATGGCACGTATCAGGAGCTTTTCGGCCTTTCTGATGAATTCGGCCTCTAGTGTGATGTACCTTTTGACATCAGTATTTTTCATTTGACTGGGAGGCTGCGCGATATGTCGCGGATTATTTTTCGATTTCTTCCAGTCGGGATCTTCCTCTTTGTCCCTTTTAGTTCTTTTATAGAAGGTCCTGTCTGTCGTTTTGCGGCAGAGTGTTATAAATTGAAGCACTCTAGCCGTAGCTCGCAATAAGCGTTCCCATCTCGAAAACCTTGCTGGATCGGGAACAGCTTCTCGGAGTATTCTAGGAGTGTCTTTGAGTTGGCCATGCTGAGGGTTCTTTATACAGAAACGATGGGCCGTTGTACCACCGTGATTGGAGTCGAAGTTCGGTGGTACGTCCCTCGTGGCAATGTCAGCTATATTCAATTTGGTAGGTACCCAGCGCCAGTCCTCTACTTTACTATGTTCCTCGATTGCTGCTATTCGGTGGGCAACGAAAGGTTTGTAACTCCTGGAGCCCTTTTTTATCCACGTGAGGATAGTTTTGCTGTCAGTCCAATGTGTTACGGCTTCGGGCGTCACGCAATGTGCCTGGATGACGGCGGCAGCTACGCGGCTTCCCACCACTGCGGCTTGTAACTCGAGGCAAGGTATGGACGTTACTTTCAGCGGAGCTACCTTCGCCTTAGCCATGATGAGGCTCACATGTACTGTCCCATCGGTTGTTGTTGATCTCCAGTAGACTGCCGTTGCGTAGGCGCTCTCACTGGCATCGGTGAACACGTGGACTTGGAGTGAACGTGCGTCGCTGAATCCCGGGTAGCATCTTGGGATGCTTACTGATTTGAGCTGTTCCAGATGTTGGATCCATGTGAACCATTGTTTAGTCAGATCTTCGTCCAACTCCTGGTCCCAGTCTGTTCCTCGTCTCCATGCTTCCTGCAGTATTTGTTTTGCTCGAATTGTAACTGGGGAGGCGAGGCCGAGCGGGTCATACAGCGACATTACTATTTTAAGTGCTTCCCTCTTGGTTGGTGTTTTATGCAGCAAATTGATTGGAAGTCGAGCGAGCTTTAGGTTGCAGCTCAGCTGATCGGTACCCGGTTTCCAGATTAATCCGAGTATCTTTTCCTCGGTTCCTTTGTTTCCCAGATCGAGTGACTCAGATGCTTCATGGTCAGGTTCTAATTCTTTTACAACTTCTGGTGCGTTGGAAACCCATTTCCTTAAGTTGAAGTGCGCGTTTTTGTGTATGTCGCGTACTTCCTTCGATATTCGCATTGCCTGTTCCAGAGACTGGAAACTGTCGAGACAGTCATCCATATAGCGGTTTTGAATGATAGCTTCTACGGCTTTTTAGCGTTCCAGTTCTCCGCGAATATGGCTGTGCAGGGTGAACTGGCTGCACCGAAAATGATCGACGTCATTCTATATTCTTGTGGAGCTTCATTACGTCAATCCCCTCTCCAGAGATATCTTAAGGCATCTCTGTCTTCGGGTCTGACTTTAACCTGCATGAACATTTCGGCTATGTCCGCGGAGACAGCGATTTTATGGCGGCGAAAACGCATCATGACCCCTGGTAGTGATTGCAGTAGGTCTGGACCCGTGAGCAGGAAGTCGTTCAACGACACCCCCTTTGTTTTGGCTGCGGCATCGTGTACTATTCGAAACTTCTCTGGCTTTATTGGGTTATGGACGTCGAAATGGGGTAGGTACCATGTTCTTCCCGGTGTGCTAGTTTTCGGTGCTATCTCGGCGTATCCTTTTTGTACAAGGGAAGGGAATTCATTTGTTCATCATACTTCCTTTTTAGATCTTCGTCTCGATCTAACTTTCTTTCAATGGAAACGAGCCGTTTTATTGCTGTTTCGTAATTACCAGGCATCTCGATATCCTTTTTCTCCCAGAGAAGCGCTGTTTTTATGTGCCCGTCTTGTAACGGACGGGTGTTGCTCTTTAGTATATTTTCAGCTTTCTTCTCTGGGTCGGAGATTGGTCTTCTCGGATTGATAATGAGAGATTCCAGCGCGAAATATTCGCGGAGTTGGTCATCTATAGTAACCTCGCTCTTGTGCATCTCATTGGCCGCGTGGACGCGCTGATACGGGGCTTTAGTGTGTGCCCCGTGTAGCACCCATCCTAATTCTGTGAGCGAGGCGATTGGCTGGTGCGGTGGACCTCTACGGATTTGAGTGGCTATCAGAAGTCTCCAATTGTCCTGTCCTATTAGGATCCTTGGGTTGCCGGAGTCATATATTAGCTGCTCCTTTAGGTCTTTCAAGTGGTTGCACTTGGCTATATCTACTGCACGCACAGTCTGTGGCCCCAAGTTTAGGCTTGCGACCGTGCGTGTTCTGAATGGCACTCTTTTGCTATGGAGACTCTTCAGCGATACTTTAATTCTTCGGGATTCCGGTGAATCGAGGGTAGTGTTCCCGATAGCGGTGATCTTAAACGGGTCGAACCGCCCTTTAGCTCCAATTTGTTTGGCGATCTCTTCATCCATTAATGAAACTGTTGATCCATCATCCAGCAGGGCGTGTGTGTTTACAGCTCCCGCCGGTCCAATTACTCGCACTGGAATTATTTTTAAATAGGCTTGATGCTTTGACACAGCGAATGAGTTAGCTACAGTTTCTTGAGGTTCTTTTTGTTTGACCTCAGTCTTCTCCTTTGTATTGTTATGGAGAAGTCGATTGTGTGTCGCGGTGCATCCTTCTATTCCACACTTATTGGTTTTGCATTTGTGTGTCTGATTTCTATAGCGTAAACAGCGGAAAAATAAATTATTTTGCTTTGCGAGTTCCCATCTTTTGTTGATATCTGCTTCTTTAAATTTTTTACATTCGGATCCGTAGTGACCCTCCTTTTCGCATACTCTGCATTTCGGAGACGGCTTAGTAGTAGCCGCGTGTGCTTTTTGTACTAAACGATTGCTTTGTGCTTCGTTTATAATTTCTGGAGGCGCAAATGCACTGCAGAAGCGAGCTTGCTCGGTAATAAACTCGCTGAAGCAGCCGAGGTCTGGTCTAGAGTCATATTTTTCAGTGTAGATTCTATACCACTGGGCACGTATAGAGTTTGGCAGTTTGTCGGTGAGGTGTCGTAGCAGCTCTGCGTTGACGAGGTAATGATCTCGCTTTAGGGTTCGAAGACTGACGACGCTTCCCCTCACTTTGCTCGCGAATGTGCAGATGGCTCTGGGTGCTTCTGTACAGCGTGCTAATCCTCGTAACTTCTCGGTTTCTGCTTGCGCGATTGAATCTGGACGCCCAAATTGTAGCTCCAGTTCTCGCATAATCTCATCTGGCTTAGCATGCCCAATAAGTTCTGAACTGACTGTTTCCAAGGCTCTTCCTTGTAGACTTCGTCTTAGTCTAGCAGTGTTTTCAATGTCATTGAAGTAGCCTCGGGTTGTTTCGTAAATGGCACGGAATGAAAGCCACTCGGTATGTGCTCCGCTAAAGCTTGGCAGTGTCATTATAGCTTTCGACGCTGCGAAAGTATGCGACGATAGTGGCGCACTCTCTAACTTTGATTTGTCAGCGAGCGCGGCTATAGCGGACGACAGCTCCGATATAAATGGACGGAGCCCCCTGTCTTCACTTATGACGGGTTCCTGGCTAGCTTTCTTTGGCAAGAGATCCTTGGGTACATCTACTGGATAGGAATCCTGGTATGTGAGCTCTGATACAATCGGTAGGAGCCCCCTGTCTTCATTAACGGTGGGTTCCTGGCTGAGCTTCTGTGTCATGGGATCCTTTTGTACATTTTCTGGTTAGGAATCCTGGTTTGTGAGCTCCTTTTGGGGCTCACTGAGGTCGACAACGTCCGGGGTTGGCTTTGTGACGGTTTTATTAAATGGGGCCTTCCCTCCGGTGGTTGCGCCTTGATTTGACTTTTGTTTGGCTACAGAATTGTCGAGCCAAGATCGAACGTACTCACTTTTGGAGTGACCATCTTCATCATAGTCGTCTGATTCGTCTTCTTCTTCAGCCATCTGTAAGGAGATCTGCGCAAGTTCTAGTTTGATCTTCAATACTTCTTCACGAGCCTTCAAAATTCTTCTATTGGGCCGAACAGTCTTCTTTGACTTCGTACTGCAATTGGTGTGGCCCCTCGGTGGCTCTTCGGTGTGGGTGTCTTCCCGGGATGTTGGCGATGATGCACGGCTAAAGTCATCGTTACCTTCTAGATGTTCCCTCTGCTTCGTTGTGCGGGCCGTAGTGGTCGGCGCGGGCAGGGGTATCCCCGCCCTCGGGTGGCAGCATAGCGCCTCAGCACCCTCTACCGTTGACGGTGAGCGTATTGGCATCTGGTGGTGGAAGGCGGCGTTACTGGCCGACGAACCTCCTTCCAGACCGACGGTCCACGCCTTGGCTTCCCCATCCTTGCGAACGGGTGATCGGTATCTTGAATCTGAAAATTCTGCGGTTTTAATACGGTGGTGATTATTTACCCGGTTCCGAAATACAAACGGATATATCCGGCTCGAAGGACCAACGAATGTGCCGGACGGGCGAAACTCTCCGGAGTAAATGTTGTCGAAGATTCTTCGCGAGTCACTCACGTCCTACACCTATAGGTTCCGGTGGGTACTTTCACCGCCGTCTTTGTGGGTGCCGCTGAGGTATTGTGGACTGTGGTTCAAATCAAAATGCACGATTAACAAATACAAATAGCAAGATAGTTGCCAGCGGTTCGACTGATTGATTAGTCGCGAAATTTTATAACTATTGATCATGGTTGTTAAACTACGGTTGTTCACTATTGATTGGTCACTGTATATTTCAAAAGATTTCTTTAAATTGTACGGTGGTATCAAATATCTATTGGTAGTAGCTGGTTTTCTAACACTACTGACTAGCAGCTATTATCAACTAAACTAGCTGATTTTATCACTTGTGTAACTGCGGATATCAGTTACCACTTTCACTATAATATGTAACTGCGAATATCAGTTACGACCTTTTTCGGCTAGCTAACACTTTCACTATGTGTAACTGCGAATATCAGTTACGACCTTTTTCGGCTAGCTAACACTATCACTATATGTAACTGCGAATATCAGATACGACCTTTTTAGGCCAGCTAACACTTTCACTATGTGTAACTGCGAATGTCAGTTACGACCTTTTTCGGCTAGCTAACACTTTCACTATTCACTATATACTGCTACTAGTCACTTCAGCTACCACCGGATACCACTCACTTCACTTCACTGTCACTGGTAGTTCTTTACACTACTACGGGTACTGGGTTCCGAGCCCCTAAGGTAAACTTTGGCAATACTTTGCAGTGAGCCGCTTGCCATTTTCCGTTTGCCTCTTTATTGCATAAGCTTTTCACTATACAAATGGCATAAATTGCAATATTTTCTATACAAAACTAATTGCTACACTAACATGCTATACATCAATAAATCGGTAGTCTGGTACTTTATTAGTATATCATAAAGGTTACTCAAAATATTAACAATGTAAAAAGTTATTAAACGAAATGTCCAAAATTTTCATAATATTTGGGTACATTAATTCTTTGATTTTTCTATAACTACGAAATGCGTTTAATTATTCAAAATATTCCTACACTTCTTTAATCTATAAGCCATATGCTAATTCAATGTCATATTTATAACTCTTTTAGAACATAAAATTATTTTCCTTATTTTAAGTATGAACTATTACGCAGTTAATTAAAAACTTTTTGAGAGTTCCACGATAAGACGCGCTGTGATTGGTCGATTTTTTGGTATATAATAAAAGTTGTTTATATCACTTGTTATCAAAACGACATTCTATACAAATATACTAAGATTTATAAATATGCTACACAACTATATTAATACACGTTTTCACTCAGTTTTGTCGGTAATTTCATTATTAATACAAAAACAATATTCTTTATCACTTTGTTTCTTAACGTTGTTAGGCCGTCGCGAACAGCTTCAATACAATAGACCACATACATACCCTGCGTCAGATTGTACAGAAGACCAAAGAGTACAATCTGCCACTCTGCCTGGCGTATGTGGACTATAAGAAAGCCTTTAATTCCGTCGAAATTTGGGTGGTGCTACAGTCCCTTCAGCGGTGCCAAGTTGACTGTCGGTATATCGAAGTACTAAAGTGTTTGTACAGTTGGACTACGATGACTATCCGAGTACAGCTTGCTTGCTTGCTATAAGAATGGTTTGGCGCAAATGGTATTATTCTAAATTCCAATAAAAGCATTGTAATGCATTATCGAACGAGGCCAGGCACTCGTGATAATTCGACTGCAAAAGAAAATTTATTTTTAGGATATACAGTAGATAGCACAATAAACCATAAAGCTGAAAAAATTTGTAAGAAAATAGCTAGCGGTAATTACGCATTATTTAAGCTAAAACCATTACTAGATAAAAAGACACTCATATCTGTGTACTATGCCTACATTCATGCTATAATAAGATATGCCATTACTATTTGGGGTAATACTCCGGATATTATAAAAGTTTTAAAAGGCCAAAACAGTCTATAAGAATAAACAATGGTGGTTAAGAACGACAAAATAATGATGGTGGTTTCGCTTTATATATATATATATATATATATATATATATATATATATATATATATATATATATATATATATATATATATATATACATATATATATATATATATATATATATATATATATATATATATATATATATATATATATATATATATATATATATATATAATAGTTTATCAGAGGTACATGAGGATAAAGAAATACCGAAAAAGAGAGACATAAATCAACACAATCTGCGTAATAATGAAAAACGTGTCCTACCCGTGAATAGATTAGTAAAAGTAAAAATACATGGGCGTTACTCAAAAATATTAATGTATAGTAAATTACCAAAAAGTTTAACCAGCCTACATTATACCAAATTTAAACAGACACTTAAGTATTTTTTGAGAACAAACCATTTTACAAATTAAGTGAATACATGTCAATGCAACTTATGGAATCGTCACGTGCAAACAAAATAAATTACCTAATTCTATGACGTATAGCATTAATGTATATAAATTAAGGAAATAGTACAATAATATAATTTAACCTTATAAATTTATTAAAACTTTTGTAACCAATGACTTGCCTGTAACGATTGTTATATTAAGGCCAATAAATATTTCTGATTCTGATTTCTGATGGTGGGGGTCATTGTAGAAGCGTGCTCGTCGCGAACCCTGCCAGCCCTTTTCAGGGCTGCAATTCTACACAGCTGCGCACCCATGCGAACGAGGGTTAGGGCGTCCCCCCAAGGCGACGCACACCAGCTCGTCCCCGTTGGTGTGGAATGCAGCGCGCAAAGCGGCGATGGGGACCGCCACCCGTCACGCACAGCCCGACACGGCGGAAGGTGGAGGACGGAGTGCAGAGTTGGCACGTGGAATGTTAGAGGAGGCATGAGAGATAAGACGAATGAGTTGATCGAAATAATGAAAGAAAGAGAATTAGATGTCGTGTGTATGTCGGAGACCAAACGGAAAGGCAGTGGTATTGAAGAGCTCCCTGGCGGGACGTTAGCTATATGGTCCGGAGTCCCGGAAAGCGAGAACGCCTGCCAAGGAGTGGGAGTGCTGTTGTCGTCCCGGTTGGTCGATCTTATGACTGAATACAAGGTTGTGAACTCAAGACTTCTCTGGGTTCGCTTCAAAATGGGACTGACGAAGTTATTCCTTTTGGCTGTTTATGCGCCGGTAGCTTCGTCGTCCAGGGCTGAGCTGGAGGAGTTTTGGGAGAATGTAAGAGAAGTTCTAGATTTGGTTAAGGGAAACGAAAGAACTGTTGTATGTGGTGATTTGAATGGATGGGTAGGTATCGCTCGACCAGGATACGAGTCGGTGCTTGGAAAGTTTGGAGATAAAAGGGTTAATGATGCTGGCAAGCTTATACTGGCTGTATGCAAGGAAAAGGGTCTTCTTGTGACAAACACTATGTTTAATCACAGGAAAATCCATATGTACACTAGAGAAAGAAAGAATGAGAGAAGTATGATTGATTTGTTCCTGGTGGATGACCGACTGCGAAAACAGGTGATGGATACACGAGTGTTCAGGGGTGCTGACCTGGGAACGGATCATTTTCTAGTAATTACTAGATTTAGGGGTTTGTTCGCGGGTTGGCGCCACCGGACGGCAGTAACAGAACCACAGTCGGTCTGTCGCATCCGAAGCTGGAAGCTTCAGGAAGCGGATACTAGGGACAAATATCACACGAGGGTAGCCGAAAAGCTTGACACCATCGATGGCAGGAAAGAATGTGTGGAGAGAACATGGCAGAACCTTAGGGATGGAATGGTAAGTGCAGCGGAAGAAGTATGTGGTACGACAAAAAGAGGTAGTAGTAAAAGAAGAGATGCATGGTGGAATGACGAAG
The DNA here is from genome assembly GCA_036936625.1 of Parnassius smintheus behrii. Classification (NCBI taxonomy): domain Eukaryota; kingdom Metazoa; phylum Arthropoda; class Insecta; order Lepidoptera; family Papilionidae; genus Parnassius; species Parnassius smintheus. Next base: position 1,383,373 of record JAUPFT010000023.1, read on the forward strand.
TGAAAGAAGCTGTAAAAAAGAAGAAAAAAGCATGGTTAGACTACTTGGCCTCTAGTAACGATGAGCATATGAGAGAGAAGATGAAAGAAAGATATAAGCTGCAGAAAGTTCATGCGAAAACATTGATTGAGGAAGTACGTGAAAGGTGTAGAATAGAAGCGGACGAGAGGTTGTCGCACAACTTTAGGGAAAACTCCAAACTCTTCTGGAAAGAGGTTGGAAGGTCCCGGAGTGATGCGACAGCTTTAAGAATGAACAAAGTGCTTTCGAGAACCAATGACGTCCTCTCAGAAAAATCGGACGTCATGCAGCGATGGAGTGAATTTTATAGAGAATTGTATGCGTGTCATGATCTTAGTGAAGGATCCGGGGGTGACGCCGTGACTGGCACGCCAGACACGGACCTCGATGACACTGAGGTCATCAGCATGAAAGAGATTGAACGTGCGATTCGAAGTTTGAAATGTGGTAAGGCTGCGGGACTAGACAGAGTTACTGCTGAAATGGTCAAGTACGGTGGGCCTCGCGTCTGGGACAGCTTTCATCTGCTGTGCAATTTGTACTGGCGGACGGGAGATGTCCCGGATGATTGGCGATACGCGGTCATTGTGCCTTTATATAAAAGTAAAGGTTCACATTTTGACTGCGGGAGCTATCGGGCGATCAGCTTGACCAGTTTAGCAAGTAAAGTTTATTCGAAGGTTTTGACACGCAGGATGCAAGAGAAATCGGAAAGATTCTTATGGGAGGCACAATGCGGATTTAGACCTGGAAGAGGATGCACGGATCAAATGTTTTCTCTCCGCATGATCACGGAGAAGCTTCTGAGTGTTAACCAGAGGATTTTCTGTGCTTTTGTGGATCTGGAGAAAGCATTTGATAAGGTTATAAGGAAGAAAATGTGGGAACTGTTGCCGGGATATGGTGTGGATGGTCGATTGTTAAGGGATGTGCAGTCATTTTACTATGACTGTAAAGCCTGTGTGCGGGTAGGGCATGACCTGTCACCCATGTTTAGCATCCAAGCGGGCGTAAAACAGGGTTGTGTCATGTCTTCCTGGCTGTTCATACTGTATCTCGACAGCTGTTTACAGAAGCTGAAAGATAGCTGTTTGGGTGTGAAATTGGGTGACATAAAAGTTAATTGTCTGCTGTATGCTGATGATGCAGTGCTTATTGCACCATCAGAAGCAGAACTGCAGGCATTAGTCACGTGTATGAAAGAGGAATATGAAATTAAAGGTCTCCGTTTGAATGCTAATAAAACTAAGGTTCTAGTATTTGAAAAGGACGAAGAGAGAACGAAATGTGAAACATGGGTAAATCAGGAATGTCTAGAACAGGTAAATGAAATTGTATACTTGGGGAGTGCTTTCAGCCGGGATGGAAGATGTGATTTAGATGTGGATAGGCGTGTCGCTGCCGGAAACAAAGTCAATGGTGCCCTGAATGCATTAGTCAAAAGGCAAGGCGTGGTGAAGAGTGCACGCCTTGCAATACATAACGCAGTGTTGGTACCGACTTTGTTATATGGCAGCGAAACCTGGGTATGCCAGAAGAAGCATAAAAGCAAGTTGAATGCAGTGGAGCGATCTCTTCGTAAAATGTAGCCGACCGAAAGCGAAACGAAGAGATTCGCAATATGGCAGGATTGAAAGATGACCTTATCACAAAAATTGATAGGGGCGTACTCCAATGGTTTGGGCACGTTGAACGAATGAGTGAAGACCGAATGGTGAAGAAAATATATAGAGCGAAAGTAAATACTAAAAGGTGTCGAGGTAGACCGAGACTAACTTTCGAAGACCATGTGAGCAAATTGCTCGAAGAGGGGAGGGTCAAGAGTACTCGGATACCTAGACATGCATGTATGAAGAAGTTAATGAACCTGAAAGAAGCGAAAGAGGTATGTAAGGATCGTGACACTTGGCGATCTGTTCTCTCTGGCTACCCCGTTAGGGATTGTGCGTGACGATAAGTAAAGTAAAGTAAAGTGATTTCTCATACAGAACCAGAGCTCGAAATCTATCCAACTGGAGAGAGGTGTAAGACAGGGTGACGTTATATCCCCGAAACTCTTCACCGCTGCATTGGAAGACGTTTTAAAGCTACTGGACTGGAAAGGATACGGTATTAACATCAATGGCGAATACATCACTCACCTTCGATTCGCCGACGATATAGTCCTTATGGCAGAATCGCTGGAGGACTTAAGCACTATGCTCAATGACCTCAATAGTGCCTCCCAACGGATAGGTCTTAAGATGAACATGGATAAAACAAAGGTCATGTTTAATGTCCATGTCACACCTATGCCGGTAGTTGTTGGGAGCACTATGCTCGAAGTTGTTGACGAGTACGTTTACCTGGGACAAATAGTCCGACTACGTAAGTCCAACTTCGACCGAGAGGTCAATCGACGGATTCAACTCGGCTGAGCAGCGTTCGGGAAATTACGACATATCTTCTCGTCAGGTATACCTCAATCTCTAAAAACTAGATTGTACAACCAGTGCGTGTTGCCAGTAATGACTTATGGATCTGAGACGTGGTCCTTCACTGCTGGCCGTATGAGGACGCTCAAGGTCGCTCAGCGAGCTACGGAGAGGGCTATGCTCCGAGTTTCTCTGCGTGATAGACTCAGAAATGAGGATATCCGCAGTAAGACCGGAGTGACCGACATAGCCCAACGGATTAGTAAGCTGAAATGGCAATGGACCGGCCATATAGCTCGAAGAACCGATAACCGATGGGGAAGAAAGGTTCTCGAGTGGCAGCCTCTTACCGGTAGGCGCAGTGAAGGGTGACCCCCCACTAGATGGAGTGACGACCTGGTAAGATATGCAGGAAGTCGATGGATGCAGGTGGCTCAGGACCGTCCTTTGTGGCATTACTTGGGAGAGGCCTATGTTCAGCAGTGGACTTGTGAAGTTCTGTAATGATGGTGATGATGAGGAAGTCGTCATTTTTTATAGGAGTTATTATTTGTAGTCACATATCTGAGGTGTTGTGTATCTTACTGATTATGTTATCTAAATAGAAATAGTCATATATATGAAATCCAGTAATTTATTAGACGTATAGATTTAGATGAACTTTTAATCGATAATTGAACTCATTTATTCAATCTGTCAGTAATTATTTATTGCAACACTTTAAAATTCTTTGGCGTTATTATCTACTCTGTGCTGCTCTTTGACCACAGACCATAATGTTAAGTGTTTGATAATGTCCTAAGAGTAACCTTTATATAGTACTTCCTCAGTAGGGCAGTATAAACCAAAACATAGTGAATACATTGTAGTACTCTTAGATATGAATGTCAAAATTAAGTATTTGAAATTGAATGAAAAACTTAAATAATGTATGTTTCATTTTATATCCATTACAAAGTCCACTGTCGAATGTAAGCCTACCCACAGATTGCCTCATGTTGTTATCAGAACGATGCCGCTGTCACATCAGCCGGTTTAATTTCCCTGTGTCGGCTCTCACGATACCCACGGTCCCACATGGGGACAAATACATTCTTTCACCGCCACTACACGGTTGCTTTATAGTTATTTATTGTATTGGTAACGCATATTAAATATAAATCTCTCCTTCTCCATAAAAACTTTAACTATGATAATGCTCGCACTCCTCCGTGCGCGGATTACGCCTAAATAGGGGTACAGTTTTCCTTTCACGTATTTATACATACACAAGTTGTAAACCCTATTTCACCCCCTCAGGAGTTGAATTTTCCAAGTTCCTTTGTAAGTGCGCGGAACAAGTAGTTGTATTGCCCACAAATAACTGTTCCGGGCCTGGATGTTTGTCCTTGTGGAATTTTTGTACGTAAACTACCCCCACGATACAGGAGAAAATCATAGTGTGGAAGGTACTTATTTCAAAACAATTTTTTATGTGTATTGTATGCTTTTACAATCAATATCTAAACACTTAAATATTATTACACTTAATTATTATTAATAAAAATTAAAAATGTGTTTGTTATAAATACCGAATACACTTTCATAAGCATTTAATAAAAAGCTGTTATTTTGATATTACAAATAGACACTTCAATTTTGTTTATTTGTATATAGATATCAAAAATTTATTAGCTAACATCCGTATATCTAATATTATAGTATCTTATCTTATCTTACCTAGTTTGAAGAGCATCTTCCGCCCTTCCTCAATTGCGTGCACTTTCACCGTCGCCACTATTAGTGTATCTGAACTAATTAGTTTTAACGTCTTTAACGTATATTATATGCTTTTATAATCAAATATCTAAATGTTTAGATAATCTAAGTGTAAAGGGTTACCAGTCTGCCCTATATTTGCCTTAATATCCACGAGCTTTAAGACATGATCCTCAAATTATATGCATCGGCATGACTGCCTCTAACATACGGACAAACATACATGTAAACATTGAGCTTGATTACACGTAGTCTGTTCTCTTCAACACATTGCTGTAAGTTTGATGAGGTACCGAGTGATACGGTTCATTAAACTGAATTTATTTTCAGAGAAATTTCGCAACGGTCCATTTTTTTCGGGATTAACGTTCCACAGGAGGCTGAGAACATCTTTATTTCCTTTTTTTTTACGACTTTAGCATTTATATGTGTGACGGCTTCGTAACGCAGTGGTTGAATATTTGGTTGTTGTGCTACAAGATCGTGGATTTGAGTCTCACATTGAATGAGTATTTGTACTAATAATTTTTTCCCTTGTGCTGTCTACAAATAATATTTTCAGGATGTGTGTTCTTGCTGCTTTATATATGTAAATCCTACTGTAATCCTACTGAGTTGACGTTTGTTTAATGAATCTGAAAAAAAAAATGAGTTGTTAAAAAGCACATGTTAATTTTATTTTTACATTTTGAAATCGTCTATAGATGTCTATTCGAATTTAATTTGGTAATTTCATAAAAGATAATCATATATCACTCTCGCACTGGTAATGATGAACCCGATCATCGTTATGTGGTTTTGGATTCGACATTTATTATTATCAGCTGGTGAATGACTACCTTCTCACTTTGATTGCACAATTATTGTTCTATTGGTCGAAAGCACGACTGCTGATGATGAGGTTCGAAATCTCGCAATTCCCATGTTCGAACCCGGGTCAAGCCAAAATAAGTTAAGGGTAATTAAGTCAAGAAATTTTCAGTAGCAACACGCAGTGGGGAAGCTATCCGTGTTTTACTTTCGAGCCTCACGAAACTAGTAAAGCCGTTAGTCCTGCGCTTGATCTCTCTTCGGTCGTGTTGAATTTACCGTCTCATCGAACTATGTTTGTGAGGGAATAGATAGTGAACACCTGTGCTATAAACTTGTATCTGCGGTGATGACTAGTTTCAGTTGAGACTGGTCGCCGTGGTTGAAACTCAGTCCGAATGACATAATTATCATTATATTGTCCCTTCTATAGTCAGTCTATTTTTTATTTTTAATAAAGACATTTTTAAAATCCCACCTGGTCAAAAGTGACAATGAAGCCCTAAGTGTTATATCGTATGCCTGAGCGTAACAAAAATCTATTCACTTAAAATCAACTTGTAGTCGAAGTAAAATACAGACGCTGGCAAATTATTCCAATCCGGAACCTATCAGGAACCTATCAGGTACCTATCAGGAACGGCGAAGGCTTGTGGTTGTCCGATGGTGGGAGGAGCTAGGGAGGAATTAAGTCATGTAAACCCTGAACACTCTTACCGAAACGTATTCTGTAGGGTACCGAGACTGGCAAGATTGGTTTAAACAAAATCAAGGTAACTAAGAAGCCTCTTAGTGCGCGAAGTATCAAAACATTCAGTCACACAAGTTCGTTGATAATTAGGTGCACCACAAGAAAGTGAGGTTGGCACTTGAAGATATTTACGGCTTCATGAAGCCTACGTGTAATTGAACGAATGAGACGTCCCAACTGAAAACTTTTTGAGCAAGTGTTTGTTTATGCAAGTGAAAATTTCTTCCGAATCGTTGTCATTTAAAAATAGACGTAACAAAAAAACTGCTAAAAGAGACAAACATATACAATTTAGCCTAAAAGAGAATGAGATACAATACGATATACAATGTTTTCTGTTACGTGTAATATATAATAAGTAAAACTCTACAATTGTCGTACTACTGAAACATCTTCTTCTCTCGAAGTTTATCTTTCTGAAGGTTTCACTTCTACCGCGTGTGAACTGCATACATTTTATATTTCATATTTTTTTATAAAAATGTTACACTAGAACTTTCTCCCGTATTGTGGAGGCGGATTACGTACATACATTTCACAAAGACAAACATCCACATCCGGAACAATTACCTGTAGAACAAGGCCGTACAAATATTTGTTTCGTGCATGGTTCGAACACGCGGCCCTTACGGCTACAAATCGTTGCTAATTTACAGAGCCGTCAAATATTTGTTCATAATTTATTTTCGAAATAAATTATAAATGTAAAAAATGAAGCCGAATATTGGTTGCGAATACAAAACTCAAATTGCTCAATTCGTTCTTTCAGCCGGGGGTTAGGACTAAATGCTAAACAGCGCCCACGTCAATTCGCTTAAAATTGCCTCACGAATTTTTTTTTGACCTTTTAAAAATAACAAATAAACGTAAGTATTTTTTTAGCTGCCAGCTACGTTTTATAACCAAAACGGTTTTAACTTCGCCAACGCTCTTGTAACTCAAAAGGCTTTGGGAGCCATTGTTCTACTGTTGATCCCTACTTTTATGAATAGATTGTGATAATTCGTAAATCAAGGCGGCTGAAACTTAAAAGAGCGGAATTTACAGCCCTGCTTGTTAACTTGCTTGATAACTTAAAGAAGGACGAACTTGTTCAATGCTGCAGTTTGTAGCACATCGACGTGGTGGAACCACGCTGCACCTACGTCTACGAGCCACAGCTTCTACCGTCGTGTAGACTTTGTGCTCATTTATCACCCTTATGCCACAAAACAACATCAATTATATAAAGAAACAAAAATACGCAAGAATCTACGCGAACACTACACGTTTAAATAATACTAGTTTTTACGGGTTTTATCGTTAACTATGGACGTTGAACATCTCAGTCCCCCGTGACCATGGGTGCTGTAAAGTGCTCGAAACGTCGGGTATATAAAAAAGTTATTATACGCGATAAAATCCGTAAAAACTGGTATTATTTAAATACTCAACTAAATATTTAAAAACTAGTTGCTACTCCATATAGCATAGCACGAATTAACACACTTATACATGATATCAGAATGAAGTAGCAATATAGTGCTGCTCTAGTTTGTACGAGATAGAGTAACGAGACTTTCCATCTTAGGCATCAGAGGAGACAGTGCATCTTCTTCGTGATTTTTAATCGAGGAGAAATATAGCATGTCAGCTATGGTAAAATTCTCTTTATGACTAATTTTAAATGTTCAGCAAAGAGCTTTTTATGCTATAATGAATGAATGAATTAATTATTTAACTTAAAATTATATCAACGTGCATGTCCTCTCACCCTCCGAATGATTTTTACGTGGTAGAACCATGTTGCAGCTATATTATGGTTGTAGCACGAACAGGTCGGCTCGACCGGGGTAGCACCACACTCTAACAGAATACTAGCGAAAAATGTAGCTTACTTCTATTGTATTTCGTATGGTGACTGTAGAAAACCGGAGACCTCTTTAACTGGATACGATGCATTCCATCTTAGTCCTCAGCGCTGACAAAGGATATGGATTTTGATTCTTAATCAAGGATAGAACTAGATGTCTTTGAGCCACAGCATCCACTCATCATCAGGTGGGTTATGTGTTCGCTTGTCATCCTAATTCTATAAAAGAAGAATAGTGTCACAATTTTTCAGCGTAATATTTTCTCCACCTATCCCTGTTGTCAATGCCATCTAGCCTCACAATATGAGCATCCATTTATCATAAGACGGACACTATTCTATCTTATCACCCTTCAAGTAAAAATCGAAATGCAGATGCGTTGTCAACCATACGGAAGAGATGGCACTCCTCGTATCAAGTCCACTGCTGTACATAGGCCTCTCGCCACGGAACTACACAAAGCACTGTCTAAATATTGCTTATTCTAGTAATATAGATGCAAAAAACTGCTAAAGTGTAGCATTCGCCGAATAGAAAACCGCATTCACTAATTGAATAAGACTATAATTACGGATTTTATCGCGTTTATTAACCTATTTTAACTTATTTTTAATTCCCGACGTTTCGAAATTTTAAATTTTCGAAACGTGTAGTGTTCGCGTAATTTAAAAAATTATGCATTCACTAAGTCTCTCAAATACTACACTCCCACTTCGAGTGTTCTTTTGTAAAACTTTTCTCATAAAACCAGCGTCGTTTCAACTCAGATAAAGTATTTTTTTATTTGATGGCAATATGGGACTATAATTATTTGAGCATACAGCCATTATATTATGCATCATCATCACTACAGCTCATCACAAGTCCACACCTGAACGTTAATAGCCCCCTCTCCTCCAGGGAATGCCATAAAGCTTGTTCTTAAGCCAACTCCGTTTTAATTTATAGAATATGGGTGCCAAATGTGTACACAGCCCTCCTGATAGTAAGTGGATGCCCATAGACATCTACATTTGTCCTCGAATAACTATCAAAATGAAGATGCGTTGTTAGGACCCTGAGGACTAAGATGGAATGCTTTATTTCCAGTAAAAAGGGCGTCCGTTTCTCTACATTCGCTATACGAACACAGCAGCATTTTGTTGCTATTTTATGCTGATATTCTGTGAGAGCGTGGTACCTGCACCAGCTGTTATTTATTGGACATCATTCTAATACATTTTCATATATCATTATAAAATAGGACAGATGACATATTTGCTATGTTCTCAGAGTTAAACAAAACTAGTTTTTAACGCGTATATTAATTTATTTTATATTCCAGACGTTTTGAGTACATTATAGCACCCATGGTCAGTAGGACTGAGGTGTTCTACATCCAAATATCATAGTTAACCATGGTTACCTTCACATTAGAATTATTAATTTTTGGTCTGATATACGCGTTATGAACTTCATCATCATCATCATTACAGACCTTCACAAGTCCACTGCTGCACATAGGCCTCCCCCAAGTAATGCCACAAAGCACGGTCCTGAGCCACCTTCATCCATCGACTTTCTGCATATCTTACAAGGTCGTCACTCCATCTAGTTGGGGGTCGCCCTACACTACGCCTACCGGTACGAGGCTGCCACTCGAAAACCTTTCTCGGTTATGGGTTCTTCGAGCTATATGGCAGGCCCATTGCCACTTCAGCTTACTAATCCATTGGGCTATGTCGGTCACTCTGGTTTTACTGGGGATATACTCATTTCTGAGTCTATCACGCAGATAAACTCCGAGCATAGCCCTCTCCATAGCTCGCTGAGCGACCTTGAGCGTCCTCATACGGCCAGCAGTGAAGGACCACTTCTCAGATCCGTAAGTCATCACTGGCAACACGCACTGGTTGTACAATCTAGTTTTCAGAGATTGAGGTACGAGGACGAGAAGATGTGTCGTAATTTCCCGAACGCTGCCCAGACGAGTTGAATCCGTCGATTGACCGCTCGGTCGAATTCGGACTTACCTAGTCTTTACTTACAACTTCGAGCATAGTGCTCCCAACAACTACCGACATAGGTGTGACTAGGACATTAAACATGATCTTTGTTTTGTCCATGTTCATCTTAGGACCTATCCGTTGGGAGACACCATTGAGGTCATTGATCACAGTGCTTAGGTCCTCCAGCGATTTTGCCATAAGGACTATATTATGAACTTATAGTATCTGAAATCTTGCAGTTGTTTGCTTGGTTTGGGATTTAAATTAATTCCTTTAACAGTTTCACTTCGCAGTAGCTTAACGATCTCATATATTAAGGCAGTGATGCCTTTATTATTCTATAACACTCGTATCTATGATTGTAGCTGCCAGTGTGCGAGCGATTGAACCAAGTTGGCTCGCTTTGATGTAATGATTTCTTATATTTACGCGAACACTACACATTGAAATAATACTAGTTTTTACGAAATTTATCGCGTATATTTAACTTTTTAAGTACCCGACGTTTCGAACGCTTTACAGCACTCATGGTCACGGGCAGGACTGAGATGTTCAACGTCCATATGTCGTAGTTAACCGCGGTTACCATAGATTATATGGGAACAAAAGTTAAATTTTAATCTATGGTAATCGCTTTGATGTGTTTCAAAAAACCAACATACCGCTACATATTGTAAATTTTGTTTAAACTCTGCAAAATCATATTAAAATTTTTTTTTACGCTTGAGCATTTGTACAGTTGTGTGTTATCTCGTAAATACTTGTCTCTGTGTATGTTATATGTGAATGACCCGCGTGAGTGGTTAAATACATTTGTTGAACTTAATGTACAGGTGTCGCGAAAACAGTCCCTAACCAAAATCGTTTTAAAATGTGTACTTCATTTGAAAATAATGTAATAATTACTGAGATTATCACTGAGCGGGATCAAGAAGGATTTTGTGACAGTACGCAGCTGCATTGCCAATCATCGTTTATTGGATTTATACGAATTTCTAAGTTTCTGAGTGTTGTATGTTGGTAAATATTTATTAGCAACACTAAACATTTCTTTCTTTCTTATCTTTAATTTAAAAAAAAAAACTTTTAATATCTCTCTTGCGTATAAATAACAATAATAATATATTTCAAACCATGATATCAGGCTAGCGTTTTAATTTTCACGGAGGGAGTGTAAATCAATACCCGTATGAAAAGTTAACTTGAAACTTTTGGAGTTACGGTTTTATCGAACTTCTGACATGATATATTGCTTCCAAAAACATTACGTCAACTTCTTCGTCAAACTTTGTTACATAGCAAGATATTGTAGGAAGTTGTTTGCTACCTTTAGATTAAAATTACTTTTTTAATTAGGAAGATACAAGTAGATTATACAAATTCAGTTCCGTATAAACATTGAAACGAAAACTGTGTAGTGGCGGTGAAGAGTGTTCACTGCCCCGTATCGTCCCGCGGGTGTCGAAAGCAGCGACAGACGGAAATAATAATTTTAATGTAGTGCGGGATTAGTGCAGTTTTCATTTATTGAACATTTAATTGTATCATTTTACCCGACTTCAAAAAAGGAGAGAGTTCACAATTCGAAGTTATTTTTTGTATGTATATGTCACACGAAATCTTCGCCAATTGCGGCCCGATTTAGAAAATTCTTTTTTATTTTATAGGTTATACTTTGCGAGTGGTCTCATATTGATTTAGAGAAAGAAACCTACCCTGAAGAGTGGCACTTATTCTGGCTTTTTGTTAAAAGTTCTGATTACTGCTTATAAAGTGACAAATATGGTAATCAGGCGCGACCAATATATACCTACTGAAAAAATTATGGAGTAGAACCTCAATAATGATGTCATATTCCGTTATCAGTTAAAACAGAAAACTCTAAATCAAAATATTGTTCGGTTATTTATTAAACGTTATAACATTTGAAGGGTCCACTGCAATAATGATGAATGTCCTTTTTTCTTTGTTTTGAAATAATTAGGTTTTAATTTTATAAACGCTGAAAAAACTCAGATTTAAAGATAAGAAAATAATTTTAATTTTAGTTAAAGGTTAGGTTTTATAATATTATTACTTTGGCAAATAATCATTATAAACTAAATAAAAATCATGTTATCTTAAGTAAGTCTTCAAAAATCAGGACTATAATGATCACTGTCCACTCTGCGTTCACAGTCAATAATGATAGTTGTCCAAAGACGGTTTAGTTATCTTCTGGTTCTTTTATATTTACAGCATGACGAAGTTCATTGACATAACGTTTTGCTTCAGGACTACAGAACTTTTTCAGGAACTGCAAGTCGTTATATTTCGCTGTTGATATAGTCAGCTTGTCTTGATCAGGTAATTTAAATTCCCCCTCATGAGTACCTGCCTTTGTAGATCGAAAAGAAGCTGGTGTGTTAACCACACTTGATTCCCATTGACTATTACTAAAATTCCTGTGAAACATTAGCCGTGGATGTTCTTTTTGGACTCTGAATTCACGTACAGGTCTTATGGGAAATGGACAAGCTTTTTTGTAAAACGGTTTTAGAAATGCAGTCCAGCCCTTAAATGCATCTTGTGAACATTCAATGACATTGAAAGGTTTTGGTCTCTGTCGAGCTCCACGTACGTGTTCAGCCCATTGTTCAGGGAGTTCAGCCCTAGCCTTTTGATTTATAAAGGCCATGTTTCGGTCGCATTCCATATAGGAGTGACCTCTAATCGGAAATATTACTGTGACAGATTCTAAGCGATTGCAACAGTGAACCATGTAGTGTAGCATTCTAAAAATGGTGTAATTTTTATTTTGACCGCCACATGAGTCACAGAAAATTGTAAGAGTCTTGCCCTGCTTATCCATTTCGTGGCATATAAAATGAAAGAGATGAGAAGCCACATCGTCCGATCCGTTTTTTCCAATACTCTCATCGTATGCATAGAAATAAGATGAGGAATCAGCAAGGACATGAACATTAAACATAAAGTAACTAAGCTGCCTTTTATAATAAACGTCGTTGGTAGTTATGTTTGGCACAGGAAGATTTTTTGAGAAATCCATTGCTATCGCGATTGTTGTGGCATCCTGCCTAGCCCTCAAACGAGCTTTTCTCTTTTTATCATAAAATACTTCAGCTCTCTTTTTGTGTGCTAGGTTCTCAATTTCCAGCTTTCTAAGTTGAGACAAAATCTGAGATTTTTCATGACCATCAGAAAGAGAAGCAATTTTAATTTCAAAGTGTTTTTTCTCTGCTTGAAATTCATCGCAAATCGAACATGTGTCCATCCTTGGGTAACCGAATGATATGTTAAAATTTTTATTGAAAAAATTACGATATGTTTCGTATGATACTTTGTTATTTGGATTATTTTCGTTAAACATTTTGTGAATCTTAGACAAGTTTAACTCGTCTGACAGATATATTTTTTGACTCTCATGTAAATTGTAGTGGCCTTTTTTACCATTAACTGATTTAAGAGTGTCGATTTGCTTGTACATTAAATCAGTAGTTTCTTTAGGAAGCTGTGTTTTCACATGTTTTATCTTTTATCTTTTTGGACAACACCATGCTCCGTCAGTGATTTCTGAATAAACTGCAGTCTTCTTCCAGTGATACCATGTAAGGATAAAAACGCTTTTCTACACACTGGTATCTCGTAAGTATCATCGGCAATCATACGAATCTTGTATGAATATGATTCATTGTGTAATTTCGCATTTTCTTCACCTAATCGCGGACGACGACGTTTTACGTTAGATACGGTTATAAGCCTGCTTAAATAATTATCTTGGTCATAACTGGTGGCGAAACTATTAAATTGACTTATTATTCTTGTCCTCTGGTCCTTACTTGTCATTTCAAAACATTTAGGACGATCATATTTGCAGTCATCACCAATTTCGTGATTCTGAAGTCGAAGTTTCTTTAATACGTCACTCATTCTGCCTGTGCGTTTTTTTTTCTTCGTATTTATAGTCGTTTCGTTGCTTTCAGCCATAATTTTAAGAAAGAAATTACTTGAACACGTTAAACATAACCTAACACAACGCCAGTCGTATCGAGACTGACAAAACAATTTACAAGATGGCGGGCATTGCGAGGCCATGGACATTTATCATTATTGCCGTGAACACGTGTGACGCTGAGCGTTCTAGCCGTGTATACAATTATTTAAAACGTATTTATCTAGCGACTGTAAGCGATATTGCCGAGTCTGTAAACGAGATTATTAACTGCATATATCAAGTGTCCGAATAACTTACTTACTTATAATTACAAAAACTTTGGACATTCATCATTATTGCAGTGGACCCTTCATTTATATTTATTAATAAAAAACCGTATCTTTTTTAAGTTTTAATAAAGAAAAAGGTCGTAATAAAATTTATATGAGGTGAAATGAGTTCATAGCGACAGGAGCCAAATAGTAGGGTGCGGACCGCGTACTCAAAAGGTCGAATCCGTCATTCGACTATTGTCGTACACTATTCCTAACACAAGCATTTAAAGTTTATCAAAAGAACATTGCTAGCTAGCATTTAAAAATAAGGTATTCTGCCGTAAATGTGCGGCAAACAAAACATGTATGGATTCGTGTTGTGTAGAAAAAATAATAGAATAAAACCCATGAAATCTGGATACAAAACGCTTTTACCAATTATTATTCTGTCGAATTTTGACGATAATAGTTCGAATTAATATACAGTGAATTACTCGTAAAACTTCTTCCGGTCGATTTACAATGAATTTCCAACGCTGGTAAACAAAATGCTCTCTGGGGCTCAAAAATCAATGGAAGCGAGGCATCTGCGATGTAAATGAATGCGCATATAATTATCGCCGGCGACTTGCTCTCCCACATCTTGCTCAGACAAGACAAGGAGACACATAGAGACTATTCGTCGTACACTTGCTCATTTAAACATTAAAATGTGAAAATGAATCATTGGGAGTTTTTTTTAGAGGACATGGGTGACAAACGAGCACTCAGTGCCACGGATAGTAAGTGAATGCTGTGGCCCACAGACATCTAAGTCTATCCTCGATCAAGAATCAAAATTCAGATGCGCCACACCTGAGGACTAAAATAGAATGGGTCGTTTCCAGTAAAAACGTCTCCAGTCACCTAGCAATGTAATGTAGTAGGCTGTACCTTTGCAGCCTACTGCATGGGTAGTGTGAAAAGTTTCCGACCCGAAAAAAGATACCAGACATTTTTTCTTAAAATTTATTTTTATTTTTCTACATACTCTCCTTGTAACTCCACACACTTCTTTTAGCGATGCTCCCATCTCTCTCACCCGTCCAGATCCTACTCAGCCATTTACTTTGCAAAATTATTTTTCGCAAAGGTGATTGTCTCCTCATTTGACGAAAATCTCTGCCCTCCGGGCGCAATTTTTAGATGAGGGAACAAAAAAAGTCGCTTGGGGCTAGATCTGGTTAAAAAAAGCGAATTTTCAAGCAGATCAAACCGTAAATCGTGGATTTTCGCCATGGCAATTGCTGAGTGTTTAATTGAGAATGTGGCCGTTTATTCCGGATTTCTGCCTTTAGTTTTTCAAGTAATGATGCATTGTATGCTCTTGTAATGTTTTTTTCCTTTTTTTAAGATAATGGATTTAGATAACTCGATGACTATCTCAAAAAACAGTCGCCATCGCTTTCCCAGCCGAAAAAACAGTTTTTGCTTTTTTTGGAGCCGGTTCCTCCTTTTTAGTCTAATATTTTGACTGTATTTTACTCGGATTTAATGCGCCTAAACTGCGCTCAAACACAGCGTTGGAAATGTTTATTCGAACACGTTTTTGGTCTAACGTGAACAAACGCGGCACCCAACGTGCTGACAGCTTTCTCATGTCTGTAGCGGCGCTGTCGTCGCGTCACAAGCGAAACACACCGAAGCTTAAATCGCGCTATCAACATTCCGAATCATAAACAGTATATATAGAACATCTTCGAACATGGAATGTTGGCCGCTCCCCGGGCAGAACACCCTGCCCGGCGGGAGATCTCCCCTTTCCCTTCCACGGCCACATGTCTAAATCTTGATTTAGTATGTCACCATCACATTTTCGTAGCCTCTGCTATCTCTCCTACTTTAATTGTCTAGCACCATAGTCACATAACTTTAGTGATAACATCACTAGTCGTCGGTAATTGCAGGTTTTGGAAGTCTCGGACGTTCATTGTCCTCAAGCTTTCACGACCACGTTTAAATTCAGCTGCCGACAATTTCACTGTAATAAATGATAGAGATAGAGATGCAGAGTCCTCATACACAGAGGTTCTGATTTGCGTAGGCGTATTGCCTTTCAAAAACGGAAATTTAATGACAGCCCAATACTCATATTTTTCCATTTTCACAAAAACTCTCACATCGACTCACTCAAAGGACTGTCAATTAATAACTTTGCGTCCATGAAATTTTGGTGCGTATTCGTCAAAAGATGCACAGCTACATTCACAAGAATTTATTAACGGGTGCTGCTATCTTCACGTTGAGGTCAGAAACTTTTCAGACCACCATTGCTGGACACAGATCTCCTATAGGTACTAAAATTCATTAAAAGTCTAAAATCTAAAGCCATAGGCATTGATGGGATTTCTCTCGATATGATCCGTATGACCCTCCCGAAAACACTATCAACTATTACTGCTATGGTGAACAAATCCATTAACTCTAAAACCTATCCGACATTATGGCAACATGCGTTAGTCAAACCCATACCTAAGAACTCAAATCCATTGTCTGAAAAAGACCTTCGGCCCATCAGTATTCTCCCCTGTGTCTCTAAAATTATTGAAAAAATTGTCGCAGAACAGCTAAACATGTATTTAGATAGAAAAAAAATTCTACCGGAAATGCAGTCGGGATTTCGTAAGAACCATAGCACCACGACGGCCCTAGCCCAACTTACTGACGATGTACTAACCGCTCAAGATGAAGGAAAAGGCACAATACTAGTATTACTAGATTTTTCTCGTGCATTTGACTGTATAAATGTTTCCCTTCTCTTATCAAAGCTTCATTACTATGGATTCAGTAGCAGCGCCGTACAATGGTTCGATAGTTATTTTAAAAACCGACTACAAACTGTAGAACTGAGCGATGACCGAGGAACATTAATACGTTCGCAATCAAAAAAAATAAAAGCCGGTGCGCCCCAGGGATCGAACCTGGCTCCAATATTGTTTTCAATTTACAGTGCCGACTTAGTAAAAAACATTAAGCACTGTAAATTTCATTTATACGCAGATGATTTGCAAGTCTACATGTCATGTAATCCGCGTGATACTCAAGAAGTCGTTAATAAAATTAACGAAGACCTCGAAAGTATAGCCGCGTGGTGCGACTCAAACTGCCTTGTACTAAACGGAACTAAATCTAAACTACTAATTATGGGTTCTAAAAATCAAATAAAAAAATTATCAGAAAGAGGGGCATGCATCCAAATTCGAGGGGAAATCGTAGAACGTGTAAATGAGATTCGCAATCTGGGCTTACTAATGGATGACAAACTACAGTTTGAGAACCACATACTAAGTACTAGCAGAAACTGCTTTTATAGGCTTAAAGTTCTTTATCAAATAAGGGAGTTTTTAAATTCGGATATTCGGGTAAAACTGTGTGACACACTTGTCCTTTCGAAATTTAATTATATGGACATTGTATATGGCCCGAGACTTTTAGCGCGGTCGCGACGTCTAGTGCAACGTGTTCAAAATGCATGTGCAAGATTTAGTTTTACAATACCGCCCCGCACGCACGTCACCCCTTACATTAACAATGCCAAAATGTTAAAAATGGAATATCGCCGAAAACTGCACATGGCAACTCTCCTATTCGGGGTATTAAAAAATAAAACACCTCCTTATCTTGCTGACAAATTCATATGGTCACGTGATGTAAAAACTTATAATACGCGCATCAGTGGGAATACTCTCGTCGTGCCTCGTCACCGCACTCACGCTTTCCGAGGAAGTTTCAAATACGCCGCATCCAAGTGCTGGAACGATATACCGCCTCCTTTGCGAAATCTGAAAGCAGTACACACATTTAAAAATAAATATAGAACACAATTACTGCAAAGTCAGATTGACTTTGATCAAAGTTTATAACGTTTTGCACGATTACGTACCTCATCGTCGTAGATTATTAACAACGGAGCAATAAAAATCGTCCTCTTGAATGCGGCTTTTGTCTTCTTATATACTTTTATATTCTTCAATAATTACATAGTGTAGTATATAGCTCTATATAGTATTTTAATAATCTCCCCTTTTGTGGTATTCGTATAGACCTTCTAAGAGCATCTGAAAGCAACATAAACGGGACGTGCTGTGTCGAAGTGGCATTCGACCTTGAACGCTACTCTCTCCCTCTCACTTAAAATAGTTACTATCTCTTTCCCCCTTGTTGTGCATAATTCTGTTTAAAAATAATAAAATGAGTATACATATAGCACTGATTTCGGTAAGTCACTGGTTGGACACACTGAAAATCAGCGCCATGGAAAAAAATTCATGGCATTATGCTGAGTGTGCTCCTGTTCCCAGATGACGCCTTGACACATACTAGTATAGGTATTGTATAGTTTGTAATATGTAGTATATTGTAATTTGTATTGTATAGCCAACATTATTTGTAAATTGTGTGTTTTTTTTTTATGTTATCTGTGATGGCGTCATTTTGGAGAATAAACCTTTCTTTCTTTCTTTCTTTCTATAATTTCTGCGAGGGTTCTAGAACAAGAAGTCAGCTGCGCCTATCCAGTGTGTATAGGCAAAATTGTCCTTAGAATTCCTTCATCACTAAGCACGTAGTGAATCAACACTTTAAATTGTAGTAAAACATTTAATTGGTCGGCAGAGATCCAACCCAGGTTGCTCGCGTACCGTGAAATATACGACGAGCGCTTAGGCCCTGATCTACCACTGCTGCTTGCCAGCTAAAAATTCTTCTTTCCCTTTTCTTTTCTCAGTGTATATTTCTTGATTATTTAAAAATAATCACCGTCGGCAATTTGTTATAAATATCTTTCTTTAATCAATCGAACTTTACATATTTCCGGAAAACCCAAACAACGAGATTTTATGCAAAATTTATGTCAGCCGCCGCAATTTTTTATTCAAAATGTAGGTACGTTAATCCCTAGGACTCAGCGTCCATTATGTTCAACTTGTAAAAGCTTCCATTGAGCGATGGCGCATCAAATGTAACATAATGCTCGTGTGTTCATTTTATCTCTTCCTTTCATCTATTCATCATCATCATCATCATCATTACAGCCCTTCACAAGTCCACTGCTGAACATAGGCCTCCCCCAAGGTATGCCACAAAGCACGGTCCTGAGCCACCTGCATCCATTTACTTCCTGCATGTCTTACCAGGTCGTCACTCCATCTAGTGGGGGGTCGCCTTACACTTCGCCTACGAGGCTGCTTACTCGAGAACCCTTCTTCCCTAACGGTTGTCGGTTCTTCGAGCTATATGGCCGGCCCATTGCCACTTCAGCTTACTAATCTGTTGGGCTATTACAGCCTATAAATGTCTACTGTTGAACCTTGCCTGTATTGGTACGCTTGGCGGGCGGCTTGGCAACCGCAGTTTTTATAATTTTATGTGGTTATTTGGAAGACGCTGCTGCCCATCTCCTGGTTTAATTACCCTCTATCGTCTCTTACGCTACGCACATGACGATATGTGGCAGAGGACACGGTTGCAGTACTTTAATTCAAGGGCCGTCCATATACCACCATCTATCGGAGGTCATTAGACCTTTCTAAAATTTCTAAAAGACCCACCCTTACAAAATGATATGGTGAATTCTTTTACGTCACTCCCGCCCGGAATTCTTTCCCCATTTTTAATCCACTTAATGTTATCATGATGTAATTATGTCTGCTATAATATTATATTAATGTGTGTTTATGACCGTATTACGGTATGTTTGAGTACGTTTGTAACTGCGTGATGTTGTATATCTGGTGCGACGCGCTGTTTTATTGCCGATAGTGACAAGAAAGCAAATTGAAACTTCGCCCCAACACCATTTTTATTTTGAAACCACTGTTACAACCTATTGAAGTCCGCCATTGAACATAGGCCTCCCCGTATATTCCCTCATAGGGGAGATATTTGCAATTGACAACCGCTTTTCACTTCTAGCCGTTATTAGGAATACGTTGCTGTTCTCCTGATTTGTTTCTTTGTGTCGCCTCTACCTCTTATGTCACCCACTTATGATATGGAGTTGTGGATATATAGTAAACATATATTTTTCTAACATCAGAAGTGGGATAATTTCTAATTATATAATGAGTGTAATATTATACGTGGTAGAGCCATACTGCAGTTATATTAGTAATATAGTTGTAGCACTAATGGGTCGGCTCGACCGGGGAAGGACCACGCTTTCACAGAATACTAATGTAAAATACCAGCCTAAAGCTGCTGTGTTTTGTTATTAAAACCTGTAATTATCTTATTCTATAAAAATGACTGGTGTTATTTATGTTCAATAAATTTTAAATGTAATTTAATAAATTGTTAAATTATTTGACTGTTGAAACATACAATATTTTCGTTCAAAGTGCTCATTTAAAATAGAAAAGGGAGTAAACAACATAACAATACTGTTTTATAGCATATTTATCAAGAGAACACTGTTGTGCGCGACAGTACAATAGTAATTTTAGGCCACGCCGGCTACACTATTGTTGGCCGAGTGCGGAACAGCTGTTCACGTTCATAAACCAAGCCGGCAACACTTTTATTGCATTTTTCTATTCAATTCATCCGATTTAGATTTAGTGTCTACTCTGTGGAGAGTTATGACATGCTCTGTAATCTTCATTGGTCGTCACCAACGCAGGTTGCTACTTCAACTTCGGGCTTTTTGTACCATTTAGAGTTAAACAGAGTGGTATAGAGTGGTTAGGGGTTTTTGTAATAATTTTCTTTAATTTAATGTCGTTTATATGGTTTCTAATACTTATTATGGGTGGTAGGACGTCTTTTTCGTCTAGGAGTCCATCTGGGTAAACATCAACTTCTTTCCTACTTATGCTGCACAATAGCAACACTTGCACTGATGTGTTCCGATCCTAACAGTATAGAGAGCCAGTACAATTATCGGCTGTGCCGCGTTACAAGATAGTTCCCATTTCATTAACACCAGTTCAAACAACCCAAGTGAAGCTTTCATTGTTGGACGTTGGCTGCAAGTGTCCATGGTCCGCAGCAGCCCGTTACCATCAGGTGCACTAAGTTCGTTTGACACTCCAGGTGAAAGAAAAACACTAATACAAGTAATGTTTAATAGCATTGAGCGTTGTGATTTTTATTCATACGAATGGAAGTTATGGGTCGTGTATTTGGGGATAAGAATCCGCTTTTTGTGCGTGAGAAACCTGAGTATAAGATATTTCATCATCATCATCATCATTATCAGCCCGTAAAAGTCAATTGCTGGACAAAGGCCTCTTTCGTTGAAAGAAAGAAATGTTTGTTCGTTGATCATCGGTTGCGTTTGGCTAGCTGCGAGCAGTACGGACAGACGTACGGACGTGGCAGGAAGGATTGGCTTTTTTATACCTGTATATTGATTTGCGACGTACTCAGGATGTGAAGGCAAAAATTGTGAGACATCCTGCATGTTCGAGGAATGTATGAAACTAAGAATCATTAATAATAGAAATGGAAAAAATTGTTTTCATTTCATTAATTTCTCTCTTCTTTATACAACTTAATAACATCCCCCGAACCGAACTTCGGTCACGGCGGCCAGTCTCAACGACAAGCCATCTGCGCAGAACAGAATTATAGTGCACAAATGTATGCGCAAGCACAGGTGACTTTTTCCTTTCTTTACTATCATAGTCCGATGGGACGGTTGTCCGACCCGAGTGGAGATAGATCTGGCGCAATACTTTCTGAGGCCCAGGGGTGAACCACTGCCAACTGCCTGACTTTGGGCTACTGCTGGGAATTTCTTTTTAGATAAACCTATGTGCAAATACTAAACTAACGGGGCAGTCACTTAATATTATATATTATTTATAAAAGAAGTTTAAAAATAATACGTAATATTCAGAACAAGTATTTTCTTATGATATGCAGTTGTGAAATTAAATAAATAACTTTTACATTTCAATTTATTAGCAGTCTTTAACATAGTGACTATATGTCATTTGCCTTTATAAATGTGTATTGTATTACTCGCTTGCACTCAAGACATTTACCAAATCTTAGAATAATAGATTAATAATTTGTGTACCTTTAACTTCTACAGTTTATAAACACAACTTAGCTAAATGGTATAATTATCTGTTTCATAATATTGTATTTTCTCTGTACGTAATAATTTGTAATACTTAGCGAAAATAAATGTCTTTCACCGTAACTAGAAATTAAAATTATCAAACGATCCTACTTCCCGCCCGGTTCTGCTGGTTGCGTTTCAAATCAGTTAGATTCTATAATTTTTAACCGTTAATAAACAAATCCTTTAATGGGTAAACCATTGTTCCGGCCTCTAGATTGACTGTTCTTTAATCGACCTGTTCAAAGGGATCATTTGTAAACCAATCCCTATCATTAAAGCAGCAATAATGAAGGCTTTTGGACGATCTTATCGTTGTATTTCATCTCTTTTCCTCGTTTTTCACGTTTTAGTGTTGCGTGTCGCTATTATTATTTATTGGAATTATAACTGGCTTATTTTTATTAAAATAGCCCATACACCTATCGGTATAAGGATACATTTGTTATATCAGATCTGTTTGGATTTATACAACGTAACAGAGTCACGAAATTCCATTCAGTTGAGGCACTGGACCGGAAGTAAGTGGCAATTCGCTGGAAAAATGTTGGGTATTAACAAAAGTTGTCCGTAGGCGTGGGAGTTTGCGCAAGATTTAAATTGATGATATTTGTTGTGAGTAAATTTGAAGTTTCATCGCGTCTTTTTAAGTGACACTTTAATGTTTAAATGTTTCTTATTCATGCTTTATGATCTCTTTTGTGGCACACGTGGTAAAGCCACGCTGCAACTTTATTATGGTTTATAGTACGAATGGGTAAGCTCAACTGGGGAAGCACGACACTCTCAGAAAATACCAGTGTAAAATACTGCTGCTTAAAGCTGCTGAGTTTTATGGCGTATGGTAATTGTAGAGAACTGGAGACTCTTTTTTACTGAGAACGAGGCATTCAATTTTAGTCCTCGGGGATGACAACGCATCTGTAATTCGATTCTTGATCGAAGATAGATGTCTATGGGTCGCAGCAAGTCAGCAATGTTCAAGTCGGCTGTGCGCTCGTTTGTCACCTTTCATCTTTGTCACCTGTGTCGTGTGTATGTATAATGTATAGGACCAACGAGATAAAAGAGGGGTTCCCCCTTATCCTTTACAGGAAAACGCGTGGCTCCGGATTTTGACATTAATAATTAATACTGTGGAACTCAGGTAATTGTTGAATATTCGCCGGAAAATTGTTAAAAAGTCGCCGGATTAGGACGTTGCGTTGGGCGGCGGCTGCTGTTCTGAGCGACTGTTCGCTCTGAACTCGTAATTGTTTTACGGCTTTGTCGTTGTTTGCTTTGTCAAAACAAATGAGTTATTTTCAGCTTTTATTTTTGCTTTTGTTTCTTTAATGTTTTGTTATTAATTTCATTTAATTTTTAACGTCTTTTTTGAAAGTTTCCAATTCCATCCTCGTCATTTTCTACCACGCACAACCACGTGGCGTTTACGTGCCCGTGAAATTTACTGTCGGCAGCAGATTTTCCGGACCGATACGACTTTTACGACGATTCAGAAAAGAGCCTACTCTTTTTTTAAGAGCCGGCATGTTTGTGTCCCATTCCATAAATCCTCATTATCATTGTGGTAAAACACACATTAATATACACTTCAATATTGTAACAAAAATACTTACTCCTCTTTGTGTTCAATTGAAAACTAATAAGTTTGTGAAAACCAAAAGTATGTATGTACGATAATGAAGAATAAAAAATAAAGTTCCGCTCAGTTTTTTTGCTAGTTCTTCCCTGGACAGAGGATTTTAATCCAAATCAGTGGTCAAAGTAAAATTAAAAATTGAATTTTAAAAGGAATTATTTATAATCTATATTGAATACAAAAAAAGTCTGCTTGGTAAGCATTCTTGATGCGATATAACACAAATGGTGTAATTACAGAAAATTCTAAAATAGTTCATTGACTTTCGTTATTATCTCGCAAGCAATAATGATTTGTTTAATTGATTTAAATATGGTGTTCCGAAACATAAGTGAAAACTTTCGTATATCTTTGTTTATTTATTGTATCAGTTACTAAACAAGAGGATATCCCGATTTCTTATATATACACGAACACTACACATTTAAATAATATAAGTTTGGTCATTGGCCTCATAGTCACGGGGGTGCTGTAAAGGTGTAAAGTACTCGAAACGTCGGGTATATAAAAAGTTAATATACGCGATAAAATCCGTAAAAACTTGTATTGTTTAAAAGGACATCGCACTATGGCGGTATGTCGACAGTAAAGCGTTAAAGAGCTTTCGATCGAGGTGTGCAGTATATTCTTTCCTGTACAGTAGTTTTTAACCGCTGTCGTTACAGTCTATTATAAGTCTTAACCATAGATTGCCTCATGGGAGGGGGATATTAGTCAGTTGCCACGCTTGGAGGGCGGGTTGGTAATAATAACAGTTTCTGTTATTTGGATGTTTATTAGAAGTAGAAGCACAAGAAATATTATATATATATATATATATATATATATATATATATATATATATATATATATATATATATATATATATTATATATATACAATACGTAACGTAATTAACGCACACCCTCAGACACCCCAATTAGTATATTATGTTACAATCATAATACATACACTGAATTTTTAGTTAAACATTTTTA
This sequence comes from Parnassius smintheus behrii, assembly GCA_036936625.1. Classification (NCBI taxonomy): domain Eukaryota; kingdom Metazoa; phylum Arthropoda; class Insecta; order Lepidoptera; family Papilionidae; genus Parnassius; species Parnassius smintheus. Next base: position 1,407,903 of record JAUPFT010000023.1, read on the forward strand.
TGCACTGATTATTTATCAAATTAGTTATACTAATTCCGGAAGAATGTTGTGGTCGCAGTACAAATCCACGAACGCAAAGACTTTAACATGCTTGAAATAAAGTTAATTTTTCTTTATTTTTATTGAATGACAGTATTAGTAATAATACAAATAAAACTGCACTCTTAAAAGTCTTATTGCCTTAAGTTACGGTCCATTTCAGTTTGTTTTGACTGTACAGATTTAGTGTGACTGTAATTTACGTAGTTTAATTATTTTGGGATAAAAATTACCTATATTAAAAATGATAGTAATCGATTCAGTAAACGATTCTGAACAATCTACTTTCTCAAAGTGCGTAATTATGTTACATGTTGTATATATATATATATATATATATATATATATATATATATATATATATATATATATATATATATATATATATATATATATACTTTTTGATCAGCATGACATTAATGTTAATATGATTTTGTTCACACACCGTCAACACTGTTCACTTTAGTTTCCCGCATCGAATATAGATTGGAATATCAGGTAATCGAATAACATATTAACATCGTCCAACGCTCGCCCTATGACTAATGCTTGCATGTCAGTGTTTGTTTATCCAATATTTGTCTGACTTATTGGCTAGCGACCCATCCACATGGGTACATCAATCAACGTGGCTTTATTTAGATAATCATCAAAAAAAATTGATAGATTATATCAATTTTTCAATTTTTCAAAAAAAATCTTCAGGTTTTTTCGGATAAAATATGGCCTAGATCAATTTGCATACTTTCTTTCGGTCCGTAAAGTTCCATTACAATCTGTGCGGCCAATACGAACATTAGCACGGACAGACAAAACAATTTTTAATGGTTTTTCATTTCTTTATGGTATACTAATTTGAAAAAGTTGAAACTTATCAAAGAAACGCATGAAAAATTTGGGATGTGCAAGCAGGATTTATGAAGGGAATGGGGTGTATAGATCAGGTATTTTATACGCATGATCGCATTTGGCCAAAAACCAACAAGTTTTTTGTGCGTTCATGGACCTGAAAAAGGCATGCGACAGAGTGGACAGGGATGTGTTAAGGCAAACACTGAACTCATTTGGGTTGAGCGCTGGCTTGATACAGGCATTAAAGTCTCTTTATAGGGACTCTAGTGCTTGTGTTAGGATCAACGGGACCTACTCGGACTAGTTTGGCATTCATAACAGGTGTCAGACAGTACTGTGTGGCTTCCCCGTGGTTATTCAACCTATTTATGGACAGTTGTTTGGAAAATCTGAAATTGAAGAATACGGGTTAAGAATGGGTGAGGTAACCCTCAAACGCCTTTTGTTCGCCGATGGTCAGGTTATATTTGCATCTTTGGCGACCGAGTTGCAAATGCTGGTCACAGTAATGACCAGGTCGTTAAAAGAAAGGGGAATGAAAGTGAACGCAAGTAAGACGAGTTGTGATTTTTAAAAAGAAGAAAATAAAACGATATGTGAAATAAGAATAGAAGGAGAGTTGGTCGAGCAAGTTGATGAGTGTGTATATTTGGGAATCTTATTTAGCAAGGATGGGAGATATGATAATGATATAGAACGACGAGTGAACGCGGGAAATAGAGTAAATGGGGCTCTATTGTGAAAAGTAAAAATGTGTCAAAAAAGGCACATATGGCAATTTACAATGCTGTGTTAGTCCCTACTTTAACGTGTGGTAGTAAAATTTGGGTATGACAGAAGAAGCACGAGAGTAGAATAAACACAGTAGAAACGCGGTCGTTGAGGAGTATGTTAGGGCTGAATCTGAGTGACAGGGTGAGAAATTGCGTAATAAGAGATGAACGTGGTATGCAAGCTGATGTCGTGACTAAGATTAAGAAAGGAATACTTCGGTGGTTTGGTCATGGAAAGAGTGACAAAACAAATTTATGTTGCAGATGTGAATGGTAGAGCCGGTAAGGGACGCCCTAGGCGAAAGTTTGTCTACTAAATTGGCGATCTATTAAAAAGGGGCCAAATTAAGGTACCCTTAACCGACGAGCATGTATGCGTAGGTATATGGACATGGAAGAGGCGAGAGAGGTGTGCCAGGATCGTGCCAAATGGAAGTGTGTAGTTCCTGCCTACCCCTCTGGGTTGACAGGCGTGAGTGTTTATGTATGTATGTATGGCATACAAGTGACTTGAGATCAATTAAGGCAGTTCTTTCAATATTTAAGACGGACACTTAAATTCTCTTTATATGTATGTATTTGTTACTTCCGATGATTTCGATACATACCCGACATAGAAAATAATATTATAAACTTTAACACTAAGAACAAACACATACTAGTGATACCAGCTACTCGACTCCACAGAGTCAGTAATTAATTCATGGGACAATGCATACGTATTTACAACAATGTCATAGAGAGTATATGATCTATCGATTACAAAATTTTTCATATAATAAAATATTGATTAAAAGTTATTCTATTCGATACCTTGCTTGGAATACAAGTATATTGAATAATAGATTAGTTTAAATAAAATGTTTGGTGGTTTACAAATCAAACTTACAAATATTTGCTTGTTGCAGGTAAGCGTCGAGTTGGGTAAGTCTATAATAGGGATGAAAGAAGTATGATTTATTTTAAACTAAAATTATTGGTTAACCGTGGTGTGGTGGTGTGGTGGTGTAAGATCCTTTACTTTATATCGTCCTATGGGTGTCGTAGGAGGCGACGGAGGGAAACTAAGACGGGGCTGGAGATTGGCAGCATCTTCCAGATTACAACTCAAAAATTTAATTTGCTGCTTTTGCAGAAAAAGCATTTTAGCACAATTTTGTATTGTATAGTATCGACGTAATCACATATAATGCATTAGTTAAATAATTAAGTGATCAAACCTAAGTTATTTCAATATTAAATTATTTATTTAAAAATTTAAGCGTTCTACTATAAAGTATAATAAAAAGCTTTACATACGTCGTTGTTCTTGCAAAGTATATAAGTATTTGTTATTGTAATTAGAGTTAATATAATTTAGCACAACAAATGCACACTAAAACATTACAGTATCGTAACATCGAGTTTACTAATCCAAACTTCCGCAATAATCCATCATTCTGCGGCTAATCCTGGAAACATCAGGAAGTACTGATTACTTCATTTGCAACAAAGTAAGAATAGCGCACAATATTGTCGCATTTAATTTAACTAATTCGAAAAACTAAAAATGAGTTTAATTTGTTTTTTCAATAATACGGCTCTCCTAAGTCTACTACTGGACATAGACATCTCCCGTTGTATTTACCATTCTAGAGAAAATATATTACATGTAATGGGTTCACTGGTAGAGAAGGCATTAAGTCTGCCCTCTGTATTCTCTTGTTTTATGGAATGCAATAACGATTAAATAAATAAGCAAATATTATTTTATAGAATAGGGGTGTCAAACGATCTCACACCCCATCTGATGGTAAGCATCTACATCTATTCTCGGTTAAAAAACAAAATACAGATGCGTTGTCATCCCTGAAGACCAAGATCCAATGTCCAGTTTGCAGTGTTTGACTTGAAGTGATTTGCGTTAATCGCCACGCTTAGCTAGCTAGCAATTTGGCGATGAACGGACTCGCATCGTCAATGCTGTTCCCGCCGCTAGTCAGGAAATTTTACCTCTAGAAGCTATTCTACAAACGTAAAATTTCGCGACCTAAAATTTATATCGTCATGTTCGAAAGCCATAACATACTTCTAGTTGGCGATGAAGAAAAAGGTTGTTATTTTTAACTAAATACTGGCGATCCGCTCTGGCTTCATCTGTGCGAGATCTATTAATGTGGCATTCTTTATAATTAAGATAATCAAAAACCTTTTACTTTTTTAAACTAGCTTTTTTTTCATTTTCTAAGTTTTTTTGAGAGAACATAGCCTAACTCACTCAAGGCATTGCTTTTATCTGTTCATGAAGTTGTTCTGCACTCGGTTCAACCATTCAGAAGCACAGCTCAGACAGACAAATAAGCATTTTTATAATGTTTATTCATGTTTTAATGTCATGCAAATAATTAGAGGCAGTTATTTCGTTATTAGAGACGGATACTTCAATTTTATTTGTATTTTTAGATAATTTTCCCTTTAAATTGAATTTTTACGTATTCCTGCGGAACAGTAGTGCAAAGCTGAACTACACATATTTCGTATAGAACTGAAGACCCCACTTTTGTTTCTAGTTTTGCTTTTAACTACTATCAATATAAATGCCCTTTCTTGAAATAATCATTATTTACGTCGTCAATGGTATATATACTCATATATATGTTTGTAACAAGAACTAACCTAGTCATTTACTACATCGGAAGTATCGGCAAACATTTAAGGCCGCACTAATCAGCTAGGCTGCCGCGGTCCACCTCACTAATGAGTCGCGCTCGACATTGACAAATGAAACCTCACTATACGGTGTATAGCCACAGGTATACCTATGTACAAACGTTGAGTGAGATCATAAGGTACGTACTATGCGGTATAATGTAGGTATAGGTATTATACCGCATACCGGTACATATAATATAACATTTTCATTTAAGCTTCTGTATCGTAATTTATTTAGAATGCATCATAATTTTTGAAATATAGCAAGAACTACAAAGAAAACTTCGATTGATAGCCGCCTGCAAAGCGTGGCAACTGTGGCAAATAACCCCTAATGAGGCATATTACGAGGTAGGTCTATGTCTAGGAGTGGACTTTGAAATTTTTTTAATGGAATGAATGAATATTATTCAAATGACTTTATGTACGTGGATCACTAGTAAAACAAACTTGTTGTTTTATATGGTAGCATGTTCATGACGTTAATAAATAACAGCTATTTCCCGAGCAGTTTTTAAGCGTCGTGTCGGTCGGCTGAAACTGAAAACGGAGCGAGCGCCACTCGAGCCCTGCTTACGAGTACATTGTTTTGTACTGTTTAAACCATTTCACGGCTCTTAAAGTGTTTTAAATTTTGTAATTTATTTTGCGGTATTTTTTGAAAGAAATAATACATGTTTATTTTTCATACCGATAACGGTGTCAGTTGAAAATTTATTTATTTATATATTTCAACATTTACAACTATATTTACAGGTAATCCTAATACAATAGTTTAACTGCTATATAATACGCATTGACTTCTTTACTGAGATACATAATAAATTATGTAAAATGCTGGCTTTTTAAACTCACTCAAGGGACAACAAAATGTTTCCTGAATTTAGTTTTTTTTTATATACGATAGGGTGACAAACAAGCAAACAGTCCACCTGATGGTAAGTGGTTGCTGTGGCCCATTTGTGGACCATTTTAGCACGACACAAAATTTATATAGGTACTAAAACAACAGGAATAAACTCATGAGGCATATCTTAATCCTTAAAAGAATAACAATTTTTCTATAATATACCAATAGCCCGGCCTCAGTAGGCACGATTTTGAGTCCGGCCCACACCTCGGCAACTCTGACATAAACCGCACAACATGTCATTTGTTGTCTGTTGGCTGCGCTTACCGTTTGCTTTGTTACGTTGACCTTCATCACGTCTTCTTATTCTTCTTTTTCTATCAACAACATGGACCTTCCCTGACGTAGGGAAGATGATATAATCGTAACGTTAGGCCAGCTGGTTGAAAATCGCAATACCAGACTTGATAGAGCTATAAGCTAAGTTGTAGCACTAATGGGTAGCCTCGATCGGGGAAGGACCACGCTCTCACAGAAAACCAGCGTAAAATAATAGCTTAGTGCTAAAAATAGACTTACTATGCTTCGTATGATAGTGTAGAGAACCGGCTATCTCTTTTAACTGGAAACGAGGAATTCCATCTAAGCCCTCAGAGGTAACAGTGCATCTGCATTTTGATTCTTATTCGATTAGAGTGTGTGTTACATATAAGGATCGAGTGTATCCATCATTATACTATAAAAAACAAAACGTATCGCACCTTTGGTTATGCTGCCCGCCGACAGTCCCATTTACAAAAATTACAGTATAACTGTCTTCCACGATAGATGTAAGATACCCGAATATGTAAGATACCGGAGAGCATTGTCACTGCGAAAAGTATGGTTGGATAATCCTCCTGTGTGGGAAAGAATTGCTTAAGTTAAAATTTTTAGAAAGGAAATAAATGCCATAAAGATTTCAAATACTTTTCACTTTAAAGTAATCCAAGAAATCTGCTATTTTATTTTAAATCTATACATAATGGAAGTTAAATTGAAGTGTCCGTTCGTAATATCGAAAGAACCGCCTTTTATTGAGCTCAGGAGTCACGCCATTGAGACATGAATAAACATTTTTGAATTTCTTGTCTGTCTGTGTACCTGTCTGTTCGTATCAATTGTGATGAAGCTCCAAGAACAAATGAAGGGATAGAGAGAACCGCCAGAACTGATCTAGGCTATATTGGACGCGAAAAATTTCGGTGATTTTTCGTGAAAGCTAAAAATTGATAAAATAAGTGGTCTATAGTGACTATATGAAATCTACATGACGACTTATTATTGGATTCAACGCAGGCAAAGCTGAGATGAGTTGCTAGTATAGAATAAATTCACATGTAACGAGAGCAACAAATTCGTTTGAACCGCTCGCGCTTGCGTGTCTGCCGCGAACATATTTGTAAGTTGACACAGATTATACTCGCGTCTGGCGAGATTACATTGAGTCAGATGTGTCATCAATTAAATTTTCAATTCAACCACGATTTATAGTAATGTTTAAATTTAACGAGACATACGATTGCATTAGAGAACTGATAATAATCGGTATGATAATAAGAATGTAAATATCTCAACGAAGATTATCTGCGCAGGACAGGATTTTTCACAAGCATAGGTGGACTCTACCGTCTACGAATTTGATCTCTCAGAGAAACCCCGAGCACAGCCCCCTCCATAGTTCAGTCGCTGAACAGCCTTAAGCTTCTTCGCTCCTAACCAAGTAGAGAAGACCCTCGTCTCAGATCCATATGCCATTACAGCTTTCGCCCATACTTGTATTAAAAAAAAACATTACCGAAAGATATCAAAAACTTAGCCAAACGGAATAAGGATAAATATTTAGTAGCCTTAATACTTAATATTGTTACACAAACATCAAATGTACGCTATAAACACGATTACATTTAACTATCCATATCGCCTTTTTTGTCAACAAGCGCCGGCTTTTTTTATACTAACCCTATTAGGCGGCTTCATTTCATTTATTAGATTTGTATACGAATGCCAGGTAAGCCGAAAAAACTTAATGTGCTTTGAATTCGCCTTGTCATGATTTCGGTATTCACGTGTCAATGGAACCCCTGAACTCGGTTTAGAAATCAGGTGAATTATTTGACGGCGCTAAGAATTAACGCGTTCTCAAATAATTCACATTGTTATCTATAACGAGTTCCTTTGTTGTAAAAAGTACCAGTTTTATAATGAAACATTTTAGAGTTTAATACTATTTACCTTATTTCCTGCTGTACAAAACCGTTCTAAATTGTATTTTTTGGTATAGTAAGGGTGTAATTGGAAGCTGTGACTCCAAGACACTTATACCGCCTTTCTATTTAGAACCAAAATAATAATAAGCTGTATCTACAGACTAAGAAGAAATGCGTCGCTACCAGTTAGAGTTAAACTAAAAAAAATCGAAATCAAACAACCAACGATAATTAAATAATGTCTATATAAAATTCATCCTAATGGAATAAAACTAATTTTACGGCTTTTATTGCGTTTAATTTCAACTTTATTCAATCCCCACATTTTGGGCAACAGCTTTACAGCATCCATGATCACATGACTGAGGTGTTTGACGTCATGGTGTCATAGTTAACGAAGACTACCTTAGTTTCATTCAATGTGTAAGATTTGCGAAATTATAAGAAATCATTATGATATATTTAAATAGATATGATTCAAATTAACGACAGTTTTGTAGTTTTATACGTGGTTTAGCACGAATGGGTCGGCTCGACCAGGGTTTATGCTACTATGTTTTTTATGGTAAGAGTAGAGAACCAGAGACACTTTTTACTCGAAATGAGGTATTATATCTCAGTCCTTAGTGCAATGCATCTACATTTTGGTTCTTAATACAGTATAAAAGTAAAGGTGTAGTTCAGGTGGACTTAGTGCTCGATTCTCACTTTTATTCTATAAAAATAAAAGTTACTTTTGTAAAGAAATTTACAAAAGGATATTATTAGAAAATCCTATGAATTTTTGTTTCGAGGCGCATATGTAGGTCAATAGAAATTAATACAGACGTCATGCGGTGACAACCCTAGTCAAGTGGAACTTTCTTCCATTATTCAAATAACGTTCATGCATTTTTATCGTTAAAGTAAGTGTCTACTGTCTTTATTTGAATTGTAAATGCTACATCAAACACAATTCTAGAGTGTCATGGAATTAGGTTACGGTTGTCTCTGGTTTAATCTCATGTTGTGTCTATTTTTTTTGTAAATTGAGCAAATAAAAAATATTGTTTTTTAATTGTTAACGTGTAAAATCTGAAGATTTCTTTTGTTCTGTAATACAGGTGACTAACGAGCACACAGTCCACCTGATAGTAAGTAGATGCTGTAGCCCGTATACATCTATATATTTTCTCGGTTAAGAATCAAAATGCAGAAGCGCTGGCACCCCTAAGGACTAATACAAAATGCCTCGTTTCCAGGAAAATGGATCTCCAGTTGTCGACACTCACCATACGAAACACATAAGCCTACTATTATACGCTGGTATTCTGTATTCTGTGAGAACGTAGTCCCTCCTTGGTCGAGCCGACCCGTTCGTGCTGGAACCATAATACAGCTGTAGCATGGCTCTGCTACGTGAACAAGTATGTTTCTGTCGGTTTTAAGGATAACCAGTGATAAAGCTTAAATAATTTTTCTTAAAGAATTATAGCTTAAAGAACATTATTGTTATTAGATAAAAATTATACTTTTTTTTCTAAACTATTACATTCTATAATATCATTGTTTATAAATAGGTTTCTTCAACACTATATCCACTGATGAGTACCTACATGCGACGGTAAAATGTGATTTACTAGATATTCATGTGTATAAATTTTGTTGTGGAAAGTGATCCCAGTACACTGACACTTATGTACATGCCAGATTCATAAGCGTGTTTACCAGGTTATTAATATTCATTGTCTTTCCAATAATAACCCCTAATCGAGTGGCATATCACGCAACGCGGCCGCAACCCGTACGCAGTCTATAAACTTGACGTGGAGTTGAGTTACCAACGGTGTGTTAAAGTTAATAGTGCGGCAAATCGGTACGAGTACAAAGGAAAACCCTAAAGACGAAATTTGATAGAAATTGCGCAGATAGTTTACTTATTTATTTTTATTCAATGTGTGTTTTAAAGTTGTTATAAATAATATAGTACAACATATTAACCATTTCGGATTCACAACATTAATAAATATTAAAATAATATTAAATACTACTCAGTACCTACATTATAAATAAAATTACAAAACAAACCACAGATTGCACAATAATATACCAAAAATAAGGAAATTACCCTAAGAAGTAAAAATGTAATAAAACAATTTTAGATATTAGAAATAAAAACTTTTTTATTCAAAATAATATTAACAATACTTATTGAAAGCAAGTATTCCGTGGTAGAGCCATGCTGCAGTTATATTATTAGTATAGTTGTATAGCACGAATGGGTCGGCTCCACCGGGAGAGGACCAAGCTCTCACAGAATACTAGCGTAAAATAGTAGCTTAATGCTACTTTGTTTCATATGGTGAGTGTAGAGAACCGACGACCTTTTTACTGGAAATAAAGCATTTCATCTTGGTCCTCATGGGTGACAACGCATCTGCATTTTTATTCGTAATCGAGGATAGATGTAGATGTCTATGGGCCACAGCAACCACTTAACATCCTATGAAAAAAGTCATTTGTGTGTGTTTTACTTATTAACATAGGACTTTAGGAACGTTGGCTAAACAGAGGACAAAGTGGTATTTCACTACGGATTTTTTATAAAAAATCCGTAGTGAGGGCGCGTCGTTCGTCACTGAGCAGGTAATTACCTGCCTCCATCGTTCTCCGTCGTGTGAGCTCCGACCTCCGCGTTATCTCGGCCTCTGTAATTTACTGCCCTCGCTCTTGATATTCTTGCTTAAAGTCCGTGACAAATTACTGTCGGTGTTTTTTTAAAAAAGCTTGTGAATTTACACTTTGTTTGTATCGTAAAGGAAAACTTAGACAGGAGATGGGCAGCAGCGACAGGTAACAACCTGGTGGTTATTATAATAAAAGATGGCGGTTGACAACCCGCCTGAAGAGAGTGGCAAATATAACAAATATAACAAATGCCTTTGTTACAATAGCAAATGTCTGTAGGAGACCATCTATTGGGAAGGCTTTGTTATGGACATTCAGCTGAGAAAATTAAATGAGTATAGCAGTTAGTATATTAGTATGATTGAATTAATGTTTTATCTAATTTTGTTTTATAATCATTACAGCCCTTCACATGTCCACTGCTGCACATAGGCTTCCCCCAATGAATGTCACAAAGCACGGTCCTGAGTCACCGGCATCATTCTACTTCCTGCATGTCTTACCAGGTCGTCACTCCATCTAGTGGGGTGTCGCCGCAAACTACGCCTACTGGTAGGAGGCTGCCACTAGAGAAGCCTGCCTCCCCATCGGTTGTCGGTTCTTCGAGGTATATGGCCAGGCCATTGCCACTTCAGCTTACTAATCCGTTGAGCTATGTCAGTTACTCTGGTTCTATCTGCGGATATCCTCATTTCTAAGTTTATCACGCAGAGAAATCCTGAGTATAGCCAGCAGTGAAGGACTACGTCTCACATCCATGTCATCACTGGCAACACGCTCTGGTTGCACAATCCCGTTTACAAGCTTTTTACTATACCTGAGAAAAGATGTGTCGCAATCTCCCGAGCGCTACCCAGCCGAGTTGAATCCGTCGATTGACCTCTCGGTCGAAGTTGCACTTACTTAGTCGGACTATTTGTCCCCGATAAACCTACTCATTGTTTTTATATGGACATTTTATGTGAAGGAGAGTGTAATCTTCATATACGGAATGGTTGTTTTGCCATTCGTCAGAGGCCACTCGATGTTTTTTGCGTAAAATAAAATAAAATAAATATAATTTTTAAACTTAACACATTGTAATTTCATTTTTGGATATACTGCCGTTGTAAAAAAGAGTTCCTCTAGTGGGAAAAGAAACGATGAAAAAAATTCGAGGTGTAATGCTTTTCAATTCAATTCAATTTTATTTCTTGCCAGAATGTGTAGTACATAATATAAATACTAATGAAACCCTACATTCTATACCACGATACCGGCGTGCAATATCTTTACTTATGTACTAAATTACTATTATTATTATTACAATTTAATGTAATAATCAAGTGATAACAAGTATATAAGTAAATGATGATACTCGTAATGCTGATCACATAATTAGATCAGATCACATCAGAAATCAATTACATGCTTGCGTTTATTAAAAAAGTTTTCAAAAACCTAAAAAAGTCGATAAATTGTCTAAAAATTACAATATATATTACGTGTCAAAAATAAATTTAACGGATCAGTTCTCAACGAGACGAGACGGCGCGCACTTTTTATCATATCAAATCAAATCAAATTTTCATTATATCATATTAAATATATTTTGTATCAAATATTTATTATTATATATATTTGATAAAAATATAATTTTATTTATTAACAAAAAGATACACATTTTGTTGAGATAACTCGAAATTCTCGCCTCGAGATGTCTCGCGGCGTAGCGAGTAGCCGCGTGACGCCGAACAAACAGACAGACAGACAAAAATTAAAGCGGCGTCCTTGACTCTTTCAAAATCTCGTGAGTTTTTTTTTAAAGTAACGGGAGGGAGATTTTCGTAATTTTGATTTTTTTTTCGTAACCAAAGATACAATAAAAAAAGAAAAAGAAATGAAGTAAACGTCTTCAGTATATGTAGTTCCTAGACATTTACGAAATTGGGTGGAACCTCTAAAATGCCATCGCAAGCGAGAAATTCATCTCTTTTTTTGGATAACTTAAAAAATGTTTCTAATTTTTCAACAATACGAATGTATGTTTTTTTTACGTGTGTTACCTCAGAACTTTTATCTAGGTTAACCGATGTTGATGATTCTTTTTTATTTGAAAGCTGGTGGTTCACATGTGGTCCCATATTTTTTATTTGATCAAGATCTGACCAGTAGTTTTTGAGTTATTCTTAACAATACGTATTTAATTGACTTCGACTACATTGATGATGTTATCATTTTATTTATATTGAAGTCGGTTGTACATTTATTTTAATAATTTTTATTTTATTACGCTCCATAATATACTTGATGTATCTTTCGTATAAACACAATATAAAAGCGAAAATTAAGCTGATCTCATCGACTACTTATTAAGCGTTAAAAGAGGGTTCAATTCACTCCACATGAGATCTCCCCGATGAGTCACTCAAGTCAGCGATAAGAGCTCGTGCGGTGCTCACGAACCTTGTGTAACTTAGCTCCGTAATTACATTGAACTACCGGTTACATTCTAAGGTTATGTTCTTTATAATACTATGCATCGTTTAAGTTAATATTTTGCTTAATTTCTTTCTCACCTTCGTAATTTTAATCCAAGAAAAATAGAACATGGATATATTATATTAGATTTTATACGGGATAGAGCATAGATATAATAATGAAGTTTTGTATAATAATGAAACTGTTTTTAATATTTCTATGTGATAGAGCCATGCTGTAGCTATACTATTGGCGTATCATGAATAGGTCGTCTCGACTGAGGTAGGATCACGCTCTCACAGATTACCACTGTAAAATAACAGCTTAATACTTTTGTGCTTTATATGGGGAGTCTAGAGAACCGGAGTCCTCAGGGTTAATAACGCAACTGCACTTTGATTCTTAATGGCGGATATATGTACATATTATGTGGGTGTATATGTGCCACAACGTTCACTTACCATCAGGTCAACTGTGCTATGTTATGCTCGTTTGTCATCTATATTATATAAAAAATGATTCGTTTTTTTTATAAAAATAAGGTTAACAAACGAACACGCAGTAAATCAGATGGTTTGATTTTTAATTAAGTTTTAAATGCAAGCGTTGTAACTCTTCAGGGTTAAGATAGCATGCCTTTGTATAATTACATTAAATGAAGTAAATATCTTCAATATCGTTCCTAGTCATCTACGAAATTGGGTGGACCCTCTAAAATGCAACCGCATGGCAAGCGCGGAGTTCGTCGCTATTTCATCTCTTTTTTTGTGCTTTATATGGGGAGTCTAGAGAGCCGGAGTCCTCAGGGTCAATAAAGCAACTGCACTTTGATTCTTAATGGCGGATACGTGTTATGTAGGTGTATATGGGCCACAACGTTCACTAACCATCAAGTGAACTGTTCTGTGTTGTGCTCGTTTGTCACCTATATTATATAAAAAATGTTTAGTTTTTTTTTTAATAAAAGTTTAACAAACGAACACGCGGTAAACCTGATGGTTCGATTTTTAATTAAGTTTTAAATACATGCATTGTCACTCTTCAGGGTCAAGATGGCATGCCTTTGTACAGGCTGTGACTGTAATCATATTGTCTATACCCTGCAGACCAGAACCAAACTACAGCTTGGCAGGAGCAAGAGGCAAGAGTGTCACCTATCCAGTCTGACACCAAGCCAGACATAGAGACTCACCACCTTGAAACAATGCAGTAGTGAATATTTTTTCGGATTTCTTACTGCAACTATTAAAATTCCCATATTAAATCACATATTCCGAATGTAATATATTAAGTAGTTTCGTTTTCATAACTTATATGTTAAATGAGCCACGTACCAGCAACCGACTGCAAATGACTGATGACACATTCTTGAAAGTGTCTTCCACGTGTGGATTTAAAAAAGCTTAAAATGATGCTCCAGTGTTCTGTGCACTCCTCTACATTTTATGATAAATATTTCTCTGTATTTGGAGTAAGACTTTGGAACTGCTTACTCCTTTCGATTAAACGTGTTTAATCCTTACATACGTTAAAAACAGGTTAAGGAACATTATTTTTCTCTCCTATCCAGCGATCACAATGGATCTTTTAGGTCACAGTAATACTGGTCTTTCTAGACCTGCATAGCTGCTCGCACAAAAAAACCCTCTCTCTTTCTCTTTTTTTATGGTCACTGATCTATCCCATAAATAATGTTCTCTTTTTATCGCATTCGTTGGTATCTTTTGTTATTAAAGTGCATCCTGCCCGTTAAGCTTTCTCTCCTTTTTAGGGTTCCGTAGTCAACTAGGAACCCTTATAGTTTCGCCATGTTTGTCTGTCCGTCTGTCCGTCCTGGCTTAATCTCTGTGACCGTTAGCACTAGAAAGCTGAAATTTGGTACCAATATGTGTATCAATCACGCCGACAAAGTGGTAAAATAAAAATTGGAAAAAGTGTTTTATTAGGGTAGCCCCCCTATATGTAAAGTGGGAAGTGACTTTTTTTAAATTTCAACCCTAACGTGTGATATATTGTTGGAAAGGTATTTAAAAATGAATAGGGGTTTACTGAAATCATTTTTAGATAATGTAAATAATTTCGGAAATAATCGCTCCAAAAGTAAAAAACAATGTGTCCCCCCCCTCTAACTTTTGAACCATAAGTTTAGAAAATATGAAAAAAATCTGGAAAGTAGAACTTTATAAGGACTTTCTAAGAAAACTATTTTGAACTTGGATGGAAACAACAGTTTTTGTACAAACTCATAAGTGGGAACACTTACTGTGACGGACGGGAAACTACGGAACCCTACACTGAGCGTGGCCCGACACGCTCTTGGCCGCTTTTTATTTTTTAGTTATTTATTTTACCGGGTTATCTGGAAGGTATAGCAATAACACCGTCTTTTGTTCTTCCATCTGTATTGTTTAATTTTGTTATATTTATTCATTTTATATTTCCTTGGTTTACAAAAAGATGGAACAAAATGCGAAAACAAATTCATAAGTAGGCTTCGTTGTAAGGCAGCGACAAATTATACGATTATAAGAAGTTGTTACATCTGTCAAGAACCCCACTTAAAATCCTTACCACACCGTCCTTTTGATGTTGCCGCCTTTTTATATAAATGTCTGATAACTTTATATTTCGGAAACGAATTAAGTCACCATTGCGTTGCTAACTCGATCCCGGGACAAAATTTAATTTGAATGCATCCCAGTAATTCGTGGCGCGTTCGAGCCGAGGCATTCGCTAGATAATTTTATTTAGCTATATTGAGTTCTTGTTTCGTTTAAATTTCGAACTTTACTTTAAACTTTCTTGAGGTAAAATTTATTTTTTATGTTTCGATATATTATCATAGGACAAAGGTGCATAGCTGCGCGGTTGCCAGTTATAGGCAGTAAAGCGTGTGTTAGTGTAAGGAAATTAATCACGCTATTTCATCGCGTAAGTGTTATAAGAGGAAACTATGGGTTATGGCTTCCGATAGATGGCGGTGTAATCAATTATTTTATTCGAAGCGTAGGTATATATAGAACAGCGATGGTACGCATCGTCAATGGTGCGAAAATTCTAGCTAATGTCGTCAGTCTGCCTGTCAAGGGTACCGATTAAGGAAAGTACTCCCTACGAGAAGAGAGACCCATAACCAGCGGTAAACATTTATACGTTTTTGAGCCTGCATACATGCTGCATGCGCTGTACTGGGCACAAGGCACGTCTCATTTCTAAGAGGATTTAATACGTCAAAAATAATGACTTTGTCGTTTTTTTTGTTTACTTGCGGAGTATGTTAAGAGTACGAAACGATACATCCTATTCATTTAATTAAAGCAAACATCTCGGCTCGTTCGACTGACTTGTTTAATTTACGACACTAAACCAACATTCGTATTGATCTCGGTACGTATGCTTAACTAAGGAGAGGAAAACATACGATTTTTGCTGCTACCTCGACATTTAACTAAATATCAACAACTGTAAGAGGGTTCGTGCGATTTCAAATCAAAGCCGACCGACATCTGCACAAAAGAGACTAAATGACTACATTTATAGCATTACGCCTGTCAGGTGGTAGCTCGAGTTACGTATGCCGATAGCAACTCGCAACTGTTTCTATTGCTTTTAAAAATTGTATTTGTTTTTCATCATTTTCCCATTATTGATCGTACTGACTTAATTATTTATTATTTAAATATTTTTTTTATTTTTTGTAATGCACTCGTACTGTTGTACTTTTATAAGTGTCAAGTAGTAATTTTTTTAAAAAAGATTCTCAACAATGCTATAAACATTACTAATATTCCCCTTTGCCACTCGTAGTAAGCTTAAATTGCTTGTGTTACGAGTGGTTCACGCCAGTAGTCGAATGGTGGATTCCAACCCACGACATTTTTCAGTTCGCGGTCCGCGCCCTGCCATTAAGCTACTGTCGCTTATTATCCTTAATGATGATTTGCTTAAAAATTTCTTCACAATATGTTGATGCGTCGTATTGCAAAGTTTTTGAAAGATTTGGACGGCAGCTTAAAGCAGCAGACAGTCGATCGCGACAGTATCTCAAGGCACCTAAGCATACACATTATCTTAAGGTTCCCATCACCATCGGACCACCGTTTCATCGTTTCCCCTAATTGTTTTTTTTTATAGGATAGGGTGACAAACGAGCACACAGTCCACCTGATGGTAAGTGGTTGCTGTGGCCCATTGACATTTACATCTATCCTCGATTACGAATCAAAATGCAGATGCGTTGTCACCCGTGAGGACTAAGATGGAATGCCTCGTTTCCAGTAAAAAGGGTCTCAGGTTCTCTACACTCACCATACGAAATACAGCAGTATTAAGCTACTATTTCACGCTGGTATTCTGTGAGAGCGTGGTCCTTCCCCGGTCGAGCCGACCCATTCGTGCTACAACTATACTACTAATATAACTGCAGCATGGCTCTACCACGTATAAAACGTTGTTGACACACGCAGACACTTAATAGATAAAACCGCACCCCTTCTAAAAATTCTAGACCAAATATTGGTGAACGACATTTAAAGTGGGAGACGTATTGTAATGTCTGATTGCTCTGCTAAATGAGGCTAAAATGAATGATACCAAAAGCCCTTTGTTATAGGACATGGTGATAAACGGGCACACAGTCCTTCTGATGGTAAGGTGAACATCTGTCCTCGATTAAGGATCACAATGCAGATGCGTAGTCACCCGTGAGGACTAAGATGGAATACCTCGTTTCCAGTAAAATGGGTCTCCAGTTCTCTACACTGATCAAACGAAACACAGTAGCGTTGAGCTGCTATTTCACGCTGGTATTCTGTGAGAGCATGGTCCCCAGTCGAGCCGACTCATGCGCGCTACAACTATACTACTAATATAGCTGCAGCATGGCCCAAGCTGGACTTCTGTTGAGATAGTGGTCATAAATATTTTTTGAAAGCAACATATTTAATAATTATGGAATATTAAATCGTAACATTTAAAGAAGCACACGTAATATTTTCAATACTAAAAGCGAGAAAGTCGGGATAAAATCGTGTAGTCATGCGGGGTAGACAGGGCTATTTTGGAAGCAGGCAGACGTAAATGGCGGCGTAAAGAAGAGGGCTAGGGTGGTGGGGAATTAGGGGTGAATTTTCAGGCAATCGGCTTATTTATTACGAACGGTGTAGTGTTATGTGTATTTGAAATAAGAGTTTGTTCTAATGTGTTATTAAATCTATAAAAGTTCCATTATACGTCGTCCGCGTGAAAATGAACCAAAACCTACACATCTAAGCTTGTGGTCTTTGGGCAAGTGTTGAAACAATTATTTTTAGTTATCAAAGAAGCACCTTGAACAATGTTTTTTTGCTATTATCTCGAAAACTATGTAAAACACGGGAATGTAATATTTAAAATAAAAATGGAAAATCGAAACATTGATGGTGGAAGAGGAGTTATTAATTTATTCTGTAACACACAATTTCGAAGTAAAAATTTTTAAAAATTATTAGATAGCAGGTAAATGCAATAAGTGTAGGGACTTTGTTGTGTAAAATTTCAAAACAAATAAGTTTTGTTCAATTACTCACCATTGCTCTCTTTTCTGTTGTAAGTTTGCATCACAACTGGTTCAGCCATTCCGGAGAGGAGCCCAGACATAGACCGACAAAAATTAAAAAAAATGTTTATTCATATGTTAATAGCATAAACCAATTTTTACGGTAGTGCATACAGAAACTTCGATTTTATTTATATGTGATATTCTATGTATGTAATATTTATTATAGATGACTTACAAAATAGACATACAGAAAGATGAATATTTTAAAAATGGTAAGTCACGTCTTAATAGCATGCAAGTAACCCTGAGCTTAATAAAAGACCAGTTATTTCGATAGTGCAGAGATACACTTCAATTTTATTTATATGTATACGATTATTTGAAGAAAACACATCTGTATTTTAATATTTATTTAAGGAAAAATTTTGATGTCTACTCTATGCTGTGTGGTTCACAGCTTCATCTTACCGTCTGCTTTATTGTGTCTACTGTTTGTCATCATTACTTCATATTAAATTCTAATATTTGTTAGTATGTATAACAATGATTTTTATAGCTGTTGGTTAGTATAGATTTTTTGAAATAAAATTTTAAATATCTCAGAAGCTTTTACGATTGTGTACTGGGTGGTTAAAATTTTTTTGTGTATATTATTGCCACTCGGCACAAAGCATCTGCATTTTGATTCATAATCGATCACAGATTTATACTTCTATGGGCCCCATCATCCACCTACCATCAGGTGAACTGTGTGCTCGTTTGTCACCCTTATTCTAAAAAAAAAAACTAAAGTGCTAATCATTGGCGCTAGAAATTTCTTAGGCAGAACAATATTCTATATAATTTAAGTAAGAGTAAATTTTCGTTGTAAATTGTGAACCTTTTTACAATACGCCGCCTGTGGGTTGGTCGCGATCGCGATTCAGTCAGTCTATTTTTGTATCTATAGTCACCTATATAAAATCGATATTTGCTTACCCTATGACATGTGCAGTCGAACGTACAGTGTCGCACATTGCATTCTAGTTTATCACTAGTAATGGATGAAGGCAATTGATGATTGTCGATATGTTGTAAAATAAAATAGTAAAAATAGTAAATAGTTTTAACGTTGTATTCTCACGCAGCAAATATATTAAGGTTGCAGCACGAATGGGTTGGCTTGACCGGGAAGAGAACAGACTCTTCATAATACCAACGTTAAATAGCACTTCAATATTGCTGTGTTTTGAACCTTAGGCTCTTTTTATAGATAATGAGGCATTCCATATTAGTCCTCTGGGTTGATAACGCATCTGCGTTTTGATTCCTAATCTATGATAGGTGTAGATGTCTGGGCCACTGATGGGCTACATACTGGCTTGTCACCCATATTCTATACAAAAATATAAAATACAAAGTATCAAATACTTCAATTAATAATAAATGGTGCATATGTCAACTGACTTAATCTTACCTAGAAGATAATAGACACATTAGTCTACATATTTACGTGGATGACAACTTGGAAGTGGTCTGTCATCGCGATAGAACTTTAAGGTTACGAGGGATAATACTGTTCTTGGGACGTGCTCAGCAAAGCGCTAGAGAGGCCTCGGTTGTGATTTTTTTATAAAATATGGTCGATAAACGAAAAAGTCCATCTGGTGGTAAATGGTACTATATACTGTGGCTGTGGCCCATAGACATCTACATTTATCTACGTTTAAGAATCAGAATGCGTCGTATCCAGAAGAAGGATCTCTTTTTATTTACACTTTACATATGAAATAACAGCATTATCTGCTATTTCACGCTAGATTCTGGGAAAGCGTGGTGCTTCCACAGTAACAGCATGGCTCTACCAGGTATAAGCGATCTAAATAAAGGTATTTCCTGACTGCGCTGGTGGTGAACACTCGAGGGTGTTAGTTGGTAAGATTACACCTCAATTCCTTGGTTGTCCCATGTTAAATAAGATATTTAAAGGGTGAAATATTGAAGTGACCTGAAATATCTAATAAATTATCAAGATATGAATCAATAGCTGTAAAAGCGAAATCTCTGAGGCATCGTTCGCGTGACTTCAAACGGTGATGTCTCAATTACTTATGTCGAGAAAGTGAAGAGAATCAGTCCTGCCGTCTGTTAGACAAAATACACGTTGGCTTATAATCCAATACTACAAATATTTGCTGCAATATTCCTTCATCATCGTTACAACCCATCACACTATCACTGTTTAACGGAAGCTTAAATATGTAATCTAGGCCTTTTAAAAAGAGATTGCAATAAATAACACAATAGATAAATTATACTTAATATGTATTTATAATAGACTTTTGATAAAAAAAACCACTCGCGTTGCTTTACAACTGTAACCTAAATTTTCCTTTCGGTGTATTTTAACGTGCCACTTTAACTCCAAATGAAATTCGGGCTCGCGTGACCGGAGCAATAAAGACCAAATTAGCATATCTCTCGCCTGTGATACGCTGCCGGCTACGGCGCGCCACCATGCAATTAACCGCTTTACCACAACCATGAGAAATTGGATAGGCAGAGTATTAATGTAGACGTTTAATCAAACCTTTTAAAAAATACTGACGACCAATGTTTTAAGGCCGCTATGCTCATTACCGCTGGTTAGCGGTAGTGTAAATATACTAATTAATAGAATCAGGCGTTACTTTGCTGAAATCCGTTTTATTAAAGATGTTAACAAATTTATTAGCTATGATCGTGTTCACACTGAACACGTGTCGTGTAATTGACGATGATCTGTGTCTTTTCTAGTTTAGTTGTTGGGAGTAGTGGTGCTGGGAGTAGTGGACACTAAAGGGAAAAAATGAATTTAATTTTTTTTTACAAAATGTAAGTGACAAACAAGCACACAGTCCACCTGATAGTAAGTAAATGCTGTGACTTATGACATCAACATCTACCCTCGATTAAGAATCAAAATGAAGATGCATTGCCACCCCTGAGGGCTCAGATGCGGTGCCTCGTTTCCAGTAAAAATGATCTATGGTTCTCTACACTCGCGATAAGAAACAGGAAACATTGGGCTGCTATTTTCACGCTGGTATTCTATGAGAGCCTGGTCCTACCCCGGTATAGCCGATCCATTCATGGTATAACCACAATATAGGTACAACAGTAGCTGGTTCTAATACGTTTCAATAAAATTTAAAAACCTGCTTCAAAACACTTGAAAAAATAAAATGGTTTCACATTCTGAAATCTGGGCTTTAATTCCTATATTACACTGTCTTAGCACTGACTTCAAAATGCAAAATTATTTTTTTTAACTTTTAGAACAGTGCTTTTATATAATTTTAATTAAAAGTTGTCTTTACGCTAATGTACCTACTAAAATCGACACTAACACAAAACTTACTTCAACCATTTCCGACATTAAACAAACTTTAATACGGTTTGAAATTAGTTCTAGTCGCTCTATATAAGCGTGTATGTAAAGCTTTGAACCTTGCCTATTGAAATGGTGAAACATATTTCACTCTGCTATAAGTGGCGCAGGTCATTGAAAGCCGCTGACTGGGCGTTATAGCTGGCGCAACTAATGCCCCTTCACACAAGTTTTTGTTGGGGTAATTACGAAATGGAACTGGATGTTATAGGAAATTATGTTTTCCTACAACGAAACAGAAGTTGGATGTCTTTTATTATTGTGGCGCATTTTACGTACCGTGTTTCATTTTGCTTTATTTTACAAAATTTTATAAGTCTTTCAGTTCCTTTGGCTAAATTTGTTTTGATTTAATAAACAAACTTTCGCGCCTGATATCCAGACGGGTAGGTAGAGACTACGGATCTCCATTTGACACGATCCTGACATACCTTTCTCGCTTCTTTCACATCCATATCCACAAAAATGGTCGTAGGTTACAGGTAGACTATGATACATTTGTTTTGTCTATATGTTAATTCGTAGATTAACTGGAATCCAATTGATGATCAAGTAAGTAACAAGTTTTATATTTATCGATTAAAGTTACTCATATTCACAACATTTATTGGTATTGGTTTAAGAAAAATCATAACGTAATAAAGCCACTATAGATAATCATATTTTGTATTTACACTGTAAAGTCCGAAGTAAAACTAACCAGGGCTAGCTAGTTAAGTATAAATGACACGTTTTTTTTAATTTTATTTTAATAGGATAGGTTGACGAACGAGCACACAGTCCACCTGATGGTAAGTATTTACTGTGGCTCATAGACATCTACATCTATCTTCGATTACGAATCAAAATGCAGATGCGTTGTCACCCGTGAAGACTAAGATGGAATGCCTCGTTTCCAGTAAAATAGTATCCGCTTCTCTACACTCACCTTACGAAACACAGCAGCATTAACTCAGATCATATAATTATTATATCTATGAGCATTAAGCTACTATTTTACGCTGGTATTGTGTGAGAGCGTGGTTCTTCCCCAGTGGAGCCGACCCATGCGTGTTACAACTATACTAGTAATACAATTGCAGCGTCGCTCTACTACGTATAAAACGTCATTATTTAAAAAAAACTATCCTTTGACACCTATATGGTTGTAGCGCGAGTGGGTCCGTTGACCGACACCACGCTCTCCCAGAATACCAGCTTAAAATTGCAGCTTAATGCTGCTGCGTTTCGTACGGTGAGTGTTGAGAAGCAGATTTATTGGTAACGAGACTAATAATCTTAGTTTTTAAGGATGACAATAAACTCTGCATTTTGATTCTTAATCGTAGATATATGTAGATGTCTGTAGGCTGCAGCATCAACTTATCATCAGGTCAACCGTGTGTTCATTTGTCACCCTTATTCTATAGAAAAACCTCAAACAAACGAACAAAACTAATTTAAAGGAGCCTCCTAAATTAAATAAAAACTGAAGCTTAATTAACGTTAACACTTAACAAAAACAGAAACAAATCTTGATACAAGTTAACACAGGTGCAATTCTTATGAAATATACAACAACTTATCACAGTTAAAATCACAATATCACTCGATTTCAGAGCCCTCCGTAGTATTAACTTATACGCGTTTAGAATGTTTATTGTAATTCTCACATTCGCGACTTTCAACACGATTCCTGTATGTTGCTGAGGATTAGAAGGATGCGGGTATATTGCTAAGCTACAGCGTAGTATTAGTAGTAGTAGTATGCGTTTTGATTAAATTAAAAAAACGTTATTTATTTTAATATCCACTACACTATATAATCTGGTGGCTGTCGTAAAGGGTGACAGAGTGAAACTGAGGCAAGAGATGGGCAGCAGCACGGTGTGGATAACAGCAAAAACTGCAATAAAAGCAACAGTGGTTGACCACTTGCTTGCAAAAAGCGTAGCAACTATGGCAAATATCTCCCCTACGAGAACTTAAATATAGTGTTACGGTAATGATGACGGTATTTTACTAAAAACGTCACCACCGCAGTAGGATTATTTCTGTATCGTGGAGATTATTTAAATTGGTTGTTTTCGGGACATACAAAATACTTTTTATGCGCAGTATTGCAAATGCATACCCTTTGCTCCACCAAGCCGTTAAATTATTGATGTCCCTGCATCATTGATTTCAACTGGATCAAAAACTGCGATTAGTAATGCTATCTAAGCTAAATCCGCCTTTCTAACAACACAAACACCGCGCTCTAATCAGCCAACGTCTGTTCCAATCCCCCGCTTTTTATTACACGACGTCTCTTCCTTGTTTTTCTCCTCCTTTATTCCCGTAATGCGGAAGTGTTTTATGGAAGCAGGGTGTACTGCGAGATGGGATTGTACCCCCAGTGCGTTTGACAATAGTTTTACGTCGTTCTTATATCGATGGGAAATGGCTATTACGTAATATTATTTATGTATTCATACGATGCCAAAAATGTTATTTTGTTTTTGTTTTCTGTGGTGTAAGTATTGAATACATAATATTTATATATTTTTCGTGAAGAATCCATCAACATATTTCATCCTGTGGGTACCATAACAGGCAACTATAGAAAAAATCAGGAAGATCCTCCATCTCCCGATATTGGTGGTATGACCACCTTCTTACGACATGACTGCTTCCTGTAGTTTCCGGTGTAATTAGCTCTTACTCCAGGCTTAAAATAATCTACTCGGCAACACGCAGCAATGTTAAAGGTCCGAGACGTCTGGAACTGCGATCGGCATCCCACCTGCCGAGAGTTTTTTGTGTGGGCAAACGAGCATGCAGCTCACCTGATGGAACGTGTCGACCGCCGTCCATGAACCACTGCAACGCCAGGGAAATTTCAGGTGTGTTTCCAACCTTTTGAAAAGGAATAAGCTGGTTTCTTGAAGGTACGAAAAATCGCCGGTGGCAAGTGATTCCACAAAGAAGTCGTGCGTGGAAGAAATCTTAGTAAATCACACGATAGTGGAGCGCCAAGCATGCAGTTGGTGTGGATGGTGTCAGGAATTTTGTCGCATGGCGATTAAAGGAAACCCTCCCCATAATGAACCATGTTCAGCAGTAGACTTTTTGGGAATGAAGAAGAAGAAGAAGATTATAGAAAATAAACTAAAGCAAAAGTAAATCCAAATAATGTAATTGCATAACTGATGAGAAAATATAGTAAATTCTAATTAAAGTTACGGCCTATATACGTCCCACTGCTGGCCACAAGCCTCACTTGGCAAGGAAATGTCCCAATGCGTGCTGGAAAACTTTACATGTCTTCGCAATATTTTTTTCTTATTTCTCTGACATGCAGGTTTCCTCACGATGTTTTCCTTCATCGCCGAGCACGTGGTAAAATTTCTTAATTCAGATTCTAATTGATAGACGGAAATTCGTTGATAATTTGCTCAGATGCGTGAGCTAATTCAGTTGCTTTTGACGTTGCCTCGTTTTGAGGCAAAACACGTATAATCGACGGCGATGTGTATTTGCTAG
Source organism: Parnassius smintheus behrii (assembly GCA_036936625.1). Classification (NCBI taxonomy): domain Eukaryota; kingdom Metazoa; phylum Arthropoda; class Insecta; order Lepidoptera; family Papilionidae; genus Parnassius; species Parnassius smintheus. The sequence goes on from JAUPFT010000023.1 coordinate 1,432,936, forward strand.
TGAAGACTTTACTAGGTGTAGTAACGTTGGGTGCAGTAAAGTTAAGTTTAGTTGCAGTAAAGATGCTTCACGTGATTTTGAGAGAAAGAGAGAAGTTTTTCAAACTCGGTAAACGTACACGACTACAACCTTAAGGAATACATTTTGTCATCATTATTATATGTAGTAAATTCTATATAGACAAAAGCGTGTCCTGAAAACATAAGTATAAAATCGATACTAAGCAATTTACTGTTTGCAACTAGACGCTCTCCATTCTAACGCAACTATCTGTTTTAACACACTGTTTTATCTAGTTTTCATTACGAATTGCTTACAAATATTCCACTTCTGGATAAGAAATTCACTATCATCATCATCATCATTCTTAAGTCCATCAAAGTCGACTGCTGAACATAGGCCTCTCCCTAAGGAAGTCACACTGCACGGTTCTGAGCAACTTGACATCTATCGCATCCCTTTCTACATCACTTACAGGTCGTTACTCCTTCTATTGTGGTCTGTCCTACACTTCGCTTACCAGTACGAGACTGGTACTCGAGAACCATTCTTCCGCAACGGTTTTCGGTTATTGAACCAGTGGACCAGTAAACTGAAGTGGCAAAGGGCAGGCTACATAGCTTGAGGATTAGAACTTACTTGACTGTAAATATGGTAAATATAGTAAAGTTACCGTTCGTATACCAACCACATCTGGGTACCGGCCTTTCATTACTCAAAGGGGCTTCAGAACAATAGTGTGTCTTCTGCGATACCCTAATAAATAAAATCTCATTTATGCATTATTACTCATGTTTCCCTTACCCGCCAAGTATGTGGTAATTTAGGAGCGCTTAGGTTCTGATATACCACGGCTCAAAAAAAAAGTTAAAGGTAAAAACAGTAATTTAAAAAATCCAACCCCGTAATATACGACACTCTTAATGTTAAGATCCATCGTGCCATTTAGACCACAGAGTGTGCCTCTTTACATACATACATTTATACATAAACTCGAAAAACATTACACGTCTACTACGTAGTAGATTACTACTAACAAGATTTAGCATAATTTTAATAATAAATCAGAAATTTTAACATATTTAGTAAAACTTTTGAAATATTACGTGTGACTACTTATGAAAAGTTAAAATATATGAGACACAAGAGGCTTTGAATTCTCTTATTTTCATGTGACCGAAAAAGGTTCTGTCAGCGGTAATGCGGGAAGGTAACACGGGTCAAACTTTTCGAAAATTCTCGCTACACTAATGTAACCTTGTTTGACTTTCCTTGGTAAATATAATGTCCCTTAAATGATACAGACTGTTACTAAAATATCTATCCAATTCTAAGTATTCTGAAAGAAATATATATAATAACTAAATAAATAAATATATATATATATATATATATATATATATATATATATATATATATATATATATATATATATATATATATGTTTGTCCTTGTGCAATTTACGTTTGTAAACTGCCTCCAGGAAAAAATCCGAGTAATTAAGGGTATTTTAATTCTTAATTTAAAAAAATTAAGAACTAAAATACATTATAATGTGCATTATGCGGAGGGAATAAGGAGATGGGCAGCAGTTTCTTCATAATATCGACTACAATTGGTTAAATTTAAAAGTTTGTACAACCGAATTCAATTGATAAAATCAGAACACCATCAATATATTCGAAGTTAATTAAATACACATTACTAAGGATAACTCGGAAACCACTGGTCAGATGTTGATCAAATTTATATGGGACCACGTAAGAAGCACTAGCTTTTAAATAAAACAAGACCACGCAGCAAAAAGTTCTGTGGTAACACACAAAACATACGGTCGAATTGAGAACCTCCTCCTCTTTTAATTTTTTAAAACGGTTTTTAACGTCGGTTGAAAAATAAATAACTGCTGTTGCCAACCCGCCAGTGAAGCCAACTGGCAGTGTGGCAACTATGGCAAATATCCCCTACGAGGGAATCTATGGTCATGTCTGTCGCAGAAGTGACAACCGGTGGAGTAGACGTATTATGGAGTGGAGATTGTGTCTAGGCAAACGTAGTGAAGGACGCCCCTGACCAGATGAAGTGACGATCTGCAAAAGGTGGCTGGTAGAAACTGGATGCGTCTAGCCGAAAATCGGGCTTAAGTGGTGCGACTTGGGGGAGGCCGATGTTCCGCAGTGGACTTCAATAGACTGTAACCATAACGGTAACGATGATGGTGTAAGAGAATCCATTACCATATTTAAGTCTAAAGGGTATCGCAAGAGATGTCTCTAGGAAATGACAGATGAAATATTTTATTTCCTATAGGGAGTGGTATACCATCTCCTTTACCCCAGGTGAAAATATCCAGATCAGTGTAGTGCGAGGCATCTGATACTGCTATAGAACAGCAAGGCCCATTTTTTATATGAAATTATGACGACAAGCGAGCACACAGTCCACGCGATGAGTGGATGCTATGGCCCATAGACATCATTGATTATGAATATTAAGTTGTTACCCCTAATGACTAAGATGGAATGTCAGGTTACCAGTAAAGAAAGTCTCCGGTTCTCTACACGTATTTGTACCATACGAAACATAACATAATTAGCATTATTTATAAAACTATAATCATTAATGAAGATTAATAATACTGGGAGTAAAAAGAAAAAAGAAAGAAAACACTGTTTTTCATTGAAAGCGTTATATTATTGCGTACATTTTTATTAATTTTGGTAAAAAGTTAAAGCAGAATTCATAGAACTAATTGAATAAAATAATCTCCCCATAACACCTTCAGAAGTTAGTGAAGAAGCTAAGACACAGGGTAAAGAATATTTAAAGCCCATACTTCAAAAGCTGTTATGTGAAAATCGTTTTATTAAAAGATTTCACTTTTTATTAAAAGCTTAATTTTTTGACCATTTTGTGTGTATTAAGGAATATAAATCAAGGTAACAACTAGAATATCGTCTAAATAGTTACATGAAAAATGTAATTCCCCATATTCCTACCCTTATGGGTGGATGTGCCATGCCAGCTCAGGGGCTTAACGCTCGCTGTAAATTTCACAATACGCGAGCAACCCTGGTTTTATACTCTCCGGCTTCAATGAAATTGTTTAATGGAATTTTAAGTGCTGATTTACCACACCGCGCGAAAACACCGCGAGGAAACCTGCATTTCTGAAAAATTATAAAACATACATATTTCGAGGACGTCTTGTGTTGTCCACCATACGCATCGGAGCAGCGCAGCGCGGCGGGCGTTTGTTTGTCCTAAAACCCTCTCAAAAGTGAGAGGAAGCCTGTGCCCAGCAGTGGGATGTATATAGGCGGGGATGTATATAGACTTTACTCAAACCCAAACGTATATCAAGTAGTAAATTACAAAAATTGATGGAAAAAAATAAAAATGTGATACATTAAAAGGTTGTACCCTTTCCGTGAAATCTTGTATTAAATTTAGCAAAATTAATCGGCGGGTTCTACTTGTATTCTGCATGAACATTTTTCATAAAAGACCGCTATGTAATAAGAGAAGCTAATAAGACTTCCGCAAGGCTCCTTACCCGGACCCGCTTTGTTATGTACATGGTATCTAGTATTCATGGCGAGCTTTAATTCCTCGGGCCTCCTTACTTACTTGAGAAATATTTTCCACGGGAAGAAAAAATTAAGTATTATATTCTTGGTTTTGCCGTTGAGTGAGTAAGTGTCAAAACCAGGATAAAACCTTTAAATAGCTGTAGCACTGTTGTTATTAATTTAAGTAATTATAATATGATATGTTATTGTTAGTAATTGTTGATAAACCAAAATAACGAGAAAAAAGATGGAGACAAAATTTGTACAAAAACATCAATTATTGTAATGTTTTGGCGACTTTAAAAAAACTGATACTTGTATTTACGCAAAAGCCACACATTGTTTAGCGTAGATTGGACCAAAAATTTATAATTAAAAATTGAAGGTAGTTTTCGTTAACTGTGGCATCAGGAGGTCAAACACCTCAGTCGCCCCATTACCATGAGTACTGTAACGTGTCCAAAACATCGTAAATTAAAATAGTTAACATTAAATATGATAAAATCTGTAAAATTAGCTTATTACCGGCTAAAGAACGCACACTGTCCCATATCATCCCGTGGATGTCGGGGTAGTCGACAGAGGGAAACAGGAACAGGAGATGGGCAGCAATATCTTCCTGATATCTTCTCAATAATAATGCAAAATCTGCTGTTATCAACCTGTTGCCAAGCGTTGCAACTTATGGCTAATGCGGAGGTATTAGCCATACGAGTCAATTTATGGGGGGAAGGGGGTCTTATATTCAGCAGTGTACTTTTGATAGCCTGAAATGCATGAGTGTATGAACAAATAAATGGATTTGGATCTGGGTATATTTTTGTCCCATTGTCTTTTGACATTGTATCTTAAGATAATGATTAAATTTAGGGAACATATTCTTAATAGAGAAAATATATTATTGGCTTCAATGAGCTACATCGTACACTTAACATCAGATTGCTCGTTTGTTTTTGAAAATAAAATCCGTGACACATTTTGTCCCGCAATATCTTAATATGCGACCGTAGTAATTGTCAGAAAAACTACAATAACTTCACATAGATGGAGGTGTAAGTATCTTGCTTACCGCGATCGTTAATCTCAAGCTGACCATTAAAGCACATCTCTCCTGAAATGGGATAGTTTCATAACCAGCTGTGAACTTCTACGGGCTGGAGGAGATAAAAGTTACATCACAAATAAGTTGACTAGAATGAGTAAATTTGCAAGTACACCTGTACAATTTATGCCCTGCGTTGTTGATATATTCTGACGTAAATTATACATGGTAGATTCACAATGCTACTGTATTATCGACGCCGCACGAATGAGTCGGCTCTACCGGGGAAAGACCACACTATCACAAAACACCAGCATAAAACAGCAGTTTAATGCTGCTGTAGTTTGTTTGGTGAGTGTAGAGAATCCGAGGCCCTTTTTAATGGAATCAGGACATGCCATCTGGGTCCCCACATTTTCAAGATGAAAATGCATCTGCATTTTGATTCTTCATCGAGGATACAAGTAGATGTCTATGTATCACTGAAAAAAATACAACGATCTGCTTATTATGCTTATTCAGTGATTCTGGCAGAATCTGTGATTACGACAGAGTCATCAGCGATTTTAATTACCCTGCAACTTTACTCTGAGTTTCAATATTTTCACTGACTCGATACACACTCTATCACTTGTAACCTTAAATCTTCTCTTGTGTATTTTTTTAATGTCTTGCTTTCTTTTTATAAGTAACAAAGTTCCGTGAGAAAAGCCGTGATGCAACTTCACCAAGTGTTGAACACTTGGTGAAGTTGCATCACGGCTTTCCCGGTGCTTAATTACATCGCTCACACTCAGTCAGGTGCAATCGAAACTTTTTGCTTAAAAGCTTCGATAGTTGCAACTTTCAGCTAAGTTACCCTTACTCTTTAATTATACTTTGCTTTATTTGTCTTTAACTAAATTCGAAATGTTTTATTTTCTAATAAATCCTTCGTCAATTTTAGTGCTTCTTGAAGACTTCCTTCGAACGTACTCTACAAATTAATCATACTACGGGTTTCCAATGGTTTATTGAGTGTTTCACTTTAAATCTGTGAAGGAATAATTAGGTAAAACAAAGTTGACAACTTTAATTTATATATTGTTTTATTTATTCATCTCATGAATAAATAAAGTAAATATATTTAGGAGCTGTTATTTAGTTATGAGTCTCTTTATTGCCAGAGCTGTGCTAATTTCGGTGAAATAATCGTTACATCTAATGGATCAACATCTTCTATATGTCCTTGCTTGTCCTTTGGTCTTCCTCTTCTTTCTTATATCTCTTTCTATATGAAGTAATCGACACTATTTGTGTGAGAATGTGATCTACCGTAACAAGTTCAATCATTGCTACCATTCTGTTTCCTAATTAAAAGCAATAGCAATACTTGACGTAGTAAAGTACGTGGTAAAGTGTGTGCAGCTATATTATGGTTATAATACGACTAGGTCCGGTTAACCGCGTAAGGATGCCCTCACAGTATAACAGGCAGATCAATGCTGCTGTGTTTTGTAGTAAGTGTAGAGAACCGCTGACCTGTTTTTACTGCAAACGAGACATTTCATCTTAGTTTTCAAGGGTGACAACGAATCTGCATTATTCTAGAATCTAGAATCGAGAATAGATGTAGATGTCTACAGTCCTCAGCATCCACTTACCATAAGTTGAAGAGAGTACTCGTTTGTCACCCTTATTTTATAAAATTAAATGAATTTATAAAATTAGTTTATATGAGATCATAATAATTGACGGACAGAATAAATTATCGACTGCCAGCCGATGTTCATGATATCATCCGTAAATTCCAACGCTCCGATATGACAAATTATAAAGCATGATCTATGAACTCCTGCCAGCATCTCTTTATCTTAAACTTAACTAACTATGTATAACCAAATATTTCTTTAAGTGGCTGTCAAAACTAATGTTGTCTTTGCAGCCCTATGATTGTGGTATTGATATTTAAATTTATTCTCATCAATTAGCCTTCCATGTTCAATTATCGTACTGTGATATTAATCATCATATAAACAGTTTAGTGTCGTAATTAATAAAATCAAGTGTTAAATCCATTAAATGTTAAAAGTTAATGCAATGGAGAAGCTAGCTTGTTGAATTACTCTTCAACTCACGGTAAAGACACGTCATTTTATTTTATTACGCGGATCTCAGCCTTAATATTTAACTTCTGTAATCATAATCTTAGACACAAGTGTGCCTTACTGATCCAGCTAGTTAGTGAAGTCTAACTTATCTTTAGTTTAAAAATATCCTGCTCATATTTCGACGGTGATAGTTATTTTATAGTGTTAAGGTGTGGGTATTTGTGTAAGGTGTAGGAATAGTAGCGAATGGTCCATGCGTCGTGGAATAAAGATACACTTTGAACTAGATACCCTTAACCGACGAACATGTATGCGTAGGTAAATGGATGTGGAATAGGCGAGAGAGGTATGTCAGGATCGTGCTAAATGAAAATCTGTAGTCTCTACCTACCCCTCTGGGTGACAGGCGTGAGTGTTTATGTATGAACCAGAAAATAATTTATTTAGTACAGAGATTACAGCAAAATAATGCTTAATTCAGTTCTGCTATCCAAAACAGCCAATCTTTTGATCATATAAAAAATTTATACCCTTTTTAGAGGTGATGTTTTAATATTTTTACTACTGACGTTAGCGGCTGTAAAGATTGACTGGTTGATAGAAGTGTTTAAGGCATCGACGCCCATTCAGTTTCACAGGCATTTAAACAACACTTGGTATTGATTTCATTTAAGAATTAATCCGGAGTAGTAAATGCCTCTTACATTATATTCAATAAATAATCAGTTTTATAACTTTGACCTGTTTCGGATTTTATCGCGTTTATTTTTACTTTTTATTTTTAATTCCCGACGTTTCGGGCGCTTTCCAGCACCCATGGTCACGGGGGACTGAGATGACTGACGTCCCGATGTCATTGTTAAACCCGGAGTACCTTCAGCTTTTTTAATTATTGTTTATGGTCCGATCCATGCAAAATGAACTAACTCTGTCTTGAGGTCTTGCAGTGGTATGCTTGGGTTTAGTTTTAATTTTATTGATTATAGGATCCCAAGCAGGTGGTAGTACCCAGCCTCCTTCTCTATTGAAATTAGGATGTTTTTTAATTTCAATAGCCTCACGTATCATCCTTGGTAGGAATCGGTGTTCTTTCGCGAGGATTTGTGGTCTATCAAATCTGATGTAATGGTTGGGGCCGTCTAGGATATGATCACAAACTGCAGACTATGTGTAGTGTTTGCGTAAATATAAGAAATCATTATAACTTTGACCTGATCGTGTTTTTGAGGCATTTTCCTTAGTCGTTTCTTGCGAAATTCGTGAGACAAAACGAGGCGGTAAATTATCTAACACTATCACCACGTGGTCAGTTTTAAATTTTATTTTAATAAATTAATATTAAAAAACATAATTTCTTAAATTTACGAGAATTTGGAAACCATGAAAATAAAATATAGAATTAAAAAGCGGAATTCATTAATTTCCTTACGGTTTATAATTTGCAATTGGGCCCCGCCTGAAACTTAACGCGGGTGTTTAACTTAGGCTTTCAGCTCATAATATAGTCTGTTAAACCGAAGTAGAGCGTACTTTAAATTTGTTTTCCATTATCAATTTTGTATCGCTCTTTGTAGTGGATTATTTTTAAATTGTCTTTTTTGCATGCTGGTTTTTGATTTTTTATTATTGATTTAATTTTAGTCTTTTATAGTGTCCCGGTACACTCCAATGAACATAAACTGTGTTGCTTATATAAGTCGGCAAAACTATATATTTATTGCATGCCAAACAAAAGCGTCAGCGGTTCAATTCTGCAAGAGAAATTTGATCGTGTGGTTGATGCAGTAAATTTTTAGAATATTATTCTAGGATTATTGAAAACAATTTATTTTTTTAGTTTTAAATACGATAAGGTGAATATAACGATACTTTAACTGTCAAAATCACAAAACTAGTTAAGTTAGTAAACTTACAAAATGTAGTAGAGCCACGCTGGAGCTATATTTTAGTTATAGTATCCTACTAGAGTAAGCTCACGCCGTTACAGAATAACAGCGTAATATAGCAGCTTAATACTTCTGTGTTTTGTATGACGAGTGTACACAGAGTTCACTAGAAATGAAGCATTCCATCTTAGACTCAGCATTTTGATTCTTAATCGGGATAAATTGATATATCTATGGGCCATAGCATCCATTTACAATCTGGTGGTTTGTGTGCTCGTTTGTCACCCTTAAATGCTATAACAAATTAAAACTTACAGAATCAATTAATTGCGCACGGCAAGGAGGCAAGCAAATATGGCAAATTTCTTGAATCAACGAGTAAACTAGAAATTAGTGTACCACTGCTACAACCGTGCTAGGAGTACCCAACAATTGCTCAAAAAAGAGTTCGAAGACCCGGGCGTAGGTGTACTTTGATTAGTATGTATATGTAAATAAAATTAACGTGTCCGTATGGAATTTTGACTTTTATTAAGCTCAGGGTGTTGTTTGCGTGCTGTTTTGACTTAAACAACAAAATTAAAAAGGGTAATAATAAATACAATAAAATCCATAAAATTAGTTTTAATTAATGTCTGTAGGTTTACCTGTCTGTCTGTCCGTGCTAATCTTCTTACTGACTGAACTGATTGTGATGAAGCTTTACTAACAGATGTAGAACAATACCAGGAGGCATCTAGCTTATAGTTTATCCAAAAAATTGAATAAAATAATTAGTCTTTGACTATTATCTTGAATCAAAATAACAACATGGTAATTTATTTTAACCAGGCGAAACCGGCAGTGATTGCTAGTATTACTATATTAGTTCAAAAAATACAGAATACCCAGCAGTATGATAAATTTATAAGAATAATAGAAATTGCCTATCGTTAGGCTAAAGGATCTAACTGTTTCTACAGAATTTGAGCTCATGAATACTACCAGAGTACCGTACAATCAGTAAAAGTGAAGATAACGCTTTAATTGATTTGTACAATGTTCAATTATTACATAATTTCGTATTTAAAGAGACAACAAAAGTTATTCAAAATGGGAGACGACCTCAATTGCCGGCTGTCATTCTTATTCCTTTAAGGAATATAATTTTCAAATTGTATTTTCCATTGTTCCCGTATAACGATATTGTTCAGCAATTATAGTCGCAATGTCTGTTGTTTTAATGAAATTTATTGGAAGATGATTTGCAATGATAATTTTTTTGACTTTATGGTGGCGGCTAGGCTATCCATGGGCTATCGGCTATCCATGGGCTATCGGCTATCCATGGGCTATCGGCTATCCATGGGCTATCGGCTATCCATGGGCTATCGGCTATCCATGGGCTATCGGCTATCCATGGGCTATCGGCTATTCATGGGCTATCGGCTATCCATGGGCTATCGGCTATCCATGGGCTATCGGCTATCCATGGGCTATCGGCTATCCATGGGCTATCGGCTATCCATGGGCTATCGGCTATCCATGGGCTATCGGCTATCCATGGACTATCGGCCATCCATGGGCTATTGGATATCCATGGGCTATCGGCTATTCATGGGCTATCGGCTATCCATGGGCTATCGGCTATCCATGGGCTATCGGCTATCCATGGGCTATCGGCTATCCATGGGCTATCGGCTATCCATGGGCTATCGGCTATCCATGGGCTATCGGCTATCCGTGTGCTATCGGTTATCCATGGGACGATAAGCTACCGCTTATCGTCCCATGGATAGCCGATAATAATAATAAGCTACCGCTTATCGTCCCATGGATGTCGTATGAGGCGACACAGGCAAAATGAAACTAGAGCCGGGCGGCAGCGTGTTCCTGATACCAGCTCAAAATTATAAAAACTGTGGCTGCTAAACCGCGTGCGTGGCAACTGGGAGGCCTATGTTCAGCAGTGGACTTTTATAGGCTGTAATAGATGAATGGAAGAAACAAAATAAACGATTTCATCATTATATTAAATTTATATGCCATTGCTCAACGGAAGCATTTGCAAATTGAGCGTAATGGCCACTGTGTCCTAGGGATTATCGTCATGAGTAACATGATGAATTAAAAGGCGTTCCGACGCCGCTGATGTAACATTTGCGTAAAATCTGGTTGTTGCGGTTTTTTGGAAGTACATATTTAAAGTTCCATTCATTAAAGAAATATATTACGTACAAAGTGCTACACGTAAATATTATAAAATAACCAAGAAATATTTTACAACGAGAAAAGAACAGGAAAGAAAACTTTGTTATATAGTAAGAAACTTTGTCATATAGAATCAGGAGTTATGTTCGCTGCAAATTTCATAGAACCTGAGCAATCCGGGTTCGATTCCCACTAACCAATTTTAATGGCTGATTCACGTGTTTTTTGATAAAAGAATTTCGAAGACATGAGAAGTCCGCCAACACACACTGAAGAAGGAGGTCTGACTTCTTGTTCCATAACCCTTTCAGAAATGATAATAGGCCGGTGCCCATCAATGGGACGTATATAAAATAAGCCTCGACTTTACATTTCTAGGAAGTAAGGCTTCTTATGCCTATGAGGCAGTTCATATTGGTACCACCGTCTGATCTTTTTCAGTTACCAAGCAGCAGTGCATGAATTGGCTCAGTACTGCGTTCTTAAAATTACAAGGCAACTATGGAGAAATCCCCCCCCCATGATGCAATCTGAGGCCTATGTTCAACAGTGTACTTTTATAGGCTGGATTGGTGAATATTGGTTCATCTCGATCCGGCGATATGTATTGTACCTTCTTTTCATTATTTATTTGAATGTAAGATTCAGACTCCTATATATATTTTGTATTAAATCATTCATCATCATCGTCATTACAGCCCTTCACAAGTCCAGTGCTGAACATAGGCCTCCCGCAAGGTATGCCACAAAGCACGGTCCTGAGTCACCTGCATCCATCGACTTCCTGCATGTCTTACTAGGTCGTCACTCCATCTAGTGGGGGGTCGCCCTACACTTCGCCTACCGGTACGAGGCTGCCACTCGAGTACCTTTTTTCCCCTTATATATATATATATATATATATATATATATATATATATATATATATATATATATATATATATATATATATATATATATATATATATTAAATCATTATTTCCAATATATAAGTAACCGAATTAAGTTAAAGTTCAACCATTAGAATTTTCCGGTTAAATAATTGTGAAGCTTGTATCTTGGATTTATTACATTAGATGTCAGCGCTCGCTAAATTAAATGAGTCAGCTCTAAGGACGTAATCTCCTGAACGGATTCAGGCTGCGTCATCACTCTTCACTAACTGTCGAAAGGCACTATCTATTTACAGATGATTACGAGTTTTAACTTAATCTTAAACACAATGTTAAAATTTGAGTCGAGACTTATGGTTTAGATTATATTACAACGTTACACAAATTTTGACATCTAACTCGAGATTATCTATGAATATAAACCTTTATTTATATTCGCTCAGCGAGTTATAGAGACAGCTATGCTTGGGGTTTCTCTGCGTGATAGAATATTCATTTTGATTCAATATCTATTACAAGAATACTCGTGGAAAGTCATTTTTCATTTTTACCACTGATTCCAAAAAACCTCGGTCTTGGGAACAACCAGTAAGAAATCCATACGGTAGTTAACCTATGAAATATAATCATTGCATAACATGTACGCGAACTCTGTTCACGTTTCGCGTATTGGATCAGACACGGTTAATGTACATCTACTAACTTAATAGTCTCATTACTTGCGTACGTAATGAGGCTAGGAATGGATACGTGCATATTATTCAGAGTTAACAACCGCTCATAGCGCGTTGTCACCTATTGATTATTTAGTTTACCTATAATGTTGTGTTTACTCTTGCCAATGCCGTCGGGGATGTTAACAAAACACCGATAGTCCCTTGTACCCGATTTCTATATTTAAAAACCGCTTAGTTTTCTTTTACGAATCGTTTTGTAGTAAGTAAAATGCATGATAACCCCCTTTTTAACCGACTCAACAAAGGAGCGGGTACTCAATTCGACTGTATTTTTATGTGTGTTCAGAATTTTTTCTAGGTGAATCGATTTTATGATTCTTTGTTATTTCAAAGCTGTCTGTCCTAGAATCGACATAAGAATTCGTAAATAATTTAGAACCAGCTGGCAAACACTTCAAAATTGACTTTCAATAAGTATTATTTTATAATCTATATTGAATAAAAAAAGTTTCTGTTTCAATTTCTGCTTCTGTACTACTAGACGGGTCCTACGGTACTAATACATTGCGCACTAAGTTACGGTCGATTCTCCGTGCGAGAAAACTAGTTCATTGTTTTGTAAACAGCGAAGGTTATTTTCGAAAATGTAACACTTATTTTGTTTGACTATGAAATAACTTTAATTACTTTATGTGCGCACTTTGTCAACGTGATTGGAAGTTTATTTTAGATAAATTGTAACTTTATTTTGCATATGCCTAATTGTGGCACGCGGCATGTTTACCAGCTACCCCGTGCAACACATATTTTATTTTGAATTGCCAATCTAGCGGTATGCATAGAAGTCTTTACTACGTCTACGTCTACTAATACGTCTAGATTTAAAGTAAAAGTTAAGTAAAGTTACAGCCTATATACGTCCCACTGCTGGGCTCAGGCCTCCCCTCATTTCTGAGAGGGTTTAGGGCGGGGAAGTGTCCGCCGCGCTGCCCAAATGCGTGTTGACGAACTTCACATGTCTTCGAAATATATTTTTTTCTTATTCGTCAGACATGCAGGTTTCCTCACGATGTTTTCCTTCACCGCCGAGCACGTGGTAAAACAGCACTTTAAATTGCAATTAACAATTTCATTGGTGCCGGCGGAGATCGAACCCGGGTTACTCGCGTTCTGTTATATTTACAGCGAGCGTTAACCACTAAGCTACCACGGCTCTATTTTCGTCTAGATTTGAAAAACGATAATTTTCGTTTTATACAAATGTAGGCTTAATAAACACAATTATAACTCCAGGCCACTCAAAGTTGTTTCGCAATTAGTGGATCCAACATCTTTAATGACGGCGAGGTAACGTAAAACTTTAGGGGCTCAAGAATTAAGTCAATTTAGTAATTATGCCGTGGGCTTGAATTATTCAAAATGGCGGATGGCATCAAATCACGGCTGGTATTCTTTGTCCTTTGATTTATTGCATCAAACTTCTTAATACTAAAACCATATTTCTCATTTCGGTCAATCACAGGCTTTCCTCTATTAATTTTCTAAATAGATAGGGTTAGTTACGTAATGTGTAATGTCCCATTTAAAATATATACGAGTATAATATATATTATAAAGTTTATATATAATATGTTCAATAAGTTACTTCATAAAACATTTTACAATTATTATCAACAAAATCTAAGGATATTTTATATTTCAGCAATTATATAAAATCTATGAAGAATTTTCTGATACAGTATGGAAGAGTGGTAGGTTGTTTAAAGGTATTTAATAAAAAATACAAAAAAAAAATCGTAATTATATATTTGAAATAAAAATGTAAATTTTTTTAATCGCCGTAGAAAATTAGTGTGATAAAAAACTTCATTTCTTCTTATAAAATTATTAATTTTAATTTTTATTAAAAATCTTATGAAATATAATTATTGATAATAACCAGTGTTGCCACCTCTTACATTAATTACACATCGATATCGATTGTTCATACTTAAAATTAAATTGTTAATGTCTTGCCGCGGTATGAGGTCCCATGTTCTGTAAGTACAAGTGTTCGTAAAGTTGTTGTTCCGTTGTCAAATTTGGCATGTAATTGGGTTGTTCCGTTCGGGATTCGAACCCCGCGTCTTTTAGCACCGCAACTCATTGCTAAGCCACTCCATCACGCGTCCGTCAAATATGGTGCCAAACTGAAATTTTCATATAGAAATAATTTTTAAATTTATACTTTTCAAAGATATCGTTACGAAGTAAAAATTAAGGGTTTGTTTTAAAGGAACCGGGCAAAAGCAAAAAGACTGGGCACGGACAAAAGCTGAGATTCAAGATGTCTTGTCCGTGAACTTCAATTACTTTCAAGCTTTGTAACTACCGCAGATTCTCTCATTCAATGGACAATCTGCAGCAATTTATTGCTTACTGAAATACTTAAAGTGAACCATGATTTAGTATTGATATGGTACTAAACGCTTTTGGGTATTAATATAATAAATATAACAAATAATATTGCAGTTATAGTTCGATCTGTATCCATTGTGGTATGAGTAGAATACATACATATTACCTAAAAAGGAAAGGTGATCTATTACGATTAGTTACTTTCATTTACTACTTACATTAATCCTCCACTTGTTTAAGTTAACTGTCTTATTGACTACTTAATTTCTATATATCTAATCTAATCTTATTAGTTCCTAGATTCTAGCGCGGAATACTGCATGTGTGCAAGTAGAAATAAAACCGAATTTTGTTGACTATTTTATCTTTAATATTTCATTTTAAAGATAAATAGTCACAAATAGTCACAGTTTTAATTATCCCAATCCCTAAATAAAACAAAGTGCCAATTCATTTTTTATATTAATCTCCCAGTCAGGTAATACATTTTATATTTTTTATTAAAATTGAATGAAACGCTCATGAGGCGTGCACTTCAGAATTGTCTAATCTAATAAAATAATAAAAAAAATCTAAAATTTTATTACTTTTAACATAAATGTCGATTGAGTATATAGTTTTATATGTGAGGTGTATATGAGGATAGATGTTGATGTCTATGGGCCACAGCATCCACTTACCATCAGACGGATTATGTACTCGTTTGTATTATTAATTGTAACTCTTAAAGTTACAATTAATAATTTTATTTGTGCCAGCGACAATCAAGCTCGGATTGCTCGCGTATTATTTAATTTACGGCAAGTGCATAATCCTTGAGGTATCACGACTCTCTATGTATGTTGATGAAGGGAACGTAAAAAAAAATTTTACATTATTTTACGCAAAAATTGATCGTATAAAAATGTCGTTTTCGTCATCTTTAAGTCGCTCAGGGCGCTACAGGATGGGTTATACTGGGAGTTTCTCCGCGTATTTTATGTATAGTTTAGCATTTTCTAATTATGTTATCTAATAGATGTTTGTTTTCTTTACAGGTAATAAAGCAGTTTAACACCAAAAGTTCGTAAGTTCGTGTTATACATCGTACTGATTGGTTGTAACATGATCTCTCTTTTTTTTAATGTGATACTTTCTTCTATAAATAAGTTATAAAAAAGTACAAGCAACATTGTCGAGATTACGACAAATGTAATTACACTAAAAAACTCGTCCATTAGTAAAGCCTACAAAAGTCACAAATAAACAGACTTTATTAAACAAAAAAAAAAACAAAAAAAAAACAATCCGCGGATGTAAATTAATGAAAAAAAAAAGTATTAGATCTTTTGTCCACTAATAGATAACGGATAATTTTACTATTACGTTCCTAGTTCAACGACTTTTCAAGGTCACCTTGAAATGGTACTGCTAATTCGTTTACCAAACGTTATGATAAACGTGAATCTTTTATATTGGTCCATATCCAGAAGTGCTGGGATAGTAAAAATGAAAATACATTATAACTTGACTTTGTTCTTGATCCAATCTAATGAGAAATGCCAAATAATCGAATTCCCCATAAAATCCCATGGTAATATAATATAATAATGGTAATGGTAAGTGCTTCTGAGGAAATTGAAACAGGAAATGGCCAGCAGCTGATCCCTGTTAACAACTCAAAATACCTACGTAGGCGGTCCCATAATGAATTGGCCTAACTATGAACCAATGAAGGAAATGAAACGAAACCAATTTTATTTTTCAATATAATCACCATGAATACTAACACACTTCTGACATCTGTGAATCAACATCTCTAAACCTTTATAAAAATAGTCAAATTTTTTATCCTCAAAATGACTGAAGACGGCCGCCTGCAACTCTTCATCGCTTGAAAATTTTCTTCTGTCATGTCTGGACTGTAAGGTGGATGATGAACTTCTGTGAACCCGCATTGACGAACTGCATCCTTCGAAACACCAGCGGTATGAACAGGGGCGTTGTCATGGAGCAATAGGACACCTTTAGACAGCTTGCCTCTTCGTTTTTCCTTTATCTTGTCTCGTAATTTATATATTAAAGAAGCATAATATTCGCCGTTCACGACTGTATTACGTTCTTTAAAATCCACCATCAAAATGCCTTGAAAATCCCAAAATATTGTGCACATCAGTTTTTTAGTCGATTGTTGCACCTTTGCCTTTCTAGGGGGCTTGTCACCCTTATAACGCCATTCCATTGACTCGCGCTTGCTTTGTGGATCATAATACAAGATCATAGTTTCATCACCAGTCACTAGCCGCTCGATCACAGTCTTTCCTGTCTCTGTACCGCTGAAAGAAGTTTCGGTACCCATCTTTCACTCACTTTTTTCATGTGAAGATGTTCTTGGATCGCGCGATGAACGGTACTCTTAGAGAGCCCAAGCCTTGCTGCAATTTCTCTAATCTTTAAACGGCGGTCACTCAGAACCTCCTCTTCGATAAGAGCAATCGTTTCGGGAGTGAGCACTTCCACCGGTCGACCGTCGTGGCCAAAGTCTTCGACGGTTTCTCTCCCGAGGTGAAACTCTTTCACCCAATTTTTCACTGTGCTATAGGAGGGGGTAGACTCCTTATACACGCCATCCAATCGTTCTTTTATTTGGGCAGGGGATAAACCTTCTTTAAACAGAAACTTTATGACACTTCGATACTCAGTTTTCGACATTTTGAAAAACTACGCGACTCTCGTTCTTCAAATGCCTGTTAAACTAAGACTAAGCATTTCATGTCGATGCATGTTTCTTATATTAAGTGCACGATAAACGTACTATTTAATGCAGCACAACATGTAGCGACATGTCGCGTTGAACTATATCAGGCCAGTTCATTATGGGACCGCCTGGTAATATAGCAAATATCCACCTCTGTAAGGCAATTTATAGGGGAGGCTATATTCAACATTCGACCTAGATTGGCCGTAATAATGATGAGAAAGATATCTTTATTTGAATTGTCAATAGATTTAATGGGTTCCAATTGAATGTTAATAAAGATATCTCCTACTACATTATGATTGATCTGTATAATGTTAAACTTAATGCTTAAAAAAAATTCTGTTCTTGGACTAAAACTTTGGAACTTCTTACCCCAGTCAAAAATGCTCAATCCTTAAATTTGTTCCAGAAACAGATGAACGAACACTATTTGCCTCTCTGACCTCTCTTTCTTCCTCCTCTTATTTATGGTCATTGTCACCTAAATAATGTTGTCTTTTTAATGCATAAGTTGGTGTATTTTCTTACTTTAATGCACTCTACCAGTGATTCTTTTTCTAATTTTTTATTTTATTCAGTTTTTGGGTTATCTGGAAGAGAACCCAGAAGAAGAATAATATAATTTGTTATTTTTGTTTTCCTTCAATATTTATTCACTTTTTTCTTTTATTTTTATCTTTATTGTACATAAAGAGTATTCTATTGAAACTTTGACTTGGTTAACGTATAGTTATTGTTGTTCAATAAAATCCCTTTGAATATCCTTGCTAGTGCTATCAGATGTAAGTCGGCCATCTTGTTATCCAGTCACGTCAGGGGCGAGCCGCTTCGCAAAAATATCTGCTCGTACTCTAGCGTTATTGTAAAGAGTACTAATATATTTTTATATATGACAGTTACTTCGTTTTTACCGCCCATTTCTATAGCTATTCAGGATTCACATTCGGTACTTTTATGGTAACGCTTTTATAAAGGGAAGCCATTTGGTTGCAGATGTATAATTACGTTTCTTGGATCGCATTTATCATCCTTTACATCTCGTATTCACTGATGTGAAATACAGGCTGTGAAAAAATTATTTTGCACCTGGAGATAAAACTCGCGATACCATCCATTTCATCTGGATAATTGGCGATCCACCACTGTGCGATTTACTAGAAGTTTTCTGCTTTGCACAACTTCCTTGTGGAATCGACGACTATCAGCGATTTTTCTGGACCGATATAACTTGGGAATCTTGAATAATAGAGCCTACTTCTTTTTAAAAGGCTGGCAACGCATTTGCAATTCCCCTGGTGTATCAGTTGTTCATGGGCGGCGGTAATCACTTACCTTCAGGTAAGCCGCATGCTCGCTTGTCCCCTCTTCTATAAAAAATGTAGTAAACGAGCGCACAGAGCACTTGATTATAAGTAGATACCGTGGCCCGTAAACATCTACATCCATTTTTGATTAAACATCATAATGCATCATGTTATCACACCTCATGACTATGATGGGATGCCTCGATTCCAGTAAAAAGGTTCTTGTTTTCTGGTTTGTAACTTTAACATGTAATTTAAAATAGTACTCCTTCGAATTGACAGTACAACCGATGGTAAATGGCTGCATCAAATTGACATCTACCATACCACCACAGCCTATCAAAAGTCCACTACAATATTATACAAGCCTCCCCATACGAGAGATATTTGTCACCGTTACTTGCCTTAGGACGAAACAGAAATCCAAAAAAATTGAAAATATTTTTGAGAGGTAGAAAATTGATAGAATTAATAGTCTTTGATGATTAACGCCGTATCAATAAATCCAACCCACGTAAATCCATTGTAGATCGCTAGTACAATGAATAAAATATTGTAAGATTATTGTAATAAATTAATGTATTTTACACCTACTAAAACTATTCCTGGCGTATGACGTAAATAACTAAGGACTATTGCCAAAGCTAAAATCCCTTTAGTTGACATCGTTGCGACTCATTAGAATTCATCCCAATGAGTGTCGCCCATTACTTATCGTGTATCTAATGCGTCCAATACGATATGGGTATTTGCTCAATATCAATAATTTTCTTAGCCAATTTCGAACATGATACTATCTACTTAAAATATCATTTATACTTAAACAATCCTGTTCAAAGGTGCACTGCTAATTGGCGGTAGTACTAAGAGGATAATACCAACTCAGATTGACGACAAGGCACAGAGGGAGCACATCTATCTAGAAATACTAGTTGTCGCAACTCTAGGAAACGGCTATCGATAGTCTACAAAACCTATTTCGAAGAACACGCACACTATTTTTTCACCCTTACAGAGTCTCCATCCGTTTGTTTTCGAAATACTACGCATTTGGACGAAACGGTTTGCTTCGTCGCACAGCAAAGGAATGAAATAATTTGTCAGCATCGGTTTTTCTGTCATTGTATTTGTCAGTGTATTACAATTAGGTATCTGAGTGAATAGGCTTTAGATAGTCTAAGTCAGTGCGTTTTGTTGTCCTCGATTAAATCATCACCTACAAGTAGTGAGATATAAAAAAGGATTATGGCGGAAAATATATAAAAGCCTAAAGAAAATATAACAAATATACTGAGCCCAAATTCCGTAATCTGATGTTTGAAAGCAGCATCACCTAAGCCAAGGGTATTATTACGCTCTTAATAAGTTACTCATCCAGCGAGGTGAGTTTGGTTAAAGCTTACATAAAATCATCATTTGGATAAAAGCATGTTTCCGGCAGCTAGTTAACATGATGGATGACATTTATTTTCCTACAACATTGATTTATAAATTGTTCTTCCTCCAATATCCTGTGTATATTTTGTAATAAATATTTCTCTGTCGATGGAGTTACCCTATATGTTTACATTTGTTATACAAACGGGTTAATAAACATTATTTGTCTCTTTAACTTTTCTCCCTTTCTCCTTCATTTTAATTATAAACCCATGATTGATGTAATTTTGTAAGCATACACTTACCATCAAGTAGACTGTGTGATTGCTCTTGCCTGTATAAAAATATATTGTTTACGTTCTTGCACTATTAACTCCGTGGTATAGTAAATTGCGATAACATTATATGTGCTCTCCTATTTTTGACATTGCTGTAAGCACTGTATTGATGCTTTATTTATCAGATATATGTGAGGTTCGGTGATAAATTCACGAACCTCTTGGTCTAAGAGTGATTTCTCGGGCTCGATGCTTTACTTCAATTGTTGATCGCAGGGAATATTTACAAAACTAACTAAAGTAACAACCTACTAATGTGTTATTCTGAACACATCTAATCCAAAAGGATTTCGGAGCAACGAATCGTCTCCATTAGGTACTTTAATGCGTGTTGGCACACTTTTCAAAATATTTTGGCACGATTTCACGCAGGTTTCTTTTCCTGAACTTGTTTTTTTTTAAATTAAAATAACATGAGTTCACAGTCCACCTGATTTAAGTGTCCATTGTGACAAATATATGACCCAGTATCAAAGAATATATACACTACGCGAAAAGAAACGACACTTAAGCATGTGTGCACGTAAAATCGCTTGCGGCTATGTGTGGGTGTCTGGATGTGTGCGGGGGCCTTGAGAGGCGCGCGGGGCATGGAACGGGCAGTCGCCGACTGCCCTGGCCGAGGGCTAGTAGTAATACCGATTTTTGTCAGTATTAGTTAATGTGAATATATTCGTCAAGTGATATAATATTTCAATAAATATATGAATATTACTGATATCTTAATGTACGTATTTATTCTATTCATGTAGGTATTAAGTTTATGTTACCAAGTAACGTTATTAGTTTTTATAGCCGGTTTATATGCTTTGATAAATATTAATGTTGTTATTAAATAAATGATATTATAGTATATGTATAAGTATTACCGAAAGTGATTTTAAGTGATTAGAATTAAAATAAATTCCACTGCACAAAACAAGGGCCCTTGTTTTGTTAGTTTAATTTTTAATAATGTTCTATGATACCTAAAAATATGTGAACTCATTTTAATGAAAGTCGATACGATCTTAACAAGAATTATGGGGAAATACCATGACAATAAAACTAATATATCGCGAATAATTTTATTATATTACATTAACTGAAATATACACTATTAAAAATAACACTAGTGAGTCAAGAAATTTTAGATATCTATAAAGAGTTTTTGTGTTTGTTCATTGTTGTATTTATGGATTATTTCATTAGAAATAAAAATGACTTATCTCCTCAACACATAGGGAACAATTTGTTGGCCGCCATGTCCCAGGCAACCTCTGGATTTCCTAAAAAAAATATACATGCTACGAATTTTTGCAATTGTTAGAAATAATAATGAAAAATAACAAAATAATCAAAAAAATAAAAAATAGATAAGAGTACACTGTCGTGTATATTTGGTTTTGTCGGAAGTTTTAATATACCTCATTTAATAAAAGGTGATTTAAAATTGAACGTATTATATACTATCCAAATACATAAGTTTACATAATATGTAGCATAAACCTACTATGTATCTTCTTTGATACAAGTCTATAATATTCCATTTCGGTTCGATATCAACCCTAGCGTTACACGCTTCGACTCAAGGTCACCGGCGCTTAAGCTCTCACTTACAGGGAGTGTCACCGCTGTGCCAGTATCGATATAGAGATCATATCGACCAACAAACCTTTGCAGTTTGTCAATTATATAAATTGACATTGACACACTTATCAGCCAATACCTGAGCTTAAGTGTCGCGCAATTTTAAACGTAATTGCTTGAGACAGGATTTTGAATTGAATCATGTGGCTTTGGCGGTTTCAAGTTTGAGAGTGGCATTGTTTGGGGACGGTTTCTTAGCATGTATCAAATGTGTCATGGTTGGTGGAAAGATTTAATAAGTGCTCCAACCAAATTCAACATACTCTATCAAAGTTGTGTCACTGTGTTGAATTTGGTATTACTTCAAGGGTGCTGGTACCCTCCTGGGGTAGTATTCTATTTAACTTCGCTATCATGTTAAGGGGGTCGGGGGTGGAATTGAGTCTCCGGTCACCGGCACTCACTCTTCTACTTCACGCTGTTCTTCTGTGAGGTTGTGGTACCAGGCCGGTTCGAGCCGGCCTATACGTGCTACAGCAAAAGCTGCACCGTGGCTCTACTATTGAAAAGTTATAAATATTAAACTGATTTATTGCGAAAATGAAAATACTTATACATATTTAGGGTACATTCAGATATTATTTATTAATTATAGTAAATATAATTTCTGTGAGGTTTATGTAGGCAGATTGTATTTGATGAAATAGTTTACTCGGTAAATCATGATAATATTAGTATAACATTTTATGAAGTTGGTGCGTAACGGTTTGTTATATATTTTGCTTTATTTACCTTTTGCCTTTTGTATTATTAGAATTTTTGTTTTAAGTTAGTGCTTGACCACAATTCCATCTGGTGGTTCCATCTACCACTTACTACTACTACATTCATCAACTAAGTCAATAAAGTTCCCTCATACGAGTGTATTTGCCATAGCTGCCACATTTGGCCGGGTTGGAATCTGCAGTTTTTCTTTAAAAAAACTGCAGATTCCAAACCAGAATTGGCAGTTTTTTTAAGAAAAGGTTTTATTAGAAAACGTTTACTCATCTCTTAGTATATTTGACATTGTCACCTCTTAGTTGTTCATTCTATTCAAAAAAAAAAAAAGCAAAAATAATAGATTCAGTTGTACCGATGTCTCATAACAAATATTTTATGTATTTTTTTTAATCTTAAGCTTTTAATATCCAACATAAAATATATCCCATTAAGCTTAGATACCCCACATTTGTACGTGATATCAACCAACTGTCCCTTTCCATCTGAACAGTCGTAAGGGCGCTCTTGTCCTGTGCGAGATAGAATCCACAGTCTGTAAAATTAATCACTTCTCGCTACTCAGTCCGTTTGGAAGAACGCTAAAGATATTTTTTAAATGGCAGAAAATTACTATTAACGCTATCAGTAATTGCGGTAGACATGTGTTTATATGATGTACAAATAATTGTACCGGGTCTGTATGTTTGTTTTTGTGCAATTTGTGTATATTAAACGAGTCTTAAATACGGAAAGAATTCAACTGTGATGACCTACATTTTTTAAATAAAATAAAAAGGGAAAATAATGCACTTAACTATGATTATGATTGCCTACTTACTATAATTGTACGTCTTATGTGCATCCAAACTCTAAATATATTTCAGAAATGATTCCATTTTATTTTTCTTTTCTATATAAGTATCATGTTAGTAATTTTTATAACCTATTTTAGAGAAATAAATTAAAATTATCTTAAACTATGTTAGTAAATTATATAAAACACAAATTTGGTGACTAATTTCAACTTCAATTTTTTTTAATTTTTTTTTTAAATATTTGAATAATTTGACACAGCGCCTTTGTTCGGAGGCGGGATTTGGACCACGCGGTGACGTCACTCGACTCATTACAATTCATCCCGTGAAGTAAAGCGTGTTAACATGTAATTCTACGATTTGTTATAACAATGGAAGTTAGCAAGAATGTTTTTTTTTTGTAAATATTTTATATTGCTTTAATAATTTCTTAGCAAAATAAACTTCTGTAAAATATATGCTACGTGCCCCGACTGGCGGAATTTATACTGCTAAAATATCTTTTTCAAAATTGAGGGTAGGCCCGTGCTTAGCTGCGAGATGTTTCTTTATGAAACATATTTCGGCGATACGTTTATTAATCGATTGTAGGGTGGTAAAGTATATTTTATATTTGTGTATACAGTTATCAATTTGTATTCTATTCTATCTTTCTAAAGAGCTCCTAAAGTTTGGTTTTAAAGTGACGTTGATATGAGCGTTCCTATTTTAAATCACACGATGTACTTAATGATCCTCACATTTGAATAAGAGAAGGACAAGTTGGTTTTCATACCCTATTTTAAAAAGATGACAGCTTGGTAGCGCAGTTGACAGGGTTCGAATAACCGAATCCGCTCGAAACAAATTGATGCTTATATGACCTATCAATTATTTCTCCGGGTCTGGCTGTTTCTTATTCATCAGATCATAAAAACTCCACTGCAAAACACTCATGATACCAATTGTCCGTAATGCGGATGTATTTCGAAAGTAAATGAAAAAAATGAATATATTAACCTCTCAAAGACCAAGCGGCCAATTTTGACCGCACCCACATACAGCACTTTAACCCATAAAAATTTATAGAGGGACTACTTTTTATTTGTATATATATATATATATATATATATATATATATATATATATATATATACAAGAGTTGCTCATTTAAAGTTACAGGATATACACTCTGTTAACACCAGGAAACACTACACAGTTCCATGTGTAGCGGAAACTGCGTCTTACAAAGTTGCCAGCGGTGTGCCGGCATGAAATACTGTCCCGCTCTGCTGACAACGCTAAGCATTTTAATGGTCAATTTGGCTTTCTCTTCCAAGTGGCCACGAAACTGCACATCATTCGATATGTCGACGCCGCGGATTTCGATACTGGCGTATTATATAAACCTTTTAGCGGTAAACGCGCTTGTATCTTATGGGGATTTAACTAAACTAGATTTAGTTACCCCCAATCCGAGACTTACTTCGCCAAAGGCTTTACTTCGGACACAAGCTTGTACCGGTATCCGGCGACGTTTTCTTGAGATATATTGTCACAGCCGGTGTATAGAGCATCACCAGTGCTGTCATCCGTACAGCAATGAATGTACCGGTTTCCAACATACTCCTGTGAATGATATGCAGAGGAAATAGTGTTGGTAATAGCAAGCAGCTATGTGGAATACCTGCATTAATAGGCTTGTAGTCAGAACTTGCACCGTATACTACGACCTTGATGCTCTGATCTACAAGAAAGCTGGTGATCTAATGGCACAATTTCTCTGAAAGCATAGGAAGGGTGCTTCGAAGGAAGCGCTTTGTGCCAAACCTGATCGAAGGCCTTTGCTATATCCTAATTAACAGCCAATGCCTCCCTGTCACTATTCAGATGGTAATCCTCAAGGTACCGCATGAGCTGCCAGTTTGTAATGGATACCATTATTTTGGAGAACAGGGAGCTGATAGCGATAGGCATGTAGTTAGACGGGTCTCAGCGGTCGCATTTTTAGGGATCAGGTGGACCAAAGCTGTCTTTCATGAATTCGGGACTACACCTAGGAAGGAGCAGTGTTGGAAAAGACGCGTAAGAACCGGTGCCAACTCTGGAGCACACGGCCTCGGCACAATTGGTGGGATCCCGTCAGGCCCACTCGACTTTTGGATGTCCAGAGAAAGGAGTGCTTAAAGAACCGGGCGCTGTGTAAACTGTACATCCGGCATGGATGTACAGTTTACACAGCGACAGACTCTCTAGGGATGATCGGCTATGTCTTCCCCTATGAAAGTCGAGTTGGACAAGTAGCAAAAAGAGAGCCTAGCAGATCGGCTTTGTCCCTTGCGGCACGGGCAAGTGAGTCGTTCTCCCTATATAGAGATGGGAGAGATGGCTGACAGAAGTTCCAAAGAAAGGCGAACTAGTTTCTCGCGAATTCTGCCGATGTGTTCTGACTTTGCCTTGGCAATTACACTTTTGGAGGACCTGGAGGCGGAGTTATACTTCCTTTTAAGGGTGCTGGTGTTTACATTCTAGGAAGTTCATGCGTCAGACCAGACCCGGTAGCACTACTGCTTACAGCGTGATACTATTTTACAAAGGCGACCAAGACACGGCTGAGATCTTTCTCCGATGGTCACCACAGAATTAAAAAGTTTGTTTCATACCCTAAAGTACCACATCAGCGACAGATATGGCACAACGTTGGGATCGTCGGACGAGAAACAAGCTCGCCTCAAGTGAGTGGCACCAAACTCTGAACTAGACAGTGGTCCGAGGAGCCAAAAGGTGCGTAGACAAAGAATTGATATTCGTCCGGATGAAAGGTCAGCAGAAAGTCCAATAGAAAAGGTGCATGATTCTCTTCATCTGGAATCCAGGCGAAGCAAGCAATTGTGTCAGACCATATGTCAAGCCAAAGTCATAATCGGATTTTACCGCATGAACGGTTAGACGTGAATCGAGCCATTCGGCTTCGGCATTCAGTTGTCGCTGTCTACGTAGCTAAAGGATGGACAGGTCCCAACCTTCACAACTGCCGAGCCAAGAACAGATGTCCTCTCTAACGTATACGCAAACTCCAGTTCGAGGCACAAAGGAAAGTTCCAATTTGTACCCCGAATAGAAAAACTACGACGTATCAGCAGGAGAAGACACCTACGTCTCGTTCAAAAAGAGCAAGGCTAGTTTTGCCTCCTCCAGATGGTAGTGGATGGCGTTGAGGTTCGAATAAAGCACCTTATGTTGCAGAAATCCACGCAAAGCGTGGCCGAGGTCGCCGTGGGCTTGTTGCTCAGCTTGCCCCGACTAGTTTTTGTCTTGAAAGGAATTCAGCCCCCCCCCCCTCCCCCAGAATAAGCGGGGCAGCTTGACCTGACCCACGCTCTCTCCATTATCAGACGTGTTGATACCCTCTGGGGTAGTATCTTATTTAATTCTGCCACCATATTGAAGGATGGGGGGGAGGATTAGGCCTGCAACTACCTGCACTCACCAGACGAAACGTAGAAGCAGAGCTTCTACTTCACGCTGGTATTTTGTGAGGTCGTGGTACCACCCTGTTTCGAACCGGCCCATGCGTTCAACAGCGAAAGCTGCCACGTGGCTCTACCACTGTGCAATATGCGATGGAAAAAATTCGCGGAATGACAGGGAAAGATAGTGAAATGAAACATTAAACTATTTTTCCTTTTCAATGTATTCTCCCTTAACCCTAATATAATAATATAATAATAATATATATAACATTCCACAACTATCACACAACGCCATCTAGTCCCAAGCTAAGCAGAGCTTGTGTTATGGGTACTAGACAACTGATTAACATATTTATATATTTCTAAATACATAAATATCATAGATAAATATAATAATATATTTATTAGATCTGTAAAATAACTTATTAATACCGTCTAAAAACAAAGATTTGTCTTGGGCGTCAAAATAGGCCGAAAATGCCGACTTCACTTCATTTATGTTTTGTTTTCCCCGGGTGGTCATGCAGCGATCACTCAAGAGTTCACGACGCCGAAGCATGAACTGGAACAGTCATCGCAATTTATATCCGTACTAGCTGTTGCCAGCGGCTTCAAACGCGTGAACTCGAAAATTATCCCACAGGAACGAAATACCTGAATAAACGGTATCAAATATGTTATTCCAGACCAGGTATAACCTATCTCTGAGCTAAATATCATCCAGATCCCTTCAGCTGTTCTGGCGTGATTGAGTAACATACATCTATCCATCCAAACTTTCGCATTTATAATATTTAGATAATAATTGTAATTAGTTCTGCCTACCTATAAATTGTTTTCAAAAATACTTACCTGTCTTCTTACTTTTTTTATATACACACAATATCACTAGATGTAAACACATGTTTTTATCAAGACAAGTGACCCGTCAAGACTGTTTCCTTAGTACCGACGTACTTAGGCAGGTAGGTAGGCAGTTTAGATTTTAGTGTCCACGACGCAGCGACAGTTTGTCAAATTTTGTTGTATAGGTTGTGAGTATCTAAGCAATAACCTATCCACCTCCACGCCGCGCAAGTGATTACAATACTACCCAAAAACTAAACAGGTACCTACCTAACATTCTAATAAAAATATTCTCAAAAAGCTCAACGAATTCAGAATTTAATTTTGTTAAAAGAAAATTGGTCAAATAAAAAATAAAGGATGAAAATAAAGCATATGGGAATATAAAAATAAATCGTATTTATTTGTTATTTCGACTTTTACAAGAAAAGTATAATATTTACTGGAGACAATTATTTTATTATTATAATAGTACATGATATTCCCTTTAAAATGACACCAATATGAATAATATCTTATATCTAAGTATATCTACAAATAAATAAAATTGAAGTGTCTGTTTGTAATGTTAAAATAACAGCTTTTTATTAAATGCATATGAAAGTACTATTTTTGTCTGTCTGTCGGTCTGTCCGTCTGTCTGTTTGTTCCAGCTAATCTTCGAAACAGCTGGATCTATTTTGACGGGACTTTCACTGGCAGATAGCTGATGATATAAGGAATAACTTGTTTTAGAAAAAAAATTAGGGTTCCGCGCAAAAAAATTAAAACCCATGAAATCCATATTCCACGCGGGCGAGATCGCGGGGAAAAACTAGTACTCAATATAGATAAATGTATACTTATTTTAATTTATTTATTATTTTAATAAATAAATAAAAATAAGTATTAATAATTTCTAGACACATCTCAACAGATATTTCGTTTATAAATTGCTATCAATACTGAAGCATTCTTTTATATTTAGCATCCATTTAACACAAAGCTGATAGGAATACATTTCAAACAACATAATATAATCAATAAACGATAATCGCGTATAGTGAATTTCGAGGTAAATTATTATATGTAAACGTTTTTGAATCGTCGTAATGAAACATATTTCCTAAAGAAAATATTTTCACAATTAATTTGATGTAAAATAACATTAGAAATAACGTATAAAAACAGAAACATTATCAAATTTTTGATCGAGTTCCTAACCAGTACACAAACAAAAATGGCGAAATGTCATTTTCACATTTTTTTTCTATATAGTTATTTGTTACAGAGTACACAGATAAAATTCACTCTCACAGATGACAAATTTCAAAACTCTCTAATTTTTTACTCTGCTATCTTCAGCGCTGTACACGAACGGAACGATGTCGTTGAGAGCCGTGGTAGCTCACATGGTTAGCGCTCGTTATAGGTATCACAGTACGGGAGCAACCCGGGTTCGATTCCCACTGGCACCAATGAAATTGTTGCGTGCTGATTTAGCTATCAGTTGGAAAGTCTGTTTTTCTGGGCCGTTTTGTTTTGTTACACTGACATCTCGCAAGTCACCTAGGGACCTAGGAGGTTGTCGGTTGCTTATTTTTTATTTTTCTTTAAAATTTTCGTCGGTAAAATAACATATTTATAAAAGTAAAAAAGTAAAGTTACAGCCTATATACGTCCCACTGCTGGGCACAGGCCTCCTCTAATTTCTGAGAGGGTTTTAAGGCAAGGAAATGTCCGCCACGCTGCCTCAATGCGTGTTGACGAACTTCACATTTCTTCGAAATATATATTTTTTAATTTCTCAGACATGCAGACCCGAGTTCGATCCCCGCCGGTACCAATGAAATTGTTAATTGCAATTGTGCTGATTTACCACGTGCTCGGCGGTGAAGGAAAACATATTGAGGAAACCTGCACGTCTGAGAATATAATTATAATCGAATGTAAATCAAATTGACATAGGTAAGTACAGATAAAATTAGCGGAACATTAATAAAATTTTGAGATCGTTTTTTTTTTTCAAAATTTTATTTATATATTCCTCTATTTTTGTCTGTGCTTATATCAATTTGATTTAATCCAAAGTTCAAGCAGGGGTCAATGTAGCGTAGTAATTTAGAGCGCAGGTGTAGCTATAGTCATACGAACGTCACAGGCCGCAGCTGAGGCTGACTGAGTCGAATAAAACTACGAGTAGAATAAGCGCGCGTCACCGCGCATGCATGTGTGTGTAAGTGTCGTCCTCCCGCACCGCACCGGGGGAATTATTATTCAGTGAGATGCACGATAATTCATATAAACACGCGCGCGTAAAAAAATACGAAAAGGCCTTTGGAAGGAGGGGTTTTATGAAAAAACCACTGCATGAATCAATTACCAATAAAATTTATTGAATTCTTCGATAATTAAGCTGTGTCGGTACCGACTTTGTTTTGGAAATTTTACACTGCTTTTATCACTAATTTACGCCCAAAGTTGTGTTAAAATTGGCAATAAAAACGAATCTTTGGTATCTCGTAACTTTTTACTGACTTTTTATTTTACTATTCTGTTTCGGTGCAGACAAAATTAATAATGAGACAAAACGATATCATGTTTAACTTTGGATGTACACTGTCAAACAGCGGAGTAAAACCCCTCCGAAATTTCTATGGAAATAATGTCGACTAGAGTCACCTTAATAGCTTCTTTTATTTGATTTAGTAAGGAAGCGTATTATTCTCCCGTTATAGAAACTTATAATCAATCAAAAGTATACTTTCTCTATCCCAAAAGTTCGTCGTCATGATCTTTCCGGCCGATTGAGATACCTTCCTTCCTTGATACTTCTTAGGCTCAGACGAAAATTTCGTCTAAGTTCTTAGGAGGGTTTATTTATGCCAATGCATCGACTCTCGCTTTGATTCAGGTTCAAAATGGTGAACCCAAGTTTCATCGTCACACATTCGGGCCATAACTTCCTCCCTTCGCTTTCCACAGCGGTGCAATAACTCGCGACAACTTTCCACGCGCTTGTGTTTTTGATTCGCAGAAAGCATTCTCGGAATCCATCTTGCACAGACTTTAATCATGCCAAGCTGTTGATGTAAGATGTTTAAAATGGTTGTTTCAGATACTCCAACTAATGCTGCAAGCTGGTTTTTCTTTCTCCGGGCATCTTCCGATACAAGTTTTTCAACTTTTTCGATTATTTCTCGCGTGGTAGCCTCATTCGGCCGTCCAGGTCAGGGGTCGTCTTCGATGGCGTCCCTCCCTTGTTTGAAAAGGGTGTGCCGTTTATAAATTATCGTTTTATAAACGGCACAAGCCGACAGCTAAAACAGCTGACATCTCTCAGAGAAGGGTTTGAGGCGCCTTTTCTTGTTTAGCGTGAAATTTATTGACGGCGCAATATTCAATTTTCTCTATAGTGGCTAGTTTTTTCCTGATTGACTTGTTTACCCGTTGATAACTCAAAAGCTAATTACCATGTTAAGCTGAAAATTGTTATTTATACGCTCACGTCCGTAGGCTTTGACCACCTCTTCCTAGGCCCACCCTAAACGTGTTCCTCGGGTGGTGCTAAATGAGCGACAAGCCGATAGCACAGACTCGGCTCCACGCCTTAGTAGCGGCGTAAAATGCTCTACACATATTCGCACCATGAGGAACCATATAAAAGAAATGGCCCCGAGTTCCCGGCGCCCCTTTAATGGGGCAGGGGTGCGAAGAATCTCCGGGAGGAATACCGGCGACGAGGTTCGCCACCCGTCACGTTCTGTCTCCCGGAGAGGCGAAAAGTGGATTGCAGAGGCCCGTCCGGCTACGTTGAATGTATGTGGGGCAATGAATGATAAAATGGATGAAGTATGCAATATGATGTATGATAGAGGAATAGATGTGTTATGTGTAAATGAGACGAAAAGGAAGGGGAAGGATGTCACTACACATGGCATGTATACCGCATACTGGTCTGGTGTAGACGAGATCGAGCGGGCATGCCAGGGAGTAGGTATCATCCTCTCAGAAAGAATGGGCCAATGTGTGAAAGAGTATGAATGTGTAAGCCCAAGACTGCTATGGATACGAATGAAAGTGGGCTTAAAGAAGTTGTTTGTGTTAGGGGTCTACGCCCCAGATATGTCTAAGCCCACTTATATCCGAGAGCAGTTTTGGGAAATGGTAAGGATGGTGTTAATGAAGTGTAAGGGATATGAAAATATTATTATGCTAGGAGATTTTAATGGAAGGGTTGGGATGAGAAGGCTTGGTTATGAAAGGATATTGGGAACGTTTGGTGATGAAAGTATAAATGAGAATGGTGAAAGTCTCCTCACCGTATGTATGGAAAAGAATCTTTTTGTGACGAACACTTGCTTTCGCCACAAGAAGATTCACATGTATACTTGGGAAAGAGGTGACGATAGAAGCATGATAGATTTCATAATTGTGGATGAAAGATTGAGGGGCGCAGTGGTATATATAAGGGTTTACCGGGGTTCTAACGTAGGAACGGATCATTATTTGGTTTTATGCCGAATTAATGGTCTATTCAGGCGTTGGCGCCATCGGTCATCTGTGTCCACCACTGCGTTACAGCGTATTAGAACAGAAAGATTACAAGATGAAGGTGAGAAAAACAAGTTCAAATGTAGACTGAAAGAAAATATAAGTGGTTTGGATGAATTATGTATGAAGGAGTTAGACTTGGAAAATGTATGGCAAAATGTAAATAAAGGTTTAGTGGATGCAGCTATCGAAGTATGTGGTGTTAGTAAGAGAAAGAATGAAAGGAAAAATAATAAGTTATGGTGGGATGATGAGATACGTATGAAAGTTGAAGCAAAGAAGAGAGCATGGCTAGATTTACTAGCAACAAAGGCTGGTAATTCTAGCGGTACGATTGACGATATTGAAAGAAAAAACGCAGTCTTTAGACATCTTAATAAGAGAGTAAAAGAAGTAGTTAAAAGAAAAAAGCAAGAAAGAACGGGTAAGAATGATAGAATCATATTGGATAATTTCCAGGCAAATATTAAAATGTTCTGGAAACTTGTAAGAACTGCCAGGGGACATTCAAAACAGCCTATGATGAATGCTATAATGACGAGAATGGCTATATTCCGAATGATGAAGTTTTGAGTTTAAAGAGATGGAAGGAATATTTTGAAAGCGTGTTTATGAGTGAGGAGACAACGTGTGTACTAAGTGAAGTGGAGACTCCGAAAGAAGAGGAAAGAGGTAGCGAGATAGGTATAGATGAAATAATGAAAGCAATGAAAAGCATGAAAGCAAGTAAGGCTACCGGATATCATAGAGTTTCACTCGAAATGCTAAGGGCTGGAGAGGAAGTGGTGGCAGGCCTGCTGCACACCTTGTTTAATTTATGCTGGGAACTGAAGCGGGTACCAGTAGACTGGTGCAAAACCGTGATAGTCCCAGTATATAAAGGAAAAGGGTCGCAGCAGGACTGTAAAAACT
The DNA here is from genome assembly GCA_036936625.1 of Parnassius smintheus behrii. Lineage (NCBI taxonomy): Eukaryota > Metazoa > Arthropoda > Insecta > Lepidoptera > Papilionidae > Parnassius > Parnassius smintheus. The sequence goes on from JAUPFT010000023.1 coordinate 1,466,331, forward strand.
ACCGTGGCATCAGCCTTCTTAGCATTGTGGGAAAACTGTATGCTAAAGTAGTACTGATTGAAAAGGTCATGAAAGAACCTGATGGAAAAATTTGGGATGTACAAGCGGGATTTAGAAAGGGAATGGGATGTACAGATCAAGTCTTTTCCATGCGCATGATCGCGGAGAAGTTTTTGGCCAAAAACCAAAAGGTTTTTGTGCGTTCATAGACTTGGAAAAGGCCTATGACAGAGTTGATAGGGATGTGCTATGGCATACACTGAAATCATTTGGGTTGAGCGCAGGCTTGATACAGGCATCTAAGGTCTCTTTATAGGGACTCTAGTGCTTGTGTTAGGATCAATGGGGTCTACTCGGACTGGTTTGACATCTATAAAGGTGTCAGACAGGGCTGTGTGGCTTCCCCGTTCAACCTATTTATGGACAGTTGTTTGCAAAATTTGAAAGTTGAAGAATGTGGATTAAGAATGGGTGAGTTAACCGTCAAATGCCTTTTGTACGCTGCTGATCAAGTTATCCTTGCGTCGTCGGCGCCCGAGTTGCAAATGATGGTCACATTAATGAACAGATCATTAAAAGAAAGGGGTATGAAAGTGAACGCAAGTAAGACGAAGGTTATGGTTTTTGAAAGAGAAGAAAGTAAAACCATTTGTGAAATAAGAATAGAAGGGGAGTTGATCGAGCAAGTAGACGAGGTTGTATATTTGGGCTGCGTATTTAGCAGGGATGGGATATATGATAAGGATATAGAACGACGAGTGAATGCGGGAAATAGAGTAAATGGGGCCCCACACTCTATTGTGAAGAGTCAAAATGTGTCGAAAAAGGCACGTATGGCAATTCACAATGCTGTGTTGGTCCCTACTTTAACGTATGGTAGTGAAAGTTGGGTGTGGCAGATGAAGCACGAGAGTAGAATGAACGCAGTAGAAATGCGGTCGTTAAGGAGTATGTTAGGGCTGAATCTGAATGACAGGGTAAGAAATTGTGTAATAAGAGAAGAGTGTGGTTTGCAAGATGATGTTGTGACCAGGATTAAGAAAGGAATGCTTCGGTGGTTTGGTCATGTGGAAAGAATGGATGAGGAAAGACTGACAAAGAATATTTATGTTGCAGAAGTGAATGGCAGAGTCGGAAAGGGACGTCCTAGGCGAAAATTTATCGATCAAATTGGCGATTTATTAAAAACGGGCCAAATTAGGAGTACCCTTAACCGACGAGCATGTATGCGTAGGTGTATGGATGTAAAGGAGGCGAGAGAGGTGTGTCAGGATCGTGCCAAATGGAAGTCTGTAGTCTCTGCCTACCCCTCTGGGTGACAGGCGTGAGTGTTTATGTTATGTTATGTTAACTAACGCTTACCAGGATGAGTAAACTTACCCTCCTCGCCAACCCCGCCATTCGGTGAATTTTTTGACCTCCCCTCGTATAACATGTTTCTTATATGAGTGTTATTAATACATAATTGTACCTACACCATAATATGTTTTATAATGTTACTTTACAGAAAAAAAGTCTCACTGGGTTTCTTATTGATTCTTATCGGAACATAAGTTTTTTTCGAGAACAAAAAATTTACTTTCAATAAGAATTATGTTTATTCTGTATTTAAGTGTGTATTCTGTATGAACGCGAGTAACCCGGGTTCGATCCCCGCCGGCATTAATTAATAAATAATTTAGAAAATTAATAGAGGAAAGCCTGTGATTGACCGAAATGAGAAATATGGTTTTAGTATTAAGAAGTTTGATGCAATAAATCAAAGGACAAAGAATACCAGCCGTGATTTGATGCCATCCGCCATTTTGAATAATTCAAGCCCACGGCATAATTACTAAATTGACTTAATTCTTGAGCCCCTAAAGTTTTACGTCACCTCGCCGTCATTAAAGATGTTGGATCCACTAATTGCGAAACAACTTTGAGTGGCCTGGAGTTATAATTGTGTTTATTAAGCCTACATTTGTATAAAACGAAAATTATAGTTTTTCAAATCTAGACGAAAATAGAGCCGTGGTAGCTTAGTGGTTAACGCTCGCTGTAAATATAACAGAACGCGAGTAACCTGGGTTCGATCTCCGCCGGCACCAATGAAATTGTTAATTGCAATTTAAAGTGTTGATTTACCACGTGCTCGGCGGTGAAGGAAAACATCGTGGGGAAACCTGCATGTCTGAGGAATAAGAAAAAAAATATTTCGAAGACATGTGAAGTTCGTCAACACGCATTTGGGCAGCGCGGCGGACACTTCCTTGCCCTAAACCCTCTCAGAAATGAGGGGAGGCCTGAGCCCAGCTGTGGGACGTATATAGGCTGTAACTTTACTTTACTTTACTTTTATTCTGTATTGAGAAAACCCATGTCCTATTCTATTTTTCTCTATTCTGTAGAATGTTTCCATTCTAAAGGGGAAAAATTCTCATTTAAACAAGAGTATAAAGAAATAAAAAATAATGTTTTTTCTTTGAGTGGAGACCGCTTTTAATCTTAACAAATTACAAGCACAAATACACTTAGGTACAATGGCGTCGATCGCCTAACTTTTACTTTGACAGTTATCAAATCGTTACCAGTATCGGCTAACTTATACAATGCAGGCGCCGAGCATCAGCGATTGAGCAATTTGAGACGTTATTATAATTGGCGTAGAACTTTTAATTGAATCGCTAGTATTTATACCTACAAAGCGATTGTTATTTTACAAAACAGTGTTTGTCGACTCTGTTGAATTAATTGAAGTGTTTGCTTATGTGTGGTGAACGCAGATGGTGAAGAACATTTGTATGTTGGATGAAATTATTTTTTGTTGTTTCCTTTTGATGTGAAACATGTTTAAAATTACACCAAAACATACGGGTACCAGGTCATAAAAGTGAACCGTAACAAAAAGGTGTAAGAATATCTTGATATGTCTTGCCTTAATAACTGCAAAACCGTTAGTCCTTAGTCCTAGAGGCCTAATTGAAGTGTCATTATTTACTGCTCTCTGTTATGACCTTGAGCTTGCATCAGGGCCGTGTGGATTGGCGAGCAAGGAGCAACGTGCTGAGATTGATCAAAATAGTCGCTCTCCCTCCTCCTAAGACTAAAAGTGACTCGCTCACATAAGCGTTTTACCTCAGACGAAATAAGAGTTTGTACCTGTATGTACATGTACCTTGATACAGCCGCAATCGATTTTATTTTCTTGAAAACTGAACCCACAATAGGATTTTTTTATTCCTACGATCGTTTTTTTATATAAAGCTGTAGTACCTGATGATAAGTGACTACTTGGTGCGCTACTCCGTAGACCAATGCAGCCAACTTCCTACAAAGAAGACTACAGATGCGTTGTCACCTCTGAAGACTGACATGCAAAGCCTCTCAGTCTGTAATTATTCTGGCTTCTTATACCCCACTCTACACTGACAGAATCCTAGGCAGAAACGAAATAATACCACCTGGTAAGAGTTTAACATACATTAAAGTATCCACAGATGACAACTGAAACCGGAAATCAGCGGCTGCATGTTTCTGATCACAGCTCAAAGTAATTAAAAACTACGATTGGCAAGAAAAACGAATACATGAATGCCAGAACACTAATTTAATAGTTTTAAAGCTCAGTAAATATTAAGCTGCGGGGCTGAGAGCCATGGGTTGTTATCTAGTACAAAAAGAAGTGTTAGTATTTATTTATCGATTCAATAATGACTATGAAAGGTCCCCTGCTGAACTTGTCTTCCTCTGTGAATTGCTTGATAGTGGGGCTGTATGCCATAGCTGGCGGCGGATTGATCGGGTTTTTATCGAGTTTTTATCGGGAAATTGCTGCTGAGCTGCTTTTTTTATTTACCTGTACACCTCTTATGGCACGCACGGTATCACATGGGCATTCTCTTGGGTCGCTCTAACGCCGCTATGTAACCAATGAATGGAACATTATATTATACTGTATGCTAGGATCATAAGATGACATACTATAATACGAAACAATACTGGAAACGGTTAAATCTATACATATAAAAACTATTTAAAAAAATAATTAAACCGCCGAAAAAATTTAAGTTTATCTAAGTATATATTTTTTAATTATTATGAGTTTTTAATTAACCTTAATAACTAAGTTCATAAACTAATGTAAGTATACCTATGTATATTTTGAGTCGGCGTCAAACAAGCAAATTAATTAATTACTTAAAAATTTAAGATAATGCATTAAAAATGCATTATTTTAAATTTGATTTAATTATTTCTTCAGGTAATTTAGTGATCTTTGCTCATTGATTGCTTTTTTCAGCGGTTTAATTTTATTGTTTAAAAGTTTTTATTTTATAAGTTTTTGTAGCTATAATCTACTTATTACTACAAGCTTAATTTTTGATTACTTTTAAAACAGCTACTTACGTTAATTTAGCTATTAACTGTTATATAATCCTGCTTTAACTATTATTTGTTTAAAGCTGTAATCGACCTCGAAGAGAAAGTGTTTGCCAAAGAGCAGGCACTGAGTAGAGTCAAACACTTGAGGGTATGGATTTATCTGATCTAGAGCCAAATAAGGTATTACACAAACCTCACGATGAACAAGCATGAGCGGAAATGAGAGGTATACACAAGAAACTGACAGATCTAAAGCTAATTCATCGTGAAGTTTATTTTGTAATGTAATGTAATTATTATGTAATATTGTAATACACAAGTCAACATTAAAATCTGTGAGTAAACAATAAATCACCCCTATTTTCCCGTAAGGTTGGGGATTTTTTCCAAATTTACATGGGATCAATTTTGAGGAAAAACCCTATCTAATAAAAAAAGAATTATCAAAATCGGACTACTCTGTAAAAAGTTATGCGTGGACACAAATAAAAAAAAAATATACGCGTCGACTTGAGAACCTCCTCCGTTTTTTTTTTTTCGTTGGTTGATAAAGTTAAAGTTACCTCTCCGTAATATCGAAATAAATGCCTTATGTTGAGCTGAGGGGACTGTTTGCTATTTACATGCCATTAAAACCTGAAAAACCATTTTAAAGTTTTGTGAGTCTGTCTGTCTGCAATGTCTGAACCGACAGAAATGAAACTTCAGAAAGAAGACATAAATAAATAGGGAGAACAATGCCGGGAGTGATCTAGGCTAAATTGTGTCCAACCAAAATCCAAATCCAATTTTGATAAACCGAAAAGTTGATAAAAATAAATGGTCTTTGATTCCATAATGATATCTTATATTTACGCGTCTAGGATATGATCACAAATCGCAGACCTCCCAGAATGTTGGGTAAGTTATATGTTCTTTTACCCGGGTTATAATTGATGTTTTTGTTTGCGCTACAATTAAAAGCTGAAAGTACTCTGGATTAACACTAACATCGGGACCGTCAGTCACCTTAGCCCCCGTGACCGTGGGTGCAGGAAGGCACTAATCAATGGTCTTTGATTCCCTTGAATTTAAATGACAGCATATGAATAAATCCGAGTGAGCGAGTGAAGCCGGAGCGGGTGGCTGGTAACCAGTTTATAATGAAGAACAGCGTTATGCGATACAAACGAGGTGCACAATGAATCCCATAAAAATGTTTCATAGTTCGAATTGCCAGTTTCCTTAGCTTCAGATTTAGTGTCCGTCCGTTCTCATTTAAACAGTGCAGTGTAGCGCACTATCTCTCCACGCACAAGACACCGGCACCGCCACTAAATTGAATCCACGACTTGTGGGATTTAATTACTGCCTTAATTACTGCGGCGCGGACTCGGGCAAATATTCTGTTAGAAGTTACAACAAAACTGGTTAATATCAAAAATTACATGTCTCACAAGTTTAAACTTACTTTATAAACTTAATAGCACTTGTGTTGTGCTATTAAAATTGAGTTTTTCGATCATAATAAATGTCAAATATTTTTTATTAAAGATGTGAAATATCAATTAGCTAAGATCCGCGTAGTGAAATAAAATGATGTATCTTACCTAGTTTGAAGAGCACTTCCAGCACTTCCTCAATTGCCTGCGCTATCCCCGTCACCAGTACACCCCAACACCAGTACACTATGCAAGACATCGCACCATCGATTGTACAACACGTGTTTTGCCTTTGAACGAGCCATTCTCAGCCTAGAACTAGACACAACCACCAGACATCTTTAAAATAATGAATTTCCGCGAAGTAACGGATTCTATGAACTATCTTTAATATTTTTACCCGACTACTAAAGAAGGGTTATGTTTTTCGCGGGTATCTTGTATGTATGTATGTTTGTAAAATTCTTTATTACTATCTATATCTCTGTTAAGGTACCATATGTATATTCGTCTTAAAAAGTCAAGTGTTCTTAGATAGCTCTTAGAAAATGGCGTATTTTTGGCGCGAAATAGTAACACGTTACCTAATAAAAAAAACCAAAGCTATCGAATAGGGTATCAAAATAAAGGAAATCAAAAGGGGATTACAAAAATTTTTATAAGTTATATGTTTTAATTTAATTAGGAATAATAAATTGGTTTAAAATTGGGACCCCACAGAATTGCTTTAGACATTTTAGTGTCCGGCACACTCTTATGAACAAAAACTGTATTACACGAGGTCCGACACAAACAAGGCCCATTTTCAAGGCCCGCTATAAAAACTTTTCAGTCTTGTTTGTCTACTGCAACAAACATTATAAACACAACAAATGAGAAATGAACTTACCCAAAAAGAAGCTTCATACATCTGCAACATAGCCCTACCAGGTATAACATTTCTCACAATTTATGGTGGTTGCATGTGTCTGTGGGGTGTGGTAGTCATTTATTATCAGGCTATTAACTCGTTTTCAGCTACCTTGTTGGTATAATAGTCATGAGCACGTTTAATTTTGTAGGATTTATATCAAAAGATTTGTTTTAAACGAGAGGTTGCGACATTTTATTTATCATTATCTCGTATATTTAAATTGATATGTATTTAAACTTAACACAATTGTTTAAATATTCTACAGCATTATTACATTTGTAGGTCTTATATCGGATAATATAAATAGAAATCCTCGTTTCCCGGCATCTAAATTTGGGTTAAATGAACGCTTGATAGTAACAACTGATAGTATGCAGAGAAACACGAACATAATATGAGAGGGAGACGCGTTGTAGTGAAATATTGACGCAATATCCGAGGAGGAAGCAACGGAACCCTCTTGAAGGGACCCGTATGCTTACTATGTGTAATGTGACATCGCTCTCTCGGTTAACAACTTAAAATATAAATATATATATATATATAGAGCGACTAAGTTCACATTTTAAATTTGTGTGTTGTGAAAAGTTTACTGTAAGGTTATTCAATTATTGTGATCTTGTGTCTTAATTAAATAACTAAAGGTGCTTTAAAGTCAATAAAAATGCCATTAACACCAGCACAAGTTGCACAAGCAGTAGCATTAATTGACCAAGGGCTGACACAGCGTGAAGTTGCTATTGTGCTTAACGTACCACGGTCCTCAATGCAGTATTCACTGAAACGATACCAGGAGACAGGCCGCTACACCCGCAGGCCAGGCAGTGTGGGCGTAAGGTGCACATCGGCCCGGGACGATCGTTTTATTGTTATGGAGATTTTGAGAAACCGCTACCTGACCGCTGTTGAGATACGCCAGCGGCTCCAAATCGCAAGAGGCGTTAATGTTAGTGAGCGTACGGTGAGAAGACGAATGGAGGAAGTGAATTTAAAAGCTCGTAGACCAGCACGAAGTCCAGAACTTCTCAGACAGCACCGAGTAGCATGACTTCAGTTCGCAAGAGAACATGTCAATTGGACCCACGAGCAATGGGCTAGAGTGTTGTTCACAGATGAGTGTCGAATAGCTTTACGTGCTCCAGACGGTCGAGAACGAGTGTGGAGAAAAAGAGGAGAGAGGTTTCTACCCATTACCACCACCCAAACTGTGAGTTTCCATGGAGGCTCAATAATGGTATGGGGAGGTGTAAGTTCCGACGCACGTACAGAGTTGGTCATCGTCGATAATCGGCTTACAGCTACTCGATACATCGAGGAAGTTCTTCAGGAGCACGTAATGCCTTATTCGGGATTCATTGGACACGACCAATTCCTCCTCATGCACGATAATGCACGCCCGCACGTCGCACATTGTGTAGAGGAATATCTGGAAGAGGTTGGAATACAAAAATTACAGTGGCCAGCTCGTAGCCCGGACTTAAATCCAATTGAGCATGTATGGGGTATGCTCAAAAGAAAGATAAAGTCCAGCTCCAAACCGCCACAAACTCTAAATGAGCTCCGAAATGCAGCGCTGGCCGCTTGGGACAGCATACCGCAAGTTGATGTCAGAAACATCATTCAAAGCATGCCAGATCGAATGCAAGCGGTTATCAGGGCTAGAGGAGGAAACACCCGATATTAAAACTGATAGACAATAAAGAAACAGACTTAATTTTTAACTTTGTAGTGTTTTTAAAGTGACAATGGAAAGATGTTAATTTTAGTGAAAACATGTTATCTTGAAAAGAAAAATTTCGGTGAAGTAAACATTAAATTTCTATGTTCTAAAACCATTAGAGACACTTATTGAATGCATCTACCCTTAATTTACTGTTAAAAAAACGTTTCAGTGCAAATAATTAGCAAATTCACGAGTGGCCAAGTTTCCGTGCCGGTGAGTGTATATATATATATATATATATATATATATATATATATATATATATATATTATAAACATTAAATTACAAAATATACTATAGATAGCCTCCGTAGGGAAGGCCTAGATTCGGCTGTCGACTTTTGAATAGGTAATCATTGAATGAACTATTGTGATAGAGGGAAGCAAGGGCGAGTTGATTTTAAGAAGCAAGGAAGATTGTTTTATTAAAGTACCTTTGAATGAAAAAATCATATAAAAACCATTATTCTCCGTCAGAAGAAAGTAAAGAAAAATTCGCTTGTTATTTTTAATAAGCTATCGTTCTTACTGAATCGTAAATGATCATGATCATTCACAACCCATCACAAATGCATAATATATTGTACATAGGCTTACCCCAAGGAGTGTCACAATTACAAAGCAGGGTGTCTCGTAAAACTTGTAGTGTATTTTAATACCGATAAACAGAGACTATTATTAATCATAATTAATATTCTACAGTTTCTCCTAAACAATTTATAACAATTTATAAAAATATATATAATAGCTCTACTCTACTGTACAAAAGTTTCATTTTTAATATTTTCGTACGTACATATTATACAAAATTTATCATCAGTATTGGTTCCCTGAAAAAGTTTCAAATTAAACTAATTCTAAAGAAAGAAATCCGAATTGAAAAGAATGAAACTGAAAATACGAGCTCTCTGTGGAATAGTTTACCACCGGCGATTTTTCCGGACCGATACGACCTAGAGACCTTCAAAAAAAGAGCTTACTCCTTTCTAAAGGGCCGGCAACGCACCTGCAATTCCCCCGGTGTTACGGTTGTTCATGGGCGGCGGGAGTCACTTAACATCAGGAGAACCGTATGCTCGTTTGCCCTCTCTACTATAAAAAAAATTGAATAGGTTCATCTATTCTACTAGCATATTTTTTCGAGTGAGCAATCCTCGTGTGTAGGTATTTATTATGTAATGAAACGGCTTTAACAATTTGAATGAGATTTTATATTAACCTAACATTTTACTTTCCAAGCTTATCTAGATAGGCTTCATATACAAGAAAATTATAATTTCTTCTTCCTTTATACTTGAAAATGCGACAAAAACATCTTGTGACCTTGTGACGATGCAAAGCTAAATAAAAAGTATAAATTAAACTAATAAAAAGTAAAAATTTAATTTAAAAAAATCTAGTTTTATTCGTCGTGTAGTACTCGTGTAAATATAATAAAGTATTACAACTGGAAAAATAGTTTTATGTATGCATAATGAAAACCGACGGCAACAAAGATAAAGTAACACCAGTGACAAATGCTTGAAAGCGCTCGGTGACAGCTGGCTTAATAGATATTACCTCGCCATCTACATTCGCAACGGAGTTACGATTCTTAACATTATGATTTCGTCCCAATTTTATCGTTCCCAGTTTTCAAATGAATTTTCATTGCCAAAATAATAATATATGGCAATGACACAAGTATGTAAACTAAATAATAGTGAGCCTGGAAGAGTAATGATCGTTTTTCTTGAACAATTTTATTTTGAGTCCCAAGGTGGTGTTTACGAGGCGCTAAGTGATACGCTGCTTAGTGTATACCGTTATCAGTAATCTGTAAGAAATTACCCGTAGGAGCTCGGTTCAACTCCTATAAAACTAGGCAAGTTATCTAAGACTTCTAATAAATGCATCCTTGGACTTAGAAAGTGTGATAAAATGATAAATTTTGTCTGTTTCTTTCTGCTTTTTAGCAGATTTAGATTTAAAAAAATTGGTTTCACAATTTCTATGTATTTCTTTTGTATGTATATTACGCGATATAATTCCTATTTGTGAACTGATTTAATGATTACTTTTACATTAAATAGGCTATACTACCATTATCACCATTACAGCCCTTCACAAGTCCACTGTTGAACATAGGCCTCCCCCAAGGTATGCCACAAAGCACGGTCCTGAGCCACCTGCATCCATCGACTTCCTGCATGTCTTACCAGGTCATCACTCAGGTACGAGGCTGCCACTCGAGTACCTTTTTTCCCTAACGGTTGTTGGTTCTTCGAGCTATGTGGCCGGCCCATTGCCACTTCAGCTTACTAATCCGTTGGGCTATACTACTAGTGTGTAGCCCAACGGATTAGTAATAATTATAGCCCCAAATTTGAAGAAAATAATCCGCCAATAAAAGTATTATTATTACCTCAACGTTGTTGTAATATTGCTTAATCCACTCAAAAGTGTTAAATAATATAATATATAATCTTAAGTTATTTTGTAAAAGTGCGAAATCTCAATTAATTGGCATTGGAATATTGCGGCGGGCTTAGTTTTTTTTAAAGAATAATAGTGACTAACGAGCACACGGTTCACTTGACGATAAGTGGATGTTGTGGCCCATAGATATCTACATCGTTGATCATGAATCAAAATACGAGATAAGAATGCTTCGTTTCCAGGAAAAAGGGTCTTCGGTTTTCATATTGAAGTAATATGTACTTACACGTACTAGAACAGCTATTTCAAACAAAAAATGTGCGCTACTCTGTGTTCGCGCGGTTGGTTTTTTATCATAGAATAAACATAGGTAGAATAATCAGTAGGTAATAGTAGATTGTATTGTTAAATAGTAAATTATATCGAGAATTTTTTTAAATTTTTTCATTTATTTTGTATATTATATTTGCTTGTTTAATACAATATTAGATAATATTATATCACAATTACATTTTAATGATATTTTTATCTCAATATTCTAAAAGGTATATATGAATATGTCAAATATAAAAAAAACATACTAAACGTATGCTTAACAAAACTTATTAATATAACATTTAAACTACAAATATATTTATTTTAATTAAAATAAGAGTCGTTCATATATGCTGGGCACGCGAGAGTCAAATGAACGAATTTATTCCACTTTGACTTTGATGTGGAAACCTAAAAATAAAATAAAAGAACAATGAGCAGATTTAAATATGAAAAATTTAGCCTAATTACGATAATTTATGTATGTTTCTACAAAAAATAATATATTCGTCCTATACTTAAGTACCCACAGAAATGTCGCTTCTGAACAAATTAATTTCATAATCTATATTTCATGACACGAGATGGCGTCTTAGGAATAATTTTTTTATTATAAATATATAATACTTTTTTATTGATTAAGTAGCCTATTAACCGATGAAATGTAAATCCTTGGTTTTCACTGACATTTCTTGAATTATTTGTGCGATATCTATGTACACACGACGGCATATTTTTATCAAGAGATTTTTTTAAATCAACACAACACGTGACAACTCTACAAGCGCCTAGCGAGTGACTGATTAAAGTGCGGTGTACGCACCGCAGTTGAATGGAACAGAGTAGCTGAATGCAGTGTCGCATCTAGTATGTAGTATATAAGGTTTTCACTAAATATTTGTGCGTTTAGCTAAGAATTTATTACTTCTCAGTCGTGATATTTGTATTCGTCTTTTATTAGCGATGGTCAATTTAAGAAACAAAAGCACTCTCGAGGAATAGAGTACGATAATTCACAAAGGCCACGCTCATGAATAAAAAGTATGTCCGGCGGAGACGACCGCGGATTCTACGATAGCGAACAGTATTTTTGTTGCTTTTTACCTTCTCGCAGGGTGACGTTTTTTTCCGATAATGTTATTTCAGCCGGAATAGCTAAAGCTTTAAGAAGTAAACAGGGATGAATTTACAATTCATTAGCTAAGAAGAATTGTGTTACATTGTTAATGTTATCTAAGTGCTTTATTTTGTCAGTGTTTCCAAAGTTATTCAATGCTAATAAAATGTACTTAATAATATAATAAAATGTACTTAAGTTAAATTTTCTCTTACCGTGTAGTGGCGGTGTAAGACTATACGCAATGATACGGGATATTCTATAAGACTGTGGCAGTTATCCCTCCTGTGAGGCCATTTATATGGGAGGCCTATCTTCTTGGCTTAGGTTGCTCGATGGCGCAATGAACTGGTGCTAGGAGCCACGGGTTTGAATCCCGCACAGAACAAGTGTTTGTATGGTATACAAATCATTGTTCTGAATCTGGATGTCCTTGTGCACGTTTATGTATGTAAAATACTCCCAAGTCACACGAGAAAGCCCTAATGTGGAGGTAACATTTTTTTAACAAAAGAAGAAACAGAATATTTGAAAGCTAAATGAATGTATGCCGAAACAAAAGACAATTATCGTGATTGTGATGATTTCCTCTCGTCTGTTTTTTTTTTAATTTATTTATTATTAAAAATACAAAATTTAGTTTTTAAATATTCACATTCCCACAAAACTGCTTACACAGTTTGTCTGTAGGAACATTTGAGTCTCATTTACATGATATTATATAATATTAATGCTAAGCACTGAGACTTGCCAATAAATATTTCTTAAATTTATTTTTAAATATGTTTTTTACTGGTGCACGTCGAATGTCCTCAGGCAAACTGTTGAAAAAGTACGGTAGTCGTTTCTTTAAAGTTCTATCCCCGAAGTAGTTATTTACTTTTGGTACAACAAATTTGCCTGCAGACATCGACCGTGTACCCTGACCATGCTTGACCAGTATTAGAGTACAGTGTCGACAGTTGTAATTGTTTATGGCAAGCAAATATTTATGTTTTAAACTAACTGGGAATATTTTGCAGATTTTAAATAGTTTTGTGTAATCGCCTCTACAAATAAAAAAAAAAAAAAAGAAGAGATGCATGGTGGAATGACGAAGTGAAAGAAGCTGTAAAAAAGAAGAAAAAAGCATGGTTAGACTACTTAGCCTCTAGTAACGATGAGCATATGAGAGAGAAGATGAAAGAAAGATATAAGCTGCAGAAAGTTCATGCAAAAACATTGATTGAGGAAGTACGTGAAAGGTGTAGAATAGAAGCGGACGAGAGGTTGTCGCACAACTTTAGGGAAAACTCCAAACTCTTCTGGAAAGAGGTTGGAAGGTCCCGGAGTGGTGCGACAGCTTTAAGAATGAACAAAGTGCTTTCGAGAACCAATGACGTCCTCTCAGAAAAATCGGACGTCATGCAGCGATGGAGTGAATTTTATAGAGAATTGTATGCGTGTCATGATCTTAGTGAAGGATCCGGGGGTGACGCCGTGACTGGCACGCCAGACACGGACCTCGATGACACTGAGGTCATCAGCATGAAAGAGATTGAACGTGCGATTCGAAGTTTGAAATGTGGTAAGGCTGCGGGACTAGACAGAGTTACTGCTGAAATGGTCAAGTACGGTGGGCCTCGCGTCTGGGACAGCTTTCATCTGCTGTGCAATTTGTGCTGGCGGACGGGAGATGTCCCGGATGATTGGCGATCCGCGGTCATTGTGCCTTTATATAAAGGTAAAGGTTCACATTTTGACTGCGGAAGCTATCGGGCGATCAGCTTGACCAGTTTAGCAAGTAAAGTTTATTCGAAGGTTTTGACACGCAGGATGCAAGAGAAATCGGAAAGATTCTTATGGGAGGCACAATGCGGATTTAGACCTGGAAGAGGAAGCACGGATCAAATGTTTTCTCTCCGCATGATCACGGAGAAGCTTCTGAGTGTTAACCAGAGGATTTTCTGTGCTTTTGTGGATCTGGAGAAAGCATTTGATAAGGTTATAAGGAAGAAAATGTGGGAACTGTTGCCGGGATATGGTGTGGATGGTCGATTGTTAAGGGCTGTGCAGTCACTTTACTATGACTGTAAAGCCTGTGTGCGGGTAGGGCATGACCTGTCACCCATGTTTAGCGTCCAAGCGGGCGTAAAACAGGGTTGTGTCATGTCTTCCTGGCTGTTCATACTGTATCTCGACAGCTGTTTACAGAAGCTGAAAGATAGCTGTTTGGGTGTGAAATTGGGTGACATAAAAGTTAATTGTCTGCTGTATGCTGATGATGCAGTGCTTATTGCACCATCAGAAGCAGAACTGCAGGCATTAGTCACGTGTATGAAAGAGTCTCCGTTTGAATGCTAATAAAACTAAGGTTCTGGTATTTGAAAAGGACGAAGAGAGAACGAAATGTGAAATATGGGTAAATCAGGAATGTCTAGAACAGGTAAATGAAATTGTATACTTGGGGAGTGCTTTCAGCCGGGATGGAAGATGTGATTTAGATGTGGATAGGCGTGTCGCTGCCGGAAACAAAGTCAATGGTGCCCTGAATGCATTAATAAAAAGGCAAGGCGTGGTGAAGAGTGCACGCCTTGCAATACATAACGCAGTGTTGGTACCGACTTTGTTATATGGCAGCGAAACCTGGGTATGCCAGAAGAAGCATAAAAGCAAGTTGAATGCAGTGGAGATGCGATCTCTTCGTAAAATGTGTGGCGTTACCATAGCCGACCGAAAGCGAAACGAAGAGATTCGCAATATGGCAGGATTGAAAGATGACCTTATCACAAAAATTGATAGGGGCGTACTCCAATGGTTTGGACACGTTGAACGAATGAGTGAAGACCGAATGGTGAAGAAAATATATAGAGCGAAAGTAAATATTAAAAGGTGTCGAGGTAGACCGAGACTAACTTTCGAAGACCATGTGAGCAAATTGCTCGAAGAGGGGAGGGTCAAGAGTACTCGGATACCTAGACGTGCATGTATGAAGAAGTTAATGAACCTGAAAGAAGCGAAAGAGGTATGTAAGGATCGTGACACTTGGCGATCTGTTCTCTCTGGCTACCCCGTTAGGGATTGTGCGTGACGATAAGTAAGTAAGTAAGTAAGTAAGCCTCTACAAATAGCTTTAGTTTTTAAAAATCTTCTAGCAACTTTAAAAATCTAATTTGTAATGCTTCAAGCTTATCAATGTAGGTTTTAAATGTAAGACCATAACTGTAAAGAGCGTATCCCAAAATCGAATCTACCAATGAAAAATATAAGCATTTTAATGTAGCAGAAGGAACTTTAAAACTTAGGTGATAAAATTTGCTTAGGAGTAATTTTAACTTATTACATACATAATCTACATGGCTGGACCACGAGAATTTAGTAGCAACTTTAACACCGAGGTAGGTTACACAATCGACTTTTTCAATAGGCTCACATCGACAATTATTTAGACCATTATGGAGGCTACTCAAAGTTATGAGTATAAATTTGAGGAGACGAGTCAGTAGGACGTAGATAAGGCTGTTCTACTACGATATCAATTAATTAATTCATTACAAGTACAGCTCTTCGCATACTGCACATAAATATTGTATATCTATAAATGAATACTTAAATATTTAAATAAAAGTATATTTATAAAAAAATATATCGGTAATACTTAAATGTTTTTTAACGTAGGTACATAATTTTTTTACATAAACATAAACATAAACACTCACGCCTGTCACCCAGAGGGGTAGGCAGAGACTACAGACTTCCAGATTTGGCACGATCCTGACACACCTCTCTTACCTCCTTCACATCCATACACCTACGCATACATGCTCGTCGGTTAAGGGTACTCCTAATTTGGCCCGTTTTCAATAAATCGCCAATTTGGTCGATAAATTTTCGCCTAGGATGTCCCTTTCCGACACTGCCATTCACTTCTGCACCATAAATTTTCTTTGTCACTCTTTCCTCATTCATTCTTTCCACATGACCAAACCACCGAAGCATTCCTTTCTTAATCTTGGTCACCACATCATCTTGCAAACAACACTCTTCTCTTAATACACAATTTCTTACCCTGTCATTCAGATTCAGCCCTAACATACTCCTTAACGACCGCATTTCTACTGCGTTTATTCTACTCTCGTGCTTCTTCTGCCACACCTAACTTTCACTACCATACGTTAAAGTAGGGACCAACACAGATTTGGAGGAGGGTCTCAGCAGGACTGTAAAAACTACCGTGGTATCAGCCTTCTTAGCATTGTGGGAAAACTGTATGCTAAGGTACTGATTGAAAGGGTCATGAAAGAAACTGATGGAAAAATTTGGGATGTGCAAGCGGGATTTAGAAAGGGAATGAGATGTACAGATCAAGTCCTTTCCATGCGCACGATCGCGGAAAAGTTTTTGGCCAAAAACCAAAAGGTTTTTTGTGCGTTCATAGACTTGGAAAAGGCCTATGACAGAGTGGATAGGGATTTGCTATGGCAAACACTGAACTCATTTGGGTTGAGCGCTGGCTTGATACAGGCATTGGAGTCTCTTTATAGGGACTCTATTGCTTGTGCTAGGATCAACGGGGTCTACTCGGACTGGTTTGACATCCATAAAGGTGTCAGACAGGGCTGTGTGGCTTCCCCGTGGCTGTTCAACCTATTTATGGACAGTTGTTTGCAAAATTTGAAAGTTGAAGAATGCGGATTAAGAATGGGTGAGTTAACCGTCAAATGCCTTTTGTACGCCGATGACCAAGTTTTTCTTGCATCGTCGGCGGCTGAGTTGCAAATGATGGTTACATTAATGAACGAATCATTAAAAGAAAGGGGTTTGAAAGTGAACGCAAGTAAGGCAAAGGTTATGGTTTTTGAAAGAGAAGAAAGTAAAACGATTTGTGAAATAAGAATAGAAGGGGAGTTGATCGAGCAAGTAGATGAGTTTGTATATTCGGGCTGCTTATTTAGCAGGGATGGGAGATATGATAAGGATATAGAACGACGAGTGAATGCGGTAAATAGAGTAAATGGGGCCTTGCACTCTATTGTGAAGAGTCAAAATGTGTCGAAAAAGGCACTTATGGCAATAATTTTTTTAATTTCCCATAAATCACTTCAACAAATTCAGTGGTTTTTTCTACCTACACAGTGATATTTTTTTCGTAATTCTGGGTCATATTAGTTTATATATGGCAATTGTTGCAGTGTAATCCGTTCTACTTCTATTTCTTATAGCGCCATGATGTTTCATTTCGTTGAAAGATAATTTACTTTTGAACCCGTTATAGTCCGTACATAGCAACGGAACGCAACGACTGCCATAATAACAAATATCATAACTGCTGCACTCTGGTACTGGTTCAGAAAAGATGTATAAATGGTCTTAGAGCAATCTATCATGTGGTTATTTTCAGAAACATTATAGGCCACTTTTTAGTTTTAAGTAAGGTATTATAGTATGGTAATCGTGTAGTGATCGAGTAGTGTGAGATCAGTGACAAAAATTATCATAAGAATCTTGATACATAACATCCGAAAAAGAACGGATATGAAACGTCGGGTTCGGAAACTACAAAAATTCTTCTAAGAAATGAACTCAGTACACTTGGTTTTGTGTATTAGCAAATCGAAAACTTTTGTTACTGTATTGTATACAAGTAAGTAGAGCAGTTTTAATAGTAAACATACAGGGTTGTTTTTCAAAGAGTAGCCAAATTTTAAAGTAAAATTCAAATACATAAATCATGAATCATGATATACCGTTATTGCACTTTTCAAAAATACGAGTAAATAAGGCTTTTACTTTTATTTGCAATTTTCCCAATTTTAATGTGATTTAATTCAATGTCCCTTACACATTAGTCGAAAAATAAGATCTCCCAACCCCGTTTATCAACGCCGGTACAGTTTAGAACTTGGAACATGTACCTTACATTCATTATGCTTTCCTATCCTCTTCACCTCATCCCTTGTCCGCTTTTGTCTCTTAAATAATGTTGACGGCTACCATGGCATGAGTTTCTTGCTCGGTTCAAAATAAGACATAAAAATAAAAACTTGGTTGCCAATTAAAATCATAATGATTCCACTTTGTTGTTTTGTTTTCTTTTCTTGTAACTTTGCTTAGGAAAATCGGACTTTAACCACTTCCTGGAAAGGAAAATAAGGCGACTGTTTAATTTTTTACATAAGAGTAAGAAAGAGAAAAATATACCTCTTTTTAAACGTTGCATTGTGTCCATGTCACGCTACATACATATTCTTTTATAAAGAATTTTTTTTTTATAGGATAGGGTGACAAACGAGCACACAGTCCACCTGATGGTAAGTGGTTGCTGTGGCCCATAGACATCTACATCTATCCTCGATTACGAATCAAAATGCAGATGCGTTGTCACCCGTGAGGACTAAGATGGAATGCCTCGTTTCCAGTAAAAAGGGTCTCCGGTTCTCTACACTCACCATACGAAATACAGCAGCATTAAGCTACTATTTTACGCTGGTATTCTGTGAGAGCGTGGTCCTTCTCCGGTCGAGCCGACCCATTCGTGCTACAACTATACTACTAATATAACTGCAGCATGGCTCTACCACGTATAAATATCATAAACACCATTTATATTTATTACCACCACCACTCCACTTAATGCTTGGACTAGAGAATTGGTCTACGACATTAATCGAGAGTTTGAAACAGTGACATTTTAAATTTCCAAGTAATTCGCGGTCTACCCTCACTATTCGACTACTTTTTTATAGGAGAGGGGGCAAACGAGCATATGGCTCACCTTTGTTGATTGGACTAGAGGTTGTAAACGCGATTGCTTATTATGTGTCATTAGGTTTGTTTGCCAAGAAGTTCTTATTTAGTAGTTTCTCGGAGTCAGGATGTTGGCGGCGTTTACCCACGTGGCTCGAAGAGCACGTAAAGCAGTTGGGCCTGTACCTCTCACACACGCACTAAAATCATGTACTGCGTAAACGGTTAGTCTCCGTTGAAATTGGCCGCCGGGATTGTAATACGGTCTGTAGGATATTATTCATCATCATCATCATCATCTTTAAAGTCCTCCACAAGTCCACTGCTGAACACAGGCCTCCTTCAAGGAATGCCACAAAGCACAGTCCTGAGCTACCTATCCATCGACTCCCTGGATGTCTGACCTGGTCGTCACTCTATCTAGTGGGGGGCCGTCCTATACTTATGAGGTATGAGGCTGCCACGCGAAAACCTTTCTTTCCCATCGCTAGTCCGTTCTTCGAGCTATATTGCCGGCCCATCGCCGCTTCAGCTTACTTACCGTTCCGCTATGTCGGTTAGCATGGTTCTACTGCGGTTATACTCATTTTTATGTCTATGCAGAGAATTCCCAAGCATAGCCATGTCCATAGCTCACTGAACGACCTTAAGCTTTCTCATACAGCAAGCAGTGAAGGACCACCTCTCAGATCCATAAGTCATCACTGACGACACATACTGGTTGTACAATCTTGTTTTCAGGTTTTGAGGTATATCTGAGTGTGTGCCTGCGTGCGTGCATGCGTGCGTGAATATTACAGCCAGTACAACTACTTATTTTACGTAGACAAACTCAACAATACCGAAGTTATTACCACATAATATATTTCATTTCTGAGTCAAAAAAACCAGTTCTTCACTTTCTAAATTTACTATTATAATTGTTTGCGCCCGAGGATGGCACCGGGGATCTTCCACAAAGAGTTTTATTAAAATTAAACAATAGACTTCGCACCCCGTGGAGGGCTCTTCATAACTCCAAACTGGTTTTATTCATAATCCTAATTTAACTAATTTCGTTTCTCGCAAATTCTACTACTGTCTTCGTTCATAAGAATAATGAATGTTGTTAGAAGATCAGTCTAGAATCTGTTTATTGATATCAAAATAGATAACCGATTAAGTTAATAGTCCATAGATATCTACACCTTATTAAAAAGGAATAAATAATATCTATGGTCACGTGTTATAAGATATTAGATTGTGAAGTCGTCGATTTCTAGATCAAAATTAAAAATTTACTTTAATTATCGATTTTTAAACAAGATAGAAAGAAATAGCATTACAGTGTCGATATCTCTAGCATTGCTAGAAAAAAAATTATTTCATTAAAATATATGTTCCTTTATGTTTTAATGATTATTTTATTAAATTGTATAGATTTTTTAAATTATATGTATATAATAGTATGCATGTATGTACCTGCAATAAAATTTACGTGGTTTCTTTTTACACGTAGTAGAGCCAAGCCGCTGTTATATTATTACGGCTGCAGCACGAATAGCACGGTTCGACCCGGGTGGGACCTTGCTCTCACAGGATACCAGCGTCAAGTATCAGCTTAATGCTGCTGTGTTACGTATGGTGAGTGTAGAGAACTGAACTGAACTTTTTTAATTGGTAAAAAGGCATTCTGTATTAATTCTCAGGGGTGTCAACGCATCTGCATTTTGATTATTAATTGAGGATAAATGTAGATGTCTATGGGCCGTAGCATCCACTTACCATCAAGTGGACTGTGTGGTCTTTTGTCACCGTTATTCTATAAAAAAATATCTCTCCATGGGTTGGCTGGCAGAGAATGCTGGAAAGTCTGCCCTATGTTAGCCTATTTATTAAGGTGTTAACTAAAAAGTTTTGATAAATAAATAAATAGGGTATATTTTAGGGATCGTCCTATACAATTTTGGAGAAAAAATTTCACTCCTAAGGGTGAGAAAATTAGGGGACAAAATTTACAGAGAAATCCTACTGCTATATGAAGATTCATAATATTACTCACTTCACTCAATATGGTCAAATAATTAAACTGTTATTTTAAAAAGTGATAAGGTATAGACTGGATAAGTATTAAAGAAACGACTTTAGAAGCTTTAAAATTATGCAGTTTATGTTTATTTTTTAGTTCTTCGATTATTTTTTGCTGTTTATATCTTTAATATTATATTTAAATTTCAATAAGGCCACATTAATATATCTTTCGCAGATATTTGAACTTAACGTTAATAAATGTTTATTGATTTATAATTAATATTTAAGTATTAAATAAATATTTGTATTATGTAAAAACACATACATACGTAAGCACTCATGCCTGTCACTCAGAGGGGTAGGCAGAGACTACAGACTTCCATTTGGAACGATCCTGAAACACCTCTCTCGCCTCCTTCACATCCATATACATGCTCGTCGGTTAAGGGTATTCTTGTGAAAACAATCACTATGTAAAAATAATATCTTGTTATAAAACAAATCCTTATTTAGTAATTACATACTAAAAGCAAACAAAATAATTACGTTTATGAATATATTATAATTAACTTGTTCCTTACCCGACAGCCTTTGGGTTAAAACCGGTCCTAAATCTCTATTACGAGGTGCTTAACGCGAACTTGACCCGGTGCGACGTCCCGGGCCCAGTTACACTTTTAGGTTCGAGGCACTGGGCGTAGCTGCTGCGGCCCTACTGGGTATTTAATAAGGGATACGTTTCATATTACTGGATATTTTGCGAAGATAATATGTGTTGGAATATCAGCGCAAAATAGCAGCTTAATGTTGCTGTGTTTCGTATGGGGAGTGTAGAGAACCGCAAACCTTTTTACTGGATACGAAACATACCATCTTAGTACTCAAGGGTGACAACGCATCTGCATTTTGATTCTTAATCCTATGCAATAATAATATTATTATTTTTGCCTAATACCTAATATTAATTAATTAGATGTCTTTAGGGCACAGTAACCACATACCATTACGTGGACTGAGTGCCCATTTGTCACCTTTGTACTTTAAAAAATGTGTGGGGTTCAAGAGGCGGCTGATCTTCTTTGAGGAGATTTCATGCCTCGAATAGTCATGATATTCCTGCCCACACGTGGCACGTGTTTAGACATAGAGTTGCGGAAAGTAGCCCGTCGTAAACTAAAATAATGTGTGATGTTAGGTATTTTCTTGTTATAATATTAGGTTACAGTTTTTTTATCAGTTACCTGATGGTAAAAGCATGTTGTGGCCCACAAACGCCTACATCTACCCTCAATTATGAATCTAAATGCAGAAGCGTTGTTTCACATAGAGACGTGGACGGAATACCTTGGTATCAGTTAAAAAAGAAACACAGCAGCATTACTCTGCTATTACATACTGGTGCGGGCGTGGTCCTCTCCGCTGCGTGTAGCGGTGGTGTAAGGATATCCGCTGCCCCGTAGCGTCCTGCGGGTGTTGGAAGAGAAGACAGAGGGAAATAAACAAGGAGATGGGAACTATCTTTCTATAAGGAAGCTATAAATAACTAAAAAGTTAAAAAAACTGCGGGTGATAACCTTCCTGCCAAGCATGGCAACTTTCACCAAAACTATTTTTTTTAATGTAATTGGCACAAGTAAACGAGGTTAAGGATTGGGTGTTCGTTACACCTCAGAACTTAATTTTCAAAATCATATAGAGGACATCTGCAAGAAAGCGTACCGTAACTTAGGTTTTATATTGCGCAGTGATCGTTGTTACACTAACATTAAAACCAATGTAGCATTATATTATATAGCGACGCAGTTATGTGGGCTCCACATGAAACGAAATATACTCTCTGCTGGAGAAAATTCAAAACAAAGGGCAATGCCCAGTCTTCATAGACACTTCGGCCATGAGTGCCCACATATAAAAGCATATAGATATGATAATATGCAATTAAAACAATGAAATGGTAAAGGAATTGCTTTAAAAAAAGTCGGGGTTTTGAAAATATTTGAAGTTTTTATTTTCACAAATGCAGTTTTTTTAACAACTATTTTTATCGATTTTATCGCGTTTTATTTCTTTGATTTTTAATTCCAGACATTTCGGGTGCTTTCCAGCACCCATGGTTACGGCAGACTGAGGTGACCGACGTCCCAATGTCAGCGTTAACCCGGAGTACCTTCAGATTTTTAATTTTTATTTATTGTCCGATCTACAGAATGAACTTACTGTGTCTAGAAGTCTTGCAGTGGTATGCTTGAGTTTTTAATTTCATTAATTACAGGGTCCTAAGCAGGTGGTAGTACCAAGCATCCTTCCTAAAAAAGAATTTATATATTAGATATTATATAGAATTAATATAATAAAATACACTTTACGACTAATAGTGATGACTTGCAATTCTAGCCCTAAGTAAAGATCAGCTAGGGCTTAACTTTATTCCTTCCATAATGCTGCTCCTCTGGTTATTACAGAGTTCTATCCGGTAGCAACCATTAAATCTTATATGCTCACCATAATAGTAGCGAGCTTGCTTTAATTGGTATGTGACACAAGCAATTAATATTAAGTCGCTGTAAGTTAAAACAGTAAATTCCCTAACATTTTAAAGTCTACATTTATATTTCTAAAGTCTGCCTGCCCTAGCTCTATTTAGATTGTTTTCCCTAGCATACTCAGAAAAATCATTATTTGTCTCCATATTTTGATGAACTATTTCAAGTATTTGAGCCGCATCATCCCTGTCCCTTATTTTTGTGTGCAATTTATTAACTATAGCAGAAGCCACAGCAGTCTATCATCAAATGTGTAGAAGCCCTGTTAAAGTAATTTTGATGAAATATTTTAAATTCAGTTTTAAAAATGCCATTCACCACCTCTAGTACCCATATCGACACATAGTCACGGCTCTGGATTTATTAGCATATCTTGTCATTAACTGAGATTCACCATCTGCTGGAGACATTTCTGCGACCCTTAGACATCCACATCTATCCTCAATTACAAATCAAAATGCAGATGCGTTGTCACCCGTGAGGACTAAGATCATTTTCTCGTTTCCAGTAAAAAGGGTCTCCGGTTCTCTACACTCACCATACAAAACACAGCAGCATTAAGCTACTATTTCACGCTGGTATTCTGTGAGAGGGTGCTCCTTCCCCGGTCGAGCCGACCCATTCATGCTACAACTATACTTCTAATATAACTGCAGCATGGCTCTACCAAGTATAACACACATACATAGTACTTGTCACTATGTATGTTTGTTATCGCAATATGTAGTTAATCACAAAAAAACATACTTGCAATGCTGATGGAACTGTTACAACCTGGTAAAAAACATTGTGCTTTTATATAATTAGTTAGCAGTACACTGTGTGATGTATGATCTAAGCTTTGTTGTTCTGGGTGCAATACATTACTCACTTCAGATTGCAACGAGGACGGACTAGATGATTCAGATGGTTCCCGTTCTGCAGTTGAACATGATGCTGTTCTATCAGTTCATTGCCAGCAATTATGATATACACGGCATGACAACTGAAATAATGTAAAATACAAAAAATGAAGTCAAAGTGAAAAAATAAAATAGATTTATTTCAAACTCAAATATAAATAAAATATTTATCAAGTTAAATGTTACTGCACAAGGACGGATTTAATGCCCTATATTATTTAATAATTAAGGACTGACAGACTACCAGCAGTCCAAAAACAATGAAAAATCAACTGTCTCCTTTCTTGATAGTTGATAAAACTGGTTAATCTCATAAATAAGCTAGTATGTTTGTCAGATATAGCTAGGGCAGATGTGAAAAAATAAAACAAGTTCTTGAGTTGATATACAATCAGTGTAAAAACATGTATAATTATCAGATATATGGATCACATTTAATAAATTGAAATGTTAAACATGTTAAACACTTACCTCACGTAGCGCAAATAATTCCTCACGTGGAAAATCGAAGACAAACAATGTGTGTGATCTTATTCTCATAAGTGTCAGTGCCACAGCTGATGTATATATGTTCAAGACGAACTATTGGTGCATTTTGCGAGTGCCACACTACACGTTCACTGTACTCGAAACTTATACCTAATAAAGAAGCTACAATTATTATATTGATATTATTCAAGTAAACTCAGTTATAAAGCATTTCTTAGAGGAAGACATACCACATCGTGATATGTACCAACTATTTACCTGCTGTGTTCGAACCAATTGTTGAGAGATCAACAATTGCATTTTACTTTTACAACAGAACAATAACACGATAACAACACGCCGTTAGCTCTGACAGCGCGCGACATGTTATACTACCGTTCGCTCTGGACCTTAATGGCGGGAAAATTTCTAGGTTAGGAAATTTTTTGCAATATTGCAAATTTTGCTATATTTTCACTTTGAGACAATATTTATGGATAAAACTTACAGGAAGTCTTGTTGAATGTATAAACTATCGAATAAAATTATTTTTGGTTGCTAGAAATTGTAATAAAGTATATAAATTACACTGTATAGCATAATAGTAGTATAAACTTCAATTTTAGTGACAAAATTACTACTAATTTGAATTCTACACCTTTGTTTTTGGAGAAATTTATATGAAATTGTTTGGAAATATGTATATTTTATGTTTTATGTGTTTCCATTCGTTACTCATACCAAAATATTAAAATATTAAAAAATTAAAAAAAAAAATAATAATATATTATCTGTATGACATTTCGAACAATATTTCTAAAATATGTTTGTGTGAATTTGAAATAAATACAACGTCATGTTATTTCAAAATATGTAGGAAAACTATTTTTACTTACATTTTACACTAAAAATAAATGAGAATTTGAAAAATAACACATTTATAATTCTTGTGACATAACAGTGACAGCGGCCTACCTGTCGGATACGATGTTGCCACTTAACGGTCATAAAATCTATGGAATGATATCGATTTTTATTCGATTAATAATATCATAAAAAGAATAATCTTTGACGCGTTTTAAGTTCTGCACGCTTTTTAAAATATAATTTCCTTTATTTATTGAAACTCTATTTCAAATGTATTTTTAAGAACAGTTAGCTTGTGCTGTATTGTTTTGTTATGCTTTAGAGAATTCGTGGTAAATCAGCTGGAAATTAACTTCTTGAATTATCATAACATGATTCCATTTTAAATGTTATGTTAAAAACAGATAAGAATAACAGTTAACTTGTGCAGTAGCGTTTTGTTATACTCTAAAGAATTCTTGGTAAATCAGCTAGTAATTCGCTTGTTTAATTATCATAACTATAAATGTGAAGGTTGTCAATGAATTCAACCGAGCCTATAACAACGGTTGTTTTAGTTTTTAATGGTTGACTGCCGCTTTTGATGACTTGAAATTAATAAAAACCTATTTTGCGCAATAAGTTTTTTCTCTTTGGTAATGAATAAACCACAGAAACCCCTTTAATGTATAATAGTCCTTTTTTTGATACAAGTAGCACATTTTAAGGAACCGCAAAAACAACTTTGTTATTTATACAAACACTATGAAAAACAAAATAATTTGTTGCTGGCGATAATGATAGTGGTATTTTGACTCGATTTAAAATATATGCTTGTTACTACTGAACTCTTCATGGGCCTGCGAGTCCGACTCGCACTGAACCACTTTTTTTCAACATTTAGTTTTATTCTAATAAATAGTTTTTTCGTTTAAGCGGAGCTCTTTTACTTTAGGTTTATTACCTCTTTATCTACAATAATCAATGAGTAAGTAAAGTGTGTAAATACGATTCTTAAATTGTAAAAATAATAATTGGATTTGAACATCTTAGGTAGGTATTTAGTTTTATTTATTTAGAAAATATTAATCTCACAATTATTTATTGTAATAATATAATTTATCACACAGCTAACGCCCTCATTAGCAATGTAATGGTGAAAGAATTTTCAAAATCGGTCTAGTAATTTTTGAGATTAGCCAAAAAACGTATTCATTGAAAGTAGCGCCCTCTATAATAAAATTAACCCTATATTAGATATCTAAAATTATACATAACAATCTAGTGGTGAAAGAATTCTTAAAGTTGGTCAAGTACTTTACGAGTTAAGCGAATAAAATATTCTTTGATAGTAGCTCCCTCAATAATAAAATGCATCCTACGTTTTAAGCACCATAGCAAAAAACGATTCAACATAGCCTAATCCGCACACACAGTAAAAACATAACCATCCTTTTTCGTCTGTAGTCGGTAAACATTTGGTTATAACGGTTGCGTATCGACTGCTTTGGATAAATATCCATTGTCAACGGTTATTTTAAACCTATATCATAACATCGTAATAGTTATCGAAAGATCATATATGCATGGTAATAATGACACCATAAGTAATCGATCGAAAAGGGGAATCGATTTTTTAATGATTTTTGTGATTGGCAACATTTTTTATTTTATTCACAGACTAATGAATTACGTATTTACCTAATTTTATTTTTATCTTTTCGGTACTTTTAATTTGTGCAAAAATATTCCCATTGTTTTAGGATAAATGAATACCGCGATTAATAACCATAAATAAAGATATATTTTTTTAACAAATGCACATTGTTGGGCGTTACATGGCCTAATATGGGCATCCCCCTTTGTTATGTTTCTATATCTCAAAAAGTATGGGTATATAGTCATATCAGTCGTATAGTCCGTCCGCTATTCCCTCTTTCTCATAGTCCGATGGGACGGTAAACCGACGGCGGGAAAGAGATCAGGCACAAAACCCAACGGCTTTACATGCTTTACGGGGTGAAAAATCGCCAACTTACTGACTCGGGACTGCTACCAAAAATTTCTTAACAGAGAACTGATAACTGATTGTGGCCTGACCCGGGGTTCGAACCTGGGACTTCATGATCAGCAAATGCTTTCACGACCACTACCCTAAAGAGACTTGCGCCTTACTCTTGAACTATCATAACACCTGAATATTTTAAAATTCATTTATATTGCTTACCATGAAATTTTCCACTGACTTGCAATCGACTATGCCTACAATGAGTATAGAAATAACTTATAATAACGGCTAAAACGAATATAGATAACAGATAAATTTCTTTTAAAACAACCTTTATGTCTCTCTGGAGTACTTGAAACCTAATATTGGTGTATTAATAGACATTAGTATTTCATTATATTAATAAAAAAGACGTCACTACACGTGGCAACGTCTTGATCGCCAGTTGGTCAGTCAACCTTCCACAGCTCGTCGACGTCTATTATCTTGATGTTAGCGCTGTTAGACTATGCGTCTCTTACAGCTTCATCTTGTCTCAGGGCTCGCGGCCTGCAAGGCCGCGAGCTAATTAAAAAAGGGAAAGGCAATGAGGTGAGGATGATGATGAGATGGTTTATGATTTGATATTGTTACCAATCATCATATCGCCTTTTAGGCGTTTTTCTTTGAGCTATCTAACCGCAGTCCGAGGGGGGGTGTGCGGACCCCCGTCTCTGACTGCTCAGCTCGTGTCGGTCGATGGTCTGGGCGGTGAGAACCGTCCAGGAACGCGGGTGTACGGTGTGTACGCGGTATGAGCTGGAACGCGTCGTGCCCGTCTGCGGGTGCGACGCGTCCCATTCGTAGTCCTATTTGTGTTTGTACCATTTAATGTGGGTGTAGTGTCGTTGTGTGATGTGCCTGCGACGCTTGGGTCGACTGGATCGAGCGATAGAGGTGGTTCTAATAAAATATTTCGCGGTCTACGGAGATAGGTCGCGGCGTTTGCTATCGGAACGTAGTTAGCTGCGTTTGTCACTAGCGGGTTAGGGTGGGTTTCTATCTTATCAAAGTAGCGTTGGGACATCTCCTTAAAATATTCAGAGATAGATGGTAGTTCACAATCGTTGTGTAAGTCGGAGTTCCGTTGATACCACCGTGCGCCGGTGGCTTTCCGGATGAAATAATTTTGTATTTTTTGGAGTTTTGAAATATGGGTCTTATATGTATGGGCGAAGGCTACACTTGCATAGGACATAACCGGTCTAATGCAAGTTTTGTACAGCCGGAGTTTGTGTCTTAGTGACAGTTTGCTCTTACTGTTAACGAGGGGGTGTAGACGGCCAATTATTGACTTGGCTCTGTTGCGTACTACACTTATGTGCGTCTTGAAACTCATGCGGGAGTCGAAAGTGACGCCTAGATATTTGGCCGATTTTTCCCAAGGGATTGGGCGGTCGTATAGAGAGATTGTTTTGGAATTAGAACCTCCTGTAGAATTCCGTTGAAAGTATACTGCTACACTTTTTTCGGGATTCACGTCAATTCTCCATAGGCGAAACCATTCACCAAGGCGATTGGTAGCTTTTTGGAGTTTTATAGCTAGTCTATTTTTGTTGGGCTCTGACACAAAGAGTGCCGTATTGTCGGCAAAGAGAGCGGTGTTCACTACGGGGTCTTTTGGGATATCACTTGTGAAAAGTGTGAAAAGGAGTGGAGATAGTACGGAGCCCTGTGGAACCCCGGCCTTGAGGAAACGTTTCGAAGAACGAGTTCCCTCCACTCGATATCGAAAAGTGCGGTTCGAAAGGAAAGCTCGTATGATGTGCACGAGCCTATCGGGCACGTTTAGTTTGTACAGCTTGTAAATCAAGCCGTCGTGCCAGACCTTGTCGAACGCCTTCGCGACATCGAAGAAGAGGGCTCCCGTGTTTCGAGACTTTTTCTTTAACGGGTTTTGACTGAAGCCAGACAGGATGTACTCTGTTAGGCGATGAATCTGGTGAGTGCATGAGTGATTGGCTCTAAAGCCGAACTGTTCGTCTGGGAGGAGTCCGTTAGCTTCGGTGTAATGACGGAGACGCTTGTGAATAATGCGCTCGTATAGTTTACCCAATGTGTTGAGCAGGCTAATGGGTCTGTAACTAGAGGGACGATTACGCGGTTTACCCGGTTTTGGGATTCCTATTACGTCTGCTTCTTTCCAGATGTCCGGGAAAGAGCAGTTCGTGAGAAAGGTGTTAAATATTCCTACAAGGAGGCAAATAAGTGGCGCCGAAAGGGATTTAATAACCTTGTTGCTGATGCCGTCTGGCCCAGGGGCTGATCTATTTTTAAGACTTTTAATGGTTTCGGTGACTTCATCTACTGTCACCGGATCGAGAGGTTCACCCGCTGGTGGCAGCGCAGACCTACGTTCTACTTCCGTTTCTACCTCTAATAGGTGAGCGGGATCTATTGGTGCGGTGGATGGCGTGCACTGGTACTCTAGACTGTCTGCTAGGCATTCGGCTTTTTCGAGATCGTCAAGGGCGAGATCGGGGTGGTCCAGCCTCACGAGAGGCGGCATCGGTGCGGATTTGTCGGCTTTAAGAGCTCTCGTTAATTTCCAGAAGGCGTCTTGGGACGGTTCGATATCTTCTAAGAGGTTATCCCATCTATCGTTTCTAAACTCGGCTACACGTTGTTTAATCTCGTTTTGCAGAGAACGTACCCGAAATCTATTGGTTTCCGTGCGGTAGCGGTCGTAAGTTTTAAGCGCGGAATTCTTCGCTCTAATCAGCCGTCGAACATCCGCCGGAAGTTTCGTGTATTGATCGCTCGACACACGAACCTTACGGGAGCAATCTTCGACCGCTGTTGTGAGGTGAGTCGAGAGGGCGCTAATCGCACTATCGGCCTCCTCTAGCGAGTCTATCTTGTCAGGTATAGTGTCCAAATGCTGGGAGTTCGTAGACTTAAGTTTGACCTCAAGTTTACGCCAGTCGACAATAGTTTTGGTCTGAGGGACCTCACCTGCCGGCTGGCCCAGTTGTAAGACGACCGGCCTGTGGTCTGAAATTAGCTCGATAATAGTCTCTATCGAATTAATACTAAGTCGGATGTCTTTAAGTAATGCTATATCGAGGACGTCCGGATGTTGGGTGTATAAAAAAGGATAACGAGTTGGACTCTCGGGAGCGATAACATCGAAGTTAAGTCTCTCCGTGAGGTCTCTTAGTATTTTTCCGTTAGTGTTGTTAACGTTAGAGTTCCAGCTAACGTGCTTACTATTTAGGTCTCCTGCGATTAATACGCTAGGGCCTAGGTTTAATAGAGCCGATATATCGGAATCTAATATACTTTTTAAAGGAGGTAAGTATGCTGATGCAATTATTAATGGCGGATGGCCAGTAAGCGCTATCCTACAGACCGACGCTTCTATGTTAGTAAGCGGCGGAGTATCTATCGGTACACATTGCAAGGACCTTTTGTAGTAGATCAAGGTGCCGCCTTTAGGTCCGGTCAACCTATCATTTCGTACTAGGGTATAATTGGCTATTTTGGGATCGCTCAAACTAGGTTTCAAGAAGGTCTCTTGCACTAGCATGATGTCGATATCATGGTCGCGTAAAAAATACATGATCTCTTCCTTTTGATCTCTGACACCGTTTGCGTTAAAGTACGCGACAGTCAGAGACCTAGGCTTAGTTCTACCTACGGGTCTAGTTTCCATTTTAGTTAAAAAGAAAGGAGTCGCTTAGGCGCACTGGAACGAACCTATCGCTTGGATAAGACTAAGATGCTCAATGGTAGCATTGAGCCTATCCTGTATCGATTTAGCTTCGCGAAGTTTGCGGGCTAGAGTTGTGACTTCGTCCACATTGAAGCTGCTAGCGAAGTTGAACACTAATGAAAGGTCAGTGTTGATGTTTGACGGTGCCTGAGGGGCGGGTTTGGGTTTCTGGGCCTGGCGAGGAGGCACTGGCCGTGAGGCGGCCGCGCTGACTATTGCCGGGGGCTTAACCCATGCATGCATGACTATGCCTACAATGAGTATAGAAATAACTTATAATAACGGCTAAAACGAATATAGATAACAGATAAATTTCTTTTAAAACAACCTTTATGTCTCTCTGGAGTACTTGAAACCTAATATTGGTGTATTAATAGACATTAGTATTTCATTATATTAATAAAAAAGACGTCACTACACGTGGCAACGTCTTGATCGCCAGTTGGTCAGTCAACCTTCCACAGCTCGTCGACGGGACCCACATACGGGACGATATGGGGTACTGGATATTCTCATACTGCCACTACACGGTAGTAAATTAAAAAAAGTCCACCTGATGGTAAGTGGATGCTGTGGACAATAGACATCTACATTTATCCTCGATTAAGAATCAAAACGCAGATGCATTGTTACCTCGAGAACTAAGATGGAATACCTCTTTTCCAGTAAAAAAGTGTAGACTGGAAAGTGTAGACACTCACCATACGAAATCCAATAGATTAAGCCGCTATTTTACGCTGGTATACTGTGAGAGCGTGGTTCTTCCCCGGTCGAGCCGACCGATTCGTGCTACAATCATAGTATAGCTGCAGCATGCGTCTACCACATATTTATCTTCGGATCGCTAAAGTTGTTGTAATACAATTTTACGAACAGAGAGCAAAAATGCAAGAGAGAAAAAATATAAGGAGTGATCTAGGCTATATTCGTTCCGGAAAATGTAAGTTTTTTCGAACACACAAAAAAATTAAATTAAATCTTCTCCATTATCTTAAATCTTAATAAATTTGATTCCGGCGAAGCCGGGCAGGTCGCTAATCACAAATAATACTCCATGATATCAAATCATTTATTCATTGTTTTTATTTGCAAAATTCATTCATCCATAACGGTCTACTGCTGAACACAGGCCTCACACAAGGAACGACACAAAGCACAGTCCTGAGCCACCTGCAGCCATCGACTTCCTACATGTCTTACCAGGTCGTCACTCCATCTAGTGAGGGGCCGCCCAACTCTTCGATTATAAGAATAACAAATAGACAATTTTTCTTACCACTGTGTTCTATGTGCTCTACTAAAACCAATGTTTTTTAGTAGCTTCTGCCCGCTCGCCTGAAAACAGAAACACCTTCATGCTTCCATCTTGCGTTAACTTTTAGTGACAGCGCATCTGCAATTTGATTGAAAAATCATCCATATTATCATAAGGATTGTCTACGTGTTCATTTCTTACCCTTACGAGTGCGAAATAAATATCCAACGTATAAAAAAATTATGTAACAATATTATATACTCTTATATTATTGTGTCCGTAACAACTCAAAGACTTAAAATCTATTTCAAAAGTTAAAATTTTAATAAAAATTTAAAACCGACTACAAAGACCTAAAAGTAAAATAATTTTCAAATAATAGCTTCTGAAGTCGGTGCTCAGGCATGGTGTTTAGAATTAAAATACCGGTTTCAGATTCTTTTGCAGTTACAGCCTATTTAAGTCCACTGCTGAACATAATCATCCCCCATAGATTGCCTCATAGGGGGTATATTTGTCATAGTTGCCACGCTTGACAACTACACTTTTTTATTTTTAGTCGTTATTAGGCTGAAGCTGCTGCCCATCTCCTGATCTGTTTCCCTCTGTCGCCTCTTACGGCTCCCGCGGGATGATGTGGAGTAGTGGGTATTGTTACACCGCAACTACACGGTAACGTATTATGGCGGAATTTTTTTTTTTATTTTTAGTTCTTTTCAGTCGGTATTCGACTTTTTGAAGCTTTTGAGTATACTTACGAATATTACATGCTCAATGTAACAATTATAATGCTAAAAAAACAATTAGAATGTGTCTAAATACGATAAGTTACATGGAAAACTTTATCCCTTATTTTTCCACCCTTAGGGATAGAATTTTTTCTCCAAAATTTTATGGGACCAACTCTAAAATATATAACTTTTTTATTAAAATCACATCAAGATATCGCGTAACATATGTAAAAATAAAATTTCGAAGTACCTCCTCTTTTTTTTAGTCGGCTCAAGTGTTTCTTACCGTTTCTAAAGTTGTGTAGACTTCGTTTAAATACTATTACCATCGCTAATCTTTTTTTTTTATAGGATGGGGTGACAAACGAGCAAACAGACCACCTGATGGTAAATGGTTGCTGTGGCCCATAGGCATCTACATCTATCCTCGATTACGAATCAAAATGCAGATGCGTTGTCACCCGTGAGGACTAAGATGGAATGCCTCGTTTCCAGTAAAAAGGGTCTCCGGTTCTCTTCACTCACCATACGAAATACAGCAGCATTAAGCTACTATTTCACGCTGGTATTCTGTGAGAACGTGGTCCTTCCCCGGTCGAGCCGACCCATTCGTGCTACAACTATACTACTAATATAACTGCAGCATGGCTCTACCACGTATAAAAAACACGCAATACTGTATGACTTGTGCGACTTACCAGAAGTTTCCTTCCTTGCACACATTCTCTGTGGAATCAGCTGCCACAAACTTTTGGCTTTGATACTTCTTTACACTATGTTTAGGCACGGACCTAATAATAAGATGATGACACTGCCGTTATTAAGAGCTTCGAAAGGTCGTATGCAAAAGTTAAGTATTTAATAAGTAATTGGTTATGGCTCCACAGCTAGCCGATGTTTAATAATAAACTATGCTTAACAACTTTTAAGTTTTAGTAAATTTCACGCGAATAGAACTCAGTAGGTACTGAGTTGGAAAATTACTTGTAAAGTTAATAGTTGTATTACTTTACGTTTTAAGGGAAGAAATTAATTGAAAGTTTTTATAGACGCATTTCTCATATGCTAAACATCGTAAAAAGCATAATAAAATTTAGTTTAATACAATGCTTTTTAAAATATGCGAGAATTTTTGTTATTAATTTTGTCATACATAGGACGTTTTAATTTACCTAAGGGACGATGTATTCAATTACATCATTCTACGGTAATTAGCTATTAACTTTATAACTCAAACCTTTAATCACCAATCTTCTCCTCAACATTAATCTGTAATATTATTTATCTATATTTATATGTGTGTTTGTCCCTTCCAGCGCACATTACCGGGTTTCCTGAATCAAAAACAAGCGCTCAGTTCTTGCACCTGAGAAATCTTTTAAAAGGTTCGGTTCTTACCTTGAAGTTACTTGGATGTTTATATTAAAACAATACCATTTTAACTAACTTTAATAACAATTTACCAAGATATGTTTGCGTGTGAAATAATACTTTTTACGAGTGGCTTGTACAGTCTGTTCGCAAAGATAGTGTCGGTATTTACCCGTATTCACAAACGTTACTGTGCAGCCTCACAGTGCGCTCGAACGCACAGGGTACAGAAAACGTATTCATAAACAACACTTGAGGGACGAACGACACTATGCGCTCATTATAATGAACGCACAGATAAAGTAGCTCGCTAGCTACTTTACGCTACGCATAGTGCGACAAAGCAACGCAATTATGTCAAACTGTTTACGGGTATATAGGTGTTTGTTGATTTGTGATACGCTGATTTGTTTTGATTAATTAATTGCGATGGATTACAGCAGGAAAGATGATTTTGATAATTATATCCTGGAGAGAATAAACGTGCAAAGAACGATTAGCACAAGAAGAGTGATACGTGACTTTCAAAATCCTTTTGATTATTACAGTGCCAATGAATTTAAAAGTCGCTATAGGTTTTCAAAAGATTCCGAATTCCGAAGAAGTAAATGGTAACTTCTTTGAACTGTAAGAAAACAACACGTGTTATTATTTGCACGAAATTGACAACGAAACAAACAGAAACATAAAATGTAATACTTACCATATTTTAGGTGATTTCGCATTCATTATAGGCAAGCAACTCGTATTCAAAATGAAAATAAAATAAAATTGTATAAGTAAACTATGTTTAGAATTCGAATGACAAAATAATATCTTAGTTGAGTGACGTTTAACTGTCATTCAATTCGACTGAAGTCGCGTCACAACGTTATCCAATCACGGCGCCCCATTCAATGCTATGTGTCCGCACAACAAAGAGTCCACTAAGTATTGTTTATGAAATGAACGGCCTGCCATGACGAACGCAGTGAGAAATATCTTACTTAGCATAGTGTTGCTGCCATACTTATGTAAGTATCGTTCGTGAATACGGGTGTTATTTTGCTTTTATTTTATTATTTTTATTGTGTTTGTTAAATAAATGTTTTTCTATTCCAAGGATAAAATAGAATACGATATTATTCTTATTGTGACTGTAATAAATATGAATATGAATAATAAGCACAAGTCAGGTAGCAAAGAACCTTTCACTACACCGCCGCCGCGCACAAAGTACCTAACTTTTTATGGCATAAACTCATTGAGTTACAATACCTATAGAGTCACAATCTCTAACTGACAATACTCAAAAAATGTCCGAGCGCCGTTCCATATACCTATATATTTTGATATTATATAGTTCAAAATGACATTTGCTCGAATTTAGACGTTAACCTGCTTGTACAATGTTCAAAGTCGCTCGTATGCAATGTCATCATCATTCACTCAAGGGCACGTTATCGCGGCGCCGCGCGGTCGGCGGTGAGTGATTTAGTTTGCTAATAAAATGAAAATTATTGAAATTTAAATGAAAACATGCACTGTGGATACATAAATACGTAAATTTGGTATGATACTTACCTAAAATATGAAACACCATCCTTTTTTCGCACGTGTCTGCTGTTATTTGGGCAGGAAATCACCGAACACTTTGGCATCGCGGACGTTGTACGAGGATTGTGGTCGCCTTACAACTAAACAAAAACTCTGCGCACTTCGCAGCGTGCGCCGAGTTTTGGCGCGGACATTTTATTTGTCTGTTTGTGACTCTATAGGTATTGTAACTCAATGCATAAACTCAATAAATTTAAGCGCGTGGGCTCTAACGCGTGTTGTAAACAACCAAGTCTCGGCTTCTCTTCGATAGCATAGAGTCACGTGGTAGAGCCATGCTGCAGCTTTATTATAGTCGTAGCACTAATGGGTCGGTTCGACCGGGGAAGGACCACACTTTCACAATACCAGCGTAAAATAAATGCTTTATGCTGCTGTGTTTCTTTTTTTTTTTTTATAGAAGAGGAGGCAAACGAGCATGCGGCTCACCTGATGTTAAGTGACTACCGCCGCCCATGATCAACCGCAACACCAGGAGAATTGCGGGTGCGTTGCCGGCCCTTTAGAAAGGAGTAAGCTCTTTTATTGAAGGTCCCCATGTCGTATCGGTCCGGAAAAATCGCCGGTGGTAAACTATTCCACAGAGAGGTTGTACGTGGAAGAAAACTCCTTGTGAAACGTACAGTGGTGGACCGCCAAGCATCCAGATGGTGTGGAATGTATCGAGACGTTTGTCGTGTAGTGCGTTCACGAAATTTGGCGGCTGGGATTAATCCGAACAATTCCTCAGAGCACTCCCCGTGATAGATGCGATAAAATACGCAAAGAGATGCAACATTTCTTCGCAGCGCCAGTGAATCGAGCCGATCGGAAAGCACTCGGTCGTCGACGATTCGAGCCGCTCTGCGCTGGATGCGGTCAAGTGGAAGGAGCTGGTACTGGGGAGCCCCAGCCCAGAGATGGGAACAGTATTCCATGTGTGGCCGAACCTGCGCCTTGTAAAGTTGCAGGCGGTGTGCCGGCATGAAATACTGTCCCGCTCTGCTGAGCACGCCAAGCTTTTTAGAGGCCAATTTGGCCTTCCCTTCCAAGTGACCACGAAACTGCACGTTACTCGATATGTCGACGCCGAGGATTCCGATACTGGCTGAGGCAACAAGGGGAGTGCCTTGAAACTGAGGGGATACGACAAAGGGGTTCTTTTTAGCGGTTAACGCGCAAACTTGTGTCTTCTGGGGGTTAAACTGGACTAGATTTAGTCGTCCCCAATCCGAGACTCTGTTCAGCAAAGACTCGACTTCAGACACAAGTTTGTCCCGGCACTCGGAGACGTTTTCCCGAGAAATATTGGCTCGGCCGGTGTAAAGAGCATCACCAGTGCTGTCATCCGCATAGCAATGAATGTTACGGGTATCCAACATATCATTGATATGCAGAAGAAACAGCGTTGGCGATAGCACGCAGCCCTGTGGAACACCAGCATTAATAGGCTTGCAATCGGAGCTAGCACCGTCTACAACGACCTTGATGCTCCGATCTGCAAGAAAGCTGGTGATCCAATCGCACAATTTCTCGGGAAGCCCATAGGAAGGGAGCTTCGAAAGAAGCGCTTTGTGCCAAACCCGATCGAAGGCTGGAAGTCCAAACTAACGGCCAATGCCTCCCCCTTGAACTCTACTGCCTCCACCTATCTGTGAGTGAGGTAGACCAAAAGATCACCAGCTGACCGACCACGGCGAAAACCGTATTGGCGGTCACTAATCAGCTGGTGATCCTCAAGGTACCTCATGAGCTGGCAGTTTACAATGGACTCCATTGTTTTGGAGAACAAGGAGGTGATGGCGATTGGCCGGTAGTTGGACGAGTCTGAGCGGTCGCCTTTTTTAGGGATCGGGTGGACGAAAGCCGTCTTCCATGATTTTGGGACTACGCCTAGGGAGTAGGAGTACCGGAAAAGACGCGTTAAAACCGGTACCAACTCTGGAGCACACGTCCTCAGCACAATTTGGGGGATTCCGTCAGGCCCACTCGACTTGTGGATGTCCAGGGAGAGGAGTGCTTTGCGAACCGAGCGCTGTGTGAACTGCACTTCCGGCATGGAGCACTCACACCGCGGGATGGTCGGCGGCGTACTCCCCCCGTCATCGAGAGTCGAGTTAGACGCAAAGAAAGAGCCTAGAAGATCGGCTTTCTCCTTTGCAGTATGGGACAGTGAGTCGTCCTCCCTGTGCAGAGATGGAAGAGATGGCTGACAGAAATTCCCCTGGACAGCCTTGGCGAGAGACCAGAATTCACGGGTTCTAGAAGGAAGGCGAACTAGTTTCTCGCCAATTCTGCCTATGTGCTCTGACTTTGCCTTGGCAATGACTCTTTTGAAGGACCTAGAGGCGGAATTATACTTATTATATATATTCGTATGGTAAGTGTACAAAATCCTTTTGACTAGAATCGGGGCATTCCATTTTGGTCCTCAGGGGTGACAACACATTTGCATTTTGATTCCTTTGAGATTGAGGATAAATGTGGATGTCTATGCGCAACAGCATCAACTTAATGTGTTGTGTGTGGTGAACTCAATGTCACCCTTATTCTATAAAAAAAAAACTTTTTAACGCGTGTTGCAAACTATCAACTCAGGTTTTATCTCTTCTAATACGTAGTACACATATTACCTCAGTGGCTAGTATAACCTTTTCCCTTTTCGTATTCTTGTTGTTTTGGCTTTTTCTGCGGCGACATGCTCGTGACGGCTGATTGACGTGATCACTCCTAACACTAAAACCCTTTTTAACGTTGATTTTAGAAATACATTTCTACATTGTATACCTATCTAAAATTAGTTTTATTTCTAAAAACCAAGATAGCTTTTTGGTATATTTCTAATAGTTGTATGATATACCCCTCCATGGGAATGAATCCTAATACAGCATATGTAAAATAATTTTAATAAAATAGTTTTACTAAAAATAGTGCGGACATGCACTCTATAAATACTAGGAAAAAGCACAAGTTATATTTTCTACGGTGTAATTCCTTCATGGGGCAATGTAAACGCTTTTACAAAAGTCACTGAAAATATTCAAAACATATCTATTAAAAGGTTTAAAATAAGCCAAACTAGTAAGGGTTATTATACTACTAAAGATGATTGATAATAATCCCTGAGAATGAGGTGGTCGCTACCATGCTGTTTCTAAATGTTGTCATAACAAGTTTATAAATATCATATTGTAAGTTATGCTTTTTTTTAAAAGTCACGCTTAAATTCTTGCTGGTTCTTCCCAGGACATAGGTGTTTTCCGAACCAGTGGTGAAAGTAAAATATGACTTAAAAAACATATAATCAATATTGAATAAAATTTTACTACTAAATCACCTTCGCTCATGAACATCTGGTGGGCTGTGGTGAGTACCCATTTTACACTCTTATTCTATAAAAAAATGTGTTTCCCATGATTTACATGTACGACAATAGAATTACTCCAAATTATACCAATCGAAAGTATTAATTTTACTTTAGCCAATAAATTAATAGAACGTGTAAAAGTTTTTCAAAAATAAAAGTAAATCAAATTTGTAAATAAAACACAATGCTTGTAGGAAACTTGAAAAGCAAAAAAAAAGTTTGATTCATGTAAACAAAGTGCAAATTTAATTAATTAAGAGCGACTTCACGTATGTAGATGTTAATGACGCGGTCGAGAGCTAATTAGAATGCCCACTGTCCGCTCCGCCTCCTTTAGTCGGATTTAGCAAGCTGTTTTCTCGACGTCCATTGCCATGTTAGTGTTGATTTGTTTTGTATTTCCAGAGCTAATTACATCAATCCATTCATTTTATTACAGCCAGTAAAAATCAGCTGCTGAACGTCAGCCCCCCCCCCCCCCTCCAGACTGCTTCATAGCGTTTGCCTTTTGTTCAATTTACACTAAGTAATGCAGCTCATCATTGGATTGTTTACCTGTGGCACCTCTTACGACACCTACGGGGGATGACTTGGGGTAGTTTATATTCTTACACCGTCACTACGTGTTTAGTCGAAACACTGTCACTAGAGATCATTAGAGAACTTTATTACATCTCCGTCAGCTTCAAGAGATGTATTACACGCCTATTACAGTTTATCAATATCTTATGTCGAATTATGAAAGCTATCATTCCTAATAAAAATATATTTCATGAAAATTCGAATTTTTATTACACACAAAAATTCATGTTCTCCTATCAAACGGAAAATCTAATCTTAAGATGACGTTATTTTTCGTGGTGTCACAAGCACTTTGATTTAAGGTGATAGAGACACCACGAGACATACGGTATCTTAATATTGAACAGCGTGTGAGTATTTGGGTAATAGTCTTATACAGGATGGCCCAAAAGTCGTGGATCAAACGCAACTAGGGGTTAGATGGGGTCATCAGCTGCAAAAAGTTGTTCTACGGGAGGTCCTTAAAGTCAACCCCTGCAGAGTTATAATTTATTTTGTGTTTTTATGAGAAAATTGACTTTTTTTAACTAATTCTTATTAGAATGCCAAAAAATAAATATCCTCTATCTTTTTTATAATTTTCAATAGATTGGTACTGATGAGTCCTTGCGTTAGACATGCTATTTATGGTTGTTTATTGGGTGTGTTGAAGATAATGTTAAGTTTTACGATTATTATTTTTCTCAAATCATAACTTTTTATTTACTTCGGACCCCACTGTGAAAAAAAAATACTCTACCGAAAAGTGACCTTGTATTACAAGTTTTGGCGCATTTAATAGGGATTCTGAAAAGGTATTACACATGGTTATGTGTGGTTTTGATATCTTTTTAGGATGATTATTCATGGCAAGGCCAAAGTTAACCCAACCATAAAACTCGGTTAGGCTTATTTAAAAATAAACTAGAATTAATACAATTAATGACAAAGACTCTCTGCCTCTCTTTTACACTAACTATTTAATCCTTTGTCAGTAAAAGGCCGGTTGGCCCGTCAGTTCAGGTAGCGATATCTTTTCTAGGAAACAAAAGGCTGGGCTGGCAGGGGCGGGGGCTGGGGGATGCGCGTGAGCATGTTTCTTTAGAATGTTTAGTGTTCTTTAGTAACTCGCTTCCTGCCTGTGGGTACGCACGTGTTCTTTTTCTCGGTTTTACGACGACTTGTGACCAGTTTCTTTCCTTTGACCTACGCTTTGTTTTTCGGACTTGTGATAGATTGCCTACCTGTGACCAGTGCTGTGTGAATCGGACGGATTGGCTACAAAAGTGGACAGATGGCTGCTGCGAGGAGAGAATACACCCAACGGGAGTATGCAGAAATGCATTACCTGTATGGCTTTTGCGACGGTAATGCCCGGGCTGCTGCCAGGGAATATCGTCAACGCTACCCTAACCGTGATCGTTTTCCGGATTACAGGGTCTTTATGCGCGTACATAATTCGTACATGGAGGGAGTCTTACCCGGTCAGCATGCTATGAGAGCAGGCAGACCAGTGATGCAATTTGAAAATGAAGATGAAGTGCTGAGAGAATTAAGATTGGATCCTAGTATAAGTCAACGCCAAATATCCAGTAATATCGGGATTCCAAGATCGACGGTGCAACGTGTCATTAACAGAAAAAAATATCACGCCTACCACGTGCAAAGGGTGCAAGCTTTGCTGCCCGGTGACTATGAACCTAGAGTGCGGTTTTGTAGAGAGATGCTAAGATATCACAGAGAAGATCCGCAGTTCTTTAACAAGGTTTTATGGACGGATGAGTCAACTTTTAGAAGAATGGGAGTATTCAATATCCACAATCTACATTTTTACTCCAGAGTAAACCCCCATATCATAAGAAATGATCGATTCCAGAATCTGTTTGGTATTAACATGTGGGCTGGTATAATTGGCCAGCAGTTGGTGCTGCATGAAATGCCAGCAAGGCTGAATGGTGCTCAGTATTTAAATTTTTTGCAAAATAATTTAAACCATATTCTTAACGAAGCTGAAGTTCCAGAAGAAAGAATAGCAGAAATGTGGCTGCAACATGATGGCGCCCCGCCTCACTACGCTCGAGCAGTCAGAGATCATTTGAACGAGCGCTTCCCCAACCGGTGGATTGGTCGAGGCGGACATGTTGCGTGGCCACCCCGGTCGCCCGATTTAAATCCATTAGATTTTTTTCTTTGGGGCTATTTTAAAGAAATAGTTTACCAAGGAGAGAACAATAGCGAACAAGAACTACGACAAAAGCTCGAGTTTGCTAGAGTACAAGTAACTAACAACAGAAGTGCATTCCGTAGGTTACGTAGGAATTTTATTAGACGGTGCAGATTATGTATTATGGTCAGAGGCAGGAATTTTGAGCATTTATTGTAAAATGTTTTGCTTAATAAAACAATTACACACAATCGTTGCTTTGTTTTTTCGTCCTAGAAAGATATTAGAGCCACTCATGGCCATGTGTAATACCTTTTCAGAATCCCTATTAAATGCGCCAAAACTTGTAATACAGGGTCACTTTTCGGTAGAGTATTTTTTTTTCACAGTGGGGTCCGAAGTAAATAAAAAGTTATGATTTGAGAAAAATAATAATCGTAAAACTTAACATTATCTTCAACACACCCAATAACAACCATAAATAGCATGTCTAACGCAAGGACTCATCAGTACCAATCTAGTGAAAATTATAAAAAAGATAGAGGATGTTTATTTTTTGGCATTCTAATAAGAATTAGTTAAAAAAAGCCAATTTTCTCATAAAAACACAAAATAAATTATAACTCTGCAGGGGTTGACTTTAAGGACCTCCCGTAGAACAACTTTTTGCAGCTGATGACCCC
This sequence comes from Parnassius smintheus behrii, assembly GCA_036936625.1. Lineage (NCBI taxonomy): Eukaryota > Metazoa > Arthropoda > Insecta > Lepidoptera > Papilionidae > Parnassius > Parnassius smintheus. The sequence continues at coordinate 1,509,566 of JAUPFT010000023.1, forward strand.
ATCTAACCCCTAGTTGCGTTTGATCCACGACTTTTGGGCCACCCTGTATAATTTAAGGGGGAGTTAGGGGATTGACTCGGAAGCAACACCTTAAGGTTATTCGTGATTTTAATGAGTACCATGAAAAAGAGAAATCTTTTGAAAGGTGAGTAACAATCACTAGATGCTAGGAATCCTTTGGTACCTGGGAATCCGTCTGGGTGGATATCATCCTCGCATCTCTTTCTGCCGCAGAGCAGCAGTGAGTGCGGTGCTATTTCGGTCTGATGGATAAAGAGAGCGAGCAAAATTTCGGGCTGTGAGTCGTTCCTCAGAGGTGACAAAACATCAATAGCCTTCTTTGTTTGAAGTTAGTTGCAGGTGTTTATGGACTGCAAAAGACACTTACCGTCAGCTGGACTGTAAGTTTATCCTTTATCACTTCAATTTTATAAAAACAATCGGAGTTAATTAAAATGTCCACTGAAACATCAGATACCACTAAATAGCATGTAGTAAAATGCTATAGCAACGATAAAATAATGATAAACACAGAGTTAAGCGCCGATATTCAATTAAATTATGAAAATAACAAAATATTAGCGTTCGTAATTAATGCTAAAGCGTAGACCGGATCAAAGTTTCCCGATCCAATGGAGTCTGTTAAATAATATGCAAATTAAAATTAAAATTTAGTCTGTATTTTTGCGAGGGAATTTAGGGTTCAGAGACACGTTTAACGAGTCATTTGATAAAGCTTTGTATTCTATACCTATATTTGACCTTTAGTTTTATCTACGGAACAGTGTTCTGCGGTACGAAGTAGATCTACCTACCCAGAATTTATAAAATATAATATATTATGTGTATGAATTTACGTTCCTAATTATCACAAAGTAACAAGTGGTAAAATTACTCTACTTACCGACTTCAATATAAATAAAATGAGAACATCGTCAATTAATACGAAGTAAATTAAATACGCATTATTAAGGATAACCAAAAGCTACTGCTCAGATCTTGGTCAAATTTATATGGGACCACAAGGACTTTAAAATCAGTTCACCTAGAAAAAATTTCTGTGAGTTATACATATACAAAAATACAGTCGAATTGAGAATCTTACCTATTTTTAAGGTGGTTGAAAATGATCTTTTAGTAGACCCGGTAAAGGTCTTTTAGTGGACCTGGTATCTATATAACCAGACTTTCTATAGTATATGATACCACTACCACATATCACGTTTTAACAGAATACCAGCATAAAATAGGAGTGAAATATGATGAGTGTTTCATATAGTGAGTGTACAGAACCGTAAACCCTTTCTTCAATTGAGACATTCCATCTCAGGATTGACACCGCATCTGCATTTTGAGTCTTAATCGAGGATATATATAATCTATCTCTAAGGACCACAACATCCACTTAACGTCAGAGGGACCGTTTATTCTTTTTCACCGTTTTTTTTTTTATAAAAAAATGCGGCTGCCTTATCACCTGCTAAGCGTGGTAACTATGGCAAATATGCACTCTACGAGGGCGAAACCTACAGTTTTTAGAACTGGCCTCTTGTAAACGACATAATAAAAAAATAAATTCAATATCCAATATTATAGTGTATGTATTTTATTAATTTGTCATTTCTTTACGATTTGACGGCAAATTGAAAATTATCTGTGTCAGGTCAGCATGAATTTAACGCGAAAATTTTCGTACAATGACTTTTTATGACTTTCGATGACATTTAAGTCAACAAGTTAGTTATGATAGACTTCGATTGGACTTTTACGATGAAGCCCTATCTCGTGCCACTGTTTACAACTGATTTAGTGAGTTTAAACGTGGTCGCACTAATCTCACCGATGAACTGCGTGAGGGACAGCCTTCTATGGCGACAACTGAATATAACATCAGTGTTGTGCGGCGTTTGATAGAAACTGACAAAAGAGTGACATCATTAGATTCGGACAAGCTTAGGCCTCGGTATGAGTTAAGTGCACAAAATCCTCCATGAAAATTTGCGGTCAAGAAGCTTTGTGCCCGGTGGATACCTCATAATTTGAATTTGAGGCCCAAAAACTCCGTCGTGTTGATTGGTGTCGTGAAATGGTTCGAAGATTTAACGGAGGTGACTAAAAGCTGTGTTCGACATACTTACGAGTGACGAAAGCTGGATTTATTGTTATGATCCTGAAACTAATAGACAGTCTGCTGTCCGGGTGTTTCCTTCCGAGGAGTTTCCAACTAAAGCGAAGAGAGGTTGAAGCGTGCGAAAAAAGATCATGGCCCCGTTCTTCGGAAGAACAAGTCATTACGCAACAATTGTTTTAGAGGATCGAAAAACAGTTACCGCAGAGTGGTTCACTAACAACTGTTTGCTATTTTTCTTGGAAAAAGTTAGGGATAAAACGACCTCGCAGTAGGATCCTCCTTCACTACGACAATGCCTCACCGCACACTGCCAAGCAAACAATCGACTAATTGGCGATCTCAGACGTGAAATTACTGGGTCACCCTCACTATAGCCTCGATCTTGCGATTTTTATTTATTTCCGAAAATAAAGGAAAAACTTTGAGTAAAACGTTTTATGGATGCCGAGGAAGTGCCAATGGCTGTGTTTCAAAATGCCATCGAAGAGACCCTTATGGACGAGTGGGCAAAGTGCTTTTCGCTGTGGTTCCATCGGATTTAGCGATATATTGATTTAAATGGGCGCTTTTTTGAAAAGATATAATAAAACTAATAACTTGCTACTTTGTTCAGTTTTTGATTTTCTAAGAACTCTCGTATGAGACAATATTTGGGAATACCTATGTTGAACAGGTAACTTAATAGCACGATGAACGAAAAAAGTTATCGAAGCGACGTCTAAGTTTTGCGACGACTACGGTCACTAACTACACAACTACACAACGTCTGAAGAAGGCTACATGGGTTCTTTGCGTGCGTAAAAGAAAAAAAGTGCAAACCTAAAAACACAGTGTACAAAATTAAGTCACAGGAATATAACAATGCTTGCACACACTCAAGCCTGATTGAATGTTACATATTAATAATGCTTTATTTGTGCGAGCGCGCGTGCCCGTGTTAGCGGAATAAAGAACCCGAAGGTGAGTAAATATTAAATGGAAGGCTGCCTAAAATTTTCCGTTACAAATGTTAATACAGCTTTACTGCGTATATGAATATGTAAGAGGATTTTCTTCACGCCTCTCGTTCTTAACGAATAAGCAGATAATTTACGAGTGACTTCAAACGTGTTTATGTAAATGATGTGGTCGAGTATTAGACTGATCTAGCAGGAAGCTCTACCGCGTATTACATTTTAGTACGACAAAAGAAACTGTCCACCGTTGAATGTGAGTCATAATTGACAGAAGGATTGGCAAGTGTACTGACTAAACGTTTCGCACTCCTGATGATATTCCTCGTCACTACAAGTTTTTTTTAAATAGAATAAGGGTGACAAATGAGCATGCTATTGGTGGTTATTAGATATCTACGTCTATTGTCAATTAAAAATCAAAATTCAGATGCGTTGTCATACTTGTGGACTAAGATGGATTGCCTCGTTTCCAGTAAAAAGGGTCTCTGGTTCTCTACACTCATCATACGAAACACAGATATGAGGCATTCAATCAACACATTTGCATTTTGATTCTTAAATTGAGAAGATGTCTACGGGCCACAGCATCCACTTTCCATTTGATGGACTACGTGTTCGTTTGTCAATCTTATTTTATAAAAAAAAAAACAATTACCAAATTAAATTAAACGGATATAAAATATAACAAAAAATGTGGTAAGCAACAACACAGACCACACAAAAAACACAGACCACATATAACATATAACAAAAAAAAACAATTGTTTTCCCATTTTGTTGTTTTGTGCAGGAATAAAGCATTTTTACATTTCGGTAAACAATTATTTTGGCCGGAAAAAGGTCAAATATACATAACGTTCGGAAAGTGACCCTCTGCTGGATTATAGAGCGATTTTTATATGTATACCCTTTTGTTTCAAAACGTTTCCTTTTCGAATGTGAACATTAATATATGACTCATATCGCGTAGGTCGGGCCGGGACGTCGGCTATTGCGTACTGGGAAGAGATGGGTATGTCGTTTTGCGTCGAGTTTGCGTAAGGTTGAGGTTGCATCGAGGTGTTCACACCATAATACTACTAAACTTTAATAACTTTTAAAGTGATAAAGTTTTATTTGTAATGAGTTAATGATTTGAATAAGTAGTTGTTTGATAATGTAAATAAGTTTGACCTGTTTGACTTCAAACTTTGAAGTTCAAACTGTGTCTCTTTTTGCGAGTAGATTACTTGGTAGATCTGAACGAAGAAACAAAATTAAAGCTTTTTCATTTCGCTAGATTTTGATAGATTTCGGATAAATGTACAGTTACTTGAAAGTACCTGTACATTTATCGGTTTAGAGGAATATGATAAACAATTCGCATTATTTCTGTCAAAATTATAGCTTTGATGAACAAAATTATAATAATATTACCGAGCTAAAAATTTTTATATTTCTTTTTAATAGAATAAGGTTGACAATCGAGCATATAGTCCACTTGATTGCCACTGGATCTATGACCCATAGATATCTACGTCTATCTACGATTAAGTATAAAAATGTAGATGCGGTAATTTTTGGGGACTAAGTAAGAATGTCTCGAAGTGCTCTCGAAGATCTCCGATTCTCTTCACTCACCATACGAAACAGAGTATTATTACGCTGGTATTCTGTGAGAGTGTGGTCCTAGCTCAGTCGAGCCAATTTATTAGTGCTGCAACCATAATATAGCTGCGTCGTGGTTCGACCTGATCCAATTTTTTTTGTATCATATAAATTTGTATAAATATATAAGAAATATTTGATAAAGGGACAGTTAATATAAATTATTAATTTAATCTTAATGTGTCATCAACCTAAATTTGCCAACTAATGTGACATGTAACAGATTGTGCGAGTCCAGGTACGTTGAATTTTTTAAACATCCACCTTGCTTCTATAGGGGTTTTTATCAAGCTACGATTGCATTTTGAAAATAAAATTAATTTTATATAAGGATTTTTCATCCAAAGTGGTGATCATAATAAAACAAAAAAGTTTAAAGTTGAAAGTAATGTATTCTTGCCAAATAATATATTAACATCTTAATTATTTGACAACGTATTAAAGCAGTTTTTGTGGTAAAAGTTAGGCCTACTTCGGGGGGTAATTCAACTATCACTCTTAAAACATTGTTAAGAATATATAGTCATGTTACTGAGAAGACATACTTTTAAGGCTGTCATAAAAATAATTTGAACGCTAAAACAACATAGGATGGTCTAATTTTAAGCTTTTAATTTTCTCCATGCATAAGGTAAACGTTAGAAATTAATCTATAACTTACACATTCGTATGGATAAAGGTACACTGAATGAGACCCAACAAATATTTCGTCAAATGCTGTAGTTATTGAAGCCAATAAACGTAGGTGTCATTTGATCATTGGGCATTGGGGATGAGTTCTGCTGGTATAGGTACTTTGAGAACATTGTCCTTCCCCAGTCAGGCCGACCCATTTCTGCTGCAACCATAATATAACTTCAGCGTGGCTCTACCACTTTAAGTATAACATAATTTAATAAAAAATATGCAGCTTTATATAAATATATAAAAACGCAATGTTGGCAACCCTATTTACAGGCGACCTGTCGGAAGCTCGCAGCGTTAAATATCATTTGAAATGAAAATTAATTAAAATTGTGTTACTGCCTTTATGAAATCATATGTCCTCGTAGGGTACACTTGTTATTTTAATATAACTTGGTTTTATATATTGCTTAGTTACGTTAATTATTTTTAAGATATTTATTTGATTTGTGTTGGGTATTATGTTAACGAGTAACTAGCTTTTTCTCGCGACTTCGCCCGCGTGCTGCTTAGTGTTTTATTGTTATGCACGGAAACCTATTCTTTTTCTAAAATAAAAGTACCCCTTATAACATCAGCTATCTGTCAGTGAAAGTCCCGTCAAAATCTGCCAAGCCGTTTAGGAGATTAGCCGGAACAAACAGACAAACATTTTAAAAATTGTGTTTTTGTTATAGGTATTGTACGTGTATATACTTTCATATACATTTAGTTAAAAACTGTTATTTTTACAATACAAATAGACACTTCAATTTTATTTATTTGATTAGATGATTTAGGAATGCTATATAAAATTACAAATAAACATTTGTATGTTAAAAACTGTTCAACTGTAAATTTCATTATCATTTATGAAATTCAATTTAATTTCATTTATGAAATTTATTATTATATTTTCATAAATTACGTTTTACATAGCAAAATTTATTAAAGTAAATTTTGTGACATTTGAATGTATTACAAAAATTAAAAGCCATGCCTACACTAACAAACTTAATTTCACTACGTATCATGCCAACAAATTCACCAGTCAATACATTTTATGAAGCTTAAAGCTTACTCTAAATTTTGACCCAAGTTGGTCTAGGTCCAGGGAATATAGGTCCCGTATTATAAAGGACGTATAAATAAATAACTAAACTTAATGTGCCAATTATGTGTTAGGTACTTACATAGTGTTACGAGCTTGAGGTTCGTGACAATAAAAATTGCCGATAGAATTACCTAAATTAACACTTTAATTTACTTTACACAAATTAAAACTTAAAACACTAATAATTAAACACACTAATTAACTTTATTCCGTTCCGAAGCTTCGCTTGTCTTGCCAAATCAACACTACCTCGATCGCATCTTGCAGCGCCTATTTATATAAATTAGCAAAATATCCAGAATGTTCAAGTAAACACGCGCAAGGTACCGAGAGTTCGAGTTTTAAACTTCAAGAAGTTTAGTTCTTCGGTTCGAGACTAGATGGCGCTAGTGCGCCGATTTGAGCGCGTAACACTGCCCCTCCTAAGACATGCTCGTCCCCAGCATTATCGGCCCCATAATAACGCGCCAAGCGATCCACATGGACGATCTTAGGAGTCCCTCTTGCGCCTTTTGTAACGGCTCCGCAATGTCAAGGGATGTCCTATCCCGTGGTGCACCAACATTGTACAATTTCGATGCTCCTCTACTCCGTGTCTGAGGTCCCCTCACAGCCGCACAACTTGTACACGTACGACACCAATCCTGGACATCGTCACGATAATGGACCCAGTAAAACTGTTCTCGGACCTTCAGTAGAGTTCGTTTAACTCCCAGATGGACTCTTGAACGACTATTATGGCACAGCTGTAAAACATTCGGCACTTTAGCTTTAGGGACAACCATTTTCAAACGACAGCTGTCTCCTCGACCATTGTCCCATTTACGGCACAGGACTCCATCCTGAAGCAGCAAGCTATCCCATTGGGCCCAATAGCTTTTCGTGGTTGAACTCATCGCTGAGACGTCCCTTCACTTAGGCTTGGTAGCACGGGCCTTCATCCATCCCAGAATCGGCTTGATGTCCGGATCTTTCTGCTGTGCATGTCGTAGGCTGTCCTTCCACCCGTTGCTGAGGTGGTCTGTCCTGAGCATCCTCACGGATACAACTTCCTTACTCTCTTGCCTACTACAATGGTTTGCATCTTCAGCACAAGGTCTTCTTGACAATGCATCTGCGTTGCCGTGAGATTTCCCGCTGCAGTGTCTGATAGTAAAGTCGTATTCCTGCTGCTGCTGGGCGGTGCTGTTAGCCGCACTTCCTTTCTGAGACCGTTCGCCTTCCCTTCCTAGGGTGTGCTTAGGGCAGCTGGATCGAAGATGGCCCTTTTCCCCACAGCCATAGCACCTTGGCCTGTATCCTTTGTTGCGGTCGCGAACTGTAGCTGCTGCAACCTCCCTGACGCGATAGGAACGATGATCCTGCCGCACGGCTTCCACTTCCAGTGCATGGGCCAAGGCGTCCTTAAGCGTCTCGTGGTGCCCGAGCCTCACAGCAGCTCTGACTTCCAGGTCGCGGATGCCGTCGATGAACGTCTGCACCAGGTTCCCTTCAATGAGCGCAGGTACAGACTGGTATGCTTTTCGAACCATCTTCTCCACCTCAAGGGCCCACTGCTGCAGGTTTTCGTTGCTGCGTTGCACGCGATCTTTAAGCTGTGCGCGAAAGACGTGTTCCAGGTGAGCGTCACCATATCTCGCTTCCAATGCCTCAAGGAGCTGCTCGTAGGTCACTTTCTTACCGAGAGCTTCCAACACGGTTAAGGCTTGGTCGCGCAGGCCTAAGGTGAGTGCAGTCATGGCCTTTCTTTTATTCCAGCCGTTTGCCTCCATGACGGCCTCGAACTGGATTTTGTAGGCCGACCAGGAAGAAGTCCCGTCGAATGGTGGTAACATGAACCCACGTAGCGAAGGTGTAGTAGCTACTGCGGGGGCTGCAATTCCATCTCCAAGTTTGAGGTCGTCCAGCGTTTTCTTCACGTCAGCCATTACGTTGTCAACCCGATTGTTTACTTGGTCGATTCGGGTTTCGGCCTCCAACAGGCGGTTGTCATGTTGAGCAACCTTATCCTTCACCTCCCGTATCTCTTTTCCGAAGATAGCGTGAAGGTCCTTCATGAGGAGCATCTGCTCTTCCTTATCGCGTTGGAGTTGATCTTCTAAACGACGGGCATGTTCCTCCTGCCGGCGGGCCTGTTCCTCTTGTTGGCGGACCTGTTCCTCCTGTCGGCGGCCCTGTTCATCCTGTCCGCCCCGCAGCTGCTCTTCCAACCGACGGACCTGTTCCTCCTGTCGGCGAGCCTGCTCCTCCTGTCGACGAGCCTGCTCCTGCAGCATCACCATCAGAGCACCTAAGTCAGGTGCTGCAGATGTAGGAGCTACCGACGGGCCTGCAGCCGGTGGCTGGCCCTCCGAAATCTGCGGCGTTGCACCACCAAATCTTTGTTGGTCCGTCTCCTGCTGGCGTTGACTTCGGGTACGGACACCCTCCGTTTCCTCCTTAGGTAAAATCGGCATGATTTTATATCACTTCTGACACCAATTGTTACGAGCTTGAGGTTCGTGACAATAAAAATTGCCGATAGAATTACCTAAATTAACACTTTAATTTACTTTACACAAATTAAAACTTAAAACACTAATAATTAAACACACTAATTCACTTTATTCCGCTCCGAAGCTTCGCTTGTCTCGCCAAATCAACACTACCTCGATCGCATCTTGCAGCGCCTATTTATATAAATTAGCAAAATATCCAGAATGTTCAAGTAAACACGCGCAAGGTACCGAGAGTTCGAGTTTTAAACTTCAAGAAGTTTAGTTCTTCGGTTCGAGACTAGATGGCGCTAGTGCGCCGATTTGAGCGCGTAACAATAGCATATGTAGTACGGGCTAGCCACCTATTACTTCTTTCATAATTTGCAATCTAAACCAACATTTTTGGCGAAACGTGGTCAGAGTAGATCGATTCTCTTTAGACTATAACTTAATGTGCCTGCAGCAAGGAAAATTGAATTAGAAATATAATGAAATATTTTATTCGTAAACAATGAATGTGTGTTACGAGTACTGCTTGCTCGTTTGTCACTCCTATTCTATATTAAAGAAAAATAAATTAGTCAACACTAATTCTGTTTGTTTTTCCAGTGACTGCCCTCCGGGAACACTGGGATGAGGCGAATGCACGTGTGCTCCAACGCAAAGCGCAGCTTGACGCCATGCTCGGCGACTCGCAGCGATATGAAGCGAGGCGACGAGACGCTGACGCGTGGCTTTCTCGTATGGAGGCGCGACTGGCCGCCATGACACCTCCAGGACATACCGCCGATGTCCTGGAAATGCAACTTAGAGAGCAAAAGGTAATTTTTGATATTGTTTTAAATATTATACTACGTGATATGTGGATTTACGGTCACAGTATTATATCTTGCACCTTTAACACTTCTGCCCGTCGTAGTGATTTGCGTCTGAAGTGAGCTAGATGTTTTTATCTGTATCTATCGGAGATTTTAGGGAAAGTTAAATTTAAATTATATTTATTTAAAATTAGTCTTTACAAAGCCAAGAGAGCTACACCATCGCTTCAATAGGTCATTATTGCTGGAGATCGTGAAAGAAAAAGCGCCAAGAAACAAACATTAGACTATTTTGCACTCAACAGGTGCAATTTAACCTTAAGAAATATATAGGCAAATAAAAACGTCTAAGGAAGCTCATTATTTTCATTTGCGATGTTGCATTTTATATTGTTGCTTTTTACGACACTACGGCAAGAAAGTAATCTCAGTCTTACAACACTTGCATTCACGGATTTAATATAATAGAAGAAAAAGTATGAATATCAACAAGACTTGTTACGAGTATATACTATTGAACACTAGCGATCCGCCCCTTTTTCTCACTGGAGAGTTCTGGATCTCCACGACAGCGCCAGCTGCCGGGTCCAATTGTGAATCTAAACCATTCAGGGACGCACACAAAAAATTTCATTAAAATCTTTCGAGTTTTAGCGTGACTAACGGACAGCTACTGATTTTTATATATAGATGAGAAATTATTTTATTCTGTTCTACTGGAGAACATTAAATCTCAGATATTCTTAATAAAAGTTTACTGCATATACATTATAACTCTTTTAATTATGATTTCGATTTAAAACCGTAGGTAGAAAGCATACAATTTAAATAGAAAAGGCGTTCTCAAACGAAAATATTTAGTTTCAATCTGCTCATTCAGCTCTTTTCAATTTAACCTCGCGAGCGTTGTTGAATCTCATAATAGTCGTTTAATTTATGCTATTTTATACTCGTCTACGAACGCCCTACTAAGATAGGGTTGCCACACTAATGATTAAATGTGTAACGCTATGCATCATTCGAGATCGTCAGAAATTAGGCAAACAAAATTTCCAGATATGGCAGGAGATAAAGAATCAAATTACTCTCTTTGTTGTTCTGCAAACGGATTAACCACGGTTAGCCTCTCGGGACTGGAAGTTCATGACCACTCCGGTGTTAAATATAGAGGCAATACTTCTCGATACCACCTCATCCACTGAAATCATTCCCTTTTCATCTAACTTCTTCGACTCTTATTCCATTATATTTATTCACGGTTAATCTAAACAATAAGCGTAACTACATTTGTCGCTTGTGTATTTTAAAGCAAGTTAGCCATCGCAGTGATTACAAGCAATCACTTCACTAACAACACAGGAAAATATGTAAATAATGACCTCGAGGCAAAATTTCGGTCACGGCGGCCAGTCTCAACGGAGACTATCTGCGCAGGATTTGAGTATAGTGAACGAGTGAGTGAGTAAGCGCACATGCATTCTTTATTCTCTCATTCCCTTAGCCTGATGGAACGGCAATCCGTCATGACCGAAGCGAATTTGGCGTAGGACCAACGGGTACAAGTGCTTTCCAAGTCGGGTGAGACACCGTCTCCTTCTTGCCACCGAACTGCTGCTAGGAATTCCTTGATAGAAAAACTAATTTTGACCAGGAATTCAAGCCTGACTGCACGACCACATACATAAAAATAAGTCAAATTATAAATTTAATAGCTGTGTATATACTAATAGCCGTGTTGTATACAATATACGAGTAATAGTTGTGATATATTCACAACTATTATATTTGCTTGCCTACGGCAACCCTGAATTATAACAAGATGGAAATGCTCTCATTCGCGTAATTGTTCCCATTTATTGAGTCACCTTAAACACTAGGTTTTATAACCTTAACGACCTATGGAACGAGCTATGGAAGCTCCATAATTAATAACTGCGGTAATTTCTAAATTATTTTATCTCGGATTTTACAAGGTAACATCTTATTCTTGTCTTCATTTTGTTGTTATTCCTTCGGGTCAGTCGCTTCAGGGCGTGGATTCCTTTGAATTGTATTGCTAGGTACCTTTAATATTAACATTTAGCTCAGACCTTCATTTTATTTCTTCTTGTCGGTAGTCGCTTCAGGGCGAGGTTTCCTTTGAATCGTATTTCTCTGTATTCCAAATATTTTCCCTGAGCAATGTTATTTTACAGGCCAAAAAGAGTAATCAAAGGAAAATCTTTAAGTTGTAATATTGAAACATTTTTTGTATTAATGTTGTCTTTTTGAAAAATGTTCATGTTCTTTTCATCGACCAGTAAAAGGTTGTAGCTGTACATAGCGTGTGTGATGATTAAATTCCTCCCTACAGAATTTCCTTAATAGCCACGTTTACTAGGTGTATTGTCAATCTCAGTACGGACATCTTTTACTCTTGGCTTTCATTTTTTTTAGTACAATTGAAGTGACAAACTTACAGTCGACCTGATGGTTAGTGGCTACCGCAGTTCATACAACTTCAGACGAGCGCTTTGTTACCTCCGGAATCTAAGGTAGAATACCCCAGTCTGTAACTATACTAACTCAATGCCGTTCGGACTGGAACACATGAGTGCATGCATTGCTATTAGATGGGAGATATAGCTTAGAAGGTGGTACCTAAGATGGACTCCCAGGCAGAAAACAAGTTCAGCCACCTACAATAAGTCTTAAAAACATTACAGACGATATATAATTAAAGAAAATAATTGCAAAACAATAGTAACAAGTCTTTTTAGCGCTAGCGAAGCCCAAGTTTAAAGTAAAAACATGCCTTGACGACGACTAATAAAGATCACAGAGCACGTCATAACTCTCCACAGAGCAGACGCTAAATCTAATTCGGATGTAGTAAAAAGAAACATGCAATAAAATTGTTAGCTACGTGGTTTATGAGCGTAAACAACTGTTCCGCACTCGACCAACAATAATGGAACCGACGCGACGCGAGCTAAAATTACTGTTGTACTGTCGCGCATATACGAGGTGTGTTCAAAAAGTAAGGTGACTTTATATTTTTATGAAAAACTATTTATTTATTCATCAATATTTATGTTGTCCCCTTCAAAGTAATCCCCCTCAGATATAATACACTTGTGCCAACGCTTTTTCCAATCGTCAAAGCATTTCTGAAAATCACTTTCTGGTATAGCCTTCAGCTCTTTCAGCGATGCAGTTTTTATCTCTTCAATCGTTGCAAATCTTCGTCCTTTCATAGGTCTCTTCAGTTTTGGGAACAGGAAAAAGTCACGTGGGGCCAAATCCGGTGAATATGGTGGCTGAGGCATGACTGTAGTGTTGTTTTTGGTCCAAAAACCTCTCACAAGCAACGATGAGTGAGCAGGTGCATTATCGTGATGCAAAAACCATGAATTGTTTACCCACAATTCGGGACGTTTCTTACGTATTGCTTCTCGCAAATGGCGCATAACTTCAAGGTAATACTCCTTATTGACCGTACGACCTTGTGGCAAGAACTCATGATGCACCACACCCTACAGTCGAAGAAAACTGTAAGCAAAACCTTCACATTTGATCGAACTTGGCGTGCTTTTTTTGGTCTTGGTGATTCAGTGTGCTTCCACTGGGACGATTGAGTCTTAGTTTCGACGTCATAACCGTATACCCATGTTTCGTCACCTGTTATGACCCTTTTGAGCAAATCTGGGTCGTTGTTGACATCATCCAATAGCTCTTGAGCCATTGTCATGCGATGGTTCTTTTGGTCGAAATTGAGCAATTTTGGAACAAATTTCGCTAACACACGTTTCATGCCCAAAATATCCGAAAAAATTTCATGGCAAGAGCCAACCGATATGCCAACATCCTCCGCAACTTCTCTGATAGTGATTCGACGATTTTCCAAAACAATTTTCTTCACTATTTCAACGTTTTCATCGGTTGTTGACGTCCTGGGGCGTCCAGAGCGAGGTTCGTCATTGGCATCTTCTCGGCCATCTTGAAAGAGCTTGTACCACTTATAAACGTTTTTTTTACTAAGAGTAGACTCACCGTATGCCACTGTCAACATTTCAAGTGTTTTGGAGCACTTAATTCCATTTTTTACACAAAATTTGATGCAAATTCTTTGATCCATTTTTTTTGATAGAAGAAAATCGCCGAGCACACCAAACGTACCAAACGTACGTCTGACCATTGTAACTGTCAAAAATAAACTAAACATGCTATACACTTCAAACTTGAAACATATGCTCAGGACATGTGTACCAACGCAACAAAATACAAAAATCGAAAATCGAATGTGCGTTGCCCGCGAAATTCAAAAAGTCACCTTACTTTTTGAACACACCTCGTATGTATATACGTATTCTAAATCCTGGCTTACACTAGACTAGATCTATGATATCCACAAGAACTAATTATGTGATAAATTAATTTATTCCGCTTCCACACGGTACGTTAATTTGAGTTTACTTGTTCAATGAGGGCTAATAATATTTCGTTCACCCGATGTCGCTATAAGACAAGAAAAAGGTGACAGGCGAACACGCAGTCCACCTGACGGTAAACGGTTGCTGTGGCCCATAGACATCTACATCTATCCCCGATTACTGATTAAAATGCAGTTGCGTTGTCACCCGTGAGGACAAAGATGGAATGCCAATTACAAAATACAATTAATGTAGCTAAGGCTTAAATAATGTAATTTCATTGAGAAGTTAGTTTTTAATAAAAGTTTAACAGTTACAGGGTTCCATACCCAAAGGGTAACCAATGGACGTTATTAGTAAGACTCTGCTGTCCGTCCATCCGTCTGTCAGCGGGCTGTATCTCATAAACCATAACAAGTAGAAAGTGGAAATTCTGTTGCCAAAAAAGCCAAAAAAATAAAATAAATTAAAAATAGAGAGGAGTCCTTATATTTACGCGAACACTACACATTGAAATAATACTAGTTTTTACGGAATTTATCGCGTATATTTAACTTTTTAAATACCCGACGTTTCGAACGCTTTACAGCACTCATGGTCATTTCAATGGAGAGGACTCCCACTAGAAACGTGTTTGTTATGCTTTCTTTGCTCAAATAATGATTTCTTAAATTTACGCGAACACTACACATTGAATAAAACTAAATTTACGGATTTTATCGCGTTTATTTCACTACTTTTACTTATTTTTAATTCTCGACGTTTCGGGTGCTTTACAGCAACCATGGTCACGGGAGGGACTGAGATGTTTGACGTCCCAATGTCATAGTTAGTCCGGCTACCTTCAGTTTTTGAATATTAATTTTTGGTCCGATTTACGCAAAACGAGCTTATAGTATCATGAAGTCTTGCAGTGGTATGCTTAGGTTTGGGTTTAATTTTGTTAATTATAGGATCCCAAGCAGGTGGCAGCACCCATCCATCTTCTCTATTGAAATTTGGATGTTTTTTAATTTCAATAGCCTCGCGTATCATCCTTGGTAGGAATCGGTGTTCTTTTGCGAGAATTTGTGGTTTATCAAATCGAATGTAATGGTGGGGACGATCTTGAACATGTTCGCAGACTGCAGACTTCCCGGAGCGTCGGTGCTTCACGTCAGCTATATGTTCTTTCACGCGGGTTTTTATGGATCGTTTTGTTTGACCTATGTAAGAGAGACCACATTCACAATCTAACTTGTACACTCCTGCATCTTGTAGAGGGATATTACACTTGACGGATGGTAAAAATTGACTAATCTTCTTCGGCGGCTTGTAGTATGTTTTAATGGAAGCTCGCTTCAAGATGTAGCCAACCTTGTCTGTGACTCCTCTGACATATGGTAGTACAGCAGGTACACGCTCGACTGTGGCCGGCTTCACTCGGTCACTGTGACGTAGGCGCGGGACCCGAAGCTTGTTGTCTTGCAATACTTGCTTGACGTGCTGAAGTTCGGCGGCCAGATGCTTTCTGTCACAGATCCCTCGTGCTCTCTGAAACAAAGATTTACCCACGGTAGCTAACTGTGAAGGATGATGGTGAGATTCACCATTTAAATATCGGTTGGTATGGGTCTTTTTTCTATACACAGTGTGACCAATTGTGTTATTAGGATTTCGAATGACTAAAACATCTAAGAAAGCTAAAGAATTATATAAGGCAAATAATTCTTTAGCTTTCTTAGATGTTTTAGTCATTCGAAATCCTAATAACACAATTGGTCACACTGTGTATAGAAAAAAGACCCATACCAACCGATATTTAAATGGTGAATCTCACCATCATCCTTCACAGTTAGCTACCGTGGGTAAATCTTTGTTTCAGAGAGCACGAGGGATCTGTGACAGAAAGCATCTGGCCGCCGAACTTCAGCACGTCAAGCAAGTATTGCAAGACAACAAGCTTCGGGTCCCGCGCCTACGTCACAGTGACCGAGTGAAGCCGGCCACAGTCGAGCGTGTACCTGCTGTACTACCATATGTCAGAGGAGTCACAGACAAGGTTGGCTACATCTTGAAGCGAGCTTCCATTAAAACATACTACAAGCCGCCGAAGAAGATTAGTCAATTTTTACCATCCGTCAAGTGTAATATCCCTCTACAAGATGCAGGAGTGTACAAGTTAGATTGTGAATGTGGTCTCTCTTACATAGGTCAAACAAAACGATCCATAAAAACCCGCGTGAAAGAACATATAGCTGACGTGAAGCACCGACGCTCCAGGAAGTCTGCAGTCTGCGAATATGTTCAAGATCGTCCCCACCATTACATTCGATTTGATAAACCACAAATTCTCGCAAAAGAACACCGATTCCTACCAAGGATGATACGCGAGGCTATTGAAATTAAAAAACATCCAAATTTCAATAGAGAAGATGGATGGGTGCTGCCATCTGCTTGGGATCCTATAATTAACAAAATTAAACCCAAACCTAAGCATACCACTGCAAGACTTCATGATACTATAAGCTCGTTTTGCGTAAATCGGACCAAAAATTAATATTCAAAAACTGAAGGTAGCCGGACTAACTATGACATTGGGACGTCAAACATCTCAGTCCCTCCCGTGACCATGGTTGCTGTAAAGCACCCGAAACGTCGGGAATTAAAAATAAGTAAAAGTAGTGAAATAAACGCGATAAAATCCGTAAATTTAGTTTTATTCAATTCTTTGCTCAATCTTAATAATGGCAACAAGTAAACACTTGAAATGCTCACGGAGTTTCTACTGCTGTATTCTACCAGCATAGTACCTATCTACATGGTATAAAATCTTGTACAATGGTACAGAACGCTTCTGCGCGAGTCCGACTCGCACTTGGTCGGTTTTTAGATTATTATTTTAATTCCCAAAACAATTCCTAAGTGGTTTGCTCCTTATTTTTTGCATATTAATAAAAATTACTATCTTTAGAAATATCCGTAGTTTTTTTTGTTCATATATAATCTAATTAATATAAAATATAACTAACATATATAACTAACTGATTTACCACGTGCTCGGCGGTGAAGGAAAACATCGTGAGGAAACCTGCATGTCTGAGAAATAAGAACAAAAATATTTCGAAAACATGTGAAGTTCGCCAACTCGCATTGGGGCAGCGCGGCGGACTATTCCTTGCCCTAAAACCCTTTCAGAAATGAGAGGAGGCCTGTGCCCAGCAGTGGGACGTATATAGGCTGTACTTTACTTTTTTACTTTATAACTAACATTACAGAAATAAATAAAGACCCTTACATTTTCCTAACAAATTAACTTGCCCGCTATAAAATCTGTCAAATATTTCTCCTATGGATGCGCCGCCCTCGTGGCACAAAAAAGTCGTGGGCATCCACGATTGGTACTGAAGTTGTTCACTAAGTTGTTCACTATTGAAGTTATTCACTAAGTTGTTCACTATTGAAGTTATTCACTAAGTTGTTCACTATTGCAGTCGTTCCACGCGGAGGTGCACCAGTACAAGCACCAGATCGAGCTGTTCGGGCAGCTGACCCAGCGGTTGATCGCGGTGTACCGCAACGACGACACCACGCGCATCAAGCGCGCCACCGAATCAATCAATCATCGATACAATGAGCTAAACAACAGGTGAGAGATTTTTTATCATCTTTTGTTTTAAAGCGACACCGTGAAAAAATGCACCTCCTTTCATTGAATAGTATAAAGACTATGACACCACTAAGGAAAGTGAAATTATGATATAGGTAAATTCATGTCTTTATCTTAAATTTGATTGTTCAAAAACACGATTGTATAATTTTGACATAATTATTTGCGAAAACACCTCTAAAAATCACTATAGTTGAAATTACAACGAAATTACTTAATCTATATGCTTGGAAATCACTCAAATATATTCATAATTGACTTGCTCATTATTTTGATTACTTAAATCAATAATTTTTTAAAAATTATTTTAAAGTTTCTGAGAATTTCTAAGCGCTTTTAATCGTCGCGGGCGCTACGCTTTTTAGGGTTCCGTAGTCAACAAGGAACCCTTATAGTATCGCCATGTCTGTCTGTCCGTCTGTCCGTCCTCGCTTAATCTCTGTGACCGTTAGCACTAGAAAGCTGAAATTTGGTACCAATATGTGTATCAATCACGCCGACAAAGTGGTATAATAAAATTGGAAAAAAATGTTTTATTAGCGTAGCCCCCCTATATGTAAAAAGGGAAGTGATTTTTTTTTAATTTCAACCCTAACGTGTGATACATTGTTGGAAAGGTATTTAAAAATGAATAGGGGTTTCATAGGAAGATACTGAAATAATTTTTTGATAATGTCAATAATTTCGGAAATAATCGCTCCAAAAGTAAAAATGTGTCCCCCACCCCATTCTAACTTTTGAACCATAAGTTTAGAAAATATGAAAAAAATCTGAAAAGTAGAACTTTATAAGGACATTTTAGGAAAATAATTTTGAACTTGGATGGAAACAACAGTATCCACTACCGGGAGCAGTTGCAGGAGCGCGAAGCGCTGCTGGAGCGCGAACATAATGGATATCCACCTTTAAACTCATAAATGGGAATACTTATTGTGACGGACGGGAAACTACGGAACCCTACACTGAGCGTGGCCCGACACGCTCTTGGCCGGTTTTTAGACCTTATGACGTCGTTTTTTCAAGTTTTTATAGAAATTATGTATTCACTCGGATCAGTACGGCGATAGCCTTTTCGATGTGTCGTCTTAATGTCATCATCTTTACCGTTACAGACTGTTACACCACAGCTGAACGAAGGCCTCCCTCATAGGTTGCCTCATATAGGAGATATGCCATGGTCGCAACGCTGTGGAAGCGGGTTGACTCCCGTAGTTTCTTATTTCTAGTCGTTATTAGGGAGACGCTGCTGCCCATCTCGTGATTTGTTTCCATCTCAGTCTGTCGTTGCCTCTCACTACACCCACGCGATGATGTGGGGTAATGGATATTCTTATACCGCCACTACACAACGTCAAAATCTTAGCCGGCCTCTGGTGCTTAGCTTAGCTGAGCCTGTTTACTGTGGCTCATGTGCTTGCTAGCGAGTTGGTTTTATCTCATATCTAGTAAGTCACTTGTTTTAAGAAGAAGATCAACGGGAAAAGGTACATACATACATACATAAACACTCACGCCTGTCACCCAGAGGGGTAGGCAGAGACTACGGACTTCCATTTGACATGATCCTGACATACCTCTTTCGCCTCCTTTACATTCATATATCTACGCATACATGCTCGTCGGTTAAGGGTTTTTTTTAACGGGGTTACTTTTAACGTGGCCCATTTTCAAAATATCGCCAATTGCCTCTCCCGGCTTTTTAACGCAACATCTATCATAAAGCCTAGTAGACTAATGGTAGTGTATAATAAGCGCCACCTATCTTCAGTTTTTAGTGATTTTGTTTAACGCCATCTACAAAGAAGTTATAATACTAAGCATATTCAAAAATATTAAGCTTTTGAAAGCTGGTGCTAGTTCTACTTTATTGATTTCTTGGTTACGTTTGTCTACTTTTTTAGACTTATATTTAAATAATGAAGGAATATCAATTACTACGTAAACATTATGACAAATGAGTTTACAGATTGTGAATCTCATGTAAAGTGGCTGGCTTGTGGCAACTATACTAATGACCTATACTTGTTAAATACATAATATAGATAAGTATTGTTAATTCCCAAACGGACTCCTAGGTTAAAAGGAGACCTTTAGTTACAGAAGCCTTTTAAAATTCTTTAATTTACGTTAACGGTGGTTGATCACCTTTTCACAGACTGATTCAGAACATTTTCTAAATTTAATATAATTTAATAATAGTGCTTCAGGGGTAATTAACACTATTCTGTACTTGTCTTACATGCTTACTTATATGACTGTAGTCAATTACCAGGTCATTATGACCCCTACTTTAAATAGCTGTCTTAATATGTGGAAGCTAGAAAACTCACAAAGTTAATTTCTTACCAAATATTGCGCTTAGAAGTAAATGTGTTTATTTCTTTTGCAGTATTGTGGCTCGCGGGAAGGCTTTACATTCTGCTGTATCATCACTGCAGAATTTCGATCGTTCGCTGGAGAAGTTTGTTGCTTGGCTGAGTGAAGCTGAATCACTGCTAGATGCGGCGGAACGTGATCCTCATTTGCTAAAGGTAAGTGAGAAAGTACCTTTCAGAGTGTCTTTCAGAGGAACTTTGATTTAAACCTGTGTAGAGATAGGTTTAAAAATTCAAATGTTTTAGTTCTTAAGAGTAAACATAGATGGCATCGTTTCGAAGGTTACCAAGAACGTGGAGGAAAGAAAACATAAAGCTACGATACGAATACGGTAGGTGGCGTTTCATCGTTATAATTTTGCGCCATCTATTGGAGTATTTTTATTCATAAAGCATCGCACAGTGTGTTGAACAACAAAGTAGAAAAAGCTTATTCAAATTTCGTAACAATGTTAATTTCAAATTTATGAGGATAAACTAAATTCGTATAAATAAAG
Organism: Parnassius smintheus behrii; assembly: GCA_036936625.1. Taxonomy (NCBI): domain Eukaryota; kingdom Metazoa; phylum Arthropoda; class Insecta; order Lepidoptera; family Papilionidae; genus Parnassius; species Parnassius smintheus. The sequence goes on from JAUPFT010000023.1 coordinate 1,530,305, forward strand.
TTTACTACCTAATCGTTTATTTCCATTTTTATGAACACGTAGTCACGTAAATGGCGAGATACGGTAGATGGCGTTTCATCGTTATAATTTTGCGCCATCTATTGGAGTATTTTTTATTTACAGAGCATCGCACAGTGTGTTGAACAACAAAGTAGAAAAAGCTTATTATATTTTACTAGATGGCGATAGCTGTTTTTAAAATTTCAATAAATTTGGTTAACATTGTATTCAAATTTCGTAACAATGTTCATTTCAAATTTATGAGGATAAACTAAATTCGTATAAATAAAGTTTACTACCTAATCGTTTATTTCCATTTTTATGAACACGTAGTCACGTAAATGGCGAGATACGGTAAATGGCGTTTCATCGTTATAATTTTGCGCCATCTATTGGAGTATTGTTTATTTACAGAGCATCGCACAGTGTGTTGAACAACAAAGTAGAAAAAGCTTATTATATTTTACTAGATGGCGATAGCTGTTTTTAAAATTTCAATAAATTTGGTTAACATTGTATTCAAATTTCGTAACAATGTTCATTTCAAATTTATGAGGATAAACTAAATTCGTATAAATAAAGTTTACGACCTAATTGCTTATTTTCATTTTTATGAAAATGTTAATATAAATAAAATATTCTGGTTTCCTCTTAATTAATAATCGAACCGCTACAATTATACATGTCTAGTAATGAGATACGAGAGTTCCTAACAAAACAAGTAGTTTCACTCAACATACATAAATTGGAACTAACACCTGGAACAATGGTAATGGTATAAATAGTTTATTTGTACGGATTCATCCATTGTGCTAGATATCGTTTTTGGTATTTTGTTTAGGTACCAATTATTAGTTAATCTGTGGTTTTGCTATCAAACATAAGGCGGATCGCATCCCTGCGAAGCCGAGCCGAATCTTCGTGTCCCATATATATTTTCACGACTACGTAAGTGAATTTGTCTACCGAGCTTATAATTATGATAGACCATGTGCACCTTCCGCGTACTGCGCCGCCATTTAGTGGGGGGAGGTGAGTGAGAAAATCCACTCTCATATATACCTTGTGAGTCGTAAGAGACAATAGAGAAAAATTAAACTGGAGATGGGCAGAAGCATCATCGTGATAACATTAAACAAAAGTAATAAAACAGAGCGGTTGAAAATCCCCTCATGAGGCAATCTATGGCAGCAGGCCTATGTATATTTTTTGTACCTTTCGTTGATATATCTTGACTACCTCGTTGGTCTAGTAGTCGTAATCGCGGTTGGTGATCATGAGGTCTTGGGATCCAATCCCGGGTCGGGCCAAAATCAGTTATTGGGATTTTTTCTCTATAAATTACTACTGGCGGCCCGGAGTTAGAAGGTTAGCGGTGTTTTACCCCCGTGTCTCGGAAAGCATTTAGAGCTGTAGGTCCTGTGCCTGATCTTTCTTCGGTCGTGTCGGGCTACTTGTTCCATCGGACTATGAGAGTTAACCTGTAAGGTAATCCTGTCCTGCAGGTGGATAGTGCTGTTGAGACTGGGTGCCGTGACTGAAATTCTGTCTGAAGGACATAAGGTACACGAGAAGTGCCGTGTTAGATCAGGGATTAAGCATTTACCGTCGATTTCACAGCGCGTGAACAAACCGGCACAAACGAATGAACATATTGCGGGGATATGTCAAGTACAGAAACGCGGTGGAGTAATGAGGGCCAATATTCTCAGGCTCTAGATGTAACAGTGTCTTATGATTGAAGATTTCCGTTTTTAAAAAAAGTTTTTCAGTTTATAGCGTACGTATATACACAAAAAATGGTTCAGTATTGTATTCTTTAACAACTAACATTGCAGAGAGAAACATTCACCTTTACACTTTTCTTACAAATTTACTTCCGCATTCCATGCAATCTGTCAAATATTTCACTTCATCCGAAGTGGTGGACCTGGTGGCAGAAAAAGTCGTGGTCTGCCCTCATTGATTCATAAACCTCTCGTAAATGAAAGGAACTTTTTGAATTTAGGTATATCTTAACAACCGCGCTACAGTTATTTTAAATTAGCAATTATCGATTGTTCAATTAACCGACCCCTGTTATGTATAGGTAAAGGGTTGTTCAATTAAAGCAAATTGGCTTTATGGCGGGGATTTAACAAATAGTTTTGTCGGTTATCTGACGCGTTGATTATTTTATAGCGTTTTATAAAACTTAATAGTTTGTGGATAGTTGTCATTACAAACCTTCACAAGTCCACTGCTGAACATAGGCCTCCCCCAAGCAATGCCACAAAGCACGGTCCTAAGCCACCTGCATCGATCGATTTCCTGCATATCTTACCAGGTCGTCACTCCATCTAGTGGGGAGCCACACTACACTTCGCTTACCGGTACGAGGTTGCCACCGGAGAAAAATTTTTCCCCATCGGTTGTCGGTTCTTCGAGCTGCTTTATGACCGGCCGTTGCTACTTCAGCTTACTAATCCGTCGGGCTATATCGGTTACTATATGCAGATAAACCACGAGCATAGCCTTTTCCATAGCTCATTGAGCGACCTTTCATCATACGGCCTCACTGGCAATATTAAACAATCTTCTTATTTATAATTCTTCCGTCCGTATATGTGACTGAACTTGGTGAAACCGATTTTGACGAAATTTTGTGTGTGATGAAGTTGATTCGAGAATGGTTTAGATTCATAATTGGGGCAGGTGGGTGACACCTTAGTTCCGATACAGAAATCACCAGCACAAAGCCGAAGCGGCACTTTGTCCTTTCAGACCGGAGTGTTCACGCTGTTGCTCTGGAACAGAATTATTGAATAGAAAATTGTACCAACTCAGACAAAGTCATAAAATGCAACATAATATAAACAACTACCCCATCGCTCTACATCCTTGTCATATTTAACAACCCTGCTAAACATACATCCCAGATACACAAACTTATTCACTTGCTCAACGGACTAAATTTTCATTTGCAAAATAATGAAATTCATGGAACACATGCTCCCATGCAAATGACTAAAAGCACTGTACGGAAGCGCTGGCCAAGTTTAAGCAAACACCTCAGACCACTTCTGAGCTGTGCAAACATCGAAATATTCGCGAAGCGATGCGAAAATAGATGACGCAAAGCGTTGCGCTTTCGCTTCGCTTCGGGAATGTCATAAGTGACACGCGAAGTTTCTCCGAGCTGTGTTGTTTCTCTCCAGCTTCGATAATTTGATTTGATTCGATGTTTGTTGATTTTAGTGTTTGTTATATAGGCTAAGAGTGTTAAATGAGCACGCAGTTCACCTGATGGTAAGTGAATGCTGTGGCCCATAGACATCTAATTCGATTAAGAATAAAAATGCAGATGCCTTGTTACCTGTGAGGACTAAGATGAAATGCCTCGTTTCTAGTAATAAGTTAAAACCGTGTAGTGGCACGATATGAATTTCCCATATCCACCACCACCCCATATCTTTCCGTGGATGTCGTAAGAGGTGACAGTGAGAAACAAACCATGAGGATGAGCAGCAGCGTCTAATTAAATGTCACTTATAAATAAATTTATGTGCATCTATTTGTCATAGAATTAAAATCTTTCAGCTACCTTATTACTTTCAATACTATTGAATTTATTGATCTTAAAGTTGAAACATATCCTAAAGTGCGCTAGTTAAACATAACTCACCTAAAAAGAGAGGTAACCTAATCTGTGCGCAACAGAGAAGACGCAACTGACTCTGTGTACACTCAAAGCTCTATTAATGACCCTTTTAACTCAAAATTGACTTAAGATAATGCGAAAGATATATTTTTTATTCTCCTCCTAATAACCTACGTAAACGGCAAGATGAATATAAACGAAATTATCATTGAAATTGCTTTACATATACTTTACGTAGTCGAGTCATACTGCAGCTATATTATAGTTGTAGTACGAATGGGTCGGCTCAACCGGGGAAGGACCACGCTCTTACGGAATACGAGCGTAAAATGCTGCTGTGTTTCGTATGGTGAGCGTAGAGAACCGGATACCCTTTTGTTGGAAACGAGGCGTTCTAATTTAGTCCTCAGGGATGACAACGCTTCTGCTGATTTTTAATCGGGGATAGATGTAGATCTATGGGCCACAGCATCTGCTTAACATCATGTGACCTACGTGCTCGTTTATCACCCTTTTACTATTAAAAATACATGACTTCAGTACTGTTGTTTATGACAGTTAATTGGCGAAAGACAAAACGCAAAACTGAGATTGATAAATCTGCTATTCGGTTTATAGTTTTCCTGGATAATATAAATGCAGGAACTCTGGACAGTATTAGTATTTTAAAATGTAATATCACGGTGGAAATTTTGCGAACTTAAATTGTTTCTCAGTGTTCTGCGAAGGGCGGTGCGAGGCTTGCGAATAAAAATTGCATTGTTAAGAATATTGTCCTTTATAAAGATTGTGGTACACTCAATGCTATGTTACGTTATGTTCTTATATTAGACACACACGGACACACTTATTTCCATCATGGCCACAGGCCTCCTTTTGTTTTTATGAGGGTTATAGAACAAATACTCCACCGCCGGTCTAGCGTCTGTTGTCGGACTGTACATATCTTGGAAATATAATATATTATATCGTAAGCGGTGAAATGGCGCCTTTAAAACCTGCGCAACTGGTGCGCAATAGGCTAACACTTTGGTGAAGTTTTTCGTCGCAAACAAGTCGCGTAGAAACTGAAATTACTTACGCAAACTACAAAACTTCCATTATTTCTTGACAATAGGATTATGGCGTAGTTTATACAAGACTTTACGTCAACGACGTGATTACATATCTTTCAGTAACTTTCCGGTTGGCTGATAGAAAATGCTATGAAACGTTTGTAGCTATAGTGCAGGAAAATGCTTTTCTTTTTCTATAGAATAAGGGTGACAAACAAGCACACAGTCCTTCTGATGGTAAGTAAATACTGTGGCCAATAGACATTTACATCTGACTTCGATTAAGAATTTAAAAAAAAGCAGATAAAAGAGAACAGAGAAATAGAAGAAAAAACAGAACCCCTAAGGACTAAGATGGAATGCCTCATTTCCCTTAAAAAGGGTCTCCGGTTCCCGACGCTCAACACATGAAACATATCAATATTAATCTGCTATTTTACGCTGGTATTCTGTGAGCGCTTGGTTTCCCCGGTCGAACCAGTCGGTCGATTCGTGCTGCAACCATAATACAGCTGCAACGTGGCGCCACCATTAATACAGTTAATAAGGAAATAAATAAATAATTATTTTTATCGATTATTACAAAAATATAAGCCAGAGACTCCCAGCCGTGTGGTGGTGGCGTATGCGAATCAATCACTCCCATATCGTCTCGTGGGTGTGGTAAGAGATAGACATGCTGTCATCATCATTACAACCCTTCAAAAGTCCACTGCTGAACATAGGGCTCCTCCAAACAATTTCCACAGAAAACTAACATAATAGGTAATAACTTAATATCCTCTATATCTTAGAATATCTTTATAAAATCTACTTACTATTTGCTTTAATGCTAAATTCCGTGTTATTATTTGTATAGAACATATTGAATTATAGAATTTTATTGATTATAAAACAGCTACGGTGAATTCAAAACTACGATGAAAAATCTTACTTAAACTAAAATGGTTGCCTCTATTTCTTACTTCTAAATTATCAGCTTCATTTACGAAGTCCTCGCAGCAAGAACTATTAGGTACGCTCTCCATACGACTAACAACTTTTTAACCAAGACTATAATTAAATAACTACCCTTTTAAACATATTTAAAAATTCCCACGGTACATTTGCACTATATTCAACTCTACAAAACATATAAAACTGAAATGAAGCTTTAATATATAGCATAATCAAAACTTTTGCGTAGTTTTAAATTGGCCGGTTAAAGTTGGGAATTAATGCGGTTAAAAGCAGCCAGCGGTCGGATGCCGTTGGAGCTCAGAAATAGTTTATTAATGTTAAACAATCAATACTGGAATATTTATGATACAACTTCATTTGAGAAATTGCAACTACATTGTTCTAGAGCTTTAATCGCTTTTTTTATTTTTTAACACTGGGGTAGAGTGGGTTGTCGCCAGCTGGTGCTGTTGTAGCCACCCTTCACCTCTCCCCCGCCCTTCTCCTCATATTTGCAAATACATGAATAATATAAAATATATAAAACTCGATGTGCAATATTAGAAATTTTATATAAGTATACATCTTAAGGCCTATGTTCAGCAGTGGACTTGTGAAGGGATGTAACGATGATGATACATCTTAAAGGGTAGGAATAAGTCCCTACCGCTGACCTGTGTCTGAAGACTATCTATATTTTAAGACTGCGTGACTGCTGTAGCTTATCTAATCGGGTGGAATGTAGTTGTTGTAATTCGTTTGTCAACTCAATTTTATAAAAAAGCCAAATTGATTTTCCACATTCGTTACTTATATCCAATAGAAAGCTAAAAAATAAATGCGAATTACATGAATGAATCGTCGACGACCGAGTTTTTTCTGATTGGTTCGAGTCACTGACTTCATTCTTAGGAGTTGTTCGGATACATTCCAGCCGCCAAATTTCTCACACAAACATCGTGGCAAAACTGACATAACCGGGCAGAAGACTGCAGTTTCGACTACTGCCGTATAGGGAGGATACGAGAGGGAGGTTTTATAAAATATTTAATAAGCTTCGTATATATATATATATATATATATATATATATATATATATATATATATATATATATATATATATATTCAATATGCCCTATGAAGTACTTAGATAATGATATGCCGCAGGTGCGTCTTTGCGATAAGCTAAATATCTGACGTAGTCCTCGGATACGGGAGGGTAACGTACACTGAACTGAATTATCTGAATCATCAATATGCGCATTATGCATAAGCTGATTGACGTACGCAATAGCTAGCACTCTCGCGGGAACTTAGTGTACCCGCGTCATAAACAACGATAATATATGGGAATCGGCTTTATAATTTAAATGTCAATAAAAATAATTAAAATTAATAACAATTTTGATTATAAATAAGAATATTGTTACGTAGAAGAGCCATGTTTCGATAATATTATGGTAGTAGGAATAGGTCGGTTTGACCGGGTAAGGACCGCGCTCTCATAGAGTGCCATTGTGAAATAGTAGATTAATACTGCTGTATTTCGTATGGTGAGTATAGAGAATCGGAGACCATCTTTACCGAAAACAAGGCATTCTGTCTTAGTCCTCAGGGGCAACAATCTGCATTTTGATTTTTTATCGAGGATAGATGTAGATGTCTATGGGTCACAACAACCACTTACCATCAGGTGGACTGTATGCTCGTGTGTCACTCTTATCCTAAAAAAAAAACGTTTTGTTTCTTCAATTGGACTAGTCATTTAAAAGGTTGTTTTTTAAGATTATCCCCGCTACTGTTGTTGAAGAGGGGTTTTACAAACGTACTAGTAAATTGCATAAGGACAGAAACTATAAACTAGACCAATTATTTGGAGGCCATGAAATTTTTGTTCCGGGCGGGAATGAACTTGTAACATGTAACTTCCCCATCAATCGTTAATTGACTAAGCCGCAGCTGCTGCCGAACCACCAAAATACACAAAATTTTGTAATCGTGCAACGTGCAGAATAGTATTTTTTAAACATTTATTTCTGACGCAAATTTAAATTTACTCGGTAAGCGAAGGAAAGTCTCAAAAACTTGCCACTTGATACTTTCAAGAGTGTACTTGATATTAATACCCGGTTGTGGGCAACCCAAAATGAGGGCAAATATTTTTTGCTAGGATGTATTTAAGTATGTCTAAAATATTTGATGGTTTTTGAAAAATTATACCACAGTCGATTGATCATCGGGTGAAATGGCCATTTACTACATCAGTATAAAATTATTATCGCAGATAAGTAGGTACTTTTAAAAACCTGGGACCTATAAAACATTTGAATATTGCGCAGTGAGCAATAGCTTTAGAATTGTACTTCAAATTCGTCTACTGATCATTTTAAGAAGAAAGGTCCATTAGGAGGATTGTGAAGTGCCGATACGCGGGCTCGGCACAAGTAGGTATTTTCAAAAATGCTATGTTTCATAGCGTTCGCTCAATGTCGCCGTATCGTGCGATAGTTGCAGGTCTTGGAGGCAATTGCCTATATTTCCTTTTTGAAACATTGCTTCGAACGATAACTATTTTATGCCCTTTACAAAATGAGGCAGTTTTCATACATCAGATTCAATACACCTTATCTAGGTCTGCATGTTTCCTTTTTAGTAATTCAGTTTAGTTTAATTTAAAAAAAAACGCTCGAGGAAGTTTTTAGGTCTTAAATATAGATATTTAGATGCTAATAACTTATCTCGTATGCAATATTTCTTTAAAATTAAAACGTACAAACCTATGTTTTCATTATATCGATGTTTCCAAAGTTTATGAAAATTAGATTATATTTACGGGGGGAAAAACGTTATCACTTTTTGTATGGAAATTTACAGCTTTACAATCATCTTAAGTGCTAAATTAAAACTAACACCGAGAATCGTACTGCATAAAAACCGGCAGTTAAACACTTTACTTTAGTATGACTACAAGATCCTTTGTAATTTTTGTTTTATTTATGAATAATATAAGAGTTTAAAAAATTTATCATGAGCCGTTATGATCCCAGCAAGAATATTAGATCATAGTTTAGTGTTTTGACATCGGTTCTTAAATACGTCTGAAAATTTTCATATTTTTCAGTAGCCTGGAAGTGGATGAAGACTAAATTCTGAAAGTATGTTTCATTCATAAATACAAATAAAAAATAACTACGAGTAATAAAATCATGGATTTAAATTATTTAACGAATTTTATCGAGTTTAATTTTACTTAACATTAGTTTTGTTTCATGGATAGTATGGGCGTAAATATAAAAAATCATTAATAAAATCTTCTTAAAAACAAATTGATTGATTCCTTTTATTAACAAGAATGCTACACAATGAAAATAACTATTTTTTACGGAACCGAATATCGACTTGTTCCGGAAAGCCTGCAATTCAGTACTGTCCCGGCCATTACATCGGATTTGACAGACCATAAATTCTCACAAAAGGGCATCGATTCCTTCCATGGATGATTCCCGACGTTTAATCTTTATTCCTTCTCGTTAGTAGCCTGAGGTCCTGTAATTTATACAATTAGTTCAAATCTTAGCATACCACTTCAAGATACAGGTTACACAAGATACAGATACACATTTTGCGTAGATCGGACTAAAAATTAAAAAACCGATAGACCTAGACCTGATTGGTGTTGAATTATAAAATTATCGAGAATGTAAAATAAGGCACAATTTGCTAGACAATTCCATGTATAATTAAAAGATTAAACGAACTTACCTTAAGTGAAGTTCTATCTTAATTATACGAAGCTGCTAGTCCGAGACGATATTAACAAGTAGTAACGCTGATTGTTTACAGCGCAGGTCACATAAGTCCTAAGCTAAAAAAAAAAACAAAAACAAAACAAGTCTCTGGAATGGCAACACCGACGCTGAATGTCATTACGTTTAAAGGTATTATTATGAACAACCCTGTAATGGGATAATATTACATATTAGTGGGAGGGGTTTTGGGACTCTCGTCTCGGACTAGCAGCTTCGTATAATTAAGATAGAACTTCACTTAAGGTAAGTTCGTTTAATCTTTTAATTATACTCCACTGCTAGTCCGAGACGATATTAACAAGTAGATGTTTAAAGCTAGGGTTGTGAATAATGTACTCAATATTGGAATAAAAAGAAAATGTTTATTTGCATATTAAAATTAAAAATTATAAAAAATATATCAATTGACAAATCAAGTAATCAAATTACATATGGCATTGCAGAAATCAGTAGGATCTTTGATTATAGGTCTGTTATAATGTCTGGCAAATGTGGCTGAACCTTGAGACCAGCCAGCGGCTTTACGTATCTGGTCAATACTGATACCCGATCTGCTAGCGGCAGACGTCGAAGCATGTCGGGTGCTGTGGCCTGTGAAAGTGGCAACATCTATTCCTGCCTCCCCAAGTATAGATTTAATCCACCGACTTATAGACTGAGTGGATGCCCATTTATATGGCCTTTTGAAGGTAAGAAGAAGTCTATTTTCATCCCCTCTCAAAGATTCTGTCAAATTTAAATATGACCTCAGAGTGGTGACAGGACAAATTTCTTTCTTATCAGTAAATTCCTTTAAGTTTAATATTGGCTGCAAAGTGCCTTTCTTTGAAGTCTTGATAATATCTGGAATGTATATGCGGACTCCTTCACTTATAAATTTGATATTTTCTAAGGTGATCTTGGACAATGTTTGTACTCTATGACCAGTTGTTAATGCCAGGATGGTGACAAGTTTCTTTGTTAGCTGCTCTAGAGATATTGTATCGTTAGGGTAGAAGTTAGTCAGATAATTTAACACAAGGCTTGGGTCCCACGTCACATTATATTTAGGTGCCGGAGGTTTAGTCCGGAATACTCCTTTCATGAATCTTTTAATGCGATCATCTAAACCAATTCTAGGCCCCATTATTAATGATAAGGCTGACCTAGTAGTGTTAAGAGTACCATATGATGAACCATTCTCAAAACATTCACTTAGAAACTTCAAAATAAATGGGATAGAAGCCTGTAAAGCATCTATTTTATGTTTTATACAAAACTGCCACCAAGTTTTTAAGGAAGAATCGTATTGTTTCATCGTGTTTTTCGCTAGAGAGTTTAACATTATATTAAGTGCAGAGGATGGAGTTCCTCGCCTTATATATGCCTCGCCGATAACAGACCTGCAGCCAGGGTAAGCTGGCGCTGGAGAGGGTGACTTCTCCTGAAAGGAGACGACAAAAGGAATTGATTAGGCTCAAACAATAGCAATTTACCAACTACTAACAATTTCAGTAATGGAAACCATGGTTGTGATGGCCAGTATGGAAATACCAAAATGCCTGTAGCCTTATCAGTTTTAATTTTATGTACACATTTTAATATTAGAGAGAATGGTGGGAATGCATAAAAAAACATTTCTTTCCAATTAAGAGTGAAAGCATCAATAGCAAAAGCTTCTGGGTCACAATGCCATGAAACAAATTTTGAACATTTCCTATTTATTCGTGAAGCAAATAAATCTACTTCTGGAAAGCCAAACCTATGAACTATTTTATTATAAGCTGTTTGAGAGAGTTCCCATTCAATATTAATTCGCCTTGATTCTCTGTCAGCTTCAATGTTATCCTTTGTATTTATATATGAGGCGAAAATCCAAATATTTCTTTCCTCACACCATTGCCAGATGTCTCTAGCAATGGTGTTAAGGTGTGGAAATTGGACTCCCCCCATTTTGTTGATATATGCTACAGCTGTGGTATTGTCTACCCTTAACAAAATCTCACAATTATACAGATCTTTGGAAAAACATTGAAGGCCTAAAAATACTGCTTTTAATTCTAAAAAATTTATGTGGTGTTGTGACTCGGCTAGTGACCATGACCCTGAGGCTTTGCTAGATCCACACACAGCTCCCCAACCCGTGGTAGAGGCATCTGTGTGTATTTCTATTTTAAAATTATTTTGTTTTATTGGATTATGTTTATTTATGTTTTTACACCACCAATATAACTCAGGTTTAATAACTTTGGATAATATCATTTTTGCATCATAGTACTCATTTGAATTTAATAAAGCTAAATATTTTTCTCTTTCTAGCAGTTTTGTGTACACCCAACTATATGGTATAGCTGGACAGATTGAATTAAGTACCCCTAGTAATTGTGAAAATTCCCTAATTTTGCATTGACTTCTTTGTTGGAACAATTTAATTTTCTCTATTATTTGTAACTGCTTTTTATGGGGAACAGACAAAGAGAGATTTTCTGAATTTAATATAAATCCCAAGTATTTACAGATCTGACTAGGTATCAAAACACTTTTATCAAAGTTAATTACAAACCCTAAGTCTTGAAGTAGTTTACATGAAAACTCAACATCCTTTTTGCATTTAATTTTATGTTTATTAAAATATAAACTATCATCTAAATAGGATGTCAGGATAATATCTTGACTCCTTAAATAAGTTGTCACTGGTCTGAGTAATTTTGTGAAAACAAAAGGGGCTGTACATAACCCATATGGTAGAGCATTAAATTGATATAAATTATCCTCAAAAGAAAAACGCAAAAACTTTCTGCTATTTTCTGCTATGGGTAAGGAAAAATAAGCCTACTTTAAGTCAATTGAAGCCATATAGCAATCCGTGGTCATAAGTTTGCATGCTGTTCTTACATCTTCTAGCTTAAAGTGTTCAGTATGAATATACTGGTTTAATCTTTTAAGGTTCAGTATAAATCTATAGGAGCCATTAAGTTTTGGTACTAAAAAAATTGGAGAAACAAATTGATTTAAACTATGTGAACATTTTGAAACTGCACCTAATTCAATAAGTTTTTGAATTTCTTTACCTATTATAGCCTTTTCCCCCTTAGGCCAATGTTGTGGTTCTGTTATGTGTCTTATAAGTTGGAGGTGTACTAATGAATGGGATTTCATAGCCTTGTATCCATTCTAACACTACTGGGTCCTCAGTTATTTTTGACCAATTATCTCTAAAGAAACTAAGTCTACCTGCATGTACCTGGTTTCTTAGAAGCGGTGTCTGGATCTGGATTGTTGTGGAGCATGTTTCCGACCTTTCTGTTGCGTCTGATCGTAGCGAAGCTGCTTCTTGAAGGCTGGTGTGGTTGGTTGCTGTTGGGGCCCATTGCGAGTCCGTTGCTGGTGTTGGTATTGCAATGGGCCTTTCCAGTTTACCTGTTTCTTGCTATTAAAGTTGGATTTTGTTGTTTCCTTCTTATCACTTATTTTTATTTGAGAGCTAGTTCTCTTAATAGATTGAGCCGTCTTTATTTTATCTGTACAGTCTGCTCCAAACAGAAACTCATCTGTCTTAGAATTTTTCATGGCATCTTGTACAACTTTGTTGGCACCAGATAAGGCGAAAAATTTCCTTGATGTAGAGTCTTGATGATGAATTTCAGCTGCTAACTTGGCTGCATCATTAATCTCTTCAATAAGAACTTTGCTGTTTATATTCCCCTTTAAGAGACTAGTGAGATACTTCCCAAGGCAGGTCATCAGCTTCCCAGTGATATTTTGGCGATTATATATTCGTTTGTCCCTCTTAAGTGACAGATCTGAGAGTGATGCCAGTATCTCTGAATTCATTTTTGGGGCTTCTGCCTTTGAGAAATTAGATGGGGTAGGATATTTTTTCATTATTTTGTCTCTTGGTTCTCTTCCTAGGCCATCACTCATTATTTTCGACCAACGAAGTGCTAGCTCTGGTCTAATAGGATCACCAACTTCTGTGTTATCCTCTCCTTCATTTCCAAGAGCAAGCAGAAACTCCTCTGGGAGCTGGTCATGTTCTGAAAATATATTTTACTTAATTAGAAAATATTATGACATGTCTATCCGCTATGTGATAGCGCTAAGTCACTATAACCTCATTAGGTATACAATATACAGGCATTGTCTATCCGCTTTGTGATAGCGCTTGCCTAATTTATGTACATCTAATTACTTGAGTAATAATAACGTTATTCACCACACATACTATAAAATGCATTGTCTATCCGCTGTGTGATAGCGCTTGCCTAATTTATGTACATTTAATTACTTAAGTAATAATAATGTTATTCACCACATGTATTGTAAAATGCATTGTCTATCCGCTGTGTGATAGCACTTGCCATGCGTGTAACCCAGGCGTTCAAAGTATTTAAATATTTATTTGCTCTCTAACTATACAATAAGTAACTGTGTAATTAGGTATAACATACCTGTACTTAAATCTGGCTCTTGTGTAACTGAGGCATTTGATGGTCCAGCCTCCGGTTCTATTTGTGTCATTGATATCGGTGGAGTCACCACATCTGGTGTCATCATTTGTTCTCTCAAGATGGAGCATTCGGAAGCCGAATCCTCGTGGCTATCACTCCGAGATAAGTTTTTTAGTTTCTTCTCCAATTTTCGTATTTTCTTCTTAATATAATCTTCATCTTTCTCTCTGCTGTTCGTTTTTCTTTTCCCCATTTTAATTTTAATTTTTTCGTAACAAGCAAGCAATCTCCGAACCAAATAAAATGTACACTACGCGAACGGTGAACCCAAGCGACGCGAACCCAAGCGACGCCAACCCAAACGTAATAAAGTGTGAAGAAAAAAAATAACGGTAAGAAAGCGGAAACGGATAATATTATGTTATCCCACACTAATGTCACAGAAGAGGAACGCTAATGACTAATGAATAATGCGGAATAATGACTATCGAAGTATCATACTTCCGTTATAATTTAATTTAGTTCCAAAAAGAAAAAAAAATATATCATAATATAGTTTTAATCTAATTGTAATATAAAAATAGACATACCTTTAAGATTTCAGTGATAGTCAACCACTATTTATGACATAACAAACCATGTTTCCATGCTTGAAAACATCACTAATTGTATCCGACAACCAACTCGATAATTTACGTAAAAACATTATGAGCGCAGGTTACATTTACTTCTGCGCTAATAATAAAATGAGTATTGTTGATGTTTAATATAGCAACAATTAATAAAAAATATTTTACGAGAGAAATCAACTTAACAGCGCTGTGCACAAAAACGCAATGACATTCAGCGGCAGTGTTGCCATTCCAGAGACTTGTTTTGTTTTTGTTTTGTTTTTTAGCTTAGGACTTATGTGACCTGCGCTGTAAACAATCAGCGTTACTACTTGTTAATATCGTCTCGGACTAGCAGTGGAGTATAATTTATATTGGCGGTTTATGTCACGTAGTAAAATTGCATCTTCATTTATATAGGATTAACACATTTACTTATTTCACTTATTATTTTTTTAAATAACACAATCACTACGTGTCCTAATACTGCAATAATATGCCACAAACTATGTGTTAGTTTGTAAATGTCACGATGTATTGCGACTTGTAATTTATACTCGAACGCAAGCTTTCACTCACTTATAGTGGAGTTGAAGTTTTTCGTAAATTATTTACATAATAATATGCTTAGTTTTATACAATTCCACGCATAGGCTAATTCAAAACACAAGCTCTACCAGCTACTTCAGCTGCAGTTTCAAAACTAAAAAAACTATGCTGTGTTTTGTAAGGCATGTGGGAACCAAACTCCCTTTTTGTTGTTTTTTGACTTTCTATTTTAGTTTTACTGTATTAAATATTGTCAGTTTACTGTATTAGGTATATTGTTAGTTTTAGAAATCCAATGAAAGGACGGAGACCCTCTGTATCTAGTTGTTTGGTAATGGAAAAATGATGGGGAATCATATTATTACTTCACACATACTGTTTCACTAGGGAACACTAGAGACTGGTTAACTGTGGTCGGGTCTAAAAATATAACTCGTACGAATTAACTTGAGACCTGGGCCGACGACGTAATTGTCAATGTACAGTGTGCAAAATAATGCGTCGTAATATTTTTTTTATTTGAGATTTGCATGAGATTATTAATAAAAACAAAATAAAATGTTCTGGCAAGGGGTGAAGTAATAAGTGATTTAGTTTAATTAAGAGATTTTAAATATTTATTTTTTAAAATATATATAATATTATTTTTAGTTAACGCGTCAAGGAAGGACAAAGAAATAAAGATACACACTTTCTCATTTATAATATTATTAATTTATTTATTATACACTTTATTGCACTATAAAAAGTGTTACAGATTCGTACACAATAAAAATACAAAGCATAACAGGCGACCTTATTGCTAAAAAGCAATCTCTCCCAGGCAACCTTAGGATGAAAGTGAATCAATCTTGGATAAGCGGAACAGCACAAACTATGTAAAATCAAGGAATAGAAGTAAGGAATATTAATAAGGATTTATTATAATATTTATTATTCATTGTCACTGTATACGATCGGTTCTATTCCGTCCATTAGATCGTCCTCACTTTCACTCTCTGAGCTGGATTGAACAAAAACAAAAGTCCAAACCAAACAACAAACAATTATCAAAAATATCGAACTAGAGTCGAGACGCGTATCCGTAACAAAAATGCTATCGGTACTGAGCGCGCACGGCCAGCGCGGGACGCGGTGCGGGGAGTCGGGAAGGGGGTCGCATTCCAGCGGAGTCTCAAGTTAATTCGTACGTGTTGTATGTAGGTACTAAATCAACGTCACCAAAAATTCTCTTGACACGTTTCTAATTTGAATCCAAAACTGCTAGTAATTGAGCATCACCTACCCATAGCCAGATTACTCCACAACCGACCAGACCTGTGCTTTGTACGCTCAGAAGCTCAGATGGAAGTATTTCAAGAGTAGGTCTTGAAATAAGCAAAGACATATAACTCCCTAATAATGATAGAAGAAATTACGGGAATTTACTAAAATATACCAGCGTAAACTAGCAGCTTAAGTAGCATTAAGTGTTATGTCTGGTGAGTGTAGAGAACCGGAGGCCCTTTTTACTGGAAATGCGGCTCCCATCTTAATCCTCGGCGGTGACAACGCATTTGTATTTTGATTCTTAATTGAGGATGAAAATGTAGGTGTCTATGGGTCACAGCATCTACTTACCATCAGGTGAACTATGTGCTGGTTTGTCAAACATATTCTATAAAAAATGTTGTTGGCCATCTAAATTTTAGATGAATTATGTAATGATAATAATAAAAAAGTATTGTTTCATTTAAAGAAAGTTAAAGTTACAGCCTATATACGTCCCATAAGTGGGCACAGGCCTCCTCTCACTTATGAGAGGGTGACGGGTACATTTATGTGATGGAAAATACATTTTCAGCAACGCTAAAATTATAATTATTCCTAACTTCGTCAAAATACAACTTTATTTTAGCTATCATGTTCGTTAAATTTCAATGCCCAATGAAATTCCATCCACTGTAGGGGAAAACCCTCTGACATTAAGCATCAAATAAATTAAAGAGCAGACAAGGCAAAAGCCTGTGTGAAATCTGACGAGTTCGCAAATAAGAAAGTATTCCGGGAGCGATAACAAGTTCCCTGTTATTATCACTGTATTCTTCCAGCCCTCTCACTTGGAAGAGTTCTAATTTCCCGCTAAAAAGATTGAACGAAGCTGCGCTCCGAAATTTTTATTCATTGTTTCCGATTCCATGCCATCGGAAAATGGAACAAAAGTCTTAACTATTTAAAAGAATTAGTATTATGTTATTTTTTCCTTTTTGTCAGGTGTAAGTTGAGAAAATATAGTGAAATAATAAGTGAAATCATAGTAAATTTATGTTCTTAGGTCTAATACTTCATATGATAGTTTCCCTGAATTTATTACGATTTAGGATATCCCCATACGGTCTCTCTTAAAAGTATATTTTTATATAGAATAAGGGTGACAAACGAGATCACAATCCACCTTAAAGTATGTGGATGTTTAGATGTATAGCCATCAACATATATCGATTATGAATTAAAATGCAGATACGTTGTCACTCCTGAGGACTACGATGAAATGCCTCGTTACCAATTAAATGGATATGCGGTTCTGAATACTCACCATACGAAGCACAGCAGCATTTTTCTACTGAGAGTGTCGTCTTATCTAGGTCAAACCGACCGATATACAGTATAAATTGACACCGACACCTTTTTATAGTAAAGTATCATAATTATCAATTTAACTATTTTTTTTTAACTTCTATAAGTATTTACTTGGAAAACAAAGTGGTAAATAAATAACGAACTTTTATTCTTAGCACCAGTCTGAAATAAACCAAGCGGTGAAATTCGCGTCGAAATCCATTCACAAGATATAACAAAACCTCTAACAATCATAAAACAATGCAAAACAACAATAGCACATTTATGTATTGCAAACAATTGTGCACCTTAGTGCTGTGAAATAATGAATGTAATTGTGTGGAGCTTAACCAGCAACTGTTATATGAATGTTGGTGCTAATGGCTTTTTAATGTAAGGGCACTTCTTCATTTTTAAGCTTAGTATGAGCTAACTTAATTTGTTGCTCGTGTCCTTATTTTTCATTTTATTTTACCGTGTAGTGGCGTTGAAAGAATATCCACTACCCCAGAAACAGAAACAGAAGCAGAAACAGAAACTTTTTTATTCAATATCTAAAAATATATATCAAAATCAATTGCTTTCCGTAAGTCGCGGTAAAACTAAAAAAACGGCTCGACCGATTTTGATAAAATTTATTGTGTGTGTTTGAATGGGTCCCTAGACAGTTTAGATTCATTTGGAACCGGAAGTGGCACTGTTATCGAGATCCAGAGATTAACCGTGTGAAGCTGCGGGAGATCACTAGTACATTATAAATAATACTTATTAAAACTCACGCTTTTGATTAATTTACCATTTTACCACTGGTTTTGAAAAAAAAACCTCTGTCCTAGGAACACCAAAAAGAAACTAGCGGGACTGAAAATAACAAATTACAAACGGCACACTTACGACAGTATATTTCTATTCAAATATATATAAGGGTCGATCAACTATTTTTTGTCCTACCCCTGTCCCGGATATTCAAATATTTTTTTCTCAAAAAGTATGGTTGCGAATCGGAAAATTAAGTATTTGCCTTATCATTAGTATTACGTTTAATACACAAGGATTAAGATTTCGTAAATTAACACAAAATTAACTGAAATATTTGTGGTTGTCCAAAAGACGCAAAGTTCTTTTCTTTGTACAATTATATGTCCCCGGGCACTACTCATCTATAAAAATAAGAATAGTGAAAAAAAAACCATTGTCACATTAAAACTAGTTTCTTGAAAATATTCAACCTTATTTAATAGTTCATAAAAGCTTCCAATAATATTTTCATTGGCCATCTGTCGCCTAATTTCTGAATTATTACGTTGTCCCCCATGTTACTTCAAAATCGTGTGTCAATCGGACAACCACTAAGAACTTCTAATACGAAAGAGAGAGTGCATTATAAGTCCGCAATCAATAAAGTAATCGATAATAAAAGCGCGGCAATACAACCGTCCTTTTGTTTATTGGAAGTATGTTCGAGTCAGTCGGCCGCAAACAACAAGACAAGTTGCGTGTGTTAATTGTGAGTCCACTGAACCACCGCACCAAAACTGTAAGTATCTAGATATTTCATTACAGATTTTATAAAAAAAGTTAGTTCACATTATTAGTTCAATGGTAAACTTTAGAATCAGGATAATAATTCAATAATTTTCCAATTAAAGTCCCTAAACTTAAAATGTGTCTCTTGGACAACCGTCACTTAGACAACTGAAATGGTTGTCCAAGAGACATTTTGGTTGTCCAAGGGATTCATTTCAAATGATTTCCGATTTATTAAGAATTAAGTAACAATACTTGCATAAAATAAATAAATTTTATTTTTATAAGTAAATATAAATTTAAACATTTAATTTAATATAAAATATTTTTATTTTAGAACGTTACAAAATGGGAATAACATCAAAAGAAAAATCCAAACGTTATAGAGAGAGACTAAAACAAAACCCGGAAAAATATTATGAAAGGAAAAGAAAAAAATCGAGAGAGTTCCCATAAAAATAAAAAAAACTATTATCAGATCTTACGCCACAAGAAGAAGTCAACTGCAGGATCATTTGGAAACTGAGAAAGCAAGAACAAAGAAAACGTACAAAAGTAATACAGGAATTTTTGAACAATACACCTCCAAGTTCACCGTCCATACTTCTCCAGCAACCAATTAATCAGCCTTTATTTGCTCCCACTCCACTGAGTAGCCCTGCAAAAAGTATGACTAGAGGCAGAAAGAAGGTACGCCGAGACAGAACAAAACTATATAGAGAGAATAAACGATTAAATAAGAAAAGTTAAGGAAAAAATACGAAAAATATAAGTAAAGAGTTCAAAGAAATAAAACAAAATCTAAACAGACAAACAAAGAACTAGAGATAAAAAAATTGCACATCTGATGGACAAAATAAATACAAAATATTATGTAATGCGATCAAAGAACGATATCAAAGAGTTCACAATAACAAAGAAAAGACGTTTCTCAAAAATATATTTCGAGAACTAGGAAACAGAAGAAAGACGATCGTAAAAGAGTCATTGGGATTGGAAGGCAATATAAGGATTCGTACAAAAGACTACCAAAAGGATAATATTGGGATAATAATTTGATTAAAAATTAAAGATTTTTTCAATAGAGATGATGTTTCTAGAAATACCGCAGGTAAAAATGAAACTATTGGTAGAGGTACTAAAAAAGCTCAGAAACGGTTTTTGCTGGATTCGATGATCAACATTTACTGGTCATTTAAATTGGAAAACTCGGAAGTTAAATGTTCATACTTTTATTGTATACCATTATATTTTTTTACAAAATATATTATTATATTTTGTAATGCAAACCCACTGTCGATGGTAGAGAAATTTGTCTGTGCAAGATACATACTAGTGCAACATACAAGGCAAAACTACTTGTTTTGAGTAGTAAATCTCAAATAAATACTTTTAATTACCAACAATATCTTTAATTATCCTTTTCTTTTTCTATAAATGTAGAGTATTCGGTCATATAACCATAAAATGTCTCTTGGACAATTATTTATGTCTCTTAGACAACTGTCTTGTCCCCAGAATCAGGATTAACAAAACCTTCATGTTTTAGACAGAAACTACTTATTATAAAATATTCTTAATAGTGTTAAGAAAAATATCTTCAGTTATGTTTTATTATATTATACGTATAATTTAATGCTTTTATTAAAACTTCTATGTTTCATTTAGACGGCAGTTGTCCAAGAGACATTTTAACTAAAAATAATTTGATAACAGTCAATGCAGTACTGATAATTCAGTGCTCTAGGATAATATTTAACGTAGAACTACACAACTAGACTGTTTAATTTAAACTTAAGCCTTTATTTTAGCTGTTAAAAATTAAAACCTATGGTTGTCCAAGTGACCCATTTATTGGCTAGTCATCAAGTTTTTTTGTTAAAAATCCAATTTTAGTCTTAAAAAGTGCGCTGCTGGGTGTGAAATTTAAAAATCTGATAAATTATCTACATTTCAATAAAGTTAAAAACTAAAAGTAAAACAATAAACATTTTTTTAAAAATAATTACAATAGGACAAAAAATAGTTGATTGACCCATAATACCATCCCTGTCCACTGAGATCCTGCATCATGTTTGATTTAATAATTTATTACTTTCTGTTATTACAGAAACGTAAAACGTAAGTTCTTGAGTTTCTTAAAGTAGTAAGATTCTTTGGACTGAAAAATTCTGAACAAAAATGGGAAATCACTTAGTTTTATATTAAATATTTATTTTATTTATTACGATAAAACATATTAGATTTAAGTCTAGCAAAATTTTAGTATTAACTTTATTAAATTTGAAAATTCAGTTATAAACAATCATAACTTAACTGTCGATAACGCCAAACAAACTCAACTTGATTTATTTTTCCGAAACTGTTAAAATTGAAATAACGAAGAAAACTAACTTAATCTTATACCGTCAGATATATTTTATTGCCGACATATGAATTATGGGAGTCAATTCTGATAAAAGGGTTTTACTGTAGGCTCCACACATTCAGCGACGTGTGCGTCTAATAGATCACGAATTATGCGGATAGAGATAAGGTTGCGATGCGAAACGTTACTCCGACTGTATCCATATTCCCGGATTATTGGAACACCTGTGACTTATTATCGAAAATATTTTAAACGATATTGGTATACGAATTGATTTAAAATATAAATAATATTTTAAATCAATTCATATACCATATCTAGCTAGTCTTAATATTACAATGGCTTACTGTCTCGCTAGTCTAGTGGTCGTAAACGAGGTTGCTGATAATGAGATCCTGGGTTCGAATCCCAGGTTGGGCCAAAATCTATAATTGAGTTTTTCCTATTAAGAAATTCTAAGTAGCAGCCCGGATTCAGGAAATTGGCGGTTGGCGGTGTTTCACCCGCTCCTCGGAAAGCACGTAAAGCCGTTTTTCCTATGCCTAAGCTCTCTCCGGTCGTCTCGGATAACCATACAATTGGACTATAACAGGATTACTATGAGGGAATAGAATATACACTTGTGCTCGCGCATATACCTGGTAGAACCACGCTACAGTTATATTACAGTTGTAGCACGAATACCAGGGTGGATTGAAAAGTACTCGGCCTAACACAGATCCATTCAATTCTAAAAATCAAATCTACCCATATTATTTAGTTCAGTTCAGACTAGTTCATTGTGTGAAATTCGAAACGTGTGCGATAATTAGTTGTGATTTTATAAATTTATTAACAAAGTAATCGGACATAATTTCCGCGAATGGAGCAAATCGAGCAGCGTGCCGTCATTAAGTACCTCCATAAGAAGGGGCTATCATCAAAAGCCATCCATGATTACATGGTCAGTACATTAAGCGATTGTGCTCTGTCATATTCATCCGTCAAAAAATGGATAGCAGAATTTAAGCGTGGTAGAGAGAGTGTGAAAGATGAACCCCGCTCTGGAAGGCCTTCGACGTCAACTACTGACGAAAATATTAAAAAAGTACTTGATTTAATAATGGGAGACTGCAGATTAAAAATTAGGGAGATAGCCGAGATTATAGGCATCTCTTATGAATGAACTCAAAACATCATTGTCAACGAGTTGGGTTTCCACAAGGTGTCTGCGAGGTGGGTTCCGCGACTGCTTTCAGTTGAACAAAAAAGGACGCGATTGACTATTTCACGCGACTGTTTGGAGTTATTTGAAGCCGATGCAGATGATTTTTTGAATCGTTTTGTTACTATGGACGAAACATGGGTTCATTACTGTACACCGGAAACAAAACAACAATCAAAACAGTGGAGAAGACCTGGTTCACCACCCCCTAAAAAGGCTAAGTCGATTTTGTCGGCAAATAAGGTGATGGCTTCAGTTTTCTGGGACTCGAAAGGTGTGATTTTGATTGATAATCTTGAAAGGGGTCAGACTGTAAACTCTGATTACTACTGCACCTTACTACGTCGTTTACGAAAGGAAATAAAAGAAAAACGCCGAGGAATGCTCAGAAGAAAAGTCCTGTTTCATCAAGATAACGCCCGTGTTCACACGTCAGTACAGTCAATGGCTGAAATTCACAACTGTGGCTTTGAACTGTTACCGCATCCGCCGTATTCACCTGATCTGGCACCATCAGACTTCTTTCTGTTCCCTAACCTAAAAGAGCACTTGGGAGGTCAAAGATTTTCGACAAACGACGAGGTCAAAGCAGCTGTAGACGCATATTTTGACTCTAAGGAAGAATCATTTTTTTTCAATGGTCTAAATGCTTGGAAGGGGAGGTGGCAAAAGTGTATTGAACTTGATGGTGATTATGTAGAAAATAAAAATATAACTGATTTAGTATGTGTTTATTTTCTTGGTTAGGCCGAGTACTTTTCAATCCACCCTCGTATGTCGGCTCCATCAGGGAAGTACCACGCTCTCAGCTCTCACAAAATATTAGATGATAGTTAATATGGTTAATTTTGATTACCTTTGTTGTTATTTTATTTATAGGTTTATATTATATATCTATTTGTATTTAAAATATGTATATATTTATGTATCTATGAATATGTATGTATATATTATATATTATCTGTATTATATTTTGGAGTATATAAGTTTTTGTATTTGTATATATAATATTAGTTTGTTTTTAAGTTTATCAGTAGTTTTTTTCCTTGATTTGCTCTATTGCTCATTTTATTTTGTCACCTATCACATAATTTTCACACGTCCCGGGTTGACTGGGAGAGAATGCCTAATGGCATTAAGTCCGCCCTTCGTAATATTTTTATTGTGCAATAAAGTGTAAATAAACAAATAAAAAAAATACCAGCGTCAAATAGTAGCGTAATACTGTTGTGTTTCGTATGGTGAGTGTAGAGATTCGGGCAGGCTAGTCTCAGACCTCATCTTATCCCACAGGCTTTGTAAGCTACTAAGTCAAACGTCTTTGATAGGTCCAGGTAACGAACAAACACAGGTGTCTTCTTTGCTGGGTAATACTGGACAGTCTGCTTGAGACATCGGAAAGCACTCTCAGTGGAAAGACCTGGTCTGGAACCGAATTGAGAATCACTGAGCGAGATATGCTTATCCAGGAACCCGTTAAGCAAACTGTCAAGTATCTTAGCGACCACAGAAGCAAGAGAGATGAGCCTATAGTTGGACACGTCAGAGGCGTCACCAGTCCTGTTTTGTGGAATAGGAATAACAATAGTTCGCATCAATTTGTCAGGGAGATATGAATGTCTATGGGTCACAGCATCTACTTACCATCAGGTGGACTGTGTGCTCGTTTGTTACCCTTATTCTATAAAAATATACTGGGGCACTGTAATCCTGTCCTACGCAGATGGCTAGTTTTAATAAAATAATCACGACGCTTCTGCTACGGTTTCACAACAAGATTCGTTAGTTGTTATTGATTAAAACAAAACAATATTTTAAGACCGTTAACTCCGGTAACGGTGTGTCTAAAGTAAAATACAGTATTGTGTTGTAAGGCGCTTCGGGCTATAAATCAGATGATCCCTTTCTCTTCGCTCTCAAAGTTAGACTTTTAGTATAAAAATGCGATAGAAAAAGACAATTGATTCAATAAGTACCTTCAAAAATAGTTTGTTCATTCACATTCCCTTGGGTACAAAATTTCACCTGTTGCGAAATTTGCGAAATCCTTTACGATGCTGAATCAAATAATTTTGAATTGCAAACGTTTCCTTCTCCTTAAGGAATAAGGTGCGAGGTAGAAACCAAACCAAAATCTGTTCACGAGATAATACAAAGCCACTCTGATGCATAAACAAGATACAAACTACCCCAATAGTACACGCTTTTGTATTTATATCGTGTGCAATTGTGCAACCTATCGCGTTGTAGCACTGACTAGAATCGTGTGTATAATTCGCAACAGCCTGGTGTCGATGTTGGTGCTAATGACATTTTAATGTGCAGCACTTCTTTTATTTTACTTTTAACGCTTTTTGATGAAGTTACTGAATAATATGTTGTACACGTAGGTATTTGTAATATTGGGCATTGTTTTGAATAAAAAACGGAGACACTAAACCAATAATGTTGCATGTGCGTTTTTAGGAGTTTGTTTTTCCTTAATGTCCCGGAAAGGTCCAACAATGTTAAACCTAGACCTCTTTTGTTGTAGCGAAGATTCGACTTAATCGTTACACTTGATAGGCTGTGTTAATGATCGCACTATCAGAAGTACCGTACCTTTGCTCTACTGCCCGTCATTTGTCTTTATTTTTTTATTATTACGCCTGGCGCAAACGAGATGTTGCTACCGTCATCCATTGAAATCTATAAGATCTTTCTGACATTTCCTACAGTCACCTCCTGTCTCCACCACGGGACAAAACGGAGAAAATAAATTCTCTTACGCCGCCACAGAAAGTCGTTTGAAGATTATTATTTGTTCATTTTAATAAAAATGCTATAAAATAGGGCACTACATAAATTAAGAATATTTCGATTAATTATAATAATCGGTTAATGGTCGGAAATCGGCCTGAAGAAAGAAGGAAAAAAAAACTTCTACTTGTCTTTTAAAAATGTTGTCTCTAAACTAAGATTTTCTCTTGTATCGTTACATACATACATTTCACAAGGACAAACATATAGAAAGAAAAAAAGGAACACTTTATTTTGATACAGACCAATTGACGTACAAAAATATACTAATTTATAAAAAAGCGGTGTTTATTAAATATGACTTGGTACGTTGAAGTCTTGCCAAAAAAATTAGCATGAGTTGTGGCGAAACCACAACCCTGATTAGGTTAGGATTAGGAAAAACATAAGAAAAAGATTATTTTATATTTTCTTTTAACTGCAATCGGTAACTTTAACCTAGGTGATCTGTAAATGCCACTGAAAAAGCCCACGTAAGTTCTGGTGTTAGGCACAAGCGTACTCTCATTACCAACACTGATCTGTTATGTGAATTGTTATAAGCATCCTTAAAATGATAATAATGCTTCAGAGATCTAGTGTATCTACTGGCTTTCTTATAAATAAAATAAATACATTAATATATAAATACCAAATTAAATAGTATATAAATAGCGAATTACCACTGACTGACTGACTGATTCAACATTACTATATATCTAAAACTATAACTAAAACTATATACCCAATTGACTTGAAATTTAGTATTTACTCATTTCGCAATGTAGAAGCTCCCTAAAGACGGATTTCCCATAAAAAAATTCGTGATATATTGTATCTACGTTATTACTTATTATCGTCTACTATCGTGCGCCCAGCGAACGTACAATATATCAATCATCATCATCATCATTATTAGAGACCTTCACAAGTCCGGAGGTCCAAGCAAAGCAAATAAAGCACAGTCACAGTCGCAGTATGTATGTCTTACGAGGTGGTCACTCCATCTAATGGAGGGGCGCCCTACACTTTGTCTACCGTTACGATAATAATAAGAGTAATTAAATAACTGTAGACGCAACATAGCTTTTTTCTAGTCACTTTTAATAGCTTAGTTATATTATTTATACTTTTAGTAGCTTAATGCTGCTGTATTTCGTATGGTGAGTGTAGAGAACCGGAGACCCATTTTACTGGAAACGAGGCATTCCATCTTAGTCCTCACGGGTGACAACGCATCTGCATTTTGATTCGTAATCGAGGATAGATGTAGATGTCTATGGACCACAGCAACCACTTACCATCAGGTGGACTGTGTGCTCGTTTGTCACCCTATCCTATAAAAAAAAAAAAAACTTTTAATACCTGAAGATTTTTGAACGATGAATATGGATTATTTTTTGAAACGATTTTTTATTGTAATTATGATTAAATGCAAAATTATTTACGATTTTCGGTGAAAATTTTAACAGTACCAAAGTAATTTTTAATTTTATGTTCTTATCTATTCAAGATTAACTTCCAGCCGTATCACAGACTCCGTGGTTTCTAACGACACTTTAATGTTTAAAGTTTTCGATCTCGGTTTATTACGGTGAATTCGACGGTGATCGACAGGTGTCACATCGTGATATGAAGCTGGGAGTTAGTAGTTTACCTTCTCTATCGGAGATCGTTTACTATAACGTGGCACTCCAGGCAACTTTTGGTCCTCATGGGTATCTATGAATCTACATTTTGATTCTTAATCGAGGATAGATTTGGATGTTTGTAGGCAACAGCTTTCACTTACGTATAATTACGTATAATTGTTGAAAACTTTTTTTAATAATCGAATGAAGTTGTTATATTTTTTTTTTCATGATCTACACAAAAAATGAACATTTCTAATAAAATAAAATAAAAACCGTTTGTTTATTAGTTTTTTACTTTGGTTTTTACTGAGTGTAAGATCAAGCGATGCGAGTTCGGGACTTAGGGCATCACGACTCGGACAGGTTAGGCTAAAGGTGATGGCGGGATCGAATGAGCGAGTGAAGCGAGTGAATCGACCCCGCCATCTTCTTCTTTTTTACATGGAGGCAAGAACGAGTTATGTCTGACTCGCACCGACTAAAACCCTATGGTGTTCCAGCTTTGTCGCATATTGGCAGGGCCACGGGAACGCTTTCGCACACATATGCGGCCCCACCAGCGCTGGCTGCTCCATGGCGGCACCTCCTCAGGAGAGAACTACTCCTCCCCGTTCTCCTTCCCAGGTAAGGCGCACCAGAACACATGGCGCACCTTCCTCCATGGCCTCTAACTAAACCTGCGCAAAGGACGCCCCCGTGTCCGATGCGCGAAGGTTATGGGGCCAGGAAAAACGAGTACTCAGAAGCACTAGCATTCCTGACCCCAGCGGTGGATCTGGTCTATGGCTCCGCTACCAACCAAGATTCGGCAGCGGAGGGTAGGGAGAGCGGCGCCTCGCAATACCGACACTCCTCTCCCTCTGCAGCTCCGCCACCACCGCACCAACGGTGCGGCCCCGTTTGAGTCGCGGAGGATAGGGCGAGTGGCGCGTCGCCATACCAACACTCTTCCTCCTCCGCGACTCCACCTTGATGCAGCGGTAGGGGGAGAGGACACCCCTCTCGCCGCAGCTCATCAGCACAAATCTGAAGTGGAAGCCCAATCGGAGTGGCTTCCTCGGGTCGGCCGTACACCTTGGGCCAGCCATGTGGGTTCCTCTTTGTTCACCGCGGGTGACCAAGCCACGGCTACTAAGCCCCCCACCACGACAAGGCGGGAACCCGTTCGGGGGGGCGCCATCTCCTTCTAACCTAACCTGTCCGAGTCAGGATGCCCCGAGGAAGTCCCGAGCTCGCTTCGCTAAAAAATTAATAAATAAACATTATGTGATTTTTTTTAAATGTGCATTATTTAGATTTAGATATAGCAATCACTGTCAAAGATTACTTACTTACTTACTTACTTATCGTCACGCACAATCCCTAACGGGGTAGCCAGAGAGAACAGATCGCCAAGTGTCACGATCCTTACATACCTCTTTCGCTTCTTTCAGGTTCATTAACTTCCTCATACATGCACGTCTAGGTATCCGAGTACTCTTGACCCTCCCCTCTTCGAGCAATTTGCTCACATGGTCTTCGAAAGTTAGTCTCGGTCTACCTCGACACCTTTTAATATTTACTTTCGCTCTATATATTTTCTTCACCATTCGGTCTTCACTCATTCGTTCAACGTGTCCAAACCATTGGAGTACGCCCCTATCAATTTTTGTGATAAGGTCATCTTTCAATCCTGCCATATTGCGAATCTCTTCGTTTCGCTTTCGGTCGGCTATGGTAACGCCACACATTTTACGAAGAGATCGCATCTCCACTGCATTCAACTTGCTTTTATGCTTCTTCTGGCATACCCAGGTTTCGCTGCCATATAACAAAGTCGGTACCAACACTGCGTTATGTATTGCAAGGCGTGCACTCTTCACCACGCCTTGCCTTTTTATTAATGCATTCAGGGCACCATTGACTTTGTTTCCGGCAGCGACACGCCTATCCACATCTAAATCACATCTTCCATCCCGACTAAAAGCACTCCCCAAGTATACAATTTCATTTACCTGTTCTAGACATTCCTGATTTACCCATATTTCACATTTCGTTCTCTCTTCGTCCTTTTCAAATACCAGAACCTTAGTTTTATTAGCATTCAAACGGAGACCTTTAATTTCACATTCCTCTTTCATACACGTGACTAATGCCTGCAGTTCTGCTTCTGATGGTGCAATAAGCACTGCATCATCAGCATACAGCAGACAATTAACTTTTATGTCACCCAATTTCACACCCAAACAGCTATCTTTCAGCTTCTGTAAACAGCTGTCGAGATACAGTATGAACAGCCAGGAAGACATGACACAACCCTGTTTTACGCCCGCTTGGACGCTAAACATGGGTGACAGGTCATGCCCTACCCGCACACAGGCTTTACAGTCATAGTAAAGTGACTGCACAGCCCTTAACAATCGACCATCCACACCATATCCCGGCAACAGTTCCCACATTTTCTTCCTTATAACCTTATCAAATGCTTTCTCCAGATCCACAAAAGCACAGAAAATCCTCTGGTTAACACTCAGAAGCTTCTCCGTGATCATGCGGAGAGAAAACATTTGATCCGTGCATCCTCTTCCAGGTCTAAATCCGCATTGTGCCTCCCATAAGAATCTTTCCGATTTCTCTTGCATCCTGCGTGTCAAAACCTTCGAATAAACTTTACTTGCTAAACTGGTCAAGCTGATCGCCCGATAGCTCCCGCAGTCAAAATGTGAACCTTTACCTTTATATAAAGGCACAATGACCGCGGATCGCCAATCATCCGGGACATCTCCCGTCCGCCAGCACAAATTGCACAGCAGATGAAAGCTGTCCCAGACGCGAGGCCCACCGTACTTGACCATTTCAGCAGTAACTCTGTCTAGTCCCGCAGCCTTACCACATTTCAAACTTCGAATCGCACGTTCAATCTCTTTCATGCTGATGACCTCAGTGTCATCGAGGTCCGTGTCTGGCGTGCCAGTCACGGCGTCACCCCCGGATCCTTCACTAAGATCATGACACGCATACAATTCTCTATAAAATTCACTCCATCGCTGCATGACGTCCGATTTTTCTGAGAGGACGTCATTGGTTCTCGAAAGCACTTTGTTCATTCTTAAAGCTGTCGCACCACTCCGGGACCTTCCAACCTCTTTCCAGAAGAGTTTGGAGTTTTCCCTAAAGTTGTGCGACAACCTCTCGTCCGCTTCTATTCTACACCTTTCACGTACTTCCTCAATCAATGTTTTCGCATGAACTTTCTGCAGCTTATATCTTTCTTTCATCTTCTCTCTCATATGCTCATCGTTACTAGAGGCTAAGTAGTCTAACCATGCTTTTTTCTTCTTTTTTACAGCTTCTTTCACTTCGTCATTCCACCATGCATCTCTTCTTTTACTACTACCTCTTTTTGTCGTACCACATACTTCTTCCGCTGCACTTACCATTCCATCCCTAAGGTTCTGCCATATTCTCTCCACACATTCTTTCCTGCCATCGATGGTGTCAAGCTTTTCGGCTACCCTCGTGTGATATTTGTCCCTAGTATCCGCTTCCTGAAGCTTCCAGCTTCGGATGCGACAGACCGACTGTGGTTCTGTTACTGCCGTCCGGTGGCGCCAACCCGCGAACAAACCCCTAAATCTAGTAATTACTAGATAATGATCCGTTCCCAGGTCAGCACCCCTGAACACTCGTGTATCCATCACCTGTTTTCGCAGTCGGTCATCCACCAGGAACAAATCAATCATACTTCTCTCATTCTTTCTTTCTCTAGTGTACATATGGATCTTCCTGTGATTAAACATAGTGTTTGTCACACGAAGACCCTTTTCCTTGCATACAGCCAGTATAAGCTTGCCAGCATCATTAACCCTTTTATCTCCAAACTTTCCAAGCACCGACTCGTATCCTGGTCGAGCGATGCCTACCCATCCATTCAAATCACCACATACAACAGTTCTTTCGTTTCCCTTAACCAAATCTAGAACTTCTCTTACATTCTCCCAAAACTCCTCCAGCTCAGCCCTGGACGACGAAGCTACCGGCGCATAAACAGCCAAAAGGAATAACTTCGTCAGTCCCATTTTGAAGCGAACCCAGAGAAGTCTTGAGTTCACAACCTTGTATTCAGTCATAAGATCGACCAACCGGGACGACAGCAGCACTCCCACTCCTTGGCAGGCGTTCTCGCTTTCCGGGACTCCGGACCATATAGCTAACGTCCCGCCAGGGAGCTCTTCAATACCACTGCCTTTCCGTTTGGTCTCCGACATACACACGACATCTAATTCTCTTTCTTTCATTATTTCGATCAACTCATTCGTCTTATCTCTCATGCCTCCTCTAACATTCCACGTGCCAACTCTGCACTCCGTCCTCCACCTTCCGCCGTGTCGGGCTGTGCGTGACGGGTGGCGGTCCCCATCGCCGCTTTGCGCGCTGCATTCCACACCAACGGGGACGAGCTGGTGTGCGTCGCCTTGGGGGGACGCCCTAACCCTCGTTCGCATGGGTGCGCAGCTGTGTAGAATTGCAGCCCTGAAAAGGGCTGGCAGGGGTCGCGACGAGCACGCTTCTACAATGACCCCCAAACTGACAATATAATATGAAATGACCAAAAAAAACTGTCAAAGATTGCATATTTTTTATTTTGTTACAAGATTTTTTCGAGGATTATACATCCTTGTCTGCGAAATAAAATAAACTAAAAGTATTTTAGTCATTTGAAGTCCGCCAACACGCATTGTGGCAGCGCGGTTGACACTTCTCAGAAATGAGGGGAGGCCTGTGACCTGGTATATACGTCCCACACGTATGTAGCTTGTTACTTATTTTTTTTAGTTAAAATGGTACTGTGGTTGCGAATTTGCCCATGCAAGCATGGTATTTGTAACAAATCTTCTCAGCTGTGGGAGTGATCCATGGCTGTCTTCGGATTTTGGTCGGTAAATATGCCACGCATTACTGTAGTTATTGATTTATTTTTGAATGTAATACATAGTTAATTCTTTTCATTTTGGTCTTTCGCGTAAAAGCAAAGATTAAAAAAAGCTGGATCGGATCGGATGATTTTTCGATTTTCTAGAGTGTTTATGAAAACATTTAAAGTCAAAAACTTAAAGTAAGATAAAAAATTAATAAACAAACATTTTTCAAGGTTTTTTTGAAATGTTTTTTTATTGTGTAGATTAACAATAAAAATATACAAACTTCGTTAAACGCTTTGCAAAAAAAGTTATGAACGATTATATTCGCATAAGTGCGTTTATGATCACATTTAAAGTCATAAAACTATATAAAATCTTGAGGTTAGACATTTTCGATATATTTTTTTCCATAAATCCGCCGTAAAGACAAAGATTAAAAAAATCCATCGAAATCGGATGATTTTCTAGAGCCAAAAACGAGGTGACTGCGGTAGTATAAGATTACCAAATTATTAATTTTTTGTTCCGATCTACGCAGTACGAAGTTATATATAGTATCTTGAAGTCTTGCAGTTGTATGCTTGGGTTAGGATTTAATTTACTAATTACAGGACCCCGAGCAGATGGTGGCACCGAGTTATCTTTTTTGTTGCTTATATAAAATAAGTTAATATACGCGATAATTAAAATTAAAAAAATTGTTGCAGCACTAAGGGCCGCGTGGTCGAATCCCGTCCCGTTCAAGTATTATGGCCCGTAAAAATTGGTCCGAGTTTGGATGTTTGTCCACGTGATATTTATGTATGTAAACTACGATACAAGAAAAACCCCTATTGTGCATGTCAAGTTTTATTTCATTTTAAAATTACTTTCATAAAGAATAACTTGCGATCTACCTATACTGAATAAAATTTAATTTTATTCTATTCTATTCATTTGTATTTATCACATGCTCAACTATCTATTATTTTTAATAGTAGTATCAAATCTGGTGCGTTTCCTGATTTAATGAAGCATAGTAAAGTAATACCTTTATTTAAATCTGGTAGTACATTGGACCCCGCTAATTTTAAACCTATTTCTGACCTGCCAACACTTAGTAAAATTTTTGAAAAAATTATTCTTGATCAATTGTTAATTTTTTTAATGTAAATAAATTACTTCATAAAAATCAATTTGGTTTCACAAGGGGTCGCTCGACAACTGATGCTGGTGTTGAGCTGATTAAATATATATTTAATGCATGGGAGAATTCACAGGATGCTTTGGGTGTGTTCTGTGACCTATCCAAAGCCTTCGATTGTGTTCACCATGAAACATTAATCAGGAAACTTCAACACTACGGTGTAAGAAATGATGCTCTTAAATTAATTATTTCATATTTAAGTGACAGAACACAAAAAGTTGTTATTAATAGTATGAGTTCTTCCGGGTCCATTGTACAAATGGGCGTGCCTCAGGGCTCAATTCTCGGCCCTTTTCTGTTTCTTGTATATATTAATGACTTACCTTACATAGTAGGGGATAACCATGATATAGTATTATTTGCTGATGATACTTCATTAATTTTCAAATTAAAACGACAGTTACTAAATTACGACGAAGTAAATAATGCTATAGCTAAGTTAGTCAATTGGTTTAATGTTAATAATTTGCATTTGATTGGAACTAAAACTAAATGTATGAAATTCTTAACTCCTAATGTTAAACATGTCAATACTAATGTTATTTTAAATGGGGAGGAACTGAGTCTTGTTGATACCACCATTTTTCTTGGAATCACACTGGACGCAAAGCTTCAATGGCTCCCCCATATATCAAAACTAGCTAGCAGACTTAGTACTGCAGCATATGCTGTAAAAAAGATTAGAACTCTTACCAGTGTTGAAACAGCTAGAATAGTTTACTTTAGTTATTTCCATAGCATTATGTCGTATGGTATTTTGCTATGGGGACACGCGACTGACACTGAAATTATATTTATTTTACAGAAGAGGGTCATTAGAGAAATATATAATTTAAAACCAAAAGAGTCACTGAGACAAAAATTTAAGGAAATTAATATATTAACTTTGGCCTCTCAATACATTTATGAAAATGTAATGTACGTACACAAAAATAAAAGTAGTTTTGCGAAAATAAGTGATATTCATTGTGTAAATACTAGGAGCAGACACAAGCTGGTAGTACCAGTTACTCGACTCCACCGAGTCAGTAATTCATTCTTGGGGCGATGTATACGCTTTTACAACAAAATCCCAGAAAATATACAAAATTTGTCATACACAAAGTTCAAAAATATTATTAAACTAAGTTTGTATAAAAAGGGTTATTATAATATTAAGGAATTTTTAGATGATAATAACCCCTGGGAAGGGTGATCGCTACCAAGCTATTTCTAATTGGTCTTGTGTTGTTGATTGTAAATATGATTGTAAGCTATTATTAAAAAAAATAGTCCCGCTGGGTTTCTTTGCTGGTTCTTCCCAGAACAGAGGTTTTTTTTTTGCGAACCAGTGGTAAATTAAAAAAGTGACTTTCAATAAGTATTTTTATTATCTACATTGAATAAAAAAGTTTCTATTTCTATTTCTATTTCTATTTCTATTTCTTGGCGGTAGAGGTAACAACTTTGAAATCTGCGTGTTTGAACAATTCCACTGTAAGGTCCAATGCTGATCATATGCCTCCCTTACCCCTCTTTAGATTACTTCATTAGGGGGGACGTTTGCCACGTTTGCCACGCTTGGCAAGCGGGTTGGCAACCGCAGTTTTTTGTTTATTCTGCTATTATTAGGAAGATGCTGCTATCCAACTCGTAGTAAAGTATCCCCCTATCGCCACTTACGACACCCACGATACCAAGTGGAGTAGTGGATATTCTTACACCGCCACTACACGTAACATTTAATAACCAGATTGTTGCTTAACTTTCTTGAAGTAACTTTCTCCGTAAAAATCTTTCCTTTTCTAGTTTATCTTA
Organism: Parnassius smintheus behrii; assembly: GCA_036936625.1. Classification (NCBI taxonomy): domain Eukaryota; kingdom Metazoa; phylum Arthropoda; class Insecta; order Lepidoptera; family Papilionidae; genus Parnassius; species Parnassius smintheus. The sequence continues at coordinate 1,565,331 of JAUPFT010000023.1, forward strand.
TTCACTTTTGGCGAATAAAAAAACGTGTGACAAAGTTTGTTAACAATTGCATCGGCTTTGCAGCTTGCTTTTCTCACGCGGAAAACTCCCACAACTTTATTTACGTTGTTGTTAGCGAACGTATTTCAAGTTTAAAGAAATTCAACGCGATACGAAACTTTTAAACTTCAATGCGTTTTTAAGGATCAAATATTTCCTTTAAAGTCTTATTGTGATGAAAGTAGTTATATGTCAATCGTGAATGGTTGGTTTAGACTGGGTGCATCAAATTATTGATGATTGCAATTATTTTTCTAAAATTCCGAATCAAACGATTGTCATGATCTACATTACCGACATTATTGAGCGCATTTCACAGTTTAAAGAGTACCGAAATTTGAAATTATCCATTTCAGTGATTGACTCAAACAACCTAGTTGAGTTGAGTTGTAAGAAGACCAATCAATACTTTAATGATCCAGTCAATAGAAATAAATAAATGTCACATATCTAGATATATACCAATTTGACTTTTTAATTTTCATTTATTCCCTAACACTGAGGTCTAAAATGGAATGCCTCGTTTCTAATGAAAAGGTTCTCCAGTTCTCTACATTCGCCATACGAATTACAACAGCAGCAGTAAGCTGTCATTTTACGTTGGTACTCTGTGAGTATGTTACTAAACTACCCTTTAGCATGGAATAACAACTTATTCCAAGATTTATTTGCTAATATTATTGTCAGTGTCAATTTGTCACAATAAAATTTAATATAAAATAGCATAATTTCGTACTAAATATTGCCAAAAAGTCATAAAATATTTTTATCTTTAAATATATTACACTTACGTAAAGGTGGTAAAATATCAAGAATGGACAATTAACCATTTTTTATTTTATTTTTTTCTTCAGCTTGCGTTTTGTATGAAGCAATTTGTATGCACTATTGTATTGTTAATTTCTGTATATAATTATTATATAATATATGCATTATTTTTTATACAATAAGAGTGACAAGTGAGTACACAGCCCACTTGAAGGTAAATGGATGCTGTGGCCCATACACATCTACATTTATCCTCAATTAAGTATCATATCAGATTTGTTGTCACACCTGAGGACTGAGATGGAATACCTCGTTTCAAGTAAAAACGGCCTTCGGTTCTCTACACTCATCATACTAAACACAGTAGCATTGATCTGCTGTTTGGTGTTGATACTGTGTTAGAGCTGTTCATCCCCCGTCAAGTCGACCAATTCGTGATATAACCATAATATATCTGTAGCTTGGCTCTACCACTTAAAATACTTACGTTTAAATTATAAACAGCGATAAAATTGTCGTCCATACATCCAGCACTAATCAAACAAAGACTTGCTCAGTGAATCGAGTCAGCATTTTCTCCGCGTTTCACCAAATTGATTTATGATGGAACTACCATATGAAAATTGCGTCTCACGCAGTCCCAAGATCGTATTAAAGCATTGCTAATAAGGACCCCTGCGTTTTCTCGGCCCTTTGATCCCCTTGCGGTACCTCAGTTTTGTTTATGGCTGGGATTAAAAGGGATTTTCCTTTATTACTTTTAGAATTACTTATTTTTTTCCGGTCGTATTAAGACGGTACGTTCCATATACAAAAATGTTTCATGTATAATAAAACGCGGAATTTACTGTTAGAGGTAGAAGGTAAAGATTATTTTCGTTTTGTTCACTTACATTTGGTTACATAAGAATTACTGTTACTGCTTTAAAACACCTTTTAGCTTTTATTCTTTTCGATTTTATTATTATAATTAAAAAATAACAGCCAATATCATTTTACGTTATGGGTTAACATCACCAATTTCAATATTTATAAAAAGTCATCACAATAGGAATGAAGATTAAAAGGCATAAGATAGTGTTGTTAAGAATTTTAATTAAATTATATAGTGTAATTACTTGATTAAAGTAGTTAAATAAAGCATCATAACTTTTCAACAGTGCAAAGATAAAATAAATGCAGGACTGTTCGATGCAGAGTGGCCATAGAGATTAAAATACGGTATCTTTGATTGTAAGTGCAGCAACAAAAATAGCAATACTCGAGAGCATCAAGTAGTGGTTTGGAGTTCAATCCACCCACTTCACTCTTGCCTTCATGACCCTACTTGCGGTTGTTCCATCGAGTGGGTTCAGTCCCCGCTGGCACCAATTAAATTGTTAATTGCAATTTTCAAAAAAAATAGTATGGTGACGCGGAAGCTTCTGCTGTTGCATTGATGGGCTGGCTAAAACCGGGGAAGTACCACAACCACAGAGAATACCAGCGTGAAGTAGTAGCTTTGCTTCTGCGGAATTTTGTAAAAAGGCCGGAAATGCATTTGCAATTAACCTAGCCCTTTCAGCCCAGGCCAACACGATTGTGACGTTAAGTCAAAGTAAAATTTTGGCGGTATTTTAGGCGTTATGTGAACGGGCCCACGGCCGCACGATCTTGACGGATATGCTCTGTCTATAAGTATGACTGAGACAGCTAGCAAGCGTCGCGAAGTTCAAATTTAAACTCATTCATTTCGCCGTTGGTGTTGTTTGGGGTGTTGCTGAGCGTGAGTAATCAAAATTACCATACAAATATGTATTTCTCACGTTATGATTGTTGTTTATTGTTATTATTGAACTGTTTTACGTGCCAGTCAATGAATTTGTTTGTATTTTTAGGAAATTCTTAAGAAAAAGTATCACTGAAGTCTAACGTCACAATTGTATCACTCCGGGCCCAACTACATAGTACATTGCCATGGCGGAATCGCTATTTAGCCTCGATGACAACGCAATTGGGGAGTTACTGTAACAGTCTGACTTGGAAGATGTTGATGAAGATGATGATGATTTATATGCGGAAAATGATGAAGGTAATAACTCCTCCGAGGATGATGTCCCACTCTTATCTTTTAGGGTGGTTACCAATCAAAGTGATGGCAAATGGACAAAAAAAAGATTTCGAGGGAAGACTTCTAGTCAAGCTCAAGAAAGTTCAAGTAATGAACCGCCCAAATTACCTGCGGAGTACCTTGAAAACTATTTTGATGCCGAACTGTTTGAAAAGTTTGCGATCTGTACTGCGCAATATTACATGGCCGTAAAAGGGCAGCAAATGAGGCCGCAATGTACACCTAATGAAATAAAAAAATTCTTTGGAGTTCACGGGATGATGAGTTGCATTAAATGCCTTCGAGTGAAAATGTATTGGCATCAAAAATTTCGATACGACGCAATAGCTAATGCTATGTCACGTGAACGCTTTTTTATGTTACGGGTCAATTTACATGTAGTTGATCCTAACAGAGTTGACGAAAATGAACGGTCTGCTAATAAATTGTGAAAAGTGCAAGCAGTCATAGATCCAGTTAGAAAACGCTGCCACGCATTGCCACGCGAGAGTCCAACTTATTCTGTCGATGAACAGATGATACCATTCACAGGTCGGTGCGCACAGAGACAGTATGTGTATAAACAAGCCTAGGCCAGTTGGGTTGAAAAATTTCCTAGTTACGACTATACAAGGATTGACCCTGGATTTTGAGATATATCAAGGCCCAACCACCGACTTACCAGATAGGTCATTTGGCCTAGGTCCTGCGGTTGTTTTGCGATTGACAAGAACATTACCTGGTGGAAGTTTATATTTTGATCATTATTTTACAACGATTGGTTTACTGGAAGAACTAATTAATCGCAATTTCGATGGAACGGGTACGATAATGACAAACCGATTCAAAAAAACCTGGTATACATTCAAGACTGATCAAGTGATGAAACGAGGAGATTGCGAAGAAGTTTGTAGTCCAAATGGAAAACTTTGCACGGTCAAGTGGAAAGATAACAAAAGTGTTTTCTTGGCTTCAACGATTCACGGAGCTGAACCGAGTACTACTGTAAGTCGGTGGGACAAACAAACACGTACTTACAAGAACATTCCTTGTCCTTCCATCGTCGCTAATTACAACAACAACAACTTGGGAGGCATAGACTTGTGCGACCAGATGATTGAAAACTATAGGACGTGGTTCAAAACCAAGAAGTGGACTGTAAAGGTCATAATTCATCTCTTTGATCTCGCTATCGTAAACTCCTGGTTTGAGTATCGAGAAGACGCACCAAAAGCTAATATGCGTAAAAATGATGTCATGGACTTGCTGGCATTTCATATATCCATTGTAGAGTATTTATTAGGTGAACCAACTAGAACAAGGACTCGCGATGACTTACCCCGACACCGACTAGTTCTGAGTACAAACCCGCAATACTGCCGACACCTGACAAAAGATATGATGGCTGCAATCGTTGGCCAATGTTCGATACGTTGAAAGCTCCTCGAAAATGCAGGTTGCCTGATTGCACCAGTAGAACCCGAGCAAGGTGTTCGAAATGCGACGTATATTTATGTATAACTAAGGATAAAAATTGTTTTTTTTTAAGTTTCACAACGCTTGTTAAACGAAAAGTCTGAATAATGTTATAATACTGTATGTTTTTCTTTTAATTTTAACAAAAAAAAAAATGTTGTTCCTATTATGCTAAGGTTAATTTTCGTTTATTTGATTATAAAGTTTATTGTTAATGCTAAGCAAAAGTTTGTTCAACTAAAATAATATTTCTTTTTAATTCTATGTTAAACTTGGTTTTAAGTTAGAGAAAGATTAAACTATTAAGCCAATATAAAATAAATGACATAATAAACACATCACATCTTTTTATTCACCTTAATTTATATGAATAATTTGAAAAAATGCAATATCTTAATATAATTACAATTATTAGTGGCTAGAGATATGGCCCACATCAAAACAATTGTGACCGTCACAATTGTGACTCGGAATGAGTTAGGCCCACATCGACACAACTGTGACCGTCACAATTGTGACGTGGAATGAGTAGGGCCCAAGTAGATACAATTGTACGCCCCCCCCCCCCCTGAAAAGTCCTGAAAACAAATTGTATCACTGAAAGTCTTCAGTTTTTGTATTCTTTGATCCCCAACGATAAAGAATATCTATTTTTTTTAACACTAACTCGTTTAGTTTCGTTGTTCATGGGCGCTAGTGTTCACTTACCACCAGGTGACCCACATGCTCGTTTGTCCGCTTATATATAATAATTAGTAGTAACTTTTAATTATATAGGGCTGGTTTATCATTTGGGGGAACAGTGAAATTTAGAAAACTGTTAAATTTAAACAGTCGGGGACTTTTTAAGTCAGCCAAACCGCATTGGAGCAACGCAACGGAGTCTTCTCTGCTTAGATAGATAAATAAATGAGTCAATTATTTCCCGACTCCAAAGAGTCAGTAATCGTTTTTACAACAAAGTCCCCGAATATATGCAAGACTCATCTATCAAAAAGCTTATTAAGAAAATATTGCTTAGTAAGGATTATTCTACTACTAAAGAGTGGTTGATATCGTATCTAAAATGTTTTGGTACCTATTTGTACAAAATATTTTGTTTGCTGGTTAGTGCCAAAAGTAGGTACTATATATAACTTATGAAATAAACTTACATACTACTAAGATTTAAATATACATGTGTGCTGCAGCTTTACTAATATGTTCTTACTCAACGATTAGTATTGCTCAGGGAGCAAACACAGATTTTTAGCTATACTCGAGATGGCGTGACAAAATGAGCGCAACAGAAAAAGCTCTTGTTTTGATAACTCTCTCAGAAAAGGAAAGTGCCTGAGTAAAGCAGAGGTCCGTTTACTTTTATTCCACTTTTCAAAGAGTGGCAAATATTTGAGAAAATTAAGAATAAGATTACTATTATAAGAAATGTGTGTGTGTGTGTGTGTGTGCGTGCGTGCGTGCGTGCGTGCGTGCGTGCGTGCGTGCGTGCGTGCGTGCTTGCGTGCGTGCGTGCGTGCGTGCGTGCGTGCGTGCGTGCGTGCGTGCGTGCGTGTGTGTGTGTATGTGTGAATTCGATCTACCTTTAATGTTAGTTTTCTTTTGGTAACTAATTGGATTTATTACGCATTAGAGATTTAATTGATATTTGGGATTTTATAAAGCTTGTGTTATACGTAAATGAACTTTGGGGTCTACACAATATTATAGTAAAAATACATTCACAAAAAGGTATGCACGAAAAAAAATCCATTAACAATATAAAATTCAAATATCTCACTTTCAATTTTAAATTTGATTTCTTTTAGTTAAAAAAATACTCAAAATGGACTAAATGAAAATTGAATTAGAGTCGAATGAAATTGATGTCGCCATTTGCTTCTCGAGATTAAGCGAGACGATCTTAAGTAGATTGATAAGACCATAAAAGGAAACTAAAATTTGTTTGTTATGAACGTTCGTTAAGAATGTTTGAAGCGTGGACGTATTTTTAGAACGATCAGTTCTATTATTACCCTGAGTATTGATGTAGAGATTATGAATTTGGGCAGAGTCAGTTTACTCTTAAGTTTTATTTAAGGAAATAAATTTAATAGTTTAATGTATTCCTCAGTACTTTATGTTATCTGGGACGCTGCCAACAACTGGCATCTATGTAATAAAGGAAACGAATTACTTTTTTGTTTTAGACATTAAATTTAATAGTTTCAAACTTTCGGTTATAGACATTTTGTCTATTATAAAGACAAACTATACTCGCTTATTTCGCGTTTTGTATTGGCATTAGTGCAGTGCGGTCGACACTTACTTGCCCTAAAACCCTCTCAGAAATGAGGGGAGGACTATGCTCAGCAGTGGGACATATATGGGCTGCCACGCTGCAACTATATCATGGTTGTAGCACGAATGAGTCTGCTTGACCGGGGTAGGAGTCCTACCGTAGAACCATGCTCTCACAGAATGCCAGCGTAAAATAGCAGCTTTATGCTGCTGTGTTTCGTATGGTTAGTGTAGAGAACCGGAGACCCTTTTTAGTAGAAACGAGGAGTTCCATCCCAGTCCACAGGTGTTGTGACACATTTGCACTTTGATTCTTGATTGAGGATAAATGTAGATGTTTATGGGCCACAGCATCCACTTACCACCACGTAGACTGTGTCCTCGTTAGTCACCCTTATTCTATAAAAAAACTAATTTTTAACTTTTATTTGTTGTGTACGTGTACGACTCACAACATGTACATTGTAAACATGAAAGTAACGAAAGAAAAGCCTAAATACATATTAAATAAAGAAGAAGAAGAAGATAAAAAGACTTTAATAAGGAAGGAGAGACAATTTAATAAGAGCATATGTGAAACCAGTGATTAATATTCATCATCATCATCATTACAGCCTATAAAATCTCCACTGCTAAACATAGGCCTTCCATAGATTGCCTCATGGGGAGGATACTTGCCACAGTGATCACGTTTGGCGGACAGGCTTGACCATCGCAGTTCTTTTTATTATTTTTGAATATTTATGCTATTAAGATGCAAAGATGATGATAATAACTATGACGATATATTTTAATTATAGAATCTGAGGCATTTAATCTTTGTCTACAAAATTTGGCTATAGTTTTGTTGTCACCCCTGAAAACGCATCTGTAGCCAAACTTTAAATAACTTAATAAACTTTAAAAAATAATGTAAATCAGGTGAATATTAAGCTCATTATTCACTATGATAAAATAAAAGATTAAAAAGCTAATTTGATTCTCAGTTATATGACTTGAAAATAACCAATCGGTTCCGCCGCAGTGCGTGCGAAAGTGAAGAAAGCGTAGCATAACAATCGTAGCATTAAACTCGTAGCAGTAAACTCTCCAAGTGTAAGGTTACATAGCAGTGTCGACTCTAATAGCAACATATTTACTTTTCTTAAGTCTCAACGTTCAGGGCAACTTTCCTAGGTGCTACAACACGTGCGCAATGGAAATTTAACTTAAAATGCACTTAAATTTGTAGCGAACGAATGCGATAGAGAGAGAGAGAGAGAGAAATTACTCCTTCAGTTGTAAACTCGTGATTTATGGTACATTCTTGGATTGGTTTAAGATGACTGCCCGCTCCTAGTACCCTATGATGACAACTTTGTTACCTTTTCATTAAGTGTACCTTCTCTGTTTCGTAAATCGTGTAGGGGAAAACTAATAAAAACGTCGCCATCTTTAGTGTTATTTCACACTATCCATCCATTCATTACATTTAAATTACATAGTTTTACATAAGAAATTTAATGCGACATTAGCCTGATGACAGGTTATAGACCTCGAATTGTATAAGGAAGGGTATAGGAATGTTGATAACATTACTAGTATTTTTCTATTAAAAGATATATACAATTTATAAAGTTATATATGGATATACCTCTATTGTGATTTTTTTCTGTAAACACCTTCGACGTTATATTACTATCCTGTGGTTGACTGGGAGAAAATGCTTTTAGTATTAAGTCGTCTTTTTTCCTATAAATTGTGTGAGCATGAATAAATAATAAATACTTAACAAATAAAAGTTTCTTGTACAGGTAGATGAAACTTTATTCTGACCTAAAAATACGCTTTCATCACCTAAGCCAACCAAGCGTTAAAATTACTTAAGATATTAAATGTTACACTGTGATTCACGCACGTAAAGCTCTTTTAAGGAATGTTCGCCCTAAGTGGACTCCTAAAATTAAACATGTTGTTTAACGCTACTGAAAAAATTACAGCTGAATAGAATAGAAATATTTTATTCCATATACATTGCAACAATACTTATTAAAAGTCATTCAAGCTTTACCACTAGTTCGGAAAAGACTTCTGTCCTGGGTAGAACAGCAAGAAACCCAGAGGGATTGTTTTTAAACATTAATTTACAATACCTATAATATTTTACACATATAGGTATGAAAACATTTAGAAACGGCATGGTAGCGATCAACTTATTCCCAAGGGTTAAGTAGTGTCCATCCATCAATACAACCTATAACAGTCCACTGCTGAACATAGGCCCTCCTAATAGATTGCTTTACGGGGCGATTTTGCCATAGTTGCCCCGCTTGGCAGGTGAGTTGCCATAGTTGCCCCGCTTGGCAAGCGGGTTGCCATAGTTGCCCCGCTTGGCGCGCGGGTTGGCAACCGCATTTTTTAAAATTATTTTGCGTTGCTATCAGGAGCTGCCGCCTGCCGCCCATCAGCTGTTTGATTTTCTCATTCCTCGGGACGATATGGAGTAGTCGATATTCTTACACCGCCCCTAGACTGTTAGAATTTAGTAGTATAGTAAACTCTTATTAAGTACTATTATTTCATAAAAAAAATTACTTTATGATAGATAGGTCCTGCATATATTCTGGGAAATTGTTGTAAAAGCGTACACATTGCCTTATGAAGGAATCACTGACTCTTTGGAGCCGAGAAATACATTTTTATATCTAAGCAGAGAAGACCCCGTTGCGTTATTCTAATGCAGTTTGGCGGGCTTGACAAGTCCTTAACTTTTTTTGTTTCTCACATTCAGGTTTCGTAACGACGTTTCCTTTCACCCCTAAGCAGTTGATGAACTAGTACTATAAAATATAATATAAAGTTGTTTCTAATTCACAAAAATGAACCTGTTTTACCAAGTGATACTTTCACTGTGTGATAATCCCAACTATAAATTACAAATATATTTCAATTAATGTTCACCCTCTGAAGACTCACTACACTAAAGCCATGTCTATCGCCGTTAAAAAAATAACCGCTGAAAACCAAAACATCGGCGGGAACTGCGTCGATGCAGGGCGGGCGGCCGTCAGTCGACCGGCGGACGCCGCGCGCGACGCACGTGCCGCGCCATGTGACGCTGCCGGCCGCGGCCGCCATGACCGAGGGGGCGGGCAGGCCTCGGCCAGCGCCGCCCCGCAAGCCGGACTCGCTGAGCCTCGCTTGGACGCGCTGGGAAGACCCACCACCGCCTGCACCCGAACAAAAGCCCACGCCAACCGCAGTCAACGATGACTTTGGCGGCTTCTCACCCTACTCGTATGTCCCTCCAACTCCGATCCAGACCGAGCGGCGAACCAGACGACCACAGAGTGTTGTCTCTCCACGACCCCAAATCCAACTCACCCGACGTCCGCACTCCATCAGCTCCATCGACGATGAGTGGTGTGGGCAAATCCTGCAGCCGGTCCCTCGTCGGCCCAGACCCGTTCCGATGTCGACTCTCCCGCGCGCGAGTTTCATACCGTCCTCGAGAAGTGATTATCAGTTGCAACGGCCTGCTATTATGACGAACGGTTACGGTGCTGTGCCGCCGTCGACGTCTAGGCGGCTGTCGTTGCCTGGTAGCGGGGTCCAGAATGCCCCGAAACCTTCGGCAACGTTCCACGGACTATCAGGTCTGATGGGACCCAACCCTACCTTAGGAACTCCGATGACCCCTAGCACACCAGCTGCCGTGAGAGAGGCTGTACGCCATTTGTTGCAGCAGCCAAGAAATGGTTTTCCTATTATGGACCACAAGTTATCACTTTTCATCGATATCTTGGACGCGCAAGAAAAATTCTCACAGGTGAAGGAAATAAACTATCTATTGACAACTTTATGAGGACAGTAAACATTCTTTGTTTAATTAAATTGGTGTATTATAATGATGAGGTCAAAAATAAAAAAAAACTCAACAAAAATATCTCAGATTCAGATTCAGATTCATTCATTTATTCATTTCCTAAACAAAATCTTTACTCAGTTAAGTATGTTTTAGGAATATCGTAGATCATTACATTTATTCGTTTTGCGCGCTTTGTAACTGTGATACTGTAAACTTGGGCTGCAAAGTTTAACAAAGTTAGTTGTAAAATTTGACTCCTTGATTCATTACAGCATATCAAGTCCACTGCTGAAGATGGAACTCCCCACAGACTGCCTCATGAGGGCGATATTTGCTATAGTTGCCAAGCTTGCAAGGTGGATCAGCAACCCCAGATTTTGTTTTTCTGGTTATTATTAGGAAGGCGCTGCAACCATTTCCTGGTCTGTACCACTCTTTCCCTCTTAAGATATCCACGGGAAGACATGGGCTAGTGGATATTCTTTACACCATTACGCGATTTCACTCTTTTTTATATCCATTTAAAATATTCATTAATTAGTTATTTATTGATTGTTGTTATTTAAAACAAAACAATATTAGCTCATAATGAAAGTACAAGTTAATATTTAAAACAATGGCTCTAATTTTATTTTATTCAGGTCTATCAGATTACAGTTATAGTTAGAGCTCTTTACTCTAACTATAACTGATGAGACTTTTTCTTATTCTTTTCTGATAATTACCTAGTTTTCCTGTTTTAACAGATTTAAAATCAGTCTATATTATGTTTTTTTTTTGTATTTTTTACATTATATCTTCGCCATTGGTGAACCGAGCTTACTGATCCTTTTTTTTATTAAATAGACTATATCTCGAATATTTTCGTTTGAATTTACATAGAATTACAACCCTATATGTGTGGAAAAAGAATTTTTAGTGTCTATGTTTAGAAAACATTCCATTAGATTATTTTAATGCTATCTAGGACTAAGCATAATCCAATCAAAAAGATCAAAAAATTAACCTTTCAAAAGATATAAGCCGATTTCAAAACTTAAAAAGAATTTAATAATTTCCACATAATTTCATAGCTTTTAAAGTTGGTGCTAAAACATAATGTACTGAAGAATTAAAACCCATAATTCAGATTACGTTATTTTATGTGAAAATTATTTTTAGTTTTTTGATGTCGGTTTTAACTTTTTTATAAGTTTATTTTACGATAATTCAATAAATAAAAAAAGGTTTTATTACGTTACCAACATCATTTAAATAAATGTAATTACAAAACTTTCTAGAATTTATATAAAATCTTATTATATGATCGAAACATAAGCATAACGTACTATACATCTTTATACAGCTCCTGACGTCTTTCGTTAACAAAAGTGACCGCGACTGCAACATGCTAAACGTTGAATTTCAGTTCTGAAACAACTCGTAAGTGCCGATCCGATCGGAACCATTTCCCAGAATTTAAGGGAACTAGAAACAATTACGTCTCGTGTTCTAACAACGTTTATCATCCGTTGTCTTTCGGGCCCCGATAATTGAATATTCGACGGCGTTACATTCATAACCCATTTTAGTAGAACCGGTTGATTTTCAATCTGATGCAAAGCGATAGCGTTAATTGATAAAAAGTGTTTTTGAATCTTCAATCAAATATTTTTTTAATAGAATAAGGGTGACAAACGAGCACACAGTTCACCTGATAGTAAGTGGATGCTGTAGCTCATAGACATGTACATCTATCCTCGATTAAGAATCAATATGCAGATGCGTTACCACCCCTGAAGACTAAGATTATATGCCTCAGTTCCAGTAAAAAGTCTCTCCGGTTCTCTACACTCACCACACAAAACATAACAGCATTAAGCTGCTATTTTACGCTTGTATTCTGTCAGAGTATGGTCCTACCGGTTTAACCGACACATTCGTGCTACAACCATAATATAGCTGCAGCATGGCTCTACCACGTTAATCCACAATCGAAATTGTTTTAGACGTTCCATAATTGTTTATTGTGACGGCTGCACATTCGGTCTTAGCGGTGAAATATTTGTTTAGGTTCAACAGCGGTCGAATATGCTACGACATAGATACATGATGTTATGTTTATTTGATTTTACATTACTGTGGCTATATTTCGTCAATTTATCCATTACAGTCTATCAAAGTCCAATGTTAAACATAGGCCTCCCCACATAAATTGCTTCATATGCCTTTTTTTTCCGTAGCTGCAGCGCTTGGTAAGCGAGATGGCAACCGCAGTTCTTTTTTAGTATTCATCAGGAAGATGCTGCTGCCCACCTCTCATTTGTTTCCCTCTGTCACCTCTTGCGACACCCACGGGGCAATGTGTGGTAGTGGGTGGTCCTACACCGTTACTGCATGGTACATGGAATTAATTATGTCAGGCATTTTCTTCTTAATGCAACTCAAATTATTTTTATTTGATTACCTACTCTATTTCATATCATAAGAGGGTATTATAATATTTTTGTCCCATGTTGATCTGGGACTTATCTTGGGTTTATTAGAGACTTATAACAAAAAAACAATTGCCTCCTTTGTCAAAACCAGTTTTGAAAAAAAAAATTGTCTTTGACTTTGACTTTAATTAGTTTTCCGTGTTACTCCAGTGCTTGTTTCTATTGTCCACTGCTGAACATAGGTCTCCACCATAAATTGCCTCACGCACAGGGAAATTTGCCACAGCTACCACGGCAGGCGGGTCGGCAACCGTAGTATTTTATATTTTTGAGTTGTCATCAGAAAAATGATGCTGTCCATCTACTGTTGCAATTTCCCTCTGTGACCTCTTGCAACACCCACGAGAAGGTATCAAGGTTCAAAAGATGAATATAGGCTGTTCTTTGAACTAATCTTCAAAAGAGGTCATCAGTCGGCAACGATGAAAGTGACCCGACAATGGAAAGAAAACAATAAACACAAACTGAATACCATTACCGAGGCAAAGGTAAAGAAATATATTTTAATTTTCGCCAGATGTCAAGTCAAAGATAATATAAATCAGAATGAAGCTTCAACGCCGTTCCCAAGTTAACTTCCGCTGCGCAAGTTGGTCGTGTTGTCTGCCTCTGAATTATAATACTTACGGCGCTTTATTCAATAATCCGCTTCCTGTAAGAAATAAGTTTCAAGCGATTCTGAAACGCCCGCCACCTCCAACGAATTTTAAACAAAACATGCATATTTAAGATTAAAAAGGTTAAATTCTAACTTTAACATTAGAACGTAATTGAATTATTTTTTATGATCATGATCAAAGGGTAATTACCCTTTGAAGTAAATGTTAACTAAGTAAAGTAATGATGGCATATACGCAACAGTTTTTACGTGCTGCATCTATATTATAGTTGTAGTAGATTTTTTTTATAGGATAGGGTGACAAACGAGCACACAGTCCACCTGATGGTAAGTGGTTGCTGCGGCCCATAGACATCTACATCTATCTTCGATTACGAATCAAAATGCAGATGCGTTTTCACCCGTGAGGACTAAGATGGAATGTCTAATTTCCAGTAAAAAGGGTCTCCGGTTCTCTACACTCACCACACGAAACACAGCAGCATCAAGCTACCATTTCACACTGGTATTTTGTGAGAGCGTGGTCCTTCCCCGGTCGAGCCGACCCTTTCGTGCCACAATTATACTACTGATATAACTGCAGCATGGCTCTACCACGTACAAAATTGGTTGGCTCGACCGAGGAAAGACCACGCTCTTACAGAATACAAGCGAAACAGCAGTATGGTGAGTGTTCTTTTTATAGGAGAGGGGGCAAACGAACATACGGCTCTCCTAATAGTAAGTAATTATCGCCGCCCATGAACAACCGCAACACCAGGGGATTTACAGATCCGTTGCCGGTCTTTTAAAAAGGAATAGGCTCTTTTCTTAAAGGTTCCTAAACTAGAGATTTTTCCGGATCGATACGATGCGGAAAAATCTCTGGTGGTAGTCGATTCCACAAGGAAGTTGAGCGAGGAAGAAAATTTCTTTTAAATCGCGCAGTGGTGGACCGCCTGTCATCGAGATCGTATGGATGGTATTGCGAGTTTTGTCGCGATATGCGATGGTGAAATTGTGCGGCCGGAATTAGTCCGAACAATTCCTAAGAGCTCTAAACCGTGTGGTGGATGTGATAAAATACACAAAGATCTTCTCTTAGCAGTGCCAGTGAGTCAAGCCGATCGGAAAGAGCTCGGTCGCCGGGAATTCTAACAGCAGTACGAGTTTATACTTTTTACTGCAAACGAGGCATCCCATCTTAGCGCGCAGGGGTGACAACGCATCTGCATTTTGATTTTTAATCGAGGTTGTATATGTTTATTGGCTCAGCATTCACTTACAAATAGGTGAAGCACGTACCCGTTTGACACCTTAATTTTATGAATAAAATAGCTGGGCACTGATCTCTTCTCAGTTGATATGGTGCAGAGAAGAGTTACTGTTTGACTCGAATGTTAAGTTAGGAGTCTTTTTTAAATATATTTTTTAATTAATCTACAAAAACTCGTTCGCTAACGTACTGACCGTGAGTGCAGATACCTACACTTCGATGTAACGTAGATAAGATAGAAGTAGTATTAAAAACTTGAAGGAGAGTGAGTTGTTACTAACTGTTTTACAAAAACACGTTGAAAACCAATGTTCTGATGAAAGGTTAAAAAAGCAGCATTAGATTTTCAAAAGAATAATAACTTATCTGAAACCCTCTCTATTTAAACTTGGTGGCAATAGGCTAAAGCTTCAACATCGGACCACCAGACGGTTGGTCTCCACAACGTTGTTGTAAGCATGACCTGCATTCAAACCGAACAGTTTGCTTCATCGTCCGTAGTGGGACAGCGAAAGTGTGGAATAATTTACCAACATCTTTCTTTCCACCAGATTATAATGTGGGTGTCTTCAAGGCAAGAGTGAATAGGCTTTCGTTAAGCTAAGTCAGCTGTCCGTGTGCTGTACTGTCTTCAACACCACTTATCTTCAGGTGTAAATTAGTCGAGCACTGGTATATATTTGAAGAAAGTAGTCTTTTATCATCAGCTATTAGGTCGTTTATATTGTATAAAATCACACACAACAACAACATACTTTTAGTACAAATATTGGCTCTCGCTCTATTTTGACCTATTCACTCCTAAAAGCAGGAGGCAGTCTCTAACCTTTATAATACGTCCATTAAGCATATACAGTATCTACCTAAATACTATATTTTCATTCCTCCAAGAGCACACTACACGCTCATAAACGAAGACAAACACAAACGTTAACATTAATATTTCTTACGAGAAACATATGATAGAAGCGCGTTATAAATTTTGCTCTAAGCAAAATTCAAATTTGCTGCAAAATGTCTTACTGCAGTTGTTGTGTTTCATTAGATAAATATAGTTATTACTGTTTTGCTAAGTTTTATTATAATACTGTTGAAGATATGAACATTTTAATAAATATGATTACGTCTGATCTTGTTATTTAACTTTTGTAACGCATAGATGATGCGCTGGTTTTAATTTTCGTACGTAAGCAACCCAAGTGCAATCCCTGTCGGCACAATTTTTTTTTATAGGATAGGGTGACAAACGAGCTCATAGTACACCTGATGTTAAGTGGTTGTTGCGGCCCATAGACATCTACATCTATCCTCGATTACAAATTAAAATGCAGATGCGTTGTCACCCATGAGGACTAAGATTGAATGCCTCGTTTCCAGTAAAAAGGGTATCCGGTTCTCTAGACTCATCATACGAAACACAGCAGCATTAATACTATTTTACGCTGGTATTCTGTGAGAGCGTGGTCCTTCCCCGGTCGAGCTGACCCATTTTCGTGCCGTGCTACAACTGTACTTCTAATACAACTGCAGCATGGCTGTATCACATATATATGTCTGTGCCAGCACTAATGAAATGTTACTACGTTTACTAGATGGTAGGATTCCTTTACCTGCCTAGGAGTCCGTCTGGGCAGATTCCACCTTTTAACTATTTGTTTCGTCGAACTGCAGAGTATGCACTGATTCGTTCTGGTCCGAAGGTCATATAAAGCCAGTATAGCTACAGACTGGAGGAATGCCATCATAGTTCTTAGACGAGGCAACGCATCTGTAGCGTTCTTTGCTTGAAGTTGGCTGCAACATGGGCTGCAGTAGCCACTTACTATCTCGTAGATAGTAGTTCATTTGTTAAAAAACAATATGTTATTTCCTATTAATTCAAGGGAAAATATCGTGAGAAATCGTTTCTGTGAAGTTAAGAAAAAATAATATCACTTTATGTGAATTTCACTAAAATGTATTGGAACATCGCTTTGGATTTTCTATTGCCTTTTACGGCAAACCTTAACTGTCAGAATATATTATGTATGGCTGTTATATTTTTTTATTACTGTTATATCCTATAGCCGTTTTACGAACTGTTTTGTAACTCGTAGGTAGTATAGTTGTTAACGTTAAATGCTAGCAACAGTCAACTGGTGCTTTTAGGCCTATCACACATATAGATTTACGTTTGCTGCAGTCACTGCGCTTAGCTGGCGGGTTTACAATTACACTTTTATATTTTTAGTTGTTATTAGGAAGATATTATTGCCTATATCATGGTTTGGTTCCCTCTGTCAACTTCTACGACATCCAACTCATATCATCCACATGGAGTTGTAAATGTTCTCACACCGCCAGTAAAGATTTTTGATAGTGCTAGCACGAATACCTTTTTATTGCTTAGCTTAGCTCTGCACGGCTTCAATTCACTGGTGTAGTATTATGACATGCATCTTAAAGAATTGTCTCAAATTTTACTCTAAGATACTCCTTCAAACTTAGTTTATAAATTAATCTTAAGTTATATTCTGCACAATAAAGTAAGTTTTAGTCGCATTACCCTTTAGAAATATCCCATACGATATTATGAGATGGGCATTATGCTATGAAAATTACTAAAATAAGCTAATCGAGATATTTCAATACATGTAAGGCTAAGAAGTTTTCTACAGCAAGGTATATTTGTTTAGTCGAGATTAGGGTTCATAGCTTTGCGAGATTTCATGTCATAGCGTTGTATTCATATCAATTACAAATTATATAATTATGAAACAAAATGACTAGTACTCACAACATAGTGCCAATAAAGATGATTATACAATCTGGATCCGATAGGTGATACTATGGTTGAGTTAGTAATAAGCTTTATATTTACACTTTGAAATTCCGCAGTGAATTCGGAGTGAAACTCATTAACAAATCCGGTAGGTATCGGAAAAGAAAGTTAATGAAACAAAAGTTTTATTTTTATTTTGTATTAAACGAAATTTAATAAACCACCTTTTTATTTTTATATTCCTACATTTTTTTCGATGACTCCAATTCTGAGTTATGCTCAAAATTTCAAGACCAGCTCATCGGGAAGTGCTCGATATTTGAGTTGCAAGCTTCCACACGGAACGACAGACAGACAGAAAAACAAGAAAGTGATTTAACACCACGTGTTTATGTGGTAATACGAGTATATTAAATTTCACAATATACTTATAAATTTTTAAGTAAAAAATATATTCTACAAAAGAATTTTCGTTTTCGAAATTTGATTTTCTAATGAAGTGCACTCATTGTCAGCTGTTAGTTTCGAAATGTCAACCTCATCATGTAGTCTTGAAAAACCTTTTTAAATGAAAGGTTCACACAGCTGTGCTCAAAGGTGACGAAGATGCGAAAAGGTCATTAATATCTATGAAAATCCTGGAATGAGAAACACAGGAGGTATCCCATTAAAAATATGATTCAGTTGAAACACTCCCGCGATGAAAGAAAAGGGGGTCCCTTTCCCTCCTCGTCGTATTGTCGCTATTTCATGGACGCTCTCGTCACTTGACCCCGTTCTTTACCGCTTTTGTTTCAATATGAAATATCGCCGAAACGAGAAATGTAGAGAGCCACTGAAACTGAAAACTTGCTTATCTCGCGGAAGTGCTTTTTTCGTCAAGTATTTATTTCCCTTAATTTCATAATGATTTCTTATATTTACGCGAACACTACACATGATTAAAACTACTTTTATGGATTTTATCGCGTTTATTTTTACTTTTTATTTTTAATTCCCGACGTTTCGGGCGCTTTCCAGCACCCATGGTCACGGGGACTGAGATGACTGACGTCCCGATGTCATTGTTGAACTTCCCTTAATTTCATTTATTTCCGAAAGCTGCGGTTTTTGAACACCCTTCAGTGTATTTTATCACATCGCTCTAAATGTTCTTGCTTTTTCTTGCCTATATCATAAATTAATTTAAAATAAATTGAAAGCAGAAATCTAGAGGTGGGTGTATTCTAAGAAAACCCTTAAATGTAATTTCGGAACTCAAATATCTAGGTAGACGATCATTTGTTGACAGAAAACTAATTATGGAGTAGTTTATTATTATATACATTTCGTAGTGACCGTAGCGTAGCTGTAGCGCTTACGTAGCAGTTGCAATATTCTACGGTTTATGAGTATTTTGTCTTGAATTCAATCTATATACATTTAATAAAATTGGAGTGTCTGTAATATTAATATATCTGGCTTCTATTAAGTTCAGGGGACTATTTACAAATATGACTTAACTTTCAACTTTTTTATACATAATGATTTCTTATATTTACGCAAACACTACACATTGAAATAATACTAGTTTTTACGGAATTTATCGCGTATATTTAACTTTTTAAATACCCGATGTTTCGAACGCTTTACAGCACTCATGGTCACGGGCGGGACTGAGATGTTCAACGTCCATATGTCATAGTTAACCGCGGTTACCATAGATTAAAATTTAACTTTTGTTCCGATCTATGCAGTATGAACTTATGGTATCTTGAGTCTTGCAGTTGTATGCTTGGGTTGGGATTTAATTTTATTTATTATAGGATCCCAAGCAGATGGTAGCACCCAGCCATCTTCTCTATTGAAATTAGGATGTTTTTGATTTCAATAGCCTCGCGAATCATCCTTGGAAGGAATCGGTGTTCTTTAGCGAGGATTTGCGGTCTATCAAATCTAATGTAGTGACGGGGGCGATCCTGTTCATGTCCGGAAAGTCTGCAGTCTGTGAACCTAAAAGACATATGGACGTTGAACATCTCAGTCCCACCCGTGACCATGAGTGCTGTAAAGCGTTCGAAACGTCGGGTATTTAAAAAGTTAAATATACGCGATAAATTCCGTAAAAACTAGTATTATTTTTTATACATTTTGTTCGTCCATCCAGGCTAATCTTCGGATCGGCTGTCCGCACTGTGTGATTTCGTTAAGTTTAATACTTTACAAACATATAGAGCACAATATCAGGCTATCTAGGCTAATTTTTTTCGGAAACCTTGGAAATTAAGAAAAATAATAAAACAAATGGTCTTCTCAATAACGCTACGACATAACGTAGATTGTATACAGGCGAAACCAGGCCGGATGGTTAGTCTTGAATAAAAATCATTTTACGGATTTTAGTGCGTTTAATTTAACTTTAACATTTTTGGATAAGCTACATACAAGTTCAGTTGATGATGTATTCGGTGGTCTATTGCCGACGTCGCGTTATCGCCGACATCATTATTATCATTACACAAGTCCAGTGAACAGGTCTCCCCCAAGGAACGCCACGAAGCATGGTTCTGCGCCACCTGCAACCATCGACTTCATGTATCTCTTACCAGGTCGTCACTCTATCTAATGGGAGGCCGCCATTCACTTTTCTCACTATTGTGATGCTACCATTCGAGAACCCATTCTTATACATCGGATGTCGGTTCTTTGAGCTATATGTCTGGCACATAGAGCTTACTAATCCATCGCGCTTTGTCAGTTATTCTGGTTCCATTGCAGATATTCTCATTATGAAGTCCATCACTGAGAGAAACTTTGAGCTTAGCTGTCTTCATAGCTCGCTGAGTGACCTTGAGCTTCCTGATACGACCAGCAGTGAACAAATACGCCTCAGATCCATATGTTATCACAAGCGTTTATGATTAGTGCATAAATGTCACCACAAGCGTATATATATAATGAACACACCCCATGGCACGCCAATAATAATGCCTTAAACTTTATTTTGTTAAATTTTTGTAAAATTTTATCAAAAATAATACAGAGATGAATTTTACCATTGTCTTTATTAGATTTTATTCGAAGTCATTATTTGTCTGAATTCCATGGCCCTCGGCTTGCACTCACCTATGGCAGTGAAAACAAAACAGAAAACTTCCTGGCTGGTCTACTCAAAAGCAATTAGTACAGAGTCTTTGCATATCACGACTTTCTGTTATTTACTTTCATACTACGTTTATAGCACCACATGTTTGTACCGTTGATTTATCGTAAGCACAATCGACTTCAAATAATTATGGAAAACATCGTTTTAATGTTAAAGTTTATTTGTATAAGTTTTTATGTTAGTACGCCGAAGGTAGTCTTTATATTACTATCACATCATCATGTCATGTAATCGACAATTTTGACGATCACGTCCACTATATTCAATTATAGAACCTGTTATACCCGAGACATAAAATAATTTTTACGACGCTGAAATGAACCCACCGTGATAAATAAGCCATTATTGAGTCCCGTGTCGTTACAGTCTCGTGCGCTGAGAACAACATCCGGCTAGAAGGTAATCGTTCATTTTTATTTTGTTGTCTGAACTAAAAATTTGTATGTACTGCTTGCATTTGGTTTTCTTTTCTAACTGCATATGGACGCTACAGTTTTTTTGCTCTGTTAATAAAACAAAGATTTTGCGTAGGAAGAATATACTTTAACGAAGTTTATTTTTTATCGGATTGTTATCGTCACATAGATTGTCTTATAGGACGACTATTTGCCATTGTTGGCACGCTTGGCACGCTTGGCTAGTGGATTGGCAACTGAACGTTTTTAGTTGCTGGTGGGAAGACGCTGCTGCCCATCTCGTGATTTGTATTGGATTGTATTTGGAATGTTTAAATCAAAGTTATCAATTTATTTATTTGTTTATTGGATTGCTTAGTTTTATATATCGAATTACGAATTGAGTAAAACGTTTATTTAATGATTAAATTGTTAGTAAAAATACAACGGCTTTTATGTAAACTTTAAATTCCTCAACAAAAGAAAAAAGCTCAGTATCCACTTCACCGAATAATAGTTTTATGCGAGCCAGCCTCGGCTGCAACCTACATCCAGGTCAAAAAGCAGGATCTAGGCAACAAAGAACGAATGTGGACTATTTAAAGTTGGAAAAAAAATCTATTTACAACACTATAAGCCAACTCTGAAGTATTTTTTGTTACCAACTTTTCATTTTTAAAGTAACTCATGCATTTTCTAATAATTCCATTTTAGTTGAAGAGTGTTTTTGAAGTTACATTTGCTGACAAACATGATTTAATTGGAAACAAATTTGACCCAAATTTTGAATGATTTCGAAATGGTGTTTGAAACTATCAAGTATTTCTTCTTTATGTACGTGGTAGAGCCACGCTGCAGCTATGTTATGGTTGAAGAACAAATGTGTCAGCTCGCCCGGGGAAGGACCGCGTACTCACAGAATGCCATCATATAATAGCAGCTTAATACTGCTGTATTTCGTATGATGAGTGTAGAGAACCGGAGAAGAGGTGGTCTCTGGGGTGACAACGTATTCTGAATTTTGATTCTTAATCGAGAATAATAGGATAGAATAGATTATAGAATGATATGAAAAGATGTAGATGTCTATAGGCCACAGCATCCAATTAACATCAGGTTGGGTAAGGTTAGGAGGTTTGTACTCGTTTTTCACCCATATTCTAGAAGAAATAAAAAAAAACTCGGGGGTGACCTTCTTTCTTTTAAGTTCGTTGGTAGCAGATTGCCGTGGGTGGAAGTCACTTTGTATTGTAAATTTTATGTCAGATTGTGGTACTATATCTATAGATCCTTGACCCTAACCTACATAAAATAATAAGGTTTCTTGCTGTTTTTCCCCAAAACATAGGTTTCGTCAGGTGGTAACACTGAAATGGCTTTCAATAAGTATTCTTTTAATCCATATTGAATAAAAATGATTGTATTTTATTCTATTCTTGATCATTTTAACCGCATATATTGTGTAAAAATATTTTAGTGCCATTTATATGCGCACAAAATACTTAACCAGACTTTTCTAATTTACTTAAACAATTTTTCACGCAACTTAGTAAGTCCTAATTAAGGGTATTTACATATGGCAAACACTAGTGCAATATTTGTCATCACAGTTACTCTCAGCAAAATAAAACCCGCGCGTGCAGAAATTTGCATTTACAACTTACTCGGTTGAGTTTAAGTATGGCTTATGATCGTCAATAGTGTACAAAGATCTGTCCAACAGTTCAAAAGTGATATCGCCTTTGAAATAATCGCATAGATGTATATTTATGTGTTTATATGTATGTGTGTTTATGTTTGCATATATAACGTATTTTTATTTCCAAATAATACTCAATTCTTTGAATGTTTTTTTTTTAATTTTTAGCTTTAGTTAATGTATGTCCGTCCGTGAAGTCAATATTACGCTCTATTTAAAAATCACCGCCGCTGTTATTTAGTAGTTAGTAGTTAGCTGAAATAGTGACCTAATTTGACTTAACAAAAATCTGTGGATTTTGTTATCTCTTGTTTTTTTTTTTGCGGTGTCATATCATCAGCGTTGTATCCTTCCGCCGACCTGTGTATTAAAGACACGGTAAATATGACACGACCTTCGTAAAGCGGGAGTAATTTGGTGAAGGAAGCCGAAGATCGTGCCATGGACGTGATCTCACTGCGACTTATGTCTAGTTTTCAGGCCTTATACGCTTTGATATAAAATATAAAATACTAGTTTTTATTATTAGAATTATTTTAAGAGCATATCCGATAGCTAATAGCACTAAAGTGGAGTAGTAATTCAGGGGCAAAGTACTCGCTGTAAGTTTTTGAGTACGAGGGCAGTTTGGGTTCGATTACCGCCGACACTAATGAAATATTCAATTAGAATTTTAGGTGCTCATACTCATGCTTGGTGGTGAAGAAAACCTAAATGTCTGAAAAAATCTTCTAATAAACAGTAAAATCCGAATTTAAAGAACTATAATTACACAGACTAGTGTGAAGTATATAAAAAAAATTTCCCCCTAACACATACACACACATAAGTGCACAAAGTCAAAATAATACGTTTATTTTGTACTGTCAACTTTAGTCGAATTTTAAAATCATTTTCCATCGCTTCACTGCCTATCAATTTTTTTTATAGGATAGGGTGACAAAAGAGCACACAGTCCACCTGATGGTATGGTCATAATAATACGTTTATTTTGTACTGTCTACTTTAGTCGAATTTTAAAATCATTTTCCATCGCTTCACTGCCTATCAATTTTTTTTATAGGATAGGGAGACAAACGAGCACACAGTCCACCTGATGGTAAGTGGTTGCTGTGGCTCATAAACATCTACGTCTATCCTCGTTTACGAATCAAAATGCAGATGCTTTGTTACCCGTGAGGACTAAGATGGAATGCATCGTTTACAGTAAAAAGGGTCTCCGGTTTTCTACACTCACCATACGAAACACAGCAGCATTAAGCTACTATTTGACGCTGGTATTCTGTGAGAGCGTGTTCCTTCTCCGGTCGAGCCGACCCATTCGTGCTACAATAATACTAATATAACTGCAGCATGGCTCTACTACGTATAAAACAAAATAATGTATTGAACTGTTCATCAAAAAGTTAAAAAGTAGTTACGTCGTCAAATTTACTTGTAATAAAGTTTTTATTTCATAGAATGTGAGAAGGAACACACGGGTATATAATAAGCATATACCCGTGTGTTCTTTCTCACATTATGCGAAATAAAAACTTTATTACAAGTAAATTTCACGACGTAACTACTTTTTAACTTTATTTTTTTTTTTATAAAATACGACAAAACCAGACAAACAAACTTACAATCCACCTGATGGTTAGTGGCTCCTGCAGCCCTTGCACACCTGAAACTAACTTCAATTAAAATAGGCTACTGATGCTTTATCATCTCTAAGGAATATTTTTTATAGAATAAGTGTGACAAACGACAGTCCACCTGATGGTAAGTAGATACTGTGGCTCATATACCTCTATTTGTATACTCGATTAAGAATCGAAATGCGTTTGCATTATAATTTTTAAACATTGAGAACGTAGATGAAATGCCTCGTTTCTAGTAAAAAGTGTCTCCGGTTCTCTATACTCACATTAGGAAACACGGCTGCATTAAGCCGCTATTTTACGCTGGATTTCAGTGAGAGTAATAAAATGTAATGCCTCACAGTCAGTAATTATACTGGCTCCCTATACTCTTCAGACCGGAACACAACATTGCACATATCGCTGTTTAGTGCCAGAAGTAGGTAAGACCTAAAAATATAACTTTACTTATTTTACCACGTTTTTATTAAGTCACTTTCTTGTTTGTCTGTCGTGGAATGAAGTTGATTTCAAACTAAATTGTCGTTGAGCTGAAAACTTTAAATTTTTAATGTAGCTCTAATTCTAGGTAATATACTTTTTTAGTTTCAATTGTTACCTTTTTTACTAACTCGCTTTCGTGTGTGTCTGTTGGGGTTGAATTTGTTAATGATTTTAAACTAACTTCACGATGAGCTAGAGACTTGAACTTTTAAAAATAGATCAGAATCGGATGACAGTGTGTTTTTTTTTTTAATTTATTATTGTTTATTTTCATCACGTTTTTATTAACTCACTTCCTTATCTGTTCGGTACAAACATTTCAGTCAAACAGTTAAACACATCACAGAATTCGAAACGTGATTAAAATGGTCAGAATTTTTAAAATATAATTGACAAGTAAAGTATAGTGGTGTATAAGAAAATGAAATATAGTTTTTCAATAGACGACAAACGTCAATCCATTGAAGGATCCATTTGGATCTTGGTACCCGCTGTT
The DNA here is from genome assembly GCA_036936625.1 of Parnassius smintheus behrii. Taxonomy (NCBI): domain Eukaryota; kingdom Metazoa; phylum Arthropoda; class Insecta; order Lepidoptera; family Papilionidae; genus Parnassius; species Parnassius smintheus. The sequence goes on from JAUPFT010000023.1 coordinate 1,590,800, forward strand.
ACTTCGTAGCCAACTGCTCAATAGTTTGGAAACTTTGACGATGTCGTTTCCGTTCTAACTGTTGAATTACTTCAAAGCAAAATAATACCCGTATTGATTTTGTTACACATTTTATTTCCAGATATTATATAATTAAACATAATATGAATTCTATGACATTTTTTATGATATGATAAAGGTGACAAACGAGTAGACAGTCTACTTGATAATAAGTGGATGCTGTGAACCATTAAAATCTATATTTCATCTCAATTAACCCTTCAACCCCCATAAAATTCCCATGCAGTCGCATGCGCCCGGCAAATCCCGAGCGGTCGCATGCGACCGCACCCACCCACAGCACTTAAAACCATTAAAACTTATATTTAGAGACTACTCTTATATGAAGAAGTTTGGCATTATAAAATCTATACATAATTCTCTAACCTATGGTCTAAACAAAAGTCAGGTTTTACTTTATTACAAAAAGATTTTATTGTATTTTGATAACAAAAAAATATACTTAGCGAATGTAAGCAGCGTGAAAATCACAATTATTTCTATATATTACTCGAAATAATTTAAGTAAAAAGATAAATTATATTCACTCAAAAACTTTTATAACAATTTTATAATAAAACACTACAGTAAAACACTAGAAAAATCCAAAAATCAACACAACAAATGAAAATGGCGTACGTAATGAACGTAGAATATAAATTAATATCCATAGACCAACTGCTTTTTATTCCACCAGATGATAGAAAATTTCATATTGATTCTATAATGCCAAACTGCTTTACAGAAAAGTAGTCTCTAAATATAAGTATTAATAGGTTAAATTGCTGTGGGTGGGTGCGGTCATATTTGACCGCTTGAATTTTGACGGAATATCGAAGCGGTTAAATTTGACCGTTTGGTGTTTGAGAGGTTAGTAAGCAAAATGCAGATGCGTTGTCACTTTTGTGGACTAAGATGGAATGGCTCATTTCCAGTAAAAAGGGTCTCCGGTTCTTTACACTTACTATACGAAACACTTTGGTACTCTATTAAATCGTGGATCTACCCTGGTCGAGTTGACCGTTACAGGATTGCTCTACCACGTATATGACATGCCAGATTATTTTTTAACTTTAATTTAACCTATATTGAAAAAGTACTTGTCTTGCGTATGTATGCTATAAGAAAGCTTCTGATTAAAAGACAGAAGGAGACGGACGGAACTGCAATATCTTGAGCAGTTCTAAATTGACTGTGGTTATATCGAAGTGCTGCAGTGTTTGTACATTAGAGCTACGATGGTTCTCCGAGTACAAAACCAGACTACGAAGCCTATACAACTGCAGATACATGTAAGACAAGGTAACTTTATATCCATGAAACTCTTCACTGCTGCATTTTGAGACGTTTTCAAGCTACTGGATTTAAAAAGATACGATAGTATAATGGCAGAATCGTTAGAAGATCGGATACTATGCTCATTCACCTCAATAATGCCTACCACCGGATAGGTCTTAAGATGAACATGGATCAGACAAAAGTCGTGTGTAACGTCCATGTTACACCTATTCCGGTAAGTTTTGCGAGCTCTACGCTTGAATTTGCTGACGAGCATATTTACCTAAGACAATTTCTTCGCGAAGTCAGTCGATGGATTTAATTTGTCCGATCAGCGTTCGGAAGTATACGTCACTTGGATTACAAAACTTCTCATGACGTTTTTCTGTAATGACTAGGCCACAGAGTGTGTCAAATAAATAGGCATACATTCATACATACATACATTCTCTCGAAAAACATTACCCTCTTTCTGGGGGTGTCGGAAAAATAAACTTATGAGTATATTCACCCTCTTTCCAAGACAAATGCACAAGTTTTCTTCATTACGTAATTTCTAACCGTGCCGATAATTAAGCGCGCTAATTAAGCGTATCGCTTGAATAAAATCAAGCGGCAAGTGGCGGCACTAAATGCGAGAGCGGCTGCAGGCACCATTTGTCATCACAATTTATTACTCTGTGCGCAGATGAAAAATTACCATTTATTACTCTGTGCGCGGATGAAAAATTACCATTTATTACTCTGTGCGCGGATGAAAAATTACCAGCGACTCGCGTTTCGTTCACTACTCTGCGCTTCGCTCGTTATTGAACGGGTTCCAACTTTATTCATAAACAGTTTAACTATGATCTCCCGTACACTCTGTGTCAAGTGTCTTTGTTTAAAAGGGCTATGAAGTAGTGTCCCTGATGAAAAGAGGCGTGTTCAGTATTGGGCTGATTTGACAGTAACTTAACGCGATTGGTTTGCATTGCAATGTAAGATATTAGATTTCAAGTTAGAAACAACTATATGCAAAAACCGTGTTCATCACGTCCTGTAAGTAAACAATAGAGTAGGAACAGCGTGATTTAAATTTTAGCTTAGATAGTAATATAACGTGATATTTTCCTGATCGTTCGTTTTAACGCACATCCATCCATTGCAGGTTGCAGCCTATAAAAGTCCATTGCTGAACATACACACACACACACACACACGCACACACACACACACGCACGCACACACACACACACACACACACACACACACACATTTACATATATATAAATGTGTGTGTGTGTGTGTGGGTCTACCAACGATCCGCACCAGTTTCGCACGGATGATTTCTGGTTGTTGAGCGCCACTTACCGGGTCTAATTGCGAGTTAAAACCATTCTCGAATCGACCACGCAAAATTTAATCAAAATCAACCCAGTTGTTTAGCAGTGGTTAAGTGACATACACACGGACAGGAGAATTATATATAAAATTCTATAACATGCTTTGTGGCCTAAACGGGTTGATTAATTTTAATATATATGGGTTTTCTTAATTGCAGAAAGTATTCAATTGTTAAAACAGTAACAACTAAGCATATTTATCCAATAAAAACCCACCGCTGTACATTCCTTTTACGACACCACATGAAAAAATCGGGTAATGCATTTGTAATTGAATGAAACTTGTTATACGGATTTTATCGCGTTTAATTATCTTATTTTATAATCCGATGTTTCGGGTACATTACAGCACCCATTTTCACAGAGGGACTGATGTTCGACCTCAGGATCTTATGGTTAACCATGGCTTACTTCATTTTTAAATCATGTAATAAATATTATACTAAATGTGTAGACATGTTTTAAATTTTTGGTCCAATCAATGCAAAAAGAACTTGATTTATGAATAGGATTTAATTTTATTAATTATAGGATTCCCCAGTAGTGTGAAACGGTAGTTAGTGATAGCACTAAGTTAAAACTAGTAACATTCAATGTGTAGTGTCCTCGTAAATATTTTTTCTGGCATTCCTTATTAGAAAAAAGTACAAAAGGTGGAATTAATGACATAAGACATTCTCTACCAGTTAACTTAGTTATGGAGTCGTGAGAATTTTACGTAGGTGCAGCAATTTATTAAGCAAAAATTGTTTCGTAAGGGTTATTATACTATAATAACCCTTAGAAATGAGGTGACCGCTACCATTTTTGATGTGGTAGAGCCATGCTGCAGTTATATTAGTAGTATAGTTGTAGCACGAATGGGTCGGCTCGACCGGGGAGGGACCACGCTCTCACAGAATACCAGCGTAAAATAGTACCTTAATGCTGCTGTGTTTCGTATGGTGAGTGTAGAGAACCGGAGACCCTTTTTACGGGAAACGAGGCATTCTATCTTAGTCCTCACGGGTGACAACGCATCTGAATTTTGATTCTTGATCAAGGATAGATGTAGATGTCTATGGGCCACAGCAACCACTTACCATCAGGTGGGCTGTGTGCTCGTTTGTCACCCGATACTATAAAAAAAAAAAAAAATATCGTTCTAAATGATTTCGTACTTATTTAAATAAAACTTAAAATAATTTTACGGATTTTATTGTTGAATGAGTTACCGACCGCACGTGTGTATACTTGAGATTAAGTTTGAAAATCGTATTATACAGTAGTAACAGTATTTATGCAGTAAACTATATATCGGTGTGATCCTTACAAAATTACCTATCTATTTATGTATGTGACGGTTCAGAATTCCAAGTGATAGTGCGGAAATAAACGTTAAATAACTCCAACAATTGTGTTTCTGTGCTTTAACAATAGATTCATGCCGTGTCATCTTGAAAGTTAAACCGGTTACGCGACCTACACCTGACTAGTGTGTTTTATGCTTTTATTGGCTATTTTCGCTACATTAGCTATCGGTCGCTTGGCGTAGCGGTTCAACGTGGTAACATCATCTATCAACGGGGGATCAAGTCCCAATCCGTAAAGCTTTTGGCGCTTTTTTTTTTGTTTTTTTAAATTTTGCTGTTTATTAGCTTATTTACGTTTTTTTTTTCTTTTTTGGCATTTGTTTGTTCTAAGTATAAGTATAACCATTATGCCGAATAAAATTGATTGTGCTGGTTGCCGTAACCCAATTGTGGCAAAGAAACATCTTCAATGCAGTAGGTGTCAACAGCCCTACGACCTCCAATGTGCAAACATTAAATTGAAACAATTTAATAGCATGGCAGAAGATCAAAGGGCTAAATGGAAATGAGTGGTATGTATTAGTAAACAGCCGAAAACTGATAACACAGATACCCCTGTACGTGTGGGCGTAGAAGGGGTCAATAGAAATAGAGGTGCAGCAGCGGTGAGTCCTCAGGACTTATTAGACGACGACAGAGCGCAGAGTGAAACTATGCCAGCAAAAGATCTACAACTGCTTATAATGGAAGTACGTCAATTCAAAGAAGAAATGAGAGCCACACGTCTCCAAATGGAATTACTGAATGGCACTTTGGCTGCTCTGGCGCTCAGAATTGATGAATCCGATAAGAAAATTGAAAAGCTAGAAGCCCGTGTGGATCTTCTGGAAGATCGTCATGCTGATAGTAGTACGTCGACCGATGTTCGTTCTTTACTAGATACAATTGAGCAACTTAAGTGTGATTTGAATGAGCGTGATCAGGAACTATTGTGTAATGATATAGAGATCACTAGCATCCCTGAAGAGAAGGGTGAAAACTTAATACACATTGTCACCACTTTGGCCGTGAAGTTGGGTGTCAAGCTTTCTGAGAATGATTTAGTCAGCGCCACACGCGTGGGAAGGGTAAATGTGTCCTCGGAAACTGTGCCGGAGTCACGTCCGAGGCCCATAGTTGTGAAGCTCGGCAGACGCGCTCTTAAGGATCAAGTGTTGATGGCGACTCGCGTTCGTCGCGGCATCACTACCGAAGGCACTGGTTTACCGGCTCCGCACCGTCGATTCTATGTTAATGAGAGACTGACGAAAGTCAACCGGCGACTTTTTTGGCAAGCTCGTGAACTCGGAAGTAAACTGGGCTGGCGGTTCATATGGACAAGGGAAGGCAGGATATACGTACGCCGGCACCAGGGAGCAGAGTCCCCGCGTCAGCGTATTCGTACGGAGAGGGACTTGAGCCGGGTTTTTGGGGTTGATGCCGTTAGTAGATCTCTCATCAAAAATTATTAACTACATCTGTATTTTTTATTATTTATTTGGTATTACTTTAATATATATTTGTTGCATAAATCTATTACCATTTGTTATTATATTGTTATTTGTTAAACAATATCATTTTTGTAGTACCCACTTGCTACTTGTTAGCTGTGTCTTCTTCTGGTTGTTTTCTAATAGGCTTAATATTTTAGTCATTGCATTTTCATCAGTTTTGTATAATAATCTTAGCATTTTAAAATCATTAAATATAAATAAAATGCAATGGAATGTAACATATACTTTGTTAAATGATTTGTATAACTTGTATAATGAAGTTCATGACATATTTTCAACTTCCTTTTATTTTAACTATGTATTAATATATGTGCCTTATTTGTTGTTAATATATGGGTGTTGTGTGGGCGTTCTAGCAGTGACAATAGTTAACCAAAATCGAGGAAAAATGCTGCACAATATGACATGTCCATCTCAAAACATTCTTTTTACACTTATCCTGCGTCCCCGCTTATTTAGTGGGTGGTGTTCTTGTAACAATAATTTATTTTGTTCTTTTACGTTATAATAAAACCACAGTCAAAGCTATTTAAGTTAGGCCTTTATAATGCGGGATCACTCAATACAGGACATGATCATTTTCTTATTGCTATGGACCGTTATAGACCAGATATAGTTGCGATTAACGAATCGTGGATCCAAAGTGGGCAAGAGGCTCGTGCGCCTGCCGTGCCCGGCTACCGACTCCGAGTCACTCCGCGCCCGCTACACATGCGCGGTGGCCGGGGGGGTGGACTTGCTTTTTATATTAAACGCGACGTTAACGTGAGATATTTGATTAGACCTAATGTGCAAATTGAGCAGATGTGGTTATCGACTCGGGTCAATGGTTATAGTGTTGCTATAGGGACTGCGTACAGACCACAATGGATCAATATAGATATATTTATTGACGCTTTAACTGACTCCATTAATTATTTTTCAAAGTATGATTTTATTGTATTGTTGGGAGATTTTAACATTAACATGCTTGTGGAAAGTAATAGTAGTACTGTCAAACTTACTCAATTCCTTGATTACATAAACCTCCGTCAGGTTGTTAGTGAGGCGACTCATTACACATCGTATACTGAGACTCTGATAGATCTTGTTTGTACGAATGCACCAGTTCGTGATGTCACTGTCAACAATATAATGAACTCCAATGGACACGCAATGGTTAATGTTACATTATCGTTAAAAAGGTTAAAATACCAACTAGAACTTTCAGTTTCAGGCCAATTAATAAAATAAATCTAAATGAATTCAATAATGATTTATATGCAATCAACTGGAACGATGTAATTGAGTTACCTTCTGTGAATATGATGGTGGAAAAATTTAATTCAATGATGATCTCTCTCTTTAATAAGCATGCAGCAGTGAAAACAATAACTCTAAAACCAAAATATTCACTGCCGTGGGTAACCGATGTCTGTAAAATGATGATCGATGAGCGTAATATGGCTTACGATGTCTATAGAAAATCCGGATCAGACGAACATAAAAAATATTACAAGGAGCTCAAAAGTTTAGTGTTAACAAGTATTGCAGGAGAAAAGCGGGCCTACTTCAATAGTTTAGTTAATTCTCAAGCTAAAAATAGCAAAACATTTTGGAAAAATTTGAAGGAAAAAATTTTGGTTGACCCCTCTAAAGACAAATCCTTGCCTCCCTATTTCAATGAACCAAACAAAATTAATGATCATTTCTTGAATATTCCGGGAGACAATGTAGTTTCCAATGCAGATATAATATTTTTTGAACATAACAAATTCCATACAGAGGTATTTAAATTAGCTCCCGTAGAATCAACAGATATTTCTAAATATATAATGACCATAAAATCGAATGCTGTTGGATACGATGGAATAAGCAGAGATATGATATTACTCTCTCTTCCTTGCACTCTGGATACAATTACGGCTATAATTAATAAGTCAATTATGACGGGTATAGTTCCTGATAAGTGGAAGGAGGCACTAGTGACCCCAATACCCAAAAATGAAAACCCGATCGAATTAAAAGATCTTAGGCTCATCAGCATTTTGCCATTCCTTGCGAAATTGCTGGAGAAAGCTATTTGCGAACAGTTGACAAAATTTGTTGAAACGACCAACATCTTGCCTCATTTACAATCTGGGTTTCGCAAAGGACGTGGCACATCGACTGCTTTACTTGATGTCACAGACAATATATTAGCTGAACAAGATTCCGGACACAGTACGATTCTAACGCTATTAGACTATTCTCGCGCTTTCGACTGCCTAAATATTCACCTACTGCTTGTTAAACTGTCATATTATGGTTTAGACAAAAATTCGGTCAAGTGGTTCAGTAGTTACTTGAATAATCGGTACCAATCAGTAAAATTGGTAAAAAGTGATGGGTCTATCGTAAGTTCTCAACCAAGGCTTATTAATCGTGGTGTTCCTCAGGGTTCAATACTTGGTCCACTTCTTTTTATAATTTACTGCGCTGATCTTGTCAAAGTTATAAAGTATTCTACGTACCACTGCTACGCTGATGATGTGCAAATATACGTGGCGGACTCACCTGATAAGTTACCACAAGCTGTCACACGGCTTAATGAGGACTTGGACAGAATTGCTGACTGGTCAATAAGAAATGCTCTTGTTTTAAACCCTTCAAAGTCAAAATATATGGTCATGGGCACAAAGACGCAAATAAATAGAATTCGTGGTGACCTAGACGTTAAGATTCATGGTAAACATATAATGCGCGTGGATGAATCCAAAAACCTTGGCATTACCTTCGACACTAATCTCAGATTTGAAAATCATGTCCTTAATATGGTAAAAAACTGTTTTTATCGCCTAAAGGTTTTATATCAAATCCGTGACCAACTTTCTGTACCATCACGCATTACTCTTTGCGAGTCATTGGTTTTGTCTAGGCTCAACTACGGGGATGTTGTTTATGGACCCCGGATTTTCAGCAAAACAAAGCGACTAATACAACGCGTGCAAAATGCATGTTGTCGGTTCTGTTTTGATGTACCTCCCAAAAATCACATTACACCCTTTCTGAACAATGCTTCCATGCTCAATATGGACTCACGTAGAGAGCTACATTTAGGGGGTCTACTCTTTAGTGTTATTAAGTTTAAGAAACCAGAGTACTTGCATGCAAAGATAAAGTTTGCTAAGCAAGCAAATTCTGGAAAACAATTGAGATCAATAAGATCAGCACTCCTATATTACAGCCATAAAACAGCAGCATTTATCGGCAGTTTCCGATATATGGCAACGAAGTGTTGGAATAACATCCCACCACCAATAAAAAATCTTAACACCAACTACAAATTTAAAAATAAATTCAAAACATATCTTCTAGATAAACAAAAACAAGGTATTCCCAAACACTTCGTTTGCCACCTATAAACCATGGCATGTTATTTCCTTTTTTCTTTTACTAACTCATCATGGTTTTAAATCATTTGGGTACTAGTCTAAATTGGGTACGCAGTCTTACACATCTTTTTCGAATTTTTTTACTAAATTAAACCCAAGATATAAATCATAGAGCTGAAAGGACACATCTTTCAGACATAATTACACTACAACAATATTAACGTGCAAAAAATAATTGTTTTTTCCTTATTTCTTTCTGATTGTACTATTGTGCTCATTTTCTTCTCGCCACCTCGAGGGTAATAGCTGAAAATCAGTGTTTGCTCTCTGAGCAATATTAATCGCTGAGCTATGACCCATTTGTTTAACTGCAACACACATGTATATTTAGATCATAAGTTTATGTATATTTTTTTTCCATAATATCTTGATTGTATATCTTGTTTAATCACTGAATTTACGTGTGTGATTGGAGATACAAATAAACGTTTTATCTATCTATCTATCTATCTATATTAACTTCTTTATATTCCCGACGTTTCGAGCACTTTACAGCACTCATGGCCACGGGGGGACTGAGGTGTTCGACGTCCCGATGTCATATGATGTATATGGGCCGCAGCATCTACTTACCATCTGCTGGACTGTGTTTTCGTTTGTCACATTATGCCATAAAAAAATTTAAGGCAAATCCTCCTTACAATGAGAGAGGCACATGCTCAGCAGTGGGATTTAACGGGCTGATGACAAAGAAGAAGAATAAAAGGAATAACTTGAAGAGCATGTCTATGAATAATTATACTTTCATAAGATGCTAAAAGTTAAGAAGCTAAGTTCCGCGTAGTAAAATAAAATGATGTGAAGAACACCTCCTGCCCTCTCTTAATTACGTGCCCGGTGCCCTACACCGTCACCACTTACAAAACTACTACACTAGCATAGATACATCACCTTCGATAATACGACACGTGTAAACGAGGCAACCTCAGATGAAGTAGACTCTGCGCTAACTGACCGCTGAAAACTTACTTAGGACACATCATTTTGTTTTATTACTAGGATTTTAGGTAATTAATTTAACATCTTTAATATAATGAATGGATTTACGTAAAATAACGTCTGGTTCTATTAATGATATTTATTTTCGTCAGCTTTCAAAATCCATTTAAACCGCTTTACTGCATAAACATGCCCCATAAAGACCTGAGCAACTCGAGTATTCATAGTGTAACTTTCCCGTATTTATACAGGCTGCGTTGTTAATTCGAATTGTAGTAGAATTTTCTCGTTTCGTACCTGGTTTTAGGTCAAGTGGTCCCGCCTTTGATCCGCAAGTCCGGTGGAGCGTGTACGAGTGTTTGTTTGTATCACAAGCAAAGCCCGCTCACGTCCATGATGATCGATTCGTTGCGAATTCCCTTTGCGGAGTTCCGTAATTGGAAGTTAATTCTTGACAATTGTAGACCAGTCAAATCAAGTTTCAGATATTTAAATTCTCTTTTTTCTAATAAAATAAAATTTATGTTATGTTGAGTGGCTACTCCAGTCTATGCACACTTGCAAGAGTCCAGATGGAACACCTCCACAGGATGTAAATTTGTTGGCTTTCTATACCTTCCGGGAACATAGTGGTGCACGCAATATTGTTTAACGAAAGAAATAGGAAATAAGAGGAGTCCTTCTCCCAGAACGAATCCCACCACCTACGAGAAATTATCCCACTTAAACAGGACTCCTGTTCCTACGTTCTATCGCCGGAAATGTGTAGAATAGAATATAATAAAATTATTGACATGACAACTTCTCATAAATCGATTAACGCCGACTGCACGCACGAAAAATGATGACTTTGTCCTGTTACGCTCCAGCCAAACCGAGCACGATCGAGCAAAAGGCACGATCGGCTCAAGCCAATGTAGATTGCATTTCACTCCTTTGTATCAATACAAAATAGTGATAATTCAATAAAAATAATTCAATTTTATTCATAAAAGTATGCAATCATTTTATGAATGTTTTGTTATGACGTCACTTTAAACTATCGTCCGTAAACCGATTTTACTGACAATCATTTTTTTAATTCAATTTAGATTATAATATGTAATTCCCATTGAAAGTCATTTTATGTTTATAAAATTGTACTGAATTTTAGTTGGATTTTTTTATAGTGATTGTAAATTGGTGAACAGGAAGAATCATCACTTTATTTTTGTTTCATCACTTTGTCACTTTAGTTTTATAAATTAAAAAAAATTAAAATATGCAATAGTAATAGGTTTTTTTTAATAGAATAGGGTGACACACGAGCACACAGTCCACCAGATGGTAAGTGGTTGCTGCGGCCCAGAGACATCTACATCTATCCTCGATTACAAATCGAAATGCAGATGCGTTGTCACCCGTGAGGACTAAGATGGAATGCCTCGTTTTCTATATATTTGTTATTTTTAGGATGCTGCTGCTGGCCGTCTTATTGTTAGTTGCCCTCTGTCGCCTCTTACGACTCACTCGGAACGATGTGCTTTTGATATTCTTATACACAATCCAAGACAGTTGTAAACCAATTATTATAAAAACACGTATTTTAAAAATAATGTCATTTAAATAATATATTTTAATTTTTTGGTAATATTATTAAAATTAAAATCTTTGTTTTGTTGAATAGATCCATAAGAGCGATTTATTACCCTAAGGAATCCTTTAGAGACAATCTGCCTCCACGAGAATTTACTAACATTTAAAAAAATATTAACTTTGGCCTCTCAGTATTTTTACTAAAACTTTTGCATATACACAAAAACAAAATAGTTTTATTAAAAATAGTGATGTATATTCTGTAAATACTAAGAAGAACTTTGTTGCGATCAAAACAAAATAATCAATTTAAAACACGATACGGAACGTTTTTTACTATTGCAAAATTAATTAAAATTAACTGTAAAATCAAATGTGGTAAATTAACTGATGGCAAAATGTAACGTAAGGGTTGCTTTATTAAAGATCTATGTCCATAGCCGGTCGTCTCGTTATATATCGAGGGAAAACATTTTCTATTTCGCCGGGTGTTTGCCTGTCTGCGGTAAAAAGTTCGAATCGCAGTGAAATTTGTATCAATAGGGAAGAAAATTAATATGTTCCTGTACGTGGTAGAGCCACGCTGTAGGTGTATTATAGTTGTAGCACGAAAGGATCGACTCGACCGGGGTACCAACGTAAAATAAAAGCTTATTGCTGTTATTTTTCGTATAGTGGGTTGAGAGAATGGGGGACCTACTTTACTGGTAACGAGGTATTCCATCTTAGTCCTCAGGGGTTAGTTACATCGCATTTGCATTTCGATTATTAATCGAAGATAGATGTGTCTATGGGCCACAGTATCCACTTATCATCAAGTGGACTGTGTGCTTATTTATCATCCTCAATTTATAAAATAAAAATCTTTCGCCTACATGTGGGGACTTCAAAACCCGTCACTTACTTTGTCGTCGGGTATCCAAGTATTTTTCTTGAGATAGTGTTTAAAGATTTATTGAGACGTTTCCTTAAAATATTTGTATCTAATTTTTATATTGAACATTATCAAAAGTTGAGGTGTCTAATTTTTATATTGAACATTATCAAAAGTTAAATTCTATGAAGATCTTAGGATAAGGCAGAGTCATCGAAATAAGAAGTCCTTTTTGTTTTTACTTCTCAGACAGATTTCTTCATTAATAGATGGATGGATTCTTTTTGGTCGTCACTTCATATACTGGGGAACTGGTCTAAACTTCACTTACCGGTATGAGGCTGCCACTCAAGAACTTTTTTCCTCATCTATTGTAGGTTTTTCGAGTTATATGGCTGCCTCATTTCCACTTTAACATAATAATCTATTGTGTTATATCATTTACTTTTGTACTGTGAATATCCTCATTTTTAAGTCTATCACGCAAGGAAATTCCGAGCAAAGACCTCAGCTCTATTAGCTCGCTGAGTGATCTTGAGCTTTCTCGTGCGACCAGCAGTGAAGGACCATTCCTCAAATCATTATCATCTGCAATACGTACTGCCTGTACATTCTGCTTTCAAGTTATTATGAGCTAATAATATTATTTAAACATTTTTTTCTTGTTTTATTTCCTGTGTCATAGAGGCGGTTTCCAAAGATGAATTTCGCAAATACAAGCATCTAAACACAAAACAATTATTTGTTTATCGTACTAATAATACATATTACGCGCGGGATTGGAACCTGCCAACCTTATCACTGCAGCTCATCTAAGCCACTGCACCACTAAGCCGACAAAATTATTAATATTTTCGATAATATTTTGGAAAAATTCACAGAGAAAACTTGGCAAATTTCGACGAATATTCCGACCCGTAAGATAAATTCGTATTTACGCGAATAAAAGAGTCGCCGTTAAACAAATTTGCGACTACCGTAACACGCATGAGGAATCCTCATGGGCTCGGTATGCGCTTCAGTTTCTTTGACTTAAATCTCTCTTTGTTACAGAAATTTTAAACGTAGAGAATTTTATACGTGGTTGAACCATGCTACATCTTATAGTTGCACCTATAATATGTATTGTTATAACATATACATATTATAGTTGTAGCACGAATGGAACAGCTTGACCGGGGAATATCACGCTCTCAAAGAAAGTCAGTGTGAAATAACTTAATGCTGTTGTTTCAAATAATGATCAGTGTAAAGAACCCAAAACCATTTTTACTTAAAACGAGGTATTTCATCTTAGTCTTCAGGAACTACAACGCATCAGTACTTTGATTTAAAATAAAATAGAGGTACTTTTATTTAAAATAGAGGAGATTTGAACTTACAATAGAGGTAGTAATGCGCCTCATGCATGATCCACCTAACATCAGGTGGACTGTGTGCTCTATTATTTTTGAAAATTACATATTATCGGAATGCACGCAGCGTTTTAACTAAACTAACCTTTACGTGACTAGTCACTTTATAATTTTTTAAACATTAGCAATATTTCTCTCAATATGCTACAGATATTTTTCTCTGATACTATTTTACGTAGATGATTGGAATGTGTCGTTATACAACCTAGTGAGGTGAGAGAGAGGCGAGGACGTTAGATTTAATTTTATAATAAAATGCAAATGAAAATAATTTACTTTTTAAAATACTGTGCTATATTATTGAGGGCTTATAATCTTCCGCTCGCCAGATGTCGCTAGTTGCAACTGAGGTGAAAGTTTTTGTTACATAGTGTTGAATAATTGAGGAGTCGCGTTTAAATAAAATATTACCAGTTTTAAGTGTATTATAGAAATACACAAACAGTTCTTCAGTAATTTGCTGTGAATATTTTTCACAATTTTTAACTCTTTTTATTAATTATTCTACTTTCAAAGGTATATCCGTAGTTTATTTTATTAATTTCTTATCTATGTATCAATTTTATATAAAATATACCAGAATTAAACATTAATCCTTACCTTTTCCCAACAAATTAACATATTTTTTTATATGATAGGGTGACAAACGAGCGCACACTCCACCTGATGGTAAGTGGTTGCTGCGGCCCGTATGTGAGGACTAAGATGGAATGCCTCTTTTCCAGTAAAAACGGTCTCCGGTTCTCTACACTCACCATACGAAACACGGCAGTTGCCATTTAATCTGTCAAACATTTCCTCTCGACGATGATGACTTTTAGAAACACTTTAACAAAGTCAAATTTTTGTGTAACTATTATTACATAATATTTTCTTGTTGCAGGTAAGCGTCGTTTAATTACTGTAAAGTTGGGTAAGTCTTTAAAAGGAAGAAAAGAAGTAAGATTTTTTTATTATAATTAAGTAATCGTTTAACCTTGGTGTGGTGGCCACCATCTCATCATCCACCCCATCACCAAAAGGAAACAAACCAGCAGCATATTCCTTATATGTACTTAAAATAATAAAAAACGTGGCTACCATGCGCCTGCCAAGCGTGGCAACTCTGGCAAATATCCCTCTTATGAGGCAATCTTTAGTCTTAAGGTGATAATAGTCATTACTAATATTCATCCCTATTAATTATACATGGTAGAGTCAAGCTATATTATAGATGTAGCACGAATGTGTTGACTCGACCGGAAAAGGACCACGCTCTCATAGAATACCAGCGTAAAATAGCAGCCCAATGCTACTGTGTTTCGTATGGTGAGTGTGGTGAACCGAAGACCCTTTTTACTGTAAACGAGGCATTCCATTTTAGTTCTCAAGGGTGACAACGCATCTGCATTTTTAATCTTAATTGAGGATAAATTTAGATGTTTACGTGCCACAGCATCCACTTATCATCAGGTGGATAGTGTATTCGTTTGTCACTCCTATACTATAAAAAAATTATACATTCGCAACCAAAAATAATTTAAATTATGATAAAATTTGATTTCGACTATGATTCCTAAACTAGCCTTCCAGACATACATCAGGCTCTGTCTAAAATGGAATAGATATCATAAACTGACCCGAGGGGTCCGTCAATTAGTATATTCAATTATGAACACCTGCGGCAGGGCTTGATCAAGTTAGCTTTTGGTAAACTAGAGTTCGTATCGTTTAAATACATTTTCTTCATTTTGCTGGCATTCGACGGCTCAATAAAGGCTTTGTAAACCCAGAACTACCATTTTTTTATATATCGTTAGGGTTCTATATAAGTAAGGGTGTCAAGCGACCACACAGTCCATCTAATTGTTGGTGGAAAAGGTGTGCCAAATAGACAGAAGATTAAGAATCAATGCAATTGCGTTGTTACGCCGTGTAAATAAAATGGAATCCCTCATTTCCAGTAAAAAGGGTCTCAGGTTCTCTGCACTCACCATACGAAACACAGCAGCATTGAGTAGCCATTTACGCTGCTATTCTCGGAGATCGCGATCGTTACTCGGTCGCGCAGACCCATTTCTTCTCCGGTCGAGATGAACCTTTTATACTACAGCCATAATATAGCTGGAGCATGGCTATGATATAAAACGTGGCTCAAAATACATGGTGTCAAGCGTCTCATACTGCGTTTAATGTTCCAAATTGAATTAGGCATATTCTGACGACTGCAATATGAGACAGCTCGTCACTAAATATAAGCTGCAGCTATATTATGCTTGTAGCACGAATGGGTCGTCTCGACCAAGGCAGAACAAAACCATTTTACTGAAAACGAGTCATTCTAAATTAGTTCTCAGTAGTAAAAACTCATCTGCATTTTAATTTTTAATCGAGGATAGGTATATATATACCATCAGGTGGATTGTGAGATCGTTTATCAACCTTATTCTATTAAAAACATTTCCAAGTACTTCATCTCCGTAGGTACGGCCGCGTTTGCAACTTATTCGTCGACGTAAAGTTCTCGCAAAATGATTTTCAATTACTGTTATTTCAACGCCTTGTCTCCCTTTGATGTCTTTGACAGTCGAATTAAAAAGTCACTCCCCTTCCGATCGTGTCCTTGTCGAATATTCACATCGTTTGTTCCTGGTGAAATACGCAATATTATATTTGTTTTGGTATTTATGTATCAAATTTATGTAGATGCAAGAATAGTTAACAAACATGCAGTTCACCTTTTAACGGCCTTTGGTGTGATCATAGCAAATAATTTATAATTTGGTGTGATCATAGCAAATCCTATATATTTAAACGAGCAATTCTTGTATATAAATATATATATATATATAATCGGGATCTCGGAAACGGCTCCAACGATTTTCATAAAATTTAGTGTCCAGAGAGTTTCGGGGATAAAAAATCGATCTAGCTAGGATTTATTTTTAGAAAATGTCTTTTTGTCCGTGTTTTTAGGCAATGAAAAACTGCTACAATATCGTTAGAATAAGAAGGTAAATTTTGACAAATTGTTAATGGTTATAAATAGCTTAATTGGTATTGGGCGGTCACAGAATCGTAAAACTCCGGTTCGAGCCCAGACCAACCGACCGACTTTTTTAATTTTTTTTTTCAAGTTCCTTTCGTTTTTGAGAAAATCTATTTTTTCGAGCTCTTTTTTTAGTATTTTTTAAAAACACGAAA
Organism: Parnassius smintheus behrii; assembly: GCA_036936625.1. Taxonomy (NCBI): domain Eukaryota; kingdom Metazoa; phylum Arthropoda; class Insecta; order Lepidoptera; family Papilionidae; genus Parnassius; species Parnassius smintheus. The sequence goes on from JAUPFT010000023.1 coordinate 1,607,746, forward strand.
ATTTTAATTAAAATAATTGCACTCATGATTTTTTATTCAAATAACCAGTTCCGTTTTTTCTGTTATGTCGCTAAGATCAAAAAATATTATTTATATTTCATCAGTATGTAATTTGTATCTAAATATAATTTCCAAAACACACGAATTAAAAAAAATCGAGCGAAAAATACGGAGCAAAGCTCGGTCAACCAGGTACTAATTTATAATATGGGGAAAGCGCCGGCTTCGCAGTTTCATCATTTTTTGAAAAACGTTACATCCAGATTTGGATTTTCTCCTGTATCCTGGGGGGGGGGGGGGAGCAGTTTACATACATAAATTTCACAAGGATAAACATCTGACACGGAACAATAAATTGTAAAAAAAAGAACAAATTGTAGGTGACTGTACTGTATTGTGTACTGTTGTGACGGGTAGGCCCACGACAATATGTGTATTATATTAGGTGTAGTATATAATATTACTATTCACCCAACTACTCTTTATTATAGACTTAACTCAACTCTACCGTAACTATTCCGTGCGGGATTCGAACCGGCGACCTCATTACGAAGCCACTGCGCCTTGGAGCCGGAGACGACCGTTACCGGCTGATAAAGAACCTAAAAAAGAAAACTGCCAGTGCTGTAGCGACCGAAGAGAATTAACTACCCTTGTTATCCCGTGGGTGTCGTTAGAGGCGACAAAGAGAAATTAAATAGATAGGCGGCAGCGTCTGCCTTATGAAAATTCAAAGTAATGAAAAATTGTGATTGCCACACGCGCGTAGCAATTTTGGCTAATGCCCCTCCAATGAGGCCATCTATAAGGAAAGTCTTGTGATCAGTAGTGGTGTTTTTATAGGCTGTACTGTTTGAATAAAATACTTTTTTTATATTATAACGGTGATAAGCGAGCGCACAGTCTACCTGAAGGTAAGTGGATGCTGTAGCTCATAGACATCTAGATTTATCCTCGATAAAAAACCAAGATGCAAATGTCTTGTCACCCCTGACGATCACGATGGAATGCCTTGTTTCCAGTAAAAAGTGTCTCCGGTTCTCTACACTATTCATACGAAACACAGCTGCCTTAAGCTGCTATTTTACGTTGGTATTCTGTGAGAGCATGATCCTATACCGGTCGAGCCGACCTATTCGAGCTACAATTAATATACCTAATAACAAAAAATATACCTAATATGTGTATCTGAGATTTAATAATATTATTATAACTTCAAAAGAAAATATAATTAATGTCTGACTCAATAAACAAATATTTCCCGCCAAATACGAGTACGTATTTAGCAATAAGCGAAATACGTTGTCAGAAGCTGTCACAACAATTTTTCAGAGTAATTAGGAAAAAAGACGATCGAATAGCATGTACAGTTGCCTAATGATCCGTGCAACAATTTTGTTAACTCATCCCTACAACCAGCTTGTAAAGACCTACCCCCACCCTCTGTCAAGACATAAAAATTAGTAAAGAATCGGGGAGATTCCTGTCACGTCATGGGTCTACCGCGAGTGGTGGAATTGTTACAAATTACATCTCGCTGTAAACAAGTTTACTGAGGACGTCAGAAGAAGACGAATGTACTTTTAACTTGCCTATCTAAAGACTGTATTGTGGTAACGGTTCGGTGTAACGGTACATTCAATTGTTAAAAATTGTCTCTTTATTCTTTTAAAAATTTATTCCCTATAGTAGGATTTTCTCCTGCATTGTATAGGCGATTGACATACATAAATTGACCCAGACCTGAATAATGTTTTGTAGGCCATACAAACAGTTGTACCATGCGAGATTTTAAAATTGATAATTGTATAAAAATCGTTAACCCTGTATTATACGAATTTATTTTGTATAGTAGAATAACTTAATACATTAAATGGTATAATAACCAACAATTAGACCGGGCCAATTATTTGTAGGCAGAGATTCTGAGAATAGCATTAGTTTTTTAAGCGAGTTTCAAAAACGAGTAGGTTCTGTACATGTTTTCATGTACAGTCCGTACGGATAAAGAATGGGACTAGAAATTGCGAAAACACGCTAATAACGGTACATTATTATAACTTTCATTGAAATTTTCAATTAAGAGGTAAATATTTGAAAAGGATTGTGTACATATAGTAGGTACTTTAATTTTATTATAACATTTATAACTAGCGAAGTGCTCTGGCTTCGTCTGGGTGGGATTTTTTAATGTGGCGTCATTTAGACTCAAGATAATCATTAAAGACCATTTACACCTTATCAATATTTCTGTTATAAAGACATCTCGAAATTTTTCGGATAAAATTAGTCTCGACTACTCCTAGTATTACTCTCTATTTGTTTGTGTTCGAGTTTTATTGCAATTGGTTCAGACATTCCGATGATAAGATCAGATAGACACAGAAACGAAAATTTCAAAAATGGCCTTAAGCAATAACTCAATGGCATGTAATGTTTCATACAAAAATATTTACAAACAAAACTGACATTATGAAGAAAACTCTCAGAACGCGTCGTAGCTCAAAAATAAGCGAAATAGGACTGATTTTTTTTTTGTAGTTTGTGAATTGTTATCATTGATTCCAATGACAAATTGCACTGAAGTATAGAACGCACGAAAAACGCATATCGCAACGCATTTTTTTACAGTCTTTACTGGCGGGTGTGAATATAGTTAGCGACAACGTACGAGCGAGAGGTAAATAGAGGCGATGCCGTTTTCAATCCTATTCTTTAACCGCACGGGTGGTATCATAGATTATAATATCGCCCGTATGGATAAAAATGGGATTATATATAGAGGCTCATCGAGCCCGTACCGTACCGTACCGTAACTTGTACATACAAATAACGAAAACCCGCTAAAAACTGTATCCGTTATTATGTTAATTAAAACGTTAGTTATATTATACGGTTAGTTAGAAATTTTCTATTAATCGAAAAATATTTAAATGGAATTATATACACAAGTACACATATTAATTTTAAAATAAGATTTATAACCAGTGACTCGCACTGTTAGTAATGTTAGTAAATTATTCACGAAGACTATAAAATAAAACAATGTATTTTGTAAATTAAGTTTATACTAATTTAAATAACAGTTACTAAAATATTTCGAAATCTTAGAAAATTAAATTCTGCTACATGAACCTTCACCAGAATCGTCTGAGAACACTTTGATTCCGCACATCCCATCGTATCTTCTGATCTGATCATTGTTAGAATCGGAGCAGCTATCGCTTTAACAAGCGCTGTTCAGCCCAATATTAATTATAAACTCTTCAATGTCGTTTTCGTTTGCTACCTCCCTCGTCCGTAAATTTTTTCTCAATATATTTAGTGAAATTTTGGCTATTCATTTCATTATGGTAATCGCCATTTATGTTTTGGCCTTAAAACTCAACTCAGCAGCCTTAAAAAAATCCATTTTCCAAACCTGCATGCACAACCGTCTCCTCGCGTTTCGTGCCACCAAGTCTATAACTGTTTAACTTGTTTTTATTATTTGTTATTTAAGTATAGAGTTTGTAGTATTATTATAGTGATATATAAAAAATAGATAGATTTAATGATCGTGGAGCTACCACGTAGCTCAGATGGTTAACGCTTGCTGTAAATATAACAGAACGCGAGTAAGCCGGGTTCGATCCCCGCTGGCACCAATGAAATTGTTAATTGCAATTTTAAGTGCTGATTTACCACGTGCTCGGCGGTGAATGAAAAAATCTTGAGGAAACCTGCTTGTCTGAGGAATAAAAAATATTTTGAAGACATGTGAAGTTCGCCAACAAGCATTGTGGCAGCGCGGCTGACAATTCTTTGCCCTAAAAACCCTCTCAGAAATGTGGGAAGGCCTCTGTCCGGCAGTGGGATTACCATTTTTAAGATATAAGAAGAAGAACAAAAACGTTGGAAATTAACTTTTTTCTTAAAAAGAAATTAACTAACAACGCTTTACAATAAACAATAATCAAAAAAATAACAGTGACTTTACAAAAGTTTTAACAAAATCAACAATAGTTATGTAAAAAACACTCAGAACGTGTCTAACTCACAAATTTACGAAACCAGAATATTTTTTTAGATTATGTTATTTGGTTACCATTTATGCCAATGACAAGTCGAACTAAAGTGTTAGCATGTACGAAAAACGCATATCGCAACATATTTTTTTGTAATACCTCTCTAGTGTGTGTGAGTATAGACAGCGACAGTGTGCGAGCAAGAGATAAATAGAGGCGACGTCATTTTCAGTCCCATTCTTTAACCGCATGAGTAGTAATACTTATAAAATTTTATGGATATTATGTGCACCGTTTTCTCGAAAGCGGCTTTACCGATTTTTATAATTCTTCTTTTTAAGATAATTGATAGAATCAGGCGTTACTTTGCGGAAATCCATTATAATAAAGATATTAATATTTAATTCGCAACACTCCGCTTAATTAAATACAATGATGTGTCTTACCTAGATTAAAGAGCACCTCCCGCCCTCCATCAATTGCGTGCACCAATCCCGTCACCATTAATCCCAGTACCACTACTCCCAACACCATTCTACTTTTATTAAATAGGTCTGCAGGGGTAATCCCATATAAATTTTAGGGAAAAATCCACCCCTAAAGTTGAAACAATTCAGGAAGAGATTTTTGGTACACCTTTATTCCATTCTATTCATGCTTTGTAAAGATTAATTTGGAATTAAATAAAATCATCAATCAAACAATTTGAAATAAAATAATTATCACTTATTAGCTACTCTCGTCGGAGCTTGAGTTACAGGCTAATATATCGAAGAATTTTAACCCCTAAGCCATACTCGTATAAATAACCGTAACCATAAAAAACCTTTTAAAAATTTTAAAAATTTTCATTTTCTTGTATCGAATTTTATTTATGGCCAAGATTTTATTAAATAAGAAAGAATAAAAGAATTTGATTTACTTTATGAAATGAGTACAGGGCAAATGGATTATTACTGAGATATGGATATTGATCCAAATTCTATTTAGTCTTAATAAGGAAATTATATTCTTAAAAAATGCTGGTCATTTCTTCCCGCGCTTTTTTTCTTCCATCTTTTCGATATTATATCGTGTATTTTCTTTTGCTTTATTTTACAGTTAAATGAAAGAGCCACTATCTTAAAATGGAGTTATTGATTTTGACTCCAACTTCCTTTGTAAGATCCGTTCATTTTTCATTTTTTTTATAATTCAATCTCGAGCACTAAGTGATTCTTTTTAAAAGACAAATATTATTACGAAGTTTTATTAACTTATATTAAATTTCCTACATTTCAAGTACCTACTTCACACCACCCACAGTCACGGGGCACTGGTATGTCCGACGTTCCAATGTCATAGTTAACCATGTCTATCTACAACTTAGGTGTCCGTCCGGACAGCTACCACCTTCTTACATATGTCTACCAGTAATAGAAGAAGAGCAGTGGATGTATTTAAAATAACTTCTTCACACTATGTGAATGCGTTACATTGCGTCACATTGAAGAAGTATTTGGGAGATTTTGATGGCAGCTTGAGCCAACAGACGATGGATGGCGACAGTATCTCAAGGCGCCTAAGCAGATACATTATCTTGATGTTCACATCACCGTAGGATCACGGGTTTCATCGTTCCCACTAATAAGACATTTAATACACAAAATCGCAACACTTGCACGTATCAAAAGCCACTTCAAACTATTGTTTTAACGATAAACAGGAGCAATAACCCGTCCACGGTCAAGTTCCCACCAAAAGGTCTGTGTTCTGCTCTTAAGGGTATAGAGAACTTAGTCCTCAGAGGTGACACCTCATTGGTGCCTTCTTCATTTGAAGTCGGCCGCAGGCGTCCATGAGCTGCAGTAACCACTTACCACCAGGTGGACTGTAAATCCCTTTGTTACTTCAGTTTTATAAAAGAACGTTAGAAAACTTCTATTACTTAATTATATTTTTATTTATTATTTTTTTATAACCCAGCACTACTTGTGTACAGTTTCAGTATTATAAATGTTCTACAACTATCGTAATATTGTCATTACATTACCATTAATTTTGATGAAATAATAATATAATCAAATAAGGAATTAACAAAATAAAAAAATATATAGAATCAGAATCAATAATAAAAATACGAGTATATATAATACACCTTCTCATAATTAAAACTACAGCCTTATTTGCATAGATACTAGTACAGTGATACGATAGCACTTCTTTTGTCAATCAATTGATAAAGGATCAAAAGGGCGCTGCTTTATCGACGCCATTTTGAAGATTGACATTATAGAAAATATTTTAGTCGATTTTAGTACTGTGTAGTGTTATTATTTTTAAGTTGATTTTTTGAAGTATTTCTTATTACTGCCAAAGCTTGTGTGCTATATTTTTTCTTAACATAGTAGTAATAGTATACGACTTTATGTATTTGTATTGGTACTCCTAGTGTTAAATTTATATAGCTATATAGCTTACGGTGACCATATTACTCTCACGTGCCTTAATATAAAATCTGACACCGTGGCACAGATTTAATATCACTGCATAACCGTGTTAAAATAATTAGATAAAATAAGAAAAGAACAATGGATAACAAATACTGAACGTGAAAAAAACTGCTATGAAAATATTAACTTCATTTTAATATATGTTAAATTTAAGTACGTTGAAGATTCAGGCAAAAAATATTTTAACGACATTTTATTTATGTTCTTTTTTATTTTTTTATTTTTATATGCCACTTCATAATTAGTTGGATTCCGTGAAATCACCGCGGAAGTCTGCCTCTTTGCAAAATGAGTTGAAGTTCTTTTTGCACCAACTAAAAAAATATATATAATCCTTACGGTACCTTATCGTATGACTGCACCGCCTCATTCAATCCACGTTCTGCGTAAAATATTACCGTTCTAAAAGGCCAACAGTATTATTAAAAATATAGGAAAATATATTTTATACATGCAGCCATGCTGCGGCTATATCATGGTTGTAACAAGAATGGGTCGGCTCGACCGGGGAACGACCAGCGCGAAAAAACAGCACATTGCTGCTGTGTTGCGTATGGTGTAGAGACCCGTAGACCCGCTTTACTGTAAACGAGGCATTTAATCTTAGTCCTCAGGAGTAATAACTCATTCTACGTTTCGATTCTTAGTTGAGGAAAAATATAAATATCTACAAGCCATAGCACCCACTTACTATCAGATGGAGCGTGTTCTCATTTTTCTCCCCTGTTTTATAAAATATATATCCTTCTTTATAAAGAACTTTCGAAAGTTTTAGGGAAAACTATTTCAAACATTTTTTCTTTCTTGTGACTTTCTTTTTCTGCTTCAGAGTCTGTCTGTGTTGATGACAACTTCTTACGTTTAAGTTGTAAATAAAATTGTGACATGGCATTTCGCAAAAAAAGACACTTCATAAGAAAGAAGTTTCTTGTCGGTACTTCTCTGACAAAATTTTATTTTTTACTGTTCAATTTGTTTTATTTAATAGCCATATTAAAAGTATTCCTCGTTTAATTTTTGTTTTTCTTTTTTTAAGTAATTTATTTAGCGTGCGGTTTCTTTTTGGCCAGTATGTTTATACAACAAAAGTTTAAAAATAATAATTTGCAGTAAGTAAATTGTTTTATTCATTTACATATGTAATTTTTATTTAATTCAAAAAAGTGTGTAGTTTTAAATATACGTATATATATTTATTTGACAAGAACATTTGTATATTAATTTGAGAAAGCGTCAATCTGTGCGAGAAGCAATAATAGATGTTTTATATATTCAGCAGTGGACTTGTGATGACTTGTAATGATGATAATAATGACCAGTATTATTTTTTTTAAATACCACGTAAAAATAATAATTTTAAACTGTAAGTAGACGTGGGAACGTCGAACATTCCAGTGCCACGTGACTGTGGGTGCTGTGAAGTACTCGAAATGTAGGAAATTTAATATAAGTTAATAAAACCTCGTGATAATATTTGTCTTTTAAAAACAATCACTTATTGTTTGAGATTGAATTATAAAAAAAATAAACGGAACTTACAAAAGAAGGAAGAACTTTCAAAATGAATAACTCCATTTTAAGATATTGGCCCTTTCATTTGGCTGTAGAACAAAGCAAAAGAAAATACACGATATAATATCAAAAAGGTGAAAGAAAAAGCGCGGCAAGAAATGACCACCATTTTTTAAGAATTTAATTTCCTTCTTGTATTAAGACTAAATAGAATTTCGATCAATATCCATATCTCAGTAATAATCCGTTTCTTCGTACTCCTTTCATAAAGTAAATCAAATTCTTTTCTTCTTTCTTATTTAATAAAATCTTGGCAATAAATAAAAATTGGATACAAGAAAATGAAAATTTTTAAAAGGTATATTTTTATGGTTACGGTTATTTATACGAGTATGGCTTATGGGTTAGAATTTTTCGATATATTAGCCTTTAACTCAAGCTCCGACGAGAGTAGCTAATATGTGATAATTATTTTATTTCAAATTGATTGATTTATGATTTCATTTTATTCCAAATTAATCTTTACAAAGCATGAATAGAATGGAATAAAACTGTCTTTTATTTAAATTATAGTAAAATAGTATTATTAAGTTTGTAAACATTTTTCTGAAACAAAATAATTTTAGTATTTTTAAATTCTGGTTTAATTTTAAGCATAAAAATATGTATTCGAGATTTAAGTGACTTAATTAAGTCTCCAATGTCCAATCGAAAACGTAGAGTACGGGTCAGCTTTGATTATTCAATCGTGGAGCTTGTAATTTCATTGAATTTTGATTTTCCCGCTACTTGATTTTCTGTCACTCATGTAATTGATCTATGTCTCTGTTATTTTAGTTAACGGTTAATAACAACGAATACCTACCTGATTTGGTTATCGATAACATTAATTCTGTAGTTTTTTTTATTTCACCCTAGCGATCTGCCTCGTATTCGCCTGGATAGGATTTATTAATGTGGCATTATTTAGATTTAAGAAAGGCAAAACTCGTCTGAAGACATTTAAAATATAACTCTTGAAATATTTCGCATAAAATATAGCTTATATCTGACGATTAGCCCGGACTGATAGGCAAACATTTCAGAAATGGTTATTTAAGTCTTAATGGGATGCAAATAAACCCCGAGCTTAATAGAAGTCAGTTATTTCAATATTATGGACAGACACTTCAATTTCGTTTATATGTATAGATTAGGATGTTAGTAACTGTCACCAGTATCCAACTCCTAATAAGTAAATACAGGAACGTGTACAGTCCTAGCATTTGTATCAAGCATCAAAACATCATTGTTATTTATTTTCAAAATTACTTACATTTATTTTCAAAGTTACTTACATTTATTTTCAAAATTACTTACATTTATTTTCAAAAATAAATAGACATTTCTCTCATTTTAACATGTTTTTATTAGCGCGTGTATCTATCTATCTGTCTATGAAACGGAATGTTTAAATGTAATATTCACTAACTTGGTGATGGCCGAATGGCTTGAAAATTTGCACTTGTGGTTTTTTTTATAGAATAAAGGTGACAAGCGAGCACACAGTCCACTTGATGGTAAGTCGATACTGTGGCCCATAGTCATCTAGATTTATCCTCGATTAAGAATCAAAACACAAATGCGTTGTCACCCCTGAGGACCAAGATATAATGCCTCGTTTCCTGTAAAAAAGGGTCTGCGGATCTCTACACTCAACATACGAAATACAGCAGTATTAAGTTGTTATTTCAGGCTGGTATTCTGTGGGAGCGTGTTCCTTCCCCGGTCGAGCCGACCCATTCGTGCTACAACCATAATATAGCCGCAGCGTGGCTCTACCACGTATAAAAGTCCAATGTCCGTATCAAGAACTGATGACAATACAATAACTTAATGACTATGACCCCATATTCCTCCGAGAATCATCACAGCTCATGAACAATGTGTGTTGTTAAAGTTTTCTAAAACTCTAATATTATTGTGCATAAAATATAATAGATCGTTAAAATTATTTCAGAAAAATAATTGTTACTTATTATTTTGCTTAAGTAAATATTGTGTAAGCTGGTTATCGAAAAATTACGCAGGACTCCATCAATCTCGATAAATTATACTTACGATGTCAAAAGAGCCGAACGATGTCGAATTCCTATCGTTGAGTTTAAAATAAATATTATATGCAACTAACTGTTCGCGCTAGATTTCATCCGCGTGGAATTTATTACGATTGGATTTCATATTTTTTTCTAGTTTTTTTTTTTATTACGATTGGATTTCATGTTTTAACTTTTTTGCGCGGATCCTTGATTATTTTATTAAAGTAGCTTACGTTATTTCTTGTAACGTTAGCTTTCCGCCAGTGAAACTCAGTTAAAATCGGTTTAGCCGTTTCGGAGTTTAGACAGAACAGACAGACAGACAACAGATAGTCTCGTATATACTTTCATATGTATTTGGTAAAAAATTGTTATTTTGACATTCAAACAGACATTTCAATTTTATTTGTTTGTATAGATATATATCTAAGGGTGCCTGTGTGTGCCTACCCAGTTGTGGGAAATGTGAAAGTTGTAACTTCACTTTACTTTACACTTATTTATAAATATTATATTAGCCTCTATAACTTTTAATTCTAAATCAAGGACTCTTCTCATCACTGAGAGAGTTTTTAGAACAAGCAAGTATCGAACGCTGCCCCAATGTTTTGGCGAACTTCACAACATGATTTCGAATTATATTTTCAATTTCTCTCTTTTAAACAAAGTCAAGATGAAATTCCCTTTACTAGTATACTTTTTTTTTAATTTCCACTGCACCAAGTATAATTCAGATGGAAAATTACAAAGCTCGCGTATTATTACCAATCCCCTTTTTTCCTCCATCATTCACAGCGTGTTTATTTTTAATTTCCGCCCGTTCCGTATCCGTAGGTGCACAACTCGGGACGTTAACTTTATTTTCCTTTTTCCGTATTTATATTCTTAACCCATTTTCTTATGTTATAAACTAATAATCGGACTAAAAATATTTTTGCAATGAAACAAATATATTAAAAGAAAATATGTAAAATCGATCGAACCGACCGTTAAATTAGTTTTCGTATTTGTAGCACTCATGTAAATGTCACAAGTAAATAAAGCATGTTTATTAAAACAATATCATGTATTGGCGGTGTAACAATATCCACTGCTCCACATCATCCCGCGGGAGCCGCAAGAGGCGACAGAGGGAAACAGATGAGGAGATGGGCAGCAGCTTCAGCCTAATAACGACTAAAAGTCTAAAACTGCGGTTGCCATGCTGTTTCACATTGCCATATATAAACTATGGCATACATGCCCTTTGTGAGGCAATCTATGGGGGAGGCCAATGTTCAGAAGTGGACCTTAATAGGCTGTAACAGCAACGGTATTAAAACAATAATTTTAATTAATAAAGTATTAATTAAAAATTATTTAAAAAGGTTATACACCCGATTGACTTAAAATTTATATTTCACTTGACTTAAAATTTTTATTTAATTTAGTCTGTATTGCGAAACGAGTAAATATAGATATATAATCCATATTTACTCGTTTCGCAATACAGGCGCTCACTAAGAATAGATTTTACAAAAGTCCCATTAAAAAAAAATCTTGATATTTTACATCTAGGTTCCACAATAAAATATCATCGTATGTCAAGTGAAGCGAGCTATCTGCTAATTTTTTATATTACATAGTTGAAAGAACATCTGCTCTCGCAACTGAAACAGATGTAACACTTAGTTAACAATTATATCAATAGTTTCATGTAATTTACATCAATATATTCATGGTTTCTTAACATAAAGACTATTTCAATAAATAATTTCAAACAATACACTCACTGATGGCTGACACATTATTTATACGAAAAATTACGAAATATAATACTGCAATATTTAATTAAATATTTGTGAGCAGTTCCATAAAATTATTGTGTTTTGAGAATTTATCATATAGACATATAGGCTTAAATAAACTATTTCAAAAATGCGCCTATCGGTATAAGATAATTTGTAGATTAGCAGGCAGGCTAGCCGGATAGGTGAACAAAGCCGATGCCCTTGAAGAGGTTAATTTGATTCTTGCATTGTTTAAAATATTTCTTCCTTTCTTACGTTTAATGGAGGCCACACACGGTCAGTTAAACTGGTCATTCCAACTGATCAGTTCAAACTAAAACTGTTGATATTCTTTAAAATATTAGAATTTCGATATATCGATAAATATTATTTATATTATATATAAAACTCCGATATTGATATATTTATAATAATCGATGTATCGAAAACTCAATATTTAAAAAATATCAACAGTTTTAGTTTGAACTGATCAGTTGGAATAATCAGTTGAACTGACCCTGTGTGGCGTCCATAAGGGCAGCGCGCGCTCGTCGCTGGCCTGAATGTCAGTCTATTTTCCTTTCTACCTACTAGCTTCTAGCTTCTAGCTTTCACTTTTAACTGATACTCTTTATAATCTGTTTCTTGGTCTATATTTATTTCCATCGATTATATCCTTAATATATTTTACTGTTCTAGTCAGTCAGTTAGTTAATCACTGGCATAAAAATCTCAAAATGCTTAATGATTCCATGCTTAATGCCCCATGATTCGGTCTCTAAAGCCCTTTCGTAAATTAGCAGGATATACCACGGGCGGATAGGTTAGGCTTTACCTCATTTACATTCAGCCCCTGCCACTACTCCTCGCGCTCGGCCATACTTCGCTAAATACTGCCGTAGCAGGATCGAGAGAAGTGTGTATTTACATTCTGCCCTACCCACTCACATCACTTTCGACTTTCGACTATGCCGGACGTCGAAATAATTACAGCGTCCGCGCTGCGTCTTCTTGTAATACAAAATTATGTTAATGATTTAAAAAGATAACAAATTCAAAAAAAATCGTCGTCGTAGAAGATGGTGGATTATGGTTTTTATCGTTGAAATCTCATATAGTTTTTTCTGATTCCAGCAGTTCTAAAAACTTGATTGTATTTTCGTTACTCCACTAGAAAGGTATTTTGGCAGGTCGTACCTATTTAAAAACAAGAGGGCACGCACATCCGTTCGTCCAGGCGCTTGGCGCGAAGTGAGCGATGGAGCAGAACTCTCGTTAGAGAGTAGTATGTTCCTTGGAGCAGAATGAGAACACTCGCTGCCGCTCGCGCTGCCGCTCGCGCTGCCGCTAGCGCTGCCCGTCCTTTGACTTCCGCACCACAAACCGACAATCTAGGGAGCGTCGGGCAGCGGCAGCAGCATGGGCAATGACAGCGCGAGTAGCCTATTTACATACTGCCCTGCCCACTTTCCTGCCCAAAAAGGCTGAATGTAAATGGGGCATAACGGTGTTGGACTATAAAGAGAAAAAAAATCAAGTATGTCGATTAAACACATCTACACATCTTGAACCATCCATACCGAATAGTGAATTTAGTAATATATTATTATTAAATGTCTAATAAAAAACTTAGATAAAAACCACGATGGATATTAATTTGACTTCAAAATGATGCAGCAACGTTAACTTTACGTTATTGTTAACGTTAATGTATTAAGAATTATCAACCGATACTCCGTCCACTGTTAGGTATTGTACTAAGGCAGTAAATGTATATAAAATGCATTTACTACCGCAGTAGGGAGGAAAAGGTCATTAGATATTGCTGACACTTTCTGTAATCACCTCATCACCTCTCAACAGCATAATGACGAGATGGTGTAACATTTAGAATATACATTTATTTATTTATTTATTTATTTATTTAAGAAATTTACGATTACAAAGATGAATAGTTTTAGTGTAAACATAAACTCATTAGAGTTTTTCCGTACACCATTGCTGTCGACACATTATTCCAATTAACACTTTATAAAAAATTACATTACCAAAGTTACATTAATATTATTACCAACTTAAATTAGGTGCATTAAATGTTATGTTTCTAATTGACAAAACTATTTATGGGTACAAAAATACAAAATAGTCTTAGGCGATGAGCGTAAAATCACATGGTGAACTTATTACATTCTGTGAATAATCGTGGCACAGGAACATATATTTTTATAAATTTATAATAAGATAATATGTTGGTAAAGTAAACCAATAATATAGAACGAGAAGTTGTTTAAAGTGTTACGAGTATTTAGTAAGAGTTAATTGTATATAAAAAATTTTTAGTTTATATTTTATGTTTTCACGTGTAATGACGTCTTTCAAAGATTTAGGTAACTGATTGATTAGATTAGGTATAACATAGTTTAATGTTCTTTTTCCATATAAGTTATTATATCTAGGTAATTGCAGTTTTAGATGATCTATATATAATATAATTTTTTTGACATCGAGATTTATTTTAAAATTGAACTTTTCGTAGTTAATTATAAGAAACAAAATATATAAAACTAAAATAATAATTAAAATTATAATAATATAAAATATAAGGAACTGTATCCACGACTGGTCGTGGCTGCTGGTGATAAGAGGGCTGGTTCTTTCCTCGCTCAAAGGCTAAGTATAGCTATTCAGCGAGGAAACGCAGCCAGCGTTCTTGGCACTATACCACGGGGAGCAGGTCTTTTTGACTATTAAAATTTTTAGTTTTAGTTTATCTATATTATAGTTTCTTTTTTTGTATTGTATATAATTAGTATTAATAGTAAAAATTATAATTTTAAATATAAAATTGTAGCGACTACTATGATGTTAAATGGCTACTGCAGGCCATGGGTGTCTACAGTCAACTGCATACAGAGGACAGGTGCGTTGTCACCTGCAAGTACTAAGATGGAATGTCTTATAACTTGTACTTATACTGACTCTCTAAACTATTCAAACCGAAACCCAGCAGTGCACTCTATTTAGTCATAAGTAAGTATATTATCTACCAAGACGGACTATTGGACAGAAAATGAGTTTCACCTATTATTTTACATTTCTCCAATTTTATTTTGAATTTTATTTTGAAAAGGTACTATATTAATCTGGAACTTATAAGTCCCATGTTTATGTGAAAATTATTAAAAAATCTGCCATCTTTGTTACTTGTCTAGTACAGTTCAAAAAGAGAGTATTATATTATATCGTATTTGTGATTATGTATGCGATATGGAAATAAATGATAGGAGGCCGGCTCGCCTCCTATCAATTGTTTCCAACTTTTTAGCAAAACATGCTCGCTGCTGTTTGTACTAAGCATACCCTCTCAATGATTACATCATGAAGGTATGTATGTTTGAATATATGTATGTATTCTTGTCAAAATTAGTTTAACATTAGGCACATGTTTAAATTAATCTATGGTGTCTTAGTGAAACATATGAGATAATGCTAACTAAGCGAGTTAACTGAAACAGTTATTTCTAGTTTGAATTTTATATAGACTAAAAATAGAAACGCACCGCGAGTTCATACAGCGGGAGCAAGGCCACGTGTCGGCAGCGTTCGACATCAATAGACATAAATACAGTTCTACTGTTACTGATGTTTGTTTATACAGATGGTAAGCCCGCGCCGCTGCCAAAAACATTCGCAAACATGCACACTATAAAGCTCATTAAATGTATCTTTTGAATATTAAAACATGCTATATAAATATATATTTATATTGGCAGCGTAACTATGTGTTAGCAATCCGAAGATTGCTGGTTCGAGTCCTGTCACGGTCGCCAATGTTAGCACTCCCTTAAGCTTTCAGATAAGGTTACAGGATAATATGAAAATTCAAGGATAAGTGCTAAACTGTTTTTTATTATTATAACAATTTTATATAGCAAATAAGCAATTATTTATTTAAAGCGATGTACTGTCACTTGGACGATTTCTAGCTAACTGACTACGATCGTAGGCCCGAGTGCATGACGTCGGGCGCCCGGCTGGCTGGGTGCCCGACGTCATGCGTGGAACCGGTTGCAGTAGCTGGCGGTTGCACTATGTGAATCCACTACGCCCTATCATCCCGTGGGAGTCGTAAGAGTTGACGCAGGGAAACTGAAACGTTTGATGGGCATCAGCATCGTACTGATAAATAATAAAAATAATAAAAATATGCGGTTGCCGAACATGCGCGGCAACTTGAGCGAAATCTATGGAGCTATCTAATATGAGGCTATGTATGGAGGAGGTCTTTTTCCGCAGTGCAAAAATCTAAAAAACACTATTTTTAATGTATCTTAAAAGTTATTTTTATATTAAGATGTGTGTAACCTATACATTCAAGTAAAATAAAAGTGTCTGTCTTTAATATCGAAATAACTGCCTTATTAAGCTGAGGGGGTTACTTGCATTCCATCAAACCAAGAATAACATTTTGTAATTTTGTTTGTCAGCCTGTCTCTTTTTGGAATAGCTGAACCACTTGTAATTAAACTCAAGAACAGATAGAAAGTTATACCAGGAGTGATCTAAGACTATAATTTATCCGAAAATATTGGAAGTTTTTTTTTCAAATCAAATGACATCATATATTTGCAATCCAAGTGTACGTAATTGACCTAAGACAAAAATGTGCTTACCCTTTTCAAGGACACTGCTTATGCATAAAATATAAGATATATTTAGAAGCTAGATAAATATAAAAATACATAACAGTGTGAGCTTTTGTTATCGAAATACACCTCCACTGAATAGAAAGAGACTTTGGTTTAAATATTAATGAGACTTGATTGAAATTTGGTGAATTCTGCAATGTATTATTTACTAGGGTAATTTATAGTATATTTTATTGCTATATAGTAAAGGCCTTATTTTCTTTGAAAAATCGAAAGTCATTAAATAAATGCTTTTTAACAGTTATTTTATATATAAATTACGCCACATTAATAGCTCACAAATATTATATTCAATAGGGTAAAAAGCGCGTACTTATTATTATAAGGTTAAAATTTTAAGCCGCACGTACTTTTCAATGTATTAAAGTTTACAATCTTAGACGATATTTTCCGACACCTGACGCCTTAAAAAATATACACCTTACAAATTCCACCCGCAATATTTCAATATGAGAACTCGCAAATAATTTAATATTAGAATATAAGACAGGCGACGGGAAAATATTACGGGCGTAAACTTTGCTCCGAATAAAGAAACGACAGTCGAACTAAAACAAATTTGTTTATGTGGATACACAATCTAATAATATCTTTATTATAACTTTATATATAACGTGGTAGAGTCATGCTACATATATATGTGGTTGAAGTACGAGCGGGAAAGATCACTCTCTAGAATACCAGCATAAAATAGCAGCTTAATGCTGCTGTGTTTCGTATGGTGAGTGTAGAGAGCCGGAAATCTCTTATACTGGAAATAACGTATTCCATGTTAGTCCTCAAGGATGACAAGGCTTCTGCATTTTGATTCTTAACCAAGGATAGATGTAGATGTCTATGAGAGACAATATTCCCTTATCATCAGGTGTTCATTTGTCACCCTTATTCTATAAAAAACTCCATGTGGGGCGTGGGGTCCATTAATGTGGTATCATTTAGATTTCTCTAAAAAGAATCTCCAAGTCTTTCGGATAAAATATTATATACGAGTAGCTTAGATCACTCCCCATTCAGCTATTCCGAATTTTAGCCCGGAAATAAAGACAAAATTTTGAAAAATGTTTGTCTTAATGACATACAGAGAACCAGCTGAGTTACATAAACGGTAGTTATTTTAATGTTACAGACAGATACTTCCATTTCATTTATGTGTAGATATAGAATGTTAAATTTTATCAACCAAAAACAGTGGTAAATAAAACAAATACCTACATATTGTGAGTGCGCACTACGTGTTACCTGTCTTAGAGTATATACCATTTGATGTGATGACCGTGTAGTGACGGTGTAAGAGTATGAGTAAGAGTGTCCCATATGATCCCTTGGGTTTCGTGGGAAACAAAATAGGAGACAGGTACTATCGACTTCCTAATAACATCCAAAATAATTAAAAAACTGTAGTTCCCAACCTGCATGCTAACTGTGATAACTATGACAAGTACAGAAAGCCAGTATACATGGTGAGAGGTGACAATTCGTATGCACACCACTTCGTTTGACGTGACTCCAGGTGTTATACTGCACCCACTCACCATCAGGTGGACCGTATGTTCGTTTTTCATTGAAATTTTATTCAAAAAATATATCAGCAATGTCACTCTAACACAGTATAAATTATAACTAAATAGATAACGATAAAACGAACTAAAAACTGAACCTCGCGTCATTTAACATTACTTTATCATATTATATTGTTTTTACAAACAAGTGTAGGTTGGGAATCGTCCGGCATAATTCTATTATACTGAACCTTTGTAAACTATTTGACCCCCAAAGGTTCAATGAAGCGAGACATACGTTTCGACAATCTAGTTTGGAAAAGGAGGATTAAAATTGGATTCCAACAATTTTTTTGTCCTGTTTATTTTATCTTTACGGTCGCGGATTTGTCCATCGGCTGAAGTCTTTGATTCTAGGCTCGAAACATTTTCTACTGCTTTTTAAATTTTTATGATATTGTTGCATGAATAAGTCAACTAGCGCCATCTAGTGTAAGGAACGAGAGCGAGGGGAGCGTTGCAGTAAATGACATCACACATCTTTCGACCGACAGCGCCACCCGAAGAACTAAGATTCTAGAAAATCTATGCTCGAACTCTCGGTACCTTGCGCGTGTTTACTTGAACATTCCGGATATTTTGCTAATTTAAATAAATAGGTGGCGCAAGATGCGATCGAGACAGAGTTGAACTCAGCGACACAAGCGAAGCTTCGGAGCGGAATTAAGTGAATTAGTGTGTTTAATTATTAGTGTTTTAACTTTAATTTGTGTAAAGTAAATTAAAGTGTTAATTTAGGTAATTTTATCGGCAATTTTTATTGTCACGAACCCTAAGCTCGTAACAATTGGTGTCAGAAGTGGGATAAAATAATGCCGATTTTACCTAAGGAGGAAACGGAGGGTGTCCGTACCCGAAGTCAACGCCAGCAGGAGACGGACCAACGAAGATTTGGTGGTGCAACGCCGCAGACGTTGGAGGGCCAGCCGCCGGCTGCAGGCCCGTCAGTAGCTCCTACATCTGCAGCACCTGACTTAGGTGCTCTGATGGTGATGCTGCAGGAGCAGGCTCACCGACAGGAGGAGCAGGCCCGTTGGTTGAAAGAGCAGCAGGAGGAACAGGCTCGCCGACAGGAGGAACAGGCTCGCCAGCAGGCGGAACAGGCACGCCGATTGGAAGAGCAGCTGCGGGGCGGACAGGAGGAGCAGGCTCGTCGGTTGGAAGAGCAGATGCTCCTCATGAAGGACCTTCACGCTACCTTCGGGAAGGAGATAAAGGAGGTGAAGGAAAGGGTTGCTCAGCCTGACAATCGCCTGTCGGAAGCTGAAACCCAAATCGCGAAAGCTGAAAACCGAATCGAAAAAGCTGAAACCCGAATCGACCAAGTAAACAATCGGGTTGACAACGTAATGGCTGACATGAATAAATCACTGGACGAACTCAAACTTGGGTATGGAACTACAGCTCCCGTATTAGCTACTACACCTTCGCTACGTGGGTTCAAAGTGCCACCGTTCGACGGGACTTCTTCCTGGTCAGCCTACAAAATCCAGTTCGAGGCTGTTATGAAGGCGAACGGCTGGAATAAAAGTCAGGCCATGACTGCTCTCACACTAGGCCTGCGCGACCAGGCCTTAACAGTTCTGGAAGCTCTCGGTGAGGAAGTGACTTATGAGCAACTCCTTGAGGCATTGGAGGCGAGATATGGCGACGCTCACCTGGAACACGTCTTTCGTGCGCAGCTTAAAGATCGTGTGCAGCGCATCAACGAAAACCTGCAGCAGTGGGCTCTAGAAGTGGAGAAGCTGGTGCGAAAAGCATACCGGTCTGTACCTGCGCTCATTGAAGGGAACCTGGTGCAGACATTCATCGACGGCATCCGTGACCTGGAAGTCAGATCTGCTGTGAGGCTCGGGCACCACGAGACGCTTAAGGACGCCTTGGCCCAAGCACTGGAAGTGGAAGCCGTGCGGCAGGATCATCGTTCCCATCGCGTCAGGGAGGTTGCAGCAGCTACAGTTCGCGACCGCAACAAAGGATACAGCCCAAGGTGCTATGGCTGTGGGGAAAAGGGCCATCTTCGATCCAGCTGCCCTAAGCGAACCCTAGAA
Organism: Parnassius smintheus behrii; assembly: GCA_036936625.1. Taxonomy (NCBI): domain Eukaryota; kingdom Metazoa; phylum Arthropoda; class Insecta; order Lepidoptera; family Papilionidae; genus Parnassius; species Parnassius smintheus. Next base: position 1,627,923 of record JAUPFT010000023.1, read on the forward strand.
AGGGAAATTGAACGATCTCAGGAGGGTAGTGCCGCCAACAGCACCGCCCAGCAGCAGCAGGGAAACGAGTAAAAGCCAGAACTGCGTGGCGGGTGCTGGCTGATGTTAAAAGAGCCCCAAGGATCTCGATCTCACAAACCCATGATGGGAACAGCCTAATCATAAAGGGCGAGATCAACGGAATGCCGTGTAAACTGACCATAGACACTGGAGCCTCTCGTACGGTTGTTAGTTCCCAACTTATAAGTCAGTTCCTTGGGGACTCCGCATACAACCGAGAACGCATTAATTTGGTAACAGCCACCGGTCAGCGTATACCCGTCCAAGGAGAGAAGGAGATGGAGTTGAAGCTAGGCAACGTGATCTACCTGCATAATGTCATCGTGGCTGATATAATGGACGACTGCATCCTAGGCTTAGACTTTATGAGGAATAATTGTTGCGAGATCGACGTTAAGCAAGGTGTTTTGAAATGTGGACAGGAGGAACTTTTTATGGAAGGTGCGTTACCAGGGAACGTGTACAGCATTAAGAAGATTGTTCTTCCGCCGAGATCGGAAACGATTGTTCCGGTTAGTCTTCCTCGAAACGCTGGGCAAGCCCACCGTTGTGTACTTGTGGAAAGGGTAAACAATGACCTTCTATGGAAAGTAGCTCGAACCTTGGTCAGGACCACTAACATCTCAGGTGTACGTGTGCTGAACCTTTGCGACCGGGACCAGATTATAGAAAAAGGCACACTAATTGGTACTTGTGAGGAAGTGGATTGGTTACGTCGGTGCCAATATATATCGAGTGGGACCCCCAGCAAGGATGCATAAACGAGAGTGACCACACTTTTGGAAAACTGTCGCAGTGTTCTCTCCCCGAACGAATTTGTCAAGGCAAAGAAGTTGTTACTCAAGTACGCCGATGTATTCTCATCAAACGATGCTGACATAGGAAAGACTGGCTTAGTTCAACACAAAATAAACACAGGAGAAGAATTGCCTATCCGTCAGCGGCCAAGAAGATTGCCGGTAGCACGTGAAAAGGAAGTGGAAACCATGATTGAAGGAATGGTGAAGGATGGTGTTATTGAACCTTCCTCTAGTCCATGGTGTTCACCAGTGGTGCTGGTGAAGAAGAAGGATGGCAACATGCGGTTTTGTGTTGACTACCGCCGTCTGAACGACGTTACGAAGAAGGAAAGCTATCCCTTGCCAAGAATTAATGACACGCTGGACATGCTTACAGGAGTAAAGTGGTTTAGCACGCTAGATCTAAAAAGTGGCTACTGGCAAGTTGAAATTGACCCTAAGGACAAGGAGAAAACTGCGTTCTCGACGGGAAAGGGTCTGTGGCAATTCAAAGTAATGCCGTTTGGGTTGTGCAATGCTCCAGCAACGTTTGAAAGGCTGATGGAACTTGTACTTACCGGGCTAATTGGCGATGCTTGTCTGGTCTACTTGGATGACATCATCATCGTGGGCCGTACGTTTGAGGAACACCTTCAAAACTTAGAACGCGTGCTCATGAAGATTCAGAGTGCCAACCTCAAGTTGAGCCCGAAGAAATGTTCACTATTCCAACGGCAAGTTAACTTTTTGGGGTTTGTAGTATCGGAAGAAGGTATCCGCACAGATCCAGAGAAAATCGCCGCTGTCAAGGATTGGCCGGTTCCAAAAGACAAGACGCAGGTTAGAGCATTTTTGGGTTTGTGCTCCTATTACCGGCGATTCGTGAAGAACTTTGCAGATATAGCCAAACCTCTGCACAAGCTAACCGAGGAGAAGCGACATTTCTGCTGGGATGAAAGTTGCAATATCGCATTCCAGGAGCTCAAGGACCGTCTGTGCAAAACACCTATTTTGGGATACCCTGATGCAAGCAAAGAATTTATAGTTGACACAGACGCAAGTGATATAGGACTTGGCGGTGTGTTGTCTCAACGGAATGGTGACCAAGAGGTCTTGATAGCGTACTTCAGCAAGTCGTTGTCAAAACCGGAAAGGAACTACTGTGTCACAAGACGCGAATTGCTAGCTGTGGTAAAGTCGTTGCAGGATTTTAGCAAATATCTTCTGGGGCGAAAATTTCACTTACGAACTGACCATGCTGCACTAAAATGGCTATTGCAGTTTAAAAATCCAGAAGGACAAGTTGCGAGGTGGATTGAACTACTGCAGGAATACGACTTTGAGATCGAACATCGTAACGGGAAATCTCATGGCAACGCAGATGCATTGTCAAGAAGACCTTGTCCGGAAGATTGCAAACATTGTACTAGGCAAGAGAGTAAGGAAGTGGTATCCGTGAGGATGCTCAGGGCAGACCACCTCAGCAACGAGTGGAAGGACAGCTTACAACGTGCACAGCAGGAAGATCCGGACATCAAGCCGATCCTGGAATGGATGAAGGCCAGTGCTCCCAAGCCCAAGTGGAGCGACGTCTCAGCGATGAGTTCGACCACTAAAAGCTACTGGGCCCAGTGGGACAGCTTGCTGCTTCAGGATGGAGTTCTGTGCCGTAAATGGGAAAATGTTCGGGGAGACAGCTGTCATTTACAAATGGTTGTCCCTAAAGCTAAAGTACCGGATGTTCTACAGCTGTACCATAATGATTATTCAGGAGGCCATCTGGGAGTTAAACGAACTCTACTGAAGGTCCGAGAACGGTTTTACTGGGTCCACTGTCGAAATTATGTCGAGGACTGGTGTCGCAAATGTACAAGTTGTGCGGCTGTAAAGGGACCTCAGACTCGTAGTAGAGGTGCATTGGAGTTGTACAATGTGGGTGCACCATGGGAGAGAATAGCCATTGACGTGGCGGGGCCGTTTCCGGAGAGTGAAAGCGGTAACAAGTATTTCATGGTTGTGATGGATTACTTCACTAAGTGGCCAGAAGTCTTCGCCATTCCAAATCAAGAAGCTTCAACAGTTGCAGATAAACTAGTTCATGAAGTCTTCTGTCATTTTGGAGTACCTTTAGAGATTCACAGCGATCAAGGAAGGAATTTTGAGTCTCAAATATTCCAGGAAACTTGCCGAGTTATGGGTACTCATAAAACAAGAACGACTTCTTATCACCCGCAATCTGATGGAATGGTGGAACGATTTAATCAGACATTGGAGAGGTACCTAGCAAAAGTTGTAGACAATCGGCAACGAGATTGGGACAAGCACACACAACCGTTTTTGTTGTCATATCGAAGTTCTGTTCACGAAAGTACAGCAGTGACACCAGCTTTCGCAAACTTTTGAAGAGAATTACGGCTGCCTGCGGGCCTGATCACCGGGATACCACCTGATGCCCCACGCAGTATAACCGATTATGCAAATGACTTGCGGAACAAAATGAATGACATTTATGAGCACGTCAGACAATCGGGCCAGCAAATGTCTGAGAAAATGAAAACCCGGTACGACCGCAAAATGAACAATAAAGGGTTCAACGAAGGTTCATTAGTGTGGTTGCACAATCCAGTCCGCAGCAAAGGGAAATCTCCTAAGCTTCAAGCTAAATGGGACGGCCCGTACCGGATTGTAACCAGGATCAACGATGTGACCTACCGGATACAGAAAGGCGCAAGAGGGACTCCTAAGATCGTCCATGTGGATCGCTTAGCGCGTTATTATGGGACCGATAATGCTCGGGACGAGCATGTCTTAAGAGGGGGCAGTGTTGCATGAATAAGTCAACTAGCGCCATCTAGTGTAAGGAACGAGAGCGAGGGGAGCGTTGCAGTAAATGACATCACACATCTTTCGACCGACAGCGCCACCCGAAGAACTAAGATTCTAGAAAATCTATGCTCGAACTCTCGGTACCTTGCGCGTGTTTACTTGAACATTCCGGATATTTTGCTAATTTAAATAAATAGGTGGCGCAAGATGCGATCGAGACAGAGTTGAACTCAGCGACACAAGCGAAGCTTCGGAGCGGAATTAAGTGAATTAGTGTGTTTAATTATTAGTGTTTTAACTTTAATTTGTGTAAAGTAAATTAAAGTGTTAATTTAGGTAATTTTATCGGCAATTTTTATTGTCACGAACCCTAAGCTCGTAACAATTGGTGTCAGAAGTGGGATAAAATAATGCCGATTTTACCTAAGGAGGAAACGGAGGGTGTCCGTACCCGAAGTCAACGCCAGCAGGAGACGGACCAACGAAGATTTGGTGGTGCAACGCCGCAGACGTCGGAGGGCCAGCCGCCGGCTGCAGGCCCGTCAGTAGCTCCTACATCTGCAGCACCTGACTTAGGTGCTCTGATGGTGATGCTGCAGGAGCAGGCTCGCCGACAGGAGGAGCAGGCCCGTTGGTTGAAAGAGCAGCAGGAGGAACAGGCTCGCCGACAGGAGGAACAGGCTCGCCAGCAGGCGGAACAGGCACGCCGATTGGAAGAGCAGCTGCGGGGCGGACAGGAGGAGCAGGCTCGTCGGTTGGAAGAGCAGATGCTCCTCATGAAGGACCTTCACGCTACCTTCGGGAAGGAGATAAAGGAGGTGAAGGAAAGGGTTGCTCAGCCTGACAATCGCCTGTCGGAAGCTGAAACCCAAATCGCGAAAGCTGAAAACCGAATCGAAAAAGCTGAAACCCGAATCGACCAAGTAAACAATCGGGTTGACAACGTAATGGCTGACATGAATAAATCACTGGACGAACTCAAACTTGGGTATGGAACTACAGCTCCCGTATTAGCTACTACACCTTCGCTACGTGGGTTCAAAGTGCCACCGTTCGACGGGACTTCTTCCTGGTCAGCCTACAAAATCCAGTTCGAGGCTGTTATGAAGGCGAACGGCTGGAATAAAAGTCAGGCCATGACTGCTCTCACACTAGGCCTGCGCGACCAGGCCTTAACAGTTCTGGAAGCTCTCGGTGAGGAAGTGACTTATGAGCAACTCCTTGAGGCATTGGAGGCGAGATATGGCGACGCTCACCTGGAACACGTCTTTCGTGCGCAGCTTAAAGACCGTGTGCAGCGCATCAACGAAAACCTGCAGCAGTGGGCTCTAGAAGTGGAGAAGCTGGTGCGAAAAGCATACCGGTCTGTACCTGCGCTCATTGAAGGGAACCTGGTGCAGACATTCATCGACGGCATCCGTGACCTGGAAGTCAGATCTGCTGTGAGGCTCGGGCACCACGAGACGCTTAAGGACGCCTTGGCCCATGCACTGGAAGTGGAAGCCGTGCGGCAGGATCATCGTTCCCATCGCGTCAGGGAGGTTGCAGCAGCTACAGTTCGCGACCGCAACAAAGGATACAGCCCAAGGTGCTATGGCTGTGGGGAAAAGGGCCATCTTCGATCCAGCTGCCCTAAGCGAACCCTAGAAAGGGAAATTGAACGATCTCAGGAGGGTAGTGCCGCCAACAGCACCGCCCAGCAGCAGCAGGGAAACGAGTAAAAGCCAGAACTGCGGGGCGGGTGCTGGCTGATGTTAAAAGAGCCCCAAGGATCTCGATCTCACAAACCCATGATGGGAACAGCCTAATCATAAAGGGTGAGATCAACGGAATGCCGTGTAAACTGACCATAGACACTGGAGCCTCTCGTACGGTTGTTAGTTCCCAACTTATAAGTCAGTTCCTTGGGGACTCCGCATACAACCGAGAACGCATTAATTTGGTAACAGCCACCGGTCAGCGTATACCCGTCCAAGGAGAGAAGGAGATGGAGTTGAAGCTAGGCAACGTGATCTACCTGCATAATGTCATCGTGGCTGATATAATGGACGACTGCATCCTAGGCTTAGACTTTATGAGGAATAATTGTTGCGATTTCGACGTTAAGCAAGGTGTTTTGAAATGTGGACAGGAGGAACTTTTTATGGAAGGTGCGTTACCAGGGAACGTGTACAGCATTAAGAAGATTGTTCTTCCGCCGAGATCGGAAACGATTGTTCCGGTTAGTCTTCCTCGAAACGCTGGGCAAGCCCACCGTTGTGTACTTGTGGAAAGGGTAAACAATGACCTTCTATGGAAAGTAGCTCGAACCTTGGTCAGGACCACTAACATCTCAGGTGTACGTGTGCTGAACCTTTGCGACCGGGACCAGATTATAGAAAAAGGCACACTAATTGGTACTTGTGAGGAAGTGGATTGGTTACGTCGGTGCCAATATATATCGAGTGGGACCCCCAGCAAGGATGCATAAACGAGAGTGACCACACTTTTGGAAGACTGTCGCAGTGTTCTCTCCCCGAACGAATTGGTCAAGGCAAAGAAGTTGTTACTCAAGTACGCCGATGTATTCTCATCAAACGATGCTGACATAGGAAAGACTGGCTTAGTTCAACACAAAATAAACACAGGAGAAGAATTGCCTATCCGTCAGCGGCCAAGAAGATTGCCGGTAGCACGTGAAAAGGAAGTGGAAACCATGATTGAAGGAATGGCGAAGGATGGTGTTATTGAACCTTCCTCTAGTCCATGGTGTTCACCAGTGGTGCTGGTGAAGAAGAAGGATGGCAACATGCGGTTTTGTGTTGACTACCGCCGTCTGAACGACGTTACGAAGAAGGAAAGCTATCCCTTGCCAAGAATTAATGACACGCTGGACATGCTTACAGGAGTAAAGTGGTTTAGCACGCTAGATCTAAAAAGTGGCTACTGGCAAGTTGAAATTGACCCTAAGGACAAGGAGAAAACTGCGTTCTCGACGGGAAAGGGTCTGTGGCAATTCAAAGTAATGCCGTTTGTGTTGTGCAATGCTCCAGCAACGTTTGAAAGGCTGATGGAACTTGTACTTACCGGGCTAATTGGCGATGCTTGTCTGGTCTACTTGGATGACATCATCATCGTGGGCCGTACGTTTGAGGAACACCTTCAAAACTTGGAACGCGTGCTCATGAAGATTCAGAGTGCCAACCTCAAGTTGAGCCCGAAGAAATGTTCACTATTCCAACGGCAAGTTAACTTTTTGGGGTTTGTAGTATCGGAAGAAGGTATCCGCACAGATCCAGAGAAAATCGCCGCTGTCAAGGATTGGCCGGTTCCAAAAGACAAGACGCAGGTTAGAGCATTTTTGGGTTTGTGCTCCTATTACCGGCGATTCGTGAAGAACTTTGCAGATATAGCCAAACCTCTGCACAAGCTAACCGAGGAGAAGCGACATTTCTGCTGGGATGAAAGTTGCAATATCGCATTCCAGGAGCTCAAGGACCGTCTGTGCAAAACACCTATTTTGGGATACCCTGATGCAAGCAAAGAATTTATAGTTGACACAGACGCAAGTGATATAGGACTTGGCGGTGTGTTGTCTCAACGGAATGGTGACCAAGAGGTCGTGATAGCGTACTTCAGCAAGTCGTTGTCAAAACCGGAAAGGAACTACTGTGTCACAAGACGCGAATTGCTAGCTGTGGTAAAGTCGTTGCAGGATTTTAGCAAATATCTTCTGGGGCGAAAATTTCACTTACGAACTGACCATGCTGCACTAAAATGGCTATTGCAGTTTAAAAATCCAGAAGGACAAGTTGCGAGGTGGATTGAACTACTGCAGGAATACGACTTTGAGATCGAACATCGTAACGGGAAATCTCATGGCAACGCAGATGCATTGTCAAGAAGACCTTGTCCGGAAGATTGCAAACATTGTACTAGGCAAGAGAGTAAGGAAGTGGTATCCGTGAGGATGCTCAGGGCAGACCACCTCAGCAACGAGTGGAAGGACAGCTTACAACGTGCACAGCAGGAAGATCCGGACATCAAGCCGATCCTGGAATGGATGAAGGCCAGTGCTCCCAAGCCCAAGTGGAGCGACGTCTCAGCGATGAGTTCGACCACTAAAAGCTACTGGGCCCAGTGGGACAGCTTGCTGCTTCAGGATGGAGTTCTGTGCCGTAAATGGGAAAATGTTCGGGGAGACAGCTGTCATTTACAAATGGTTGTCCCTAAAGCTAAAGTACCGGATGTTCTACAGCTGTACCATAATGATTATTCAGGAGGCCATCTGGGAGTTAAACGAACTCTACTGAAGGTCCGAGAACGGTTTTACTGGGTCCACTGTCGAAATTATGTCGAGGACTGGTGTCGCAAATGTACAAGTTGTGCGGCTGTAAAGGGACCTCAGACTCGTAGTAGAGGTGCATTGGAGTTGTACAATGTGGGTGCACCATGGGAGAGAATAGCCATTGACGTGGCGGGGCCGTTTCCGGAGAGTGAAAGCGGTAACAAGTATTTCATGATTGTGATGGATTACTTCACTAAGTGGCCAGAAGTCTTCGCCATTCCAAATCAAGAAGCTTCAACAGTTGCAGATAAACTAGTTCATGAAGTCTTCTGTCATTTTGGAGTACCTTTAGAGATTCACAGCGATCAAGGAAGGAATTTTGAGTCTCAAATATTCCAGGAAACTTGCCGAGTTATGGGTACTCATAAAACAAGAACGACTTCTTATCACCCGCAATCTGATGGAATGGTGGAACGATTTAATCAGACATTGGAGAGGTACCTAGCAAAAGTTGTAGACAATCGGCAACGAGATTGGGACAAGCACATACAACCGTTTTTGTTGTCATATCGAAGTTCTGTTCACGAAAGTACAGCAGTGACACCAGCTTTCGCAAACTTTGGAAGAGAATTACGGCTGCCTGCGGACCTGATCACCGGGATACCACCTGATGCCCCACGCAGTATAACCGATTATGCAAATGACTTGCGGAACAAAATGAATGACATTTATGAGCACGTCAGACAATCGGGCCAGCAAATGTCTGAGAAAATGAAAACCCGGTACGACCGCAAAATGAACAATAAAGGGTTCAACGAAGGTTCATTAGTGTGGTTGCACAATCCAGTCCGCAGCAAAGGGAAATCTCCTAAGCTTCTAGCTAAATGGGACGGCCCGTACCGGATTGTAACCAGGATCAACGATGTGACCTACCGGATACAGAAAGGCGCAAGAGGGACTCCTAAGATCGTCCATGTGGATCGCTTAGCGCGTTATTATGGGACCGATAATGCTCGGGACGAGCATGTCTTAAGAGGGGGCAGTGTTGCATGAATAAGTCAACTAGCGCCATCTAGTGTAAGGAACGAGAGCGAGGGGAGCGTTGCAGTAAATGACATCACACATCTTTCGACCGACAGCGCCACCCGAAGAACTAAGATTCTAGAAAATCTATGCTCGAACTCTCGGTACCTTGCGCGTGTTTACTTGAACATTCCGGATATTTTGCTAATTTAAATAAATAGGTGGCGCAAGATGCGATCGAGACAGAGTTGAACTCAGCGACACAAGCGAAGCTTCGGAGCGGAATTAAGTGAATTAGTGTGTTTAATTATTAGTGTTTTAACTTTAATTTGTGTAAAGTAAATTAAAGTGTTAATTTAGGTAATTTTATCGGCAATTTTTATTGTCACGAACCCTAAGCTCGTAACAATATAAATACCTCTCGTCGCCCTAAAAATAATATGCTCCTATTAACGTACCGTTGCATTAATTAATAATAATTGGATTACTGCAGATTCTTTTTCTTTAAAATAAATTTTGAATCATGACAGATCAGATTTTTAACGTGGTAGAGCTATGCCGTAGCTATATTATTGTTGCAGAACGAACCAGCGGGAAGCCACCCTTCACAGAATACCAGCGTAAGATAGTTGCTCAATGCTGCTTTATTTCGTATAATGAGTGTAGAGAACTAGAGCCCCTTTTTATTGGAAACGAGACATCCTAGTCCATATTAGTCGTAAGAGGTGACAACGTATCAGCATTTTTGTTTTTAAGCGAGTATTGATGTAGATGTCTATCAATCGGTATCCGTATAAATCAAGTGTAAAGTGTGCTAGTTTCGAAATATATTTTTTGCTCCGAAATGCCCCGTTACTAATAAGTAGTTCCCCAGATATAGCCACTACATGTGCGCAAAATGGCAGTATTATCGTGCTATTGTACGCTGGTGTCCTACAACAATGTAATGCTGTTTTAGATTGGTACCGCAACTCTGTAAGATGATACTCTATGATACTTTCTGTTACTCGTAAGTCGATCTGTTCGTGCTTTACCAATCATCACTGTGTCATGTGTTGAAAAATTAAATCGTTATAAATTATATAAGACATTTGCTGCTAAAATTTCTATTTTGTTGATAAAAACTAATATTATTAGTTATGGATGGACCAGCATGGTTACAACACAACAAAATGTCTCTCTAAGGGGAAATTTTCTTTATAAAATTTGACAACGGCGTGAATGGACGGGCGACTTATTAAGTTCGGGGATCCCCGGGCATCCGTCTTGTTGACACATCAATGGGCGGCCAAATCGTCCAATTATTTATTTCTTGGGACACTTTTCGGTACGATATGCACGTAGTTTTATGTTTAATCTGATGTAAAATATCAGCAAATAGCAACATTACATTGTACGGTGAATGTAGAGAAATGCGAGGATACCATTTATACTGGTAACGAGAAGTTTCATATTATTCCTTAGGAGTGACAACTTCCAACATTCACTTACCATCAGGTGAACTGTGTGCTCGACATCATGTCAATGCTTGGTTAAAATTGACGGCTCCGTGGCGCAGTGGTCGCGGGTTCGCAGCGCGCTTGGATTGTATGGCCCACACACAACTGTTGAGGAGATTACTTTCTTTAAATGTAACAGTCGTGTGTGATGTATATTAGGTGATAAATTACACTGTCTTATCAAAAGCCTATTCACATATCATAATGCTTAAAAACTAAGAAAAATAAAAGCCGACTAAAAGAACTAAAAATAAACTTACTTTCGCATAATTGCTTATAAAGTTAGTGCTAAAACATAGTGTATGGAATTAAATGCTCCATTTTAGAATTTATCATGTAGAGTGTTTTATTCCTTTTAGTTCTTTGTAGTCGGCTTTTAATTAAGATTCCTTTGAGTGGTGTAACTGATATCACATGTTCAACGTAACTACCAGTATGTCGTCTAAATAAATATATTTAAAAGTTCACCTACTCTTTTCCCCTTAGGAGTTTGATTTTTCTGTAAAATTGTATGATTTATTAAAAAAAAATTATTGCAACACGTCAAAAACATCATTAAACACTTAAATTTTAACTTTTCTAGCCATATCAATTAACATCATTCAAAAAAAACAACAATTTGACGGATCAAATCAAAAAAATCAAAAAATCTTTGTTTCACAACGTATTTATTTCCATAACGTTAATATGTGAATAATTAAAATCGGTTAATAATTGACGAAGACAACACATTTAACACACATACAAAAAAAACTTACTGTCGAATTGAGAATCTCCTTTGTGAACTCAGCTAACGATACCCGCAATGGCCAGTAGGGTACTAGGAATATCATCCATCTAACCATCACAGCCTATTAAAGTCCACTGCTGAACAAAGGCCTCGCCCATACATTGTCTCATAGGTTTTGCCGTAGTTGCCATCCTATGAATTGTTTCATTTTCTTTTTGTCGCTTCCTATGACACCGCTACCAAAAACACCACTACTGGTACCTATTGCGATCGGTAAATGCAGGAATGCCATTTAATATTGTAGAGGATAGGTAAAATTGAATCCAAGAAAACTCTTTGCGTGCTAAAACACAAGGCAATTCTGCTAAAATCCGTTACACTTTAACAATTTTATGCAACACAGCATTTCAAACTTTTGTCGTATTTCAAAGCAAACTCAAATGCATCGGGCAGTCGAGACTACGGTATTAAAACTGGCCTCACGGTTTTCTATTAAAAACTTTTGTTCAACCAACTATTTTGGAGATAAACCAAATGGAAATGAACGTAACATCTTGTATTGTCGTGCCTACAGTTCAAAAGGTCTGCAAACATTTTTAATATGTAGTTATCATAAATTCTATCGACCTGCCTATTTTTCAACTTATTAAGAACATGCATTTTCATAATTATATAATATGAACACTCACATCTGTCACCCAGAGGGGTAGGCAGAGACCACAGACTTCCATTTGGCACGATCCTGACACACCTCTCTTGCCTCCTTCACATCCATACACCTCGTATCGCCTCGTACGCATACATACTCGTCGGTTAAGGGTACTCCTAATTTGGCCCGTTTTCAATAAATCGCCAATTCGGTCGATAAATTTTCGCCTAGGACGTCCCCTTCCGACTCTGCCATTCACTTCTGCACCATAAATTTTCTTTGTCACTCTTTCCTCATTCATTCTTTCCACATGACCAAACCACCGAAGCATTCCTTTCTTAATCCTGGTCACCACATCATCTTGCAAACCACACTCTTCTCTTATTACACAATTTCTTACCCTGTCATTCAGATTCAGCCCTAACATACTGCTTAACGACCGCATTTCTACTGCGTTTATTCTACTCTCGTGCTTCTTCTGCCACACCCAACTTCCACTACCATACGTTAAAGTAGGGACCAACACAGCATTGTGAATTGCCATACGTGCCTTTTTCGACACATTTTGACTCTTCACAATATAGTGCACGGCCCCATTTACTCTATTTCCCGCATTCACTCGTCGTTCTATATCCTTATCATATCCCCCATCCCTGCTAAATACGCAGCCCAAATATACAAACTCATCTACTTGCTCGATCAACTCCCCTTCTATTCTTATTTCACGTTTCGTGAATCGTCGTCTCGTTTTACTTTCTTCTCTTTCAAAAACCACAACTTTCGTCTTACTTGCGTTCACTTTCATACCCCTTTCATTTAATGATCCGTTCATTAATGTAACCATCATTTGCAACTCGGCCGCCGACGACGCAAGAATAACTTGATCATCGGCGTACAAAAGGCGTTTGGCGGTTAACTCACCCATTCTTAATCCGCATTCTTCAACTTTCAAATTTTGCAAACAACTGTCCATAAATAGATTGAACAGCCACGGGGAAACCACACAGCCCTGTCTGACACCTTTATGGATGTCAAACCAGTCCGAGTAGTTCCCGTTGATCCTAACACAAGCACTAGAGTCCCTATAAAGAGACAAAAAATCTTTTGGTTTTTGGCGAGAAACTTCTCCGCGATCATGCGCATGGAAAAGACTTGATCTGTACATCCCATTCCCTTTATAAATCCCGCTTGCAAATCCCAAATTTTTCCAACAGTTTCTTTCATGACCCTTTCAATCAGTACCTTAGCATACAGTTTTCCCACAATGCTAAGAAGGCTGATGCCACGGTAGTTTTTACAGTCCTGCTGCGACCCTCTTCCTTTATATACTGGGACTATCACGGCTTTGCACCAGTCTACCGGTACCCGCTTTAGTTCCCAGCATAAATTAAACAAGGTGTGCAGCAGGCCTGCCACCACTTCCTCTCCAGCCCTTAGCATTTCGAGTGAAACTCTATCATATCCGGCAGCCTTACCTGCTTTCATGCTTTTTATTGCTTTCATTATTTCATCTATACTTATCTCGCTACCTCTTTCCTCTTCTTTCGGTGTTTCTACTCCACTTAGTACACACGTTGTCTCCTCACTGATAAACACGCTTTCAAAATATTCCTTCCACCTCTTTAAACTCAAAACTTCATCATTCAGAATATAGCCATTCTCGTCTCTTATAGCATTCATTATAGGCTATTTTGAATGTCCCCTGGCAGTTCTTACAAGTTTCCAGAACATTTTAATATTTGCCTGGAAGTTATCCGATATTCTTCTATCATTCTTATCCGTTCTTTCTTGCTTTACCAATTTTCTTGTTGAATTACCAGCCTTTGTTGCTTGTAAATCTAGCCATGCTCTCTTCTTTGCTTCAACTTCCATACGTATCTCATCATCCCACCATAACGTATTATTTTTCCTTTCATTCTTTCTCTTACTAACACCACATACTTCGGCAACTATCTTATAACCATTTTCCAAACTTGAGCGAATTCAAACTCTTGTATAAGGTGTGAATTGGGGATTACCTAATATTAACATGTTTCTCTTAACTAAACTTAAACTTTAAATTATTAAGGTACCCTTCGTTAACTATGATATCAGGACTTTAAACACCTTAGTTCCCCATGTGACCATAGAAGCCGCAGAGTGTCCGAAACATCAGGAATTAAAAAGAAAATAACCTAAATACTATAGAATCCCTTAATAAGCTTTAAATATAATATATCTTTGTTATACGTTTTTAACGGAACTCTCAAATACTTTTTTGTCCACCTGATGGTTAGTGGTTGCTGCGGCCCTCGATGACATCTACATCTATCCTCGATTACAGATCAAAATGCAGATACGTTGTCACCCGTGAGGATTAAGATGGAATGCTTCGTCTCCAGTAAAAAAGAATCTCCGGTTCTCTACGATTACCGTAAGAAACACAGCAACATTAAGCTACTATTTCACGCGGGTATTCTGTGAAAGCGTGGTCCTTCCACGGTGGAGCCGACCCATTCGTACTACAACTATACTACTAATATAACTGCAGCATGGCTCTACCACGTATAAAATACATTTACAATACTTTGTCTTCTCTATAGAGTTCCTACCTGAAAATACAATTTGAGTCCTTTCAGCTTCTCCAAAGTCAAAGTCAAAATCTTTATTTGCAGAATAATATGTTTAGGTAATATAGGTATTTAGTATAAGAGTAAGTCTCAATAATATTCTACCGGGAGTTGTACCAGTGTGCAAATATATCTTAAAATAATCAAATTTAATTGTACATATATGTCAAAAGATTAAATAAATTATATAATACATTAAATGATATTGCAATTAATTAAAATATTCCTTAACACCATAATAACACTTGTCAAGAAGCCATTTATTAATCTCAATTTTGAACTTATTCAAAGGCACTTCTTTTAAGTTACTGGGCAATTTATTATATATTTTAATAGCCATTATAGGAGCACTATTTGCAAAAAATCTAGAGCTGCATTTGGGATGAAATTGTTTGCCTTTCGAGAGATTCAGCGTGGGTTTTGAAGTAGTTCGGGTGTCGCTTTACAAAAATACATCGAATATACATGCATGGTAACGGCAATATGCGTATCTTTTTGAACAAAGGCTTGCAGCTATCAAGAAACCACGCACCACATATCGCTCGCACACATTTGTTTTGTAATTTAAACGCTGTAATCATATCAACAGAATTTCCCCACAAAGGCAGAGCATATAATAATACTGACGACACATAACCGTGATAAGCAGCTAGGGCTGCTTTTTGTGATATTGTTTTTCTCAATCTTTTTAAAACATATACAAACCGGTTTAATTTTGTACAAATCTGGTCAATGTGAGGCTTCCAGTTTAAATTTTTGTCAATTTTTATACCTAAAAACAT
This sequence comes from Parnassius smintheus behrii, assembly GCA_036936625.1. NCBI lineage: Eukaryota > Metazoa > Arthropoda > Insecta > Lepidoptera > Papilionidae > Parnassius > Parnassius smintheus. The sequence goes on from JAUPFT010000023.1 coordinate 1,643,147, forward strand.
AACTGATTCAACATTTTCTATCTTCGAATTTTCATATTTTATATTCATATTTATAGGTTCCATTTTGTAATTCCCTATTTGTATTTTGATTTTTGTATTGTATTATGATCCAATGATTTCCATTAGCGAAACTTAAGAATCAGCGAACAGATTGAAGGTGAAAATGTCACTACATTATAGTAAGTTTAGGAACGCGTCTTTTTCTGCACTGGCTGTTCGTTTGCGGAATAAACTCCCTTAGGCAGTAAAACGCGCATTAGCCCTTCCAGCACTTCATTCGATCATCTCCGATCAAAGTGCATTTTCTCTTAGTTTTCCTTAACAGTTTCTCTCTTTGTTTCCCCGCACTTTGCCACTTGGAAACGGACGCGCCGTCTTTGTAATTACATACTTCTTAAGATTTGTTTTTAGGTTGCTCGTATTACCAAAGAGAAATACAGACTATTATTCTGTTTTGTATTAAAATACATGCACATCGACTTTTTACTACTATTAACGCTACCAATATTGCCTTTAACTACTGCTTACGAGTAATACCACCACTACGGTTTACGATAGTAAAGTGCATGGCGGATTATTCAAATCGACAATCTTTGGAGTTCGCGGTATATTTATAAAAGTACATAATTTAAATAACAATTTTTTAATTTTATATTTCATTCAAATATTATTTTAATAATATTTAAAATAAAAAAGTTTATGGTTGCTAATTGTTATAGATGCTTATATGTGCGTGAGTGCATGTTCCTACAATAAGTTGAGAATGAATTTGTCTTAATATATCAAAGTTGAGTTAATATATAAAAAAATCACAGAAATATATTTTTATATTAAAATTATGAATCTGCACATGAAATTACAGCTCACTGCGCCAAGCAAGACCACAATAGAAGGCTTGTGTTGCATTTTAAGCTATATTAAAGCTATAAAATGTTACGCGACTTATGAAAGTGATTTCTCGAGAATTTTGATGCTTTTTAGGGTTCCAAAACCTTCTAATTTATGTTAGTTAATGTTTTCGACCAAGGCCGTAGTAGCACAAGACCAGGGTGCTCTTAATTTCGTAAATATACGTAATATGATCCATACATAGTATCGATAAGTAGTTCCTATACGCAGTATAATTATAATGGTATTCTGGGCTCGGTAAGATAATTGACTGTCCCGTTTATCTACTGGTCGTAAAGGAGACTGTGGATCATGAGTTTCTGCATTCGAATCGAAAGTTGAGTCAAGAACCAAATCAGTTGTTGAGTTTTTCTACCAAGAAATTCTCAATAGCTACCCGGAGTCAGGAAGTTAGCGGTGTTTCAGTCCCATGCCTCGCGAAGCACGTAAAATCGTTGATTCTGCGTCTGATATCTCTCCGGTCATGTTGGTTTACCATACCATCGGACTGTGAGAATGAGGGAATAGAGAGTGCACCTGTGCTTGCGTATACACTCGGGCACTATAATCCTGTCCTGCGGCATTGGCTAGCTAGCTAGAAAGAAAAAGAAACAATTAAATCTAACGTTTAACTGTAACATATATCGCTTTGTTTAGTACAGGAAAATCGGCTTTAGCGCGGATATCATTCCACCCGCCCGGGCCTTGATTGTAGTCACCCGCAGTGAATTTTAATTCTACATCCGCGACATTTATTTCAGTGACGGCTGAAACTTTACTATAAAATTAAAAATAAATTCAACTTTAGTCACATATAATTTTGGCATAAAAATCATTTTAATTAAATGGTTACTGGCGGTTGCTCGTCGAGAGTAGGTACAGATGGCATATAAAGTTATTGCCGTATAAGGTATATGTTTAATCTATTTCACCATCATCATCACAGTTACAGCTCTTCACACGTCCGCTGTTGAACATAAGTCTCCCTCAAGGAATGCCACAAAGCACGGTCCTGAGCAACCTGCATCCATCGACTTTCCGAATAGCTTACCAGGTCGTTACTTCATCTTGTGGGGGGCGCCCTAACTCAATTGTACGTCTTGGTATTTTCCACCCCATTACCTACTTCTGTATCTAAAAGTCAATGCATTTACTGTGTTTCAGTAGGTATAGAGAGCCAGTATATTTACAGGCTAAAAAGCATACCTTCTTAGTCCTCAGATATGACAAAGTAGCTGCATTGTTCCCTGTTTAGAGTTGGTTGCAGGTATCTATGGTATCACATAACATGGACCATCAAGTTGTTAGTTCGCTAATCACTTCAATTGTATTTAAAAAAATCAATTTCGTTAAGTAACCGTGAAGGTTATAGAACGCTATTGCAAAAAATAAAATTTAAAGTTTCAAGACGTTATCCGCGTAAATCTGTACCTATCTTCTAATCTTCCAAGTCTAATCTGGGCTAAGACAGTACTTTAACTGGAATATCACGCTTGTTGAATGTGATGTCGGATCCTGTGGACATTTTTAGTGATTCCTTGTCCTGTTTTAAAAATGCTGTGCTTTAAAATTTAAGAGATATTATTTAAGAGTTCGATAGTATAAAATATATTTGCAGCTATTTAACGCTGCTGGCAACAACACACAAACATTACAATTAAGTGGATTTTTAATCCTACTGTGCTGTACCGTGTAGTGGCGGTTGAGAATATCCACTGCCCCATATCTTCCCGTGGGTGTCGTAAGAGGCGACAGAGGGAGACAGGCAGGAGATGGGCAGCAGCATCTTCCTGATGACAACTGTGACGTAATAAAAAACTGCGGTTGCCAACCCGCTTGCCAAGCGTGGCAACTACGGCAAATATCCCCCCATGAATAACGACGCAAACAGACGGCTCCAAGTGCCCGGCGGCCCCGCTATTCCTGGCTACGGTGGCGACCATGGTAACGTCGGGGCAGGAGGTGCTAAGAATCTCCGTTGGAGGTTCGGTTGCCACCTACGACGACTCAATCTGGCAACATATAACGCACGCACCCTGAGGACTGACGAGAAGATACTGGAGCTTCGAGAAGAGGTAGACAAGTTGCGCTGGCATATTATTGGATTATCCGAGGTCCGAAGAGAGGGGGAGGACACGGCAATCCTCGAGTCCGGCAACTTGTTCTATCACCGGGAGGGCGACCATCTGTCCCAAGGAGGTGTCGGATTTATCGTCCACAAGTTTCTCGTCAACAACGTTGTAAAGATTGGGAGTGTGTCGACGAGGGTCGCGTACCTGATACTCAGAATCACCAAACGGTATTCGCTGAAGGTCATTCAGGTTTACGCACTAACCTCGGCACATCCCGATGAGGAGGTGGAGGAAATGTATGAGGATATTTCCAGAGCCATACATTCCTCGAAAACCCACTACACGGTGTTGATGGGAGACTTCAACGCAAAACTAGGCACAAGAGAAAGCGGTGAGCTGAAGGTAGGGAAATTTGGAGTAGGGCAACGGAACCGAAGGGGCCAGCAGCTGGCCGACTTTATGGAGAAAGAGGGACTCTTTATGATGAACTCTTTCTTCCAGAAGCGGCCCCACGGGAAGTGGACCTGGTCGAGCCCCGACGGTTCAACGAAAAATGAGATTGACTTCATTATGACCACCAGACGCCAACTGTTCAGTGATGTCTCAGTGATCGCAAGGGTGAAAACTGGCAGCGATCACCGAATGATTAGAGGCACACTGAACCTAAACGTTAAGTTGGAAAGGTCTCGTCTAATGAAGTCAACGCTCCGTCCCCCTCGTGCTCTAATCCAGAATCCCGAAACCTTTCAGCTCGAGTTACGTAACCGCTTTCAGTGCCTAGAAGATTGCAATGCAGTGGACGATATGAATGACAAGCTCGTGGAAACTGTCCATGCGGTCGGAGCTAAGTTCTGCTAGACCCGCCACAGAAGAACACAAAAACTCTCCGATCACACTCTTAATCTCATGGCAGTTAGACCGGAGATGAGGCTGCAATCGTCAACAGATTTGACAGCATACAGGTAACTGAACAGACAGATCTCCAAATGCATGCGGCGAGACTTACGCAACTTTAATACTTCTCGTATTAAAGAAGCGATCGAGCGGAACCAGGGCTCCAAAGTCTTTGCCAGAGATCTGTCTGCCAGAAAGAGCCAACTGTCAAAGCTGAAGACTGAGTGTGGCAACATCGTTTCCGGGACACCTGAGATTCTGAGTGAGATTGAGAGTTTCTATGGGCAGCTGTACACATCATCGTTGGAGCCACACTCAATTGTGAGTAACGATCCAAGAGCAAGTCTTATCCGACACTATTCCGATGATATCCCGGACGTCAGTCTGAGCGAGATTAGAATGGCTCTCCACCACCTTAAAAACGGCAAGGCCCCGGGCGAGGATGGAATTACAGCGGAGCTTCTGAAAGCGGGTGGAACACCGGTACTTGAAGTCCTTCAGAAGCTCTTCAATTCCGTCCTCCATGGTGGCACTACTTCGGAGGCGAGGAGCAAAAGCGCGGTGGTCTTGTTCTTTAAGAAAGGCGACAACGCTCTCTTGGAGAACTACTGACCGATTTCCCTCCTGAGCCGTGTCTACATGCTATTTTCGAGAGTCATTATGAATCGTCTCGCACGCAGACTCGACGACTTTCAGCCTCCCGAATAAGCCGGTTTCCGAAAAGGCTTCAGTACCATAGACCACATACATATCCTGCGGCTGATTGTACAGAAGACCGAAGAGTACAATCTGCCACTTTGCTTGGTATATGTGGACTATGAGAAAGCCTTTGATTCCGTCGAAATTTCCGAGGACGCTCAAGGTCGCTCAGCGAGCTATGGAGAGGACTATGCTCGGAGTTTCTCTGCGTGATAGGCTCAGAAATGAGGATATCCGCAGTAAAACCAGAGTGACCGACATAGCCCAATGGATTAGTAAGCTGAAGTGGCAATGGGCCGGCCATATAATAATAATAATAATATAATAATATTCCACAGCTATCACACAACGCCATCTAGTCCCCAGCTAAGCGGAGCTTGTGTTATGGGTACTAGACAACTGATAAACATACTTATATATTTCTAAATACATAAATATTATAGATAAGTTACACCCAGACACAGAGCAAATGATCGTGCTCATCACACAAACATTTGTCCTGGGTGGGAATCGAACCCACGACCTCCGGCTTAGCAGTCGGGGTCACTTACCACTAGACAGGCCTGTCTAATAACTTAATTAGACGGGCCTGTAAAATAACTCGAAGAACCGATAACCGATGGGGAAGAAAGGTTCTCGAGTGGCAGCCTCGTACCGGTAGGCGTAGTGTAGGGCGACCCCCCCACTAGATGGAGTGACGACCTGGTAAGACATGCAGGAAGTCGATGGATGCAGGTGGCTCAGGACCGTGCTTTGTGGCGTTGCTTGGGGGAGGCTTATGTTCAGCAGTGGACTTGTGAAGAGCTTTAATGATGATGATGATGATGTAATCCTACTAATCCCAGCAATACATTTTGGCCAAGCCTTAGCCAACGCGAGCGTAGGAAAATTGATAGAAGGCGACTGCTGCAGTCTACATGTTGGTAAAGTTCGAAAGAGACCAACGCCAAGGTCAACGTTCACATGTTTTGTGGAGCTATCAACATGTTGGCCGTAATTAGTTGTCATTGAGAATTGGTTTAATAAGGACGACTTAAAAGTCATCGCAGCTTCTGCTATTTATCTAATAAGTGCATATAATTATTATGTCAGTGTACTCTGCAGTAAAGTTAACTTAACTTAAAGATGTCCTCGTTAGTACAGTGAAATTGTCGAAATTATTTTAAAATTGCAACTCAATTAAATCAATATCTCACCGAGACGGACGGCAAGCTGTAACTGACATGGACGACTAACATGTGGACGCGACTTGCCGAGTGCAGCCGAGCGCCTTTGATTTGTGCAGAAAAGCCGATACTGTTTCGAAGTGGACGAGTCGTAGCTGGTGATCCCGACTGGCGGGAAGGCACGCCAAGCGAACCGTATACACGTTGGCGCTCGCCTGCGCTCGGCCAGCTAGGCGAGCGTCGACGAGCAGTAGCGATGCTGACAAATGATCTGTCTGTACGTTGGTGCTTGCCTTCGCTCGGCCAACATGTACAACCGACTTTAGACCTTTGTTATCGCACCGTGCGATACATTACAAGATTGATTTCTTAATACTTATCAGAATGATCCTGCTTTCCATCTTCCGTTACATTTCCATCTGTCGCCACGCGCCTACTACACGCGATGATATGGGTTAGTCGATGCTTACATGCTGATACTACTTGTACTATCAGTATCGTTATGAATACATATGTAATTATAAATAATAATAAACAAGCGATCCGGACCGGCTTCACCCGGTGTTAACCATGTCGTGGCGATGTAAGAATATCCACTCCCTCATAGCGTCCCATGGGTGTCGCAAGAGGCGATAGTGGGAAACTGAAACAGGAGATGGGCAGTAGCATCTTTCTGCAATTTACTTCAAACAAAATTACCGCGGTAGCTGACCCGCTTGCCAAACGTGGCAACTATGGCAAAACCCCTCATGAGGCAATGCATTAGGGAGGCCTATGTTCAGCAGTGAACTTTTATAGGCTGTACTGGATGAATGCAACGCGGCGTTATTTATATTTAAGATAATCAAATGTCATTATTTTCTTTAATTATTCGTTTAAAAAATATACTTTCATGTTTTTTTGAATAAAATGAAGCTTAGATCAATCAGTGTTCGTAAAATGTCATCCCAATCAGTTCCGCCATTCCGAAGATAAGCCGGACAGGCAGATAGACACACAGACTTAATTTTTTAAACGGTTATTTATGTGTTAATAACGTAAATAATTGAAATAATACTAGTTTTAACGGAATTTATCGCGTATATTTAACTTTTTTACCCGACGTTTCGAGAGCTTTACAGCACCCATGGTCACGGGAAGGACTGAGATGTTCAACGTCCAGCTGTCATAGTTAACCGCGGTTACCATAGATTAAAATTTTTAACTTTTGTTCCGATCTACACAGTATGAGCTTATGGTATCATGGAGTCTTGCAGTTGTATGCTTGGGTTAGGATTTAATTTTATTTATTATAGGATCCCAAGCAGATGGTAGCACCCAGCCATCTTCTCTATTGAAATTAGGATGTTTTTTGATTTCAATAGCCTCGCGAATCATCCTTGGAAGGAATCGGTGTTCTTTAGCGAGGATTTGTGGTCTATCAAATCTGATGTAGTGACGGGGGCGATCTTGTACATGTTCACAGACTGCAGACTTCCCGGAGCGTCGATTCTTCACATCAGCTATATGTTCTTTGACGCGGGTTTTAATTGATCTTTTAGTTTGTCCTATGTAGGAGAGACCACATTCACAATCAAGCTTGTACACTCCTGCATCTTGCAGAGGGACGTTACACTTGACTGATGGTAAAAACTGACCAATCTTCTTCGGCGGCTTGAAGTATGTTTTGATGGAAGCGCGCTTCAAGATGTAGCCAATCTTGTCAGTGACTCCTTTAACATATGGCAGTACAGCAGGTACACGCTCGACTGTGGCCGGCTTCACTCGTTCTCTGTGACGTAGGCGTGGGACCCGAAGCTTGTTGTCATGCAAAACTTGCTTGACATGTTGGAGCTCGGCAGCCAGGTGTTTACTGTCACAGATCCCTCGTGCTCTCTGAAACAAAGATTTACCCACGGTAACTAACTGTGAAGGATGGTGGTGAGAATCACCGTTTAAATATCTATCTGTATGGGTCTTTTTTCTATACACAGTATGGCTCAAGGTGTTATCAGGATTCCGAATTACTAACACATCTAGAAAAGCTAAGGAATTGTTTGCCTCTAACTCCATTGTGAACTGAATTTTAGAATTTATAGAGTTAAGATGGTCTAAAAATGCAGTTACTTTATCTAAAGGTAGAATTGTGAAAGTGTCGTCTACGTACCGCTTGTAGAATCTTGGATTTATGGGAATGGGGATGAATTAAAGAAAGTATTAACGACGTTTGATTATAATTTTTGCATGGAAACATTAAATAAACGCGAAATTAGTAAATATAACGAATGCAAAAACAAACATATAGAAAAATATCAAAAATTAACGGCCAAATCAAATGTCAAACATCCGAATCAATGCCAGAACCAAAAGCAACCATTGACAAACACAGATCATAGATTAATCGCGTTCTATAATCTGTCAAAACAAACACTGGATGATGCAACAATAAAGGTTTTATCCAAAGGACTAAACTATGCTATAACTCCTAGCAGATTACCGTACGAAGAAATTATCTGTAGTGTCGAGGACTGTTTATTTAAAAACAATATGCGGAAAGAAGATTTGGAGGCAATATTTTTAGACAGTTTAGGCACTGAACATCGACGTAACATAGACATTTCGTCTATGTTACGTCGATGTTCAGTGCCTAAACCGAATCTTCCCAGAGACGAATTTATAGCGTTAAAGAACCTACGCAATAAACCAGAACTTACGATTCTCCGCGCAGATAAGGGAAACGCCACGGTGGTCATGGATACGTCAGATTATAATTCTAAAATACAAGAACTTTTGTCGGATGTAAGTACTTATAAAAAGGTTAAAAACGACCCAACAAATAGCACACTAAAAACAACTAGTGACCTCATAAAGAAACACTCCGAAAAATTAAATCTGGACGTAAAATGGATAATACCTACGTGCGCCAAATCACCAAAGTTGTATGGGTTACCAAAAATACACAAGCCCAATGCTCCATTACGCCCCATAGTGAGCCAAATCGATTCACCAACTTACAGATTGGCTCAACACTTAGCGAAAATACTCTCACCGCTCAGGGGACATACAAGAGCACACATAAAGGATTCCTACCATTTTGTCAGCGAGATTAAAGACCTACGTCTTGCAGACAATGAAACTATGGTCAGTTTTGATGTGCAGTCATTGTTTACATGCTTACCTGTTGAAGACTGCATCTCAATTGTAACTAGAAGGCTGGAAGAAAACAACATGCCCGCAGAATATGCAGTATTACTCAGACACTGCCTTACATCTGGCTACCTATTGTGGAAGGAGGAGTTCTACAAGCAAGTAGATGGTGTGGCGATGGGCTCACCTGTATCTCCCATTGTCGCCGACATATTCATGGAAGACTTTGAGGAGAAAGCCCTGCTTACTTCTCCCATAAATCCAAGATTCTACAAGCGGTACGTAGACGACACTTTCACAATTCTACCTTTAGATAAAGTAACTGCATTTTTAGATCATCTTAACTCTATAAATTCTAAAATTCAGTTCACAATGGAGTTAGAGGCAAACAATTCCTTAGCTTTTCTAGATGTGTTAGTAATTCGGAATCCTGATAACACCTTGAGCCACACTGTGTATAGAAAAAAGACCCATACAGATAGATATTTAAACGGTGATTCTCACCACCATCCTTCACAGTTAGCTACCGTGGGTAAATCTTTGTTTCAGAGAGCACGAGGGATCTGTGACAGTAAACACCTGGCTGCCGAGCTCCAACATGTCAAGCAAGTTTTGCATGACAACAAGCTTCGGGTCCCACGCCTACGTCACAGAGAACGAGTGAAGCCGGCCACAGTCGAGCGTGTACCTGCTGTACTGCCATATGTTAAAGGAGTCACTGACAAGATTGGCTACATCTTGAAGCGCGCTTCCATCAAAACATACTTCAAGCCGCCGAAGAAGATTGGTCAGTTTTTACCATCAGTCAAGTGTAACGTCCCTCTGCAAGATGCAGGAGTGTACAAGCTTGATTGTGAATGTGGTCTCTCCTACATAGGACAAACTAAAAGATCAATTAAAACCCGCGTCAAAGAACATATAGCTGATGTGAAGAATCGACGCTCCGGGAAGTCTGCAGTCTGTGAACATGTACAAGATCGCCCCCGTCACTACATCAGATTTGATAGATCACAAATCCTCGCTAAAGAACACCGATTCCTTCCAAGGATGATTCGCGAGGCTATTGAAATCAAAAAACATCCTAATTTCAATAGAGAAGATGGCTGGGTGCTACCATCTGCTTGGGATCCTATAATAAATAAAATTAAATCCCAACCCAAGCATACAACTGCAAGACTCCATGATACCATAAGCTCATACTGTGTAGATCGGAACAAAAGTTAAAAATTTTAATCTATGGTAACCGCGGTTAACTATGACAGCTGGACGTTGAACATCTCAGTCCTTCCCGTGACCATGGGTGCTGTAAAGCTCTCGAAACGTCGGGTAAAAAAGTTAAATATACGCGATAAATTCCGTTAAAACTAGTATTATTTCAATGTGTAGTGTTCGCGTAAATATAAGAAATCATAACGTAAATAATTCCACGAGCTTAAAAATAGCCAGTTATTTCATTACAGACAGACACTTCCACTTTATATATATTTAAGATTAAGGTGATATAATAAATAATATCAAACAATATATGAATTAACTGTGCTTTTCAAATTAGATACAAAGAACTCGACTCAATGGTGCTCACGAAACTCATATAATCAACCCCGCACAAAAAGGTGGATCAGTCTGGACGTAGCGCACAATTAACCCGCCCTTACCACATTACACGCACCCTTTTAGGCCTTTATTATGTGCCACTTGTCGATTATCGTTATCATTATTGGTCTGGAAAACATTTGTAATTAAAATGCCTCTTTCCTCTACATTTATAAATATAAACACTCACGCCTGTCACCCAGAGCGGTAGGCAGAGACTACGGACACGATCCTGATATACCTCCTTCGCCTCCTTTACATCCATTTATCTACGCATACACGCTCGTCGGTTAAGGGTACTTCTAATGTGACCCATTTTCAAAATATCGCCAATTTGGCCAATAAACTTTCGTCTAGAGCGTCCTTTCCCGACTCTGTCGCTCACATCTGCCATATAAATTTTCTTTGTCACTCTTTCCTCATTCCTCTATATTTATTCACATTAAACGTAAATTTATACTTGGTAGAATCAAAGGATAGTTAATAAAACAAAGTTGATAAAACATATAGTTGATATTATGATGTTAGAACTAATGGGTCCGCTCGACCGGGATAGGACCACGCTCTTACAGAATACCAGCATAAAATACCAGCTTAATGCTGCTGTGTTTCGTATGGCGAATATAGAGAACCGGAGACCCTTTCTACTAGAAACGAGGTTTTCTATCATAATCCTCCGGGATGACAATGCATCTGCATTTTGATTTCTAATTGAGGATAAATATAAATGTCTATGGACCATCCACTTACCATCAGGTGGACTGTGTGTATTCATTTTTTTATTAATTTATTAAGGTATATTTATTCCTCAAGCGAGCTTTACACCTAAGCCATCGAGAGTTTACAATTTTGAAAGATAACATAGCATATTGTGTTGTAAATACTATGAAAAGAAAAGAAAAAAACATGGTATGTAAATGCAATCAATCGGAGAAAGAAAGAAAAATATATTATACGTTATAATAACTTAAAAAAGTGATACTTTAACTTACACCGAATGTTATTTTTAGTGACGTTATCCACTAATTCTAACGGCAAGTTATTGATAAGCCGAGGTATTAAAAAGCTACATGCTCGCTCACCGTACGCATTGCTAGCACGCGTCTCGCAGGGACGGTTCCTAGATATTGCTCACGAATATGATCGCGAATATAATTCGCGGATTATAACGTCGCTATTTAAATTTATTTAATTTTGTCATTATTTATTTTAGTGGCACTTAAATAAATAGTTAAAAATACTATATATATATATATATATATATATATATATATATATATATATATATATATATATATATATATATATATATATATATATATTAACGTTTATAATTGCATACAATCTGAAAAATGACAATAAATTTTCGTATCATGGCGAGGTTGATCGAGTGCTCCGATTTAAATAACATAAAACATATTTGAATCCACCATATCAACTTCAAAAAACTACATGACATATACTTTTCACAAACTAAAAATAAAATTTCATTCATTGTCTTATATATAAATATATGTAATAATAAATTTAGAATTGCATTCTTGATCGAATATATCGACTTACATACAACTTTTACACGGTGGAACCACGCACCAGCTATATTACAGCTACTGCACAAATGTGTCGCCTCGTTCTGGGTCTGAGTATGCTCCCACAGAATACCGGCGTAAAAAAGAAGAATAATGCTGTTTCGTGTGGTGAGTGTAGAGAACCGGAGACTTTTTTTACTTGAAATGAGGGAGTCTATCGTAGTCCACAGGGTTAACAACGCGTTTGCATTTTGATTCTTAATCAAGGATAGATGTATGTCTAAGGGTCACAGTATCCACTAACCATCAGGTGGACTGTGTATGTATGGACTGTTTGTCACCCAGTTCTATAAAAAAAGGTTTGAAAATTATTATTGTATTTATATGTATATGTATGTGTATTGTTATGTATTGTATTTATTGTCTAGGTATTAAAAAAATGTTTACCTTAATTGCTTAGCGCCTGGTAAATTAGCACTGAAAATTTCAATTAAAATTTTCAGTGAGCATTGAGCCATTGATATACCATGTCTATTTGTAAAAAGCTTTTAATTAATAAACATCAAATTCAACGTTTCTACGTCTAATGGTGTTTCCGGTTAATGTTTCTTCGGAAAAGAAAATGTATGAACCAGATCGAAATATTCACGTAACACCGGATGAAATGAGTCACGAGTCTGACTGAATATAAATATACCAACCAGCCTATCGATCCGTCTATACTCGATATTGCCACTTATAAATATAACATGTTTGTAATTAACTATTCTCTAAAAAAAAATATAATTGTACCTTGGTTTATTTGATTTATACCGTATGAAATCCCCAAGGGGATGTTTTTTACATTTTGACTTTTATTATGGGCTATGCTTAAAATTTTTGTTTAAACGAATATTTGGAATCTTTGTCTGTCTGTCTGAACACGCGTCACACAAAAACTTGATAATGGATTAGGATCGGACTTTCAATACAGTATTAAATTGAGGTCAAGGATCATGCTAATCATGATAATGCTATCAATTATATCAAAGCAAAAGAGAGAGAGAGAAAGAGAGAGAGAGAGCAGTAAGCCTTTGCTTGTTTCATAGTATGTCTATATATGCTTCATATGATATACAAAACTCAAGACAAATAAAGGAACCTAGAGCTTTCAACGCTGTCTTACTTTGGAATTCAGCCGATATTATTGCTTACTTTTATCCGACTACGGTTATTGCAAAAAGACGAGTTATGATTTTCTTTGTAAAGAGATACCTCGACTTTAAAAACCTAACATGGAGAGATTATTTAAAAATTATAATAAAAATAATAAATATGTTTTATAATTTGACGTCATCGTATACCTACTGAAACTGAATTAAACTTCTCAACTCTATCAAATACCTCAGGGCGCCACTTGGTCGTTGCAGTCAGTAACGAGCGCCGGTTAATTACCAAAACCAAAGTTAATCCGGCTTAAGCCCGGGTAACGTTCGGCGCCGGTTAACCGGGCGTCTGAATGCAAATGAGGTAACGACCGCGCCTGATTCCCGTGTAGTGGGTGCTAACTGAACTTTAATATTACTATTATTGTGCGTATTTATTTCAAAAGGTCTTTTATCTACCTTTTTACTATCAGCTCTTAATTAGATTTTATGACCCTTATTAGACCCAATTCATTACTTGGGACTAAAAACTTAAAAAGACCTATAATGATCCAAGTGTTAATGATTGGCGATATCAGTATAAACTGTGGTGGCGTAGTTCGAGAATCCTGCATATCTATGTTGTTAGGGGCGACTAGAGGAGTGAAATGTCGTAACTATATTTTGGTTTCCGTTAGATTACCTATTTACACCCAACGTAAAGTACTCAGACCGAAGATGAAAAGCTGCCCATGTCCAGAAGTAGACTTTTGCGGTATTATGATAATACATAACTAGGAATTGAAGGCTCCGTGGCACCGTGGCTTGACTATTAGTTACGGCGATAAGGGTCATGGGTTCGAATCCCGCACGCAACAAATACTTGTTGTGAATGGCTTGCAAGTAACTGTTCCGGCTCTGGATGTTTACCCTTGTACAATTTATTTCGAAACTGCCTCCACGATACAGTAAAAAAGCTATAAAAGCGGCCAAGAGCGTGTCGGGCCACGCTCAGTGTAGGGTTCCGTAGTTTCCCGTCCGTCACAATAAGTGTTCCCACTTACGAGTTTAAAGGTTACCCACCTTATGTTCGCGCTCCAGCAGCGCTCCGCGCTCCTGCAATTGCTCCCGGTAGTGGGTACTGTTGTTTCCATCCAAGTTTAAAATGATTTTCCTAGAAAGTCCTAATAAAGTTCTACTTTTCAGATTTTTTTCATATTTTCTAAACTTATGGTTCAAAAGTTAGAGGGGGGGACACATTGTTTTTTTACTTTTGGAGCGATTATTTCCGAAATTATTGACATTATCAAAAAATGATTTTAGTAAACCCCTATTCATTTTTAAATACCTTTTCAACAATATATCACACGTTAGGGCTGAAATTAAAAAAAATCACTTCCCACTTTACATATAGGGGGGCTACCCTAATAAAACATTTTTTTCCAATTTTTATTTTACCACTTTGTCGGCGTGATTGATACACATATTGGTACCAAATTTCAGCTTTCTAGTGCTAACGGTCACAGAGATTAAGCGAGGACGGACAGACGGATAGACAGACATGACTATAAGGGTTCCTAGTTGACTACGGAACCCTAAAAATCGTAGTCTGGGATCTACATTTTAAAGCATAGAAAAAGGTAGAGTAGCGAACATTATAAAAACGCGTGCTGGCACCAAAAATATATCACGCTCGCCTCGTAGGAGTCTAAACAGGTGACTATGGGAGTTGACTATAGGAATTGTCAGGAAGATTTTAAAGCTTCCGATAGATAACGTTGTAACTATCTCGTTTAAGCAAGGCGTAAAATGTCTGGTCTTGGTAGTACATCAAACAAGAAAAATCTTCCCTGCGACGGGAAAGGCCCATGTCTAGTAATGGACTTTAATGTGCTGATGATGAAGAATATTTCAATGTTCAAAAATTCTACAGTAAGTTAAACATATCGAATAAGGATTTAATATTGTAGACTTTTGAGATTAAAAACACTAAAAGTCCAGTGACTAAAAACAGTAGATCCTACGTGGTACAGGCACGCTGCATCTATATTATAATTCTAGTACGAATGGATCAGCTCGACCAGGAAAGAACTACGTTCTCTTGAATACCAGCGTGAAATAGAATCTCTATGCTGCTGTGTTTCGTATGGTGAAAGTGGCGAACTGTAGACCCTTTTCACTGGAAACAAGGCATTCGTTAAACGAAGATAAGTGTAGTTGTCTATGGGTATCCTTGTACCATCAAGTGGAATGTGTACTCGTTTGTCACTCATTCTATAAGAATGTATGAAAAGGAGGACTTTTAAAAGTTTGTTTTAGAACGAAGGAGACGAATAAGTCACAGTCCACCTGATGGTAAGAGGCTACTGCGGCGCATGGAAACATAGGACAGCTTCGAAAAAAGGCAACAGACGTTGCAGTTAATGTATTATATACAAGGATAAAGACGTAATGTCTCACAGCCTGAAAACTGGCTCTCTATACCCTTCAGACCGGAACACAGTAGTGCACTGGTATTTGCAGGCAGAAAACGTAGAGATATTTTGAAACTTGTACTTATAAATGTCCTATCCCTTAGAATATGTAAATTACATATATTATACTATTTTATATTACAATTATTTTATATTAATTAAAGTATTTTCTTTTTTTTCAGGTAAGGCATTTTCTTCTATCAAAACGGTTGCCTAGGTAAGCTTATTAATTCTACGACTAAGTATACAGTTTTTACTAACTCGATGAAGACTTAAAATACAGAAACCATTGTATTTTAATTTAAAACTTTCTAGTTTCTTAGCTGCTATAATTATCTGTTTTGTATCGTTATCGTAATATTGAAATAACATACTTCGATAAACAATCAATATGATATTTTCTAAAGACTGTGCCTCAATTGAGATTCTATAGTGCCGGGACTAGTTATTAGTACTAAAGGTAGTAAAGTATGTAGTTACTAAGTCGTATTTTTTATAAAAAAGGTTACACACGAGCACACAGTCCATCCGATGATAAGTGCATGCTGTGGAGCCATAGAGAGGCCTCTACATTTATCCTCAATCAAGATTACGAATATAGACGTTCTGTCAACCCCCGAGGACTAAGATCGAATGCTTCTTTTCCAGTAAAAAGTATCTACGGTTCCCTACACTCAGAGTTAGAGACACAGCAGCATTAAGCTGCTATTTACGGTGGTATTTATTCTGATATTAAGTAGTAAAAGTTCATAACTGACCTCTTAATATATGTATTTGAACACGTGCTTACCGTGCTAGCCATTATAATACTGCATTGTGTGAGGAAAACAGCCTTTACACCTATCTGGCCACTAATAAATTAACAATTTACGAGAATGTTACGTAAAAACATTGCGGAAATAAATTAAAAATAACTCTGTATGATATATTTATAACTCATATTAGAATCCTTGTTGAGAACTTGTTTCTTTTTTTTTCATATAGTAAAAGAAGACAAGTTAACTTATATCTAATAATAATTGAATGCTATGGAAAATACCCAATTACTAATTACATACCCTGTTAATAATAAAAATGCAAATGCACTGTCTCTCAAGAGGACTAGGTTGGAATTAATAATAATAATAATAATTAGTTTAATAAGGTTGGAATTAGTTTCGATTAAACCGATCTCCGGTCCTCATCCCTCATTATACGTATTATACTGCTAATTTAACTAATTTAAGTTGTTATATAATATACTAGCGATCGGTCCTGGATCCACATGGGTGACTTCCACCTTCCGGGTCTAATTGTGAATCTAAATTATCCAGGGACCTATTCAAACGCAGACCAAAAATTATCAGAATAGGTCCAGCTGTTCAAAGGGAGTTCAGTGCTAAACACACGTATAGCAGAATTATACAATATAAAAGTTCTATTAATTTTACCAGGTCTACCATCCTTTTCCTGTAATAGTTCGTGTGGGTAGATAGAAATAAGTTTTTATTTAATACACACTGTTCAAAAAATATACTAACTTAAGGTGAAAAAAGATACAGTGCAATCTAAGACTGTAAGTGCCCTCTTATATGATTCTACCGCCAATTTTTTTTAAAATATAGAATAAGGGTGACCAATGAGCACATAATCCACCTGATGATAAGTGGATGGATCGATTAAGAATCAAAACGCAGATGCGTTGTCAACCCTGATGACTAAGATGGAATGTCTCGTTTCCAGCAAAAAGGGTCTCCGGTTCTCTAGGGTCACCATACGAAACACAGCAGTATTAAGCTGCTATCTTACGCTAGTATTCTGTGAGAGCGTGGCTCTTCCCCGGTCGAGCCAACACATTCGTGCTACATCCATAATTTAGCTGCAGCGTGCCTGTGCCACATATAACGCCAAGTGCGTAAATTGCAGTGTTTTGGTTTGAAGAGTATAAGGAGCCAGCACAAGTACACACTGTGAGGCACTCCATCTATGCCTCAGAGGTGACAACGTGTCTGTTATTTGTTTCTTTGTTTGAAGCCTTCTTTGTTTGAAGTTGGTGTCGTGTGTCCATGGCTTGCGGGAGCCATTTACCATCAGTTTTACTGTAAGTCTATCAATTTAGTTTTATAAAAAAATCGCTGGTATTCTGTGAATTAAGACTTTGAAAAATAATATAGAAGATTTAAAACTATTACACTAGGTAAAGATATCTGGAACTCAGTTTCCAATTACCGGACAGGTGGGGAATTAAATCCGCTGAAATAAAAACGGTCCAACTAGAAGCCATTGTGGGCTTCCATCGAATCGATTCCACTTCTAATTGTCCCATTGATTTTATACGTTTGAGAGGTACTATGTGAACGGGTGTTTAGACTTCTAGACTAAGCTACGGTACCTAGTTTTGACTCTGACCTAATGTCAAAATGTTTGTAAAACACAAATTATTAAGAGCCTTAGTATCCCTAGGGCTAAGCGCCAACGCTAAATCAGGAATTTGCACATAGCAGTGCGTGCACTGCTTTGTTCTGGTCTGGAGTTCATTAGGAGCCAGTATAATTAGAAATTGCGAGGTATTCTATCTTAGTTCCCAATAGGTGATAACGCATCTGTATCCTTCTTTATTTGAAATCGGTTGTATCTGCTATCAGGTTGATTGTCAGTTAGTTTGTCTCTTTACCTTTGGTTTGAATCCCGGATCGGGACCTTAAAACAATAAATGTTAAGTTTTTACATCCAGAGATTTTCAGAAGCAGCCCAGAGTCAGGCCTCAGGAAGCTGGCGGTATGTCACCCCATGCTTCAGAAAACACGTAAAGCTGTTGGTCTCTCACCGATCGTGTCAGTGTGTCGTCACATCGAACTATGCGTATGAGGGAATAGAGAGTGCACACTCGGGCACCATATTCCTGTCCTGCACAGATGGCTAGTCTCGTTGAGACTGGCCGCCGTGACCAAAATTCAGTCTGGGGGACATTAAATTAAAAAAAATAGAATACATACAGTTTAAATGAGAGGGATACCGCAACGGAAAATTTGTTTGTTGATTACACTACCGCTACTATTTATGCATACCCTATTTACATTTATTCTACCGAATAATACAGTGCAAACGGTCGTTTTATCCAATTCCATCCCCCGCACTCAAAGAACCGACATTTTTTTAATTAGCTGCGCCGATTTCATTGCGGTTGGCATAAAATAAATAGCGATGTCAGCCAAAATTGCAATTTAAACACGTAAACCGTAGAGCTCAATTCGCTTCGGAGTCTTAAGTCAGGGGTACTCAACCGTCGAGCCGGGAGTGAGTCGACCGAAGCGCGTGGTGTTTTGAATTTTTAAAAAGATTATTTCGGAGTGAGACCGAGTAATGAAGGGACCGCCATGTTGCAATTACTGTCTACACAAACTATGTCACCGGAACTAAGTTTAAGGTAAACTTGAAGATTTTGTTAAATAATATACCATTAAAATAAGCCTAGTACCTCTCTTGAAAACATCCTTGAAAGTTGTCCGTGCGGGGATAAAAACAATATTCAGGTGATTCGGTAAATAATGGAACACGTAATGTTGTCTCTTTCGGTAGAAGTTCGGGAATGTAATGCTCATAGCAGTAATAGTTTGCTTTGAGGAAAAGCTTTATTGTAAATATGTTAAGTTTTTTTTAACTTTTCGCAACATTAGTCTATTAGCTGTGGTTGCCTTTAACTGGGTGAGCACATTGCATGTTTCTTACAATGCTAAGTTTTTGTGTATCGTCGGTCGGTGGCCCTTATAAATATATAAATAAATAAAATAAAATAAATAAACATTATATACGTCATGTGGATTGTGAATTGTGATAATTTGGCACATTTAATCGACATCAATAAAAAAGGAGGTTTTGTATTCCACAATATCTATTGTGTGTGTATGTGTGTGTCACTCGATATCTTCGTGAACCGGTCCGGTCGATTTTTTTATTGTTGAGAGTCGAAACTTAAATTCTTTCATACTGTTTGTCACAGCGGTGACATCAAAAGCCATTAATTTTTTTTAATTGAATATTAACGATGCTATAAACATTACTAATATTCCCCTCAACCACTCGTGGTAAGCTTAAATTGCTTGTGTTACGAGTGGTTCACGCCAGTAGTCGAATGGTGGATTCGAACCCACGACCATTTTGAGTTCGCGGTCCGCGCCCTGCCATTAGGCTACTGTCGCTTATTTTAATTAATTATATGGAAAGTGTTTATCATTTTTAAATTCTTTGAAGTCGGTTTTAACTGTTATTAAGTTTTATGATATTTCAAATTTTTGTGCTATTTAAGTTTTTAATAAAACTAATATTACGAATTTTATGGTGTTTGGTTTGAATTTCATTTAGTTGCCGACGTTCATCATTGTCATAAGGGATTGAAGTGTTAGACGTCCTGATGTCATTGATCACCCGGGTGATCTTCAGCGTTTATATTTTAAGTTTTGGTACAATCTACACATATACCATGTCATAAAATCTTCATCAGTGGTTTGCTGGAGTTTGGTGGACTTGGATTAAATTTTATTAGTTATATGATTTGAAGCAGATGGTAGCACCCAGCTGTTTTCTCTGAAGTTAAGATGTTCACAGACTCTTTTGAAAGTCTGCAGTTAGTGTAAACATATTCTTGGTCACCCCCGCTATTACATCAGATTTGAAAGAACACAAATTCTCACAAAAGAACACCGATTCCTATCAAGGATTATTCGCGAAATTATGGAAATTAAAAAAAAACAAACTTCAATAGAGAAAATAACTGGGTGATACCATCTGCAAAATTACATCCAAAGCCAACCAAATTCGTTCAAGAATTCGAGATATAGTAAGCTCGTTCTGCGCAGGTCAGACCAAAAATAATATCTGGAACCGACTGTAACTCAAATTAGCTATGACACCGGGACATCAAACACCTCAGTCCCGAATGTCGGAAATAAAAAATAATTTAATCTAAACGCGATGAAGTCCGTAAGTTAAGTTTTTTTTAAACGTGTTCTATTCATGTTAATAAAAAAATCATCAAGTTATCATTCATCATTAATTACATCTCACCAAAAGTATTTTGCTAAACATAGGTTGCTCATAGTTTATCTCATTCGGGTTCATGACAGTAAAAACTGCCGATTGAATTACCAAAATTGACATTTTAATTACTAAACTCCAATTACAACTTCAAAACATAATTTTACAACTGATCACTTTAGTTCGGAGTTATATTGCTTCGAAGTATTAGCTTGTATTGCCAATTCAATGCTGACCTGGTCACGGTCCTTGCCGGCCTTATATAGGGCCTCTTCTATTGAAACATCTCGAATGTTTGAGTACATACCTGTCCCGACCGACTAGACATAAAAAATTCTAGTATGGAATTTTCTAGAAAGATTCCGATTCTAATAGTTTTGCTACTCGATACAAGATAGCGCCAGTGGTAGCTCGCCATGTACCAGGCGTTAATTATGGCGCGCAACAGTAATAATATTTGCCATAGTTGCTACGTTTGACAGACGGGTTGGCAACCCGCAGATTTTTTAAATTAGTTTTTTTTAGAAATACGTTGCAGCTTATTCTGATTCTCCTCCGTTTGTGCCTCTTGCGACACCCACAGGACGGTACAGGGTTGTAGATTATATTACGATATCACTACACGGCGATAGTAAATATGAGTACGCCTAAATGTGCTGCAGAAATGAAACAGCGACCCCTTGAAAGTTATATTAGAGAATCGGTTCAATGGAAGACTAAATGGGATGTTGAATTTTTTGTTCAAATTTAAAGTTGAAGGCGTACTATTCTCGAAGTATAGCCTTTTTAATGAAATAATAATTATTTCAATTATTTCACAATTGGCGAAAATATTGCGTAATTTAAATAAAAATACAATGGAATTGATAACTATTTTTGAAGTTGGTTAAAATAGCTAGAATAACGGGGGTCTGTACATCACATTGCAATTTTCAAATGATTAAAGGAACCTAAAGATCGTTTTAAACAAGGATATTTCACATGATTTTCGACCTTTTAGCAAAGGAACCCTCCCCTAATTCGGGAAACAATACCGAATCATCGCTTTATTAGTATTCTCATAACATTGAAACGGGCTAAGCTTACAGCCCCAAGATAACCGAAATTAAAACCCTCCCTTCAAAGACGTTACACAGAAACGCGGTCAAATTAAAAACAACAGATTTAATTTCCTCAGTTTAATCAAATTTACATCTATGTTCGCAACGTTTTCACCCTTATCCTTTTGTGTTAAAGGCTTTATTTGTTTAAATCGAGTGGCGTAAGTTTTAGAACCCTCGTCACCTGTTGCTCCTTCCTAACTGTTATGGGTCTATAAAAAGTCTACAATTCTAGGTAATGTCGGTCTTCGCGAGACTCTCATGAATTTAAAGCGTCCTCTTAGACCATCAGGGACATTGGATTTAATAGTTGATGTGATTAGTACATATAATTATTTTTATAAAACTTAGTAAATCACCAATGAAAAAAACACGCGCTTTGTGTAATGGTAATTAGATACTTTGTCTCATATCTCATAGACAATGAGGGTATTCACAAACTTTTCAACCACCAGGGCGACGCCAATTAGGAATGAGTACGAGTAAAAATTTCAATAAGTCATTTTGCTTAATAAATATAGAATTTATTAGTAACTTGACTACAACGCTATCGGATTCTAGTATAGCTACGAATTATTGTTTTGGTAAAACTAATATATTGTATGAATATGACCTTAATCGGTCGAGTCGTTCAGAAGTTACACCATCACAACCGTCGTCGCACTATTGATTAAAAAAACAAGCGATCCACTCCGGCTTCGCACGTGTGATTACTGTTTTGGGACAACAGCGCCACTTACCATGTGTAAATATAGCTAATAATTGTCCAGGTGACTCCATAAGTACCTCACGAAATTTTATCCAAATCTGCTGAGCCGTATAGGAGAAAAAGAATTCCGAATACACGTATACCAGAATATTTACATAGGTCGGGGAAAAAGTATCTTAGTATTTTGTTAGTATAAAATTGAAGAAAATCTCTTTGGTTGTACTGTTTGTATTTGACTGGTTTTAATATCACTACGCATAAGACATTAAGAAAAATAAAAACAAACAGTAAAAAAAACTTTCGTGGCATTATTTAATTGTTTTTCTGTCCGCCAAAATGAGTGAATATAACGAAGAAATTCGATACATTCTCAAGATTTATTATAATAAAAAATTTAACAAAAAAATTAAACCGCCGAAAAAACTGAAAAGCAAAAAATAATAAACCTTTTTCTTTTACCTTAATAACTTAGTTCTTAAACTAATGTAAGTATATCCAAGTAACTTTCGGTCGGCGCCAAACAAGCAAATTAATTAATTACTTAATTAAAATAATGCATTGCTAATTGGATTTGGTTATTTCTTTAAATTTAAGGTAATTTAGTGATCTTTGTTCATTGTTTGCATGGCGCCGACTACACATTACTTAGATATATTTACATTAGTTTAAGAACTTAGTTATTAAGGTTACTTAAAAAACTCAAAATAATTAATAAATATATATACTTAGGTACACTTACATTAGTTAAAGAACTTAGTTACCTATTATGGTAAAAGAAAAAGGTTTATTATTTTTTGCTTTTCAGTTTTTTTCGGCGGTTTAATATTTTTATTAAAAAGTTTTTATTTTATAATTTTTATGGCTATATTATACTTTTAAAATAGCTACTTAGCTTACTTTAGCTATTAACTGTTATATAATCCTTCTTTAACTATTATTTGTTTATAACTGACAAAGAGCAGGCATATTTGGCACTAAGTAGAGTGAAACACCTGAGGGTATGGCTTTATCTGATCTAGAGCCAAAGAAGGTATTACACAAACCTCACGATGAACAAACATGAGCGGAAATGCAGAGACTGAGAGGTCTACACACAAGAGACTGACAGGTCTAAAGCTCATTCATCGTGAGGTTTATTTTGTAATGTAATGTAACAATTATGTAATGTTGTAATACACAACTCCGCATTAAAATCTGTGAGTAAACAGTAAATCACCCAATTTTCCCACCCTTAAGGTAAAAATTGTTGTCCAAATTTATATGGGACCAATTTCGTAGTGTAGCATATCCAATAAAAATAAAACCGGCCAAAAGCGTGTCGGGCCACGCTCAGTGTAGGGTTCCGTAGTTTCCCGTCCGTCACAATAAGTGTTCCCACTTATGAGTTTAAAGGTGGGTATCCATTATGTTCGCGCTCCTGCAATTGCTCCCGGTAGTGGGTACGTGCGCGAACATGGAGCGTGCAACATTGCACGCTCCGCGGCAGGCGCTCCGACTTTCCATCCAAGTTCAAAATGATTTTCCTAGAAAGTCCTTATAAAGTTCTACTTTTCAGATTTTTTTCATATTTTCTAAACTTATGGTTCAAAAGTTAGAGAGGACACACATAGTTTTTTACTTTTGGAGCGATTATTTCCGAAATTATTGACATTATCAAAAAATGATCTGAGTAAACCCCTATTCATTTTTAAATACCTTTCCAACAATATATCACACGTTAGGGTTGAAATTAAAAAAAAATCACTTCTCATTTTACATATAGGGGGGGCTACCCTAATAAAACATTTTTTCCAATTTTTATTTCACCACTTTGTCGGCGTGATTGATACACATATTGGTACCAAATTTCAGCTTTCTAGTGCTAACGGTCACAGAGATTAAACGAGGACGGACAGACGGACAGACAGACATGGCGAAACTATAAGGGTTCCTAGTTGACTACGGAACCCTAAAAATAATCATAATCGGACTAGTCTTTAATAAATCACCCCTGTTTTGCCACCCTTAGGGTAATAATTTTTTTTCCAAATTTATATGTGACCTTATTTCGAGGTATACTCCATCCGTTAAAAAAAGAATTATCAAAGTCTTAAATTTGTATATAAATACGAAGAAACTTTTCCCCGACTTAATAAGAGTATATAATCTTTCCATATATTTGTCTTCAAAATATAAACAGCTAGACCGAGATTCAAAAATTGACTTGGTAGGTGGCGCTGTTGTCGAGATCCAGAAATCACCAGTGTGATGCTAGGACGGAGCGGTAGTTTTATACATAAAGCTAGAGATAATCGACATTTTCGCGCGATTTTGTTTTGTTTTTTATGTTTGGTGTGGTAATGATAAAAACTGTACATGTCGCATGTTTTCAATCAAAAACCTAGGCTTTTGATAAAGAACCGGTAGAAGACAATGTTATTACTTAATCTTATCATTAATCTGAAAAAAATCCTCTTTTTTTATCAGAAACCTGAATTTGTTTAGGTTTATGATAATTTCAGTTAGGGTAGGTTGATTTTGTTATAAAACTATATCACTCTGGGTTTTTGATCAAAATTTTACCATAAACCTGCGACATAAAAATATGCGTCTGCAAAATTTGCAGACGCATATTTTTATGTCGAAGAAAATATATATAACATGAACATATTTTTTTGTTTTTGCGTAATATCTAAAATTAACTGTTTTTCTTTGTTTGATGGAACCTTATTAAAACTATAGTTTTAATTTGATTACTATTTTTTTCCAAAATTGCATCTAAAAGAATTTATCAGATTAAGACTAAATTCAGTAGTTTTTCAGACGCAGCCTTGAGCAAGTAACTTCCACGAGTTTCACAAATAAGTCTCTTTTCAATTTAGGTTTCTATCTAAGTTGCAGAGTCTTTAAGCTACTTTCAGATTGGTTTTATGAAAATCCTGGATTCTTTAAAAAATCCGGCATGTTTTTTATATACACTTTTAAGACCATTTAAAGTTTATGTTAGATATTTTCCAACTTTACTAGTACTACCATCTCATTAGGTTTATTTTATCAGTAACTATCACCTCTAGCTTCGCCTGAGTGGAATCTATTACTGTAATGTTATTTACATTAAAGATAATGGAAGAATATTTATTTCATCAAATTTGTCAAAAACAATCTCTAGTTTCTTCGTATTAAATATAGCGTGGATCACTCCTAGTCCGGTTCGTGAAGATTCATTACAATCCTTCAGCCATTACGTACATTAGCTATGACAGACAGACATAATAAAAACAAATGGTCATTCATGTTTTAATGCCTTTTAAATAACTTGAGCTTAATATATATATATATATATATATATTAAGCTTTATATATATATATATATATATATATATATATATATATATATATATATATATTAAACTTTTATATATATATATATATATATATATATATAAAAGTGAACTTACCGCCTATATACGTCCCACTGCGGGGCACAGGCCTCCCATCATTTCTGAGAGTGTTTTAGGGCAAGGAAGTGTCCGTCGCGCTGCCCCAATGCGTGTTGGCGAACTTCACATGTCTTCGGAATATTTTTTTTAATTTCTCAGACATGCGGGTTCCCTCACGATGTTTCCTTCACCGCCGCGCATATGGTAAATCAGCACTTAAAATTGTAATTAACAATGTCATTGGTACCGGCGGGGATTGAACCCGGGTTACTCGCGTTCTATTATATTTACAGCGAGCGTTAACCATCTGAGCTACAACGGCTCATATATATATATATATATATATATATATATATATATATATATATATATATATAAGAAATTGTTGGAAAACAATGAAAAAAACAATAATAAAACACCCAAATTCAGCTTGAGGATTGTCGAGAAAAAAGTTAGTGACCGCTTTCTTAAAACACGGATGAAGCCGTTCTTATAGAAGTTGGAAGGTCATTCCAAAGCCTCACCGCTCAAACTTCGAAAGAGTACACATAAAATCAGATCTTAATACAGTAATAATACTTTAATTTTATATAATGGATCATCAAATATTAATATTAGCAATATAATACTTTCGACTGTTTTGATGTAATAAACATTTAAGGCGACACCGCGAAAAAATGCACCTCCTTTCATCGAATATTATAGGACTATGACACCGCAACGAAAGTAAAATTTTGATATAGGTAATTTCATGTCTTTATCTTGAATTTGCTTGTTCAAAAACACGATTGCATAATTTTGATTCGATCATAAATATTTGCGAAATACCTCTAAAAATCACTATAGTTGATATTACAACGAAATTACTTAATCTATATGCTTAGTAATCACTCATATATATTCATAACATCAATATACATAATTTACTTGCTCATTATTTTGTTTACTTAAGTCCATAATTTTTTTAAAATATTTGAAGATTCTGACAATTTCTAAGCCGTTTTAATCGTCGTAGGCGCTACGCAATTTTAGACCTTATGACGGCATTTTTTAAGTTTTTATAGAAATTATGTGTTATCTCGGATCAGTATGGCAATAGCCCGGAGCCACTTTTTCGTGTGTCATCTTAAACGAAGAAACGCGATACACCGCGAGAGAAATTTTTAGCTAGACACGAGGCATTCCATCTTAGCCCTCAAGGGTGACAACGCATTTTTTTTAATCGAGGATAAATGCAGATGTCTATGGGCCACATCATCCGCTTACCTTCGGGTGGACTGTGTGCACGTTTGTCATCCTTAATCTATAAAAAATAATCTCGTTTTGACCATGTTTTAAAAAACAGGGAAAGAGCACTGCATATGTGTGACGATCACTATATTTAAATTTACTTCCTTAAAATTGACAGCCGAAGATTTGGCAATAAAGCAGGCTAAGCCATGCCGCCGGCAAATATTTGATACAAATTCAATACTAGATTGTATTTTTTTTCTTTTTATCAAAACAATTGTCAGAACATGTTAGTACCACTCTGTTTTGTATTTTAATCACATTAGTTGATGTAGGAATGGATATAAAAAGACTAAGGGGACCTACGGTAATACTTCGTGCCTAAAATCGAGATATTTTCTGCCTTTTTACTTGAAGAATTGCCTATACAATAAGTACTGCTTATATGTTTCTCTCCCTCTGTCCCTCTCCCTCTCTCTCGTCGCTGTTTTGTGGGAAGTCAGAATGTGCCAATTTACAAATGCTTTAATGTTATGTAGTGAGAGTTGGGTGTGAGGTGTGACAGTAAGTTCATTTGTTATTCAGTTTTAGGTATATAAAAAATTTGAAACATAACTTTCCCGTCTTTAATCACACCTTCATTTAAATTATACTTTGTAAATGTCTCAACCACTTAGATTGACTCATTTTATCTTTAATTTTAAAAGTGAAGCGAGTTTCATAAATTTCTTTCAACCGTCTTGCATAGGAGACCTAACGAGGTGTCAAACTAGTTGCAAGGGTAGATAAAATGATAATGATTTCTCGATACTGAGTTCCAAGACTTTTCTTCATAATCGATTATCCGTATTTATTGCAATAAGTAGGCATCTGTCTGTCGGTCCATCCGATTAAAATGTGGGTGTTTCCAAGACAAGAATGAATAGGCTTTAGTTAATCAGTGCGCTTTACCATTTTCTGGTTTATCACCACTTACTTATTTTTATATACTTGTATGTATTAGTTATTTCCATCAAACCAGTTCTTCTCGTTTGTGTGTACTAGTTCTGAAACTTCTTACTTTTATGACTTTTACATACCCTTTTCATTTAAAAAAAAAACATTGCTTCCACACTGGTAATTTCTCCTGCATCGTGCAGGCAGTTAACACACATAAACTGTACATGAACAAATATCTAGATATCTAACAATTATGTGTTAACTATACGTACACTTGTTCCTTGCGAGATTAGACTTTCAGCGCATAATGATAAGCCGCTGTACCACAGAGCGTCAACGTCGCTGTTTTTTTATATAATAAGAACATAATAATAATACATTTTCTGACCCATATACTTCTATATATATCCCCGATTAGGAATCAAAATGCAGATACGTGGTCACCCTTAAACACTAAAATAGAACTAACATGGAATGTCTCGGTTTTAGCTAAAGGGGTCTCCGCTGCTATTCTACGCTGTTGTTGGCTCTACCATTTATAAAAACCGTACATACACACAACATAAATAGTGAAATAATAATAAAGAACGTTCTCAAACTGTTTTAAGAACAATAGCGTAAATTGAAATTATTTCTCAAGGAAATACATTTGAAACTAATCGCGCAAAAACAATTTTGATAGACCGTAGAGCAAGGATGCCGCAAATGATTCGGACAAATCGACCATCGACTCGGTTTGCGCTAATGGTGGAGCATTATCCCGGTCGTTTCACAAAGAGCTTACATAGGTGGCGTTTTGTAGAGACGTGTAAGAATATACTATTATATATATATATATATATATATATATATATATATATATATATATATATATATATATATATATATACATTTAACATAATGATTTCATTGAATAAAACTAATTATTCTACAACTCTAGGTAGAAGGAAGTGTTAAATATTACATCAGGATGGCCACCTCAGTCCCTCCCCCTCATAAACGAGTGCTGTTAATCACCTGAAATGTTGGGAATTAAAAAATAATTAAACGCGATAAAATTCGTAAAATTAGTTTAATTTAAAACTAATTTTACAGACTTTGCTGCACTTCATTTCTTTATTTTTAATTCCTGAAATTTCATGCTTACATAAGCCATGTGACCATGGATTTAAGTTAAAATTAAACACGATAAGATACATAAAAATACTCACGCCTGTCACCCAGAGGGGTAGGCAGAGACTACGGACTTCCATTTGGCACGATCCTGACATACCTCTTTCGCCTCTTGTACATCCATATATCTACGCATACATGCTCGTCGGTTAAGGGTACTTCTAACGTGGCCCATTTTCAAAATATCGCCAATTTGGTCGATAAACTTTTTCCTAGGGCGTCCCTTCCCGACTCGGCCGTTCACATCTGCCATATAAATTTGCTTTGTCACTCTTTCCTCATTCATTCTTTCCACATGACCAAACCCCCGAAGCATTCCTTTCTTAATCCTGGTCACAACAGCATCTTGCATACCACATTCATCTCTTATCACGCAATTTCTCACCCTGTCATTCAGATTCAACCCTAGCATATTCCTTAAAGACCGCATTTCTACAGCATTTATTCTACTTTCGTGCTTCTTCTGCCACACCCAGCTTTCACTACCATACATTAAAGTAGGGACTAACACAGCATTATGAATTACCATACGTGCCTGTTTTGACACATTCTGGTTCTTCATAATAGAGTGTATGGGGCACCCATTCACT
The DNA here is from genome assembly GCA_036936625.1 of Parnassius smintheus behrii. Taxonomy (NCBI): domain Eukaryota; kingdom Metazoa; phylum Arthropoda; class Insecta; order Lepidoptera; family Papilionidae; genus Parnassius; species Parnassius smintheus. The sequence goes on from JAUPFT010000023.1 coordinate 1,672,885, forward strand.
CTATTATGAAGACTCTATTCCCTGCGTTTACTCGTCGTTCTATATCCCTATCATATCTACCATCCCTGCTAAATACACATCCCAAATACACAAACTCATCCACTTGCTCAATTAACTCTCCTTCTATTCTTATTTCACATACCGTTTTGCTTTCTTCTCTTTCAAAAACCATCACTTTCGTCTTATATGCGTTCACTTCCATTCCCCTTTCTTTTAGTTCCCAGTTCATTAACGTAACCATCATTTGCAACTCAGCCGCCTATGACGCAAATATGACTTGATCATCGGCATACAAAAGGCATTTGACGGTTAACTCGCCCATTCTTAACCCACATTCTTCATCTTTCAAAGTTTGCAAACACTGGTCCATAAATAGGTTGAACAGCCAAGGGGAAGCTACACAGCCCTGTCTGACACCTTTTTGGATGCCAAACCAGTCCGAGTAGACCCCATTGATCCTGACACAAGCACTAGAGTCCCTATAAAGAGACCTTAATGCCTGTATCAAACCATCGCTCAACCCATATGAGTTCAGTGTTTGCCATAACACATTCCTGTCCACTCTGTCATAAGCCTTTTCCAAGTCCATGAATGCACAAAATACTTTCTGGTTTTTGGCCAAAAACTTCTCCGAAATCATGCGCATGGAAAAGACTTGATCGGTACACCCCGTTCCCTTTCTAAAACCCGCTTGCACATCCCAAATTTTTCCATCAGTTTCTTTCATAACTCTTTCAATTAACACCTTAGCATACAGTTTACCCACAGTACTAAGCAAGCTGATACCGCGGTAGTTTTTGCAGTCCTGCTGTGACCCTTTTCCTACGATAACACGATAAGATTCAATTCAATATTTACTTAACGTTTAATTAACATAAGACGATGAATTAAACCTGAATGAAATAAACTATCCTAATCCTTCCGTGCTTCCAATGGTGAGTATAGGGAACTGGAAATCTCTTTTGTTGGAAACGAGGCCTTCCGCCTTAGTCCGCAGGATAGATATAGATGTCTATGGGCCACAACATTCACTTGCCATCAACTAAACTGTGTGCTCGTTTGTTACCTTTATTCTATAAAATAAAATAAAAACATTTTATTATTTTCTAATATGCATTTAGTGTAGCAACAGGTTCAGATAATTTACTCCGCAGAATGCTGTCACAGCGTGTTAAGAATTAACCTGTAAAATTTTCACTTTTAATGCAATTTATACCTAGTTTAGAAAGCAACAAAGCTGAAAATAATCTGTGCTAAGTGAAGCAACTTTACTTCTAATAGAATTTGATGAAAACTTCAGCCATTTTGAGGTAAGAAGAGTATTAGTTCGACAAGTTGTGGGGATTTCGAGTTATCTAGAGTATTAGAGACAGACCGTTGGAAAATAGACTTTGAGATTACTCCAATAGGTTTGAAATTCAGCAAGCGTGTCTAAATACGTTAAGCAAATTCGAGCATGTGCTGACACTTGGTATTTGCTTCCACTGTTTTCATAAAGATCCCTTCGTATAGCCGATAAACAGCGCCCTAGAACAAATATTTTAAGACATATTTTTTTTAATTGTTTCTCGTATTTGGCTCCCCGAGGATTAAGACGGGATTACTTCGCTACGAAAACTATCCTATGGCCTGAAAATAATAGTTTCCCTTCTATCAGTTCCGCCGTGTTAAGCCTTTTTTATAAAACTGAAGTGTCAAACGAACTTGCAGTCCACCAGTAAATGGCTTTCCGGACAACCAGCAATAAGCAACCAACTTCAAACAAAGAAGCGTCGACACCTCTGAGGACTGTGATGGAATGCCTCGCAACTAATTATACTGGCTTTCTATACTCTTCAGACCCGTAAACAGCAGGGCACTTCTGTTTGGCGACAAAAATAAGTAAGTGGGTGACACCTGTCTAGATGAACTCCCAGGCAGAAAAAGAGTCCGCTACCTAATGGTTTCTTATATTTACCCGAATGTATAGTACATTAAATGAAACTTATTTTACGTATATTATCGCGTTTTATTATTGCGGGATAAAACCCGTAACGTTAGTTCTACTAATCCACGAACTAATAACATTAAAAATTTTAATTTAAAATACATAAGATTTCCTGAAGCAGTTCTTTTTCTCTTTTGTGATCAGTCTTTAAAATCCACCGCAGGACCTGGTCCGTCTATTAAATCCGAATTGGGAGGATTTGCCTTAATCATCACAACAGATTGATTGAGATCTCAATGCCACATGTCTCGGACGTTTGTTTCTGCTACTCGCTGCCGGTCTGGGTAACTTTCGTCATAAACGAAAAACGCTGTCGGATATCAGGATCATCGGAATATTTGGTATAAAAAACGCCACACACTAACTAAATTTAGTCTATCTAGCTCACAAAGTACCAAATTTTTGGGCAGATCTTTTACTATACAAAGTGTTCGATTATTGAATGACTTGCCGTTATCGGCAAGACGCACTCAATCCTTACAGGTTTTTAATGAACATGTACATTCTTACTATTTTCATCTTAGATTCTGTCAAAATCTCTATTCGTGATTATATTATGTATATTTCACACATTAATATTTTTTTAAAATAAAATAAAGGTAAAAGCGGGCACATAATCCGCCTGATGGTAAGTGGTTTCTGTAGCCCGTAGACACCCATATCTATTTTAGTTAAGGATCAAATGCAGGCGCGTTGTCACCCCTGAGGATTAAAACGAAATGATTCGTTTCCAGTAAACAGGGTGTCTCATTCTCTGTACTCACCACACGAAGCAATAACATTGAACTGCTATTTTACGCTGGTGTTCAGTGAGAGCGTGGTGCTTCCCGGTCGAGCCGCCCGTCAGTGCTATAAGTATAATATAGCTGCAGCGTGGCTCTAGCGCGTATACGTCGTATTTCATTCCATGGATACCGTAAGATGCGACTACGGAAATTTCTAGAAATATCTTATGACTTCATATTTATGACGTTAGTAGAGATTAACTACCACTAAGTACACCATACATACATTCCATTCAAATGGAAATCATCGCATATGTGGTTAAGCCTCGCGCGTCTTACAGTAAGATTTAACTATTTAAATTGAAAGTGATATTGCATTCGTGAATCACAAAGCCCGACCGCATTCCGTCGAAGGAGGCGTATATTCCGCATAATTCCACCCCACACGCTCTCATTAAGGCGCTTCCTACAATGTACCGCCTTTGTCTGTCCTCGAATTGTGTGTATAGCCTCTTAATTCCGAGTTCCATCAAAATAACTATTCGCCCCACAATAATCGTAAGAGAATGTTACATCCACATAGCGCCGCTGTCATTTTGTGTAACTACTCAGATTTGTCTCTTCAACGATTTAATAGCAGTTTAGAGGAACTCGTTTACCCGACACTTATTATATTAAAGTATTTATTTATATAATACAATACTAAATTGACTTATAGTATTCCCCGGTCGAGCCAACGCATTCGTACTTATTATCCGTTGGACTACTAGCTAGCTTGACACTGAAATATTATAAAAAAGGTATAACTGAATCATTTTTATAGCACTGGGTAACGAACGAGCACACAGTCCACCTGATGGTAAGTGGATGCTGTGGCCCATAGATATCTATAATCCTCGATTAAGAATCAAAGTACGGATGCGTAATCATTCCTACGGCCTGATATGGAATGCCTCGACTCCAGTAAAAAGGGATTCCAATTCTCTACACTCACCATACGAAACACAGCAGCATTACGCTGCTATTTTACGCTGGTATTCTGTGAGAGCGTGGTCCAGTCCCGGTTTAGCCGGCCCATTCGTGCTACAACTATAATATAGCTACAGTCTGGCTGTACCACGTAAAGTTATATGTTTTTGAAATATTGTGATTTCTCAGACATGCTGGTTCTTCAAGACTTTTTTATTCACCACCGAATATGTGGTAAATCAGCTCTTAAAATAACGGTACAGTATCATGTTTTTAATAAAATTACACAACAACTTTAAAGATGTGTACTGTAAAACTGAACAAGTCACCGTAATAAGTAATAACGTTGTGTACAGGTTTTCTTACTGCAGATTATTTACTTATAGTCCTTAATCCCTGTTCATTCCGCAACCCTTAATATGGTTATTTGGAAACACGGTTAATCCATCCTTTGTGATAAACAAAGTTAGCGCCCCTTCGGCAGTCAAACTTAGGCGACCCTTTTTTTAAAGTGAATGTTTTGTATACATTAAAAAATAATATAAACATATAAAACATATAAATTTTGAAATTTGCAGGGTGTAATGTATGTATGTAGTTTTTTTATGTAGTGATACACGAAAATACTTAACCAAGTTATAGAAACTTAAATAATATTTCATGTGCTGCTCCTTTTTTAAAATAACCTTTAGACCATATTAACTATTGCACTACTTTCTTATATATTTCTGCCTCTAAGAAGTAGTGCAACTATTGCGTTCTCGTTTAAGGAGTAAGGAGAGCTAGTATTATTACAAGTTACTGCCTCGCTGGTCTAGTAGTTGTAGTAGTGTAACTGCTGATCATGAAGACATGGGTCCGAATCAAGGGTCGGGCCAAAAATCAATTATTGAGTTTGTTCGTCAAGAAATTCTCAGTAGCTGCCCGGAGTCAGGAAGTTGGCGGTGTCTTACCCATGTGCCTCGGAAAGCACGTAAAGCCTTTGATCCTGCGCCTAATCTGTAACCGGTTATCGTCGCATTGGATTATGAGGGTGGGGAAATCGAGAGTGCGCCTATGCTTAAGCATACATTTGTGCACTATAATCTTGTTCTGTGCCTATGGCTAGTCTCAGTACTAGGCTAGGCCACCGTAACTGAAATTCGGTCTGGAGGACGTTATTACAGGTTTAGGAATTATATGTTTGTCTCTTGGGGTGAAAACGCAACTGCAGGTTAGCTTTGTTAGAGGATGGTTGCAGGTGTTAATGAACTAGAGGTACTAATTACATTAAAATAATGCGAGAACTAAAACACGTTTATACCAGTTAAAGCATTTAGCACAAAATATAGATATAATACGAAAAACTTACCTAAAATCTTATGAGGAAGATAGTCTGTGATCTCTTCTGTAATTTAATTGGTGATCTACATTAGTAAAAACTGGCCGAGTGCTTGTCAGGCCACGCACAATGTAGAGGTAGGGTTCCGTAGTTGCCCGGCACATTACGTGCACTTAGAAGGGCTTTTTTGATAATGAGCATATTTAGTCCACGGTTTGATCGCTATAGCGACTAAAATGGACCCAATTAGGACGATGGTATCTGAAGGACTTATTTTCCAACCAGACTTAAAGGGAGTAGTATTAAAAAGATTTAAAAAATCTTTTCGATGCTGAAAATAATATAATATACATCAAATCATTCACATGCCAATTCCGTACAAAGATGGTCATAGTCAACAATTTCATTGGTGCCGGCGGGGATCGAACCCGGTTTGCTCGCGTACTGTGAAATTTACAGCGAGCGCTAACTATCTGAGCTACCACGGCTCAATTTTTACCACGGCCCCCACGACTTGTTAATTGCAATTTTAAGTGCTGATTTACCACGTGCTCGGCGGTGAAGAAAAACATCGTGAGGAAACCTGCATGTCTGAGAAATAAGAAAAAAAAATATTTCGAAGACATGTGAAGTTCGCCAACACGCACTGGGGCAGCGCGGCGGACACTTCCTTGCCCTAAAACCCTCTCAGAAATGAGAGGAGGCCTGTGCCCAGCAGTGGGACGTATATAGGCTGTAACTTTACTTTACTTTACTATGGTCATAGTAGGCTATCTATCTATATATTCCCGGCAGTGCAACCCTAAGATATATATGACCAAAACGAACCTTAATGGAAACCACCACTACCCTAAATTATGCCTAGGGTCACCCACGTAAACCAAGAGTAAAATTGTATGAGGCTATATGATATTATGAATACTTTGAATGAGCCCTACAATAGCTACCAACTAAAAAAAGAAGCGATAGTAGTAAGTAAGTAGGAAAGATCTTCCCTGCTTATCCCCCAAAGGCTTTAGTAGTAATTCATATAAGTCGTTTTGTTCAAAAAATATTTCGTACAATTTACAATAACATTACAAAGTTATAATGTAGCTCGTAATAAGTCATTTTCTATGGAGTTGTAACGTAGTTTTTACTAATCCAAGTGCATTTTTAAGTTGGTCGACTATTACTCGTTAACTTGGTAATTCTACTTTGCTCTGATAGTTTTTCTTTTAATTAAATTATATATACTACTATTGTGTATACTTTTTACACTAACAGCGGTTTAGTTGGTAGATGGAGGGGGGGGGGGGACATCACTAATGAAAAATACCACTACCAGCTAAATATTTTGCAAACGGACCCCTAAAACGAAAAATGTCGTTCCACACTCCCAATGTTTTTAAAAGACCTATCCAGCGATACCCCACATGATGAAATAGAAGGGAAATAAATATTTAACCTGTGTGCTTCACAGTTTTGTATTAGTGATTAATATCTATAACTATGTCAAATAACAGATTTGTAGCACCTGTGGTGCCTGAGTGAAACCTCGGATAGACGGACAGACGTATTGGCGAAATTATAAGGGTTCCTTGTTGTTTAACTACGGAACCCTATAAAGGTAAAAGAAATAAAATTACAGATGGGAACGTATACTGGTGGCATTCCGCTTGGAATTAAAAACCGAAAAACAATACGATGGTCGGTCAAAAGAAACATTTATAGTTGCTTTTGATACTACTACGTAGTAGAACTTTTCTGTCTAGAAGCCTATCAAGGCAGCACTGCCTGCACTGCTGTGCTCCGCTCTGAAGGGTATGAAGACCCAGTATAATTACAGGCTCTAAGCGTTAGATCAAGTCCTCAGGAGTGACAACCTGTCCGTAGCCATTTTTGCTTAAAGTTTGTATCTGGTGTCCATGAACTGCACTAACCACTAACCAAATTGTATTTTTTTTTCTTTTAAAATACGTTACCCCCCACTCTAGGATTGTATCCTGTATCGAGAAGGCAGTTTACGTACATAAGTTGCACAATGGCATACATCAAGACCCGGAAGAAGTATTTGTATGGTCTACAAATAATTACCTGATTCGAGACGGTGACCCTCATCGTCGCAACTCACGCTACAAAGTCGTCAGTCAGTTTTTAATTACTGTTTTTAAAAAAAATGGGAATAGCAACACGACGTGCTCTTCATTGGTTACGGTCGTAACATTATGATAATGATGTCACAAAGTAACAGAGTATCAACAGAAAGTGGGCGAAATGTTACTCATTTGGCGCACGGCCCAATGATTGGTTATTCCAATACAGCTGATGCTGGTTTGGAGCCGTATATAAAACATACAACTTTTTCCACCAGTAATGTCTTGCAGAAATGAAATATATTTGGATTTAATGCCTACACAAACAAACTTTAAACAAAAAGTAAGGCCGACTTAAAAGCAATAAAAAGATAAAAACGTTATATTTTCATTTTATTGAAGTCAGCTTCCACTTTTTATTAAAAGTTAGTTTTTTAATCTTTTAAGTAGACTAAAGAATATCACAATCTCAATATTGTCTAGATAGTTACATAAAAAATTCATCCCTTATTTCGTCACCCTTAGGGGTAGAGTTTTTGTAACCAAATTTATTTTTGGACTAACCATGAGGCATAATATCTATTTAATAAGCAAAATTCAACGAGACCGATTCACAATTGGCGGTGGTAACGCGTAATATACCAAAAAAAACATACAGTCGAATTGTAAACCTCTTTCTTATTTAAAATTGTCGGCTACAAAGGAGACCAGATAACAAACAAATTTAACTCTCAAACAATAATTTTCCAGCCTCTGTTTTTCTGTCTGAATACAATCTGAGTATCTTCAAGTCGATCGCTAGAGCCTCATTTGACATTCAGCCGAGTGAGCTACAAAGTGTAAGCTCACTCGGCTGAATGTCAAGTGAGTCAACAAGATGAATTTAACTCAAATCACTAGATGGCGCTACAGCTCGCCAACTTTTTTAACCTTTTACCAATCGCCATAAAAATTGAAAACATGAAATATATATACCACACAGGCAGGAAAATGTCTGCCGGGTTTTCCTAGTCTAACATTAAATAACACAAAATACTTATTCTGATTATTCAACACAATAAAACCGTCCCTGTAACTATCTCCTTATAAAACAGAGACGTTATAAATTCTCACAGGTAACATTTGTAACTAAAAGCTTCGTATTTATCAGTCGGGATTCGAGCCCGGGACCGCAGGCTAGTCGACATCCGCGATAAGTCCCGACAAACGTTCACGTTTAAGTTTCTGATAACTACATTTAAAGTTGCCTCAGGGCTCCAGGCGAGTTGTATAAAAGCGTTAGTTGAATGCCAGGGAACAGTTTTCGAAATTTAAGATATTTATTTGTTCTATATTCCTCTGATTCTTGTCTGTCGCAGATACACACACCATTGAGAAACATAGAAATTCACACAAATAATAAATTGGTAATAATGAAGTTGTGTGATGTCAAAAAGCATCGCACCTCAGTAATAACACAGTCTATAATAATGATTATAGGTGGTAGAGCTACGCTGCAGCTATATTATGGTTGTAGCACGAATGGGTATTCTCGACCGGCGAAGGACCACGCTCTCACAGAATACCAGCGTAAAATAGCAGCTTAATACTGTTGTGTTTCGTACGGTGTGTGTAGAGATCCGGAGATCCTTTTTTACTGGAAACGAGGCATTCCATCGTAGTCCTCAGGGGTGACGGCGCAACTGCGTTTTGACTCTTCATAGAGGATAAATGTAGATGTCTATGGGCTACAGCATTCACTTACCATCAGGTGGGCAGTGTACTAGTTTGTTACCCTTATTGTAAAGAAAGGGGATTTTGATACGTAAAAGTGATGTGATTTTGTGTATTAAGTGTCTGCGCATGTGAACTATTAGACAAGTGTTTCGATGTTGATATGAACCTCAACTTATTTTGATCGCTTAGGCGTCTTTGAACTTGAGTGACTCTCGTCGTCGAATGTCCGCTGGGTTGAGCTGCCATCAACATCTTCCAAAAACTTCGCAATTTGACACATTAGCATACTGTGAAGAAAAAATCTATAAAAACGAAGATCCCGAATGATATCAAGACATTATTATTATTAGAGGCTTAAAGGACAAGTATCCAAGCTAAATATCATAATAATTAATAACTGGTTTTCGTGCTAATCTGTTCGGTACTGGTTTTTGTGGTTTATGTACGAACTATACGGCACGTAAGACTGAGACACAGTCTATAATAACTTAGTAGATATACATAGTTGCAACCGCGGTTTTTCCTGTTTTTACCGTGTTTCCTCTTATTTACATTGAATAGTAGTATTTTAAAAGTTATTGATTCTTCTGGCTACCCTAATTTTATTTTCTTTCCTCGCCTTCATCATCATCATCATTACAACAACAAGGTATGTCACATGATGTGGGTCTATCTCTACCCCTTAAAGCGAGGGTGTGTCTCAATCGCCTCAATAGGCAGGCGCAGCAATTTAATGCTGCCGCACATCATCGGTTCAGTTTACGTCTAGCGTTAACGGGATAACTACGATTTTACTATCATACGTAGGATATTGGTAGTATGAGGGAGCTCAAGGTCGCTTAGCGGGCTATGAAGAGGTCTATGCTCGGGTTTTCTCTGCGTGATAAACATAAAAATGAGGATATCCACATCAAAACCAGAGTAACTGACATAACCCAACAACGGTTAGTAAGCTGAAGTGGTAATGGGCCGGCCATACCGAGCGTGAGCGTGAGCGTGAGAACTGACAGCCGATGGGGAAGAAAGGATCTGATTTTGAGAGTGAAGGAATAAAGAGTGCACCTGTTCTTGCATACACTATAATCAGGTCCTGCGCTTTTTTTGACTTCGTAAGGTCTGGCCGCCGTGACCAAAATTCGGTCGAGAGGGCATTATTCATATTCATATTTAAATTTTATTTCTTGACAATCACTCAATCTGACTGTTCCTAAAATATCAAATATTTTCATTATTTTAAAAATCTTAGCTATAGTTGAAACTTGACCCCGTACCTCTATATACTATACTCTTTGTGCAGCCAAGTGGTCATCAAAAATAGATTTATAGTTTATACAAAACCGGGAAACTCAGTCAAGTTTTTTCCACCACTTTATTTTAAATTGAGTTGTCGTTGCAAGCCACAAGTACTGCCCCTGGGACCAAGTTTAGTTTCAAATAAAAAGTTTTTGAATAAATAAATTCGTTGTTGATTTTAACTTGGAGTGGAACTAAATGTTGTGTGTTTCTAAGCACGTAAATATTTTACAAGTTTTATTATATATGTTAGATTTATCATGAATTATGAAATTACATTTTTTGTTAGATTTACCATGAATTATGATTTTTTTGTTTTTATTGTTAGATTTGTCATGAATTATGAATCCTTATTTTTAATGTTAGATTTATCATGATTTATGAATCTTTATTTTATTGTTAGATTCGTCACAGATTATGACACTTAATTTTTCTCTTGTAGTGGTATATTGGACAATTTTATATAATGTAATAATATCCTCCAGACCGAATTTCAGTCAGGGCGGCCTGCCTCAACGGAGACTAGTCATCTGCACAGGATAGGGTTATAGTACCCCAGTGTATGCACGCGCATACACAGGTACGCTCTCTATTTCTCCACTTTCATAGTCTCACCGAATTTGGCCTGACCGATTTAGAACCCAGTTCCTCATGATCAGCAACGGCATTAACGACAAGTAGACCAACGAGACAGTCAAATCGAGGCTCGTGTATAGTATACGAGCCTTAATTTGACTGCCTATAGTCAAATAAATCTATGAAATTACCCTTTGACATCTGTCAGACTTATTGCAGCAAGCATGCCAACCACTGACCTCTATATATACAAATACGCTGTATAATAGAGGTCAATGATGCCAACCAAAAAATGGGAACGTACAATATTCTTAAAAAATCGATATTGATTATTTAGAGTTGGTAATCATTTACAATTTGGTTTGAATAATACCACAATAAATTATAAACGAATAATTTAAAACACAAGATTTATCAGTTTCTTCGTATTTGTTGTTACTGCTTATTTCTAGAGGCACAGTTATAAAAATTTAAGATTGAAACTGGATTAAAAATAAATTTATTCAATTACTTTCAGTACAATTAGTAGAGCTGTCGTTGTTTAAATTAATTATTATTTGATTTTCATTAATGCAGTAAAAATAATGTCTCTTTCAAAGTCATTCATAATCAATTTTTTTCTACCACTTACCCAATCATCATTTGTGACATGGGCACATACTTCAACGAATATAGAAGAAACAGTCCAAAAAGTTAAAGCCGAGTCACAAAATATAGAAAAACATAAAATTACGCACAGTAAGCTCACGAGATGGCGGGAGATTGAAATTACGTAGTAGTTTTTCAGGGCAGCCTTGTATATAAGTATTTTTGCCTACACAAATTTACGTTGACAAAGTTAAGTTAAAGTAAATTAAGAAATTTTAAAAATAAACATTTAATGAAACAAATAATACATACAAAAATTAATTATTCGCCTCATTTCCAGTAAAACGGATCTCTGCTTCTCTACACTCACCATACGAAACACAGCGGCGTCAAGCTGCTATTTGAACCTGGTATTCTGTCACAACGTGGTCCATCCCCCGGTCAAACCGACCCATTCGTGCTACAACTATACTACTAATTTAGCAGCAGCTTGGCTCTCCCACGTGTAAAACTACACTCCTGGCACTCCTAGCATTGCTTGCCTTCGTTTCGTGAAGTTTCATAACAATCGGTTTAGCCAGTCCAAAAGTTAGCCCGGGCAGGTGGACAGACAGACAGACAGACATAATAATTTAAAAAATGGTTGTTCATGTCTTATTAGAATGCACACAACCCACTCGGTTAACCATTAAGCACTAGGCAGTCCTTTCGACGTTACAAACAGACACCTTAATTTTGTTCATATGTACAAACATTATATAATAAATTCTTTATTCAAAAGCATTATAAGTAGCAGTAGCAGATAATTAATTATCTTGGAGGCAGCTTGTGAAAAATGAACATAATAAAATATAAGGCGAAGTACCTTGTTCATTTCCCTATAATATCAAGAAACAAAGGGTAAACGAAACGAAATATTCCATTTCCTCTTGACAATGGTCTATAGACCATCCAGCGACGTCGTGAGATGTGTATTTAATCCAAAGAGCCGAGCGTGATAATACTACGAGCCTTAATATGACAGCTCGTCAGAGACGACACTCATAAATGTACCAGATTTTTTCCCCAGAGTTAAATATCATCTAAAAAACGTGACATTATTCATAAATGCAAAAACTGCGGCTTAACAGACGCCTCTATTCCCGGGATCCCTCGGGATTGAACATGCTCGCATATGGACGACGCAAGTGAAGCGTCTCGAATCATTTGACGCGGTATTATTGATGTACATAGTCACATGATCTCAAACGGAAACATTTTAGATGATTGGCAGTCGACGCGTAAGGGATCTAACTGAAATTCCAGACTTATCACTGCAGTTATTTATTTTATCTCCTTCTTACAGCTAATCGAAACATTAACGCAATACTTTTAAATCGATCGATCATTAATAGTTGATATTACAGCCCGCTTTTTTTTGTCTTATGCGCCATTCGCATTTTCCCCCTTTTTACATTTTTATATCTCGCTGGCGTCACAAGTTTTTTTTTTAAATCTTTATAATAAGAGCTTAATTAAAACGCCACTATGTCGCTCTATTTGTCATCAAGAACTAAATAACATTCAATTTAACAAGACCCAAAATGAATACAAAACAATCTAGTAGACAGACCTGAGGAGAATATTAAGCTATACAATATAACCAATAATTTTGTTTCATCGAAATTAGGATTGGATAAAATAACGTTACAACTTTTTAAAAATATTTTTACACTTACTCGTAGCTATTCAAATGGCAGCATTGCGGCACACTGCATGAGGACATGCATTTAGTTCTCGGGAACACCGCATAGTGGCGTCTCAAGTTGTTAATTGATTCGGCACTATGTGGTATTAAAAATTATATTAACTAATCTCACAGTAAAACATAATTAAAGTTGATCAATATTGAAGTTATAATTGAATGTAATTATTATGCAATTAAAAACATAACTTGTAAAAAAACAAGTCTCGCAACTCAGTTCTTCTACCATAAAAAATTGTGAGATCCATGTAATACCGAGTCGGTTAATTTATTCAGTCCCTACTTAAGGGTCATTCTTTTTTAAGTTATTACGTAATTAGCTAACTTATTAACATTTTATAGTGACCATATCAATGTTAAAAATCTTGTATGTTTTAAATATATAGATTGACTTGGCCATCGCATGAAATGCACACACAACGTATCTCACAAGTAATTTATATTATTTATAGTGCGATTCAGTACGAAGTTATAGGGGGTTGAAAATGGCCTGAATTGCTTCGAGAAAAGTATAGTACGGCCGTGCCGCTTTTTTGCTCGACTTGGTGGGGGTACTGCCATGCCTCCAAATTATTTATGTTTATTTCTTTTTTATAGAGGTGACAAAAGGTTTTTTGCGTGGTAGAGCCACGCTGCATCTATATTATAGATGTAGCCCGAATGGCTCGGCTCGACCGGGGCAGGACCAGGCTCTCACAGAATACCAGCGTGAAATAGCGGTGTAATGCTGTTGTATTTTGTATGGTGAGTGTAGAGAACCGGATACCCTTTTTACTGGAATCGAGGCATTCTATCTTGGTCCTCGGGGATAACAGCACATTTCGATTATTAATTGAGAATAAATGTGGATGTCTATGGGCCACAGCATCCACCTACCATCAGGTGGACTGTGTGTTCGTTTGTCACCCAATACTATAAAAAAACAAGCACACAGTCCACCTGATGATTAAGAATCCGAAAGACGGCTCCGTGGCGCAGTGACTTAGCAATGAGTTACAGCGCTAAGGGCCGCGGGTTCGAATCCCGCACGGAACAAGATTTGTATGGCCTACAGGTAATTGTTCCGCGTCTGGATGTTTGTCCTTGTAAAATTTATGTTTGTAAACTGCCCCCCACGATACAGGAGAAAATCCTAGTGTGGAAGTATCGTTAAAAAAATAAAATTAAAAAAATAAAAATAAAATAAAAACGCCGATTCATAGTTATCACTAAGAACGAAGATGGAGTGCCTCGTTTCGTTCGAAACACAGCAGCATTTAAGCTGCTATTTGGTATACTATGAAAGCGTGCTTCTTCTTCGGTCGAACCAAACCATTCGTACTACAACTATATTGAACTATACTATAGCTGCAGCGTGGCTTCAACTACCTAAGACGTGGTACTACGCTACTTCTGTCACAAAAATATCTATACAAAATATATTTATTTCTTTACCATTTCGTCTTCAAATGAGGTATTTGTATACTCGTTCGCGAACATATAGGTGCATAGATTTTATGGAGACAGGGGTGACAAACAAGGTTACAGTTTATTTGATGGTAAGCTCATACCCATTTAAATCTATCATGAATAAAGAATACATATCATTTAGATTCGTTGACTGCGTGGTTATCAAGTTACCGTAGAACACTAACATAAGTTTTTTACAGCAAATGCTAAAGTCTTTGGAAGCCTATTTACGTTATTGTATTTAATGGATATTTTATCTCTTGTTTGTGTATCTAATGTCAATGTTTCAGGAACGCAAGCCTAGCCCACCGAAGCCTTGAACTTGTTTTGCCAATTTATCTCTTATATATACACAACATAAGACGAATAGTGGCGTAGTAACGCAACATCTTATCAAGGCAGGACTACTAGTGCAATTTATTTTCAATAACGCCTCGAAGGTATTTGAAGGAAAAATTTACTGAAAATCTCTTTTATTTGAGACCGTTCTCAAAACGTTGATATAATGCTTGCTCGAAAATTGCATCAAAGATGGAGTTATTGTAGGTGGCTCGGATAGGAAGTTGCTCCAAGAGGCAAATAGGGATATTATATGTATACAGATAAATTAAATTGCAGTGTCTGTTTGTAGTGTCAAAATAAAAGCTTTTTTCTAAATATATATGAAAGGCCTTAAGGATAGGATATTTATTACAAAAAAAAATATAAAGTCTGTCTGTCTGTTTGTTCTCGTTCATCTCCGAAATGGCTGAACTGATTTGGACGGGACTTTCACTGTCAGATAGCTGATGTTATAAGGAGTAATTTAAAAGTATTAGAGTCCCACGCAAAACCCATGAAATTGTAAACAAAATCTGATTTAAAATCTGATCTGATTGAAAAAATTATCCTTTGCGAAGGAAGTCGCGGGCACAGCTAGCCTATAATAATAATATTGTTAAGTATTTGGTCAGATTTAAGGATTGAAGAAATCTACTACTGAACATAGGCCGATGTGGGATAGTGAAGATTCTTATACCACCAATGAACGGTAAAGGAAAAATTTATTTAATTGTAAAATGTTGTTTCGAAGGAATCCTCACTGGGTTTCTTGGTATCTAAGACGGAAGTTTTTCCGAACTATTGGCAGGGGTAAAAAATTACTTTCAATGATTGTTTTTTCATTATTACAGTCTATCAGAAGTCCACACCACAGGCCTCCCCCAAAGATCGCCTCATAGGGGGGATATTTGCCAAAGACGACTGCACATTTACATTTTATTCTGCATATCAGGAAAATGTTCTGCTTATCTCCTGGTCCAGCTTACCTCTGTCACCTCTTACGACACCCAAGGTACAAGGATAATATGTGATAGTGGATATCCTTCCATCGCCACTATACGGTTAATTTTATTATTAATGAATTTATTTTCCTATTTAATTTTCCTTTCAGGCGCTTTTTTAGAACTTTGAAGTACGTCTCTTTCGATTGGCTCCAAAACACACACGGCACAATGCAGTGTCACTCCTGAGGATCAAGATGAATGAGATGAGATGAAGTGCACATATTATACTGAGAAATACCTACATTTATTGCAATCACAGAAAACTAGTTAATGCTTAAAAAAAAAACAATTTTTAACCGCATAGTTAATGCCCCTATAAATGTATAAAATAAATGAAACACAACTTCTAACAGCTCGTCATAAAGCTTTTCCAACGGTTTAGAAGTATGTATTCGAATGTTTTCAATCGATTATTGCCATAAAAATAGCCGCGGGTCTTGTAGAATATAATAAACCCGACTACTAGCGTACACAAAGATGGCGACGAAATTCAATTCGATTTAAGCACGAAACATTTTATAATTATTAATTTTCAGTCGCGTTGCTTGCAAGACGGTCTTTTTCTTGGTATTTTTCTAATAAAGTTTTTAATAAACCTGTTATAAATTTTGTATTAGAGTCAACATGTGCTCTGGGTGTGCTAGGTTACTACTACTGCATCGAATATTAATTCCGTTTTTTGGACACTTACTTATAATTATTTTACTTACTTGCCCCCTTCACCTTTCTTTTATCATATTTATTCAAGTAATTATGGACGTAAATAATTGTCGGAGTGGACATTATTTTGCTTCAAGTTAATGCGTTCACAAATACCTCTTTATTAATGCCTCTTCGTGAACTCACGAACTTGTCACATAACGAACAAAAGTTATCACAAATCCAAATGGACATTAAAGCACTCTATGAAAGTTCAGACACGTAGAAAGAATAAATAAGGATAGCGTGACCAACCCAATTTATGCCACAGAATTGTGTGGTGGAATCATTAAGGGACGCTCTAGATGGAATTTTGTCGGCCAAACTGGTGATATATTGAAGACGGGTCAAATTAAAAGTACCCTTAACCAACGAGCGTGCGTGTGAACATAATAAATATATGGATATGAAAAGCGCGCTGTGACGAGCGAGACGAGGTGTGCCAGGATCGTGAACTATATAAGTTCATAGTCTGTGCTTACCTATCTTCGGGTCAGGTCTGACAGTTTATGCATGTATTATGTTAATGTACGTATTAAAGCACTCCATTTCTTGTAAAAAAGGATATCACGTGGTAAAGATAAATTAAATTGTAAGCGTTTTTAATTGCGATTTTTCATTCAATATTCTTGTGCTTTGTTTTATTGCATCTGTTCGGTCGAATTTAATAATTAATTTTAAACTGATTTGTTGTATATTGAGAAAATCACTTGTTTAATTATCTTAAGTGTTCATTTCTTATGTTTACGCAAATACTACATATAAACAAAAGTTATTAGTACGGGTTTACATAACTGCGTTATTTTTTCAAACTGAAGTGACAGGACCTTACAGTCCACCTGGTGGTAAGTGGCTGCTGTAGCCCATGGACACGTGCTACCCACTTTACACAGTGAGAGCTACAGATACCTTGTCAGAACTAGGACTAAGATGGAATGCCTCACAGCCTGTAAGTAGTGACTAAGTAGAGAGAAGTCCTTACCAATAAAATGGGTAATCGGTTCCCTGCACTCACCATATCCTGTGGGAGCGTGGTATCCGGTCGAACCGCCATGGTCGTGCAGCAACCATTATATAGTTGCAGCGTGGCTCCACCACTCTAAATTAAAGCTAGTCTGGAAGTCCATCTGGGATAGTTACCACCCTTTTACGTATTTCTACTCCCAAACAGTAGCACTGCACTGCTGTACTCCGGTCTGAAGGGTATTAAGAGTATCAAGAGAAGGACATAAAATTCACAGAACTTTATGTTCTTCTGGTCCTTAGAGGTGGCAACACATCTGTAGCCTTTTTGTGTGAAGTTAGTTGCATGTTGCATACATTTGCTATCAGATATACTGTAAGTTCATTATTTTTAATTTGATATATAAAATAAAAACATATACCAGACAAACACTGTTATTTTCGTAGCCAATTCTTAAATGTGGTAAAACCAATAGTGTTGCTTGATACATAAATACAATAAGTAAAATTCTATTTTGTGGATGACACCACGTTTATTAGATTTTTCGCTCCATCGAGTGCTCATCTCACTGTAAATAAGCTTTCAGTAGTGCGAAAACTTGATTGTCTCAGAAATATGAAGTACGTAGGGAGTAACTGATACTCTGGTATGCAAAGATATGGCTTGATACGTTTTCGAAACGTTCTTATCAGAGTGAAAGGCAGATTAATTTATATATATATATTTCATACTTGCGATTGTTGTTACATAGTGAAACTTCATCTTTTTTTGTAATTTGGATTGACAAATGAGGACATGGTGAAACGACTGTTTCACGTATATAATATTAAGACCATTTTTGCCATAAGTTATCATCAGAATATAAGTCAATTTTCGGGACGCTATAAAGAAAGAAGAAATTACCTTTTATCTTCACATCCTATCAAAATTTTCATACATGGTAAAGCCATACTGCAGCTATATTAGTAATATGAAGTTGTAGCACGAATGTGTCGACTCGACCGGGGTAGGACCACGCTCTCACAGAATACCAGCGTAAAAAGATCCTTAATGCTGCTGTGTTTTATATGGTGAGTGTAGAGAACTGAAGACCCTTTTTACTGGAAACGAGGCATTCCATCTTAGTCCTCAAGGGTGACAAAGCATCTGCATTTTAAATTCTTAATTGAGAATAAATGTAGATGTGTCTATGGGCCGCACCATCCACTTACCATCTGGTGGATTGCATGCTCGTTTGACATCCTAATTCTAAAAAAAATTCACAGCTCAATCTGTCAGTAATCATAACTCGGAAACATTTGAAATTCTCTGGCGACAATCTCTACTCTGTGCCATTGTTTACCTACAGACAATTTAGTAATTGAAATTTGGCAGCGTAGATAGAGAAACCTATAGACAAATTGTCGCCTTCTTTCGAATTCGCACACAAAAAAGATAGATTTATTCATATGTATTGCATAGAAATGAGACAGAGCGGTGTGATTGTTTGTCCCTTTCTCCGTGCCGGTTTTTTTTGTTTAGCAAACTACAATTTGCTAAACAACTTTGACAGTTCGTGGCGATCTAATGAGTTTACAAGTTGGTTTAAGTGAGAAAAAAAGTGTTTTGTGAGCTTAAGATAGGTGAATCTTGTTCAGTTCAGTTGTAAGAACAATTAAATTTTTTATCTAAATATGTTTAAAAGTCATAAAGATTATTGTAGAACCTAAAACTACGTTATCGTCCCTTCTCATTCGAGGTCACGCTAATCATTAGTCTATAGGTTTCTCTGTCTACGTTTGGCAGTATGAATATAGACACAACACGTAGACAGAGATTGCTATTCTCTGTCTACGACACAACAAGACAAACAACAGACTATTATGTGTTTGATATTGGCAGATGAATGTAAACAATGAATATGTGATTTTATTTTATTTAGTTTATAATAGTTTATAAATTTTAGCTTCTGCACTATTATATATATATATATATATATATATATATATATATATATATATATATATATATATATTTAATTATACTACGTACACCTATAATCTTTAAATATGCCAAATTTCACACTCCTTCGTACGCGCAACATGTTTAAAAAGGGTTTACAAAGTTTTCACTTCTCGTATTTATTATATAGAAATATAAATATAAATTTTTTATTCAATATAGATTATAAATATAGGTTCAGAAAATACCTTTGTCCTGAGAAGAACCAGCAAGAAGCAGGACTTTTTTTTGAAAAATAGAACAGTTTACAATCACGAAAATTACGCAATAATTAAAAACACAAAACAAATAAGAAATAGCATGGTAGTTAGTAAGATATATGGATTCTATCCTATAAGCCTTTTCGCTCTCAAGGTCCGATGAAAAGTCGACAACCTAACGTATGCTCGACTGCACACAGCAAGCGTCGACGAAGTCGAGCGAAAGGGCCGTCGTCCATGTAACCTACTTACTGAAAGTGGGGCAGGCAGAGCCGCGTGCAATATTAATAAGTTTCGCCGCTGCACTCTTGTAAAGTGGTGCCGTCGAGCTCATGTTTGCGTTACAACGCTAATCCTTAAATACGACCACGCAGAATCTTTTTATTAAAAATGTTAAAATTAATTAGCTGAGAAGGCGCCAAAAATGGTGTGAGTTATCTAGGGTACGTGAGGGTAATGTGGTTATGTAGTTAATATAGTCACTTTCTTATAACTCAACAACTACAGCTTTGTTTGCATAGATGGCTTTGTAATGCGATAGCTCTTCATCTGTCAATCAAATAGTATAAGGTCAAAAGGGCGCTGCTGTAAAGACGACATTTTGACACTTTTATATGCGGTTTGTTTAAAGTTTGATTTTTCGAAATGTTCCTAATTATTGCCAAAGCTTGTTTGTTATTTATTTTTTAAATATATTAGTTAAAGTAAACGACTTTGTGTTTTTGTCTCTGACCTCCCCGTAGTTTTTGTTTTATGGGTCGACAAAGCTTAAGGCGACAAATCACCTTCACGTACCTTAGTCTAATAAGGACCCTCAGTGTTTGCGAAGTTAGTGGTTACTACGCTATCAATTCCACCAATGTTTCCATCCCCAACAATACTGAACTAGGAAATTAAATGTTCACTACCCTTTAATATGGTGAGCAATTGTTGCTAATAGGGGTTGCGTGCTTGGGGATTATTTTTTTCATTCTGTAAAAATCAGTATCATCATAACCGTCTATCACAAGTCGACTGCTAAAGGTAGGCCTTGGAATGCCACAAAGCACGGTTCTGAGCGCCGTGCATCCATTTAGTTCCTACATCTCTTACCAGATCGTCATTCCATCTAGTTTTATATAACGTATCCTTAATATAATATGAAAAATAATCTTAAAAATTGAGAAAAAGAGAATACCTGAGAAGTTCCTTTCACAGCTTCTTCAACAGAGAAGAAACAATAGTAGATTTAAAAAAAACTTTGACAAACGAAAATCTTACTTCTTACGTCGAGCAGATAAATATACTTTATTTTAAATCATTATACACCATCATCGATAATATGATACGTGTTTCGGCCTCTAAACGGGGTATTCTCAGGAAAAATAGACTTGCAACAGTTAACTGCTTAGTGACGACTTGAGAGGTGCTCTGCAAACAAGGTGAAGCACAACATTTTATTTCTCCGTTCGATCTTAGCTATCGTTAACATCTTTGGTATATAACTGTAGTAGCGGCGGTGTGAGAATATCATAACATTATTGTGTGCCGTAAGAGCTGACAAAGGAAAACAAACCAAGAGACGGGCAGCAACGTCTTAATGACGCTTAAATAATGTTTCTTGGTGGACCTCCTTTTTAAATTCAAATGTTGTTAAATTCAAAATATTTATTGTGAGTTAATTATTAGTAGGTTGATCAATAAGTTTTCGTAAGAGGACACTTATCAATGAGTTATAGAACTACATTCTATATTTTTTTCCAATCTTTAATTTGTTACCAGCCAAGTCCAAAAAAACTAAATTAACAAATATGTTCAATTATTTTTCAAACTACATTTGCCTGGAATTTGTTTCGTATGCAAAACGGAGAAACTCGAACTTAGTGCGGTTATTAAATATTTCTGCCTGAAATTGCATTACAGTCATGGTGCCCAGTTCAAATGAGACTAGCTATCTGCGCAGGATAGGATTGTGGTGCCCAAGTGTATGCTCAAGCACACGTTCACTCTCTAATTCCTCTCTCATAGTCCGATGAGATGATAATTCGACACGTCCAGAGAGATATCAGGCGCACGACCAACGGCTTTACATGCTTTTCCACTCACGGGGACGAAAGAAACACCGCAAACTTCTTGACTCCGTGCTACTACTTAAAAAAAAACAATATTTTATTTTTCGCGTACCCGAGATTTGAACCCATGACCTCATGATCAGCAATTGCGCTCACTACCACTAGACCAACGAGGTAGACTTTGATTTGTTATTATGTAACGTGTCTTACAAATTAACCACTCGCCTGCAAGGCACTCCTGCGTGCACTGCTGTGTGCCAGTCGGAAATATAAAGAGGTAGTATAATCACAGACTGTGAGTCATTTCAAATGAACCCACAGAGGTGACGTAGGATCTGTATTCAATCAGGTCTGGAAAGAGTTATAAGTTCTTTTATCGTTTCAGTTTTACTAAATTAAAGGGTTTCAATGGCATTTAAACAATTATTCCGGATCTGGATATTTGTTCATTAGCATAATGTTCATTAGCATTTGTTCATTAGCATCTCAAGAAGTCAAATAAGGGACGGGACTTCTTTTTCTTCTTCACTTAAATGAAACACTCTTATAGTGTTACTTACTATAGTTCCCTTAGAAAAAAAGAAAATTTTTTGTAAAGAAAATAAAAGAACATAAACTTACTTTATATACTAACGTTCACACGAGACCTTCTATCCTTCTCACTGTCCACCTGCTAAATCAAATACAGACCGCGCAGGCTCAATTTTGATTAGCAAGTGGGTAGCGGTGAGGTAACGGATGCGTCGCTACATATTTAATGATCTCGCCTCGCATCGGGTTCCATTAAACTTTGCGAGATTGACTACATGTGGTCCAGAGTAGAACTACGGGTGAATCATACCTTTATGTCCGATCACTATATTTTAAGATACGTCGATATCCGTTACGATCCGTTTTAATATGTACGAAGGTGATGTAAACAATTAAAACTAAACGTTCGATAACTTTGAACTAGTTTTATATAAAATTAAATTGACAAACAAACAAAAAGTGCACCTGATGGTAAGTAGCTACTGCTGGCCATGACCACCTACAACTAAAACAATTTAGATTATCGATGCGTTGTCACCTCTGAGAACAAAGATAGAATTTTTTTTACGTGGTAGAGCCACGCATCAACTAAGTATATTACAGTTGTAGCACGAATAGGTCGGCTCGACCGGGGAAGGACCACGCCCTCACAGAATACCAGCGTAAAATAGCAGCGTAATGATGCTGTGTTTCGTGTGTAGAGAGCCAGAGACCCTTTTCACTAGAAACGAGGCATCTAGTCCTCACGGGTGATAACGCATTTGCATTTTGATTGGTGAGGTGGACTGTGTGCTCGTTTGTCACCCTATTCTATAAAAAAGAATGCCTTAAGATCTTGAACCAATTTTTTTCGGTTTTATAAGTCAACAACTCTACTATAGCACAGTGCTGAATCGGAGACTATAACTCCTGTACTCGTATTTGTGCGGTGTTTTTTTAAATTTTTTATTAATAAAAAATTAAAAAAGACAAGGGTTAATCCCAGACGAAAAAGAGGTGTGTCTGTCTGTGGCATCGTAGCTACTACACACTACTATAACACAGTGCTGAATCGGAGATTATAACTCCTGTAGAAAGATTTTTTACTTCAACAATGCACAAAGTGCAAATAACAATAAGAGCGTGTCCGTATTTTCTTTTTTTCGGATTGTCCGGAAACACTACTTTTAGAATTCCTGCACGCACTAACACACGCTAACACATAGTTATGCCCACACACTCTCCTACTTGTCCTTCACACGAATGATCTTTTCCATACAGACGATTCCATTAATTGGTTAAAGTCTGTCAAAGTCCCCATAGATTGCCACATAGTCGTGATATTTGCCGCAGATGTCAAACTTGTCAGGCAGCTTTTAAAGGTGGAAACATAATAATTACGTGTCGTGGCGCGCCAGAAGCATATCGGTTTCACACATTTAATATGGTTAGGGACATATTTGCATGTCGTGTCGCGTCAAAACACGTTCTGTCTTCTATCACTTCTGTCGTGGCGCCGACTGCTCGCCACCGATTGCGCAAGAGCGGTGGTGGGGGTTATGACGCGACACGAAACAATAGGCAAATGTGTTTCTATACCGGCGCGTGGCTCGTGGCGCGAACATCTAGCGGACACTTTTTAATAATTATGTTTGCAGCAAAATTACTGACGATCTTATCGAACTTGTACGTCAACGAAAAGTTATATATGACTCAAAGTGTAAAGAGTACAAGGATCAATTGATCAGAAATGCTGCTTGGGAAAAAATTGCTGAAATTTTGAAAGAACCATGTACGAAAATAAAATAGTATTTCACCCAATATCTTCTTTTCTTTTTTTGCGCTCAAAATCACTATCCGAATCGGAAGAAAACATTATGTACTCGTATGTTTGAACGCCGCAAAGGTTCGTTAAGTACTGTTCAAAAATAACGCCAGAGCACGCCACGACACGACACGTTGGTGTGCGCACTCACCGTCACGACAGACACGCCACGACACGTAAATATGTTTCCGCCTTAATTTTTTGTTGTTTTTGCAAAGTCACTACTGCCAATCTCCTGGCTTGTTTTCCTCTGTCGTCTCTCGCATCGTACCGTGGTACGACAGTGGGTTAGTGGACCGCCACTACACCGTTTGTAATAGTATTGTATACTACAATTGCAATTTTAAGTGTTGATTTGCCACGTGCTCTACAGTGAAGGAAAACATCGTGTAGATAGACATGCAGCCTGAGAAACAAAAAAATAATTCAAAGACAAGTGAAATTCGCCAACAGTCATTGAAGCAGCGTGGCGGTCACTTCCTTGCCCTTAAAAAAAAACCCTCTCAGAAGTTAGAGGCCTGTGCCAAGCTGTGGGATACATAGACGCCGTAACTTTTATAAACTACAAATCAGTAAACAGCAAAATAATACTCGCATCGGAACAAAGAACGGTTACTAAACAGTCCGTCTGTTCGTCACGCCCCGGTAATCTATTAACTGACAAAAACGGTCCACTACCCTCATTGCTAAATCGCATCAAATATTTATGAGGCACCCTCAGACCGCGGCGGTGGTTTAAAGCTCAAGATATAAGATTTATTAAAATAAAATAAATTATAATTTAATAAATAAAATGAAGCATAATTTAATAAATAAAATAAATTATAATTTATACGAAGCAGATTCGCGTTTCAGCTATATTGTGGTTGTAGCACGAATGTGTTGGCTCGAACGGGGAAGGAGGCTCTCACAGAAATCAAGCGTAAAATAACAGCTCAACACTAATGTGTTTCTTATGGTGGACCCTTTTATTGGAAATGAGGCATTCCATCATAGTCTTTTGGGATGACTTCGCTTCTGCATTTTGATTATTAATCGAGGATATATGTAGATGGCTATGTGCCACAGTATTGACTTACCATCAGGTGGACTGTGTGCCCGTTTATCTCTATTACTCTACAAAAATATCATAATTTATTTCTTAAATCAGCTTCGAACACTATATAACTATAGGAGAGTAACTTTTAGTAATCCTAGTTTAGCATCTCCTCAGTTTCAAGGCACTCCCCTTGTTGACTCAGCCAGTATCGGAATCCTCGGCGTCGACATATCGAGTATGACGTGCAGTTTCGCGGCCACTTGGAAGAGAAGGCCAAATTGGCCTCACAAAAGCTTGGCGTGCTCAGCAGAAGGGAAAGTATTTCATGCCGGCACACTTCCTGCAACTTTATAAGGCGCAGGTTTGGCCGCTCATGGAATGTTGTTCCCATCTCGGGGCTGGGGCTCCCTAGTGCCAGCTCCTTCCACTTGACCGCATCCAGCGCATAGCGGCTCGAATCGTCGACAACCGAGTGCTTTTCGATCGGCTTCTTCACTGGCGCTACGAAGAGTTTTTGCATTTCTTTCGCATATACCACGGGGAGTGCTCTAAAGAATTGTTCGGATTAATCCCAGCTGCCAAATTTTGTGAACGCACTACGCGGAAAACGTCCTGATACACCGTGGCCAACGGTCCACACCATCTGGATGCTTGGCGGTCCACCACTGTACGTTTCACAAGTTTTCTTCCGCGTACGACCTCTCTGTAGAATAGTTTACCACCGGCGATTTTTCCGGACCGATACGACCTAGGGACCTTCAAGAAAAAAATTAAATAAAAATAAGTTAATTGTTAGTGGCAACTGCAGGCCTTTAAAGTCTGTAGTTATCTTTAAACAGATAGACCAGATGCGTATCAACCTTGAAAACTTAGATGGAATTCCTCACAGCTTATTATTTAATAATATGTTTCCTTCATTTTAATTGTATTTACTTTCCGCTCGTTTTATATCACTTGCGCCTAAACTAAGGCCAAGTGGTGCGGATGAAAGTTGGTCGGGACATCCCGTCAAATCACGCTACACAAGTGAATTTCGAGACTTCACTGAAAACTCTTCCCGTATTTACGTTATATAATTTATAACGCTCGTATTTTTCACCTCTTCTTCTACACTTTCTTTTATAATAAGTTGGTTGTCCGTTTCCGGAAATGGTTTTTATAGATATTAATAATTTATGACTTCATGACTCAGAGCTTCTTACTTACATACGCGGTAGAGTTATGCTGCAGATATATTACGGTTGTAGGTATAACACGAATAGTTCGCCTAGAATAGCCTGTGTGCTCATTTGTCACCTTATTCTATTAAAATGAGAGTTTTAATAGAATAAGGGTAATTTTACAAACTCCATATTCGACATTTTTAGGGTTTCGCTGCTCCAAATGGACTTCAAAAATCCTCGAAACAATATCTCAGTACTTGTGATATAATTAGAGCTAAAAATGTGATGGCCGATTTCGTTACCACGTTCATTTTGTTCTAGTTACTTACTACATATAGGTAAAAAATACATTTTTAGATTTATCATCGCAGATAATCTCTCTAAGAATCTATCTATTATCCCTTCTTCTGTCCAAAACGCCATATTCTGGCGTCTCAAATAGTATGCGC
Source organism: Parnassius smintheus behrii (assembly GCA_036936625.1). Lineage (NCBI taxonomy): Eukaryota > Metazoa > Arthropoda > Insecta > Lepidoptera > Papilionidae > Parnassius > Parnassius smintheus. Next base: position 1,699,554 of record JAUPFT010000023.1, read on the forward strand.
ATCTGTCAAACGCCATAATATGGCGTCGAGTGATAGCAAACTACTTGTTACATATATATGATATATATAACATATATATATATATATATATATATATATATATATATATATATATATATATATATATATATATATATATATATATATATATATATATATATCTGCATGATTGATTTTGTCTACTTTAACTAACTCAGGCTTTTCTCGACCTTGTCGTAAAAATAATTATTTGTGTGTGCATTATTTTTTTTATAATTAAATATGCTTTGGACGTACAAGTAAAACAAATAGTACTTGGAATAAAAAGACTTTAATTTATAATTATAACCACCTTTACAGAAAATTGGGGAAAAACACTTTTCTTACTTTCATTTTCAAATTAGTATCACTTTCGAAATAAACCTGTATTCAAGTTATACATAATCTGATAGCTTATTTAATAAAGTTTCCATTGATATATGATTTTAATATACCTTTTATACAAAATGTCTTGAAAATATTCATTTTAATGAACAGCAGGAAGTAGTCTGGAAGTACTTCGGGAAGTGCTCGACAGATGCGCCATATTGGCCAAAATGACCTATATAACCACGAGGGGCTATATAACCATTACGATCTTCTACACAAATAAAATGAGTAAATGAATGAGACAATCCACTGCCACGTAGGTGTCGTGGGAGGCGATAGAGAGAAAATAAAACGGGACACGGCAACATTATCTTTTTTGAACTATAAGTGACAAACAAACTTACAGTCCACGTGATGGTACGTGGTTACTGCAGGCCATGGACACCTGCGTCCCAATTTTAAACAAAGAAGTCTATACATGCGTTGTTATCTATGAGGACAAAATATATAACAGCCAGTAATTATACTGACTCTATAACTTTTCAGACCGGAATATACAGCAGTACAGGCGCTGGTATTTAGCAGCAGAAATAGTTAAGAGGATTGTACCTACTGACTGACTCCTATGCAAAATAGGAGACTTACCATCTCGTATCCTTCTAATAACAACTCAATTATACTTAAAACAGCAGCTAGTAAAATATTATTGTAAAAATCCGCTCCTCTAAGGCAATCTATGAAGGTTCAGCTGTGGACTTTTTTAATAATTTATGACTTGTAATGAATAAATGTATTAACACAAATAAAATAGGTATCTTATTATGTCTATATTTAATTGTTTTACCCAGTTCTCCAGCCGGGTCAGAGTTAACAAATTAAATGACGCAATTAAAAGAAAACCTAATTCGTTATATTTTTTTACAACTAAGCACAACATTGTAATATCATAAACTTGGCTACCAAAAAATATATTATCCCGTGAAAAATAACTTACCAAATCTCGGACTGCGTTCATACGGTTATACTAAAGCACCTATTACACCGATATGTAATACAAATATGTATTTTATCGAATTAAATTCTACAAAACTTTCTTACTCTTTTTTTGATAATTGTTGTGTAGAAAAATACTTTGTTTCTTTTTTTATCGTCCTTAAAACACTAAAAATATGTATCGCAATCTGACGCTGATCCTTGTCGCCAGTCTCAAGATTTTATTTATTTATTTGCTTTTTTAGGGAAACATACAGTACAATAAAAACACATTATAAAACATATAAAAGTAATCCTAAAAGCAATGAAGTTTCCACTGATATCTAATACATATTAAAGGCTTGCAAGCACAATATGTTTAAAGATTAAAAAAAAAATAACTAAATGGTATTTATTATTAAACATTAAGTACTAAGTACTTTACGCCTGGAATAGAAAGAATAGATTACCGCCATCTGTCAGGAAGCCATGAAATTCTTACGTTAGAATATCTTACGTTGCCACCACACGGCAAACTATAAAAGTTATTAAAGTAACTAAGAAATATGTAGGTGGGGCAACATGTCCGGATAGGTAAATCTAATAATAAGGTCCTACGGACCAAATTTCAGTCACGGCGGCCTGTGTCGACGAAGATTAACCATAAGCGCGGGACAACACGGCCCAGTGTAATTACAAGTGCTTCCCCTTTCCCTCACTCTCACAGTCCGATGGGACGCTTTTACGTGCTTTCCGAGGCACGAGGATGAAATTCCGCAATTTCTTGACTCCGATCTGCCACTATGAGTTTCTTCACAAAATATCTAAATTCTGATTTTGGTCCCACTCGGAATTTGAACCCGGAGCTACTTACCATCTTGTGTATTGTGTGCTCGTTTGTCACTCGGATTCTATAAAAAAAAATTACAAATGTGAAACGGGCGCCAAGTTCGATACAAACGACGATAGGGGTTGTCAGGACGGGTGCCAAGTTCCTTTGCAGTTTCTGAAATCTTTGATGTAGGAATTCACAATGTTCTTTACTAATTTTAAAATAAAATTTGTAACAATTTATGTAATACATATAAACAAATTTTAGAATAAAAAAGAACAATTAATTTTTTTAAAGTTTTACCAAATATCATTTCATCCATTACAGCCTATAAAGTCCTCCGCAGTGGCCACATAGGCCTGCCGTGTAGATTAGCTCATATAGAGGATTTGCCATAGTTGCGGCACTTGGCAGGCGGTTTGGCAACTACAGATTTTATTATTTTGTTTTCATGAAGACACTGCTGCCTATCTCCTGTTTCAATTTCCCTCCACACCCGACACCCACGGGACGATATGGGGTAGTGAATATTCTTTCACCGCCTCTATACGGCTAAATTTGACTATCAAAACTTTAAATAAAAACATAAAAATGTATCGGATATCAGAGAAGCTTTTTATTAGATGTTTTTCACCGTTACTTCCATAAAAAAAAGTTTGGTAAATATGTTACTGACCGGTGTGAATTCAGGTCTCTTATACAGACTCCGTATATCACGTGCAGATGTGCGTAACGCGTTCGGGCCGCGACCCAACGCGAGCCTGCGCCGCTTTGATAAAAAAATAACACCTTGTTTTAGTGGTTTGTCCCTGCTTTTTTTTCATAACTCCGTTGGAAATGCTTTGTACGGAATTCCGTTTCAGTAATGGATTTCTCCGTTTGTTATTTAGTAATATTTTATTCTTATTGCACCCAACTTTAAACAAGGTTACAAATGAGTTGTCACCACTGAAAACCAAGATGGAGTATCTTGCATCCTATTATAATAACTCTATACCCTGAATGAAACTATTTATACGAATTTTATCGCGTTTAATTTACTTATTTTAACTTACTTTTAATTCCCGACGTTTCAGGTTCTTTACAGCACTCATGGTCAATGGAGATCTGAGATGTTGGACGTTTATAGTCGTAAAATTGAACTCTAAAATACAATTCACAATAGAGTTAGAGGTAAATAATTCTTTAGCTTTTCTGGATGTTTTAGTCATCCGAAATCCTGATAACTTTGAATAAAGAAGGCTAGAAGAACATATGCGTTGTCACCCCTGAAGACCTATATGAAAATGTTCCGAAATTTGTAATTAAACTGGCTTTGATAAACCAGGACAGCAGTGGCTGCACTGATGTTATCGGTAGACATAGGTAAAAAATTGTATCAATCCACACTGACTGAATTAGGGCTCTATTTATTTTTTCATTACCTAGTAATATTTTGGCCATATTGTCTTTATCATCCTCTCCTTATGGCTGAGAACTGTGAACATCTAGTAATCCTCTAGCTCAGAAATTTATAGATTACTCTTTCGTTTGTAAATCAAAAATTTGTGTAATAAATTTAAAATTTTATTAAAAAAATAAATTTGTTTGTAAATCATAAACTGTTTTGTTTCAGGTAAGTTGGCGAACTTTAAAATTTTCCACTGTGAGTGTATGTATAAACAGTAAGTAGATATTACGTATTATATATTTCTTTATTTTATCGATATGTAAAGAAAATGTGTTTCATTTTTTATCTGTGTGTTTTATCTGTATCTGTGGAGTGTAGATAGGATCTTTGAAAAAACGACGGTGGAATTGGGTGGTATTCTGTTGAGTAATGATAAGCTATCTGTGGAAAATTACAATTTAAGTTGATTAAAACCAGATTTGTTACAAAGGGAATTGACATACTAAAGAATAAACTTTAATGTCGTTTGTTTACAGGTAGGAACTTTAGTTATTATTGTAACAGTGTAGTTTGGTAGCGGGACTTAGAATTAATGAAATAAAAACTTTGTTTACAGAGCAATACAACATTGTTTATTTTAGTCAATCCTAAAAACAAGATGCCTAACATCTTATAGATATATAACACTTTAGCTTGTTTATGTATATCTATATGTAGTATTCATAATTTCTACAAGCAAACATTTACACCCTCAAACTACTTACTACAAGCTTTCGGTAACCGTAACCGGTTGTCCGGGTAATGTATCCGAGCATGCAGCCGCGCGAGGACGGCGTTGATTGGTAGGTGCGGTCACGTGGCACGTCATCGCCCGGGGAGGTGGTTGATTACCGGCTTAAATTAGCCCAGGCGTTAACAAACCGGTTAAGTGACGACGGTTTTGCATAAATAATTAACTTTTCGTACTTAAATGAAATACCTTAAAATATTCAGTCTCTTTAATGGGAAAACTACAACAGTTTCATGTTTTTTTGTCGATTGTTTGTTTGATTTTGTTCAGGTTAACATTTAGAGCATCTCATCAATCATGACCGTACTGTTTTAAACGTTTAAAATCTACGAATATACTAGGGAATTGAGGTCATTATCAAAATTAGCTAATTACCTATAACATTAAAAAATTTATTTGTGTCTCGAAATGAAACATTAAAATACGTTTAATTACAAAAACCAATTAGAATGCTCTTATGACACAAAATATAACTTACAATTACATAGTCTGACGCCTTGATGTTGTGTTATACGTGGTAGAGCCATGCTGCAGTTATACTAGAAGTATAGTTGTAGCACGAATGGATCGGCTCGACCTGGGAGGGACCACGCTCTCACAGAATACCAGCGTGAAATAGTAGCTTAATGCTGCTGTATTTCGTATGGTGAGTGTAGAGAACCGGAGACCCTTTTTACTGGAAACGAGGCATTCCATCTTAGTTCTCACGGGTGACAACGCATCTGCATTTTAATTCGTAATTGAGGATTGATGTAGATGACCATGGGCCACAGAAACCACTTACCATCAGGTGGACTGTGTGCTCGGTTGTTACCCTATCCTAAAAAAAAAATAACTATTTTATTTATTTACTTATTGAATCTCTATTGAACCCTACAAACAGTATAGGATTTATAGTCTAACTTCATGCTAACTAAGAACTTCTTCTTTAACTAACTAACTTATTTGATACATAACACTACGAAAGCGGTTAAAAAGAACATTAAAAGGCATAGGTATATACAACTATCTCTGTCATATACATTTATAGTTTATTTATTGTTTTCATTTTCAAAATATTTGTTAAGAATAAAATGAACAGAGCGTTGTTATTTATTCGTCGTTATTATCTAGTCATAAGAGAAATGCCTACATATTCAACTACGTAAATGTCGTATCAGAATGAAATGTGCTTTCATGTTTAGGAGGGATTAATGTGTCAGATAGAAATTCACAAGAGAAATGTGTGAATACATCGATATTCGCTCTTTCGGAGCAATGAACCGCATTGGCACTGATATAGACGTCTTAGCATTTTATTGTGTACTAGAGACCCTCCCTAGCTTTGCCTGAGTGGGACCTATTAATTGATTTTTTGATTTTTTTTGATTTTTATTTGATTTAAAAAAAAAGAATATTAACAATGCTATAAACATTACTAATAGTCCCCTTAACCACTCGCGGTAAGCTTAAATTGCTTGTGTTACGAGTGGTTCACGCCAGTAGTCGAATGGTGGATTCGAACTCACGACCTTTTTGAGTTCGCGGTCCGCGCCTTTCCATTAGGCTACTGTCGCTTCAAATTAAATTATAAAATATAAAATAAAATATTAAATTAATGTAGCGTTTTCCTTTGATTTATATAATAAATATTTCTTTTTTTTTAATCTTCAAGTTTATCGTATAAAATATAGCTTATATCGATCCTGGCATTGCTCTCCACCTGTTAGTGTAGTTCCATTACTTTTTTTGAATCGTTATTCTTATTTTATTAGCAAGCAAATATCCCCGTTCAGCTCAATGTAAAACAGTTATTTCGATATGACAGAATGATACTTTAATTTTATTTATTACAAATTCAAGTACAAATACTTTAAGCCTTCTAGTAGCGGTAGCTTAGAGAACCCATTTTAAATCCCTTATATGAAATATCAAGAAAGAAAACATTTAATGGCCTCCAAACAACATACAGTAGATATTGGAACAACAACGTCGACTGACTGCCATAACATGTTAAAAGTTCACAGCTGGTCATTACTTAGCTCGTAGATATCTGCTTCTCCTTGAAGATCAGATCAGATCTCCAATTTGATTCTAGATCCTGATGATCACCGCGGTACCAGACGTTTTTAAACTTTGGCACTTCTGTCCTTTGTCTATCTGGATATTTTATGCTCGGCGTAAGCGAGATATATATACCACCACATTCGGGAATCATAAAATGTTTTAGTATAACCCATAGTTGGCTCTTACAACAGCCAAAGGAAAAAACGTGGTGACGGATTCTGCTAACACCGTGTCTTATGTAACAAGGAAAAAAATTAAATGTTTTAATTTCCGTATTCATTATTTTACGTATTTGTACGTTAAAAACGTAAACAATAATTATAAGAATGAATAACTTTTTGACAAACGAGCATACAGTCCACCTGGTGGTAAGTAGTTTCTGTGGCCCATAGACATCTAAGTACATCTACATCTATCCTCGATTACGAATCAAAATGCAGATGCGTTGTCACACGTGAGGACTAAGCTGGAATGCCTGGTTTCCTGTAAAAAGGGTCCCCAGTTCTCTACACTCACCATACGAAACACATCAGCATTAAGCTACTATTTTAAGCTGGTATTCTGTGAGAGCGTGGTCCTTCCCCGATCGAGTCGATCCATTCGCTACAACTATACTACTAACATAACTGCAGCATGGCTATATAACATATAAAATATATAAAAATAAAAAAATGAAAAAAGAAGAAAAAATGGAGTAGTAGTCGCGTTAAAAAGCGATGAGGAGGAGTACCAGCACCAGTAGTGCTAACGCGGTCTTGTGGTCTTAGGTACTTAAGAGAAAGGAGGTTTTAACGGCTAAAATCCCACACTACCGATCTTACAACAACTGGACAGGTGTCTTTTTGAAGATTTCCCCCCCCCCCCCTCTTTCTAAAAAATAAAAAAAATAATTGTAATAAATATATGTTCGCAAAAACAAAAGTGATATACACTTTGTAGGCATCAGCAACAAATAAAAGCTAGTTATACTGGTTATTCGTCTCCTCAAAGTTAGTACCAAGTCATTCAAAGGGCTATTAAAGCAAAGTCCCTAAGAATATACAAGGTCTCGCTATTACCAAGTTTAAATTGCTTACTAACAAAGACTTTATAAAAAGGGGTTATTATAATATAAATGAATACATGATTCATAATAACCCCCAGAGTGAGTTGGTCGCTTCCAAGCTGTTTCTTAAACGAGTTTTATGAATAATTGTACAATATATTTTTCGATATTATTTTGAAAATAGAAGTCCCGTCGGGATTTTTGCTCATTCTTTTCTAGACAGAGGGTTATTTCCGAGCTAGTGAAAAATATCTTAAATAAAAATTATTTGTGTGTACATATAATAACATATAAGTACGTAAACTACTTAAACGCTCGCACTACTTAAACGCATTTGGTACGATCTTGACACACCTACCTTTATAATGCATTACTTATTATTTATATTTTATTCTTTTTTATTCCAAGCTTTCGCATCAGTAATAAAGCAGGGTTGCACGCCTCGCAATAATGTGTCAAATAAAAAAAGCCTGCCTTTTGCTGGCGGAAATCAACGTTCTCATTTGCAGGCACACGCGCTCGCTATCAAACAGATTTAATTTAAGCTGAGGCCATTTTCAGAAACGAAGTGCGTGGTTGAGCTGTGAAAAGGCCACATTTCCACCCCTGACAATACGCGGGTTTATAGGTGTTTGAAGCTTAACACGTAACATGCTTAGCTGTCAAACATAACATATGTTAGAAATTTGTATATACAAAATAGAAAAAATAAGTAAAGAACAAATATATTTTTTATAGAATTATTGTGAAAATGTGTGTAATTATGGTGAAAAACGAGGACAAAGTCTACATGATGGTAAGTGGATGTTGTGGCTCATAGTAATCGACGTCTATCCTCGATTAGAAATCATAATGCAAATGCATTGTCACCTCCGAGAAAACTGAAACACTAAGACGGAATGCCTCGTTTCCAGTAAAAAAGGGCTTCGGTTCCATACTTACGAAACACAGAAATATTGAGCTGCTATTTTACGCTGGTGTTCTGTGGGAGTGTGGTTCTTCCGCGGTCAATCCGCTCATTCGTGCTACAGCCATAATATAGCTGCAAAATGGCTCTACCACGTGTAAAATAATTTTGAGCCTGTAGTTAAATACATTTTAATATTAAAAATAAATATAATTAAATCCCACCAGGTGTTAAGCGCTGAAGTCCTTTGATATTGACAGTAACGCGCTTCCAGGCGCCCGTGACTGCGGTGACGTGACTGTGATGACGTGCGAACAAAATTTTTGCTTTTCCTTAATGACGGTATACAATGCGAAGAGAAAAAAAAGAGATAATGATTAGGTAACTTTTTAAATATTCCGTCTTTGTTCAAAATGGTGGCAATAAATCATATTCAAATCTTGTTTGTCCTTTTTAAATTAAGTTTAGACAAATTGTATGTCTGAAACTTACGGTAAGGAATACTTGACACGGTGTAGTGGTGGTGTGAGAGGGTCCACTACCACCTATCATCCTGTGGGTGTCGTAAAAGACGACGGAGGGAAACTGAAACATCTGATGGACAGCGACATCTTCCTCGTTACAACTCAAAATAATGCGAGTGGTAAAATTAAAAAAATCATACAACTGACTTCAATATAAAAAGACATCATCAATGTATTTGATGTCAATAAAATATACATTATTTAAAGGTTAACCCAAAAACTACTGATCAGATCTTGATCAAATTTATATAGAACTACATGAGAAGCACCAGCTTTCAAATAAAAAAGAGACATCAAAATCGGTTCAGAAAAACGATCTGAGGTACTTACTTACTTACTTATCGTCACGCACAATCCCTAACGGGGTAGCCAGAGAGAACAGATCGCCAAGTGTCACGATCCTTACATACCTCTTTCGCTTCTTTCAGGTTCATTAACTTCTTCATACATGCACGTCTAGGTATCCGAGTACTCTTGACCCTCCCCTCTTCGAGCAATTTGCTCACATGGTCTTCGAAAGTTAGTCTCGGTCTACCTCGACACCTTTTAATATTTACTTTCGCTCTATATATTTTCTTCACCATTCGGTCTTCACTCATTCGTTCAACGTGCCCAAACCATCGGAGTAACCAGTGGAGAGGTAACAACAGATAAAAAAATACAGTCGAATTGAGAACCTTCTCCTTCTTTTGAAGTCAGTTAAAAATACCTGCACAACGACTACACAACCCTTTCACAACACTTTCTGTCAACACGTTAGACAAATACGTCTTTTTTAAGAAAACTATCGTACGTATCGTAATCTACTTTAGTAGCGACCACTTTGCTGAACCGTGAGAACATCTTGCATGTGACTCGTGAATTTTCGACAAAATAAAATACAACAGACGCGCAACATGGTTCCCTGTACAATAAAATAGTGCGGAAATAGTAGCAAAATGTGTAATTTCAAAAAAAAAATGACATCATCACAATTTTCATAGATAAGTGAATTTTAATTTCCAAATTCATTAAATAAAACTAAATCAGAGCTCAACCTATATTTGTCACAAGCAACTCGCGTTGGTTTATTCGGACATCTTCGGATATTTTTGGACTATGTATCCCTTTCTTTTCAATGCATTTTATTGTTGCTATACTTTTCTTTCATTACCGGCACGTATAACTAGTGTTGTACCAGTTAAACTATAATATTGGTACAAGTGAATATTATGCATGTTATCGTGAATGTTTTACGTACTTATACTATAAGCCATGTCAAGACAAGTAGGAAACGGAAGTGAACTTGACTGTTTAAATAACTGTTGCTATTTTTTTATTATTTCAATATTGTAAAGAAAGCTTGTTTTAATAAAAAATATTCTTTAAAACAAAAAATTATAGGTATTTTACTAAATACGATACCTAGTTAAATAAAACTACTTTTGTGTTTTTTATTTTGTACTAATTTATAGTAGAATATAATTCTGGTGCTGATTAAGTAGTCTTGGTACCAATTTTACTAGTTAAAGTTCCCATCACTATTTGTCTATTAGCAAGTGTCGCAACCTTGATTTTAACCAATTAGCGTGCATTTCAACCCGCCTCCCCCATACCGCTTACCTCAGACTTTTGACAGACTGGTTTGGATGCAGAAGTACATACATTAGGCGTCTATTCGGGCTGTGTAGTCGTTGTACCTGCAGTTGCCAATCCGCCGCCAGCGTGGCGCCCACTAACTATGACAATAAAGCTTATAATGTTTATGACGGAGGCCTATGTTCAGCAGTAGACCTTGACAGACTGTAAAGAACAAATGGATGACATTTTAAAAGCCATAAAGCTTCAAATCATCGATGTAGTGCCAATACCTTTTAAGTGCAACTCCTAACGCTAATTATTGACTAGAAGGAAAGAAAGTTTGTTGGCAAATCCTTATATTATCGGGATATCATACTAATTGTTAATACATTTTTTTATAGTTTTAGTTTCATAACTTGCTAAGACGTATAGTTTAATTTGAGTGTTCACACATATTCATTTAAACATGGTTGCCGAAAGTAGCTGCGCTTAATTTCCTATCGAGTATCTTATCTGAAGCTTATATTTTCCGGAATAACTACCATTTGCATAATATAAAGCTAACGCGCGTTTTTGCTGTACATTCCACGCGCTTTCGGATAAATATAATAATATGGAGACTGGGAGGAGGCGTCTCAAAAGCAACGTTGCACATTTACATAACAGTTAGACGCAACACACCCTGTATATTAACATTTAGGTCGCCATTTTGCCATCGTTTCAGTGATAGTAAAAACAAGTGCACAGTTGCACAAATACGCTTTCTGAATGGAATGTGAATTCACTATCTACAAGTTTTTATATGTGGTAGAGTCACGCTGCAACTATATTATGCTTACAGCACAAATGAGTCGGCTCAACCGAGGAAGTACCATGCTTTCACAAAATACTAGCGTGAAATAGCCTAATGCTGCTGTGTTTCGTGTGGTGAGTGAAGAGAATCAGAGACCATTTTACTGATAACATGTCATTCCATCTTACTCTTCAGTATTGATAACGCATCTGAATTTTGATTCTTAATTGAGGATCTAGATATATGTTCCACAGCATCCACTTCCTTCATTCGAAAGGTCAAAATTTCCTTCATTCGAAAGGTTAAATGAGATTAAACAAGTAGGTATTTTTGAATTAAAATCTGCAATTAATTAACGTAAATAACCACACACAAAAAGTTATTACTTCCTCATTATTCCGCCTCAGAGCTTGGACTTCTACAAAGGAGGCGTATAAAATTCTCTAAGGGACCCATTACAATGTACATATTACTCGTATTTCCTTCGAAGTTAGGCTCCGTTTATAGTGGGGTTGTAAAAAATTGTACTCTATTAACAGACAGACTATGAAAGTAAGGGAATAAATAGCGCCAGCTGTGTTTACGCAAACACTCGTGAACTTTAATCTTGTCCTGTGCAGATAACTAGTCTCTGTTGAGACATACCGCTGTGATCGATATTCGATCTGGACATTACTATTACATTACACAGGCTGAAATCACATTTTAACGTTGTATGTGCTTACAGTTTTCCATACAATTCTATAATTAATTAAGCAGTTGCTATTTAATTCAATAGTGCTGCCGATTCAATACTGACTTTTCTGAACAGGTTACCTGTCCGCGAAATAGACACAATAGTTAAACAATCGATAAGTTCATATACGATTCATAGGAAAAGGAAATGGTTAAAATTAACAGAAATGCTAAAAACTGAATATTTTGAAATTCAATAACACTATTCCACACATAATAAATTGCTTGCAAACATGAACAACGTGTAATTGTTATAGAACTCCTTTCAAGAAACGATAAGTATTAGATGATAACTTAATTTTCTTGTCACCAACAATACTGTAAGAAAATTATACAAGTACCTGGCATTCTTCAAAAGTTGATGTATTTAGTATCTAAGATTAACTTGTTATTTCTCATGATAATTGAATTGTATTCTTTTTGAGGAAAAAATGTCTTAAACAAAAATAGCTCAGGAGTAAGAAGTCATTGGATTTAAGTTACTTTGGACAACGCTCCCGCTCACGCTAACGCTACATTAACATAACAGCATCCGCACCACATCTCTTCGCAATATCTACTGCTTTGAACCTTTCTGCGAAAAGATTGAGCGCTAACCGCTTTTTCAAAATGTTTTACGAGTACGTTTGTGTTGTTACTTTTTAGGCCTTACACTTTATGAGAAATAAATTCTAAAATGGCAAGACATTTATTTTTTATTTAAAAATTTACATATCTGTTGAAAATGTTCATATCTGTATAATATTATAGTTGGGTTGTGTACAATAGTATAGCGGAGTATGATTTGTTTTAAGAATAACAATTTTTTAATTAAAGATGATAATTATTAGCCAAGATCCACGTTAAAAGCAAAATTATGTGTCTTATATAGTTTAGAGGCGTAAAAATATGTGTTTTATATAATTTTAAGATTCTTCAAACATAGTAAGATACATCATTTTTATTTTTGTCGCAGATCTTAACTGATTAATTTTAAATTTCTTTAACATAGTTGATTTTTTCAAAGAAATGCCTTATTTTATTAAAATCATGTCTTTTTAATTAAATTTCATAGTTAACTTGACACTAGAGTGCGAGGGGACTGCCTCCTGACAGACATTCGGCTCAGGAGTTACGATGACAATAATCTCTTTATGTAAAAAATAAAAATCAGTTGCTATCCACTAGTTTCACTAAAACTCGAAATAGGCTCGAAAGATTGTGATGATTTTTTGTGTGCCTTTAATTAGGTCCGTGCATGGTTTAGGTTTACAAATTAGACCCGGTAGGTAACGCTGTTGTCGGGATCCAGAAATCACCCATGCGAAGTCGAGGCGGTTCACTAGTATGTTTATATAATATGCTATCTGTGTTCAAAAGTTAAGTTAAAGTTACAGCTTATATACGTCTGACTGTTGGGCTCAGGCCTCCCCTCATTTCTGAAAGGGATTTAGGACAAGGAAGTTTCCGCCGCGCTGCCCCGATGCGTGTTCACGAACTTCACATGTCTTCGAAATATTATTTTTCTTATTTCCTAGACTTGCAGGTTTCTCCACGATATTTCCCTTCACCGCTGAGCACGTGGTAAATCAGCAAATAAAATTGTAATTAACAATTTTATTGGTGCCGGCGGGGATCGAACCCGAGTTGCTCGCGTACTGTGAAATTTACTAACCATCTGGCTCTATCCAACTCTATCTGTGTACAACAAATATTATTTGGAATATAAATATAGTATTCTCATTTTATTGAGCTAAATAGTATATAAAAGTAAATTCTAAGGATAAGTAAATGTATACTAAATTTAGTAAAATACATAATAATAATAATAATAAATACAAAAATGAATAAAAACACAACAAGATGAAAGCTCTTGGCAGGAGAGACCAAACGGCCGGAAGTTAGGGAGAATGGCAAAGAAATGTGGGCGGTATTGAAGAGCACCGTCTCCAGCATTTAAGCTCTCAGCGGTCACGGCGCCCAGTTGCTTCAGATGAGATTAGCTCGTTCGCAGATACGACTGCAGACCACCTCACATATTATCGGTCACTTCGTGAACCCAGATACTTTGTTCGTTTATTTGTTTCGGCTTTCACTAGGCTCTCGTCGTACGGAATGGTAATTTCGACCAATAAATGTTATTTTTATAATTTTTATTATCTAACCAAATCGTTACAACATGTCATTTTACTAATGTCAAAGTGACATTTAAATATCTTTATTCTGTGTATTTTTAATTTGTATTCATAACTGCGCAGTAAACAATACTCTGCTCGTTACGTATATTAATTACTTAAAAGCCTGCCTCTCGCGAAACCTCTAGGACATATGCCAAGTAGAACGTTTCCCCGACGAAACAAGATTATCTCTATCCATTCCACGTGTCAAAACATTGTTACAAACGGCACATCGATGTGAAAACAGAGTGATATAGCGACGGAGTCTCTAAACTCTTTCAACGGGAGAATTTACTGAAGCATTTATTCCTTTGCCTCGCTCTCGCAAACTCCGCTAAGCAAAAATATCCTTTATTTTAACTCCCTAAAGATGATAGTGATAGTAGAATAAATTTGTCTTCATTTTCCACTTTACTAACCTAATAGTTTGAGAATTCAAAGTAAAGTGAATCTTACGCGTTTGTAACAACGCTGAAATGGAATATAGTTTCCTGAGGACAAGCAATGCTCACTTAACGTCGTATTGTATCCGTCTGTCTGTATGTCTGTTCGTTTATGACAAATGACTCGCTTCCATACGATTAATGGACTTGTGACGAGCTGTGGATTTATGCTGGGGAAGATTAAAGGCTGTATTGAATATGATGTGTACCGTTTAACTAACCTTTGATTTGAAAAACTGCTCTTTTAACCGACTTGAAAAGAAGGTGGTTCTTTATTTGATTATGTTTTACTCGACTGCCTTAAAGGGAGAGAAATATTTTTCGAGTGTATGCATGTGCATATGGGTTGTCGATGGAACTGCAAATACTAAAGTTGTTTAAGTTTTATATATTATATAAACTACACTTTTCAGTAAACTATTTACGCAGTTGGGTTATTTATTTACTATTGTAACCATTAGGCTTATATGTGAATGTATGTTAGGGAATATATTTGTGAATTATGAACCAAGTTTTATGATTCTTCCTAATTAAATAGACTATACCTTTAGGATTGTCCCACTATAATATAATTATATTACTATATAATTTGATAGCTTGGCAAGTTTTTGCTAAGTTACACTATCAAAAAATTGGAATTCCAACTCCAGAAGCAATTCAATTATGTTACCGTTACCGTTACAGCGCATATAAAGTCCACTGCTGAACACAGGCCTCGCCCATAGATTGCCCATAGAGGGGGGGGGGGATATTTGTCATAGTCGCCACGCAGTGCAAGCGAGATGGAAGCCGCAGTTTTTTTTTATATAGAATAAGGGTGACCAACGAGCACACAGTCCACCTGACGGTAAGTGGATGCTGTGGCCCATAGATATCTACATCAATCCTTGATATAAGAATGATGCAGATGATGATGCAAGATGCAGATGCGATGCCACCCCTGAGGACTGAGATGGAATGCCCCGTTTCCAGTAAAAAGGGTCTCTGGTTTTTATAATCATCATACGAAACAACAACAACATTAAACTGCAATTTTACGCTGGTATCAGTGAGAGCGTGGTCCTGCCCCGGTCGAGCGGACCCATTCGTGCTCCAACCATAATATAGCCGCAGCGTGTCTCTACCACGTGTAAAGTTAGTTTTTTTAGTCGTTATTAGGAAGACGCTGCTGCCCGTCTCCTGTGCTTCCCTCTGTCGCCTCTCACGATACCCACGAGATGACATGGGAACAGAAACAGAAAAGTTTTAATCAGATATAGATTATAAATAATATTTATTGAAAGTCACTCTTTTGTTTAATTACCTCATAGGGAAAATTAAACAAAAAAGTGACTTTCAGGTGGGGGAAGTGAATTTTCTTGCTACACCACTACACGCTGCTGGAAGTTTTTAAATTATGTGAAAATTAATAAGCGCATTTTAATCCTTTCATTTACGAATATTAATATTATTGGTTTGAAATATTGTTTTATATTGTATAAAAGTCAAAACCACTTTTATTATTCTTTTATTTCAATGAAATCTTTACCAAGACAGAATTTTGCAAAAAGGTATTTAGTAGTCCGTATCCGAACCGCTTGCTTGCTCTGACGAAGCACTCTGGGATTGGTCTGAAGAGTCATCACTCAAAACGACTCTGTACTCGTAGAAGAAATGATCACCATGTGGTTGCGGATCATTTTCGCTATCATTTTGACATCGCCCTTGGTGTATCTCCACAAACACTGAAACAGTTTGTATTCGTTCATTAATT
The DNA here is from genome assembly GCA_036936625.1 of Parnassius smintheus behrii. Taxonomy (NCBI): domain Eukaryota; kingdom Metazoa; phylum Arthropoda; class Insecta; order Lepidoptera; family Papilionidae; genus Parnassius; species Parnassius smintheus. The sequence goes on from JAUPFT010000023.1 coordinate 1,715,848, forward strand.
CATTAAAGCCCATGTAAGCTCTTTCTGCATAACTAAAAAATAATAATTAAAAGTTGAAGGTAGCCTTTATTAGCTATGACATAAGGACGTTTAATACCTTAGTCCCCCCTTAACAATGGGAGAAGTAAAGTGCCCGAACATCGGAAATTAAAAAAGTTAAAATTAAATGCGATAAAATCCGTAAAGTTACTTTTATTCCATGTGAACTATTTACGTAAGTATAACTAATCATCGTTATAGCCTTCGATCAACAATACCAACTAGATAACGGGTCACGTACAAAATCATAGCTAAATACTGTCCGCATGAATATAAACTATGAAGACATAAATTAAATAACATTTAGTGTGTAATCAACCTTAAGTTATAACAAATAAAGTTCTTTTTCCCGTTATTGTCATGCGAGCTACACTCTCACGTACAAGAGCTCACGTCTCATGTGCGCTCTTATTTACTGAGATGGATTTCTTGCGCCGACTCGACATCTAGTTGGTATTGTTGATCGAAAGTTATAGCCTATCAAAAATCAACCGCTGAACGCAGGCCCCCGGCAGATTGCCTGACTGGGGGGGGGGGGGGAATATTTTTTATTTAAGTTAAATAAAAACATGTTTACGGATTTTAACGCCGTTAATTTTACCTATTTTTAGATCCAAATTATGTCTCGCGTGCTTTCAAGTAATTTATTTATCCAATCAAAAATAAGTAAAATTAAACTCTATAAAGTCCGTCAAAATAGTTTTTTTCAATGAATAGTGTGCGCGTAGATATAAGAAATCATTAGTTTACGTAATTTGCTATAGATGTCACGCTTGTCAGTTATTCCGCTCATTGATAGAGCTCTAGTGATCTTCTAGTCTTTGCGATACAGAATTGCCTGGTAAAGACTACAGTTAAATCAAGGCATATACTATCCCGTCGCAAACACAATATCTTTTTTCTGTATAAAATGTTTATGTCAATCGTGTACTATTCTAACTTATTTCCAATGTTTTGTATTCGTTGTGTATTGCAAAATGGATTTCCTATTACAGACAGACCTGTTGGTCTAGTGGTTAGTGACTGACAGACCTGTTGGTCTAGTGGTTAGTGACTCTGACTGCTATGCCGGAGGTCGTGGGTTCGATTCCCACCCAGGACAAATGTTTGTGTGATGAGCACGGTCATTTGTTCTGTGTCTGGGTGTAATTTATCTATAATATTTATGTATTTAGAAATATATAAGCATGTTTATCAGTTGTCTAGTACCCATAACACAAGCTCTGCTTAGCTTGGGACTAGATGGCTTTGTGTGATAGTTGTGGAATATTATTATTATTATTATTATTATATTATCTATTGAAGGCGCAATATCCCTGCGCATAGTTGAATTTATCCGTGTAAAGGGGTAACAATTTCAAAACGAATAGCCTGACCGTATGGTCGTAGTGTAAGTGTATCCACCACCCCACATCGTCCCGTGGGTGTCCTAAGAGGAGATATAGGAAAATAAACCAGGACCTGGACGGCAGCGTCTTCCGAATAACAACAAGAAATTATAAAGACTGCAGTTGGTGACACGCCTGCCAAGCTTGGCAACTGTGACACCTTATCTTTGAAGGCCTGTATTCAGCAGTACACTTTGATAGACTGTAATAACGAATGAACTCCAGTACAAAGGTAAACTGCTAATTTGTGTACGAAAGTCTTCTAGGCAGTGGGCAAATAGCGAAGTATAGGGCGGCCCTTACTAGATGGAGTGACGACCTGGTAAGACATATTATAAGAAATTGGCAGAGGCAGGTGGCTCAGCACCGCGCTTTTTGGTGTTTCTTGCAGGAGGCCAATGTTGAACAGTGGACTATTGGCTGTAATGATGATGATGATGATGATGAAATCTTCCAGGAAGTATTGATTGTTGACTTTATTCGGAAGATATCGGTTAGTAAGACACTTGATACTCTTCTACACCTGAGGACTAAGATGGAATGCCATGTTTCTAGTAAAAAGGGTCTCCGGTTCTCTACACTCACCATAGGAAACACAGCAGCATTGAGCTACTATTTTACACCAATATTCTGTGAAAGCAAGGTCCCCCTTCCGGTCGAGCCATCCGACCCATTTGTGCTTCAACCTTAAGAGGGCCCTTCCCGGCCCGTCTATCGTCAACGCGAGTATGGTTGAAAAGCTTGTTGTTTCATCCAGCGCAATGTTAGAAAAAGAGGCAAAGCGAAAAGAGAGAGATAGCGCCTGAGCGCTCGGTTAGCATTCGGTAACTGTAGCAGTAGCACGGCTCTACTAATAGTGTTATTGTAAGAAATATTCATAATAATTTACTTGTTCCGTCTTGGCAGTTTCTGTATATCATCATACATTTGCTCTTGAACGTGCGTCGAGCTCGTTGGTAGGCACCGCAGATCCACTTTATGCTGGGGTCGCGCCATTTCTTCGCCATGTCTTCTGGACAGCGTGGACATTTGCGATGCCATTTTCTCCTGTGTGTATCGTGATTATTTTAATAGATAATTAATGAAATCAGGAGTTACTTTGGGGGAATCCATTACCCTCCATTACATTAAATATTTCAAAAATTTATTAGCTGTGCTCCGCGTAATAAAATAAAACGTTGTGTCTTGCCTAGCAAGAGCACCTCACGCCCTCCCTCACTAAGAGCGTCACCACTAATTCTAGATAATATCTTAGTTAATTAATTGTTTAGATCTTCAATTGAATTGAATAGATTTATACTTTAAAATATTTCTTCAGGATCCACGTATTGTACGCTACTCAAATATATTTTTAACTATTCTTTTTTTATTTATTTATATATACACAACAAGACACAGATACAATTATACAGTGAGTTCATCAAGCATACAAAGATTCTACTTATTTTTTAAAGTTAAGTTTTTAAGTTTTTTTAGTTAGCGGAAGGTTGCAAGGTAATTAATATTTTTATTGTCATGGATTTCCGCAAAGTAACGCCTGATTTTATCAATTATTTTAAAATATCTTCCAGCAGTAAATAGGAACACACCGTCCGTAAATTCATGGATACCCTATGCGCCCGAGTGACGTATACGATAATTAAATACATAATATATCAATAAACAAATGCGAATCTAAAATAACTACTATAAATAAAATATAAATAACTAAATTAATAACTAACTAGTGCCAATACTCGAAGACTAAATATACTTTCAGAATAAATAATGAGATATGCCTTTTTCTTGGGGGAGTTGGGACAAGACTAAACCCATAGGAAGATAGTGTATAGTATATATGTATACATTATACACAATAAAAAAGCAGGCAAAAAAAGCTTTGCCTGCTAAACTGTGATTTCTTTCACTTCTTTTTCGCTTATTAAATAGGTCCCTAAAGGGATGCGGACGGATGGGAACGTTTGCATATTACGGGTTTCGCATTCATAAAGAATGTGCAGCGTTGTTTTGTTCGCTAATAAATAAATAAAGATGGGTAATCGTTAAGCACTTACTTGAATTTGCGGACTATATTTCAGGATTGACATTCTAATATGGTTGAGATAAAATCTTTGATATAAGTCATATGACAATCTTAAATAAGGAAAAGTTTTACCAGCCCGTACGCTCTTCAGTGGACTGCGGTCTATAACGCTTTTTCTTAGCCCCTGTCGAATCCGCAATTTCGTCAGATGACGATAACCCCAGACTATGATATGACTTTTCTGCGGAGCTATCTAAAAATCATAAACATATACGATATGTTATTACAAATTTTCGACGATATACTATTTTAATTTTATTTTATAATATAAGGGCGACAAACGAGCACACACACATTGCACCTTATGGTAAGTAGATGCTATGGCCCGTGGATATCTACATCGGTCTTCGATTAAGAAACTGAGATGCATTGTTTCCAGTAGAAAGGGTATTTGGTTCTCTACACTCACGTACATACGAAACGTATCAGTGATAAAATTACGCTCCAAGAGAGCTAAAATTACTGGAATTGAGCATGCAGACCGCGCTTTTGACTATTATGCTACTGTCGCTTAATAATTTTTACTTAATTACTACACTCACTTTCTTTTTCTCCAGAAGACGATGATGTGGATCTCGATTTCTTGGTTTTCGTTCTCGATTTCTTGATTTCCGTCTTCGATTTCCGTCTGGTTTCAAAGTCAGTTACATGGCTATTGACATCGTGCGTTGTTTTGTTTCCTTTGTCTTCTACAAGTGAAGTGACTACATCTACTATAGAAAGCGTTAAGATTTTAGTAATATATATTTCTAAACATTGTTATTTATGGTAATTTATCCTTCATGCAACATTTTGTAAACAAAAATGAGAAAAATTAAAACAACAAGACTATTTTAATTTCTATACAAGGAAATCTGTTCATGGCGTGTTTTTTTTGAAATAATATCAATTCTATTAAAAAAGAATAAAATTCAAAGAGCTTAATATTTGATGTGATGCCAACATACAAGTCTTGGCTGCACATGGGCTTCTTCATAAATTGGCTCATAAGCGGGATATTTGCCACAGTTGCCACGCTTGGGAGGCGGGTTGTTAACCGCAGTTTTTATTTTCTGGTTGTTATTAGGAAGACGCTGCTGCCCATCTGGTTTGTTTCTCTCGGTTGCCTCTATGATATGGGCTGGTGGATATTCTATACCGGTACTACATGGTGAACAATAATTCAACTTTAAAAAAATTGCAGTCAGTCGGTTATTCAATAAAAATAAAGAATTGTTTTTAAAGCAAACTTACCAAAAGCAATGAAAATTATTATCTGCGCCGTTAACAACTGCACCATGGCTGAACTCTTCCACAGAACCAATCATTTCATTTTGTTTAACTTCAGATATTTCTGTACGGAAATCGTAAATCCAGTTAGCGTATGCGTTTATCGGTATTTCAATTTTATGAATTTCTCCCAGTGTTACGTAGCCGTTCTTTATTTCGCCTTTTTCCAATAACGTGTTCGTGTAAATTCCGATACCTGGCTTTCAGGTTTCATTCTTTATATTTAATCTGCGCTAAAATACATTTCTGATTTAACTTGCAACATTTTCGATTTAATTTTTGTACATATATTTATTACTTTATAGACCGTTTTTATTTTTATTTCAAACTAGTATTCCGCAGATTTTAATAAATAATACACATTACCCTTATGCTATCTACCTTTTTGTAACATTAGTTTAGTAGTCGTTAACGTTATTGCCGATCATGAGGTCCTGGGGTCGAATCCCGGATCGGGCCAAATTATTTATTGAGTATTCTACAAAGAAATTTTCAGTAGCTGCCTGGAGTCAGAAAATATGCAGTGTTTCAACGCGTGCCTCCGAAAACACATAAAGCCGTTGGTCTTACTGATATCTTTTCGGTTGTGTCGAATGAGCGTTCCATCGGACTATGAGATTGAAGGAATAGAGAGTGCACTCTTGTCCTCCTGTCCTGCGCAGACAGCTATTATTCGTTGACAATAGCAACCGTGACCGAAATTCGGTTTGTAGGATATTATATATAATGATATCTATCAACTAGTCGTTCCAATTTAAAAATTGTGTTGACAGCGCTTGGTAGTCCATTTTATACCTTGAGTAATAATACCAGCGTAAAAACTCAATGCTTAGGTGTTTCGTATGGTGAGTGACTTTTTACTGGAAACGATGCATTCCATCTTAGTCTTCAGGGATGACGACACTTCTGTATTTTGATTCTTAATCGAGGATTTATGTAGGTATCTATAAGCCTCAGCGTCCACTTACCATCAGGTGGACTATGTGCTCGTTAGTCACCGTAATATAAAAAAAAAACCGGCCAAGAGCGTGTCGGGCCACGCTCAGTGTAGGTTTCCGTAGTTTCCCGTCCGTCACAATAAGTGTTTCCACTTATGAGTTTAAAGGTGGGTATCCATTATGTTCGCGCTCCAGCAGCGCTCCGCGCTCCTGCAAATGCTCCCGGTAGTGGGTACTGTTGTTTCCATCCAAGTTCAAAATGATTTTCCTAGAAAGTCCTTATAAAGTTCTACTTTTCAGATTTTTTCATATTTTTTAAACTTATGGTTCAAAAGTTAGAGGGGGGGACACATTGTTTTTTACTATTGGAGCGATTATTTCCAAAATTATTGACATTATCAACAAATGATTTTTGTATACCCCTATTCATTTTAAAATACCTTTCAACATTATATATCACACGTTACGGTTGAAATTAAAAAAAAGTCACTTCCCACTTTACATATAGGGGGACTACCCTAATAAAACATTTTTTTCCAATTTTTATTATACCACTTTGTCGGCGTGATTGATACACATAGTGGTACCAAATTTCAGCTTTCTAGTGCTAACGGTCACAGATATTAAGCGAGGACGGACAGACGGACAGACAGGCACAGACAGGACATGGCGAAACTATAAGGGTTCCTAGTTGTACGGAACCCTAAAAAGTGAGCCGTAAAACACAAAATTATAGCAATTACCTTCCAAGTGTAGTTATTAACTGTAACACTATAAATAATTGAATATTACAAACACACAATATTCCGCGCTAATGTGTTTTCCTAATAACGTTTTAGTATTCCCAGTGGATCCCGCATTGGAAATTGATCGTCTCCCGATTTGAGCAAGACATGTTTTATTTATTGTATCACTTCCAACGCGTTACGTTTTGTCGTAATTTAATTTTATGTACTGCGTTATTATCTACATAAACACATATAAACAAAATTGATATATCTGTCTGTAATATCGAAGTAACTGCCTTATACTGCTTACGGGGTGATTTGTGGACATGAATAGCCATTTTAATATGTATTTTTGTCCCTTTGTCTGTCCGTCTTTCTGGGTATATCTTCGAAATGTTTGAACCAATTGCAATGAAACTTAATGAATAGATATAATAGCAGTACTAGGAGTGATTGATGAGATTACTTTTTACAAAAAAAGTACTTTTTTGATAAAAAAGACAACGGAAATCTGACAAAATAGTTGGTACCAAATTTTATATTATATTTATATTGTTTGATTACCAAACATTATAAATATAATATAAACTTACCCATTATTAAAAATATGATTTGCTATAAAACTACGACCCCGCTATTAAAAAAAATAAACAAAAAAAATTAAAGAAAATTTTATTTGCAAATGTTTTTACAATGTCAATGAGTTTCTTAGTAAATTTAATGTTAGTAAGTAGTATAAATTTTCAATTTATATTCTTATTGTACACAGTTATGCAATGAATGTATCTTTAACTTTATCTTAAATGCAAATAACGCAACGATAATAGATCCAACTCAGGCTAAACCATAGCGAGTCTCTTGTCTAAAATAAGGAAGATAAAAGAGAGTTATAAGAGCGTACGGACTTATTACTTCTAGATAATTCTAGTTTATTATAGCTGGGTAGTTGACACCGCCATTAATAAATAGCTACATCTTATTACATCATCATCAACACAGCCTTTCACAAGTCCACCGTTGAACTTAGGCCTCCTCTGGAAATGCCATAACTCTGAAAAGCATACTTGATGAACCATAGTGATGGTGGTAATGGTAGATTGATGGTAGTATATAGACGGTGGTATAACCATTTTCTATATGCTAGACATAATATCTTAAACAGCGAGGGAGTGGTTTTACCGGGACAAACTTGTGTCTGAAGTTGAGTCTTTGCTGAACAAAGTCTCGGATTGGGGGCGACTAAATCTAGTCCAGTTTAACCCTCAGAAGACACAAGTTTGCGCTTTAACTGCTAAAAAGAACCCCTTTGTCGTATCTCTTCAGTTGTAAGGCACTCCCCTTGTTGCCTCAGCCAGTATCAGAAACCTCGGCGTCGACATATCGAGTGACGTGCAGTTTCGTGGTCACTTGGAAGAGAAGGCCAAATTTGCCTCTAAATAGCTTGGCGTGTTCAGCAGAGCGGGGCAATATTTCATGCTGGCACACCGCCTGCAACTTTACAAGGCGCAGGTTCGCCCGCTCGTGGAATACTGTTCCTATCTCTGGGATGGAGCTCCCCAGTACCAGCTCCTTCCACACTCCTACCACAGAGAGGCTCGAATCGTCGACGACCAAGTGCTTTCTGATCGGCTCGATTCACTGGCGCTGCGAAGAGATGTTGCATCTCTTTGCATTTTCTTTTGCATATACCATGGGGAGTGCTCTGAGGAATTGTTCGGATTAATCCAAGCCGCCAAATTTCGTCAACGCACTACGCGACTAACGTCCCGAATCATTCACACCATCTGGATGCTTGGCAGTCCACCATTGTACGTTTCACAAGGAGTTTTCTTCGGCGCACGACCTCTCTGTCGTAGTGACCTAGGGACCTTCAAGAAAAGAGCGTACGCCTTTCTAAAGGGCCGGCAACGCACCTGCGATTCCCCTGGTGTTGCGGTTGATCATGGGCGGCGGTAGTCACTTTACATTAGGTGAGCCGCATGCTCGTTTGTCCCGTGTTCTAAAAAAACGTCTGTAACTGCAAGCGTCAATCTGCTCTGACGATTTGGTCCCTCGGTAGGAGAGACTCTTATCTAAGCTCCCTAAGACAGAAGAGGATGAAATAAAAGGCGTTTCTTCAACTAATCTATTAACATCACAGAAATATTGAATAAAACTACTTTTACGGATTTTATCGTAATTTAATATATTTTGAATTCCCGACGTTCCGGTGCTTTACAGCACCCGTGGTCACTAGGTGATAGATAGAACGATAAGAAACGTGATAATGTCCGTAAAATTAGTTTTATTTAATGTCAAGTATTCGTGTATAAATAATTAACACAACAATAGTTTATTTTCCTTTGCATATGTTATGTTCAAAACTCAAACTGCTCATTACCACTGTTGGCTGCGAAATCAGGCAAAAATGCTTTTGACCAATGTTCTTGTTCAATTCTTGCCTTATTATATTTTGATTTATTTATGGTCTACGATTATATCATTATAATATACACGGCTTTAGCCACACCTTAACCTACTGTCACCGATATTGCAAGATTGGTGTAACGCCTGGATTGTGCGCGTTATTAGGCGCATATGTTTTATTAAGCCTAATTGTACGAGTAAGTATCAGAGTATGTAAAAAAAACATATTTCAATTTCAGTAAAGTCCGGTCCGAACATTTTCCATTAAAAGTAATTGTGACTAACATTCTTGGTCAAAATCACTATTACTCAATATTTTTCAGTTAAAAGTGGTAATGACCCACGTCCTTATTCAAAACAACTTTTATCTGAACCGATTTCGCACTCAAAAGTGGTTTTGACTGGTTATGAGCTTTGACTGTAACATACTTGTATATAAACTTAAATACAAATAAATGATAAAGCACAGTATATCTAACGCTCTGTTTCAGTAACCGGCATTAAACCTTGTAAATGTAGAACCAATGACGTCCGTGATACTCATCGTCCTTGCACCGATGGTCGTACATCTTTATGAACACTGTAAGATAAAAAGGTTTTCGATTATTAATAATTAGTAATAATATTAGTAGCTTTTGACTTCCGCTTCGATCGCGTGGAAACAAAGTGTCGATTTTTTTTATAGAATGAGGTTGACAAACGAGCACACAGTCCACCTGATTGTAAGTGGATACTGTGGCCCATACAGTAACATTAATCTTCAAAATCATACTGCAGATGCTTTGTTATTCCTGATGACTAAGATGGAATTTCTCGTTTCCATTAAAAGAGGTACGAAACACAGCAGCAGTACGCTGTTTTTTTACGCTGGTGTTGTGTAAGATCTTGGTCCTTCCCCAAACTATTAGTTCTACAACTCAAAATGTCAGTACTTACTTGTGCCGTCCTGGCAGTTCCTGAAGCGCATCATGCACTCGCTTTTAAACGTTCTCCGTGCTCGCTGATAACCCGCACAGATCCATTTGATGCCCTTATTAGTGTATTTCTTCAGCATATCGTGTGGACACGGAGTGCACGTACGATAAACACGTGTACTAAGGGAGCAAAGTTAGACTTAAAGGCTTTACATAAACTAGCACTAACATAGAAATTATATCTTACTATGTCCAACATATGCAAGTACAAGTGTCAAATATCAAAAGGAAAGGAAGAATCTGGTGCAAAAATTTAATATCAATTTGTGTGAAATGGGTTGGTTTTTGAGTATACTTGCAGAGCCACGTACGGCGGTAGCTATATAGCCCAAATATAATATATTAGCAATACAAAATAATAGCCCAAAACTGTCGAAAACGAAATGTTTTCGATAGTTTAAGGTTCAATCTACTGGACGCCATAAGAACTTTCGCATATTTCCCATAGTCGCTTTTTTAACACCCATAGGACAAAATGGGGGAATGAGTTCTTTTGCGCTGCCACCACACGGTAAACCAGGCCATAATTTCATAATTGCAGCCCTTCACAAGTCCACTGCTGAACATAGGCCTCCCCCAAGGTATACCACAAAGCACGGTCCTGAGCCACCTGCATCCATCGACTTCCTGCATGTATTACCAGGTCGTCACTCCACTCACACACACTCTAGTGGGGTGTTGCCCTACACTACGCCTACCGGTACCAGGCTGCCACTGAATAACCTTTTTTCCCCATCGGTTGTCGGTTCTTCGAGCTATATGGCCGGTTCATTGCCAATTCAGCTTACAAATCCGTTGGGATATGTCGGTCAGCAATCTTTATTAATACATAATTAATTAATAAGTTGAATTTCAGTATATTATGTATGTTATATTATATATAAGTATTTGTGTGTATGTTATTTATTGATATCTATGTTGAATAAAAATTCTTCTATCCTATTCTATTCTGTTTTTTTTTAATTACGAAGGAAATCCTTTAAACTACATCTATCTACCTTGTATACGGGCATCTATTAATGGAGACCTGATGACCGTAAGATAAGGGTTTTACCTGGTATAGGCACCAGTTTTTCACATATCTGTAGTATTGTTTGTGATATTGTATGTTATTGGAGGAAATAAAAAAATCACACTTACGCTTTCTTTTTTTCTGAAGTTTCTTTCGAAGAGGCTTCGGATGAATCATCTGATAATGAATCCGAGGAATATACGCTAAAACATTGCTGAGTGTTAGATCTTTATTAAATATTTAACAATAAAGCACAAATTGACCATAGTACGAATTTTCGACGACTCTTTTGGGATATATTTATAGCAAACATATTAGACCTATAGGAAAGCACTCGTAGTTCTACATGGTCAGACAACCTTTGAATACCAACATTAGACATAAATTTATAATCTTTTCTTGTAATTACTTATTATAAGTAATGCTCGACTACAATTCCATTCGGCGGCGGTCAGCGATGATGAAGCATTAAATTGTAGTATATGTGATTTGATACAATTACCTGGTAAGTACCTGGTTGACCGGTATCGGTATTTTACGCTCGGTTTTTTTTAATTCGTGTGTTTTGGAAATTATATTTAGATACAAATGACACACTAATGAAATACAAATAATATTTTTTGATCTTAGTGACATAATAATCGTTGGAGCCGTTTTCGAGATTCCGATTATATATATACAAGAATTGCTCGTTTAAAGGTATAAAATACCTGGTAATAAATCAAATTAACTGAGATCCGTGTTATAAAATAATCGAAAATACGTGACGCGCAACTCAGGGGGCGGGGGCGGGAGGTGCTTTTTAAACTAGTTTAAACCCATCATTGTATTTTATTACGCGGATCTTAGATGATTAACTTCTAACGTCTTTATTATAATGGAATTCCGCAAAGTAAAGCCTGATTCTATTAATTACAATTACCTGGTCTCGGAACCACTGTCTTCAACATTTGATGACTTATACTCTTCTGAGCCCATGGAATACCACGCCGGGCCCCGCTGCGCCGCGTCTCCGTACTTAGCTACATGATCCGTATAATTCGTGTGTTCCAGGTCATCGTGTGGAGTTCGACCTTGCTCTTGGCACTGAGATACTGGTAAACAGGTTATTCATTTTTGGATTAGGTCTGTGCCCTGCAGCGGCGTTTTAATAACTTGTCTTGTGTAGAGCCGAATTGAATAAATTTATTCAATATAGATCACAAGAATAACTTTTAACTAAAGTTATTCTGTCTAGGCTGTATCTTTTTTGACCTTATTAGAAGTTATTTAATCTTCACCATTGGTTCAAAAAAAACCTCTGTCCTAGGGAGAACCAGCAAGAAACCCAGTGGGACTTTTTTAAATAATAATTTACAATATTATATTATATGCATTATATTTATGTAAGTGGTATCAACTGATAGAGTTTATAATAACTTCCATCTTTACATGATCTAGTAACATTTTATCCATGTAGGTCTGGTATTCTAAAAAAAAGTATAACAAAACCATGCTTATGTGAATAGTTTGTTGAAAAGAACGTGCTAACAATTTAACTCGCCTAGCATGTCGTAAAAGGCGACTAATGGTAAATTCGGTTTGTTATTGTGTAGTGTAGACGATGGATATTCACTTATCCCATCTTTCACATTTTTCCTTCTATATCCACATTTCTTTGTCTAAGCGTGGTCAAAGTAGCTTGCTGCTCTTGGACTCTACTCACCCCCTTAGTGAATATAAAGCGTGACGCTATGAATATTTCATATAATGAAAGACTTCGTTATAAATCCGTAATACCTTCTTTTGTTCTAAACATGCATAGCTTAACGAAATCAGGAATCTGCAATACCTCACCCATACATTTTCATTTTAATTCGTGCTCAGCCAGGAACGCAAGAATATGCACATAATACGTAGAGACTGCGGTGTGAAATTCAGGGAATCGCGCCTGGAATTGTCGCAACTTGTCCCCTAAGCCGTTATTTAAATTTAAATAGGGGGGAGGATACTAATTCTGGTAAGGTTAAAGCAGGATTATTCTATAGGATTCCTTTTCTTTTGAGAATAGAAAAGACTCAATTAACGGTTTACAATTGGTATGTTTTTTTACATATATGTGTAATGCGATAGCTTTGCACTTATTCAACTTTGCACTTATTTTAATGATGCTTCTTTCCTTGTTCGCCCATGCGTTTGTTTAACATTCCGATTGAACATTGTAACGCTTTGGCACAAATATTTTTTATTTAAAGCACAGACTTACAGCCAACAACTAAAAGCACCACTCGCAGAGTGTTCATTGTAATATTTCATCTAAAGATTTTGAGCGTTCACATCCCGCCACCGCGCCCACTTCGCTAGTACACGAGTAAGAAACTCAGCAATATAACTTTAATGTTTATTATGTTGTAAGAGCGCTAGGCCGGTATTTTCTCGCAATAAATTTCAAATAGACATTTATGTTTTCTTTTTTCCGCGCATAATATATATATATATATATATATATATATATATATATATATATATATATATATATATATATATATATATATATATATATATATATACATACATAACACTCACGCCTGTCACCCAGAGGGGTAGGCAGAGACTACGGACTTCCATTTGACACGATCCTGGCATACTTCTTTCGCCTCCTTTACATCCATATATCTACGCATATATGCTCGTCGGTTAAGGGTACTTCTAACGTGGCCCATTTTCAAAATACCGCCTATTTGGTCGATAAACGATATATATATATATATATATATATATATATATATATATATATAGCGCTATACCGCTATATATATATATATATATATATATATATATAATATATATATATATATATATATATATATATAGCGGTATAGCGGCCGTAGTTTACAATGAAATTTTACTTATGCTATACTGCGAATGGGTCTTTAGATAACTTTAGGGTTTGATTTAATAAGATAGCTTTCGCTCGCGGCTACGCCCGCGTATCAACAGGTTTCTTTAAATGTAATCTATTCTAGTACTTTACTACCTATCACTCCATGAACCACCGAAGATGTGTCTTTACCGGAGATAGCAAAGCGCGCTGACTTAGCTTAACAAAAGCCTATTTATTCACTTTTGCCTTGAAAACACCACATTGTAATCAGATTGAAATACTGATGCTGGCAACTTATTTAACTTCTTTGCAATGCGCGTGATAAAGAATGATGCAAATCGTTTTGTTCGAATATGTGGAAGATCGACAACAAATTGGTGGAGGATAATAGAAATAACTTCATGTTACTTTTTTTCTCTTAAAGGAAACTAATTTTACGGATTTTGTCACGTTTAATTTTAAGTTTTCAATTAAAAACAGTCACACCGCGTGACCATGGGTGCTCTAAAGCACGCGGTGTGACTAAGATGTTTGACGACCCGATGTCATAGCAAAACGTCGGGAATTAAAAAGTTAAAATTAAACGCGATAACATCCGTTACATTTGTTTCATTCAATGTGTAGTATTCGCGTAAATATAAAAAAAAATCATTAAATGTTCCATCTATGTGCCATATTTCATACAAATCTCGTATAATAGACTTTTAAAAATAGCCTGATTTTACTAAAGCCACAAAATTTATTCTTAATTATAATATATATTGATTCTCTAATAATAAGCACACTAACGGACATACAGACAGACAGATGATTAAACCATACGGTAGATAATATCATAATCATCACCATTATAGCTCATTACAAGTCAACTGCTGAACATAAACCTCAAGTAATGCCGTAAAGCACTGTCCAGAGCCACCTGCATCCACCGACCTCATGCTTGCATATCATACCAGTTCACTCGACAGTTTATTTATTTCAAATATTTTATGAGAGCAATAGATTGTATTGAACTTTCATAAAAATTATTTATGAAAAAGTTTAATGTTTCAAATTCAGTATATTAATAAATCTCGCGGTGGTGGCTCTCTCATCAAGTTATTTGATTACTTGCTCGGGGTGGAATTACTTCTTCACTTAAACGTTTCCTGAGGCCTTACACCAATTTAGTAGAACGCTATTTTAATAAATGTCAATTTTAGTGAAATTATATTTAATTATAAGATAAATTTTGGATGAAATCTTAAAGGTATATATTTGAAATCTTCTAAAGGAGATTAATATTCAGAGGAAGAGAAAGAAACACAATTTCGTGCTTTATTTTTTTTTATTTTTCATATACATTACTGCCTCTACAGTGTCTTTGCTATTCACACAAATTTATAAAAAAAAAACTAATTTCTGCAGTTTCATGTTTCTGGCCGTGTCGTTTTATTCGCTTTTTTAATGTAATAGGTCTTCAATCCCATCTTCTTCTTCATAATGAGCTGTAACAAAATTAGTATGATTAACAGATTTGTTTTATTGTTTTATTTTAAAATGAGGTTGCTCTGACCGGACAAGAAATAGCGAAAGAAATTCCGGAGTTAACTTTTATGGCAGTGCAGATGCATAGTGTACACAGAGTGGAAAGCGACAAAGGGCCCATCGATAACTGAAGCACGTTCTATGATGTACTCAAAAAAGTACGATTAAGAATTAAGAGCTTATCAGCGTATAGCGAAACCGGGTCGACCAGCTCCCACAAGCATGACGTACATTATTGGAACATATCAGCACGTGCGTCATACTTTGCCCATATTGAAGGGAAGTGGACGACCCGTCACACGACGTAGTGAGTAGATACCTTAAGCCTGCATAATACACCCAAGCCCTAATTTTAAAGTATGATAGTTCCTTGCTGTATTGAAGACGTGAGGTCAAACGTCGTAGTTTTAATTATTGCACCTACCTATGTGCTTGAACGTTGCAATATGAACGGGATAGTTATGAATATAATATACAAAAACTTTTATGTGTAGTATAAGCGTTACTTCTACATATTTTTTTCTAATCACTATATCGTAAAAAAATATTTCAGATTTTATGCAATTTACAATTAGTGAAATAGAAATCGTCTGAAGGAAAGTTTCTAAATCAGATACAATAAATCAAGATCTTGATATCAGTTGAACTTCTAGCTTCTTAAGCGCAAGGGCGGCCCAATCATATTGCATAGCTCCCAACTTCCTTCAAAAAACAGTAGCAAGCCAGGCAATATAGTGATACTTGTGATTGGAGTCCTAGCTCTAGGAAATATTTTCTCTATGCGAGCAGTTGTGTACAGAAAAAATATAATAACATCAACCAACCTTGAGAATTTCATAAAAGGTCGATGATGAAATAGAATTTTCTTATTTTGTTTCATTATTAATTACGAAAGTGCATGTACTGATTCTTAATAATTTTAACGCGTAAGCAGTCTTAGATAGTACATGCATATTTTTACCCCTTGTGATTGTATATTTCTAGAATTGTGTGCAAAACGTATGTATCAAACAAATAGTTCTTTCTTTTTTTCTTCTTTCTATAAGCTATCAGATGTTCAGTTAACTTGTTTTTTACTTCAAAGGTTTGGATATAAATTGACTTATTGCTCTTATACCGTTTAAATATAACCATTGTTATCCTAGTCAAGACTAAATTAAATGATTAATCCAGTAAAATTGTTTACTTACCGGCTTTTATTAAAGGTCCTCCTGACATTGCATCAGCTTGGGCTTGGGCTTGGGCTAAGCTTTGCGCATCTACAAAGGAAAAAAAATCTTCTTTAATGCCTTTTCCTAAATGGTAAACTAAATAAATAATAATCATCATCCACTACTGTAAGTAGATCTACTCCAAGGAATACTACAAAGCACGGTCCTGAAACACCTGCATCCATCGACTTTCTCCATGTCTTACTAGATCGTCACTCCATCTTTTCACAGGTTGGACGACGTTTAATAATTACATTTTTATTAAATTTTTTAAATGCGAGTAGCTCTATCATTCAAATTAAAAAAAGACTTACTGCCGTAATTATTTCCAACTGCGTTTGCGATCGCTTGTGCTTCTGCTGCGGATTGAGATAATGGTGACCAAGGCATTAGGCCTCCAGGGTACAAGCCTGAATTTGAATTGGCAATAGCTTCAGCTTCAGCAGATGCTGAGGATCCTGGGTGGTGCATTATTCCAGGATAGTATCCAGTATTTCCTCTAGCAATAGCTTCTGCTTCTGCTAATGCTGATGCAGATGAACCGGGCATATATCCACTTATAATGTTGGGATACATGTTATTGGCGGAAATAGCATTTGCTAAGGCTTGCGCCTCAGCTGATGCCATTGCATTATTGGCAGACATAGCATTTGCTAAGGCCCTCGCTTCAGCTGATCCCATTGAATAGCCGGGTTGGTAGACTGGTCGGATATTAGGATATAATGGATTAAGTAGCATGTTCACGCCAGAATTTCCTCTGCTTATAGCTTCTGCTTCAGCTAATGCCGACGCGCTTGATCCGGAAAGAGGTCCAAGTCCGTAGCCTGGCATGATTCCTGAATTTGCATTGGCAGCTGCTTCTGCTACTGCTTCTGCCAAATTAGAGTTTACCGGCATTACAGGTGAAATTGGGTAATATCCGGTATTTCCTCTAGCAATAGCTTCTGCTTCTGCTAATGCTGATGCAGATGAACCAGGCATAAGTCCACCTAGAATATTTGGATATATCTGATTAGCGCCAGAAACTGCATTTGCTAAGGCTTGCGCCTCAGCTGATCCCATTGCATTATTGCCAGACATAGCGTTTGCTAAGGCCCTCGCCTCAGCTGATCCCATTGAGTAGCCGGGTTGGTAGACTGGTCGGATATTAGGATATAATGGGTTAAGTAGCATGTTCACGCCAGAATTTCCTCTACTTATAGCTTCTGCTTCAGCTAATGCCGACGCGCTCGATCCGGAAACAGGTCCAAGTCCGTAGCCGGGCATGATTCCCGAATTTGCATTGGCAGCTGCTTCTGCTACTGCTTCTGCCAAATTAGAGTTTACCGGCATTACAGGTGAAATTGGGTAATATCCGGTATTTCCTCTAGCAATAGCTTCTGCTTCTGCTAATGATGATGCAGATGAATCAGGCATAAGTCCACCTAGAATATTTGGATATATCTGATTAGCGCCAGAAACAGCATTTGCTAAGGCTTGCGCCTCAGCTGATCCCATTGCATTATTGCCAGCCATAGCATTTGCTAAGGCCCTTGCCTCGGCTGATCCCATTGAGTAGCCGGGTTGGTAGAGTGGTCGGATATTAGGATATAATGGATTAAGTAGCATGTTCACGCCAGAATTTCCTCTGCTTATAGCTTCTGCTTCAGCTAATGCCGACGCGCTTGATCCGGAAAGAGGTCCAAGTCCGTAGCCGGGCATGATTCCTGAATTCGCATTGGCGACTGCTTCTGCTTGTGCATTTGCAATATTAGAGTACGGATGGATACCTAATGGACTTACAGAATTACCGAAAGCATTAGCTTTAGCTATTGATTCTGCTTCAGCTAAGCCTGATAGAGATCCCAACCCATGCACATTACTATTTGCGATTGCCTGTGCCTCAGCCAGGGATTGAGAACCTCCATAAATAGGAGAGAAGGGATTTAGTACGTTTGATTGAGCATTAGCACGTGCATCCGCGCTGCTAATTGCACCTCCAGTGTTCCATGGAACAGCACCTGAATAAAGGTTTCAAATTAATATATTAAACTTAAATGCAATGTTTATTAATTTTATTAAAAATTATCAAATGTCCACGGCTGAAAATAAAGTCGCCCTCATAGATTTCACCATAGGAATCACTGCTTTGGTATATTTTTCTAAAATCGGCAGTAGATCGGCAACCATAGCTTTGTTGTTATTTTGAATTGTTATCAGAATGATGTTGTCACTTACGACACCCAGGGCAGTCAGCAATTTATATGGGGCATTGAATTATCTTACGCTGTCACTACAAAGCGTATGTTTAGACAATATTTTTTTTTAATATCAACTTTATGATTATGACCTTGTGACATTTTACGTATTTTATTTAGCATAATATATAGATGTTCTCCTCCTTTTTTAAAAAAAAAAAACAAAAGTCTAAATATCATTATCTAAGGGTCTACTTAGTCTTTTTGTTTGAAGTTGGCTACAGTTGTATGTACCACTGTAGTAGCCACTTACCATCAGTTGAACGGAAAGTACTTTTGTCCCATTAGTTTTATGAAAAAATGGAATTAAAATTAAAACTTAACAATCAAAATACAAATTCGTTTCATCGATAGGCCACTAATTGTTAGGGGCTACCCCATTCATATATTCGCTTTAAAATCATTTTACGGCCGCTCAACATTCAAACTTTTCAGTGCCGGTTCGCTTTTTTATGTTTGTTTTTGTTTTAACGACACCTGTGGCGATTCTGCGTAGCTGATCCGTCCACTTTGATGGTTCACTCAGCCCGTTATTAATTTTTACATTTTTCGTTCATTCGTTATACCATTGTTCAACTTAATATAGTTTTCAGGTTGGCAGATAAGCATTTTATTTGTCTCTGCGGTGTCGTTTCGGCCTTAGCCGCAGCTCTATTACGGCGCACCTATATTATCTTGTCCGACACAATTATTTCCCTCAAAGAAGCCTCTTATCTGAATCTGTCTTACAGTAGTTACTGCATTGACATAATTTTTTATATAGTTATTCCATTCTTACCTTGTATAGATAGGTAATTTATTAGGTCTCTTTTATAGTTAATAACTCCTAGTCAACTGACTGTTAGTATACCTTGATATGTTTTTTACAATTTCTTTGATGTTAACTTAATTTGTCGTTGTTTTTAAGGAAAAAAAATATTGACATCACAGCGGTAGTCTTTTTTGTGTAATTCAAATTTTGTTAATGTTCTTTAATTCAAATTTTAATACATAAGCTAAAATAATTTCAATATTGATTGTGGATTTTATTACCTGGTACTAGTACTGAGCGTGGATTTAATGAACCTGCAAGAAGAAATATGTTTTAAAACTTTATCTTTATTGTAAACTAGTATCAGGTTTGGCTTCTCACGGGTGATTTTAGGATCTCAAAAACAACTCCTCCGAAGGGGTCCAATTGTGATTCTAAACCATTCACGGGCCTACTCGAATACATACAATTTTTTATTAAAATTCAGTCGAGCCATTTTTTGAGTTTTACCAAGACTTACGGACAACAATACATTTTCATATTCTTAAATAAAACTATTTTTATCGCGTTATTATCGCGTATTTTACTTATAGAATTTTGAAATTAAGCGCGATAAAATCTGTAAAAGTAGTTTTATTCAATCATTTATGAATATATTTTGTTCATTTTAGTTACACAATACAATAATTAACTATATTGATGTAGTATCATAACATCAAATTTCACATACATAAATTATAAGAAGTGTACTTAGGATAAAAATATTCAAACACTATGTTGTTATATTAGTTACTGGATGTAGATGTCTATGGGCCACAGAATCCGTACCAGCAGGTAGACTGTGTGCTCGTTTGTCACCCTTATTCTATCAAGAAAATGACGCATCGCATATTTAGAAGACCAACAAACATCTCTTTCTCACCACCGGACAACCAGGTGGTCTTCGTCCCTTTGTTGTTACTCCACGCATTCGAACCAAACGGTTTGCTTCGTCTTTTGGAATGCGTACAGCAAAGGAGTGGAATAATTTGCCGGCTTCGGTGAATACAATCCGGGCGTCTTCAAGGCAAGAGTAAATAGGCTTTTGTTACGCTAAGGCAGCTTTACCGTCTAGGACTTCGTCAACACTTGCCACCAGGTGGGATTGTGCTCAGGAGCTAGCTTATAGTTAGTAAAAAAATATAAGGCGTAACACTTACAGCATTCTGCCCTGGTATAGCAGTTAACTTCGATATTGATAACACCTGCGGCGTAAACTTCTGTACAGACGCACTCCTGGCACCCATCCCATGGATGAGCGAAGGGTACATTTGGTACATGCGGTCGGCACGAATTATCTGAAAATAAAACGCACTTAGTAATGGATAGAAATTACAGACTTCACAGAGTCAGTAATTGAAAGAATTACAAAGGGCTGGCTTAATACCTTATGGCATGTTTGGCATCCAGTCTACACTTGGAGAAATGGAATAAAGAAAAGTGTTTGCAGTTGCAAATTAAGAACAAAAAGCTTAAAAATAAATACAGTCCAGTTCAACGAATTAATTTAACAAAGTATTTTATATACTGTTTTATTACAAAAAATGATCCTTTTCATTTTTTTATCATGTAAGAGCGACTGCTTACAAAGCTTCAAGATATGATGCTCTATCTAACAAGACGGCAATGTACATTTTAATTTACAAAATTCTTGATAGTTTACAGCAACGTTGTTCAATTTTAAAGTTTACAATACAATTAATAATACTTCTAATAACATTACTATCAATTAATTTTACGCGCTTTATATTTGAATTTTATGTACGTAAGTATGTATGTAAAAATCCTATTTTGTATCGAAATCTATATGAAAAAGTAAATGTAGAAATTCCGTTTCATATCCACAATTTATGTGTAATCAAATAAATATTTAGGTAATGTTATTAGAGCTATGCAATCTGAATATTCCACAATATCCCGTTAAAATGGTTCGTTAAACGACGTCGCGGTCAGTAATAGCCGTAATATTTCCAACCCAGGGCATCGCATGAGCTCTCCTTCCAATGATTATTCTAGTCTTCCTTTCGGAGCGCAATGAAATTTAACATGAAAGCGTCTCGCATGCAAATTGCATCCAAATTTACTATTATATTCATTGTAGAAATTGCTTTAAATGTAATACGATTGCGGTGTTATGAACCTAGCTCTCTCAACACTATAAGTACCTAGCTCGCAGGAACTATAATTATACAATTATTGCGAAAATTTACTATCAATATTGCGGCATCACATATTTAAATCGCGAAAAAAATCAGGAGATGGGCAGCAGCCCAACAGTCTTTAACACACATAATTTTTAACAGTACCTAACGATATAATAGTAATATAATATATTTAGTTCCAAATATAACTTAACATAACAGAAAGTAATTTTGGAACTAAAATGGTGCCTACTCAGCAGAAATGCCATAGAAACCACATAGCGGTAATATTTTCACTACTTCTATAATTATACTGTAGTTACTTATGCAAACTACTTACGTGGACGCGGTCCTGGCAGTGGGCTGGCTTGTATTGGGTTGACATGTGGCACTATGAAAAAAAAATGATCTTTTAATTTGGAGCGGATTTCAGAATCACAATTCGACTGCATGTTTTAATTTGATATCTTCGTCAACTGTGAATCGATTTGGATGATCCTTTTTTAAACTGCAGGAGTGACTCATATTGTGAGTGATACATACGTTATATTTCTCATGCAGCTTTATTTTTATTTTTTAAGCTTAGAAAGTTACAAAAGTAACCTAAAAGTAATGAGACAAACTGGCCCGTGACTTAGTTATGTGGTGTTTTGGCCCAGCTGGTAATCTGCCACAGCCGGCTTTTAAAAAAACATAGTATCTTAACCTAATTTTGGTATTGACGTGAAGTAACATAAAGAATTTACTGAAATATATACTCATATGTGTTGTGAAAATATATGTAAATTTGTATAATACTTAATGCCTACTTCCAGCTTTTGTTGTTCAAGTAACCATACTTTATATTTCTTTTTAAATAATTTTGAATTACATGTATACCTTATGAAACTCCGCAAAGTAACGTCCCGTTCTATGAATTATCGCAAATTTTATTTTGGATATATAAGGTAAATTGTTTACTAGGTAGGTCTAATATTGCGATATAATATTGGACGTTGCTAGTTCAGACTTACCGCATTCAGGTATTGGATAACAGATTATCTCTTGTTGTTGTAACTGATGAAATGTAGTCGACGACACATTTGCATATTGAACAAGCGTCGTTAGGTCGGGGAAACTGTAGGTTCTTAGGGAGTTTCTCGCAAAATGGCACTGTGTGTGGAAATTGATTTGACATGGCTGCAATCAATGGTCGTTGGGTAATTCAAGCTAGGGCTTTCTGAATTTATATCGACCCCCAATATTGTGTGTAGGCCAGGGATTCCTAAACTTTTTCAGTTCGGAGCGCACTTACCGGCTTACTATTTTATCTCTGCGACGGAATTTAAAAGTGAAACAACTTAATTATTTTATTTAGACAACTGTAATTTTAAATATTAATCAATA
Source organism: Parnassius smintheus behrii (assembly GCA_036936625.1). Lineage (NCBI taxonomy): Eukaryota > Metazoa > Arthropoda > Insecta > Lepidoptera > Papilionidae > Parnassius > Parnassius smintheus. The sequence goes on from JAUPFT010000023.1 coordinate 1,738,840, forward strand.
GAATCTGGCGTTACCTTGCGGCAATCCACTATAATAAAGTAAACCAAGATCCTTCAGATTTTTAATTTTTAAGTTACTTGATGGATATTGCTGCCAATTTCACCATCATATATATTTTGTATACTTATAATGTTTGATAATATTGTGCAGTAATTTAAATAGGAAAATATCATAGTACGTAATCAACATTAGTAAACATCCTTGCAAAGGCAGGGCTTATTTAATCATATTGTATTTATAACTTGTTATCATACATATCTTAAATCGTTAGCTTTATGACAGAAATAATAGCGATCCACCCCGGCTTCTCACGGGTGTTTTTTGGATCTCGACAAGAGTGCTACCTACGGGGTGTAAGTGAAGTCCAATTCGATTAAATGAAAACAATCCAAAACTCACACACACAAAAAATTTCATCAAAGTAGATCTAGCCGTTAAGGAGGAGTTTAGTGACAAACACACGTACAGAAGAGTTATATATAGAGATAAAGATGACTAGAATTTTCTACGTAACGTAGAATTATTTACGTGAAAACAAAGTTACGTGTTAAACCTTTTCAGAAATACTCACTACACTCTGGACTTTCCTCGCATACTACATTGGTATCGGTTTGCCCGAATTCGTCGACAATTAAATGGCAAACGCAAATTTGACAGGGATTCTCAGGGTTTTCGAAAGGTTCCTCCGTGGGCATTGGATCGCATGATACTATGGAAAATATAATTTAGTTAATAGGACTGTATTTTTGGAACCGCGAAATATTCCAATCTAAATAACCCAGAATGCTGATAACCTGTTTTACGCAACTTATACAAGTCCCATTAGTAGTAAACTTTCATTAGATATCTGTATAGATAATTTGTAATTAAGTTTACTGAAAGTACTTTATCTATGACAGTGTAAAAAACATACAATGTATATTATTCAAAATAAACCCTACTCTTTCTACTCAACTGAAAAAATATATTTACTTAATGCTGCAACTTGCTTTATCAAAACATTAATTTTACAAAAAAACTAAAGAAATACAGCAAAAAAAAAGGCAACCGACTCATCATATTGCTACAGCAACAGAGTTTCCGCAGCGCTTCGCTGATATTTTGTCGGAGCCACAAAAGGCGACTCACGAGCAGTCGCTGGACATTATTTAATACCTATTTTATCACTAATAATCACTAAGTTAATGAGCAAAGTTAACATTAACCCATTCGCTGCTCTGTGTACTACTATAGTTTATAGCTATTGTCTTACTATTGTGTCTGAAAATTGGAGAGTGAAAACATTGAATCTAAAAGTTGTAAATTTTAATATATATATATATATATATATATATATATATATATATATATATATATATATATTACGTGTCACGTTGTTTGTCCGCGATGGACTCCTAAAATACTTAACCGATTTTTATCAAATTTGCACACCGTATGCAGTTTGGTCCAACTTGAGAGATAGGGTAGTTTTTTTGCCCATGAGTGACCCACAATTTTTTTTGCTAATTTAAGGATTTTAATAGGACATGACAAAGGGTCGTCGAAAAGGGCAGAACAACGTCTATCTGGCATTCTAGTATTAAATATTATGTAGTAAATATAATGTAAACTAGCTAACAAATTCTGTGCTACGTCGTTCCTATGGTTATTAAAATCTTAAAGCCTTATTTATAATAAAAAGAACATTGTTTTTAATTTCATTTTAGCAACTGTAGAAAGAACAAACTGAAATCCAAATTGTGGGTAGAATTAAACAGACAGCAGACAGGATTACATAATTACTTCACAATATGCAACTATAATAGCTAAGTTCTACGCGTTCTCTTCAAACTATGTAAGACTCTCCATTTTTTTTGACACGGATTTTCCATAATTTATTTTCAGGTCTTCTTTTGTAACAACTTATTTGTACTCACCTCTAGGCACTGATACTGGCACTGATACACGGTCCATACATCCAGAACAGCTGACGCAGACAGGTCTTATGTAACCGTGCTGGTTGACACAGGCGCATACGAGGCAATCAAAGACAGGGGTCCAGAAGTTATGTAACTCTCCTTCTCTTGTACACATTATAACATTTTCACCACCTGAAAATATACTTATTGATTGAAAGTATTGCCAAGGTAAACCATAAAAAAGCTACAGCCTATATTTCCTACTTCTGGGCGTATATCCTCTCATTTGTTTAAGGTTTATGGAGCAATTATTTTCCCGCGCTTCCAGTGCGTATATACGAGTATATACAATCCACCAGATCTCTTTTCAATAGACTGTATTACTTACAACAACTTAATTATAGCTGCAGTATTAATGAAACTTTGATATGACATAATACTTTTTTGATATGAACTCTCACGCTCAAAATTTTATTTAACAATTTCTTTGGTACCGGCGGAGATCAAACCCGGGTTGCTCACGTATTGAAAAATTTATGGCTAACGCTGAACACCTGCGCTTTTAAAGAAGGTAATTGATATTTCAATGCCTTAAATTCTTAAGTCGCCCCGTAGGATGGTTGGAAGTTAGTAGTGAGACCTTCCATCTTGGTTCGCAGTGGTACATCGCATTTTTATAATTTGTTTCTGAATCGAAAATGTATATATTTTAGGTCACCTTAAGCACATACATCCAGGAAGCTCAGTGTTTACCATTATTTGCATAAAAAGCGGTAATATTTAAATTTTTTTCAATAATTTCCATGAACCTTATCACCTATCGGATTTTTAGTTAAAATGTCAACTTTAATTTACCTGGCATACTATGAGGCATTATATACTCGTGTTGCGGTATCACCCTGCCCCTAGCATCTGTGAAGGGAAATTAAAACGAATATTTATTCTATGAACAACATTTTAACGAACCCAATGATAGCAAAATCATCACTTAAAAGATTTACCTGCCAAGGCATGGGCCAACGCGGAACTTTGTGCATCTAAATGAGAAAAAGTAAAAGAAATCAAATTAGAAATTCTATCACATATAAATATCGATATTATGAAAATCGTTGGAGCCGTTTCCGAGATCCCGATTATATATATATATATATATATATATATATATATATATATATATATATATATATATATATATATATATATATATATATATATATATACAAGAATTGCTCGTTTAATAGTATAGGATATAGACAAATATAAGGTATTATTTAATATAAGATTATAAAAAAAAAATTATAATTCAAAAATATTTGTTATGAAAATTATATACTTATGTTTTAATACGCTATCTCTTAAGAAGAGAAAAAAATAAGTTTAAAAAATTGACATTTCTCCCTTTTGGTAGCCAAATATTATGGAGTAAAATCCATCTTTTTTGTAGAATATGTGTGATAAATGAGCATGCTGTTCACCATTATCACCATGACCATCATCCACGGTAAGTTGATGATGTTGCCCATAGACATCTACAGCTAACCTCGTTGCCTGATAAGGAGTCTAACTGAGATGCGTTGTCACCCCTGAGAATTAAAGCAGAATGCCTATATCACCAATAAAACTTCGTGTTTTTGGTTCTTTACCCGTACCATACCAACGTACAACGCATCATGAAGGTGTCATTTACGCTGATATTCCATGCGAGCGTGGGCATAATAATATGGCTGCAGCATGTTAATACTACTTTAAATCATCTGTATCGAAATACGTTATTATAGCAGATATATAGCTATAATGATAAAAACCGAAATAAAATCCAAAATAATCTTAAACTTGTCTGATCCAAAATAATCTGAAAACGTCTGCTTATGGTGAATTATAAAAATAAAAATTAACGCGAACACTATACATTGATTAAAACTACTTTTACGGATTTTATCGCGTTTTATTTATATTAATTTTAATACCCGACGTTTCGGGTGCTTTCCAGCACCCATGATCACGGGGGACTGAGGTAACTGACGTCCCGATGTCAAAGTTAACCCGGAGTACCTTCAGCTTTTTAATTATTGTCTTTGGTCCGATCTACGCAGGGAAGTCTGCAGTTTGCGATCATATCCTAGATGCCCCCAACCATTACATTAGATTTGATAGACCGCAAATCCTCGCGAAAGAACATCGATTCCTACCAAGGATGATACGTGAGGCTATTGAAATTAAAAAACATCCTAATTTCAATAGAGAAGGAGACTGGGTACTACCACCTACTTGGGATCCTATAATTAATAAAATTAAAACTAAACCCAAGCATACCACTGCAAGACTTCAAAACACAGTTAGTTCATTCTGCGTAGATCGGACCAAAGACAATAATTAAAAAGGTGAAGGTACTCCGGGTTAACTTTGACATCGGGACGTCAGTCACCTCAGTCCCCCGTGACCATGGGTGCTGGAAAGCACCCGAAACGTCGGGTATTAAAATTAATATAAATAAAACGCGATAAAATCCGTAAAAGTAGTTTTAATCAAAATAAAAATTGTTATATTTCATTTATGCAACTAAAAAAAGAATTACAGACTATGTACTCACTTCCAACACCTTGACCAATTCCAAATACTGATGATAATGCGTCCGCTCGTGCTTGCGCCTGTGATTGTGCCTGTCCGAGACCCACCCCAAGAGATTGAGCTAAGGCATTAGCTTCAGCAGAACTCCAAGCATTACCTACACCATTCTGCGCTTGGGCTAAAGCTTCCGCTTCAGCTTGTGCGACTGATCCGACATTTGTTGGCCAATAACCTAAATTGTTACCACCCCCGATAGCATTCGCCAAAGCCTTGGCCTGAGCATTACTTGATGTTAAACTGGGATTATACCATGGAGAGCCACTGCCAACATTTGAATTCGCAATAGCCTCGGCATTAGCCTGCGCTATTGAGGAACCATATCCAGAAATGGGGTTGACCAGCCGTGGTCCATAAAGTCCCGGCAAATAGGAATTAGCTACTGAATTTGCTAGAGCTTGAGCATCTGCAGAGAAGAAGAAAAAAAAGTAAATAATATGATTTTACCCTTTTAGTAGCTAAAAATTATAGCATAAATTCGTCTATTTTATAGAATAAATGCACACACAGTCCGCCTGATGGTAAGTGAAAGATGTTGTCCATAGACACACTGACGTCTGTTATTGATAAAGAATCTAAATCATGATATATTGTCTCCCCTGGGAATTGAAAAGAATATATATGTGTTACGGCTAAGAGCCGAAGTGTGGTTACACCTAGATATAGCCGGCTAGAACTAGGTGCGGCCAGCAGCAGTTGGTTAAATTTTAGGTGTACTGTTAAATTTGTAAAAATACGAAAAAATGTATCAAATGACAGTAGGTTAAGGTGCGGGTAAGGTGGCCCTGGGCTACCTTAAAACCGCAGACATTTATTCAATTTATAAATTATGTATGATACATCTACCGCAATCGACTACACCTTGTACATCGACTACACCGTCTAGAACTAGATGCAACCGCACTTCGGCTATTAGCCGCAACATATATAAATAACAGATAAAAAGTGTATCCCGTTCTTTACGCTCGCCATATCAAAGAAAGCAGCATTAAACTACCATTTTACGCTGGTATTCTGCAAGAGCGTATGCCACCCTCGACCAAGACGACCCATTCGTGCTGCAGACATAATAATATGGTTGCAGCATGACACTACCATATTAATCGTCAGTATTAAAATATCATTAGGTTATTATGTCAGATAATTACTTTTAACGAACTACAAATATAACTAATGATAATAATGAATAAATGCTAATGATGAAAACCAAAATATAATTCAAAACAATCTGAAACTTGTTAAGACCTACGTCTAAAAATGATTTATTACAGTCTGAATATGATGAATTACAAAAATGAAAGTTGTTATATTTAATTTATTCCACTACAGGAAAAGTATTATAGACTATGAACTTACTTGCAGCACTTTGAGCATTTCCTAATGCTGTTGATGATGCATCAGCTTGTGCTTGGGCTAGTGACTGCGATAGTCCTGCTAGTGTTTGTGCCTGCGCCAGTGATTGCGCCTGCGCCAGTGATTGTGCCTGTCCAAGACCCGCCCCAAGTGAATGGGCTAAGGCATTCGCTTCAGCAGAACTCCAAGCATTACCTACACCATTCTGAGTTTGGGCTAAAGCTTCTGCTTCAGCTTGTGCAATTGATCCGACATTTGGATAACCTACATTAGTTGGCCAATAACCCAAATTACGTCCAGCTCCAATAGCATTCGCCAAAGCCTTGGCCTGAGCATTACTTGATGCTAAACTGGGATTATTGTACCATGGAGAGCCGCTTCCAACATTTGAATATGCATTAGCCTCGGCCTCAGCTTGGGCTATTGAGGAACCATAGCCAGGGTGTAGCCGTGATCCATAAAGTCCCGGTAAATGGGAATTTGCTCCTGAATTTGACACAGCTTGCGCTTCTGCGTAGAATAGAAAAAAATATAGTTGGAAAAATTATAATGTTTCCTTTTTAATAGCTAAAAATTGTATCCTACACCGTAGAGTAACATACATCATACATAGTACATTTTCTTTATAGAATAAGTGAGACAAACGAGCACACAGTCCACCTAATGGTAAGTGGATGTCGGACCCGTAGACATCTACATCGATCCATGATTAAGAATCAAAACAACGACACGTTGTATTCCCTGAGAAATAAAAGAAGATGCCTATATAACGAGTAAAAAGGGTGTTAGGCTCTTTATCCACACCATACCAAAAAAAAAAACAGCATTAACCTGCCATTCTACTCTAGTATTATGTTAGAACGTGTTCCTTCCCCGATCGAGCCAAGCCATTCATGCTGCAGCCATAATAATAAAGCTGCCGTGGCTCTACCACTTTAAATCATCTGTATCATAATACGATTACCTAATTATAGCAGATAATTATTTTTATCAAAGTACAAATATAGCCACAATTATAAAAACCAATACATAATCTAATACTTGGTACAACCTACATTTAAATATGACCTATTGCAGACGTATGATGGTGAAATACAAAAACGAAAATTATTATATTTAATTTATTTGACTAAAAAATAACAGGCTATGAACTTACTTGAAACACCTTGTCCATTTGAAATTGCTGTTGCTGATCCTTCTCCTCGTGCTTGAGATATTGTCTGTGTTGGGCTTGATATCGCTTGTGCCTGCGCCAGGGATTGTGCCTGCCCAAGACCCGCCCCAAGAGATTGAGCTAAAGCATTAGCCTCAGCAGAACTCCAACCATTACCCCCACCATTAGCTTGGGCTAAAGCTTCTGCTTCAGCTTGTGCGTTTGATCCAACATTTGGATAACCTCCAAACCGCCTAGAGCCGGCATTTGCTAGTGCCTGAGCCTGGGCTTCTGCTGCTGTGGAACCATACCCCAAAAAGGGGTATACTGGTCGTTTTCCATACAGTCCCGGTAAATAAGAATTTACTCCTGAATTTGCCAAAGCTTGCGCTTCGGCGTTTGCTTGACTTGATCCATATCTTAGTGGGGAATATATTGGACCATACCCGTACCCTGGAATTAATTGAATAAATTTAGATGGATATTTTTTTTTAATAAACGTTGAAAATTTTCTATTAATAGATTTTAAAACATATTGAAACTGTTCGTAAGATATAAATAATAAATTTTTGATAATTTTCAAATAACTCAATTCTCGCAAACCACAGGCGCTAGCTCCCATCTCCCCTTTTCGGATGTAAGATTAAAAATTATATTTAGAGTTGAATCAAACTACACGTACCCACGTAAAAACACATAAAAAATTTCTACGTAGTGATATTTTAATAAGTTTAATCATTCTTATCTTTCTTTGGTTGGGTTGAGTAAATAAAAATTGTCTCGATTATGAACGATGTACTTACTGTCTTGTGCTTCTTGCTTTTATGCTTACACGTTTTATGTGTTTCAGTATCCCAGTGGTTGACAACAGGTTATTACAAAAAATTATAAAATCGAAAATGTTTCATTAAATAATTATGTAAATTTACGAAGAAAGAGATTTCACTACTCAATATCTTCCCGTTGGTGTCAAAAAGGCGCAAGAGGAATATGAAACTGGATATGGACAGCAGCAGCTTCCTGATAGTCACTCGAAATAATAAAAAACTGCAGCCGCCAACCCGTAAGCCCGTGGCAACTATGAAACAATCTATGTTGAGCAGCGGACTTTTATAAGCTGGACGGTAATAAACGATGGTAATAGACGAATGTTTAGTTAAAAAAAAAAAAAACAATTTTATAACCATTTTGAAAATTTTCCTTGTATTAAAAAAAATTCTGACACAGCAAGGAAGTGCATTACATCAAAGTTAAACACAAATCAAAGCTCTCACCATGTTTGTGATCTTGTGAGTATAATAAATTCTTACCAGTAACTCCTGAAGATAACAGGCAGGCAAGAAGGCAGATGCTTCTAACTGCACCCCCCTGCATCTTTTTTAGAATATTTTTCTCTTTTTCCTAAAACGCTACCAGTTGACTCCAACCAAACCTTTTCTCAACTGCAAAAATTCTATTTCGCGCTGGCTTTTTATACGTGAATATTGTTTAACCCTCCGTGAAAATCATAGGTCAATTTGATTTATTGGTAACACATGATATACAAACATTTTGATTCGTACACGATTCGCAGCGCTTGCAGTTAATTAGTTCCATCACAACAGTTTTCTATAGAACTAATGTTAGATTTTTGTAAGTATATACTGATTTAATTAACATAAACATAAGATATAAACACTCACGCCTGCCCCAGAGGGGTAGGCAGAGATTTTGGACTTCCATTTAACACGATCATGACACACCTCTCTCGCCTCCTTTACCACATACCTACGCATACATGCTTGTCAGTTGATGGTACTCTTAATCTGGCCCATATCCAATATATCGCCAATTTGGTTGATGGACTTCCATCTAGAGCGTCCCTTGCCGACTCTGTCGTTGACTTCTGCAACATAAATTCGCTTTATCACGCTTTTCTCGTTCATTCTTTCTACATGACCAAACTGTCGAAGCATTCCTTTCTTAATTCTAGTCACAACATCATCTTGCAAACCACACTTTAACATATTCAATATGATTTCAATAATATCCTTTAAGCTTTTCTTAAAGAGTTTTATTTATTGCATAAATTGATTTTTCCCTCTACCTTCCATTATCGGACAATCAGACGCTCGGTTAGTCTCAACCCCTTGATTGTTGACTCAGCATGCATTCGAAACAAATCGTTAGCTTTATTGTTTGTCATGCATGCAACAAAGGAGTGAAGTGAAGGTAAAGGCTGGTCCTACGTACGCAACGTATGCAACGCATTATGACATCTAGACTCTTGACATTGTATGATAAATGTATATACTAGAAACACGCCTATCGTATCTAACGCAATCACACGCAACGCAACGTCCAACTCAACGTCGATCTGCGATGTCTAGATTGGCTTGGGAAGGTGGGGGGATGTTCCTGCGAAATCCCACGCGTACGAACATCCCCCTGATGACATACACAGTCCACACACACACATACACACACTGTGGTCCATAGGCATAAATATTTATCCTTGCTTAGGAATCAAAATGCTAATGAGCTGTCACCCCTGAGAACTAAAATGGAATGCCGCGTTTCCAGTAAATAGGATCTCCGATTCTCTGTACTCAACACAACGAAACACTTTTTTATAGGATGGGGTGACAAACGAGCACACAGTTCACCTGATGGTAAGTGGTTGCTGTGGCCAACAGACATCTGTATCTATCCTCAGTTATCAATAAAAATGCAGATGCGTTGTCACCCGCGAGGACTAAGAGGAATGGCTCGTTTCCAGCAAAATGGGTCTCCTGTTCTCTACACTCACCATACGAAAGACAGCACCATTAAGCTACTATTTTACGCTGGTGTTCTGTGAGAGCGTGGTGCTTCCGCGGTCGAGCCGACCCATTCGTGCTACAACTATACTACTAATATAACTGCAGCATGGCTCTACCATGAATAAAACACAACAGCATTAAGCTGCTATTCTACGCTCTTATTCTGTGAGAGCGTAGTCCTACCCTGGTTGAGTTGACTCATTCATGTACTACATCCATAATATAGCTTCATCGCGGCTCTACTACGTAAAAAATTTTTGTTGCAAAAATGGGAGACGAACAGCTCATCGATAGACTAAGGATACGATACGATACGTCACAGCGATACTAATGTACTTATAACATTAAATGGTTAGAATATCGCGACGCTTAATTACGGTATTCAAAATGGAAAAACTACATGGAAACCTATTAAGTACCTATCCCCCTACTGCTATCATTTTTGTTATTATCATAGTTGGCGGCTCCGTGGCTGCGGGTTCGGACCACACGCGGAACAACTATTGATATGGCCTACAAATAATTATTACAGGTTTGGACACATCTGTGTGTGTATGTAATGGAGTCTTTGTGAAATTTATGTATGTAAGCTATCCCCACGATAGAGGAGAATATAATAGTGTAGAAGTAACATTTTAAACGACGGAAAAAATAAATAAAAATAAGTGTGAAAAGGAGAGGCACTAAATTAAAAAAGTAGTTTTTGTATTTCTATCCTAGTTCCGTTAAGATACGAAACATGATTTTATATATTGCTGAAATAACACATTGTATGTTTGCATTCTAAATTATAAATTTTGACAGAATTACTACATAACGTTTTTTTATAGAGGTGTGAAAATATTCGTTTTTGAACATCTGACTAAGTAAAACACTCTCAAACTCGCTTTTGGAATCAGAAAAAATTGTATACATTTCTGCTCGTACGTCCGCTAAGAAGTGACAAGAGTGTCTGACGCCAAACGTACATTGCAGAGCTCAAGTGTGTACACCAACGTAGGAGCGTTGCATCGCATACGTTGCGTTCGTGAGACCAGTCTGTCTCTGCCATAAGTTGCCAGCATCAGTCAACATCCGATAACAATTTGGGTGTCTTCACAGCAAGCAAGAGTCAAGAGCCTATTTTAAGCTAAATCAACTTGTTTGTTGCTATTTAATTTATCGTCTTGGGCTGCATTACCAGCTTTTCATCAGGTTGGATAAGTGTTAAGCATTGGCTTAAAATTGTTGTAAGAAGAGTAAATAACTATTTTGATGATCTATTTTAAATCAAGTCTATTTGAATTGTAAATAAATACGCATAAATCTTATATCCCACTAAATTTATTTTATTTTAATAAATATAAAGCGTTTACATTTGTCAGAATCCTATGCTTTTCTTAACTAAAGAGTATCACGTCCAAAAAGTTCGCCATTGTCTTGAGAGATCAGGTAGAGGAGGTTATTGTCTGCAACGAAATGTGCATATTTTCAATAATTTACTTACTTCAAATTTTATGAGATATGAATAATCATATTATTATTACCTAAGTGAATTAATTATTAGCTGATACTGGTTAAACTGTTTTAATGCCAACTTGTGAGGCCATAATACGTCTAAGATCTCTTTTCTTTCTACTTTCTTCACCGCTTTTATAACCTGGCGCGAGTGTGTGGAGTAGCGCTTGCGATTGTAATTGAGATCCGCTAAAACCTGGCCATCCACCATGCTGACTTTGAGTCTGCGCTAGAGTATGTGCTTGAGCTTGGGATTCACTTCCATAATCACCTGAATTATTAGGTTGAGCTTGTGATTGGACCTGAGGTTCCCCGCTTGACCATCCTCCAAGGGCCCCAAAACCTCCATAACCACCAGTTGCTACATTAGCTGCAGCATTTGTATCTGCATTAGACCAGCCACCAAACCCACCGTATCCTCGGTTTGCGACATTAGCTGCTGCATTTGCATCTGCATTAGACCAGCCCCCAAGCCCACCGTATCCTCCATGTGTGGCACTAGCTGCAGCATTTGCATCTGCATTAGACCAGCCACCAAGCCCACCGTAAGCTCCGGTTGCCATGTTGGTTGCAGCATTAGCATCAGCACCAGGCCAACCACTGAGCCCACCGAATTGTCCGGTTGCAGCGTTGGCTGCAGCATTCGTATCGGCACTAGACCAGCCACCTAGCCCACCGTGTCCTCCAGTTGCGACATTAGCTGTTGCATCGGCTTGCGCTTGCGAAATACCTATGTCTCCGAATATTCCGTAATTTGCCGCATTTGTAGCCGCGTTAGCTTGAGCTTCGGAGATTCCTGTTCCTGCTGTATTCGCAGCATTTGTCTGGGTATTTGGAAATAGGATATCATTAATGGCAGCGGCGTTAGCATTAGCTGCAACATTACTACCCCATCCCATTGTATTCACATTGGTGTTTGCATTTGCAAGTGCATTTGAACCAGTGCTTTCCCAAGCTGAAATGAAACGTATTTCGTTATTTTTACTTTCAATCCATTATATTTATATAGTTTAACTAGAAAAACAATACATACGCGAGACATTTAATAGTGATGCTTGAGTAGGGTTCGGTGAGCCTTATAAAATATTATGTATTATTCATATTTGAATCCCTGATTCTAGTTGAATATTAAATATTTAGTTGGCAATTAGTTTAATAAAAAATCGAAGGTAGTAGCGGTGTAGAATTTATCGCATCATTTCGTTCCGTGTGCCGTAATAATCAACTATATCAAGTAAAGAAAGATCTCATGACTGAAAATGAAAAATATCCAGACTGTCAATGGATTGCAGCGTCAAAGGCGAGACTTCTATTACATCGACAGCTAATCCACTAACTAAATGTGTACAACTAGCAGTAGCAAAAGAAAAAGATGAGTTAATTTTATACTTACTGCACATGGGATCGACAGAGCTTTCGATGTAGACGTAGTTGAATTTGATCTTACACACGTGGACATGGCAATCATCTCCAGGAATACGGAAAGGTACTAAAGGCATTTGTCCTCTACATATTGGCGCTGCACAAAATGGGAAAATCCATCAACAATTTTAGGAACTAAAATTCCAAGAGGATAATTAACAATTAACTAGGCATTTTGTATGTTCATCATTATTTATTTATAGTTGTACCCGACCAAGCATTGCCCGTATCGGAATGCAATGTTGTTTCACAATTTCAAAGCTATCTGTGAAAATCTAAAAAATCTTTTGTGGATATAAAGATTTGAATAAACGAACACTTTCTTTGATTAAAACTACTTTTACGGATTTTATCACGTTTTATTTATTTTATACCCGACGTTTCGGGTGCTTTCCAACACGGATCGGGACGTCAGTCACCTCAGTCCCCCGTGACCATGGGACGGGGGATGGAGGTGACTGACGTCCCGATGTTAAAGTTCGAAGTACCTTCAGCTTTTTAATTATTGTCTTTGGTCCGATCTACGTAGAATGAACTGTGTTTTGAAGTCTTGCAGTGGTATGCTTGGGTTTAGTTTTAATTATATTAATTATAGGGTCCCAAGCAGGTGGTAGTACCCAGCCTCCTTCTCTATTGAAATTAGGATGTTTTTTAATTTCAATAGCCTCACGAATCATCCTTGGTAGGAATCGATAAAATCCGTAAAAGTAGTTTTAATCAATGTATAGTGTTCGCGTAAATATAAGAAATTATTATTTACATTCTTGTTTATATAGAATTTGTGCGCTTATTGAATACAAGCTGTAACACCCTATTTCACCTCCTCAGGTGTTGAATTTTCCAAAATTTTTCAAATTCTTGGTGGTGTCGAGGAAAGAGTATATACAATGTATGCAAAATTTCAAGTCAGTCAGGTGTGAAGTCAGTGATATTTCGCTTATTGTATAAGCAATTTTAAAGTTTAATGATTGTTTATTAAATCAGTGGTCTTAATTCCAGTTTTCATTGCGAATTTACTATACTAATTTCGACATTTTAATCGATATATTATAAGATAATTACAAATTAATACGGATATATAATCGATTGACTTGAAATTAACTTATATGTGTTCGTAATTGGCATGGTGTATACGTCATTTTGCCGATAGTAAGGCTAGATTAGAACCATTGTACTTCACGCTTTGCTAACTTGGATATTGTATTTTATTATATTCCAATAAAGTCCAAGAGCTCCATCGATGCGGTATATTATAATTCAATTCATCTGAATTTTTTATAACACTGTTTGCATAATTCGCAATTACACATTTACGAAATACAAAGCAAGTGGACCGCTTCGAGATGGTGGGTACTTGTATTGGGTCCTTTCATATGAAATTAGCGTTTTGTCGTACTGACCACATTGATCTGAAATATCTCTTTGGTTAAGAATTCCAAATTCAAATTTATAAATACATTTAGCTGGTGCACTTGAGTTTTGAAAACAGTCATTTATTTGTTTTTCCTCATTTTTTTCTTTGGAATCGCTTATTACCGCACGATGGAAAACATGAAATATCGGTATTTTTACGAGTGCGGGTTCTACCGTTGCACCAATGCTGCAGAAACAACTCAAAGGATTAATTATGTGTATGGCGCTGGTGTCGCAAAAGAAAGCACGGTAAGTTTTTGGTTTCAACGTTTTCTTTCTGGAAATTTTAACCTTCAGAACCAACCCCGTGGACGGCCGGAGACCAAAGTGTAAAATGAAGAATTAAAGGCTATTTTGGAAGCGGATCCATTACAAAGCACTTCAGAGATAGCTGCAAGCTTCGGTGTAAGTGATAAAGCTGTATTAATCTACTTGAAGCAAATCGGGAAAGTAAAAAAAACTTGAACGATGGGTACCTCATGAATTGAGTGAATCGAACTTGCAAACACGCGTTGACTGCTGTGTTACTTTGCTCAACCGACACAAATATGAAGGGATTTTAAATCAAATCATTACTTGGTGATGAAAATTGGATACTTTACGATAATCGGATGCGCTGGTCGCAATGGCTGAACCCTGGAGACCCAGCCAAATCCTGCCCTAAACGAAAATTGACTCAGAAAAAGTTACTTGTGAGTGTTTGGTGGACTAGCGCTGGTGTCGTTCACTACAGCTTTCTGAAATCTGACCAAATGATTACGGCAGATATTTATTGTCAGCAACTGCAAACCATGAAGAAAGAACTAGCTGCTAAACAATCGAGATTGGTCAAGCGCTCTAGGCCACTGCTGCTTCACGACAGCGCAAGACCATACCCTCCACAACAAACAACCATTAAGTTAGATGAGCTAGAATTAGAATATTTGCGACATCCACCGCCCTCCTCGGACCTTGCTCCAACAGATTACCATTTTTCCGGAATTTGGACAACTTACAAGGAAAAAAATTCAGCTCCGATGCGGAACTCCAAACCGTCTTCAAAGAGATTATTGATTCTCGCCCCCATCGTTTTTTATTAAGGAGATCAGAACTACCTATGCGATGACAAAAGTGAATATGTAGATAACAACGGTGCGTACTTTGAATAATTAAATATGTTTTACAAAAAAAATTGACTTTAAATTCCTCCCGTACAAAACGCCAATTTCATATGTAAGGACCTATTATTATACAGTACTTGTATTATGCGTACAGTTATTAAAAACATAATATTTACTCATTTTTTCTTACCAACATAGATGATTATTGGAACGGGATACAATTTTGTTTCTGTAAAAAATGTCCCTCATATTAATTTGACTTATTTTATTTTCTGTATAAAGTCTAAACAAGGATTTAAATCAGCTCCAAAATTGGTATTCAAAATTGTGTTATCGAAAGAGAACCTACCAGTCCGTTTCATTTTCATTTCATTTCATTTCATTTCGTCCCACGGATGTCGCAATAGATGACTAAGGGCAAATCCTCACAACGGAAACAACTCACATCCAGCACTCAATTTTTAGGGGCTGATGGATATTTAGTCAAGTGGATAATAATAATAACGTACTCCAGACCATCATCACGGTGGCCAGTCTCAACGTAGACTAGATATCTGTGCGGGATAGGATTACAGTGCCCAAGTGCATTCGCAAGCACGGGTGCACTCTCTATTTCTTCACTCTCATAGTCCAATAGGATGGTAATCTGATTTGATCAGAGAGAGAACAGGAACGGCTTTACGTGATTGTCGAGGCACCGACTCCGGACAGCTATTGGAAATTTCTTGACTCTATAACTGATCTTTTTTGGCCCCGGGATTCGAACCCGGGATTTCATGATCAGTAGTCGCGTTTACGACCACTAACTTAACAAGGCAGTAACTAATCTACTTAACCGATTTTAATCAAATTTGCACACTGTGTGCAGTTTGGTCCAACTTGAGAGATAGGATAGTTTTTTTGCTCATAACTTTTTTATTGTGAATTAAAGGATTTTTAATAAGATATGACAAATTGTCCTCGAAAAGGGCAGAATAACTTCTGCCTGGCAAGTTAGTATTATATATATATGTATATATATATATGTGTATATATATATATATGTATATATATATATATATATATATATATATATATATATATATATATATTTACCACATTACATGAATTATTCTTACCTGTTGTTGGTACAGGCACTGGAACTAATCTGTCTTTGCCCGGGATTGTAATGTAACGATTTACGGGATACGGAACGGGAACGGGAGGTGAAGGCACCGAGACAGGTACTGGTACTGGGACTTCCCTCTCGGGTCCGGGAATTATTTCGGGCACCGCATACGGAACTGTGACATATTGTGTTGGCGCTGGGACCGCATACGGGCGATCAACTGGATATGGAACGGGTACTTTCTTCTCATACGGCACAGGCACCGGCACAGATGGTCCGCGGATATAAATCTTCTCCGGAGGAGACGGAACTGGCACTGGCACGGGTACTAGTACGCGTTTTCCGGGCACTGGTACTGGTACGGGGTAAGGGCGCGGAGGACCCGGGATGACTATTGGTGGTGGACCTGTCGGGTAGTTTATTTTTAATAGATTCTAGTACTCCTCTGCTGAGAACCCCTCAGGGTTGATATCGCTTATCTATATCTGTCGACAAGTGGCAGTGCAGTATTATATCTCGCTTATGAGGCATTTTATAATCCTCAAAGATACTGTATCTACTAAGTGGTAAGACTCCTCCCTGCCTGGGAATCCGTCTGAATAGATACCACTCTCGTTCCTATTTCTGCCACAAAAGCAGTATCGCATGCACTTCACGTTCCAGTCACAGTACAGACAGTCGGTATACATGCTGTGAGGCATTCCATGAGTCCTCAGAGGTGACAAGGCGTACATAGCCTTCTTCATTTGAAGTGGCTCCAGGTGATGGACTACAGTAACCACTTACCACCAGATGGGCTATAAGTTAGTTCAACACCTTAATTTTATTAAAAAAATATGTCATTGTGTCTGAGGTTGGTTAATTTGTTTTAGTTGTTTAAATTCGGCTTATACTTATTAAAGAAACATTGTACAAAAAGGGTTTTTATAATATTATTGAATTCATGAATGAAAATAACCCGGTAATAAACGTGGTAGAGCCACGCTGTAGCTATATTATGGTTTAAGCACAAATGGGTCGGGTCGGCCGGTTTAGGACTATAACAAAGCACCCGCATTTTGATTTTTGATGTCTTCTGTAGATTTCTATGGGCCACAGCATCCACTTGCCATCAGATAAACTGTATGATCATATTTCCCCTTATTCTATTAAAAAAAAAACTTCGAAAACGAGGTGCCCGCTACCATGTTGGTTCTGTTATAATTTGTTAAAAAAAATGTACAAGATTATTGTAAAGTTATATATGTCTCTAGAAATATATTCTCGCTGGGTTTCTTGCCGGTTCTTCCCAAGACACAGGAATTTTTTGAACCGGTGATAAATAAAAAAATAACTTACAATAAGTATTGTGTAAAAATCTAATATATTAAGGAGCCGTGGTAGCTCAAATGGCTAGCGCTAGCTGTAAATTTCACAGTACACGAGGAACCCGGGTTCGATCCCTATCGGTACCAATGAAATTGTTAACTGCAATTTTAAGTGCTTATTTACCACATACTCGGCGGTGACGGAAAACATCGCGGGGAAACCTGCATGTCTGAAAAAAGAAAAATAAGTATTTCGAATACATACGAAGTTCGCCAACACGCATTGGGATAATGCTGCGGATAATTCCTTGTCCTAAAACCCTCTCAGAAATGAGAGGAGGCCTGTGCCCAGCAGTGGGACGTATATATGCTGTAACTTTTTAATATATAAAAATGTATTTGTGTTTGTTCATATATTATGCCCTGCCATTCTGTTCATCATATTACGGTGAAACTTCCGAGTAGGTTATAGGCATAGTTGTACCCGGTGGGTGGCGCTGTTGAATCCAGATTCACGCGTGCGATGCTGGGGCAGCGGTATTGTATAAAACTGATTTTAAACTACACTATTATATTCTACTTTTTATTAAGAGTTTAATTTTGGATCCTTTAGATTTAACAAAGGAATATCACAAGCTCAAAGTCACAACTTGACTATCGTCTTATTCCTAGTTACTATATTCAATTGAGTTACGGGCCGCGGGTTCGAATCCCGCACGTAACAAGTATTTGTATGGCTTACAAGTAACCTTCAGCGGCGCCAAGTTGATTGTCGGTATATCGAAGTGCTGAAGTGTTTGTACAGTAGGGCTACGATGGTTATCTGTGTACAGAACCAGAGTTCGAAACCTATCCAACTGCAGAGAGGTGTAAGACAGGGTGACGTTATATCCCCGAAACTCTTCACCGCTGCGTTGGAAGACGTTTTCAGGCTACTGGACTGGAAAGGATACGGTATTAACATCAATGGCGATTACATCATTCACCTTCGATTTGCCGACGATATAGTCCTTATGGCAGAATCGCTGGAGGACCTTAGCACTATGCTCAATGACCTCAATGGTGTCTCCCAACGGATAGGTCTTAAGATGAACATGGACAAAACAAAGATCATGTTTAATGTCCATGTCACACCTATGCTGGTAGTTGTTGGGAGCACTATGCTCGAAGTTGTTGACGAGTACGTTTACCTGGGACAAATAGTCCGACTAGGTAAGTCCAACTTCGACCGAGAGGTCAATCGACGGATTCAACTCGGCTGGGCAGCGTTCGGGAAATTACGACACATCTTCTCGTCAGGTATACCTCAATCTCTGAAAACTAAAGTGTACAACCAGTGCGTGTTGCCAGTGATGACTTACGGATCAGAGACGTGGTCCTTCACTGCTGGCCGTATTAGGACGCTCAAGGTCGCTCAGCGAGCTGTGGAGAGGGCTATGCTCGGAGTTTCTCTGCGTGATAGACTCAGAAATGAGGATCTCCGCAGTAAAACCAGAGTGACCGACATAGCCCAACGGATTAGTAAGCTGAAGTGGCAATGGGCCGGTAATATAGCTCGAAGAACCGATAACCGATGGGGAAGAAAGGTTCTCGAGTGGCAGCCTCGTACCGGTAGACGTAGTGTAGGACGACCCCCCAATAGATGGAGTGACGACGTGGTAAGACATGCAGGAAGTCGATGGATGCAGGTGGCTTAGGACCGTGCTTTGAAGGGCTGTAATGATGATGATGATGATGACAAGTAATTGTTGCGGGTCTGGTTTTTTATCCTTGTGCAATTTATATGTAGTCTGCCTCCACGGGACACAAAAATCATTGTGTTTAGGTTACGTTTTTAAGCCTAAGCCTAATAATCAAGTAATGATTGCTATTCGTTGGCCTGTCCAAGTAAGATTATATTGCAGAGTTGAACAACTTTCGAATATCGTACGAACTATCGTATAAACTACGAAAATCTGTTAATCGAACAATCATCAAAGATTTCATCGTTCGTTTTGACAGTTTATATTATGTTATGGTAATAAAATGCTATAGTACAAGATTCGAACATGATTATATACTCTTTGGATCAAAATTAAAATGGAGCTTCACTCTTAGCTTGAAAAAAATGTATATGTAGTCAACATGTAATTTATTTTTTCAAACAATATATAAACAAATATATGGAAGATGGAATGTCTAATATGGAATATATATTTTTTTTCTTCTCACCTCATATAGTTACAAAATTATTAATGACAAGCAAGTTACATGATAAACGTAATAAATCCTAGTTTATTTATTATGGTTCCTAAAAATGTTATGAAAAACAAATACAGAAACAACAGAAACTTTTTTATTCGATGCAGATTATAACAATACATATTGAAAGTCACTTTTTTATTTACCACTGGTTCGCAAAAAAAACCTCTGTCCTGGGAAGAACCAGCAAGAAACCCAGCGGGACTATTTTTTTTTTCTAAAAATTATTATAAAAATCTTTAAATACTAAATATATGTTCATGGCTAACTAACATTAAAATATGATGATAATTTTAAATAATTTATAATGTTGTATTTACTTCATTAATTGTATTAACGTTATTAAATATTTATCTTAGGTGTGTACATTGTCTTTAAAACATATAATTTTTGTAAAACAATTTTATCTAAAAATGCTACTTATTTGATAAGCAAAATGTGAAATTCGAAGTTAGTTCGGATCTTAGACTATAAGTTTAATATATTTTTCTTTCACGGTATAGTTTAATATGAAATAAAATAATACATTTGGACACCGCTACGGTCATAATTTGATTAAATAAAGTTAATTTTTAATGTTATATAGTATACGCCTACATTATACGAGTGCGTAAAAAATATTGATTGTTTAGATCGAAAACACATTTGAAGCAGAGTTTTCAAATTCAGTCAACACAAAGAATACTTCAAGGTCACCTCTCTATTTTAATTATAGCACTATAATTAGGATGACTTTTTCCTAAATAATTATTCTATCGTTCCATATTTAAGTAGATTTTTGTACTTTTACTTATACGCGCAACGCGTAGAGGGCGCGACACGTTACGCATTAGCTCCGCGGAAAAATATTCAAATAAATAGTATTTCTTCAAAATTCTTTATCATAGCATAAAAAAAAATTATAAAGACATACAAAATTATCAGTGAATATTGTTATCTCGGTATTTTATTCATAAAAAAGGAAATAAAAAACGAAATTCAGTATAGTGGTGTGTGAAACCCAAAAAAGTGCTGTTTATTTGTGAACTATGAACAATAAAGTTAATAAAAACAACCGCAATAAATTTACCGGTGTGAACTTTTCAAAGTGAGCAACCAATATTTAAATAGAATCGGTTTCTTGAAGTGAAATTAGTGTACACAAATTCAAATAATCAACAAAAATAATGAAGGTACTTTGCCAGCTAATAAACGGACTTTAAACCAAGAAGTACCCGAAGTCACCTTGCTATTTACTTAACAACTACTTGCTTACTTTCGCCACTGTAAGTGAATCGCTTACAGCGTTGTGGCCAGTAACGGACTGCACATTGTACATTCTTGTAGCTGCAAGTTCAAACCCAGGGGACGCCTGTCGAATTTGTCTTTTTCGTTTTTTCGTTTCGTTTGAGGAATTCTTTAAAATGGCGACCACATGCGCTGGTTGTTTACAAAAACTTCCAAAGAGAGAATACTTAACCTGCTCGCTTTGTAAATCAAGCTATGATTTAGATTGCGCAAATGTTCCTATTGTGCGATTTAATAATACGATGAGCGCTGAACACAAACAAAATTGGAAATGCCAGGCTTGTCGTTGTAAAATGCCCAAAACTGGAAACACAAACACACCAGTACGCACCCAAAATAGCCTTCAACCACAACAATCACCAACAACTGAGGTTAATGTGACGATGAGAAGGAAGCAAACAACAAGCTCGTATGATACAACCATGGTCTATGATGATGATGAAAGTATTTTGGGGAATACGTGTACGGAGAACAACTTGAAAAATTACAACTGTCAAATTGACTCACTACTGCTTACCCAAATAGAAGAACTTTTAGAAAAAAAACTGGAAAACAATAAGAATACACTATTATCAGAATTAAAAACTATGTTATTACAAGAAATTTCAACTACAGTAACAAATGAAATATCACTACATATAAATACTATATCTACGGAACAACATACTATGAAAACAGAAATAAACGTACTAAACACACAAATAAAAGATCTCCAGAATGAAACAAATAGATTACAGTTAGAAATTAACGAATTACAGCGAACAATGTCACTACAAACAAAACAGCAAGCAGAGTGGTTGTGCAATTTCGAAAATAATAGGAAGTTTGTCCTATACGGATTGGATGAAAACTACTGGGAGACTGAACACGAACTGCATAACCGAGTGACTTACATATTTCGGAATTTATTAAATATTAATTTGGAAGAGTATATAGAAAGTATAAATAGACTTGGAAAGAAGGGAAATAGAAGACCGCTTGTTATCGAACTAATAAGCAAAAAAATGATTAATTATATCCTTGATAACAAATTATATTTTAGAAATACAGGACTTGCCATCACTGAACACCTGGACGAAAATTCACGCCAGATACGGAAAAAGTTAAGAAATTTAATGCATGAAGCCAGAAAACAAGGCCATCATGCTATACTGAGGAATAATAAACTTTTAATTAACGGCAAGGAATATAAACACAGTAATAATGATCAGTCACATGTCGATGTCGAAGTGAATGATGCATCGAAATCAGGAAACACTGAAAGTGAGAAAACGAATGAAAGAGAATATAATAGACGTTCGAAAAACATAAATAAAAAAAATTATAACTTTCGTGAGCAGCACAGCACCTACTTTTAACATTATTTTTCAAAACATGCAAAGCTTATTTAATAAGAGAGATTTATTAGAATCATTCCTGGATGACCACAAAAATGAACACCAAGCAATTTGTATCTCCGAAACTTGGCTTACAAAAAATAAGGCCTCACACGTGCAACTTAGCGATTACCACTTGGCTGCAGCGTTCCACAGAGAAAAATATATCGGCGGCGGTGTGTGCATATTACTAAAAAACAACATCGAATACGTTGAACGAACGGATATCATGTACATGTCTATTGAATATATTATTGAAGTTTGTGCTGTTGAACTTTCGGCATTGGATATATTGTTAATTACATTATATTGGAACAGTAGAGAGACAGACATATTTTACAGTCGATTAAATCAAATTCTTCAATATATCATAAAAAAATATAAAGATAAAAAAATTATTATTGGTGGCGATTTTAATGTGAATACATTAGTAAAATCAAAACAATCATCAGAACTCCTAAATACCATGCTAGAGTCAAATTTTAAGCAACTTATAAAAGAACCCACACGCCTGGAAAAATGTATAGATTTGATATTTACAAATTTCAGTCAAAAAAACGTAAGTGCTACGGTATTAGAGTTAGGCTTTTCAGACCACAAATGTGCAATGCTACAATTAAAAAATGTTCCATCAGAACAAAATAACAATCCTTATTTTTATATATGTAAAAGAATATACAATGAAAATAATATAAATAAATTCAAACAATATTTACAAAATACAAACTGGCAAAAGTTCATTTCTAATAATAAAACTGTTGATGGTAATTACAATTCACTAAATAAAATTTTACACGATGCACTAGAATACTGTATTCCATATAAACGATTAAAAATTTATAATAAACAACGATATAAATCATGGCTAACATACGGTATTAAAAAATCTTGTAAACATAAAAGATTACTAAAAATTCATGTATGTATTCGAAAAATAAAATTTTACGAAATTATTACAAACAATATGAAAAATATTTAAAAAAGGTTATAATAAAATCAAAACAATTACAATCAATTAAAAGAATGAATAAAGCAACTAATAAAATTAAATGTATGTGGCAAATAATAAATGAAAAAACGAAGCATGTTAAGGTAAAAAAATATAATGAAAATATTAAATTGCATATCAACAATGAACCAATATCTGACCCGCATGAGGTTTCTAATGTTTTTAACGAATTATTCGCGTCAGTCGGGAGCGGCGCGACAGGTAGTGCGATCGCGCCACGCGGCCGACCGGTTATGTGCCCCTCCCTGCACTCGATGTTCTTAACCCCAGTGGATGAACGAGAGGTAATGTCATTGGTGCGACAACTAAAATTAAAATCTAGCTTCGGTGTTGATGAGCTGCCGTCCACTCTTATTAAAAAATGTGCCGAAGAAATAGTTCCGTCGTTAACTTTAATTATAAATCAATCCTTTTCTGAAGGAGTATTCCCTGACCTACTAAAAATTGCTATTATAAAGCCAATACATAAAAAAGACAAAAAAACGGACCCCAATAACTACCGACCCATTGCACTCTTACCTGTAATTTCAAAAATTTTTGAAAGAGCTATGTTCAAACGATTATACTCATTTTGTGAAACGTACAATATTTTCGACGACGCCCAAAATGGTTTTAGAAAATACCGCTCGACAACCCTAGCCGCATTTAAATATTTTAATGAAGTCTTGAACATATTAAACGATCAGAAATACGCAATAGGAATTTTATTTGACATGACAAAAGCATATGAAAAAATTGAATATGACATTCTCTTAAATAAACTTTATGACATTGGTATCCGTGGTGTAGCTCATAAGTGGTTTGCTTCCTTTCTCAGCAATCGTTCACAGTACGTCGAAATAGAAAATGTAGATCAAGATTCAAAAACCATAACATGTGTCAGGTCGAGGACTCAGCCGGTGCGGGACTCTATCCCTCAGGGTTCCGTACTCGGATGTGTCCTCTTCCTTATTTACATCAATGACCTCCCCAAGATTATTGATGAGTTTTGTGTGATGTTTGCCGACGATTTTTCCGTTGTGTTCCCTTATATCAATGGTACCAAACTTAATGAAAGAATCGACATAATTATAAATAAAGTAAAACAATGGCTAAGCGATCATAATTTAGAGGTTAATTTCAAAAAAACTAAACTAATACAATTCAGACCACGACAAAAACATGAACTAGAGATAAATTATACATATAATCAAACAAAATTAGAATGTGTTCAAAATTTTTCTTTGCTGGGTATAAATATAGATTCGAATGTTAATTTTAAATCACATATTCAAAAAAATAAGTTAAAATTATCACAATTTATATATGCTTTAAGAGAATTAAAAAAATCTACAAATTTAAAAACGGCAGTGACAGCCTATCACGCCTACGCTCAAGCGTGGCTAAACTACGGCATCATACTATGGGGCAACAGTGCAGACTCACACGAAATTTTTATTTTACAAAAAAAATGTATACGCCTACTTGCAAATATCAAGCAAAGAGAAAGTTGCAAACCTCACTTTCAAAGTCTCAAAATTTTAACATTACCGTGCCTATATATATTAGAAATATGTAAATTTGTAAAAAGACACCCAAGTTTTTACACCAAAATCATAGACGCGCCCCGACACAACGTAACTCGCTATAAGAATAACCTTTTGCAACCAAAATCTAAATTAAAATTACACAGTACAGGTCCTTTCTCGATGTCAATAAAAATTTATAATAAATTGCCGGAATACATAAAAGCCGAAACAAATATTAATAAATTCATAAGATCTTTAAAAGATATACTTATTAAAAAAGTTATTATTCAATTAATGAATACATTGAGGAAAATAATTTTTAAGTGTCTGCCCCTCTCCTGTTCATTGCTATGCCTTTCGAGGTGCACGTGATTGTTAGAACTTGCATGTTTTGTTTAGTCTCTAAGTCACATGTAACGCAATTTGTGAATAAATAAATAAATAAATAAATAAATACTTTTGTATTAATATATTTACAATTTTTGTATATGACGTGTATGACATATGTACACAACCACGCATAAGTTTATCTAGGAACGAACTCTCAATATTTTGTAATGGAAATGGCGGTTAGAGAAATAAAGAACTAGAGCGCTCCGTGATTTCGACAGCTTTTTGACAGTTAAAAAAAGTTATAAGACTAACTTCAAAATATTATTTCTATAGATTTGTTTGGTCATAGAATACTAGTCATAGAATACTCTCACCCGTACGTACCCGTAATACTCGATACTATATTATGTCTTCGTTAGACGTCTAACGGGCAGCTTGTTAAAGTAGTGTTTTTCATAACTAATTCTACAGGCCGTTTAAAAAACGATACGTTCCTTGATTATGCTAACCCAATTTCTCACCCTTAAGGGTTGGATTTTTTCTTCAAATTATATGAAACCACCCCTGAATAAACAATTTATAAAATAGAATCATTAATCATCCTCGACTTTTTCTCTTATTTTATATTTTTTATTTAGTTTACTTTGTTAAAATTAAAATTTAAATGTATTTAAATATTTGACAGATTTCATGGCAGGAGAAGTTAATTTGTTAGAAAAGTGTAGAGACGAAATTTCATTCAGAAATGTTAGTTCTAATATTAAAATTATTTCATTTATTTACTTTTTGGTTCATCCATAAAAATGGATGAACTAAAAAGTAAATAAATAAAACAAGTTAATAAAATGTGTAAAAATGTTTTGTGTTTAATTAACATACGATTACACTACAAATTGAAAACCTTATTGAACTGCAACTTTTCAACGGTGATGACATAATTTGCGCGACAAAACAAGTTCGCATTTGTTCCAACCAGCGACATCTGGTGAGCGTAAGATTATCGCCTTCAGTTACGAAAATATTGCGTAACATATATACAGTATAACATATAATTGAATTGACTTTTTCTGCCACCAGGCGGAGCCACTTTAAATAAGGTGTAACGTTAATATTTTTGAGGGATTTCATAGTGACGAAGTTACTTTACTCGAAAATAGTAAAGGTTAATCTTTTTTTTTTGAACCATTAGTTGTATTTTATATTAATTAGATTAAAAATAAATAAACCAAAGCTATTAAACATATATTCATAATAATAGAAAAATTAAAATAAAGAATTAGAAATGTGAAAAAATTTAAGAACAACTGAGGCAGGCATTGTTTTGTGTATTAATATAACACTCTAGAAACGGATAAAAATTTATTTAAAACTAACTTCTCAATTAAATGACATTGTGTAACAATAAAATTTACATCTGGTGACCGTAAGAATATTAAACCTCATTGCGAGCACCTCCTTTTTTAAGGTCGTTTAAAGACACAGTTCTGTTTACGTAAACCAGGGGCGCATTTCATCATCATTATCATCACAGCCTACAAAAAGTCCACCGCTGAACATGGGCCTCCCCCATGGTTTGCCTCATAGGGAGATTTTGCCATAGTATCGCATTTTTAATTACTTCGAGTTGTTATTAGGAAGATGCTGTTATCCCTTTCCAATTTCAGTTCCCTTCTGCTACCCACGACGGTATGGGCTAGTGGATATTTTTACTCCGCCACTACACAGTTTAGAGTCAGTATAATTACAGGCTATGAAATTACCTCTAAGTCCTCATAAATTACTATACACCTGAAGCCTTTTTTGTTTGAATTAGGTTATCGGTGACCGTGGACCGCAGTTGCCACTTACCATCAGGTGAACTCTAAGTTCGTGTGTCACTTGTTTTGTATACGTATAAAACACACGCATAAATGAAAGCGATGTGGTTACCTGAAAGTAAGGACATTATACCATTCTCCTTTGTCTCCATATATTTATTAGTACGTTAATAGGCCGTTAACGGATGGAGGAATAAGCTATCTACGGCCTATATATAACCTCACCGCGCTAGCGGTTACAATGTTTCTCAGCGATATATTTCTTTGCCTTAGAGCATAGATGGTCCTAGTCATGTAGATCATAATTAGCATATTTATTGCTATTAAAAGGGTGATCGCTACCAAGCTATTTCTAATTTGTCTTGTGTTGTTTATTGTAAACATTATTGTAAGCTATTATTGGAAAAAAAATTGTCCCGCTGGGTTTCTTGCTGGTTCTTCCCAGGACAGAGGTTTTTTTTTGCGAACCAGTGGTAAATGAAAAAAGTGACTTTCAATAAGTATTTGTTATAATCTACATTGAATAAAAAAGTTTCTGTTTCTGTTTCTGTCTCTATTACTAACTTTACCCGCGAATTTGTTCGCAAATAATCTTTCTCACCTAGATACTATTTCAAAGAAGAGAAATTTGTTAGTTAGTAAAAAGTTGGGATGAAGACATAAATAGTAAATAGCACTGTCTTTGTGTAACAAAAACCTATCCACTCTTGCCTAGAAAACGCCCACATTTTATCAGTTTA
Organism: Parnassius smintheus behrii; assembly: GCA_036936625.1. Classification (NCBI taxonomy): domain Eukaryota; kingdom Metazoa; phylum Arthropoda; class Insecta; order Lepidoptera; family Papilionidae; genus Parnassius; species Parnassius smintheus. The sequence continues at coordinate 1,766,828 of JAUPFT010000023.1, forward strand.
GAGCTATAATTTTGGGCCCTAAGTTAATTTAATAAGCTATATTACTATTTAAAACTAGATAGTTATCATCATTCATCATTACAGCCCTTCATAAGTCCACTGCTGAACATAGGCCTCCCTCAAAGAATACCACAATGCACGATCCTGGGTCACCTGCATCCATCGACTTCTTGCATGTCTCACCAGATCGTAACTCAATTTAATGGAGGGCCACCCCAAACATCGCCTTGTGAGGCTGCTACTCGTGAACCTTGCTTCCCATCGGCGGTCGGTTCTTCGAGCTTTATGGCAGGTCCATTGCCACTTGAGCTTACTAATTCGCTGGGCTATGTCACTCTGATTCTACTGCTAAAGACTGCAGCTTCATTTCCCGTCTAACAGCCATGCGATTATGAATGTGATCGGAAAGTTTTTGTGATTTTCTGCGACGGGTTTTGCAGAACTAAGCTCCGACCGCATGGACAAACTAAATAGTAACATATAAGGACTTATTACAAAAAGTAGTTTGTGATTACTCTCAATTCTAAATTAAAATCTGTTTCGCAAATAAGTCTCGCGGAAGTATGGGTACTAAATTGTAACTTTTCGAATTTGAGAGCAAATGTCAAGTTTCGCATAGACTGTGAAGAAGATGGGCTTCTTTGTTTAGAAATTTTTTTCCTAATCCGCAGTTTAAGCACAAGTCTATCGATAATGCATATTTTGTTACAACACCTATAACTATATTTTACATAACACCTATAACTATATTTTTATAAATCATGTTTGTGCTTGTGCACATCCTAACTGATTGGGGAACTTTAATGCGCAAATGTAACATGCATCTGGGAAACTACGTACTTGGTCCAGGAGAAGTGAAATTGCTCACAGCTAAGCAGCTCCCTCAATTCATTTAAGATATAGAGCCTAGCAGTTACCTATAACATCAATCACAATAGATACAGACAGACAACAGCTCGCATTGGTTCCGGTAAAAGTAATTACAAAACCGTCAAGCGCACCTCCGATCCAAACATTAAGTATTATTATATTCCCTTACTAGTAACAACCCTGTATCTCAAAAGTGTACCTTTTTCAAAAAAATTGTATTTGTTTCCAATAAACCTTTTAATAATGGTGCAAATTTTTACTGTTCAACGTTATTATATTGTCAATCAGATTTTGAAGAAGTCTCGCAAAGTTTCTTGCTAGTTCTTCCCAGAACAGAGCCTAGGGCCTAGCCTAGTAGAGCAGCGTGGCAGCTATATTCTGGCCCTAGCACGAATGGGTCGGTTCGATCGGGTAAGGACCACGCTCTCACAGAGTACCACCGTAAAATAGCAGCTTAATGCTGCTGTGTTTCATATGGTAAGTGTAGAGAACTAGAGACCCTTTTTACTGGAAGTGAGGCATTCCATCTCAGTCCTCAGGGGTGATAACGTGCAGAAGCAAAATGCAGAGATTGATCCCTAATTGAGGATAAATATAGATGTATATGGAGCACAGCATTCATTTACCATCTGGTAAACTTTGCGCTCGTTTTTCACCATTATTCTATATAAAAAACATCTTTTTCCGAACAAGCGGTAAAAGTATAAATGATATTTATTAATTATTCTTGTAATTAATTGAATGAAAATTATTATTTCCTATTTATCCAACCATAAAATTATTATTTCCTATTTATATAACTATAAAATTATTATTTTCTATCTATCCAACTAAGAAATTATTATTTTCTATTTATCCAACTAAAAAAATATTATTTCCTATTTATATAACTACAAAATTATTATTTTCTATCTATCCAACTATAAAATTATTATTTTCTATCTATCCAACCATAAAATTATTATTTCCTATTTATCCAACTATAAAATTATTATTTCCTATTTATATAACTATAAAATTATTATTTTCTATCTATCCGACCATGTATAAAATTATTATTTTCTATTTATCCAACTATAAAATTGTTATTTCCTATTAACCAACTATAAAATTATTATTTCCTATTTATCCAACTATAAAATAAAAAACTTACATGTTGGTTCCGGGTTTGGCTCCACAGGCTCGGGAAGTGGAACCGGATCAGGATTGCTCAACGGAATAATCACGTCAGGAGCTGGAAATATAAGAAGTATTATTAAATAGTTAAATGAACTTGTCTTCAATGAAGTTTGTCCATAATTATAGGAAGCCAAATTTTACCTTGCAGCATATATTTAATTCAATTGTGTAAATTTTGAATACAAAATATTTAATTTAATACTAAACATTGAATAAAACCACTTCTGCGGATTTTATTTACTTTTACGTTTACGTTTCCTACGTTTTATTTACTTAATTCCTGACGTTTCGGGTGCCTTATAGCAACCATGGTCACGGGATTCCCGATGACAAAGTTAACCCGGAGTACCTTCAGCTTTTAGTTATTACGATTGGGCCAACATAGATATAGTTTTAATTTTATTAATTATGGATCCCAATCAGGTTGTAGCTACCTAGTTTTATTCAAAGTGTAGTGTTCGCGTAAATATAAGAAATCATTATTGACACTTAACATTTTGATTTTTTTACATTATAAAAATATAAGTAATAAAACCGTCTCGAACAAGCAGTGATAGTAGGAGATCGACATGTGTCAACTCACTCTTAAATCGCAATATCTTTTCGGATATAAATAAAACTTTTTTTTATTTACTAGTTTAATTTAAATGATATCCTTTTTAGAAGTTATTTTCCTGAATAAAATACATAATTTAAATGAACTGTGCTTACCGGAACGTAAATATCGACGTCACAGACGTTGTAAGGATTTTTTTTACAACGGGGGTGACAAACGAGCACACATTTCACCTAATGGTAAGTGGATTGTGTGGACTATTCTTTATTAAAACACGAAATGAAGATGGTTGGTCACCCCTGAGGACTAATACGGAATGACTCGTATTTAAAAAGGTAAAGAGGGTTTAAAGTAAAAAGGGTCTGCGATTATCTACATTCTTAATGAGTTACATAGTAGCAATAAGCTTATATTTTACACTGGTGCTCTGTAAGAGCGAGGTCCTACCCCGGTCGAGGAGACCCATTCGTACCGTGGGCACAGAACAGCTGGCGTGTGGCTCTACCACGTACTAACACACAATGATTTTATTTGTATTACGATTTTATTTCAACTGTCCCTATAGAATAAAGATTTACAATAATATCTATCACTATGAAAAATCTCATAAAATGTCATATTTATTTCAATATTTTATTATTAAAATTTAAGAAAACTTAACAAACACGCATCAATTCTGGTGGTCCTTGGAATATTGTCATCGATCTTTGATATTCAAGTCATCAACATCAAAATTACGCTAAAAGATTCCGTTACATAGATAGATAGATACACGCGAAGCTAATGAAAGTTTGTTAAAAAAGGATATCTGGGATACTAAATTATTAATGCCCGATTCCTATATTGAAGAAACGCTTCGTTCTCAGTAACGATCCGTTTTATTACATACGAGATGCATATAAAACGGTTTATATTGCAAACTATTTTTATTCAGCAACTTAGTGTGACTTGAAATAAAAAAAAACTTTAAACTATTCATAATTAATTAAAACTTGCATTTTGTTTTAAAAAAGGTGTACTCATGCACTTCATATGCAAATGGACTCGTAAAAGAAATGTGTTTTCTAATATAGAGAACCGGGATTAGTGTTACTATAAATTTATAAAAGACCAACGGATTGAATCTAAGTTTGTAATCTACAAATCATCTTTGTAGGTGACGAGGTGAAGTCGGGCAAGGGGGTGCGGGGAGTTCTTTCTATTTGCCCTCTTGTCACCCACCCAGCGGGACCGTTTACATATTTGTGTGATTTTTTTCCCAGCTTATATGAATACAGCTGTCAAGTATTATAGGAATTTGTCAGTTTGTATTTTCAAGCAGGAAAACTGAGTAATGACGACTTTTTCTGCCACCAGGGCGGCGCTACTTTGAAATGAGGTGAAATATTTGACAGATTTTATAGCGGGATAAGTTAATTTGTAAGGAAAGTGTAGATATTATTGTTTATCTCGAAAATACTAGTTACTTCTATATATAAAAGTCGATTATGTCCGTTAGTCTCGGCTCAAGATGACAAAACTCAAAAACGGCTCCACCGATTTGAATTAAATTTTCCTGTATCTGAATGGGTCCCTGGATAGTTTAATTTATCATTTAGGCCCAGTAGGTGGCGCTGTTGCTGAGTTCCAGAAATCACCAATGCGCAGCCGGGGCGGGTCGCTATTATTTTATATTATTTATATTAGAAATGAATAAACCAAGATACGAATGTTCCTGAAAGTAAAACATTACAAAAGTCCTACATCTCTACTATTATAATGATTATGCGTCAAAGAAACCTTCTATAATAATGCGTTTTGTATAATAGACCTTAGTATCATAAGTTCCTAATATAGGACTATACATTGTGCAACAGTGCTATAGTAGTCACCCGACCACCCCACTACTCCTATATGTCCACCGTTGGGTATACTCTCCGGCAATTCCCTTATATAAACAATCTGTACACGAACACCCTCCATCTATACAAGAACACGCTGCTACATTACTTAAACACGCTCAATAACTTTTCACCAATGTTTCAATTATATTATAATCTTATTTAACTCTGATTGGTCTGACTTGTATTTCTATTGTTTGTGCAGTGTAAAAATTAAAAATCACTCCACTAAGCTATTGTATATATACAATATAGAAACCTAATAACTTATAGTTAAATCGCAACAGTTCAATAATGATGACACTATGTGACCTGCGTAAAAAATAAGTTTAATGGACGACACACACGGTTAGTTCAACTGATAACTACAACTGATTAGTTCAAACTAGAACTCTTGATGTTTTTTTAAATATCGGGTTTTCCGATATTTTAAATTCGATATTTTCGGAAATCCAATATTTAAAAAAATATCAACAGTCCTAGTTTGAACTGATCAGTTGAACTGACCATGTGCGTCGTCCATAACTCACTCCCAACTGGCGACATCTGGTGACCGTAATATTATTATTCCTAATTGACAACTAGATATAATGGTAAGTATCAAATAGCTATCTGAATATAGTTTCACTAACTTAGTGATACTCAACTAATTAAATGTACCAATAATACGTACCAGACATACCAGAAACTCTTTGTTTTACATCCCTTTTCACCCGTCCAATTATGGGAAAAACAATGTTCTAACGCGTTTAGTAGCAACTTACGACAAAAAATTTAGCGCAATTGATCCTTTTCATAATACTAAAAGTGGATTTAAAAATAAAATTAACAAGTTTTTAGGGTTCCGTAGTCAATTAGGAACCCTTATAGTTTCGCTATGTCTGTCTGTCCGTCTGTCCGTCTGTCCGTCCTCGCTTAATCTATGTGACTGTTAGCACTAGAAAGCTGAAATTTTGTACCGATGTGTGTAATAATCACGCCGACAAAGTGGTAAAATAAAAATTGGAAAAAAATGTTTTATTAGGGTAGCCCCCCTATATGTAAAGTGGGAAGTAATTTTTTTTTTAATTTCAACCCTAACGTGTGATATATTGTTGGAAAGGTATTTAAAATGAATAGGGGTTTACTAAAATCATTTTTTGATAATGTCAATAATTTCGGAAATAATCGCTCCAAAAGTAAAAAACAATGTGTCCCCCCCCCCCACTAACTTTTGAACCATAAGTTTAGAAAATATGAAAAAAATCTGAAAAGTAGAATTTTATAAGGACTTTCTAGGAAAATCATTTTGAACTTGGATGGAAACTCATAAGTGGGAACACTTATTGTGACGGACGGGAAACTACGGAGCGTGGCCCGACACGCTCTTGGCCTGTTTTACTATTCTATGCAGCTGAAGGTAATCAGTAAATTGTAATTAAAATAGTATCCAAAAGCGCTTATTACACTATACAATTTTTAGGAAATCTAATTAGGAAATAGGAAGGTGTAATCGTAGTTAGAACAGTTAGGATCCGATTTAGTCAAATTGGAGGTCCCAGTCGCTCTACTTCCTAAATTGTTTACAATTTAGGACAGTGTAATCGCAACGTTACGATTTAGAACAACCAGTCGGCGCCCGCGCTTTGATACAAGCGGATGTCTTGAAGTTTTGATAGAAGTCTGATATCAGAGAGAAGTATTTTAAATCTTAATATTAATTTCCGGTGGCTATAAAACGTAATGTCACCATCAAACATTCTTTGGTACTCACACTTTATCGAAATATCGTGACTTCTTTTTCAATATGTTTGGATACCAAACTTAACAAATATTCAAACTGTTTATAGGTGGTAGAGCCATGCTGCAGTTATATTAGTAGTATAGTTGTAGCACGAATGGGTCGGCTCGACCGAGGAAGCACCACGCTCCCACAGAATACCAGCGTAAAATAGTAGCTTAATGTTGCTGTGTTTCGTATGGCGAGTGTAGAGAACCGGAGACCCTTTTTACTGGAAACGAGACATTCCATCTTAGTCGTCACAGGTGACAACGCATCTGCATTTTGATTTGTAATCGGAGATAGATGTGGATGTCTATGGGCCGCAGCAACCACTTACCATCAGGTGGACTGTGTGCTAGTTTGTCACCCTATCCTATAAAAAAACTGCTTAGAATCTAAAAATATATAATTATATTCATATAATAATAATTCTTTGTAATAATAATTCTTTATGATCTCAGGTTTCTACCCATTTCAAATTGTGAACTATGAATGTCAATAAAGAATTATTATTATTATTATTATTATATTCATATTGGACAGTTTTTTACAATATATATAAAATAATACAGCGCCATCGATCAAACGTGCAACCCCGTCGATACTTCTTTACGAATGCGGTTCGTCACGATTTAGAATCCAATTTAGTGTAGTGTGATCACTAGCTTCCAATTTAGGATCCTAATTAGATTTCCTAAAAATTGTATGGTGTAATAAGCGCTAAATTAATATTTGTGCCCTCGTTTAATACTGTTATTATGTATGTATTTATGTATATATATATATATATATATATATATATATATATATATATATATATATATATATATATATATGTGTGTGTATCTGTGTATGTATGTATATATTAGTGTCTCTTTTTAATTTTTTATCTATTTTTCTACAATAACAATAACACCAAAATATATTTGCATTTATAGATTCATATGTGCGTGTTTGTAAGTGTAATTATGTATGTCTTTTGTACGTTTATACATCTGTATTTGTATATATATGCACGTCATGAAGGTAATATTATTACTTCAATTAATTTGTTACTGTTTAGTAATAGTTCTTACCGATTTTATTTTGTATTGTATTAGATTTACAGTGTTATGTTTGGTTATCTGCTTTGGGGATAACTATAATTGGCTTTTTCATGTTTAATTATTTAAGTAATATTGTTTAAGTATTAATAAGCTGTTGTTATCCTGAATAAATAAATAAATAAATTCTAGCTTATATTCAATTAATAACAGTTATTGGCACAGGTCTCCTCACATTTCTGTTGGCGATATCCATTCAACTACATGTTGGCGAAATGATTTTTGTATAGAATAAGAGTGACAAACGATCACACAGTCTACCTGACGGTAAGTGGATACTATCGCCCATAGATATCCACATTTACCTCTGATAATGATTCTAAACGCTCATGCGTTATCACCATTTAGTTACTAAAATGAAATGCTTTGTTTACAGTTAAAAAGATTTCCAATTTCCAAAACTCACCATACGAAACAGAACAGCGTTTAGCTGCTATTTAACGCTGGTATGATGTGAGAGCGTGATCATTCCCCGGTCGAGTCGACCTCACTAGAGTTGCAACCATAATATAGCTATAGCATGGCTCTAACACGTGGGTGGTAGATAGAGAACGGGAATAGTATTTCTAAATTCATGATAATGATGACGAAATAGGATGAACACTTACCGGAAGAACAGCTGTTGCATGGAGCACATTTAGGGAACAAGCGGTTAAATAACGTAAAACAACCGCATATGTAACAGCCAGTTTCCTTTCTAACGTAAAACATGTCCCCTTCTCGAGTACATTGCGCGTATTCTGCAATGGGGATGCAAACTTAGGTATAGTATTCTATATTAGGGAAGAGGAAATTTATGCCGAAAATGTGGCAGCTTTTACAACTGCTGGATAATGTGGTTACAAGATACGAGGTAGTAGTGCCCTTATAACTCTCTTTTAACTGCCTGATATTTGTATCATCATTCATCATAATTACAGCCTTTCACAAGTCCACTGCTGAACATAGGCCTCCCCCAAGTAATGCCACAAAGCACGGTCCTGAGCCACCTGCATCCATCGACTTCCTGCATGTCTTACCAGGTCGTCACTCCATCTAGTGGGGGGTCGCCCTACACTACGCCTACCGGTACGAGGCTGCCACTCGAGAACCTTTCTTCCCCATCGGTTATCGGTTCTTCGAGCTATATGGCCGGCCCATTGCCACTTCAGCTTACTAATCCGTTGGGCTATGTCGGTCACTCTGGTTTTACTGCGGATATCCTCATTTCTGAGTCTATCACGCAGAGAAACTCCGAGCATAGCCCTCTCCATAGCTCGCTGAGCGACCTTAAGCGTCCTCATACGGCCAGCAGTGAAGGACCACGTCTCAGATCCATAAGTCATCACTGGCAACACGCACTGGTTGTACAATCTAGTTTTTAGAGATTGAGGTATACCTGACGAAAAGATATGTCGTAATTTCCCGAACGCTGCCCAGCCGAGTTGAATCCGTCGATTGACCTCTCGGTCGAAGTTGGACTTACCTAGTCGGACTATTTGTCCCAGGTAAACGTACTCGTCAACAACTTCGAGCATAGTGCTCGCAACAACTACCGGCATAGGTGTGACATGGACATTGAACATGATCTTTGTTTTGTCCATGTTCATCTTAAGACCTATCCGTTGGGAGGCACTATTGAGGTCATTGAGCATAGTGCTTAAGTCCTCCAGCGATTCTGCCATAAGGACTATATCGTCGGCAAATCGAAGGTGAGTGATGTACTCGCCATTGATGTCAATACCGTATCCTTTCCAGTCCAGTAGCTTGAAAACGTCTTCCAATGCAGCGGTGAAGAGTTTCGGGGATATAACGTCACCCTGTCTTACACCTCTCTGCAGTTGGATAGGTTTCGAGCTCTGGTTCTGTACTCGGATAGCCATCGTAGCCCTACTGTACAAACACTTCAGCACTTCGATATACCGACAGTCAACTTGGCACCGCTGAAGGGACTGTAGCACCGCCCAAATTTCGACGGAATCAAAGGCTTTCTCATAGTCCACATACGCCAGGCAAAGTGGCAGATTGTACTCTTCAGTCTTCTGTACAATCTGCCGCAGGGTATGTATGTGGTCTATGGTACTGAAGCCTTTTCGGAAACCGGCTTGTTCGGGAGGCTGGAAGTCGTCAAGTCTGCGTGCGAGACGATTCGTAATGACTCTCGAAAACAGCACGTAGACGCGGCTCAGAAGGGAAATCGGTCTGTAGTTCTTTAAGAGAGCGTTGTCGCCTTTCTTAAAGAACAAGACCACTGCACTTCTGCTCCACGCCTCTGGAATAGTGCCACCATGGAGGACGGAATTGAAGAGCTTCTGAAGGACTACAAGTACCGGTGTTCCACCCGCTTTCAGAAGCTCAGCTGTAATTCCATCCTCGCCTGGGGCCCTGCCGTTTTTAAGGTGCTGGAGAGCCATTCTAATCTCGCTTAGACTGACGTCCGGGATATCATCGGAATAGTGTCGGATAAGACTTGCTCTTGGATCGTTACTCACACTTGCGTGTGGCTCCAACGATGATGTGTATAGCTGCCCATAGAACCTCTCAATCTCACTCAAAATCTCAGGTGTCCCGGAAACGATGTTGCCACACTCAGTCTTCAGCTTTGACAGTTGGCTCTTTCTGGCAGACAGATCTCTGGCAAAGACTTTGGAGCCCTGGTTCCGCTCGATCGCTTCTTTAATACGAGAAGTATTAAAGTTGCGTAAGTCTCGCCGCATGCATTTGGAGATCTGTCTGTTCAGTTGCCTGTATGCTGTCAAATCTGTTGACGATTGCAGCCTCATCTCCCGTCTAACAGCCATGAGATTAAGAGTGTGATCGGAGAGTTTTTGTGTTCTTCTGCGGCGGGTCTTGCAGAACTTAGCTCCGACCGCATGGACAGTTTCCACGAGCTTGTCGTTCATATCGTCCACTGCATTGCAATCTTCTAGGCACTGGAAGCGGTTACGTAACTCGAGCTGAAAGGTCACATAATATTTAAAGTATAAAGAGGTGACAAACGAACCATTTCCTATATTGTTCATAAAGTAGTCTTCGGGTCCAACGATTTGGGATTGAGCACGCGCCATTGCCGCCATCTCCGCATCAGCTAGGCGATCATCCATTGCTTTAGGTTTCAACAAAAACAAATTAAAAACAATTTTTACTTTTTTTAATCATTATATTTACAACTATACTAACTTTACAGCCTATTAAACGCCACTACTGAACATAAGCCTCCTCTATGGATTGTCTCACAGGATAGATATTTGCCTTGGTTCTCACGTTTGCCAAGCGGGTTGGCAACTGCAGATTTTATTTACTCTTAATCGCCTATTGGTTTCTCTCTGTCTGTCTGTTGCGACACCCGCGGGATGATATGGGGTATTAAATATTCTTACACTCCCACTACATGGTATACAAATCTTTATATATGTAATTATGTACGTGATATACAGCTTGAGTTCATAAAAAGATTGTGCAGTAGGCGTACTTAATGCTATAAGGCATTCGTTAGCTAACAGAGGCTCCGTCTGGATAGAAAATATTAATGATCTGCCATTGCTATCCGTCTATTAGTAAAGTTTCATCGTCATCAGCTCAGCCATTTCGAAGATTAGCTCGAACAGACAGACACAAAAATTTAATAATGTTTATTTATATCTCAACAGTACACATATAGCCCCCGAGCATAACAGATGCCTGTTATTTTAATATTACAAACAGAAACTTCAGTTTTATTTATATTTATAGATTATAAACCAAAATAAAAAATGGAAATATTCTTACCCTCTGGTGAGGCGGACGTCACCGCCAGAAGGAAACAAACCCATAAAGTCTTCAATTGCCACATGTTTCCGAAATCAGGCTTCAGTCTGCGACCCAGTGAGCGCTGCCCACTGAAGATATCCTGCCAGTGTCGACGCTCACTATATAACCACTATTTAGGTAACGCGTTGATAGCCGCGAAGAATCAATTCACTTATTAAGAAGTTTGATAAGTGCTAACCAAGCGTAACATACTACAATTAAAGTTGCGTGAACAATTTCATTTGTCGTTAATCTTCCCTGAGGTTTTGTATTTATGAATTTTAAACATGTTTTTGAAAAAAAAACATAGCTTGCAAAATTTAGTTTCATTGATATTCACAGAATACCAGCATAAAATAGCAACTTAAGTTGTGCTTCGTGTGGTGACTATAGAGAATCGGAGACCCTTTTTAATAGAAACTTCCAATTTAGTCCTTAGTGTTGACAACTCATCTGTGTTTTGATTCTTAGTTCAAGATAGATGTAAATGTCTATGGGCAACAATATTCGCTTACCATCAGGTGGACTGTGTGCTTATTTCTTCATCATTATTCTAAAAGGAATTATACACAATCGGGCGTCGATTTTTGAGGAATAAAAAAGAGAGTTTTGCAGCATCCATGATCAAGGTAGACTGAGCAGTTTGATTTCCTACTGTCATAGTTAACTTAGGCTACCTTCAGCTTTGAATTATACATTTCTTGGTCTGACTGCAGACAAAGAGAATTTATTTCGATGACACTGATAATAAATCACACACAAAACTGGCATACCATCTGGATAATTAACGAGCCACCACTATGTGATTTACTAGAAGTTTTCTGTTTCGCACAACTTGGCGAATCGACTACCACTGGCGTTTTTTCCGGACCGATACAACTTAGGGACTTTCAAGAAAAGAGCCTACTCTTTTTCAAGAGGCTGGCAACGCATCTGAAACTCCCTTGGTGTTGCAGATGTTTGTAAGCGGTGCGGCGGTAGTTACATACCATCAGGTGAGCCGCATGCTCGTTTGCGTCATATAAAAAAAACACTATATAAAAACTTCTCAGTATTACGGTCCGTATTCGTCGCTAGTTCGCAATATGAAAAAATATTGAAACAAACAAAACACAAGTGGAAGGCACCACAATGCCCAGCGCTCGCACCGGAAGCGGTGCTACCTGCCGGGGGCGGAAGCATAGCCCACTAATGACGCTCACAGCGCCATCTATATGCGGAGCTTTCGATTCTCCGCTTTTCATATCGGGGAGTTTTTATTTGCAACTTTTAAAAGTTTATTGTAAATAAATATTCTCTTAATCATTTCTTATATTTACGTGAACACATTTATACGGATATACAAAACTATTTATATGGATTTTATCGCGTTTAATTAACTTATTTGGATGCTTTATAGCAGCCATGGCCCACCTCTCGTGGCTCCATGGGTGCTGTAAAGCACCCGAAACGTCGGGAATTAAAAATAAATTAATTAAACGCAGTAAAATACGTGTGTTGTCATCCTTATTCTAAATAAAATAAAAATTTATATTCATTGTGAAGGCCACAAAGAAACAATTAATTGTTATATAATATAAAATATCATACAACTGCATCACATGTATATTTCACATTGTCATTATTTAATTACTCATATTTTACGTATAAATATTTCATTTTTGTTAATATCAGCTCTTATCACCATAGAAATTGTAATTTTGTATGGTGAATTGAAAAAAATATTTAATCTCGTAAAAACAAATGCGGTTTGTTTGTGTTCACTGACTATTAATGCTCTTCAAAGCGAACGTCAGGAGCTGCACAGCTGCTGGAAGCCTGAGGACTTGTGGACAAAGACAAACGAGCAGACAGTCCACCTGATGGTAAGTGGATGCTGTGGCCCATAGACATCTACATTTATCCTCAACTTAGAATTAAAATGCAGATGCGTTTTCACTGAGGGTTACGATGGAATGCGTCGGTTTCAGTAAAAAGTTTCTCTATACCGTTTCTCTACACTTACCATACGAAACACAGCAGAATTAATCTGCTATTTTACGCTGATATTCTGTGAGAACATGGACTCGCCTCGGAGGAGCCGACTCATTATGCTGCGTCTGATATATTATACGAGTTTCTACAGCATGGCTCTCTACTACGTACAAACCTATTGCACAAATGTAACACATTTCACTGATTCACATTCGATACAAATTGTCTATATGTTTTAGTGCATAGACAAAAAAAATAACGAAGCCAGTTACCGACAAGTCATTCAATCTTTAAGATTGCGGGACAGTGATTGATGAAGTCGGTCGAGACGGCGACAAATCTCTGCCGCGATTGACGGGGACTCTCGTTAAATCGACGGCGCTGACTCGACGGCTTACAACTTTATCACAGAGACGTCGGAAATGCATTACCAAGTTGTAAATTTTTAGTAGATCTTTTAATTGTTTCTGAGCCCCTGGTACGTTAAATCCATCCATCCATTACATCCTATAAAGGTCCGCTGCTGAACATACGCCTCCCTCATGCATTGTGGCATTGCAGACTTGGCGCTAGCTGCCACGCTCGGCAAGCGAATTGCCAACTACATTTTTTTTATTATTTGAAGTGTTTATCAAAAAGATGTTGCCGTCCATGTCCGGTTTCAGTTTTCCTCTGTCACATCTTACGATACCTACGAGGCGATATGTAGCATGTATTAAATTTAAGACATGGTACAGCCAAACTGCAGCTCTAGGTTGAATTGACTGGGAAAGGATGAGAAAGCGTGGTCATTCTCCAGTCGAACCAACCCATTCGTGCTGCAGCCGTAGTATACTCGTAGATGCAGCATGGCTCTACTACTTAAAATTATAGCCAACCTTGTTCTCAAGGATAAATTTGAAGGTAATCGAGAGAAATCGGGGAGAGTCTTATTCTTTCCTTTTCTAAAAACGTTTATCTCCTATCTTGGAGATAGTTTACATACATAAATTTCAGAAGAACAAACATCCAGACCGAGAACAATTATTTGTAGGCCATGCAAACATTTGTACCGTACGCCGTCGTGTGTGCGTATTACATAATTCATCCCTCTCCCTTTTACTATCGAACAAGCAGTTGTTGGACCAATATTTATTGTCGACTTACCACACATTCGAACCAACTGTTGGCTTCGTCAGCCGTAATACGTCAAGCAAAGGTGTAGTATCTTTTGCTTATAGTCAAAGCCACCACACCACTACCAAAAATATAAAAAAGTCAAGAGTGAGAGTGTGAGTGAAGAGTGAGTCTTTTGTTGTGTAAACTGATTTATGTATAAATCATTAATTAAAAATAAATTAAAAATTATGACCAATTTTAGCTTAATTTGGTCTATTGTCAACAAAAAAGAACGAATAATACGAGTATTTGAATAGCTTTACGTGGCCAAACAATTTGCACTCATATCCTCCCCCATCCCCTCGCCCTATTATCTGTATCGCATTATTTCTCCGCGGAAGCCTGCGCGAGACAGAAGCTCGTGTTCGAATGATAAGCTGCTGGGAAAATTGGTTTGTTCGTCGACAAATGTGCTAGTATATATAATGTAGTAATTTACTAGTATAAAATTAAAGAATGAAGAAATGATTGAATAAATGAATGATACGTTTATCCGTTACAAAATAACCACAAAGAAATAAAAACCAAATAAAACTCACAAGTGCATTGGATTGTAGAGACGAAAAGGCATCTACGGGTGATCATGTGGTACGAGTAGTCACTCTTGAAAAACTTTATATAATTTTAAGCGTTTAATGATTTTCAGATGTGCAGTTCAGTTTCACCGTTACCAAAATAATGTCACCTTATAAATAACTTTAATACTCTTTTTATTAATTTTTATTTTGAATATTTCATTCTAAAAATGTGTTGTTTTTGTTACAGGTAAGAGATTTGGACATTCA
Organism: Parnassius smintheus behrii; assembly: GCA_036936625.1. Lineage (NCBI taxonomy): Eukaryota > Metazoa > Arthropoda > Insecta > Lepidoptera > Papilionidae > Parnassius > Parnassius smintheus. Next base: position 1,781,863 of record JAUPFT010000023.1, read on the forward strand.
TCAAAGAGGTCAGATACAAGTTACTGTTAGTTGTAACGACGCACACAAACACAAATTTAATGTTGGTGTGACATTTTTGAAAAGTTTTCGCTATGCTGCAGTCATATCATGGTCGTGGTACATAAATACGGCTCGAACGAAGAACGAACGTGTTCCGTTCTCACAGAATTTCAGCGCAAAATAGCAGATTAATGCTGCTGTGTTCCATTTGTCGGGCTTAAGGAACCGGAAACTTTTTTTACTGGTAACGAGTCATTCCACCTAGTCCCCACTTGTGACGCATCTGCATTTTGATTGTTAATTGAGTATAAATGTAGATGTTTATGAATGGCCCACAGCATCCACTTACCGCCAGGTGAGCTGTGTGCTCGTTTGTCACAATATCCTTCTAAAAAAGGTGAGTGTAAACTAGCGACCCTATTTACTAGTAACTAAGCATTCTATCATAATCTTCGGGGGTGACAACACATCTGCATTTTGATTGTTAATTGGGGATAGATGTAGATGTCAACGAGTCACAGTATCCACTTACGATCAGGTGAAATATGTGCTCTATTAAAAAATATTTCTTTTGTTTACGCGAACACTACACATTTAAATGAAACTAATTTATACGAATTTTATCGCGTAACGCGTATATTAATTTATTTTATGTTCCCGACTTTTTGGGTACTTTACAGCATGGTCACGGAGGGGGGGGGGGCATAAAATAAGTTAATAAGTTAAGGCGGAATTTAAAATAAGTTATTATAAAATCCGTAAAAATAATGTTATCAATCTTGTTTATTTTATGATAAAAGAAAATAAAGAAAGAAGTAGAACGAAAATGTTCAAATAAATCATTTCAAATACCTTCTGTGTACTAAATATCGGGAATTTGTCAATAGAACAAAAAATACAAATTATTCATCCAAATTTATTTTATCGCCTTCAAAGTAGGCCCCATCGCTTGCAATACAACATCTCCAACGCTTCACCCAGTCTTCCATACATTTTTCATAGGCTATTTGCGGTATGGCCTTTAGCTGATTCAGCAAATTTTTTGTTACGGCTTCTATCGACTCAAAACGTTTTCCTCGAAGTGGTAATTTTAACTTGGGAAATAAAAAAAAGTTGGACGGAGCCATATCAGGTGAATACGGTGCTTGGTCGTGAACTTTTGTTGAATTTTTCGCTAAAAACTCTTTCACTATAATGGCTGTGTGTGATGGTGCATTATCATGGTGCAGCATCCATGAGTTGTGTTGCCACAAATCTGGACGTTTTCGGCGGATACTCTCACGCAAACGCTTCATGACGCCTAAATAATATTCTTTATTCACTGTTTCTCCCTTTGCAAGGAATTCGGAGTGAACACCACCACAACGGTAGTCAAAAAAAACTGTCAGCATCACCTTGATTTTGGAGCGACTTTGCCGCGGTTTTTTGGGTTTCGGCTCGTTTTCGAGACGCCATTCTGAAGACCATTGGCTCGTTTGCATGTCGTACTCATAAACCCATGTCTCGTCGCCAGTTATTATACGTTTCATAAACGTCGGATCCGTAGAAGCTCGGGCAACCATGTCTTCAGCGACATGCTTTCGCTGCGCTCTTTGAACAAAATTGAGCTCTTTTGGAACTAGTCGAGCGGCGACGCGTTTCATGCCTAAAATGTCAAAGAGAATGTTGTGGACGGACTTAAAAGATATGTTCACCTCACTAGCCAACTTTCTCAGACTCATACGTCGATTTTCGAGCACTAGCTTCTTGATTTTGTCGATGTTTTCTTTGGTCGTAGCGGTTGAAGGTCTACCAGAACGAGGCAAGTCTACTACTACTTCTCGGCCTTCTTTAAAAGCCTTATACCATTCATAAGCCCTTGTTTTCGATACACATGATTCGCCGTAGGTATTTCGCAACATTTTTAGTGATTCACCACATGAAATATCATTCGAAACACAAAATTTAAGGCACACTCTTTGTTCAACAATATTTTCCATTGTAAAAATCGCCGAGAATGCAAAACTATGACCAACAAAAAGTGTAGTTTAAAACAAATTAAATGACAGATCCCGCTCAAACTTTGCGCGCTAAATCAGTACAGTGCTACCAACATACAGTAAAAAAAATTAGAACGACCTCTTTTACGCGGGTCTTTTTATTGACATATTCCCGATACTTTTTACACAGAGTAGTATTCCCCCTTTTTGTACTGAGTCAATTAAAAATAAGTTTTCTCTATGGATTTCAAATTCAAATTTATTTATGATGAGTTATAATGATGTATGTATAATGATGTATGTATGAGTTATAATAGATCTTAATAATTTTAACACAAATACAACCATACTGCCTCTCGGTGTGCAAACTATGTAATTAAATACAACTCATTTTTAATAATTATAATAGGAAGTTCTGAATATTACTTACCATAATCTATTCTTATTTAATAGGTCCTTAGGTATGAAATTGGCGTTTTATACGGCGGGAATATAAAGGAAACTTTTTTGTAAAATATATTTAATTAATCAAAGTATGCACCGTAGTTATCTATGCACTTTTGCTCTCTTATAGATAGTTCATTGATCCCTTTACTAAGAACAACATGGGGGCGAGAATCAATAAACTCTTTGAAGGCGGTTTGGTATGCCGCATCGGAGTTGAATTTTTTTCCTTGTAAGAAGTTGTCCAAATTCCGGAAAAATTGGTAATCTGTTGGAGCAAGGACCGGGGAGTACGGTGGATGTCGCAGACATTCCAATTGTAAGAGTGGTCTTGCGTTGTCGTGAAGCAGGAGTGGCCTAGAGCGATTGACTAATCTCGGTTGTTTAGCAGCTAGTTCTTCTTTCATGGTTTGCAGTTGCTGATAAAAGATAGCTGCCGTAACTGTTTGACCAGATTTTAGGAAGCTGTAGTGAACGACACCGGCGCTAATCCACGAAACACTCACAAGAAACTTTTTCTGTGTCAATTTTCGTTTAGGGCAGGATTTTGCTGGTTCTCCAGGGTTCAGCCATTGCGACGAGCGCTTCCGATTATCGTAAAGTATCCACTTTTCATCACAAGTAGTGATTCGATTTAAAATCCCTTTATTTTTGTGTCGGTTGAGCAAAGTAACACAGCAGACGACGCGTGTTTGCAAGTTCAATTCACTCAATTCGTGAGGTACCCATCGTTCAACTTTTTTTACTATCCCGGTTTGCTTAAGTAGATTAATACACATACACATACATTTTATCACTTACAGCTATAGCGCTTGCAGCTATCACTGAAGTGCTTTGTGATGGATCCGCTTCCATAATAGCCTTTATTTCTTCATTTTTCACTTTCCGGCCGTCCACGAGTTTGGTCCTGAAGGTCGAAATTTCCAGAACGAAAACTTTGAAACCAAAAACGTACCGTGCTTTGTTTTGCGACACCAGCGTCGTACACATAATTAATCTTTCGAGCGGTTTCTGCAGCACTGGTGTCACGGTAGAACTCGTACTCGTAAATATACCGATATTTCATGTTTTCCATTATGCGGTAATAAGCGACACCAAAGAAAAAAAATAATATGGAAAAAACAAACGAATGCCTGTTTTCACAACTCCAATGTACCAGCTAAACGAATTTATAAATTTGAATTTGGAATTCCTAATTCCTAACTAAAGAGGAGATATTTCAGATCAAAGTGGTCGGTACGACAAAACGCTAATTTCATATGTAAGGACCCAATATATAACCAACATTTTAAAAATGTTAAACTTAATGTAATAACTACAATAATTAAATTATAATTTCATACATTTAATGACAGTAAAATACATTTTTATAGTTTAAATTTAAATACTATTATCAAACAAATATTCATCAATATTAAAAGACGCCTTTTTGGTAGACTGCTTAATTTTATAATACTTAAAAATGTGTAGTATAATACTGGTAAATGTTATCACAGACAAGGACCTATGCAAAATACGTTTTTTTTATACAAACGGAAGGACCGTTTTTTTAAATTTTGGGATGCCTCAATTTACGAATACCTTTATGGAATGTTTATGTTTATGTGAATGTTGTATCTAATTCCACTACCATTAAAGCTTTATTTGAAAATGCAGGCGTATTCGGTTAATTCTGCAGTGCACAACTGAAGGCTTTATTGTGCGGATGTAGCGCCATCTGGCACCTGGCAGTTAAAGTTATGAGAGATACTCTCCAGCGAGAACCGTTCATAAATTCTTCGAATTTCGTTCCCCGTACTACTTGCTGCACTCGAAAACTGGAAGAAAAAGTGAAGAATTTGCTATTTTTTGTCTTTTCGTCCGATTGCAATGTTGGTGTCTTTTTTAAGGCAAGAGTGAATAGGCTCTTGAAACGCTTAAAATAGGGGAGCGTTTTCAATTTCTCAGTGTGAAATGATTATAATTATTTTTTTATTTATAGATTACAATCATTTTTATTCAATATAGATTTTTAAATAATACTTATTGTAAGTCGTTTTTTATTAATCACTGGTTTAGTAAGTACCTTTGTCCTAGGAAGACCCAGCAAGAAACGCAGCGGGATTTTTTTTAAATAGGTTATAGCTCTAAAATTTGAAGGAAAAATTCCATCCCTAAAGGAAAACTAGAAAATGAAGTATTTAATGTTTAGACGACATTCTCTTATTTCGTGTTTCGTTATTCGTTGCTACTTTGAGTTTGTTATTTACTGGATCCACTCAAAAGTGTAAAATATAAACTTTAAAAGTAACTTGTTCTCAGGTGGTAGAGCCATGCTGCAGCTATATTAGTAGCACAGGTATAGCACGAATGGGTCGGCTCGATCGGGGAAGTACCACGCTCTCACAAAATACCAGCGTAAAATAACAGCTCAAAGCTGCTACTAAACACGTATGATGAGTGTAGAGTACCGGAGACACTTCTTACTGGAAAGGAGGCATTCCATCTTAATCCTCACGTGTGACAACGCATTTGCAGTTTGATTCGTAATCTAGGAAAGATGTAGATGTCTATGGCTTACCTAACCACTTACCATCAGGTGGACTGTGTGCTCGGTTATCATCCTCATTATATAAAAAAAGACTTGCAGTACCACTCATGCCATCTGGATGATTGGTGGTCCGTGTCTTTGCAATTTAATAGTCGTTTTCTTCCTTACTCATCTTCCTTGTGGAATCGACTACCACCAGCAATTTATCCGGACCGATACGACTTAGGGACCTTCAAGAAAAGACCTACTATTTTTTAAAGGCCGGCAACGCACCTGCAATTCCCCTGGTATTGCAGTTGTTCATGGGCGCCGGTGGCCATTTGCCTTCTTCGTTTTCATAGAACTAAAAAAACATATAATAGCTTATCTTCTTTTTAGTTTTCATATCTTATCACTGACTTCTGATCTCCTTATGTAAAAATTATTGTATTCTTTTTAAGTTTAATAACTTATCAATAATAGATTTTACCGCAGGAAGGCGGTGTAAGAATATTCGCTACCCCATATCATCATGTGGGTGTCGTAAGAATCGATAGGGGAAAAAAATTCAGGATATGGGCAGCAGCGTCTTCAAATAACAACTAAAAATAAAAAAACCGCGGGTGCCAAGCCGCTTGCCACGCGTGGGAACTGTGGAAGTTGTCCAATATTAGACAATCTATGAGGGAGGCCTATGTTCAGCTGTAAACTTTGGTTATGCTGGTAAGTATTTAGGTAAATATTTTGAAAACCACTGCTGACCACCCTACAGGTTTTACTTTATATTAAAAGTTTAATTTTGTTGTGTTATTACAGTACGATACATAATATATGAGTAAAATAAATGTTACAGCCGACTTCAATATTATAAATAAAATGAGAACATAATCAATGTAGTCGAAGTCAATTAAATACGCATTATTAAGATAACCAACTCAAAAACTACTGATCAGATCTTGATCACATTTATATGGGACCACATGAAAATCATCAGCTTCATCAATATCATCAAAAAAGAAGTAGCTCATATAAACTTTTCTCACACTCCTGCTTTTAAGTTGCTTCAAAAAAATTGTGTTTTACGAAATTGTCATATTTTAATTTATTATAAAATATGATAGAAAGTTCACCACTTACTAATTTCTGCTAATAAGGAGCAGTGTACGCAGACCTCATCTATTGCATACAGACTTTTCTATAAAATTGAGGATAACAAAGCAGCACATAGTCTACATATACAGGTGGATGCTGTGGCCCATATTGCATCAAGAATACATAAAAATTTATAACGCGTTATATGCTTTATAGAATACGACTGCCTTGTTGGTAAAGTGGTCAAGTGAACGCGGTTGCTGGTCACGGGGTTCTGGGTTCGAATCCCGGGTCAGGTGAAAATCAGTTGTTGGATTTTTCCATCAAGAAATTCTCGGTATCATCCCGGAGTCAGGAAGTTGGCGCCAAGTCTAGGAAAGTACGTAAAGCCGTTGGTACTGCGCCTGATATTTTTCAGCTCGTGTTGAATTAGTGGCCCATTGGACTAAGAGAGTGAGGAAATAGGGAGTGCACGTGTGATTGCGCATTCACTTTTGCACTATATTTCTGACCTGCGCAGTGGCTAGCCCGTTAAGACTGGCCGCCACGACCGAAATTCAGTCTGGAGGGTCATTATCCTATACTATTAAACGAGCAATTCTTGTGTTTATATATATATATATATATATATATATATATATATATATATATATATATATATAATCGGGATCTCGTAATCGGCTCCAACGATTTTCATAAAATTTAGTGTCCAGGGAGTTTCGGGGATAATAAATCGATCTAGCTAGGATTTATTTTTATAAAATGTATTTTGTCCGTGTTTTTAGGCAATAAAAAATTGCTACAATATCGTTAGAATAAGAAGGTTAATTTTGACAGATTGTTAACGGTTGTAAATAGCCTAATTGGTATAATGGGCGGCCACAGAATCGTAAAACCCCGGTTCGAGCCCAGACCGACCGACCGACTTTTTTTAATTTTTTTACAAGTTCCTTTCTTTTTTTGAGAAAATCTATTTTTTCGAGCCCTTTTTTTAGTATTTTTTAAAAACACGAAAATTTAAATTAAAATAATTGCACTCATGATTTTTTATTCAAATAACCAGTTCCGTTTTTTCTGTTATGTCGCTAAGATCAAAAAATATTATTAATTTTCATCAGTATGTAATTTGTATCTAAATATAATTTCCAAAACACACGAATTAAAAAATAATCGAGCGAAAAATACCGAGCAAAGCTCGGTCAACCAGGTACTCATTATTATTTGTATAATAGAGGACTTTGGTTTAAAGTATGGACTAGTTATTAATATCGAAGATTCAATGGACGGCTGGAAAACTATTGTAAAAAATAAAATGTGGTGCCTTAACACGTAATATAATTTTCGATGCTTTAAAATGTGGTGACGTCATTTCATACTGCGCCGTACAATTTTGACAATAAAATTGTGGTCGTTTCGTTAACCACACATTGTATGTACAAGTTTAAATGCAAGCTATTAGTAATGGATGAGTACAGGCGAGAGAGTTGAGCGAAAATTCACCTCGGAGTTTTGATGCGAAAAATGCACAACAGTTTTCATGCATCCAAATATGAACCCTTTCATCTACGCACAGAGGTCTTTTTACGTTATTTCAAGTTTCAGATATTTAAATAACTTTCAAACTGTATTCGCTTTAACGTAAGTAGACACAAGACTGATTTTTCTTTGGTGGTTATATTGCTTCAAGTTATTATCATTTTTGTGTTTATGGCTCAATTTAGTGATAACTGGCATCATGTAATAAATATTTTGTTGTCTGTCATTTCACGAATTTCATCTGTCACATTTACCTGTGTTAAATAATTTATAGACTATTTCGTTAGGATGGAGATGAATCATCTGTAGTGAATTCTCTCGTAAAAGTAAAAAAGTAAAGTTGCAGCCTATATACGTCCCACTGCTGGGCACAGGCCTCCCCTCATTTCTGAGAGGGTTTTAGGGCAAGGAAGTGTCCGCCGCGCAGCCCCAATGCGTGTTGGCGAACTTCACATGTCTTCGAAATATATTTTTTTTCTTATTCCTCAGACATGCAGGTTTCCTCACGATGTTTTCCTTCAACGCCGAGCCCGTGGTAAATTCTCTCGTAATGGAATATAATCCAGAATTATAGATGCTGCAACTTGACCTCTTCACATCACTTTGCAAGTGGTAGAGAACCGTGTTGCTGTTATATTATGGTTGTAGTACGAATGGGTCAGCTCCACCGGGAAGGAACACGCTGTCATAGAATACCAGCGTAAAATAGCAGCACCAGAGACCATTTTCACTCAAAAGTGACTGGATTCTTAATAGTGAATAACTGTATATGTCTGTGGGTTACAGTATACATTTACCATCAGGTGGACTGTGTGTTCGCTTGTCACCCTTAATCTATAAAAAAGGGTGTGCAGTTCACACGCGGTGGAAGTGAACCTTTAGAAAAAGAGACCAAGATAATAGGAAACACTGTAGACTGTAATCTATTCCATTCTCTCGCAAGCCAAATCTAGATGTATATATTTGTCTCTTCTTAGTGTCCCTATTTTGTTTCATCAAGTTTCAAATTACGACTCTAAAGTTTTCACTTCAAAAATAATTGAAAGTGTTAAATTATATAGATTTTTTTTGGTTTCTGAATTCGATTTTTATTTTATTTTAGGTTTATTTACACTTATTAGATCATTTGAGTAAACTAAAGAATAACATACGTTCGTAATGACATGTGGTACGTCGTTTATATATTTACTACTCAGTTATTATTAACTATTATAAATATTACACTTTCTACGATTTGGTCCCTTCGGATTTGTTTTTCTTCCCAAATATGGAAAAAGAAATTCGGGGATAGAAATTTACAGATGCAAAAAGAAGTGAAGTCGACAATTTCTGCCTGTTTTGAGGGCCCTGATATAGCATTTTTTGAAGGTATTAATTATAAGATATATGAACGGTTTGACCATTAACCCTAATACATTTCGAATTAGGGCTAATGGAGAACATATCGAAAAGGGAACAAAATATGAAATTTCACCTCCTATCCCTTTAATTACGCGAATTTTTGACCTCTCCTCGTTTAGGTCAAACGTATGAAACCTATTTTATATTCATGCACGCTCATTATATTTTTATACAATTGTTGGTTCCAATTGACAATTGAACTTCGGAGCGGATGTCGCAGTCATTCACGCACGGTCGTCTATTTATATAGGTCGTAGATAACAATAGCTTACATTTAAACGGCAACGAAAATGCGTCATTTAAAATAAAAGTGCCCGAAGTACGCAGATTTGGTATATCGGGAATTCGGTTACGCTGCTGTACCGGAACCGGAAGGCGGTTTAACGAGGGTTCCTCCGACTCTCCAATGATTGTTACCGCGCTGATTGCGGATATTGGATGGGCAATTGTTTGTGAAGACCCTCAGTGTTGATTAACCTATATATAAGAACTTACCTTGGAGATGTGAAACCAAATTAAACGTGTAAGTCATATTTAGATAAAATTCCGTGAATAGGCGATCAAGTTCAAGGGGGAGACTTTGGCTATTATTTTGAATACAGTGAAGGCCTTCGATCGAACTTGGCATAAAGCGCTTCTGTCGAAGCTTCCCTCCTATAGGCTTCCCGGGAAATCGTGCTATTGGATCACCAGTTTCCTGGCTGATCGGAGCATCAAGGTCGTAGTGACGGTGCATGCTCTGATTACAAGCCCAATAACGCTGGTGTTCCACAAGGCATCATGCTATCACCAACGCTGTTTGTACATGTCAATGATATGTTGCAAACTGGTAAATTTTATTGCTAAGCACATTGGACTCGTTTTGACTTAAAACCCGTCTTTATAGAATAAAATTTACAAATGAGCATACGTTTCACTTGACGATAAGTGGATGATGTGACCCAGAGACATCTATATCTATCCATGATAAAGAATCAAAATGTAGATGCGATTTCACCTCTGAGGACTAAAATGGAATGACTCGTTTCCAGCAAAAAGAGTCTCCGCAGTTTTCTACACTCACCATACGAAACACGGCAGCATTATGATGCTATTTCACGCTGGTATTATGTGAGAGTTTGGTTTTTCCCGGTTTAGCCGACTTATTCGTGCCACAACCATTTATAAAATAGCTACTATGCGGCTCTACTACGTATAATATGAGATCCAATACGCAATCTAGCACCCTCAGCGCTTCACCTTATAGCCGAGATATTCCATATCTGTCCTGTACGCGATAAAGTAAGCTGTAGTAGCCCAGCCGGGCTAGCATGAGCAGGGGATAAAAATTTTATCCACCGATTATATCCACTGACAAGGGATAAAATTGTCTTATCCTTATGTCAAAGCTTTATCCACCCTGCGAGCATGGGCCTATGGTGGATATAATATTGACAGTAGACAAACTTATCCCCGCGCATAGATAATATACCATAGTATAAAGCTATAAACTATACTAGCTATAAACTAGTTTTAAGATTAAGTAGATTTACATTAACTTATATTTTCTTTTACCTTTTGTTTATTATATTGCTAAACTGTTCATAATTTTTGTTAAACAATATGTCATTTATAATATTTGTTATATTTATTTTAAGCGTATTTCTGCCTTGTTTTTATTTTTTCTATTATTCTAATTCTTTCTTTTTTTTCTTTTGTATAATATTTAAGTTAAATATACATTGCTTGTATCAAATCGCAGGTATTACTTCGCTTGTGATAGCATTTATTTAAAAATATGTGTTTAGAATTAAGCCAATTGTGAAACTGGACAATACAGTCCCTTTGGAGGTGGTGTAACCTCTTGAAGAAATTAAAAAAATATATATCCCCGCAATTACTGCTATTATAAGAAAATTACAAAATACATCAAAATTGATGTCTACTCTAAGTCACAAAGAATTAATTTTAATTGAAAATGATGAAGCATGAAGAATAAAAATGTAATGATTTCAAACAAAACAAGGAATAAATAATTTTATAATCATGAGTATAGTATATTTAGCAAGCTTTGCTAAAGAATTAACATATTTCTTAATTTAAACCTTTGAATTGTAACTTTACTAAGTTTGATAATTTTATTTTAAAACGTTATAATACTTACCTAAAATATAGTATAGACCGATTCTATTATCAATAAATTTGACTCGCCTTGGGTATTTTTTGACACAACCTATGTAATTAAATCATGGCATTGAGCTATTGAGACTTTTTTGGACAAGTTGGTTGTAATAGATGCTTACTTCAATATGCACTGGTACTCCATCCACAGAATTAATAGGCTTTAAAGCCTCATAGAGTTCTTTACACAAATACAAAACAATCTTTAAGCATCCGAAACCGGCGTAGAAATTCGTTGTCGGAGAATTCCAATAGATTAAGTATTCTGATCACGTATCGATCGCTGATGTAATTCTCTTTCTTGTTTTTCAATTTCTGACATGAAAATGTAGTTGCAATAGGCTCGAGACATCTTTTTTGTATTAAAATGGTTTGAAGATAAACTTAAACCCACGTCCGCGAAAGAGGATAAAATTGTCCCTTTCAAATGTCAAAAAGGGATAATTTTTTCTCTTTCCCTTGGCCTCATGCTACGGACGGGGAGATATATGTCCACTCGTTATGTCAAACGGGGATATACTATAGAGATAAGATAATTTTATCTCTTGTCAGTGGATATAATCGGGGGATATAATTTTTGTCTCTTGCTCATGCTCGCAGGGTGGATAAAACTAAGCAAGGGATAAAAATTATATCCTCTCTCCGGGGATATATTCTCTCCGGCTCATGCTAGCCCGGCAGGAGCTGTGCGCGGACAGTAAATTTCATAGTACACGAGTTTAAAAAAAAGAGAATTCTTAAATAAAATTTTCTTCTGTACCGTGGAGGATATGTATATTCTGAACCCGTCCTTAACCATCCCGATCAGAAGCCATCAATATGTTGAAATTGAAACAGTAAAACAATCTGCAATGTAATAAATTCGCGTTCATTTCCTCGCTAGGAACTCCAGATACCTCGACGTAAACAAATAGTGTGACTTGTAAATGTAAATACTTTCCATTTCCTTTTCGAGCGCTACATCACAGGAGATAACCTTGATTCTTATAGTATAGCAAATACTTACAAAATAGCTCAAATATTTTCCCAGACACATTTCTTAACGGTTGACCTTATCCAGTAATGTCGTATTCAAAGAACTGTTTATAATTTCTACTCGAACTAAAAATTTCAGAACGGATTTACAAAAAAAAAATAACTTAGATTAAATATTAAAAAACCCCGAAAAAAAATAGCTCATGATCTTCAAATAGCTCAACAAATTTGTTTTCCAACATAGCTAAGAATATTCGATTAACACAACTTTCTAACGAAAAAAAACTTCATAAAAATCGGTTCATTCTTTCAGGTCCTACAATGCCTCAGGCAGATACATTGACACTACAAACTTATAAAACCCCTCTGTTTTTATCGGAGGTTAAAAAGAATAAAGTAATTTCCACATCATTTAATAGCTTCTGAGTTACGGTTGCATAAAAGAAATGAAGCTTCTCGTATTTCAGTATTTATTATGTAGAAAACTCTTTAATCTTTTTAGTTTTTTTTTAGTCAGGATTTGGTTGTAGCGCGAATGGGTGACTCGCCTGGAGGAGGAATACCACAGTGAAATGGCAACTTAATGCTACTGTGCTTCGTATGGTGAGTTTGGAGACCGGGAGACCCCTTTTACTAGAGACGAGGCATTTCATCTCACTCCTCCGAGGTGTTATCACCTATGTTTTCACTTTCCCGTACGAGGCTGACACTCGAGATTTTTTTTCTTATCGGTTTTCGGTACTTTGAGCTATTGGAAGGCCTATTGCTACAATAGCTTACTAATTTGTTAGGCTATGTCAGCTACTCTATCTTACTGCGGTATAACTATTTTAATCTTTGGAAGTTATATTCTATTATTTAAGCTCCTTAAATTTCCTTACTTTTAGTAAGGGTCGTCCAAGTAGTCACTTGCCACTCAAGTTAAAAGTTCTATCTATAAGTAGTACAAAAGACAGCATTCGAAGAAGTAAGTCTCGAAAGATATTTTAGAAGGAAGCGCCGTCGGCGAGGCGAGCGGAGTATCATTTTCAGGAAGCCTCCGGAAAGCCTTCCTGCCTGAAATATTCTAAAGATGCTTTGCACTCTGCGCATATAATGTTGCAGCGGGAGCTTTTAGCAGACTCTAGCTTTTTATTTAGATATCTTGCGAAGTTAAAATAATGATCTTTTTTAATTTTAACTTGCAACAAGATACTGGTCTCCTTGAACACGTTTTCTGTCTCAAAGTATATCTGAATACTAATCATCTTGCCTATTTTTCTCATAAAAAACTAATGATCGATAATTATTTGTATATATGTAGTATATATACTAGTAATGCGCGCCATTTCCGCAGCCTAAGACAATCTCTTGCCCCAAATCATCCCGTGGTTGATAAGAGTAACAGTAGTTGGGCAGTAGCATCTTCCTGAAAATAAATAAATATTTTTTTCAGATGTGGACTTAAATAGGCTATAATGATGGTGGTCAAATAGCAAAACAGAGATTCACAATTATTTTATTTTTAGCTGGAGTACGTTTGAACATTGTATAATTACGCTGCCAACATCTCTCCTTTTCCTTTATTGTTCAACTAAAATACAAAAACGTGTTATTAAAATTGAATAAAAACATGGTTGATAAAATCCTCTGGGAATTAGGTAATTGCGCCCAAGTTTTTTATTGAATAAATTACTACCTTCAGAAATTCTACCTACCAATAATTCCTTAACGATTATTGTTATTTTTCTTTTGCAACCGATTTCACGAAAATGAGAAGGTTCTCAATTTGACTTCATTTTTTATGTGTGTACCTTAGGAGTTTTTTCAAGGAGAAATTGTTTTAATGATTCTTTTGTATATTTGAAAGATCGTGCTTCTCATGTGGTCTTCTCATACAAGTTTGATCAAGATCTGAGCAGTAGTTTTTGAGTTAAACTTAATAATGCGTATTTAATCGATTTGGACTACACTGATGATGTTCTCATTTTAAATACATGTTGTTTCTTGCTTGTCCTTTGTTTTCATCTATTTATAATTCATTAGATTTTTCCCGCCGCAAAGGTAAAATTAAAAAATATACTTTCAATAAGGTTTATTAATAATCCAAAATGTATAAAAATGTTCCAGTTCATTCTAATCTATAGGAAAATTAATTTTTTATATAAATTAGTAAAATAATAGCCGACTATATAGAACTAAAAACAATAAAATAATTTCATATTCTGTAATCGGTGCCAAGACAATATGAATTGAAATGTTTAAAGCCCTGAGATCAGAATGCGTGTCATCCGCCAAATTGGCCTCTTAAAAAGCTTCGCGTGCTTTGTAGAGCGGGACAGTATTTCATGCCGGCACACCGCGTGTAGCTTTAACTTAAGCTCGGCCTCACATGGAATATTGTTCTCATTTCTGGACCGGGGCACCACAGTCCAGCCCTTACTTGATTTCAAATCATAGGCGACCGAGTTCTCTCTGATCGGCTTGACTCACTTGGGCTGCGAAGAGACGTTGCATCACTTCGCATATTCTATCGCATAAACTACGGAGTGTACTCAAAGGAATTTGTTCAGCCTGATTCCAGCTGCTAAATTTCACCATTGCACATCGCGACAAAACTCGATATACCATCCATGTTACACCAGCGGAACCTTTTTCAGACTGTTAGGACTTAGGAACCTTCAAAAAAAGAGCCTACTCTTTTTTTAAGGCCGGTATTTTTTTACAGAAGAGGGGGCAAACGAGCCTGCGGCTCACCTGATGTTAAGTGACTACCGCCGCCCATGATCAACCGCAACACCAGGGGAATTGCAGGTGCGTTACCGGCCCTTTAGAAAAGAGTAAGCTCTTTTCTTGAAGGTCCCCAGGTTGTATCGGTCCGGAAAAATCGCCGGTGGTAAACTATTTCACAGAGAGGTCGTACGCGGAAGAAAACTCCTTGTGAAACGTACAGTGGTGGACTGCCAAGTATCCAGATCATGTGGATGGTATCGGGACGTTTGCCGCGTAGTGCGTTCACGAAATTTGGCAGCTGGGATTAATCCGAACAATTCCTCAGAGCACTCCTCGTGGTACATGTTAAAGAAAATGTAAAGAGATGCAACATCTCTTCGCAGCGCCAGTGAATCGAGCCAATCGGAAAGCACTCGGTAGTCGAAGATTTGAGCCGCTCTGCGCTGGATGCCGTCAAGTGAAAGGAGCTGGTACTGGGGAGCTCCAGCCTAGAGATGGGAACAGTATTCCATGTGCGGCTGAACCTGCGCCTTGTAAAGTTGCAGGTGGTGTGCCGGCATGAAATACTGTCCCGCTCTGCTGAGCACGCCAAGCTTTTTAGAGGCCAATTTGGCCTTCTCTTCCAAGTGACCACGAAACTGCACGTCACTTGATATGTCCACGCCGAGGATTCCGATACTGCATCTATCATTCTTAGTCTTGCAGTTGTTTATGGGCGGCGGTACTCACTTAGCCTCAGGTGAGCCGCATCACCTTTTCCACCTCTCTTGTATAAAAGAGTATGTGAAATTAATTCACTTTTAGTTCTTTAAAATTTATAATTAACGTATAAACATAGTATTTATTTATACACTTGTTAGGTTTCAGACTAAAATATATCTGAAATACGAAATTCAATTAGACAATAGCGTAACTTAGTTAATTTATACCTAACGTTGATATGTATTAATTGGTACGATGTACATTTTCTATGAGCAGTCCTACTTGTAGTTGGAATAAATTTGGTTAAATTATAAAGGAAAGGAAGAGATGTTTGCATAATTTAGTTACAGTTACCGAAGTTAAACATTTGTTATTCAAGTTGTAATTTGCTTCATTGTTGAATGATGTGATAAAATTTATATTATCTTTTCCACCAGCCCGTAACAGTCCACAGCTGGGCGTGGTCCTCCCACAAAGTCCGCTTGATAGGGGATATTGGTGATCGGTGATCTAGAAGTAGACGTGCCACAATTTTACTAAAGCCTCGCTGGATTTCTTGCTGGTTCTTCCCTGGACAGAGAATGCCATCTAAACTTTATTTTCTAACTGAAATGGTCACAGTAACTCGCTGCTTGTTGTTTTTTTTTACAGAATAAGGGTCACTAATGTGCACCGTCCACCCGATGGTAAGTAGTTGCTGTAGCTCACAGACATTTATATATCGATCCTCAATTAAGAATTCAAATGCATTGTCACCCTACTATGTGGACTAAGTTGAAATGCCTAGTTTCCAGTAAAAAGGATCTCCGGTTCTCTACACTCACCATACGATACACACATGACCCATTCGCGCTACAACCGCAACATAGCTGCAGCGTGGCTACACTACGTACAACCCCCCCCCCCCCCCCGGGGTGACAATATGTGTATGTATGAATTCAATCTGACCCGACAACTGCTCTGTAAGATATTCCAGGAATATAATTACCGTCACAATGTTATCCCGACGGATCCCTGAATATTATAATCTGGGCGACATTCCCGCCTAGAGAGTTCCGTGCACCTGTCGCCGACGCCTACAGGGCAGGTGTCTCATAATCTCAAGACACTTCGCTAAATGGATATAACCGACACTCAAGAAACTTTAGTAGATCAACTATGTCTCGTAGAGCTACTTCACAGGTTAAGCGACTCCTTCATTAGGAACTTGTACTCAAGTGTTTTGTCAGATAATTCTTCATGCTGCATGTAATTAAAGTTTAATTTCTTATTGTTTTCTTACTCTTGGGATCTTTATTTATTCATTTGTTTAGTAAAATGCCTTAAAAAGGATTGCGCGGTTTTGAACGTTTCGGTACCGTAATGACTTATATGGCCGTGTTGTAGTGTATGGGTATAAAACCCAAATACTGTTTGTGAGTAAAGTAAAGTAAAATTACAGCCTGTATACGTCCTACCGCTGGGCACAGGCCTCCGCTCATTTCTGAGAGGATTTTAGGGCAAGGAATTGTCCGCCGCGCTGCCCCAGTGCGTGTTGGCGAACTTCACATATCTTCGAAATATATTATTTTTCTTATTTCTCTGACATGCAGGTTTCCTCACGATGTTTTCCTTCACCACCGATCACGTGGTAAATCAGCACTTAACAATCTCATTGGTGCCGGCGGGGATCGAACCCGGGTTACTCGCGTTTTGTTATATTTACAGCGAGCGTTAACCATCTGAGCTACCACGGCTCATTATTATATTTTAAAGTAAACGAAATAGTTAAACATACTCTTTAGAGGTTTTTGACCAAAAAAAACCAGTGAAATATTTTAGTAATTATAATTCATCTCTGCTAGAAAGCGCATCCCTTCTCGTAAAATATGGTAGACTCAAACTCCAACATAATTCTTTTAAACATATCCGGGCATCGATCGCAAATCCCCTGAAATACGACCCACTTACCTGATTGGTTCAGCGGCCATACTTCAGAGCAGACTGAGTTATTCCTGGCTGTAATGTTGGGGAGATTAGGGAGCATTCTCTCTGTACCGGATTTTCAATTACAATTTAAAATGATGTATGCATATATGTGAAAACATTAAAAAACAACATTAAAAAAATTAAAACATATTTTCAACTCCCGACGAAAACAGTGAGGTGTTATTAGTGTAAGTCTGTCTGTAGTATCATAACTCCTCAATAGTTGAACCGATTTTGATTAAGTTTGTTTTCGTTTTACTCGTAAAGGTGTCTTAATCGAGTGTTCATAGCTATGTTTCAAGAAATTCTGTTCTGTTGTTTGAAGATCAGCTCCTTTTGTTTCAGGAGTTTTTTTTTTTTCATTTAAGTTATACAATATAATTTTTTATAAATTCGTAATGAAATAACAACATGACATTTAAAAACACCCCTCGAGTTTCTTGCTGGTTTTTCTCTAAGATCTTGTTTTTGTGAACCGGTATAATCTACACTATTCAAGTTCAAAAAAGCTATTCATAAAAGCTTTGAGATTGGAAGCAGGCGACAATAGACTAATTGCAGGGTCTGCAGACCATGTACTTACTAGTAAAGGACTTACCTAAAAAGCCATTTCACCTGGAGAGTTAACCAGAATATTAATGTTAATAGTTTGTTGAACTGGCGGGAAGCTGAACTTGTGCGTTCATTATAACATATTAAAGTTATGATAATCCGAAACTATTAAGGAAATGTATAAGTTTGTGATTTATTAACAACGAAAAAGAGGGGTGTTATAAGTTTGACCGCTATGTGTACCTATATGTTGCATCGTAGCTTATAAACGAGTGAACCGATTTTGGTACGTTTTTTTAAACTTAGAACAAGTTTTCTAGCAGCGGTTCGTAGCCATGTTTTATTAAAGTCGGTTTAGCTCTTTAAAGAGACACCGGATTTTTGTGTCGGGAGTTTTTAAAAAAATTCAATTCAAATTATTTTATCTTTAGGTCGTTTTTGTCATCGGATTTGTTTGCAGAACAAGGGTGACACTCGTATGTCTTTGTTTGTCTTGTTAGGTTGTTGAAAGTACTGAGGTATTTAATATAATAAAAATAATAATAATATAGAAAATCTTTCTGTGGTTGTGTGGGATGAGTATAAACTTGTTGCTAGCAATTTTGCTAGCTACACGTTTAAGTGTGCATTTATAAAGCGGGAACGGATTCTAATATTTTTATAGAGTAAGGATTACAAACGAGCACACAGTCCATCTGATGGTAAGTGGATGCTATCTCCCATAGACATCTACATAAATCCTCAATAAATAATCAAAATGCAAAGGCGTTGTTACTTTTAAAAAATAAGATGTAATGTCCCGTTTCTAGTAACAAGGGTCCCCAGCAAAAAGGGAACACTCACCATACGAAACACGGCATCATTAAGTTGTTATTTTACGATGGTATTTTGTCAGGATGTGATCCTTCCCCTGTCGAGAATATATGTATGTAATATAACTGCAGCATGGCTCTATCATATATGTGAGACTATACTGAAGGATATACAAGTGGCCATGGGTGCTTTAATTCTATACGTGGTAGAGCCATGCTGCAGTTATATTAGTAGCATAGTTGTAGCACGAATGGGTCGGCTCGATCGGGGAATGACCACGCTCTCACAGAATAAAAGCGTGAAATAGTAGCTTAATGCTGCTGTATTTCGTATGGTGAGTGTAGAGAACCTGATACCCTTTTTACTGGAAACGAGGCATTCCATCTTAGTCCTCACGGGTGACAACGCATCTGCATTTTGATACGTAATCGAGGATAGACGTAGATGTCTATGGGCCACAGCAACCGCTTACCATCAGGTGGACTGTGTGCTCGTTTGTCACCCTATCCTATTAAAAAAAATTAAAAGGTAAAATTAAACACGATAAAATCTGTAAAATTAGTTTCATTTAATGTTTTTTATTCGCATAAATCTAAGAAATCTAATACGTACTTTTATAGTCCAATTTTCTTTTATACTTACACTTTGACGTTGTATTGTGTACTTTAACACTTTAAAATTATCTTAAGCAGAAAACTTTTGGAGTTCTTTCCCTGTTTATTTTCCTGACCGAAACACCACATTTAGAAACGCTAGAAGATTTTAAAATAATGAAGCAAGTGCTATTCTATCAGCCTCTGGTTTGAAAACTAACAGCATCTTCCCCAAAATACTTTTCAATGCATTATATTGCGTCTTTCCCCTCGGCAATAAAACCGCACATCTTTCGGGAAAGAAATTAGCCTCATTAGAGTTTCGGGTGAAGCAACCTGACGGCTTCGTTATTTCGTTATATATATTTTTTTTATCCTTGTTACTTCGTTACTGTTACATAGAGAAAGGATTTCGGCACGTCGTGCCTGTCACTATGTAAGAGTATGTGTGAGGTTTTTATTTAATCGTATACTATTCATTACAGCCTATAAACGTCGACTGCTAAGCTTAGGCCTCCCCCATATCCTCATAGGGGATTTTACAACATTTGATAAGCGGGTTGACAACCGCAGGTTTTGTTATTTGGGAATGTTAACGGGAAGATGCTACAGCCCATCTTCTGTTTCAGTTTCCCTACGTCCCATCTTACGACCCCCACGGGACGGTGTCGGGATATTCTTACGCCGCCATTATACTGACGGTATACAATTAAATTATATTTTTCTCGTACCTAACTGGTTTCGAATTTCGACCTTATAAGTGGATACTCGTTTGTTACGTTGTAACTCACGTTTAAAGTAATGGTAAGTGGATGCCATTGACAGTACATCTATCATGAATCAAAATACAGGTACGTTGTCAACCCTGTGGACTAAGATGGAACGCTTCGTTAATTAATGATTTCCGGTTCTCCACACTCATCAACTCTTCATACTGTCCATATATTTATTTCTAGAAGCCTATTTCTGCCTCCAAAAAGCAGTTCTTACACTCCTATGTTCTGCTCTGAAGGGTTTGCTATCAATTTAAATAACAAGATATGAGGCATTCTTTCTTCGTTCTCAGAGATGATCTGAAGGTGTCCACGGACTGCAGGAGCCAGTTATCATTGGTTGGATCATAAGTTCTGTTTTCATTTCAGTTTTATAAGAAAATACGAAACACGATGTTGGCGAATAAATTATGTTATTGTTTTAGGCTGTGAGTGCGTGATCCCTCCACATGGTGGTTCCCATTGCTACAAGCATAAATAATTGTCAATAAGTATTTTTATAATCGATACTATATAAAGTTATTAAATTCTAATAATCGTTAATGCTTCCGCCATAGTTAAGCTGCAGCGTGCTCGTATAGCTCGTAGACAATACGTTGTTCAGTATAGAACGATTTAAATAAATTTTCTATATTATGTCTACTCGTATGTGACTGCCTCGTTGGTCTATTGATTGTAATTGCAGTTGCTGTGTTCTCTCTTCTTCTGTCTGTTGTCCCGAGTTTAAATCCCGGATCGGGTCATAATTAAATTCAAAATTGGGTTTTTCTTTCAAGAAATTGTTAGGAACAACCAGGAGTTTGAAAGTTGGCGGTGTCTTACCCCCTTGGATCGGAAAGCAGGTTAATCTGTAGGTCTTGCTCCTGATCTCTTTCCGGTCGTTTTTACCGGTCACTGTCCCATCGGACTATGAGAGTGAAGGAATAGAGGTGCACCTGTGTTTGTGCGTACACACGTGCACTATAATCTTATCCTACGCAGAATGGCTAGTCTCCGTTCAGAATGGCCGCCGTGATCGAAATTTGTTCTCGAGGACATTATTATTAAAATCCATCTAAACTTTTGTAAGTTTGTTCTACATCCGTGTTCATTTATGAAAATAAGATTTATACAAACACGTCGGCAGTCAAAAGTGAAAATGTATTGTCACTGTCGCTACAGTGACTGCTCTATATTTTCCTGTTATTGTGCGTAAATTGCTTCGTGGGTAGCGCTTAGTTGACGAGTACCTCTATAGGAACTATTTCCAAGTTGATGAACAAGTCTGAAAAGCGACATAACCTTAAAAGTTATCTTGTTAACGGTGTAACATTGCGGAAATAATCGTTGACAATGATTTAATACTAGATTTCAAGTTATTTATTTATAAAATATATTATGACTCTGTAGCGCAGTGGCTTAACAATGAGCTGCGGATTCAAATTCCGCACACAACAAGTACCTATTTATATGGCCTACAAATTGTTCCGGGTCTGGATGTTTGTTCTTGTGAAATTTATGTACGTAAATTAATTTTATCATACAGGAGAAAATCTTAATGTGAAACTAACGTTTTTAGAAACAAAAATATATAGGATGCATATGCATTGTCTGAATCACGCCTTAAAATTATTAATAGCAAAGAAAAATGCATTGACATGCGCGGTGTGCGGCTCGTTGCGTTTAAGTTTTAGCAGGCGCTTCTTAACGTTTTGTTCGTCGAATAATTTTAAATTATTACCGCAAATTATGACACAAAATCATAATACTTACTAGATAATAGTGGAAAAAATACTTAATCATCCAAACCCAATTTTTATTCTTTTTTTTTATAAAACATTTATTTAAATATAAATATTTACAGTGAGTTTTGAAACATTGAATTTCGTCGACTTTACATGTCTCGGCGGGTTATGACTCCGTCTAGTACCTATTCCCTACACTTCATATTACGGGTACTAACCTTATTTAATCTGTGACGACTAGGCTCGACAACTTTTCGTACAGCCTATCGGTTGTCAGTTCTTCGACCTATATGGCCGGACCATTCTCACTTCACGTACTGATTCACTAGGACTGGGCTCTATCAATTATGTTATGCTATATGAATATATTTTATATTTAAAAATATTTTTAATTACTAATTTGTTTATGACTATGAGATATATCACAGGGATCAATATCTACTCTTAAATTCTTACTTGCTTTCCAAGACAATTCTCCCAACCCACCATCAAGATTGGAGTGCAGTATCCATCACACATCCCGCGCCTTTAGGTTTTTCCCAATGCGAAAAGGAGATATTTTGTTCATTTCATACAAAACAATTTTGATCGCTAAATAGAATTTTATTAGATATAAATCGAACGTATTTTTTTCTTTTGTTACAGGTATGTTCCAGCCTTACGCTAGACTAAAAAGTTGGTTAGTGTGTATTTTTATTGTTATTATTTTTTAACCAAATGCGTGATAGAAGATTTAAAATAGCTGGTGCCTATATTTTAAGCTGAAAGGTACTTCATGTTATTTGGTTCACCAACAAATGTCACACTAACATTTATGCTTAATTTTAAGACAGTAATAAACTAAGTGCACATTTAATAATAGGTAAACAATACATTACTGTATTACTTAGATGCTCATAGCATTTCTTATAAATTTCACGTTATTAGACACCTAAAATGTGCAATACTAAATTAAAAAAAAAAACTAAAAAGCTTTACGACAAAGAAATACTAATAAATTGATAAATTTGGTGCCGAAAAACGTTAGTAGAGTCTTGGTGAATACCTACTACATTTTTATAAGTAATTAAAAGTATGCGAAGTCTGTATATTGAGAAATTATTGTAGAGAGACTTCACATTTCCTAACTTTCTCACATTCGCAGGTTCACCACAACCCATAATATTAATAATTATTTATGACGATTTGTTTATTTAAGTTACTATTTGTATTGTTTCTTGTGAGATTTTTTCAATAAGTACTATATTTTATTAACTAAATCAATGATGTTGTGGGTGTTCTTTTTGCGTTTATTTTATAAAGCCGTTGCTCTGCATATTTTGGCGTAAATATTTACATTATTTTTTAATATTAATTCTTTTATTCTGTTTCTTAAAACAAGAAAGACACAAATTCCAATTTTACATTTCTTCTCAATTACACATAACTCTCACAATAAGTGATCTAAAGAAATCAGAATTAACACAAATTTCCCATAACCGTCTTTGAAATTGGAACATGATCTTGAAGCACTATAATTTTCAACGAAATCAATCGAAATGTATATGCGCCAGTTTCTCGAGCGCCCATTTATATGTAACAAATTCATTCACGGCCATGATCCGTGGGCACCATTGCCATTGAATAAATAGCTCGTAACGGTAACCACCGTGGGTGGAAGCGCGCCCACGGCGTAGCCCTTCTGTTTGCTCAATCAAACCGAGACGCAGTCGAACCTGTGTACATTCGTTAAGAGCTATTCAGTTAAGGCAGGCGGCAAATTATATTCGCATTATACAATCATCTGTCTATTCCATTACTGCCTATAAAAGTTTACTGCTGAACATAGGGCTTCCCCACAAACTGCCTCATAGGGGGAATATAGTTGTCCAGCTTACCAACCGCAGTTTTGTATTATTTTGACTCGTTATCAGGAGAATGTTGCTGCCCATCTCCTGTTTCAATTCCTCTCTATCATCTCTTACGCACACCCACGGGACCATATGGGGTAGTGGATATTCTTACACCGCCCTTACACGGTAGGTACGTATGTGAATGCAAATAATATTCAATAAGACTGTTTTTAAAATAAAAGAAGCCTTCCGACATCATTATCAATACTAGCTGGCCCGGCAAACCCCCCATCGTTTGTACCCTTTTTATTAGGCGGAGCGTTTTGACATGGTAGAGTCATACTGCAGCTATATTATAGTTGTAGCACTAATGGGTCAACTCGACCGGGGAAGGACCACGCTTTCACAGATTACCAGCGTAAAACTAATTTTGCCGAGTTTCGTATTGTGAGTGTAGAAAACCGGAGACCCTTTATGTATGTAAATGTGTATGGGCCACAGCATCCACTTACCATCAACCAAAAGGTCAGGCTTCGAAACCGACACGTCTGGCAGGCAGAATGCCAACCGTCGTACGAGTTGGCTTGCACTTTAGATTCTGATCACCATCGTTGTCCTGTCTTTTTTACATCTGTGTTACATTAGAGCCCCGTGGGTCTCGTGAGAGGTGACAGAAGGAAGCTAACCAGGAGGTGGGCAGCATCGTCTTATTAATAACTAACAATTTAAAAAAAACTGCACTAGGCAGGTGTGGCACCTGTGGCAAATATCCTCCTTGTGAGGCAGTCTATGGAGAGTTCTGTGTTTAACAATGGATTTTGATAGGCTGTACTAAGATTACATGAGACGGTACTAGATGGTACGTGCTATTAAAGAGAAAGCAAGAGCTTGACGTAAATTTCACAGTACACGAGCGACAAATGAAGTTGGTAATTGCAGTCTTAAGCGCTAATTTTTTAACGTTCTTGACGGTGAAGTAAAACATCGTAGTTATCGAGAAATTCGAAAAATCGAAAACATTGGTATATCATAGTGGACTCTCTCTTGATCCTGTGCCCAGTACGTATAAGTGTGTGGGTACAGGTGTAACTTAACTTTTTTAACTTTTATAATTGATCGTGATACCATCTTTCAGAGGCCATGATTCTCTGCCATTCCCCATAGTTACGTTTTTCGACGCCCACTACAATATAGTAGTGGGTGCACTATAATCAATAAATAATAAACTTTTGACAGCTTCATTTTTCTCTACAGTAGAATATAAACAAACTGTTTATGATTATATAAAGAAATAGCTGTTCCCCGCAACGTCGTCGGCGTCGAAATGATTACAATTGAATTTCATGGGTCCGTTTTTTTTTTTGCGTGGAACCCTAATTATTTTCCCAAAATTAAAGTACTCTAAGCTACTCCTTATAACATCGGCCATTTGCCAGTGAAAGTCACGTCAAAATCGGTTCTGACATTTCGGAGATTAGCCGGAACAAATAGACAGGCAGACCGACAAGAATTTTAAAAATTGTTTTTGTTATAAATATTGTATAATATAAACATATATTACATTACAAACAGAGACTTCAATTTTATTTATTTGTATAGATATGAATTATAAAACATACGTATCGTTTGTATTGAATTATTGACTTAACCTCGTTCAAAGCGCGAGGAAGATCGTTAAACACGGTGCTCTGGGCATCCAATTACATTTTTTAAATGCATTTTTTCATCAATCTTAATAATTTTAATGTTAACAACCTTATTATTTAAACGAGATGTGGTATCAGAAAGTTGGGTGCGTACTGAGCGTTAATACGAGTATTAAAAAAGAAGTTCCACTGGGTTTCTTTCTGGTTGCCCCGATGACAGACATTTCTATCCGAGCTCCAGGTTAAAGCTTAAGTGGTTTTCGTTATATATTCTTGGAATATAACTAGACACATAAATTAAATTGACTTGTCCGTCTGTAATATCAATTTAACTAACATATTGAGCTGGAAAGTGTTATTGGCATGTTATTAAGAAATGAATAAATATTTTTATAAATGTTGTCTGGCTAATCTTCGGGATTGTTGAACCGATTGTCTTGTGAAACTCACGTATACGATGGAGAACAATAACATGATGACCTAGGCTATATTTTTTCCGAATAACTAAATTTCTTCTAAAACAGAATATTGATAAAATTGATGATTTTTAATTAAAACTTAAATTCAAGTAACGCCACATTAAGAGATCCTTTTTTAATTCACCTGGTATCAATTGGATTCTGTTGCCGATAGGCATCCACACCGAGTTAAGAATCAAAAAGTGGACGAGTTATCAACTCTGATAATTAACATAAAGGCTATGAATTAAATAAAAAGTTACTAAATAGTAAGTTTTTTATATTTAATTCATACCTTAGTTAGTAGTCAGTTAAGCATCGATATTATATATAAATTATTTTATCATTTTTATTACTTCGATGTCGGTTAATTTTATTTAGTTTTATCCAAGTTTTGATAGATTTTAAATACTGTCTACCCTTCTTTTTCAAGCCAAATAAAACTGAGCATATACAATATACGAGTACATAGCATTCGATACAACCTAGACGCACCACACGCGTTAGAATTTCTGAACAGAATGTTATTTCGCTTTCAATTACCTCCCCTTGAAATTATGTATTTAATGTAATTGGATTGAAGTTATGCGTGTGTGTGTGTAAGTGTCCATATAGGAATGCGTTTGTGGACATTAGCTGGCTTATGTTCTGATACAGGCCACCCAGCTGTTCCACGAAAATTAATAGACAACAAAAGCGGAGTCTGAATTGACTGAGGAGACACCGTATAATGGTGGCGTAATATAATTTAATATTACTGGCGAGAATTTCGTGTTGTATTTAATACCAAACAAATATAAAATACTTATTAGAATCAGTCGAAACTTTGTTGCAATCCAAAAAATATTTAAGGTTTTAATGAATTCATCCTAGAAGAAGAAAATTCATCCTAGTCCTCAGGTGTGATAACGCGTCTACATTTTAATTCTTAATTGATGAGTGATGACAAGTGTGGATGTCTATGGGCCAAAGCATCAACGTACCAATAGGTGGACTGACTGTTCGTTTTTTACCCTCATTTTATAAAGAAGTGTTGTTACAATCGGGTCATCGAACTTTTATCTATAACCTAAAATTAAGTCAGCATTTGGTGAGGTACAAAACCTGTCTTGCTTCGGCAGCGTCATCCGTCACTGCTCACGCCCACGTAGCGTTGTGAACAGCCGGAATTTCAGATTACACGTGTTGATTATATTGTTCTATCACACGATCATCTTGAAGGTGGAAGACAGACGTGACCTTGAGGTTCACATGATTCTAAAACTTTACGGTTGTGTGGTTTAGCTTCACGACTAAGTTGCGTCGGAAATAAATGCCGTTACAATACACACGTTAAGGATCTTATGTATTAATTTTTAATAGAATAAGGGTGACAAACGAATTCCTTGGTTAAGAATCAAAACGCAAATGTTTTGTCACGTCGGAGCACTAAGATAGAATGCCTCATTTCCAGTAAAAAGGGTCTGCAGTTCTTTACACTGACCGTACAAAACACCTATTTTACGCTGGTGTTCTTTGAGACCATGGTTCTTCTCCGGTTGAGATGACCCAATCGTGCTGCAACCACAATATAAATCTAGCATGGCTCTGTTACAGGTGCTGTGTATCGTATGGTAAGTGTAGAGAACCGGAGACCTTTGTCACCCGTGAGGACTAAGATGGAATACCGTGAGGACTAAGATGGAATACCGTGAGGACTAAGATGGAATACCGTGAGGACTAAGATGGAATACCGTGAGGACTAAGATGGAATACCGTGAGGACTAAGATGGAATACCGTGAGGACTAAGATGGAATACCTCTGTTCTAATAAAAAGGGTCTCCGGTTCTCTACATTCACTATTCCAAACACAGCAGCTTAATGCTGCTATTTTACGTTGGTATTCTGTGAGAGCGTGGCCCTTCCTCGGTCGAGCCGATTTCGTGCTACAACTATACTACTAATATAACTGCTGCATGGCTCTACTAAGTACAATAATATAATGATATTGCGGTCGTTCAACTAAGCAGGGTGATTAATGTGAGGATTTCCGCTTTTAAAAGGCTTTTAGCGCTCCCTTCTTCACTGCATTCATGTGCCCAGCAAGATGTAAGCTTGCGCATCCGGCGGACAAAAAGTTACTTTATTTGGAACGTTTTGCTTATAATCAGAAAATAAAGAATCTAAATAGAAAATTGGACAATTAAAAATCAAATTTAAGAACATGCCTTTCATATACTCAAAAAAAATGGTTATCGCTTAAAAAACAGAATACTAACGTCAAAGCTTTTTTCCAATGATTTAATGATCAATTTCTTATCTCGATTACTATATTTTAGTTTAAAAATTTATTCGATTAAGAATTTAATTGAGTATCTTATGTATGCGTTTTATATTACAATATTGCATATGTTTTCCGCGAATAAACTATTTCAAAATGTGTCAATTCTCGAGCGTCTAAATCGAGCCTTTCATTTTGTCAAATCTAGACTTAAATCAGATCCAATCCAATCTAGACTTAAAACAATGGAAGAGGCGCATTTCCAGCAATGACCTTTTACGAGCTGATGAAACGGAAGTAGATATAAGCCAGTAAAAAGCAAAAGAGTCAGAGAAGCTAAAATAATTTTTTAGGACTTAAAAGCTGTACAGACACTATAAAATTTATTTACCTACAATCCTGAAAGTAACCGAATGTCGCAGGTAAATTAATTTGAGGGGAGGAGGTTTCAAAGGATACACTCAGGCGTCGATGGCGCTCTGCAGTAATTTAATAAAGGAATACGTCACTTAGACCAAGGTGTTGGGTTCACTTTAAAGTGAACTTCAAAGAAGGCGCTGATTGCGTACGATTGAAGGGCGCTCCATTTGCACAGTATCCTGCTACACTTGTTTAATTTTTTATATAAATTATGGCTGCTGCAGAGGGAGACTTTTTTGTTTTTTGTTGGAAACGAGACATTCTATTTTAGTCCTCAGGGATGACAATATATCTGCAGATTTACTTGGTGGTGGGATCCTATTCCGCCTATTTCGCCTCTCTATCTAAGTTGATATCACTCTTTTACCTATTCCTGTCGCCAAGAAGTAGAGCGTACACTGTTTTGTTGCGGTCGTTATTATTATTATTGGGGTATCTATATAATTTTCTCACCTGGTTGGGTTCTATAAATATATAATTATAAATTAAAATGAAAAGATAAATGTACATAAATATCAATAAAATAAAATAAATACAAAAACTACATAAATAAATAAGATCCAACCAGATGGGAGCCCTCGGCAGGGGAAACCAGACGGCCGAGGGTTAGGGGGAAAGGGAAAGAAACCGGCGGACGATGCGGGTGGTATCGAGGAGCACCGCCTTCTGCATTTGAGCCCGGAGCTATCCGTCACGGAGTCCCAGTCGCCTCAGATGACCCGAGAGGCTGACTGGGATTAGCCCATTCGCAGAGACGACTACAGGAATAATTTCGGTCGACACACCACCCCACATGTCGGTCACCTCGTGAGCCAGGTCCAGATATTTTGTTTGTTTATCTGTTTCGGCTTTCACGAGGTTCTCGTCATACGGAATGGTAATGTCGATCAAAAATATCCATGACTGTGCCCGGTCCATCAGCACAATATCAGGCGTATTCGCAAGAATAGTCCTGTCTGTGATGATGGCCCGGTCCCAGTAGAGCCTGGCGCGGTCATTTTCGAGCACGGCTTCCGGCAAGTACTTGTAATACGGCAATTTCCGGTCAACGAGATCGTATTTCAGAGCGAGCTCCTGGTGTAGAATTCTGGCTACTAGGTTGTGCCTGTGCAAGTACTCAGAGTTAGAAAGCGCCGAACAACCGGAGATGACATGCCTAAGTGACTCCCCGGGATGGCGACAAGCTCGACAGACGTCGACAGTGCCATCCTTTAGGATGTATCTCCGATAGTTGTTGGTCTTAACAACCTGATCCTGTATTGCACAGACAAAACCCTCGGTTTCCCCGAAGAGGTCACCGAAACGTAGCCAGTTGAGGGAGGCGGCTGTATGTACGTGAGGCTCATGTAGAGCCCTGTAGTACCTTCCATGGAGCTCCTTCTCCTTCCATACGGTCTCCCGGTCGGAAATGCTCTGTACTGCCGGGTCTTGCCATTGCTCGTTGGCTAAGGATAGAGGGGCAAGTCCTTTATCACTAGAAATGACGTCATTATAGAATGGATCATCCGATCTCGCCAGGAAGTAATGACGGAGGCTGCACACTTCGCGATTATGCATGGTGAGCGCGCTCAGGAAGCCACGCCCACCATGCTTTCGCGGCAAGTACAGCCTCATTACCGACGATCTCGGATGATGCATCCTATGGGACGTCATTGTAGTGCGGACTTTTCTATCCAGGGCGTTAAGTTCAGTCTGACTCCACCTGAGTATGCCAAAGGTATACATGAGGACAGGCATGACCCAACCGTTATATGCAAAAGGCTGTTAAGCACTTTGGTCAAGCGTGCATAAAACACGTCGCAAACTGACTGTTTCATACCAGCCTCATCGATACCGATGTTCTGTGACATACCCAGGTATCGGTATGTTTCAGCCTCGGAAAGGGCCCTTAAGTTGACGGGCATAGATAAGTCTATGCCCTCAGAGTTAGCAACCCTTCCCTTTTCAATATGGAGGACCGCACACTTAGCCGTCCCCAGCTCCATTCCAATAGAATTGCTAAATTCACAAGTGATGTTTAGCAATTCCATAAGATGGGAGCGACTGGAGGCGAATAATTTGAGGTCATCCATATAGAAAAGGTGGATCACTTTTGTACCTCCCTTCCGAAGCTGAAATCCCCTCCCGGAGCCCTCCAGTAAAGTATTGAGAGGGTTCAAAGAGAGGCAGAACCAGATTGGACTCAGACAGTCGCCCTGGAATATACCCCTTCTTATCCTTATGCGGCTTTCCGCAGCCGTCATCCGCTCGCCCAGATGACAGAGGATCGTACTCCACTGCCCCATACACTGCTCGAGGAAGTCTCGAACTGTACAGTCAATCTTGTACAGCTCGAGGACCCTCTTTAGCCATGTATGGGGCACCGAGTCAAATGCCTTTCTGTAATCTATCCAAGCGGCGGAGAAGTTCCGACGGTTGCGTTTCACCACTTTGCCACTGACCGCGTCATGGAGGAGTGGTTCCTTGGTTCCACGACCGCCGCCCCGACATCCATTTTGAGCACGCGACATCACCTGATTTGAGTCCAGATGACGAGCGATTCTCGCGCTCAAAATGGATGTTAGTGTCTTGTATATACGGCAGACACGTGATGGGGCGGTATTTGCTCGGGTCTGTGGCACCCTGATCTTTAGGAACCAAATGAGTGATCCCAGTAGTGAAGAGGCTTGGGAGCGACTTCTGGTGTAGAGCCTCTTGAAACTGTTGGGCGAGCACAGCGTGACACACCATGAACCCCTTCAGCCAGTAGTGATGCAGCCCGTCAAGCCCCGGACTTTTCCAGTTCGCGGCCTTACGGACCGCCTCAGCTACGTCATCCGGCGTTATGGTGACGGGATCCATGGGCGTAATACCCGCACACTGACTCACCACAACTTCCGTCCAAGGGCCCTCGTTGTGGTTTACGGGCTCTGACCACAGGCTGCGCCAAAATGCGACCGTGTCGGCCTGATTTGGTGCTGGGCCCGTTCCACTTACTATTGGTCGCTCCAATGATTTGAAGAGCCTCTTCTGATCTTTTGATTCTGGTTGAACCGTGTCGACCTCTCGGTATATCGCCGAATCCGCTTTCCCCAAGCAGCGATTCTTTGCTTCAGATCGTCTATGCGCTCCGTCAGTTTTTGCGTTATATCCGGCTGGGACAAACTAACATTTGTCCCAGCTAACGCTATCCTGACGGTGCGCACAATCCTTGGCCTGGTATTGCCTGACCTGAAGCATATCAGTCTGCCGATGAGGGCCCTAGCCCTTGCGATACGTTCCTCAATTCTTCTTCTCCATGTTGGGATAGCGCTACTATGGCCAGTAGCGCGTCCAGCCGTGGAAACCTTGGCGCCTATGATACGGCAGACTGCCAACGCGGCGCCAAAAAGAATTGAGTCCGTCTCGCAAAGGTCCCGGCTGGCTTCCAAATAGGTCACCAGCATTGGGTTCAGAGCCCTCACGACAGCCCGATTCCGCTTGCTTAGGGCTATGCGGGGAAGTCGCGGTCGATTTTAGAGAGGCATACTGCGCGTTTCCACAATCGCCTCCTCCAATGTACTCCTCATTTGCTCTAGTTTCAGTTCCTGGGCGACTGTTCCGTCATCGTTTGAACCAACCACAACTGGCCTATTCACGGCGGCATCCACATTTGCCGTTTGCTCAGCAAGTTGTGGCGCCGCATCCTCAGCCGCAGTATTTTCACCCGATGAAGGAACAGCCTCATGTCGTAGCCGTTGGAGTTCGGTGATATCAAATGTATTTGAGCGCAAGATATACCGAACTCGGTCTGCCAGGTTTTGCTCGGTGACGATTACAGATGGCTCCAGCTCAGCAATTATTATTATTATTATTATTATTTTATTCTTTATTGCATCCTTAAACAAAAGAATACAAAGGGCGGACTTAATGCCTTGAGGCATTCTCTACCGTCATTCGGGTATGCAAAGCCACAGGCTTTAAGGCATTCCATCTGAGTCCTCAGGGGTGACAACGCATCTGCGTTCTGATTCTTAATCAAGGATAAATGTCGATGTCCATGGTCACAATTACGATCAGGTGAACTTTGTTCTCGTTGTCACCCTTATTCTATAAAAATATTAGAATCTGTACACGTTGTAAATTTTCCTAACAAATTAACATGTTTAAACGCATTTTGCATAACACCAGTATTATTTTCTGTAGTATTATTATTTTTATTAACAATACCTCAAATGTTATCGTAGACTAAGTCCTTATTTCAAAGCCTACTTTAAAGTAAGTCCGCGAGTTCAAGAGAGTTCAGATTGTTATCTGCTCTATCGGTTGCCATTAGCGAAAAATCCATGACCTTTTGTCAAGGTTCCGCATACCTAAGCTACACCTTGAAACGCTTACACAGCATTGCAAACTTTATGTTTCAGACTTTAAAATTAATATTGTTTGTATTGAGTCTGTTAGGATATATGTTTAAAAATGTACGGCTTTTATTTTGAGGTATTACTTGTGTTGAAGTTTAAAACACAGTGTTTAGAACACGTTCCAAAAATGTTTTGTACATATTTTATTAGTTTTTTATAAATTTATTTTTCTTAAGTTAATCATATCTATTTTATTTCTTTGATATTAGCAAATACTTGCGAAAATTATACGCCGTCTTTATTAACTGTACCTTATAGACCATCATCGTAAGTCCACTGCTTTATAATTCGTATAGGCCAGTGCTTGACTACAATTCCATTTGGTCATAAGTGTTGATGAAGTCGTATATGTTATAATACAAAGTGTTGAATACGCCTTGCCTCGAAGACACCCCGGTTGTAATTGGATGGAAAGACACAACCACGAACCATTTTTATATTTTATGTTTGTATTTAACAATTTTTATATTTTTATTTTCTTTTTAATATTCCGCCTCATTGAAACACCACTTGTGTAATCGAATCTTTTAGATACTGCTTGTTCATTGTTAATATAGTCTCAGTATTGCTATTGTTCTACTTTCTTTCTTTGATACTGGATACGTACAATTGTACTTTTGCTAGTATCGAGTAATAAGAAATTATCTTTACACTTACACAGTACCTACACTCCTCCATGTGTTGATACGACACATTGCAAACTTTTGGGAGATATTGAAGGCAGCTTGGGCCAGCGCACAGTTGATGGCATTAGTAAGTATCTCAAAGCGTCTAAGCAGGCACGTTGTCTTGAGTTTCATATCAACCACCGGACTTATTTCACCGTTCACACTAATTATTCATATGCATGGACATTTATTACACAAAATCGCACCATTTTATATATCAAAATCTACTTTGAAGCATTATTTAAACAATAATACACGAGCAGCAATCTGCCGGCGGTCAATTTACCGCCAAGGACCCCATTGTTTAGCATTTCATCCAACAGTTGTTTTGATGTACCAACCTAACAATTATATAATTAAGCCATTTCCAACCCTCATTTTAATATCCATTTCTCAACTTTTATAAATTAAATTACTGTCGTCCACACAAAGATATCCATAAAGTGAGGTGTTTTTATTCATTTATTTTAATTAGGTATTCAAAAATGCACGAAAACTCACACTCACATATGAATGCTACATTCTTAAATTATAGGTTTGGATATTAAATAAATCGGGAAAAAATCGGTCCGCTCTTGAGTTGAGATTGGTGTGTGTATGTGTGTGGTGACAGGTCATAAAACTCGTAAACGAAAACAGTACTTGCGTACAACCTGTACTGGCGAGTCGGTCAGCATCACGTCCTATGAGTATCATCGTCAATGATGTAAAAGGTGGAATATCGTTACCGAATCACGATATTGCCTGTCATCAGATCTCATAAATAGTCCGTGGAATTTGCTCTCAGCATTTTAGACATATCATCATTTGGCAGTCGCCAGAGCCTCGTTTGTTGTACGTCATTTTGAGAAGCTTCCATTTTAATAAAAATGTTTCTTCTTATAATAAAATAAAAAAATATGACATGGTTCATATACAAATAATGTTTTAATCATAACTATTATCACAATTTACTCTTCCATCCATACATACGACGTCTTAACCCAAAGTGCACATTTGATTACTTACATGCAAAATGTTAGTACAGATTCCACCGATTATATCCATATCCACGAACAAGTTACCTTAAACAAGTGTTTAAATAATTTTCCGAAGCCCAATAAGTACACCGTTCTGTACACATAATGTACTTACTCTATG
The DNA here is from genome assembly GCA_036936625.1 of Parnassius smintheus behrii. NCBI lineage: Eukaryota > Metazoa > Arthropoda > Insecta > Lepidoptera > Papilionidae > Parnassius > Parnassius smintheus. Next base: position 1,816,600 of record JAUPFT010000023.1, read on the forward strand.
ACCCGTTAACATTACGCAACGCTAGAGCGGGACGGACGGACGGACAAACAGGCCGTTATTCAGTCAATGTGCCCGACCTCACGAGTTCACATCGCTTACACTTACCTGTTACAATTAAAAAAAAAAGAAAAACATCGTGAAAATATCCGAATGCGAGTGACAGATCTAATTTTTTAAATTTTTTGTGAGTGTTGTTGTGTTTTGTGCCAGTGTTTTTTTTTGAGGCGTCATTGATAAAAGGGATCTGTCAATGGAGGTTGCGTGAGCGCATGCCTCCGCGCATTCATCCGTGCGTTTTGTTAGGTTAGTAAACATCAGCTGATTGTTTTGTGGGGAATGTTTTTAAATACTTGGATTGAACATATTTACCTATTACAAAATATTATATTTAGTAATTTGAGATAAATAAATTTATCATATTAATTTTCATAGTATACCTAGTTGTAATAATTTAATTCAGCCCATAATCCATAGTATGTCTTAGTAACAAACTTTTAAGATATAAGTAGTAAACTTATAAATAAGGTAGCAAGTAAACAATTAAATAAACATTAGGTGTTATTCAATTTTAATGTAATTACGACTTTTGGCGACATACTTTTACTTAAAATGTTAAGCAACACATATTTTTCGCCTTTTTTCAAGTTAGTATTTTCGAAGCATACCATTCCGTGGGTGTCGTAAGATTCGACAGACGCAATCAAACATGGAGATAAATTCGTTCTATTATTATCAACTTAAAAATAAAAACTGCGAGTGCTAACTCGCCTGCTTAGTGCGGCTACCGTGGCAAATATCCTCCCTGTGAGGCCATGAGTGTGCTTACAGTTTAACTTACCTAGCATGTCATAAAAGGTATTGATATAATATAGGCCTGTCACTTCTTTTATATTTTTATTTTTGACTAAACGTGGTCCGAGTAGCTTACTACTCTGTGGACTCAATCAATCCTGCATAATCTCGAACCCCTATCAATGCGCTGGCGACCTTAATTTTAATTAAATTGAAATTAAAATATGCGCATGCAATGTAAGTGATATCTTTAAAGTCCAAATATAAAAAGCCACATTTTATTAATGTTGCTAGTTGTACCCGGCTACCGTTGGCTAAAAGTATTTTCTCAAATTTAAAAAACACGCGCGTATTCGAAGGCAACGTTGTGTCAAAATTTGAAAACAATCTCTGATCTTTTAAACGTGGTGGAGACAGCTAGTCGACTCAGCCGGGCAAGGACCACGCTGTTACAAAATAACCAGCGTAAAATAGCAACTTTGAGTGTGGAGAACCGGAGACCCTTTTTACTGACCTGTATGCATTTTGATTATTAATCGAGGATTGATGTACTTGGAGACGTCTGCTATGGTGATATGAGACATTTATTTTTTATTGTTTATTAAAAGTATAAATATTCATAAGAAATTTTTGTAAGCATTTTGAAGTGCTAAGAGAAATTCGTTCGGATGAATTCCAGCAGCAGAATTCCACCATAGTATTCTGCGACAGAAGTCTAAATTCCATTCAGATCATCTCGGTGTTTGGCGTTTGATGTTTGGCGTTTAATGATGATGATTGATTTCACCCCACATTGTGTAGTTTACTGTTGCCGGCAGTTTTTCGGACCAATAAGACCTCAACTCACCTTTAATAAAAGAGCCTACTACTTTCTTAAAGACGAAGGCAACGCTCCTACAAAATATTTCGTGCTCGACCGGGAAGGACCATGCTCTCACAGAATACCAGAGTAAAATAGCAGCTTAATGCTGCTGTTTTTCGGATGGTAAGTGTAGAGACCCAGATACCCATTTTATTGGAATCGGAGCATTTAAACTTAGTCCTCGGTGTTGACAAAGCCTCTGTATTTTGATTCTTAATCGAGGATAAAATGTAGACATCATTTGCCGCAGTATCCATTTACTATCAGGTAGACTGTGTGCTGGCTTGTCACCTTTATTCTATTTAAAAAATCCTGTTATTTTCGGGATATTAAAGTAGTGGATATTTTGCGCCACTACCATACAGGAATGCTATTTAATATAATATTTTGGTGTTGACTGCCACAAGGCATGTTTATTGTTTATGAATCAATGTCTATCAATTCCCTGCATCAAAAGGTCTCCATTCCAATGTTTTTATAGTGTGGGTGTGACAAACGAGCACACAGTTCACCTGAGTGTAAGTCGATGCCATGGCCCATAGACATCTGCATTTATATTTGATTAAGAATCAAAATGCAGATACGTTGTCACCCCTGAGGACTACGATGGAATGCCTCGTCTCCGGTTCTTTACACTCAACATACGAAATACAGCGGCAATAAGCTGCTATTTTACGCTGGTATTTTGTGAGAGCGTGGTACTTCCCCACTCGAGCCGACCCATTCGTGCTACAACCAAAATAAAGCTGTAACATTGCTCTACCACATCTAGTGTAATCGCCCTACCCCTATACATGACAAACCTCATGAACTTTTCTTCCCCATCGTTAGATTCTTTGTTACTTTGACAATTTGTAATTCTGGTCCTTTTCAAGTAGTGTGTACACACACTTGAAGCATATTTTTTGTTTCAAGTAGGAAATCATCCGAAGTTAGGTACTTGAGAACAGCATTCAATGTCAGACCGTGTACACAACGGATGTCAGCGACCTCGTCATTATTGTGGAGTGTTGTCTTTTTTATTTTATATATTCGTAACATTACACAATGGAATTATACGTGATTTTACGCAATACGCTAGTATATACGCCATATGTACTTGTTCACCGCGGCGGACAATTCCTTGCCCTAAAACCCTCTCAGAAATTAGGGGAGGCCTGTGCCCAGCTGTGGGACGTATATAGGCTGTAACTTTTATATCTAGGTTATAAAAATCAATTGCTTTCCATTAGTCTCGCTAAAATTTTTGAACTATTATTTATTCTGTACTAAAACTTCAAACTGGCTCGACCGAGCTTAATGAAGTTTCTTGTGCTTGTGTGATCGTGCGGGTCCCGGAATAGTTTATATTGACAACTGGACCCGGCATGCGGAGCTGTTGTCGAGGTCCAGAAATCATCCGCGCGAAGCCAGGGCGGATCCCTAGTATATTATATATCTAACAATATTTTTTCTGGACCAATACGATTTAAGGCTCTTAAAGGAAAGGACCTACTCCTTATTAAAAGGCCAGCAACGTACCTGCTATTCCCATGACGCTTCAGTTGCTCTTGGGCGGCGACTCTTCTTATATAAAATACGAAATAATTAGTTAGGTAAAACTTCTGTCGCTAGAAATGTATTCTGAAAGACTAATGACTTCCCCTGGGGTTATTTTAATGTAACATTTTGCAATAAAATAAATCGTACAATTATTTATAAAAATCATTTCAGAAACGGCATAACTTGCGAACACCTCATTCCGAAGTTCTAAATATGATCACAATACAAATCATCCATATCTTCTTCTCCTCTTACTCCTGACGACTTCTTAACACGCACATTACTAAAATACCTTCTGTGTGATACAGGCGTTTTATCCTAAAATTCTCTTTGACAAATATCCTGATCTGATATATTTCTAAACCATTTAATTAATTGTCCCGTGCGGGGATTAAACACATAACTCTTAACATCACATTCAAACGCTTAGGTTCCGTACAAGGTAGTTTTTCATTAAATATGGATTATAAGTAATACTTATTGAATGTCACTCTTATGTTTAATTTACAACTGCTTCGGATAATACCTTTGTCCTGGGAAAAACCACAAAAAATACCAAGAGGAACATTAAAAAAAATTACAATTATATGTTACACAGTAAGCGAGTCGATTGCTTTATAAATCAATAGTTAATAATAAATTAACTTTATAACTTAATTAAGATACATATAGCGTAATTAACTTCTGCCGATTTTTCCAATTTTTATTACAACCAATTTGCATACATTAATTCACATCACGCGTGTCATTTCAAATGGAACCATTATTACAATTGTAATTAGACTGATTGACTTTAATTTCTACTTATTATTATTCACATGTCTACAATGTACAATGTCTGTACCTGTCATAATTATTACAAAGTCATTATGTAGATTGTAGGTGCCTTTTTTTAATTTCACGCCTAGTTAGACGAGTGATTTACCTTCCTTATTCGACGGCTGTTGTTTTTTAAATTGTATTTGAGTGACAAACGAGCACATATGTAATGGTAAGTTGATGCTGTGGCCTACAGACATCTACATCAATCCTTGATTGATAAAGAAAATGCATTTGCGTTGTCACCCTTAAGAACTAAGATAGAATGCCTCCATCCAGTAAAAAGGGTCTCCGGTTCTCTACACTTTCCATAAGAAACACAGCAGCATTAAGTTACTATTTACACTGGTATTTCAGAAATAATAGGAGCTCTGCAGCACAAGCCTCTTATTATTACAGGATTTCCGAGACTGTTTTATGACAAGGATTTCTTTGACTCCATTTCCAGACAGGATTTCCTTCCACGGTTCCATCCGCAGTGTGGATTTTTCCTCAGAACAATTATTTGAAGGCAATACAAATATTTCTTCCGTACGGTAAATGAGCTATCTGAGTGGTGCATGTTATATCATGCACCACTCAGATAGCTCATTTACCGTACGGAAGATATATTTGTATTTTGGTGTTCTTTTATACTCTTCTTAACTTCAACAGGAGTTGGGCAGCAGCCTCTTCCCGAGACCAGCTGAAAATAATTAAAAACTGCTGCTACTGCAGCGAAACGGCCCATGAGAAACGAACTATCAAAACAAAGAGTTCGTTGCCTATTTTAGGCAATCTCAGGGAGGGGCCTGTGTTCCGCAGTGGACTGTCAATGGACTGTGACGATAGTGATGCGTATACACTATACACTAATAGAATAAAAATAATAATTGCTATTAGCAATTCTTCTTAATTCTTACAAAATGTTGAAACTTCTAAAAACAATAATATTGTTTACCAATCTTTCAGAAAATACGTGTTAACGAAATACGTACATAAGATCATTGTTTTATGTAAACTGTTCGTATTCCGAACTAGCATTAGCTTTTTTTGTATAAAGCAATACTTAAATAATTTAGGAAATTATTGTAACAGAGAGCAGGCCCCTCCAAACAGGGGGATCTATTCCGTCCAATCGGTCTTTGACACGCACGGTTTGTGAATAGCCCGAATTAGTTGCGGGTCATTCTTAGTAGTAGCAGAACAGTAGAGCGTTTCAAAATGATATTATTCTTTTTATAGAATGTAATTTTTGCTTTTTTTATAAACAAAGGTAAATAGGCTTCTGCAGCCTATGGAATACTCAGCTAATTTTAAACAAAAATATGCGTTGTTACCTCTTAGGTCTTAGATGGAATACCTCACAGCCAGTAATTATACTGTGTCTCGATACCTATGCTATTTGGTAGGTGAAGTAGGCAAGAGGAGACTAATACTAGAGAAAGAGCTAAACAGAAAAATATTCCTATTAAAAATTCTAACAAACATTATTCGATCTGAATCATTAAACTACTTCTAACTATCTAAGCCCCTATTAAATTTTTCCCTCGGTCTTGTTTACTAGACGTTTTCTTTATGCCGACGCAAACAATACCCACATAAATATTCATTAATACGACAAAAGGGTCACTTAGCCCGCGAACAATTATCTGGGACCACAATGGGTCCATTCTTTCCGCGTTCGTCTAAGACAATGAGCCAAGGTGCCGGGACCCGGGAAGACGATTAAACCGTCCGTCCAATTACTTAACCGTTAGTGGAGTACAAATCTCGAGTTCTTAACAAGATATATAACCCGGTATCAGCGTTTCTAACCGTCGAGTAGTGATTCTAATCCAATAGAAGCTAATTAAGCAATATATCATTAGAAAATACTACATGAATGATTTTAGTGAGAGTGTGTCGATTAATAAGTCCAAATTAATTCTATTTTCATATACAAACATTCGAGAACATTTATCTTCTATTAAGATGCGTAGTTCCCCCTGAGCATTAAAATGAAATGCCGCGTTTCCCATTTTAATGAGAATTCTACAATTCTACTTCTAATTCTAGATCTAAAATTTACGCATTACGCTGCTATTTCATCCCCTCAAAAGCGTGGCCCCTCCTCGGTTGAATGGGTCGACTATTTGTGCATCAGTTGATACACCTAAAAAGTGGTACGTGAACAGTGGTTCATAAGTACGTGCAACAAAATATTGTTAGTACCTTTTAATGGAGAGTCGTTATGTATACAAAAAAAACTAAATTATAAACAATTTCATTAATAAATAAAAATAAAAAAGTCTCGTATTTCAAAATCTCGAAATAATTGACTATGCATTTTCATTTACGCGCGTTTAATTTTAATATGTTTAACGAAGGCTACGTCCAGATTTTTCTTTGGTCTGACCTACACAGAACACCTCCCGTGACCATGGTACTGCAAAACGTCGGGATCGGGAGTTAAAAAGTTAAAATTAAAATTAAACAGGATGGAAGCCGTAAAATTCGTTTTATTTAACGTGTAGTATTCACGGAAATATAAGGTAAATTATTACATTTTTCGATTAGTACACATTTTTGTAGGTTCCTTTCAGTACCCGTTTATAGCGACTTTAAATATTTTACAAGAATCGCTGTCCTCCATGACGTAATATCGTACGGACTCCATGCCGCATCCAGTGCGTAATTAAAATGAACAAGCTCAAGATCGGCGACGGAACGCGGTAGTGGCCCTGACAGTTGTTTCACCGAGGGTTTCACTAGGGTTACCACATTATGGGACACAGTCGTGTTTTATTCGTAGAAAATATTTCTGTTCGGGGAAAACACCAAACACAAAAGTTTTTTTTAACTTATTTTTGTAAATATATTACGTACATAATTATATAATTATATATATATATATATATATATATATATATATATATATATATATATATATATATATATATATATATATATATATATATATATATATATATATATATATATATATATATATGTATATATATATATGTCCTGTTCATTTTTTTATAACTTGCGTACACCATTACCCTTTTTCACAGGTCACATATCCTTTGCAGTATGGTTGTCTGGTAGAGATGATGACATGAGGCCGCCCATTGTACCTTATAATTTGTTTTTGTTTCTTTTTCTCTTACTGTAGGTACAATAAAGTATAATTTATTCATTCATTCATTTAACAGGATTAAAGGAATAAAATAAACATTTTTTTGTAAGAATAGCGCACACAACTTTCAAATTTTGTTATTAAATTAAAACAAAGTGTCCACAATAAGAAATGATGATATGCAAATAAATGCTAAAATCAATGAAAAACATCATAAGCCTTTTGTTAGGGCGACTTTATTAAAGCAACGATGTCAAAAAAACAATGTGTAAAAAAATTATATCTATCTATCTCCTTTGAAGATTCGCTCGCTTTATATAAATTAAAATAAAATAAATTCTTGTAACGCAATTTTAAGTAACATTCCTTTAATTTTTGCCACCATTATCATTATTACAGCATTTCACACGTCTACTGCTGATCATAGACCTCCCCAAAAAATGTCACAAAACACAGTACTAAGCCACCTGGCTTTCTGCATGTTTTACGAGTCCGCAACCTATCTAGTGGGGCGACCCTACACTTCACAGGTTACGGGTAACGATACTACGACTCAATCTTTAATCTTACTTTCAGTAAATCTAAAAAAGCTTCAATACCAACTATAATTGTGTGTAATTTCCTAGGAACTCACATGTTAAAAAAGTTACTGTTTACGCCCGGTTACTCAAACAACGATCGTTATTTTATTTTTTATTAAAATATAGTTACAGATATAGATTATAGACTATACAGGGTTATTTTCAAAGAGTAGCCAATTATTAAACCTAAGTTCAAATGATAATGATATAGCGTTATTGGAGTTTTTAAAAATACGAGTAAATAAGGCTTCTACTTTTATTTGGAAATTATCCCAAATTGAAAGTGAATTACGGGCAACAACGTTTTTGCCTACCGATCGACCCTTACGAATATGTGCGTGCGTTGTAAAATCGGGTAAAAATAATGCATTTTGAATTGAGAAGATAATATAGACAGAAGGTTTGCGATTTTTTTAATTACTTTTTGTTCATCATTGTCCTATATTACTTATTCTGAACCTTCTATGCAAATTTGGCCGGTTATTGCAAAATAACCCTGTAGTACTACTTCTGAGCACAATCCTTATCTCATTTTTGAGAGGATTTTAGTTCAAGGACATTTTGGCCGCGTTTCTCCCATGTGTGTTGACGAACTTCGAAAAATTATTAATTTAAAATTTTTCAGACATGCAGGTATCCTAGAGAAACTTCACCGCTGAGCACGTGGTAAATCAGCACTTAAAACTGCGATTAGCCATTTCATTGGCACTGGGTTGCTCACTTAGGTACAGTGTAATTTACAGCGAGCGCTTAATATTCTTCGTAGACGGCTATTACAACTTGTACGATAGTAAATGAGATGATTGATTTTCTTAAACCGCAATCTTAATACACTACGAAGTTATCTGTGAAATTAATTACTTTTTAAATACTATTTAATCGCTTATCAATTATATTTTGTATTTAATTAAAACTTACCTCGAACAATTTAAAAGATGGATGCATTATTTATAATTTTATAAATTCAATATAATATTTATTTTACTTGTTTTTATTTGGTGATTTAAAAATATTAGATAGATTATTTTCTAAATTAACGAATACTGGCAACCCTGTGAGATTTCCCGCGCGGGCGTTTCTTTCCGCGGCAAAAACTCGGAACAATCGGGGTCGATGCACCGCGTGGCGCGCGATGGCGACAAATTTGCCATCAGTTTCCCGCGCCGTAAGAAACCCGACCACTACAACATTTCGTTTATAAATTACATGTAGGTACTTGTTTTGCGTGTTTACATACTAATTACAGATAAACGTTCAAATTATCTCTGTATTCACGTTTTAATTTGGAAGCCTTCGTTTAACCTATTGCGCTTAGAAGACTGTAATGATTTTAAACTTACTTATCTAATTTTTGTAGGTAAGTATTCTCTTTGTGCCTAGGAGTTTGTTTGTGTAGGTAAGCTGTTTCTTGCTTACTAATGCCGCTTATTGTCAGTGCGTACGCTACTGAGTCCCAGTGTATAGAGAGGGCTGTGAGGCTACATCTTTCTAGATGTAGCTACGCATCTGTACCTTTTCTTGATTGAGGTTTGCTGCAGATGTCCATGGCTGAAATAAGAACTTACTATCAAGTGGACTGTAAGTCTGTTTGTTACTTAAGTTTCATAAGTTAGAGGATGATGCCAATCTAGATTTATGTACCTTGAAGGAATGAAAGGAATCTCACTTAAAAAAAAAACGAACGAAACGAATGCCGAGTATGGTATTGTAGGGTTTTTTATAGCATTAGGTGACGAACTGACAAACGAGGATACGGTCCACCTGATGGTTAGTGGACGTTGTGGCCCTAAGACATACATTTATCCTTAACTAAGGATCATAATGCAAATGTGTTGTCATTACTGAAGACTAAGATGGAATGCCTCGATCTCAGTGAAAAGGGTCTGTGATTATCTACAGGCAAAACTCACCATACGAAATACAGCAATATTACGCTGCTATTTTACGCTGGTATTCTGTGAGAGCGTGATCCTGCCCCGGTCGAGCCGACCCATTCGTGTTACAACTATAATATAACTGTAGCGTGGCTCTACCACGTAAGAATTTATGTAATTAAAATAAAAATATAGTTATAATAAACACTGTATACTGTATTCCATCTAATTCTCTCTTTCTTTTCATTCTCTAAATCCTGTAAATGTATATATTTGTTTTTTTTTAGTGTGGCTATTTCGTTTCATTGCATTTTAAATATCAACGATACTAAAAAAGTTTTCATTTCAAAAACAAGAAGGTGATGTATCAATCTTAACAAAGAACCCTTTAAAATAATTATTAAATTAAAGATAAATCGGTTATCTGCTATTTCCAAACGTTAAATGTTGTACGTAAGCTAATATGAACTCGTTTAAACATTTAATGAAGCGAACGTAATTGCAGTTCGTAAGTGTACACTTCCGACCGTTAAAAAAAAGTGAAGAGTACCGGCCATTTTCAAGGCGCATCCTCAGTGCTGAGGTTTTTATTAGGCAACGTGTTCGTGGTTGCAGTATTTTAAATTGCTCTTTACCGGTAATAGAAATAAAAAATATAACTTATGGAGTTGGGCCTCGCTGCATTATAGATTTTCAGCACAAAGTGTCGGCTCGACCGGTGAAGGAATACGCTCCCACAGAATACCAGAATATTTTTATTTTATTCATTTAACGTTTTTTTTTTTTTTGGAAAACTTACAGCTGACATTGCATAGTAACAATCAGAAGGCCATTAAATTTTTATATTAATTTTAAGTCGGCAAAATGCAGTAGAGTAGACACGCAGTAAGGAATAAACCCTCTCAACTACAAATAGTTCTTATACGTGAGAGAGCTACGCTGCAACTGTATTATAATTGCAGCCCGAATGAGTCATCTCAACCATGTCATTACACTGTTGTGTTTCATATTGAGTGTTAACATTCTTAGTACGTGGTAGGGCCACGCTGCAGTTATATTATGGTTGTAGTACGAATAGGTCGGCTTAACCGGTGAGGATGAGGACCACTCTCTCACAGAATACCAGCGTAAAATAGCAGCTTAATGCTGCTATGCTTCGTATGGTGAGTATAGAGAACCAGAGACCCTCTTTAGGTACTAATAACGACACATTCCATCTTAGTCTTCTGGGGTGGTAAAGTATATCTCTTTTAATTGTTAAGTATGGACATTACTTCAATTATGGTGCTCACATTTGGCACATTGGCGGCTGCAAAGACTAGCCATCTGCACAAGACGGTATTATAGAGGACAAGTAGATATATGCGCAAGCGCAGGTGTCCCCTCTATTCCCTCACTCTTATAGCTCAATGGGAGACGGCAATCCGACAAGAATGTGAGACAGGTGCAGGACCATCGGCTTCACGAGCTTCAACGGCACGGTACGAGGGTGAACCGCCAATCGTACCTCCGGTCTGCTACTGAGTATTTTTTGACAGACAAACACAATAAATAAATTATGGCCTAACCCGGGACCATATGACCAGCTGGCGCGCTTACGAACATTAAATAACGAGGCAGTAATATTATGTATTCATATAAGAGATAACGTTAAAAAAACTTTTAAATTGTAATGGCTTTTTTATAGGATGGGGTGACAAACGAGCACACCGTCCACCTGATGGTAAGTAGATGCTGTGGACCATAGACATGAACATCTGTCCTCGATTATAAATTAAAATGCAGATGCGTTGTCACCCGTGAGGACTAAGATAAAATGCCTCGTTTCCAGTTAAAAGGGTCACCGGTTCTCCACACTCACCATACGAAACACAGCAGCGTTGAGCCGCTATTTTACGCTGATATTCTGTGAGAGAGTGCCCCTTCCCATTCGAATCGAGTTATTCGTGCTACAACCGTAATATAGCTGCAGCATGACTCTACCGCGTACAAAAACCAATGTTTATCTGTTGTCGACTTAATGCAAACATGTTAACTTCAGTACCAACAGTGTCTATATCCTTAGAACAATAGCTTAAGATAATTTAACCAAACAAACCTCAGCCTTGAGTTATTTACAATAGATTTTCAATCCCTTCGAAGGTAACTAATCGCTCCCCACAACAGAAATTGATCACTATACTTTACGTGATAAGAGCAAGTATCGCATATCAATCATATTCATGTAAATCTATTATATTACAAACTTAGGCTTGGGATACAGAACAGCGTTTTGGAATACTGAATAAGTTTCAAACGTTATGTAATAAAGTCTATAATTCAACGCAAATGTGCTGATAATAATTTTAGCTCAGTATATAAGGTAACTGTCAAAGACATACAATGCAAGCCTAGAAAATTTTTCAGCATGAGATTCGAATTTCAATCGAATTCCTACAGTTACACGGATTAAAATTGCCTGTTCCCATCACAAAAGGTTCACAAAAGCTGACTTTGTAAAGACCCGTCGCAGATTCGACTATGCATCGCATAATCATTAGTTTCGACTTGCATTTGGCCCTTTTGAACCGGTTTTTACCGCTTTCATCCGGAAACATCCGGATTTGTTGCTTTTTGCACTCGGCGCTTTCGGTGGATAATTTTTCGAAGTAACAAAGCCCTGAATTGCGCTAAAAGCAAATTTTAATTCCTGAAATGTGCGGAAATTTGAATGAATAAGTACGAATTGATATGCATTCATTTGAAATAAAATATACTTAGTTATATAACTTGAGCTACCGATTAAAAATTATAGTGTAGTGGTAGTGAAGCATATCCACTACCCCATGTCGCCCCGCGGGTGTCGTAAGAGACGGCAAGGAGAAACTAAAACTGAAGATGGATCGGTCTGCAAAGCGTCGCAACTATGGTATAATCTTAGCTAAGAAGCAATCTATAAAAGAGGACTATGTTCAACAGTGGGCTTTTATGGGCTCTAACGGATGGATTGATTAAAAAATTATATTGTTACTAGCTTGCCAAGCAGACGTTGTTCTGCCCTTTTCGATGACAATTTGTTATGTCCTATTAAAAATCCCTAAATTCGCAAAAAATGTGAAAATCATATCTCTCAAGTTGAACCAAACTGCACACGGTGTGCAAATTTGATTATATATATATATATATATATATATATATATATATATATATATATATATATATATATATATATATATATATATATATATATGTTAAGATTTCCTACAAAGATATCTATAATCAATAGTATACTTGCGAGTCATCACAGTGATGATGATGAAAATGATTATTATATATTCGTATAACACAAAGCTAGGAAATACAAGGACAGTTATTTTTTTTATCGCGATAGTGTTTTATATAAATAGATTGCATGTGGACACACATGAAAATCCGATAATTAAGTATTTGTAATTAGTACCGTGCAGGATTCGAACCTGCAATTATACAGTGTCGTTCCAAATGGTACTGCCAACTGTGTTAGCGAGAAATAATGCCATCAACTTTTAAACAGAAGTAACTTGACAAAATATTTTAACACTGTATCCACTAACTCATAGGTAAAAGTAGGTAACTCGTAGAGTACATGGATGATGAACGGTATACAGGTTATTATTTCCAGACGTCGTGAGTTTTCCCTTCATTACCCCATATCATCTCTTGGGTGCCGTAAAAGACGACAGAGGGGAAACAAACCAGAGGTCAGAGAACAAAGGAGACGGGCAGCAGCTTCTTCCTGATAACAATCGAAAAATAATAAAATCTTCAGTTTTCTTCTCGCCTGCCAGGAGTGGTAACTATGGCAAAATCCCTATGAGGCAATCTGGGAAGACCTATTCTGTAGACTTAACTTGGTGTAATGAATGAATTAATGAATGAATTTAATATCATGATTATTTGCCATGTGTTAGTGAGTTTATCACCTCGTAGGTATTGTAAGAGGATACCATCTCCTATACCTTCAGATTAAAACATTAGCACATAATAGTCTAACACTAGTGGCTCCTTCGAAGGGGAGAGGCGATTATTGCCGCACACGTTGCAGGCTAATTAGTGGTTGCAGTGCCGACGTCTTACATCTGTGGAAAGAAGAAAGTAAGAAAGAAAGAAATGCTTCGCGTTCACCGTCCGTGGAATTTATTTCCGCTGTAAGTAGGCTGTACCACCATATTATCTTCATCGTCTTCAATATTCCATTATTGGTTGTTAGTAAAAATAGCTATTTCTCGAGAATAAACAGCTGTTGCTCAAGAAAAAACAGCTGTTGCTCAAGATAAAACAGCCGTTGGTAAGAAAAAATAACTGTTTCTCAAGAAAAAAACAACTGTTGTTCAATGACAACAGCTGTTGCTCGAGAAAAAACAGCTGTTGCTCGAGAAAAAACAGCTGTTGCTCAAGAAAAAACAGCTCTTGCTCAAGTAAAAAACAACTGTTGCTCGAGAAATATAGCTGTTGCTCGGGCAGTCCCCATCCTTTCGGTGTCGACTTACCACACATTAACCACAACCAAACGGTTTGCTACGTCGTTCGTCATGCGTACAGCAAAAGAGTGGAAAAAGTTGTACAGCATCTTTCTTTCCAACCCATTACAATGTGGGTGTCTACAATTCAAGAGTGAATAAGCTTTTGTTAAGTCACTGAACTTCACCATTTTCGGCTACATCAGCAATCACCATCAGGTGGGATTGTAGCTAAGCGCTGGCTTAGAATAGTAAAAAATTGTTTGTTCGCATAGAAGAAAGAACACCAATCTAAATCATATGTGACAATTTGATAGTGACACTCGAACTCGTTTGCTGCGTACCCTAATATCAACATCCTGGATCACGTCAAGTGGTTGGATCACAGCACGTCCTGTTGCTGTGTCAGACCGGAATCATTACTTTGAGAGCTATAATCGGGAAGTTGTGTATTGGGATGCGGGTAATTTTAACAAGAACTAAAATCGATGCAAACAAATGATCGGTACATCATCATTATCATCATTACAGCCTTTCACAAGTCCACTGCTGAACATAGGCCTCCCCCAAGTAATGCCACAAAGCACGGTCCTGAGCCACCTGCATCCATCGACTTCCTGCATGTCTTACCAGGTCGTCACTCCATCTAGTGGGGGGTCGCCCTACACTACGCCTACCGGTACGAGGCTGCCACTCGAGAACCTTTCTTCCCCATCGGTTATCGGTTCTTCGAGCTATATGGCCGGCCCATTGCCACTTCAGCTTACTAATCCGTTGGGCTATGTCGGTCACTCTGGTTTTACTGCGGATATCCTCATTTCTGAGTCTATCACGCAGAGAAACTCCGAGCATAGCCCTCTCCATAGCTCGCTGAGCGACCTTAAGCGTCCTCATACGGCCAGCAGTGAAGGACCACGTCTCAGATCCATAAGTCATCACTGGCAACACGCACTGGTTGTACAATCTAGTTTTTAGAGATTGAAGTATACCTGACGAAAAGATATGTCGTAATTTCCCGAACGCTGCCCAGCCGAGTTGAATCCGTCGATTGACCTCTCGGTCGAAGTTGGACTTACCTAGTCGGACTATTTGTCCCAGGTAAACGTACTCGTCAACAACTTCGAGCATAGTGCTCCCAACAACTACCGGCATAGGTGTGACATGGACATTGAACATGATCTTTGTTTTGTCCATGTTCATCTTAAGACCTATCCGTTGGGAGGCACTATTGAGGTCATTGAGCATAGTGCTTAAGTCCTCCAGCGATTCTGCCATAAGGACTATATCGTCGGCAAATCGAAGGTGAGTGATGTACTCGCCATTGATGTCAATACCGTATCCTTTCCAGTCCAGTAGCTTGAAAACGTCTTCCAATGCAGCGGTGAAGAGTTTCGGGGATATAACGTCACCCTGTCTTACACCTCTCTGCAGTTGGATAGGTTTCGAGCTCTGGTTCTGTACTCGGATAGCCATCGTAGCCCTACTGTACAAACACTTCAGCACTTCGATATACCGACAGTCAACTTGGCACCGCTGAAGGGACTGTAGCACCGCCCAAATTTCGACGGAATCAAAGGCTTTCTCATAGTCCACATACGCCAGGCAAAGTGGCAGATTGTACTCTTCAGTCTTCTGTACAATCTGCCGCAGGGTATGTATGTGGTCTATGGTACTGAAGCCTTTTCGGAAACCGGCTTGTTCGGGAGGCTGGAAGTCGTCAAGTCTGCGTGCGAGACGATTCGTAATGACTCTCGAAAACAGCACGTAGACGCGGCTCAGAAGGGAAATCGGTCTGTAGTTCTTTAAGAGAGCGTTGTCGCCTTTCTTAAAGAACAAGACCACCGCACTTCTGCTCCACGCCTCTGGAGTAGTGCCACCATGGAGGACGGAATTGAAGAGCTTCTGAAGGACTACAAGTACCGGTATTCCACCCGCTTTCAGAAGCTCCGCTGTAATTCCATCCTCGCCTGGGGCCCTGCCGTTTTTAAGGTGCTGGAGAGCCATTCTAATCTCGCTTAGACTGACGTCCGGGATATCATCGGAATAGTGTCGGATAAGACTTGCTCTTGGATCGTTACTCACACTTGCGTGTGGCTCCAACGATGACGTGTACAGCTGCCCATAGAACCTCTCAATCTCACTCAAAATCTCAGGTGTCCCGGAAACGATGTTGCCACACTCAGTCTTCAGCTTTGACAGTTGGCTCTTTCTGGCAGACAGATCTCTGGCAAAGACTTTGGAGCCCTGGTTCCGCTCGATCGCTTCTTTAATACGAGAAGTATTAAAGTTGCGTAAGTCTCGCCGCATGCATTTGGAGATCTGTCTGTTCAGTTGCCTGTATGCTGTCAAATCTGTTGACGATTGCAGCCTCATCTCCCGTCTAACAGCCATGAGATTAAGAGTGTGATCGGAGAGTTTTTGTGTTCTTCTGCGGCGGGTCTTGCAGAACTTAGCTCCGACCGCATGGACAGTTTCCACGAGCTTGTCGTTCATATCGTCCACTGCATTGCAATCTTCCAGGCACTGGAAGCGGTTACGTAACTCGAGCTGAAAGGTTTCGGGATTCTGGATTAGAGCACGAGGGGGACGGAGCGTTGACTTCATTAGACGAGACCTCTCCAACTTAACGTTTAGGTTCAGTGTGCCTCTAACCATTCGGTGATCGCTGCCAGTTTTCACCCTTGCGATCACTGAGACATCACTAAACAGTTGTCGTCTGGTCGTCATAATGAAGTCAATCTCATTTTTTGTCGAACCGTCGGGGCTCGACCAGGTCCACTTCCTGTGGGGCCGCTTCTGGAAGAAAGAGTTCATCATAAAGAGTCCCTCTTTCTCCATAAAGTCGGCCAGCTGCTGGCCCCT
Organism: Parnassius smintheus behrii; assembly: GCA_036936625.1. Lineage (NCBI taxonomy): Eukaryota > Metazoa > Arthropoda > Insecta > Lepidoptera > Papilionidae > Parnassius > Parnassius smintheus. The sequence goes on from JAUPFT010000023.1 coordinate 1,833,510, forward strand.
TCGGTTCCGTTGCCCCACTCCAAATTTCCCTACCTTCAGCTCACCGCTTTCTCTTGTGCCTAGTTTTGCGTTGAAGTCTCCCATCAACACCGTGTAGTGGGTTTTGGAGGAATGTATGGCTCTGGAAATATCCTCATACATTTCCTCCACCTCCTCATCGGGGTGTGCCGAGGTTGGTGCGTAAACCTGAATGACCTTCAGCGAATACCGTTTGGTGATTCTGAGTATCAGGTACGCGACCCTCGTCGACACACTCCCAATCTTTACAACGTTGTTGACGAGAGACTTGTGGACGATAAATCCGACACCTCCTTGGGACAGATGGTCGCCCTCCCGGTGATAGAACAAGTTGCCGGACTCGAGGATTGCCGTGTCCTCCCCCTCTCTTCGGACCTCGGATAATCCAATAATATGCCAGCGCAACTTGTCTACCTCTTCTTCCAGCTCCAGTATCTTCTCGTCAGTCCTCAGGGTGCGTGCGTTATATGTTGCCAGGTCGAGTCGTCGTAGGTGGCAACCGAACCTCCACCGGAGATTCTTAGCACCCCCTGCCCCGCCGTTACCATGGTCGCCACCGTAGCCAGGAATAGCGGGGCCGCCGGGGACTGGGGGCCGTCTTTTTGTGTATTTGTTCATTGAGGGGTATTTGCCGTAGTTGCCACGCTTGGCGAGCGGGTTGGCAACCGCAGTTTTTTTATTACGTCACAGTTGTCATCAGGAAGATGCTGCTGCCCATCTCCTGCCTGTCTCCCTCTGTCGCCTCTTACGACACCCACGGGAAGATATGGGGTAGTGGATATTCTTAACCGCCACTACACGGCTACAACTCGCTCGGTACAAACAAATGAAATATAATTTTGATATCCAGATCGATTTTGATGATGGACACAGCTTATCTCCTTCTCAGTTTTGTTCATCAGCATGTGTTTGTCGACAGCTGGATAATATTTTCTGTGTATGGGTGACGAGCGCGCGCAGTCCGCACGACGAAGCAATCGTTGCTTGGTGATTAGGCCTTGTATAATATGTATATTTAATACATATTTTACTTATATTTAGTGTATATTTTATTTTATAAACGTACTTAAATTTCAAAATCTTGTAAATAAAAGTATAAAATATATATGACATTAAAATATATACAGTTCGAATTCAGCCCCGGCAATTCATTAAAAATTATATTTCGCTATCCTAAAGATAAGGAGGGGTTTATTAAACACTAAAACTGAGATAATCGAGTGTCTTATACTCTTTACGGTATCATTTCAACAGTCGGTAATCAAGTTAAAGACTAGATTACGTATTAACGCCACAGACGAGCCAAGGTAGCCTGGAAAACTCAATTCCCGTGATCTAATAACCGCACTAGAATTTAATGAGTCTACCGACAGCTGTAGAGCGAAAGAGACGGGTGTATCTTAGAGGTGGAGGAGCGATCAGGTGCGTGCAATAGCGCCATCGTTAGGAAGTTTTTAATAAATTAGGTTTTTTATCGTTAACCGCTAGTTATTCAGCCAGGAAGAATCCTGTCATAAATTATTAAAATGAAAATATCTTATGTAATTAATTGTTGTATCGTAATAGCTGGCACCTGTATCCACCCGGTACAGCTTTTTTAACTTCCCGTTATGAAACACTAGTTTACAAAATTGAACTTTTTTATACCCCAATATAAATGTATATAAAAATATATTAATCTACCTTCCTTAAACCTAAAAGTGTTAGCAGAAATATTTTATCACGTCACAATTTCTTCCTGAAGTCAAATGTTTTTTTAACTACCTAACGTGGTGAGGACAGTTTATTGTTTACCTATTCGTTCGCTTCAAATGACAATTATCTTGTTTCAGAATGATTTAAAAAGTCGAGTAGAAAGTGCAAATAAAGTTCTGATCGTTTTCGTTATGTTTGTGGACAGTTTATATATTTTTTAAAGAAGACTCATTGTAGATTCGTTCAAAAGTGCATATCTTCATTATTATGGATTTCCTGTTGCAAATCAAGATAAAAAGTGGGTGCCTCATGTGTTTTGCGATTTTAGAATCATTTTAATCCAGTGGTCATCAAGAGAAAACGTTCACCTTCCATTTGGTTCACAAATGCTATAGTATGTTATTGGGATTGCAGGGTGGTTACACAAAATACAGAAGGACGACATCAAGGATTTTGAGATGAAAACAAGTTAGGGGATTACTGTTGGTCCATTATAAGAGAAACTAATTCAAAGCTCTATAAAAAGAAGGCAAAAATTAGTCATTTACAATTTTTTTTAGTATTAATACCAAAATTATGTATTTCAACTAAGTTAATAAATATTTCTCAAACCAGACGTGCAGAATTTTTTTATTATTTTTTCTGTATAATTCTACCTAAATGAATAACAAATTAACAACTTTCAGCTGGGGTATGAAAACTGTGTACCTAACCTAGTGAAATCAATGATTTTCAAAAAATGAGGAAGTCTTTGTTTTCACCCCGGTTTTTGAAAATCGAGTTCTTTAATGAGAGCTAATGCATTAGATATCGACATTGAGAGGTCCTAGGAAGCTATTCCGGCTTTTCTTGCGATGATGCCGTATGTATGTATGTACGTGTGTGTATGTATGTATGTAAACATCCCATAACTTTGTAACGGAGTATCCGGTCGAAAAGCGGCTTGCGGCATCTGAAAGAACCTCGCTGAATTTAGATTTATTTACTTATTATGAGACTCCTTGTCAATACCACTTGGTGGAAAGTGGTGATGAAGCCCTAGATCTTAGCGTTACAAAAGCCTACACTCTTACCTTGAAAACTCCCAGATTGTATTTGGACGATAAGACATACACCAGAAAATTATTCCACTTCTTTGTTGTACCCATTACCAAGCAAAAATACAGTTTCATCACTATATCGTTACTCAACACAAGATGCACACAAATAATAAGTACAAACAGGTTAAAGAGCATTGATAGTATAACCGGATATAATAAAGACCCATAATATTATTGCATTGTTTGTTAACAATATCTTTATATTATATATTTATTCGGACCTTCAAATGAGGGTAGCATCAAATTGCTAAAAGTCTATCCCTTCTGCCTGCCAAGCTTGGAAATGATGACAATCCTCTTGCTAAGAAAAAATATTTTTATTATATTCATTTAGAAGTCTTGTCCTGTGTTGACGGCTTCACTTTCTCCCTTAACCCCATGTCCGTGCCCGTGCCCGTGTCGTAAGTGGCGACTATGAGGAATACCAAAATTTTATGGATTCCGATAGATGGCGGTAAAATCAGATGCTTTCGTAATAACAAGATCGGTTACATTAGACGTAAAATATCTGAGTATTTTCTTTCGTCGGATAGCAGAGTCCAAGGTGCGAGACGTCTGGCACGATGATCGTGAATCCCCATGCCAAATATGACGATAAAAACGATTACTCTCTTCAACAGGAGAGGCTCATGTCGAGCAATGGACTCATCAGGGTCGTTCAAGAAGAAGACAAAATGAATAGTGCTAATTTTAGTGTATACGAGTCTTCTAGTCTTTCCGAAACCTAACCTAAGTTAAGTTTGCGTTTTGCTAAGAGTGTGCGCAGGAATTGTATAACTTTATTCCTCCCTCTTCCTACCAACATCGGATAACCAGATGCGCGGCCAGTCTTCACCCTTTCGCTGTCGACTTACCACGCATTCTTACCAAACGGTTTGCTTTATCGTTCGACAAGTGTACAGCAAAGTTGTGGAATAATGACGGCTTCCTAGCGCAGTGGCTTAGCAATTAGTTGTAACGCTGATGGCTGTGGGTTCGAATCCCGCTCGGAACAAGTATTTGTACGTCATACAAATAATTGTTCCAGGTCTGAATGTTTATCCTGTCCTGTCCTATTTGGAATTTACGGATGTTAACTGCCCCCACGATAAAGGAGAATATCCTTGTGTGGTGATAAGGTTATTTAAAAAAAAATAAGTTGCTAAAATCTGTCTTTCCATCCGATCACAATGTGGATCTGTTTAGTCATTACGCTTTACCATCTACGTATCAGGCTGCATCATATGATCACATCTTACCATCAGGTGAGATAGTAATGAAGCACTGACTTTTAATACTAAAAAAAGTTCCGTTACATTAGCCGCGTTCCCAGTCATACTTCGTTAAGCACCGCTGAAATTTAAGGTTAAGTGCCCGCTATAAATAGGTTAAAAGCAACGTTCAAGTTAGAAAACAAGTTGAAAAGTAAAACTCACGCGACTAAAAACCTTTATTAAAATTTGAGTATTTTGCCATATTTCATTTTTAAGTTACATAATGTAGCTATAAAAAGTACATTTAGGAAAATCATTACAGTTTTTGAGCAGGAACAGTATTACTATTAATTTGATGAAAATGTTCTATAGAGAAAAACACTTGCACATAATACCACCGTTAAATAACATCGTGTTCCTACTGGTTATGACGAGAGTTGAGAACTAGAGATCTTTTGTACTGGAAACAAGGTATCTCATCTTAGTCCTCAGTGGTGCGGACGCATCTGCATTTTAATTAATATATTTCGACGCACGTGCAATGAGACACAGTATCCTTTTTGGTGGGCCGTGGGCTCTTTTGACTCCCGTAGGAAAATACTTACAACCGCAAAAATTAAATTATATATAGCAGTACACTCACTATTAGAGATGGGCCGAATATTCGTTATTCGGCATATTCGGTATTCGGCATATTCGGCAGCTTTACCTAAATTTCGTATTCGGCCGAATATTCGGCTAAATCACCAAACATTCGTTTTCATAGCGTCCAATGCATTGTAATGTACAAATTGAGTAATGCGATGTATTTTACTGTTGAAAGTATATTTTACTTATGGGTTAAATCTATATATTTACTTTAGAGTGCCTCAAATGCATGAATCTATACATTTATGTTTTTGATGCACTGTAGATTTATTTCCGATTATAGCAAATAGAAACTTGATAAAATGTTTTTTGGAATCAAACAAAGAAACATTACATTACATAACATTAGTACCTTCATTTCACTATATTTTGGTCGTCAGTTTCTCTAAAATAAGTCCAAACAGTAAATCTCGTGCCGCTCATTTTTATCATACAATTATCAATTTTCGCTAAGAATAAAACAATGAAATACTTTTTCTATCACAAGAATAGTCAAAACACAAGCATGTGCCGGCAATTTGCTCAGTACTAGATGATGCAATAACTGTCAGGTGTGGCGGGGAGCGAGAGGCAGGGCCCTGCGCTAATCCCACGCGCTTTACGGTAACAAGTTTCGACATAAATTGGTTGGGTCCCGAGGTTATCCGGCCGAATATTAGGTTTGGTAAAAGATTTACCGAACATTCGGCCGAATATTCGTATTCGGTGAAATCCATATTCGGCCCATCACTACTCGCTATTATGTTTCAGTTTGAATGCTAAGACAGCAAAAAACTACGGTAACGCGATCCTAGAGTAAATCATCTTCGCTTGCCAGCATACGCATCTGGGCTTTGTTCAAAATTAGCCCAACGTACCTTTGTTTTGTAAGTAGGCGCTGTAAGCCTTAAAGGGTCATATACCTGCTTCCTATGAGTTGGACTGTGAGATTGTTTGTCTACCGGCTTAATTTGAAGTTTTTAATTTGTAAATGTATATCACTACACTATAATTGAATCTTCTTTCGAAAACTTTATTTATCACTGGCAATGTACGGATCATCTACTCTTAGAACACTATGTTTTAAATAATTAATGTCGTAACGCCTTCAATACCTTCGACTTCTAACATGTGAAGTGAATATTCCAATAGAGCTTTTCATTTTTGTAGAGCATCTATACTTCTTAGTATACCGTGTAATGCGTACCTCAATAATAAACAAAAATACTAACAGACATACTATTTTCTTTAAAGCATTACTTTTTCATAACTAAATTCATAAAAATTTAAGCTATGGTATTGAGAGCTAACGATGATACGAGCGTTAGGAATTCTGGTTCATAAATTCTGCGAACCAAAGAAAAAATCCTCTTGTACAAGTTCCAACATTGTTCGATTTTAATGTAATAACCAATACGACCCTCGATTTTGGTCACATAACACTTGGTCACAAACAAGCGACATTAAATTCGGACAATAAATGGCCAACTGATAATTGGCAACGCCGCAAGCTCGTGTATTAAGCTGAGTATGTCGACACCGGAATTGTTTCGTGTCTACAGGCACTACAATTCCGACCCACGCCACGCGCCATCGACCCATCGTAAAACTGCCTTGAGAGAAAACAATGTTGTGTAAGACCTCTTCACCTGTTAGATCGTGTTTCATTGTTTTATAGAAGTTGGTCTCAAGTTATTATTGATTTCTCACAACGATTTTGTTTTTATGTTTATTGTACCTTTGGGAAAATATACCCATCAGGAATTTACATAAAATGTAATACACGTAACAAATCCTTAATATTCGAACAGATGGAATAGAATAAAATAATTTTTATTCAATAATATTGAATAAAATATTGAATATACCTGTTCTAAATTATAGAACGAGTAATTACTATTGAAAGTCATTTTTACTTTTACCGTTGGTTCTGAAAAAACCTCTGTCCTGAGAAAAACAAGCAACATGGCGGTCCTTATTTAAAAGTAGAATTTTACAAACACCCGTCGTACTAGTTTTATTAACATAAATGATGTAATGAAAATTAATCTTATTACATCAGTAATTAAAACGCCGTCTAATTTATTATCTGTCACAGTGTGAGTAACGTTCCAATTAGATCGCCTCAGCTCAAACTATACAGACTGTGACGGCTATCTGAGTACATTGAGATCGAGGAGCTGAGAGCGGCCGTCATGAGTAATTCCAAAGTGATTTACTTAGAGTTGATTACTCATGAACACAATCAACCTTCGTTGTAACCTTCTCGTCTTAAAATCATTGCTTGTTCATTAATTTGTTCAGGCATCACGTCATCACTTATCTCATCTCATAGATACGGAATACAGTACGGATCATAGTAAAGATTTCGGGCGTTCTGTTTACTAATAATGGGCCTTTTGTTTTAAAAAACTTTATAACAATAATTATGCCTTATATTATTTATTAAATTTAACTTGGGATTCTCTAACATTCAACTTTACCGCAATAATATTTTATGAGCACGGTACCCGTAACGTCACCCTAAATAACCCCTAACCTAACTGACTATCGCCTGCGCGTAACTCACATGGAATTTTATAACTTTTAGTGGCGTGCCTTAAATGGAATTTGATTCAACGTATCTATGCGATTATGAACTGAAATACGTTATGGTTTGGAGTGATACTACTGTGTGACGTTGCATGAGATGCTTCTGTCGCTTCTGTTTAAGACAGGCGTCGGTCCCTTTGAACATTTATGGAGTATTTTAAAGTTGTAACATTCGTCAATAAATGTTTTAATCTAGGAATCCGTGTAGCAAATGCTTAAATATAAAATCTTTTAGTGGTCTTCTATTAACATTTATAGTATACACTTCTCTTCTTCCATATGTTTTGCATGAAACAATTATGATTTAAGTATTGATTCAAATCTTTAGTTCAAATTCCATACAACTAATCTATATGCTATACTTTAATCATTCGTAGCAATTATTCATGTAATTTTATATAACTTTTTGCTCTTTTCATTATATTACATCCTTAAACTTATTCAAGGAAACTTTGCTCGTGATGTATGTTATATAAACTAAATATTTTAGAGAAATACATTACATACATACATAAACACTGACGCCTGTCACCCAGAGGAGTGGGCAGAGACCAGACTTCCATTTGGCACGATCCTGACACACCTCTCCCGTCTTCTCCACATCCTCCTCCATCCTTCATCATCCTCCTCATGTACCTACGCAAACATGCTCGTCAGTACTCTTAATTTGGCCCATTTTCAATATATCGCCAATTTAGTCGATAAACTTTCGTTTAGGACACCCCTTTCCGACATTGCAGTTCACTTCTGCAACATAAATTTGCTTTGTAACCCTTTCCTCTTTAATTTTAGAGAAATATTTTCATTTTTAACCGTGTAGTGGCGGTGTTAGAATAGGGATACCCATTAGCCCGCTACTCATATCGTCCCGTGGTGCGACACCCACAGCGTTATGCTAATAACAACCAAGAGAGACTGCTGTTGCAAACCCGCGTGTCATGTGTGGCAACTATGGCAAATACCGCACCTATGGGAAAGATCTAAATTCAGCAGAAGACTTTATATAGGCTGCAAAGATTTCTATCTAAAATTGTTAATCTTGCTTACAATTATTAATTTTAGTTGAAAAATGTATACGTCTATTGCGCATATTTAATTATTGTTTAAGGAAGTATATAAAAATTCCAATTTGTCAAATATTACTTACCTAAGTAATGAGTTAATAAAGTGCACATTAACAAGAAAGCTTTTCAGAGTATTTTTAATTATATATTTACTAGCAAAAGATTTTTAACTGCGCCTCTTCTGCCATTACAACGTAAAAGAAGGGAAATCCGTAAATTAATAGTACGAACGCCATAATTTTTTTTTCGAACTTTTAAACTGCGGTACTTTGAAAGAAGCTCTCAACGCTTTTACACGTGGCCGAGTTACACTGCAGCTATATAAGGTTGTATAGCTTGAATCGGTCAGCTCGACCGGAAAAGAACCACAATCTCAAAGAATACTTGATATAGTAGCTTAATGCTTATGCTTAATGCTGTTGTGTTTCGTATGGTGACTGTAGAGACCCGGATACCCTTTTTATTGGAAACGAGGCATTCCTTAAAGGTGGCAATGCATATGCATTTTTATCCTTAATCAACAGCATCCACTTACCATCAGGTGGACTGTGTGCTCGTTTGCCACTTTTATTTTATAAAATAAAATGCTCTTTCCTAACAATAAACTGAATTTTTGCGAAGCACACAAACGATAATTCCCGCCATACTTTATAACGGAGATTATATCGGCAGTTCATACACTGCTGTCACATAAATCGACCTCCACACCGCCGGTGCTAAGTGCCTGCCAATTAGTGCCCCGGTAGTATGTACTAGGCTGTCATAGATTAGCGGGAGTGAGATAAGGAGCTTTGACAAACTCTTGCTAAGTGACTGCCTATTCTTGTTACAATACGACCGTGCATTGAATATGAGTTAAGACTTGATTTTTGTATTATGTATATTACAAGGCACACGTAATTAAATACAGATTTATCTTTCTTCTTTTCTTATCTCACCTTACCGTGTGATTTGATACGTGTGCATTAAATGTCCACTACCCTATATCATCCCGTGGGTGTCGTTCGAGGTGACAATGGGAAATTGTACTTGAAAATTTACAACAGCATCTAACTGATAACAGATGAGTAAAAAAACAAACTGCGGTTACCAACCCGCTTGCAAAGCGTGGCAAATGTGGCAATTATCCTCTGTCCTAGGCTTACGTTCAGTAGTGGACTTTGATGGATGAGATGGTTTCTTATCATCCTGGTATTTTGATTTGTGTCATCTTTACCGCTACCGTTACAGCCTATTAAAGTCTACATCTAAACACTGGCCTCCTCTATAAATTGCCTCAAAGGGGGTGTTATTTTTATAGTTGTCACGCTTGGCGAGCGAGTTGTCAACCGCAGTTTTTTATATTTAGTCGTTACTAGGAAGACGCTGCTGTCCATGTCCTGATTTGTTCATCTGTCACCTCTTATGACACCCGCGGAATGATATGGGGTGGTGGATATTCGTACACCGCCACTATGCGGTTGTGTGTACAGTGCTAATAGAAGTAGTACTAGTTAATATCTGTGGCAGATATCCCTTTTTGATAATATTTCTCTTAACCAGTCTTTGTGATTGCCCGGTTTATATAGTTTACTATGAGTCGTTCTCCACACCTTCATTCATTCTTTCGTGAAAAAGTTAGTAGATTCCTTTTTAAATATATTATTATTACTTAAACTTAAAGTGATCTATAAAACAAAATTACTTCCCTTTTTGGGAAGATATATTCTTTACGTAGGTGACAAATGAACACACAGTCCATCTGATAGTAAGTGTACATTGTGATCCATAGATACTTACATCTATCCTCGGTTAGGGATTAAAATGCCGATGTTTTGTCACCTATGACGACTAAAATGGAATGATTTTCAGGCAGTTTAATATATTCAACGATTAAACTGAAATCTACTTATCTACTATCTTTGTTATTTTTGATTGTTCCTCTTTCGTAACGTAGGTGTCGTCACAAATTCTACCCCCAGCACAGTAATATTTATTGCTTTTGATAATAATGTCATGTCATATGACATAATCATTACGTATCCGGATATGTAAGAGGAACGAACGTGAACTTAACAAAACATGTTTTGCTTAGTTGATATTATCTCTTTCACACCCTTAAATTAGAAAAGCGTATGAAACTTAAAACAAACTGAGCCATTGACACGGGAGATAATCTAAAATACAATCATTTCAAGCGTAACCGTACACTCGTTCTAATAAACCGGGTCGTCACAGAACACAATTAAAGTTTAATGCCGATCAAACTGTGTTAACAACACCTGCATCGAATGCGACACGTTAACGACAAAGATATGACGTTTTTACGATTATAAAAGGCTTTATGGTCGAACGCAATGTTTGTTTGAATCGAAAAGCTATTCTACCGCGACTGTAATTGATCTTTGACAATGTTTTTACTCGTACTCGTTCGTACTCGTACACAGTGCACATGTGAACTTACCCTTAGTGTTTAACAAGGAATGTATATATGTGTCTCTGTAATAGATGAAGCTGTTAATATATGATTATAATAGTCTACTTTAGCTTTTAGTCAAAAAATTTACGATATTTAATTGTTTATTTTGATTTAATTCAAGATTTATTAAATCTACCTGACCTATTTTCTATAATAAAAACAACGCAATATAAAACCCTTAAAAAGGACTTTAAGCATATCTATTTTTACCACCAATAAAATCCGCTTCTCGACTCTCTAGATGCCCCTAATGCCTTTGGGTATAATTATGTACTTTCTACCACTTAGCTGACAGCCTTTTTGCGGTGTAAGTCGTGGTAGGACATCTACATAAAATTCTATAAATATACTCGTATTTGCAAATAGGGCTGTTCCAGAAATAATGAATTCATTTTGACGATTCACATTCAATTTCTGATAATAAAGTTGAATTATTTAAGTAGTCAATGTTCAATATCAATGCGTTTTTTAATTTATAAAATGCTCAGCGACATAAGTAAGCTCTTCGTCTATAAGCCCAAAGAATCCCTTACTTATCATGTTGGTGGAGATCATAAAAGTTCATCTACCCGCCGTCAGTGATTGTTCTATGCTTTTCGGAAGACCACCATTAGATGGGTATTTGATTTTATATATAAACAGCCTTCGTAGGACATTTCAAGTGATTTTCCCAACCGCCAAGTCTATAATTTTTTTATTACTGTAACAAAAGCTAAAACTTTGTTTATTTTTTAACCTGAATGCCCCAGAACAAGGGTAATATTTTCCGAAAGTAAGTATGTATGAATGTGGATGTATGGATTTCAACATATAATATGTTGTTAGATTTGTATTAGTTGTGGGAGTGGTATAGAGTACAAAAAGTTTCACTATCTTGTAAACTTTTTAAGCAATATTTTTTTTTAAATTAATACTTTAACCTTTAAGCTTGTTTAATCTGATTTAACATTGTCGTTATTTTAACGTTACTCCAGTGGAAGTCAATCTAGTAATTACGTTACTATACCTACGTTACTAGATTACTATTTAAAAATTACAGCCTATATATACGTCCCACTGCTAGGCACGGGCCTGCTCTCATTTCTAAGAGGGTTTTAGGGCAAGAAAATGTCCACCGCCCTGCCACAATGCGTGTTGGCGAACTTCATATGTCTCCGAAATATTTTTAATTTATTTCTCAGACATGCAGATTTCCCTACGATGCTTTCCTCCAGTGGCCAAGCGCTCGCTGTAAGTTTCACAATACGCGAACAACCCGGATTCGATCCCCGCCAGTACCAATGAAATTTTATTTTCAATTTAAGTGCTTATTTACCAATTGCTCGGAGTGAAGGAAATCATCACGAGGAAACCTGCATGTCTGAGAAATAAGAAAAAATATATTTCGAAGATATGTGAAATTCGCTAACAAGCATAGGGGCAGAGTGGCGGACACTTCCTTGTCCATTACCTTCTCAGAAATAAGAGGAGGCTTGTGTCCAACAGTGGACGTCCCGCGTGGCATTTGTAAAACAGCAATGGAAATTGTAATTAAAAAATTAATTGATACCGGCGGTGATCGAACACGATTTGCTCGCATACTGTAAAACATTTACAGCGAGCGTTTACTCTCTGAGCAACCACGATTCTACTGAAGTACACTCAATCAAGCCAGTAAACAATAAAACATCCGAATTGGTCTTTTGCCAAGCAGCGAGAACTTATACTGCCCAGTTACTAGTCGGGTTTAACCGCTAACTGCGATGTTAACTGTACTGTGATAACTGCTGTAGAGATTATAAGGCACAGTGAAGCAATGTTTTAACGATAACTATGCTAATATAGTAATGGTGTAAGTACTCGGAGCAAATAAAACCGAGATTGCAGAAAGAAGGAATGTAAAATTCTTAGTTAATGTTGCTTTTAAAGAATTTATTGAGTAGAAATTATATCGATGAAGTTATCAAGCACTAATAACTATACCGGTCAAGAATTTAAAGGTTCCATTAAACAGAAATCTTCGTAATGAAGCTACCCAGTACTAATAACTTTACCAGGTATACTATAAGAAATAGAAATAAAATTGGAAACTTTTTTATTCAATATAAAATAATACTTATTAAACTAAACTTATTTTTGTACGCGGTAGAGCTACGTATAGTTGTAGCACGAATGGGTTGGCTCGACCGGGAAAGGACCACGCTCTCACAGAATACCAGCGTAAAATAGCAGCTTAATGCTGCAGTGTTTCGTATTGTGAGTGTAGAGAACCGGAGACCCTTTTTACTGGAGACGAGGCATTCTATCGTAGTCCTCACGGGTGATAACGCATCTGCATTTTAATTCGTAATCGAGGATGGATGTAGATGTCTATGGACCACAGCAACCCCTTACCATCAGGTGGACTGTGTGCTCGTTTGTTATTGTTTACAAACTTGAAAGTAACACACTAATTAACAACACAAAACAAGTTAGAAATAGCTTGGTAGCGATTACCTCATTCCCAGGGGCCATCATCAGTTCTTTTTTTTTTTTTTTTTTTTTTTTTATAGAAGAGGGGGCAAACGAGCATGCGGCTCACCTGATGTTAAGTGACTACCGCCGCCCATGATCAACCGCAACACCAGGAGAATTGCGGGTGCGTTGCCGGCCCTTTAGAAAGGAGTAAGCTCTTTTCTTGAAGGTCCCCAGGTCGTATCGGTCCGGAAAAATCGCCGGTGATAAACTATTCCACAGAGAGGTTGTACGTGGAAGAAAGCTCCTTGTGAAACGTACAGTGGTGGACCGCCAAGCATCCAGATGGTGTGGATGGTATCGGGACGTTTGCCGTGTCGTGCGTTCACGAAATTTGGCGGCTGGGATTAATCCGAACAATTCCTCAGAGCACTCCCCGTGATAGATGCGATAAAATACGCAAAGAGATGCAACATCTCTTCGCAACGCCAGTGAATCGAGCCGATCGGAAAGCACTCGGTCGTCGACGATTCGAGCCGCTCTGCGCTGGATGCGGTCAAGTGGAAGGAGCTGGTACTGGGGAGCCCCAGCCCAGAGATGGGAACAGTATTCCATGTGCGGTCGAACCTGCGCCTTGTAAAGTTGCAGGCGGTGTGCCGGCATGAAATACTGCCCCGCTCTGCTGAGCACGCCAAGCTTTTTAGAGGCCAATTTGGCCTTCCCTTCCAAGTGACCACGAAACTGCACGTCACTCGATATGTCGACGCCGAGGATTCCGATACTGGCTGAGGCAACAAGGGGAGTGCCTTGAAACTGAGGGGATACGACAAAGGGGTTCTTTTTAGCGGTTAACGCGCAAACTTGTGTCTTCTGGGGGTTAAACTGGACTAGATTTAGTCGTCCCCAATCCGAGACTCTGTTCAGCAAAGACTCGACTTCAGACACAAGTTTGTCCCGGCACTCGGAGACGTTTTCCCGAGAAATATTGGCTCGGCCGGTGTAAAGAGCATCACCAGTGCTGTCATCTGCATAGCAATGAATGTTACGGGTATGCAACATATCATTGATATGCAGAAGAAACAGCGTTGGCGATAGCACGCAGCCCTGTGGAACACCAGCATTAATAGGCTTGCAATCGGAGCTTGCACCGTCTACAACGACCTTGATGCTCCGATCTGCAAGAAAGCTGGTGATCCAATCGCACAATTTCTCGGGAAGCCCATAGGAAGGGAGCTTCGAAAGAAGCGCTTTGTGCCAAACCCGATCGAAGGCCTTCGCAATGTCCAAACTAACGGCCAATGCCTCCCCCTTGAACTCTACTGCCTCCGCCCATCTGTGAGTGAGGTAGACCAGAAGATCACCAGCTGACCGACCACGGCGAAAACCGTATTGGCGGTCACTAATCAGCTGGTGATCCTCAAGGTACCTCATGAGCTGGCAGTTTACAATGGACTCCATTGTTTTGGAGAACAAGGAGGTGATGGCGATTGGCCGGTAGTTGGACGGGTCTGAGCGGTCGCCTTTTTTAGGGATCGGGTGGACGAAAGCAGTCTTCCATGATTTTGGGACTACGCCTAGGGAGTAGGAGTACCGGAAAAGACGCGTTAAAACCGGTGCCAACTCTGGAGCACACATCCTCAGCACAATTGGGGGGATTCCGTCAGGCCCACTCGACTTGTGGATGTCCAGGGAGAGGAGTGCTTTGCGAACCGAGCGCTGTGTGAACTGCACTTCCGGCATGGAGCACTCACACCGCGGGATGGTCGGCGGCGTACTCCCCCCGTCATCGAGAGTCGAGTTAGACGCAAAGAAGGAGCCTAGAAGATCGGCTTTCTCCTTTGCAGTATGGGCCAGTGAGTCGTCCTCCCTGTGCAGAGATGGAAGAGATGGCTGACAGAAATTCCCCTGGACAGCCTTGGCGAGAGACCAGAATGCACGGGTTCCAGAAGGAAGGCGAACGAGTCTCTCGCCAATTCTGCCTATGTGCTCTGACTTTGCCTTGGCAATGACTCTTTTGAAGGACCTAGAGGCGGAATTATACTTCTTTTTTAGAGCGCTGGTGTTTACATCCCGGGACGCTGATGCATCAACCCAGGCTTGGTAGCACTCCTGCTTATAGCATGATGCTATTTTACAGGAGCGACCAAACCATGGCTGAGATTTGCCTCCAATGGGCACCACAGAGGAAGGAATAAAAAGTTCCATACCCTGAAGTACCACATCAGTAACAGAATCCGCAACAACGTTGGGATCATCCGGCGAGAAGCAAACCCGCCCCCAAGGGTAGGATGCAAAGAAAGACCGCATCCCATCCCAATCGGCTGGCCTATAGTGCCAAACACGGCGGCAGCCTGCAGAATGCAACCGCGATTTCAGCGTGAGTGGCACAACACTCCGGACCAGACAATGGTCCGAGGAGCCTAAAGGGGCGTCGACGGAAATCTGATATCCGTCCGGGTGAGAGGTCAGCAGAAGGTCCAACAGGGAAGGTGCATGATCCTCCACATCTGGAATCCGCGTAGGCGAAGTAACCAGATGTGTCAGACCATATGCCAAGGCAAAATCATGAACAGATCTCCCCGCATGATCGGTTAAACGTGAACCGAGCCATTCGGCGTGATGGGCGTTAAAGTCGCCGAGGATCACGATCTCTGCAGAGGGGATCTGCTGTAGCAACGAATCTGCAGCCATTTGGACGTGGTCGAAGAGTCGGTCTGTTTCGGCATTACCGCTGTGGGACCTATAGAGGCACCCGTAGACGCGCGGATGGTCGTCGCTGTCTACGCGTAGCCAAAGGATGGACAGGTCCGAACCTTCAAGTCTGCCGAGGCGTCGAGAACAGATGTCCTCTCTGACGTAAACGCAAACTCCAGCCCGAGGCACAAAGGAGTGTTCCAGTTTGTACCCCGGGTAGGAGAGATACGAAACATCAGCCGGAGAGGACACCTGCGTCTCGGTCAGAAAGAGCAGAGCCGGCCTCACCGTCTCGAGATGGTAGTGGACGGCGTTTAGGTTAGAGTGAAGTCCCCTGATATTGCAGAAATTCACGGACAGCGTGGCAGGGGTCGCCTTGGTCTTGTTGCTCCGTTTGCCCCGAGCAGTTGTAGTCTTGAGCGGAATTTCGCCCCCCCCAGAATACGCGGGGCAGCCTGAGCACCCACGCTCAGAAGTGGAGAAACATGGTCGTGGATGCTCAGCGAGGGATTCTCCAGGGGTGCTGGTACCCTCCTGGGGTAGTCTATCTTTATTTAATTCCGCTACCATGTTGATGGGGGGGGGGGGATTTGGGCCTCATTCATATAGTAAT
The DNA here is from genome assembly GCA_036936625.1 of Parnassius smintheus behrii. Classification (NCBI taxonomy): domain Eukaryota; kingdom Metazoa; phylum Arthropoda; class Insecta; order Lepidoptera; family Papilionidae; genus Parnassius; species Parnassius smintheus. Next base: position 1,849,997 of record JAUPFT010000023.1, read on the forward strand.
AACCCTTTTTATACAAACTTTGTTTTCAAAAGTTTTTTTTTCCACCAAGGAGGTCAGATTTTGTATATTTTCTGCATTTTGTTGTAGAGGTGTAGAGGTATATGTACATCGCCCCAAGAATGAATTAATGACTTTAATATTAAAGTAACTAGTACTAATTAAACCTTGTGTCTGTCATTAGTCAATATCACTTATTTTATTAAAACTTCATATTATTTGATATTATATAAATGGCTATCCTCCTTTTGATACCGGTGAAGGACAGAGTATATGTACGAGGATATCTCGATCATAAATCAGGATGGATTTGCCTTAGGTACAACTTGCACTTTTATCGGATGATAAAAAAATTATCACATCTTGATGTCCTCCAGACCAAATTTCGGTCACGGTAGCCAGTCTCAACGGAGACCGGCCTCCTAGCGCAGGACAGGATTGTAGTGTTCGAGTGTATACGCAAGCACAATAAGTGCATCCTCTATTTCTTTACTCTCAAGCCCCGATGGAACAGATATCCGACACGCATAGGTAGATCAACCTATAGTTTTTCTTTCCTAGGCACGGGGTCCTAGTGAAACACCGCCGATTTCCCGACGGCGGTTTGCTACTGAAAATTTCTTGACAGAAAAACACAATAACTAATTAATGCCTTACCCGGGCTTCCAACCCAGGACCTTATGATCAGCCACCACGGTTACTACCACCAGACCAGGCATTCATTTGATCGTATGTAAGACATTATTAGTAACATTAAAAACACACTTTGAAGTCGATTAAAAACTAGAGGGTAGCTCGATATTTCCTTCGCGCTTTTTTCTGGTTCTAGAATATTGTTGTGCTGTTGACTTTTGATAGAGAGATTTTAAGAATCGGATCATCATCGTCATAATAAGTTTTAACGTACAGTTAACAGTTTAAACAGCTCAACAGCAGTTTTTCGTATGGTGAGCGTAGTAGAAGAGACCCTTTTTACTGGAAACGAGGTATTTCATCTTAGTCCTTAGGGGTGGCAACGCATTTGCATTTTTATTCGTTATCGAAAATAGATGTAGATGCCTATGCGCTACACCATCCACTTACCATCAGGTGGACTGTGTTTGTTTGTTACCCTTATTCTATAAAAAACTAATCAAAAATAGTTGCATTTTTCAGACTCAGAAGAACATCATCGTCATTATTAGTCATCTACAACATGATTTCTTATATTTACACGAATTCTGGAAGTTGAATGAAATTAGTTTTACGGATTATATCGCGTTCAATTTAATTTTATTTGTGCTACCACTACTAATACTTATTCCTGAGATGTCGTGTGCTTTATAGCACCCATGATTGGGAGGGGAACTGTCCACTATTTAAAAAAAATAAGTTAAATTATAATAAAAAAATTAATTATATTTGCAACCTTCCGCTAACCAAATACAATAATGTGTCTTACCTGGATTGAAGAGTACCTCCCGCCCTCCCTCAATTACATGCACCAATCCCGTCACTACTACTTCCTCCACCACTACTCCCGGCACCACTACTCCCGGCACCACTACTCCCGGCAACACTCAGATGATGTAGACTCTACGGCGGCTGACCGCTCGGTAGTGGTGTTGGGAGTAGTGGTGCTGGGATTAGTGTTGACGGGATTGGTGCATGCAATTGAGGGAGGGCGGGAGGTGTTCTTCAATCCAGGTAAGACACATCATTGTATTTGATTAGCGGAAGGTTGCAAATATAATTAATTTCTTTATTATAATGGATTTCCGCAAAGTAACGCCTGATTCTATCAATTAAGTTAAATTAAACGCGATAAAATTCCTAAATTTAATTTTATTCAATCTCAATTATTTTAATAGCTCTACAGTATACAACTCTAATAGACGACACACACGGTCAGTTCCACTGATAATTCCAACTGATCAGTTCAAACTAGGGCTGTTGATATCTTTTAATATTTCTGATTTTCGCTATATCGATAATTATATTTTATAATATCGGTATCGATATATTATCAATATCGGAGTTTTATATATAAGTTTATTTACCGATATATCGAAAATCCGATATTTTAAAAAATATCTACAGTCCTAGTTTGCACTGATCAGTTGGAATGATCAGTAGAACTGACCGTGTGCTTCGTCCATAAGAAACCGTGTTGTGATAGTGAAAGAATATCCACTACCCTATATCATGGATAGGTGCCTTATGAAATGACAGAGGGAACTAACCAGGAGATGAGCAGCAGCGCCTTCCTACTAACAACTAGAAAATAAAAATAAAAACTTCGTATGGCAACCCGTCTGGCAAGAGTGACAGCCATGTGAAATATCCTCTTTATTTGTCAAATTAATAAATGAAAGGAAATACCCTAATACTAACAAGAGGTAACTTAATGCTTAAGCAATAAGCCAGTTGTTATTGAGGTTATCTTTTACACACTCCTATAAGCATGGTCGGGCCTTTCAACTCTTCCTTCCTTCCACATGTCCAAACAATGCGTGTGCGCATGTCTATAATATAACACAAGTAGGTCACAAGCATTGTGACGGCGTAAAACTGTCACGTTGGGATGTGGTGCAAGATGCAAGCGACGGTCACTTTTCTAGCTAACTTTGTTACGGGTATTAAGTTACGTTCAAATTATGATGTTTATTTCAAACCCATCAATAAGCAGTTATTGTATATTTCTTAAAAATATTTACAATCGTTATCAGTTTGTGTGGTCTTTATTTAATATAAAAAGCAAAGAAAGCAAACACTAAAGAATGACAAATAATTTTTTATTGTACAAACTTTGATCCCAATTTTATATCCAGGATAGAACTTTAATCCTAGGAACCAAGACCATACTAGCCACTTATGTCTATTATTAGATAAGAAAACCACTTTAGAGTGATGCAATAAAATTTAAAAACAAAAAAAAAAGTTATAAATTTTATAGCACCCTCAACTCTTGACTGAAACCATACAAATCGAGTTACGCTTTGAAGGAATCGTAAATGGGGTGGATAGTTTTTATAACGCTTCTAAGTCATTTTAAATATCCCGTATCTGCTATCTCGGAATAAGGAAGTTTCCAGGAATCATGTTATTTTTATGATGTATATTCAATCCTTATTTATTCTCGCTTTGGGTCGTTTTATTTCACATGTTTTAGAAGTCGTCAAGCACTTTTCATTTATTTTTATATCTCAGCTGATTTTTATAGGTTTTATTTGAAATCTTTTTTGTTGAAATGTCTTTTTTTGAAGTGTTTTTTATTCAAAATTCATGAAGCAATGTTCCTTTGTAAGTTTGTAATTTTTTAAAGTGATTTTGACGTGGTTATAAATTATAATAGAGCAGATTATTTGTAAATAATGAGACTTGTTTGTGTTTTTTTTATTTAAGAGGTTAATTTTCAATGTCAAGTTCGTAATTAATATGTCTCGTTTTAAAAGTGCGAATAAAATTAATATTAATTTTTACTTGCGATTGTTATCACTTAGTGTAACTTTATGTTCAATTTCGTGACTTAGTTAAGCACTGGTACTTGTTTTAAAATAATATTGTGAAATAACAAGTGCTTAACGAAATCACAAAAATGAAAAGTAATATTTTTAATTAGAATGCCAATAAAGACAACAGCATAGCCAACCTGACGACGTCAGATGGTGTCAATTACAGACCATAGACTCTTGTAACCAACTCTAATAAGTTACGTTGGACTTGTCACCTCGGAGGATTAAGTTGAAAGGCTCCACAACGTGTAATTCTATTGCCTCTATAATCCTCAGAAGGGAACACAGCAGTGATAGCACTGCCGCTTAATAGTAAATGCTTAATGGCATCTGCAATGAATGGCAGGAGAGCAATGCTGCAGCTATATTATTACTGTAGCATGAATTTTGACGGCTCTGTGGCGCAGTGGCTTAGCAATGAGTGGCTACGCTGGGGGCCGCGGATTCGAATCCCGCACGGAACAAGTATTTGTATGGCCTACAAATAATTGTTCCGGGTCTGGATGTTGGTCATTGTGCAATTTATGTTTGTAAACCGCCTCCACGATATAGGAGAAAATCCTAGTGCAGAGGTAAAAAAATAAGTCGTCTCGACCGGGGAAGGGTCATGCTCGTATTGAATACCATTGTGTGTAATTTGGACCCGGAGCCCCGTTTTAACTCGAAACGATGTATCTCAGTGCTTAGGAGTGACGATGCATCTGCATTTTAATTCTTAATTGAGAATTAATGTAGATATCTTATATCGCATAGATAAATTATACCGCGGGAAGACAACGCATTTGAATTTTAATTTTAAATCAATGATGGGTGTAGACAGTGAACGCAAATGTGTTTTATTTGCGTTTACTAGACGTAACTGTGTATGGGTCACAGCATTCCATATACTATCCGGTATTCTGTGGTTTTTAACCCTTTTCATATAATAAGAGTTTCAAAAACTTAAACAGCACGCATCGATCATGAGCTGTGATGATCCTCGTGAGAAAACTGGGTCATAGTTATTTAATTATCATATATGATATACATGCCTGCCTATATATGACTGCCTCGTTGGTCTATTGGTCGTATTAGTGCGACTGACGATCATGTGGTCCTGGGTTCGAATCCCGAGTCGGGCCAAAAAATTAATTATTGAGTTTATTCGTCAAGAAATATCAGTAGCTGCCCGGAGTCAGGAAGTTGGCGGTGTCTCACCCCCGTGCCTCGGAAAGCACGTAAAGCCGTTGGTCCTGCGCCTGATCTCTCTCCGGTCGTGTCGGTTTACCGTCCCATCGGATTATGAGAGTGAGGAAATAGAGAGTGCACCTGGGCTTGTGCACACGTGGGCACTATAATCCTGTTCTGCGCCAATGGCTAGCCTCCGTTGAGACTGGCCGCCGTGACGGAAATTCGGTCTGGAGGACATTATTATTATTATTATCATCATATACATAGTTTATCGACCAAATTGGCGATATTTTGAAAATGGGCCACGTTAGAAGTACCCTAACCGACGAGCATGTATGCGTAGATATATGGATGTAAGGGAGGAGAACGAGGTATGTCAGCATCGTGCCAAATGGAAGGCCGTAGTCTCTGCCTACCCCTCTGGGTGACAGGCGTGAGTGTTTATGTATGTATATTATCATATACATACATTATATTGCTATCGGTTTTTAATAGCTCCTCAAAATTCTATAAATTCAGATGTCTGGAGGTGGGTAGAACAATAATACAAAATTCCATTTCGTTTATACATACATACAAGTCAAAATTAATATAAATTGTGTATAAATATTACAATATATTAATACTTACTATCAAAATAATAATACTTACTGCCTAAATATTACAGCATAGTAATACTTCCTACCAACTTTGAGTAATGGTTTAATACTCAAAGACTACCAAGTATAACACACTGCACTGCTAATAACATCAAACAGTGTTTCGAAACTATTTTATTTTACACTGTATTTATGTACCCCCAATTGCAGTAACCTAACAAAATGAACAAGGAATTTCTGTGTTACATATTTTTCTTTTATCTCGTGACATGTCGGACAATATCCGTGGCTATTTTCCCTCCATAAAAGGCAAAGGGCCGTAAGAATCTTGATTTAAAAATGTCTGTCCCAATATGGCGCCGTAAACCGTCGCACGTGCGTTCTATTTCGCATTGATAAAATATTTATTCCGTTTGTTTACAAATAAACTTTCATTAGAATTTCTGAAACTATTTACATAAACACTATGACGAGGAAGATTGTTTCTTATATAATTTATCTAATAATACGTACTGAACGTAATTTTTCACTTTTACCACGGGTTCGGTAAGATTTCTGTTCTGGTAAAGCCATTAAACATTCAGCGGACTTTTATCCATAGTAACATTATAAAATAAAAACACAAGTTATAAAATTACTTTTAAAGCTTAATTGAGGTATACAGATAAAAAGAATATGAGCGTAAAATAGCAGCCTAATGCTGCTGTGTTTCGTATGGTGAGTGTAGAGAACCAGAGACGGTTTCGAGACGGTTTTTAGACGGTTTTTTACTGGAAACGAGGCATTCCATCTTAGTCCTTAGGGGTGACAACGCATCTGCATTTTGATTCGTAATCGAGGATGGATGTAGATGTATATGGGCACCATCAGGTGGACTGTGTGCTCGTCTGTTACCCTATCCTATAAAAAAAAATATAATGGTGATGTCGTCCAGAGCGGTTTTCGACCACTACGGCAACTTTTTTTTACAGATTAGTAAGGTTATATGTATCTAAGTGAGCGATATTTGATACACCATATGTCACGTTCGCAACTAAGACAAATCTAACGACAACCTATATGTTAAAATTAATCCAATTTAGGATGCAGAGCGTGACAAAGTAATAGACATACATAAATACATTCACTCGAAAATCTATACGTGGTAGAGTCACGCTGCAGCTATATTATGGTTGTGGCACGAATGTGTCGGCTCGACCGATCTACGTTTTGATTTTTAATCTATGATAAATGTAGATGTATATGGGCCACAGTATCCACTTACCATCAGGTGGACTGTGTGCTCGTTTGTCACCCTTATTCTATAAAAAAAACAATACCCTCTTTCTGGGGCTGCGGTTAATTAAGGCATCTTCTACATTAGCCGATACAAGTGCACCATTTTGAGAAAATTTGTCTTAATCGCCTTACTTGGCTGGGGCGATTGGAGATTGCAATCGCAAAATCGTCTTGCACTTTTAACGCTGCTCCGCGAGTCCAGTCTGGGTATTTTATGTCTAGCATAAATATGGTGTTAGGACAAGTGAATGCGTATGTATTTAAAAATACTATGATCATCATTCAAGTCAACTAGAATTTCGTTGTTAAAATCCTATAATAAAATCCCGTCCAGAGAAATTTATAGGAACTGGATAGGCCCCATCATGTTGTCACACAAGAGTAACTTATAGAAAAATATGAAGCCACATTATTACTTTAACCAATGGGTTATCGTTATTAAAACAACAAAAAATGTCACAGTCGACGGTAAAAAAGAGAATTCTCATAAAATGTTTCAATAGCGACGAAATTTGTAACTGCGGTGACGCATGCTCGTAAACTTGTCTAATAGGCTGTAGCAGGGGGATATTGTTATTCTTAGTACCCGCCATGAGTGTTATTGCAGGCCATAATATGTTCAAGATGCATTATGTCAAATGTTAAATTATTTTAGATATGTAGTTTATGTATATTTTCTTTTAAAGTTCTCAATCAATATCTGTTCTAATATGGTGTAATATGTTATAAAGATGTTTAGATGCTTGTATGTTTGTTACTCCATCACGCGTAAACAACTTAATAGATTTGGTTTTCTTTTAAATTTCTCAATCAATATCTGTACTAATATGGTGTAAAATGTTATAAATATATTTAGATGCTTGTATGTTTGTTACTCTATCACGCGTAAACAACTTAATGGATTTGGATTTCTTTTAAAGTTCTTAATCAATATCTGTACTAATATGGTGTAAAATGTTATAAAGATGTTTAGATGCTTGTATGTTTGTTACTCCATCATACGTAAACAACTTATTGGATTTAGATGAAACTTGAGACACAGGTAAGCTATGTTCTGAATAAACACATTGAATACTACTTTCCGTAATAACATGAAAGCGTTAGTGTTTCCACGCGAGTAGAGCTGTGGACAGTGGTTACTCGTAGTGGTTATTATATTTTCAATGTGAGTTATTTCGGTCTATAAATATATGTAAACATTAATAATAACTTTACCATAGCTCTACTTATCAGATCTGAGGATACCTATGAACCTATACCTACATGATATTTATAAGCAGTGAGCTGTTTTTTTTTTTTAAAAAAACTATCCTTGTTTTTGAACCATTGGTAAATTAATTTCTGAACCATTGGTAAATTAAACATAATGAATAACTTTCAATATGAATTATTTATAATGTGTATATAATAAATGTTTTCTATTTCTAAAGCATCGTCACGACAAAACAAGTGTATATTATATATAAGTAACCACAATCAGTCTAGTATTTCAGATGTTACAAGATTACTATAAAAAGGAACCAAGATTCTATACGTACTCGTATGTATAATCGCGTGTCCCATATACAATATCTCTTATACTGTGTATACTTGTTATGCTATGGTAACATGCTCGACGCTATCAAATATTACCGTGACGCTATTGTGAATATGTAGCGCTTATTTCAGCAGATCTGTATTACCTAGGTGTCGCTCTAATGCAGTCGAGTGAACCTCGATTAATGGCAACATTATATATGAAATATAATATATTGACTGCCTCAGCGGTCTAGTGGTCGAACAGCGACTGCTGATCTTGTGGTCCCGGGTTCGAATCCCGGGTCGGTCCAAAATCAGTTATTGGCTATTTCTGTCAAGAAATTCTCAGTGCAGTCAGGAGTTACGAAGTTGGCGGTGTTTCACACCCGTGCCTCGGAAAGCACGTCAAGCTGTTGGTCCTGCGCCTGATCTCTCTCTGATCATGTCGAATTACCGTGCCATCGGACTATGAGAGTGAGAGAATAGAGTGCACCCGTGCTTGCGCGTACACTTGGACACTATATTCCTGTCCAGCGCAGATGGCCAGTCTCCGTTGAGACAGGCCGCCGTAACTGAAATTCGATCTGGAGGACATTATATACAAATAACATGTATGTAAATATTTGTTTTTAATAAATAGAAGTGACGCAAACTGACAGTCCATCTGATGGTAAATGTCTACTGCAGACCTAGGACACCTGGGACCCAGTTCAAATAAAGAATGCATTATGGATGCATTTTTTATTTATTCTATATAATATATTACTAGTAATTTCGTGTAATTAATAGTTTGTTTATTCTTTTCAGGTACGTAATGATTAGAAACTTAAAGAAATGTTGCGGTACCTACGTGTAAGCTTTTATTTTGGCACCTGATTCTTATTAACTTTCGATGTGTATTAAGCAGGCCTATGTTCAGCAGTGGACTTGTAAAGGGCTGTAATGATGATGATGATGATTTGTAGTAAGCAGATTTTTTGGCATACAGCAAGAACATGATTGAACCGATAAATTCGTGCTGCATTAGAACTGCCGCTTCATTTGTACGTGACGTGACGTTTATGAAAATATATACATTAACTGCAGCAACTTCAAATAAAATATCCAAAAGAAGCATTGTCACTTCTGAGGACTATAGTCGTATTTTTAATTAGACGAAGCCAACTGACAGTAGCTAATGTCACTTTGTAAAATAATGTTGCCATATTTAAAGTAATAGTGATGCGTTCAGTTCTCGTTCAATCAGATGAATGAACAATGAGTGTGAATAGTTAATCATTTCAAACTATAAAAGAATATTATTTCTATTTTACAATAAAATTGTATAAAAGTGCTCTGATATAAGTTACTAGTAGTATGTAACTACAATCAGTTTTTTGAGGTTTTATTACAAAGCGCGGCGCGGCGACTAGTGCCAACACCGATCAACGCCGCGCGCGTCGGTCGCCATTTTGTTTGTTATTCGGCTTCTAACCTCTGGTCTGATAGCACGAATGTTTTTTCTGCGCTCACGCTGTTTAGTTATTATTTTTGTTAAGTTTTTCGTTAGGTTGTGTTTGTGGTAATTGTTGTGTTTATTTGTTGCTATATTGTTTCGTACAAACGATATGGATCCTCAACCAAGCACGTCAAGCCAAAGCTTGTCTCCAAGAAAGAAGAGACCACGGATTGCTTTAAGCGTTACTGAAAAACTTATGATACAAAACGTCTACAAACACGTATTTGAGGAAAAAGCTGCTTCACTATTACCTATTGAGGCCCCCGAAAAAAAAGAATGTGTTTCGAAAACAGCTGACATTTTGGGAATTGGTGTGACCTCAGTTTACAGTGTGTTAAAAGAATGCAAAGAAAATGAACAATTTAAGTCTCCCGAGAAACGTGGACCGAAACACAGTTTCAAAGATAAATTAGACGATTTTACTTTTGCCGCTATAAGGCGAAAAGTACATAATTTTTTTTATGCAAATGAGTCACCCACCATTATAAAGGTAACTTAAACTTTATTCCTTCTACTGCATTATATTCTGTGTCCACCATAATGTTCTTTGTAAAACCAAAGTATTAGATTGCGTAGACTTCCTTACTCAAAACATATTTTATTACTTTACAGATTCTTAAGGTTGTCAATGAAGACCCAGACTTACCCAATTTTTCTTGGAGTACATTAAGAAATGTTATGAAACATTTAAATTTCAAATATGTCACAAAATCAAGACACAGCATTTTAATTGACAGACAGGACATTATTCTATGGCGCCAGCGATACCTTCGAAAAATTAAAGAGTATCGAAGGGAAGGAAGGTATATTTATTACCAAGATGAAACCTGGATCAACGAAGGTAATTACAATTTTCTGTTTTCTTTACATTAAATTGTACTTTCAAATAATTAATTGATATTTTTCACTATCTTGAAGGTCATGCACCGAAGAAGGCATGGATTGACCAGACAGTGTTATCGTCCCGCCAGGCCTTCCTAGATGGCTTGACCACTGGCTTAAAACAGCCTTCAGGAAAGGGCAAACGATTAATTATCGGCCATATAGGCGGGGAAGAAGGATTCGTAGAAGACAGCTTATTAATATTTGAAGCCAAAAAAAAAGAAGATTATCATCAAGAGATGAATGCCGATTCCTTTGAGAAGTGGTTTTGGGGTGTCTTGCCAAAACTAAAACCAAATTCCGTAGTAGTGATGGATAATGCCCCCTACCACTCCAGGAAACTAGAATCGCTGCCTAAAATGTCTTGGACTAAACCTAGAATACTAGAGTGGCTAACGAGCAAAAATATTTCATTCGAAGCAACAATGGTTAAAGCTACTCTTATAGACATTGTACGGCAGCACAAGCAAGAACATTGCGATAAGTATGTTGTGGACGAGATGGCAGCGCAGCATGGGATAATTGTTTTACGTCTGCCCCCATACCACTGTGAGCTCAATCCCATTGAGTTGGTATGGGCGCAGGCTAAAGGATATGTTGCAAGAAATAACAAAACCTTCAAAATGACAGAAGTAAAAAAACTTTTTGAAGAAGGACTTCAACATATCACACCTGAAAAATGGAATAGCTGCGTGTCTCATATAATTAAAAAAGAAGACAAAATGTATGGTCTCGACCACATGATTGACAATGTTACTGACAGATTTTTAATTAATGTCACCGAAAGCGATAGTGATGATTTTTTATCTGATAATGAATAAAAACAAATTATGTAATAAGCGATTTTTTTTATTCTGATTACCTACCTATAATTGTTATATTTTATACATCTATAGTTTCAACTACATGATGTATTGAAAATAGGACAGTCTTACAAGTTTCCTCGCAATATTTTCCTTAATGTTTAAAACACTCGGTATTCAGTATAGGTAGATATTATAGGAACATAGTCGTCGAAAACTCGTTGGTATGTAAAAAGCACGACTAAAATTCCAACCCCGTACCCGATATCGGCAGTTCTGCACACTAACTATTCACTAGACAATCGAGGCAATTTCATTAATTCAGGAGTTTTTCAATCATTCACTTTGTCACAACACTATTTTTATTTCATCAAAAACTGACAACACAGTAAACGTCAGTTGACTTCGTCTAATTAAAAATACGACTATAAGATGGAATCTCACCACTAGTAATTATACTGGCTCTGTACATGTAACATTGGTAAGACTGTGGAACCAATACCTACCAACCAAGATTGCCTCTCATCTCTTCTCATGTTCGCTTCCCTCATTCTATAAAGAAAAATTAGAATACTATAGATAAAAAAATACCGTCCAATTTCCGCATAAGTTGTATATCCTTAATGAATATAGAAATATTTCAACCCTATTTTACTGTTAATGTACTTCATAAATTCACACGCAATAAACTTGAAATAAACGACCATCGATTTATCAAACGAGTTTCGAACCAATTTCATCCAATTCAGGTCCGCCATGAGCGTCCATTTGCATATAATGCCAAACTAATACCAGCATGATACTACGCCCGATGCAGTCGGAACGCCAGCGAAATTTATCTAATTACCTTTGCCTTGGATCTGCGTTTCTATATAAGGACATATTGATAGCCGAACACTTTAGCTAATTGTTCTTTATGAGCAACTATCACTTGGACTTGTAAACACTATATTAAACACAACAGCAGCGTCATTAAGTCCAACATTTGTTCAAAAACACGCCCAACAATTTGATCGAATTGTGGCTTTTCGATCAAGTATATTGTTGTTATTTCCATTCCTCCGACACTGTTAAAATGGCCGCGTTACATTGTGCACTGGTAAGTAAGAAGAGGTAGTGTCTATCAAATTCCTCATCGAGCCGTTAAGGTCGACTGCTCAACATGGGTTTCTCCCATAGTATCTTACGACACCTAGGGGATGAAATGAATTGATAGACTCTCTTCACGTGTTACTCACATATTAGCATAAGTAAATCGCGTAAAATTTGAACTTGGAGCGATGGTAGCCTAATAATTAAGAGATTCGGACTGCAAATTGGCGTGCTCAGCAGAGCGGGACAATATTTCATGCCGGCACACCGCTTGCAACTTTACAAGGCGTAAGTTTGGCCTCACATGGAATACTGTTCTGATCTCTGGACCGGAGCACCTCAGTACCAGCTCCTTCCACTTGACCGCATCCAACGCAGATTGGCTCTAATCAACGACCGATTTCTTTCTGTTCGGCTAGATTCACAGGCGCTGCGAAGGGATATTGCATCCGCCTGCATTTTCTATCGCATCTACCACGGGGAGCGCTCTGAGTAATTATTCGGATTAGTGTTAACCGCCAAATTTTACGAACGCACACCATGATAGTACTCACGATATCATCCACACCATTTGAATGCTTTGTGGTCCACCACTGTGAGTTTTACTAAGTGTTTTTTCCTCGTACAACTTTTCTGTGGAATCGTTTACTACCGGCGATTTTTCTGGATCAATACAACTTAGGTACCTTCAAGAAAACAGCTTACTCCTTTCTGAAAAGTCGATAACGTACTTGCAATTTCCCTGGTGTTACAGGTGTTCATTTGCGGCGGTAGTCACTTACCATCAAGTAAGCCGCATGGTCGTTTGTTATCTCTTCTATGAAAAAAAAACTTGAAAAGTCGTGGTTTCTAATATGCTATTCGTCAGCTGTGGTTAAATACTTCTAACTAATGCTCCTAACACAAATATTTTAAACTTACGTCAATACCGTTACTAGTAGGTATTATTTTTGAAAACTAGTTGAACAAACTCCTCACGTATCGTTAAAACCGCGAGTGCCTAAACCGTGGTAGCACAAGGACTACCACGGCTGTGCCACTTACAAAATAGCTATTGAATTAAGCTATTGAAGCGACAGCCTAATGACAGGGTGCGAACAGCGAACTAAAAGCCGCCATTCGACTACTGAGTACTGAGTAGTTAAATGGAGTCATTAGTAATAATAATAGCATAGCTAGTTTTTTTAAAGTACCGGAAATAACATTCTGAAACATTTGAATTTGAAAGAAACAAAATAGCCAAGTGGAATCCAGCCTAACTCTAAGAAAATTCAGTTCATTAATATAAATGCCGTAAAATGATTTACATAATTTTATTTCTTATGAAGATCTTAGGGAATTACCTTTTGTGCCCGTCTTAAATGTTAAAATACTCGCAATTTATCATCAAATCTCATAATGAGACTGTAATTTGTTTTAAAGAAAATGTTTAACATTCTTAAGAAAATAATCAAATTTAATCAACAGAAATACTTGCCGGTTGTCAAATTATAATGTGTTTTAAATTTCCTTAGATAAAATATACAAAATATTTCAAAATTAAATAAATTATTTTATAATGCTTTTTTAAATTCTTTGTGTCTATTGAATTTATTTTATTAATATCATTTCTACGACTTATTAACTACTAAATTTTATTTCGCCTTCTTGTTTATCGTTTTCTTGTGATAGAGTATGCTGCAGCAATGCAGCAATGCAGCTCTTATGGTTGTAGCATGAATGGATCGGCTCGACCGGGGAAGAACCACGCTCTCACAGAATACCAGCTTAAAATAGCAGCTGCTGACGTATTTCGCATGGTGTGTGTGGAAAACCGGAGACCCTTTTTACCGGAAACGAGGCATTCCATCTTAGTCTTCACGGGTGACAACGCGTCTGCATTTTGGAGGATGGATGTAGATGTCTATGAGCCTCAGCAATCACTTACCATCAGGTGGACTGTGTGCCCGTTTGTCACCCTATCCTATAAAAAATAACTTCCTTACCTTACTTTTTTTAATTTTTTTTAATTACCTTACTTACACTTACCATTGGGTTGACTGTGAGTTCGGTTGTCACAATTCAGCATATCAAATTCCCACTGCTATACAAAAGCCTCCCCCACAAATTGCCTTATGGGAAGTATATTTCCCATAGTGACTACGATTAGCAAACTGTGTGGCAACCGCAGTTTTTTTTTATTTATTATCAGGTAGATGCTGCTGCCCAACCCCGTTTATTTCCTTCTTTCGCCTCTAAGAACACCCACGGGATGATAAAGGATATTCATACCCCACTACTAAACTGCATCCGGTTTGTTGCCTTTAATTCAATTTAAAAAAAAAAACAGAAATAACGACATTGTGTCACATTTGCGCGGGAACGTAAATGAAACTGATTAACGAGTAAATTATAATCATAATGGAAGCGAACCGGCGGCTTCGTGCAGACAGTGATCGATTGCTTTTGTAATTGTAGCATTTCCGCCAACGTGTGATCTAACGCACACGAAATATTACTGTTCTATATTTGATCCATATCACGTCGGATGAGTTTTCCCTTTTTTAGCTCACGTAATATATAAAATTTTATTCGAATCTAATGTTACTATAATATAAATATTAAGGGAAGAAGAAGACAGCAAGATTTGATAACAGCCGCTAATGACGTAATAATGTCCTCCAGACCGAAGTTCGGTCACGGCGGCCAGTCTTAACGGGGACTAGCAATCTGCTCCGAACGGAATGATATTGCCCGAGTGAGAATCGTTATTCTTTCGCGATGATTTGTGATCTTTGATAGATCAATGCATCAGAAACGTCGAAAATTAAAAATAAGTAAATTAAACCCGATACAATCCGTAAAAATAGTTTTATTCAATGTAGTGTGCGCGTAAATATAATAAATCATTAAGACGTAATAATGGCATATTCCCACAGTTTGCGAAGATTTGTTCAATTTTGTGTATTTGTTTTAAAAACTTTATGTGAACAATCAAAAACAAACGATGGGGTGTTGACTTTTATGATAGTGTGCTGTTCGCTCCGACAGATATCACTTTTTGTTTTTTTTTTTATCCCACTAATTCGTTATTTCCAAGCGAAACGCCATTTGTAATAATATATATTTAAAAAATAAACTATCCACTGAAGAGCATTTGAGATTTTTTTAAGAGCCCTTGGAGATGTTAAAAGTTTTCTGGTTGGTGACGATACGAGTAATACACTTGTGTTTGCGGACACTGTATTTCACCAAGTTGGCACAATGCCAATTGGATATCGCCCGTAGAGAGAGATTTAAACGTCTTACCATGACACTATGAACATTGCGTTCATTCCTAACTAAATAGGTGTAAATTAAATACAGTAGGTATATTTTCAGAAAAGGGTTTTAAAATAGCGTGTTTTATGAAGCTCTGGAACGTAACAAGTTATCCCACGCAAACTAAGGACTACTGACTCCCTCATTAAATTTAGCTAAACGAATCTACTATTGCGTAAAAAGTTCTTTTTTTTAAAGAATAAGTGTAACAAGCGATATCACAGTCTACATGATGGTAAAGGATACTGTGGCCCATAGACATCTACATCTATCATCGATTAAGAATCTATATTGTCGACCTTGAGAATTAAGATGTAAAGCCTGGTTTCCAGTTAAAAGGGTCTCCGGTTGTCTACATTCACCATACGAAACAAGCATTGAACTGATATTTTACGCTGGTATTATGAGAGAGCGTGTTCCTTCCACGGTCGACCCAACCCATTCGTACTATACCTAAACATAATGTAGCTAACAGCGCGCTCTACCACGTATAACTTAAACGTAACATTACGATGAGCATGTGCCATCTAACTTTGCGATAGGATTGAGAAACTCGTCAGAGAAAGTTTTATTTCGCGCGAATCTTGGCAAATTGATGTGCTCTTCGTTAATGTAATAATCTTCCACAAAAGACCGTTTGTTTCTGTTTGTTATTTTTCGTTACCCGTTACCATTACAGCATATCAAAGCCCACTGCTGGACATTGCCTCCCACATAGATTACCTCATAGGGGGGATATATACCACAGCTGTCTCGCTCGGTAGGCGGGTGACAGCCGCAGTTTTTCCCATCTTCTTGTTTATTTCCCTCTGTCGCCTCCTACGGCACCCAAGGGACGGTATATCCTTACATCGCTACCACACTGTGAATTAGAAATGTATCTCATCTTGATTTCCGTTTGTTTTTAATTATTTTGATTTCATAAATCTTTATTTATGAAATCGATTGTGACTAGTAAAATAAGAGAGAAAAGAGAAATAAGTATGTGGCGGCGCTGTCGTCGCGCCACGAGCGAAACATATCGAAGCCTAAATCACGCTATCGAAATTCCGAATCAAAAACAAGTATATATAGAACATTTCCGAACTATTACACGGAGCGTTGGCCGCTCCCCTTGCTGAACAGAACCACCCGGCGGGAGTTCTCCCCTTTTCATACCACGGCCACAAGTAGTTTGCGTATGAACAGCTCGGACATAATTTCCCTACACTTACAAGTAGACATTACTCAGACACAAAAATCCGTACAAGTGTAAACAGTACCGAAATTAATGTCTGACATTTATGCCGGAATTTCTGTCGTAGTCTAAACGTACCATTACGAAGATTAGCCCGTAAAAACAAACAGACAGACAGATTTATACGTGGTAGAACCACGCTGCAGCTATATTATGGTTGTAGCATAAATGGGTCGGCTCGACTAGGAAAGGACCATGCTCTCACAGAATACCAGCGTAAAAATAACAGCTTAATACTGAAGTGTTTCGTATGGTGAGTGTAAGGATCCGGAGACCCTTTTTTACTGGAAATGCAACATTCCATATTAGTCCTCAGGATAGATAACGTATTTACGTTTTGATTCTTAACCGAGGATAAATGTAGATGTCTATTGACCACAGCATTCACTTACTATCAGATGAATTGTGTGCTCGTTTGTCGCGCAAGTCTATAAAAAACGGAGATTTTGCTACATGTACATAAGATAACAATAAATAATAATAACAATTAATGTTTGACGGAATAAATAATTTATTAATATTATTATTACATAAATGATTATTATAAAAAAGTTTGAGTTTGAGATTTAACATACTTAAAGTTTATGTATCATATATAAACATTAAGTATGTAGTGGAGTGCATTTTGAAACGTAGTTTTATTATAAATTGACATACATATATACTATATCTATAAGTTAAGATGAACATGTTTTCATTAAGGGATATGAAAGTATTTACTTACTTAATAACGTTTAATATTGAATAATAAATTGATAATAATATAGAAATAATTTTAACTACAATTGTCGAATGAGTAGAAAATATTAATGAAAAGCAAAGCTCCTCTTTGCTTTTCATTAATATTTTCGTCGCTTGTGTGTAATCCAATATGACATCGAACTCGTTGTTTCTACCAAACCGAATACATTATTGGTAATTAATTGCTCATTCGATTTTTATAGGATTTATACCCTCTCCTTGTCCGAGACGGTTTTACAAATTGTGCATAACGTGTAAGAATAAAATACACTTCATTAATTGCAATTTATTCCCGGGAATGAATACTCAGGAATCTTCTTTCGTGAGGTGTTAAAACTGAAAATTCACATAAACAACTTCGGTACAAACAAATATACAGTCCACCTGATGGTGAGTGGATACTGTGGCTCTCACACATCTATCCACGATTTTGAAGATATGAAGATGAGTTACCCCACAGAACTAGGAAAGTATTCCTTGTAATCAGTAAAAAGGAGTCTCCGGTTCTCTACACTTACCATACATACGATGTACCTAGCATTTGGCTTTTTGACTTACCGTACATACGATGTAACTTGATGCTTAGGGATGAGCACAGGCATTTGCATTTTAATAAAAAATATAAAAAAATACTAATAAAAATATAGTAACATATAATAAACTATATACTAATAAACTTTTGTCATCATCAACAGGTGATTTATATATTATGAATAAAAATATCTTTTTAACGATGCTTCTCCAAACGTTAAACGATGCGTGTGTTTGTTAATGAACTCGTCTCAAACGACAGGACCCATTTTAATGATTGTTTTGTGTGTATTTGAGTGGGTAATTCTTAATTTCTGATAGCCCTTCTACAAAAATTATAAGGCTCTTTGTGGTCTCCTTGCTCCACGCAAAACTTTGTTGAAATTGGCAAACTAGTTCGAAAACTTTTCAACTATACTAGAAACTTGGACACAACGTATTCATACAGTAGCTGATGTGACACTAATTATCGTGTCACATTAAATTTTGCAATTAGAAACACTCGCGTTCATACAGAGACACTCGATGTATGACACTGAGTGTACCGTGTCTAGTGTCGTAGTCTAAACGTACCATAACGGTTGCAATGCCAGAAGAATTCTAGATTATATTTTTCCTAAAGACCTAAAAACTTAAAAAAAAACGAAAAATAGCTCAAATATATTATACCTTAAATAACGCCACATTAATAGTCGGGCATAATAATAGTAATAATAAGTCGGGCCGAGATGCTAGTTTAAAATAAATTTTTATCGCCGCAGTATTTACTATCCTTTATTACTAGCTATAAATCACAGATATACGATATCTATCTTGCTTAAGCCCAGATATCGTGATCTCGCATTCCGCAAATAGAACCGAGGTAAGGTGACTCACCGCTACTCGGGTTGCGGCGGGAATCGAACCCGCATACCGCACGCACGACCGCTTCCTGCTCGCGCTACTGGGTCGTGTCTGTAGATTTTGTGTAGCCTTATATGCATTTCAAGGTTATTTAAATAATTTGGTAGTTACGGTCGGCTTCTTGTTTGACAACACTCGGACGTTTTACAATAAAAATCAAGAAATTTTTCAAGAACAACTTTTGCCGTAACCCTACATATTACATACTTTACTATTCGCCCCGACTTCGCGTGGGTGACTTTTTGGACCTCGACAACAGCGCCACCTTACGGGTCCAATTGCAAGTTTAAACTATCCTGGAACCCAGTCAAACACACAAAAAATTTATTCAAATTTTACTCTCGAGCTGACTCTTACTCTTTATAACGTATAATATAGTAGATCAACGCTCCAGCTATATTATGGTAGTAGAACGAATTGGTCGACTCGACCGGAGAAGAACCACGCTCTCACAGAATACCAGCGTAAAATAGGAGCTTAATATTGTTGTATTTCGTATGGTGAGTTCTCTACACTCCGGAGACACTTTTTACTGGAAACGAATCATTCCATCTTAGTCCTCAGCGGTGACAACGCATCTGCGTTTTGATTCTTAATCGAGGATAAATGTAGGTGCAGGACCAACGGCTTCACATGCTTTCCGAAGCACCGGGGTGTGAGCCGCCAACTTTCTGACTGCGGGCTGCTACTAGCAATGTCTTCTCAGAAAAACCCAACGGATTTTGATCCAACCTGGGACCTGAAAATTATCAGTCGATTTTAGGATCACTAGACCAAAGAGGTAGTCACTAGACCAAGGACAGTCGGGTTCATTATTAATTAGGAATTTACAACGGGGAAGCCGTCGTAATATGTCAAGACGAACATTCCGACAAGCGGATATTATTTCGAATTTCGATGTATACAATATATATAGGAACGGGGGTTGGGGTAGCAAAAGGGGTGGTAAGATACATGCTCCGACTATCTGTGAATTATTGGCTGGTTTTCAGTACCATTGATAATTTACGAGTGTGAATATACATAATGTAAACTCAATTCCTGGTATGCGCTGGTGCTGGCATATCGCCAAGTAGTTATGGTATTTAGTATGCGAAAATTCGGAAGTTTGTTTACTAGGTTCTATAATACAAAATAAAATTTTCAACATCGTTTTATATAGTTCTTCAGTTCCGCCGTTTGGGAGAACAGTTACATACACACGGTGTATGTAACTGTTCTCCCAAACGGGGAATCAATTTTGAAGAAACTTTGTGTGTATGATTGAGTTGATTCGAGAATGGTTTAGATTCAAAATTGCACCAGGTAGTTTTTGTCGGGATTCGGAAATCACCCGTGCGAAGTCGAGGCGGATCATTAGTCTTTATATAAAATTCGCCTGTCTTTCTCTCTTTCTCTTTCGATATTCTTCTCTCCATAAACGGATTCACCGATTTTGATCAAAACATGGATGGTTTTTAGGATATGGCAGGTGGAAAGGTTGTTGAGATCCAGCAATCACTCGTCCGAGGAATCGCTAGTATCTTTATGTTTTTGAGATACATCATACATAGCATCCGATTATATTGTTAAAAGGATGTCTGTGTGTTGTGTGTTTATGTCATTGTTTGTTATTCGTACTATTATATATACATTAGTATTTTTTCAAAACCGATGAAAATTTTACTATAACTATTTCAGTCTTCAGGGCAATATAGCATGTGCATTTAGATTCTTATGCTCAATAAGCTCAATTTTATGGTGCCTTTAAGTCTCACGCAGTCTCTATCGCTTTAAGTCAAAGTGACATCACAATACTTAACGACATCTTAAAATTTTATAATTGGTCATTAACCGAGGATTGATATGAAGATGTCTGTGTGCCATCTTGTTACCATCATACACCAAACGAATCCCTCTTGTAAAAAATAAGCAAATCTGAAATATTCCTAAACCATGAAAAAAAAATGATTTCCATCATTAATTCATCCAGCTATCAAACATTTGTACTAAACAAAGGCCTCCCCCATATATTACTTCAGACAGCGGATATTTAACATAACTGCAACACTTGGTGATCCAATTGGCGACCTGTTTTTTATTATTTTTGTCAAGAAGATGCTGCTGTTCATCTTCTGTTTCATGTCCCTCTCTCGCATCTTACGATACCCACGAGATGATATGGGTATAGATTTTATTACTCTGCCACTACCTACTCGGCGTAAATATTACTTAAATGCTTTGGAAATATATATTAGTATGAATCATTACTCATTTCAGAGATTAAGCACGGGACTTTTATGAATCAATGTTATTGGTGACGTGTAGTGGTTATATTCTCTATGCGTGTAGTGTACTGAGTATAACTGAGATAAAAAAAACCAGCAACATTCTACGACTTGGCCTCTGATACAATTTTTTGTATATCGATAGGCGCCTGAGCCAACGTGTCCCCATAGCCATATATAGACTCGATACGACGTTACCTCGGCTTCCTGGTCGATGAGCTGGTTCAAATGCCATCACCGTATTTGGCACGGCTAACAGCGGCGCCATCGTTGGTTTGTTTTATTAACGCATTTGGAATCTTTATATTAATCTAGCTGGTTGAGTACCCGGCGCATTGCTGCCGTAGAAGAAGTTATTGTGGCAATGTCATTGCATTTTGCTTAAGTTTGGAAGAGTTTATGATTTAATTAGGGGTGACGACGATGATGATTATAGACTTTTAAATACATTTCTCGGAACGATACGCGCGCCACCTAGTAAATTAATTGTGGTATGCCTTCGCGCAAGTGCAAGTAATAAGTTCACAAAGTTTTACCGCAATCCGATGCACTACTTATGATGATGCACGACTACTGGCAGTATAAAATACCAACAAGCAATATTAACTTTTATAAATTAGATAATATTATTGGGTTAACTGATTTTATATTTTTCGACGTACAAAGTCAAAGAAAACTCAAGATAACTACATCTACATTAAAAGTGTCATTAGCTATTTATTCTGCAGGTGAATTTTTTTTAATTCTTAAAGTATAAACTTCACAATTTAGGAAGCTATCCCTAGTTTAATTCACCTAATGTATTTTACCACGTTTTTATTAAGTCAATGTCTTGTTTGTCTATGTGTCGGCCGTTTCGAAACTTGGCATATACGTTTTTAGTGCACTTTTTTATTTGTTTAATGTAAGTTTTCTTATCCGTCAACATTTTGTTATTCTGTTTCTCCCGAAATTCACTAAAATATATTAACAAATAAATAAATATTTTACAATAACCATCGTTTCACACCACGTCAAACTAAAACGACAGCCTTGGCCAAGTTTACCGGAACTGTTAAGCACATCCATCATACCGGGCTATCAATCATAAAGTCGAATAGCCTTCAGAACTGAAATTCATAAGCTAATCCCTCATAGATCCGTTTCACTAATCAGTTATCTTGAGACAATGATGAATAGGGAACTGAGATGTTTTGCATGCAATTGTAAACTGTTCGTTACTCACTAGTCCAAGTGCCTTTTGTATTGGTCTCGGGTAAGTTTATCAATGAGTCATTTCGGGACTTGTCTGGAAACGGGTTAAGTGTTCGTAGTTATTGATTATGTTGGGACACTAGTGGAAGATGATTGTTGAGCATGGCGTATCGTTAAACTATTAGTAAAATAGAAATGTAAAATTCTTATTTTTTAAATAAATATTTTTTTAATAATAAAATAAAGAATGTTGTCTAAAAGTAGATGGATTTAAGAGTAGAAGGAATATTGAACGGATGGGATGTGTAAGGGATGATATGATGTGTAAGAAAGAAGTGAGTAAAAAAATTACAGCTAATATAGGCAAATGGAAAGGGAAAAAATGCTGTCCCGACTCCAAATAAATT
Source organism: Parnassius smintheus behrii (assembly GCA_036936625.1). Classification (NCBI taxonomy): domain Eukaryota; kingdom Metazoa; phylum Arthropoda; class Insecta; order Lepidoptera; family Papilionidae; genus Parnassius; species Parnassius smintheus. The sequence continues at coordinate 1,872,908 of JAUPFT010000023.1, forward strand.
GAGATGAGGTAGAGGAAGATTAAAAAAATTGTACGTAACTGCTTAGATATGAGCTATACACACAGCCTCCGCTGGGACGAACTTAGATTAATATAAGTCCTCGAAATCTCTGTAGCTTATCACGGTGGAAAAAACTAACTCCACTCTGTGTGAGAACGAACATTTTGATTAACTTTTTAAAGAAAATATTAAGTAAAAATTACTTTTAATGAGAAGTAGAAGCTGACTTTAAAAACCAAAGTTAACAAAGATTTGTATTTCCACGTCACAGCTTCAGAAGTCCGCCCTAAGTTAAAGCGTATAGAAAAATTAAAGCCCCGACTTCAGAGGTGTTAGTCTTCAGAGGTGACAACGAATCAGTAGTCTTCTCCGTTTGAAGTTAGCTGCTGGTGTTCCTGGACGGTGGAAAAGCTATCTAATTTAGAAGAATTTTATTTCTTTAAGCAACCAAGGCTCATATTTTTTTTAGTATTACTTATAACTAAACTTATAATTATGTTAGTAGGCATATTATTATTATTATATATAAGTATGTGAAGTACAAAAATACATTTATATTTATATGTGCCATTTTCTCACCAATCCACCCGATATGGCACTACAATGACATGTGTATAGGTAGTCCATTCTGCTAGCAATCATTTTCAGGATACTATTGTTGCTCCCCCGCACCCTGCGCACCAGAGACGCGCATAGTCGCGTAAAAGCAGCCCACTCGCACTTCAGCGAACATCCCTGATGCACTACAGAAGCGAGGCAGTCCCAGCAGCACCCTAAATGCGTTGTTGTATTGTACTCGGAGGGCGTTGTAAGCCTTTTGAGTATATCTAGCCCACAGGCTGCACGTGTAAAATGACGTGCAGTAAGCTCTAAATAGGGCTATTTTATTAATTTTAATTTTTTTTTGTATTTTTTAATAAATAAATTTGATTGATGGTTCTTACCAAAGACAACAGTCGGTACACTGCCGCAGCAGTATTGTGGTATCTAAGTCTTCCAAAAAGGGAGATTTAATTATTTGATACAAAATTTGACTTCCACCAAGATTAAAAACTGTATGTATTAAACAAAGTATATAATAATAATCAATATTTTATTTGTATAAAGCAATAGATTGTAAAAAGATTTATTACAATATTAAGAAATTCATGAATAATAAATCCTGCGAATGAGATGATAGCTAACAAGCTATTTGTAATTTGTTTTGTGATGTTAATTCGTGTGTAACTTTAATGATTGTAAACTGGGCTTTGTTTTACAATAAAAAAATTGCGCTGGATTCCTTGCTTGTTCTTCCCAGGACAGAAATATTTTCCGAATTAGTGCTAAATAAAACATAAGAGTGACTTTCAATAAGTATTATATTTATTAATTTATAATATACTAGCTGGTGCAAATAAATTGGTCGGTACGATACGCGGTCGACCTATTAGACCGGGAGCTGGTGACGGGTGACGTTCCACGATTTTGTCGTGCATGCCTTTTTAAGGCTTGATAACTAATCCTAAAATGACCATGGCATGCAGTTTGGAATCACGGAAAATCGGAGTTCAATTTTTACAGAGTTTTCCGGAAATTTTCCACCGTTGGTCATACGAGGGGTGCATGCCAATTTTTCCAGAATGTTTTTATTACAAAAACTTCCATTCTTTACATCGGCATGCAATTTGAAAATACGGAATTGCCCTTTAATTTTTTTCAGGTTTTCAGAAACCTTTGATCATCTTGGGCCGCTGCGGGGTGCATGCCATCAATTATTAGAGCTTCAATTTGCTTGAACCTCCGTATATTACAATGGCATGCAGTATACTATCACGGAAAAACACGAAAATTCACTATACAAAGAAAAGCGCTTTCCTTATGAAGAGGACGCGCGGGGGGGCTAAAGCCCCGACAATCTTTGATATTTTAGGGTTGGTTATCAAGCCTTAAAAAGGCATGCACGACAAAATAGTGGAACGTCACCTGTCACCAGCTCCCGGTCTATATTGAAAGTCAATTGTATTATGATTATATTTTCGCGAAGGTGCCAGCAATAAATTGACAAAATTTTAACGCAATCTGATGAACAGTTAGAGATTAATCCTTATATATTAGATATTGAAATAAAAAAGAATTACAAATTTCAGAAGAAATATGCATTATTTCAAAGCTTCGGCTTTTTTCTCCGCATTTTCAAAACAGAATAAAGCGTGAAATATACACAAAACGTCCCGTCAATCTCACAAATACATCCAGATATAGGAAATTGAATATATCTGCCTATCGGACTTAAAAGTAAAATTTATCTGTATTATGTCAGCAGTAAAGTCGAAGTCGCGTTAGTCGTTTTCTCGGACTTGCTCAATACCACTTGGAGTCTATTGATTTTCAGTTTTATTCCTAACTCCTTTTGGACCGCGTTTTATCTTTGATGGACGTGACATATAGTAGATAGCTTCAAACCTTTTTGTAATATCCGTATGAAAAGGATCCATTTTTAGTTAACGTTTGGTATTTTTATTTTCAGTTTGCGGAGTTTTATTTACAGCGTGTTTTAGTCTGGCAAAATTTGAGAAGTGGTTTGAGGTTGTTGTTGATTCCACAAGGAAATTATGCGAAAAGGAAAACTAAAAGTTAACTTTTCTATGTAAAACTTCGTAGCAAACGAACTTAGAGTCTACTTAAGTGGCTACTGTGACCCGTGGACACCGCGGCCAACTACAAACAACGAAGGCGATGTCACTCACATGCGTTGTCACCTCTGAGATCTAATATGGAATGCTTTCCGGTCTGCAAACATACTAGTTCTCTATACCCTGTGATGATCATACGCATCACCGGATAACTCAACATAATAAAAACTGATATTTGCAACTTGCATGCCAGGCGTGGAAACTCTGGCCTCTCTCTGGAATGTTCCTCCGATAGGAGATTGTCTCAAACGACAATTTATGTGGAAGCCCATATTCAGCAATGGACTTCGATAAGCAGTAATGTTGATGATGATGATGAAGAATTATTATTATCATCACTGGAGCCGTAGGTTAGCCGTAGCTCGGAGGTTAAGCGCTCGTTGTAAATTTCACAGTACGCGAGCGACCCGGGTTCAATCCCCGCCGGTACCTAGGAAATTGTTAACTGCAATTTTAAATTACCACGTGCTCGGCGATGAAGGAAAACATCGTAAGGAAACCTGCGTGTCTGAAAAATAAAAAAAAGAATATAATTCAAAGATATGTGAAGTTCGCCAACAAGCATTGGGGCAGCGCAGCGGACATTTCTTTACCCTAAAACCCTCTTAGAAATGAGAGAAGGCCTGTGCCCAGCAGCGGGACGTACATATGCTGTTATTTTACACCATTATAAAATAGCAGCAAAACGCTGTTGTGTTTAATATGTTGAGTTACGACAGCAGGAGATTCTTTTTACTGGTAACGAGGAAGTCCACAAAATTGACAAGATCCATCCACTTACATTCAGATGGACTGTGTTCTTCTTTGCCATTCTAATTATATATGATGTCCGTTACTAAATGAGGCATCTCTTAAATTTAATAAAGGGAAATAGGTTTCCAAATAAGCTGGGCGTAAATGGTCCCACAAGCATATTGACCTCCGTTTTAACTAGTCCAGTCCCGTCAAGTACCCGACCAGTCTCTAGAGACGCTTCCATAGCTACCCTAATAAAGCTAGAGTGTGGAAAAACAACCACAAAAATCTCAACCTCTAAACTAATACAAAAAGAAGGCAATTACAAAAATTAACACGCGGTCCCTCAACTCCGTAATCCCGCAATCCCGCAAATGTTTCCGCTGGAACGCTTATTGGATCCCCGCGAGACGCCATTGTTAATCACGCCGAGATTATGAGATGTAACAGCTCCAAGCGGCCGTGGAGGATGCGGTGTTTTATCTTATTTATTTACTTACTTCGGTTATATTTTCCTCATTTACTTCTAAACAAAAATATATACGAATATAAGCCGTTTGTATCTTCCGACTTGTCGACTACTTTTTTCTTTCAAGAAATGTAACTTTCACGCTTTTCTACTGTATTATGGGGACAGTTTAATATAAATTTAACAAGGACAAACACCTACAACTATTTGTAAGCCATATATAAGATGTGTGTTCCGTGCGGGATTCGAGCACGCGGCCCTTAGCGCTGAAAATTATTTCAAAAAGCCACTGTACCACAGAATCATAGATAACCTGTTGTGATGATTGTGATATAATCATAACAGGCTGTCAAAGTCCACAGCTGAACATACACCTTCCCCATTTATTTCGTTTATTTTAAACGCCTGGATCTAAGCTTTCATTATAATTACAGTCAATCAACTCTAATAGAACAAGGATTAAAATCATCCTTGTGAGGCAAGCTATATGGAGTGGCCTATGTGCGTCCGCAGGTTGCCTCGTAGAGGAGAATGTTTGCAAAAGTTGCCAATTGTTAACCGCATGTTAACAACTGGCAACTATATAATATATGGCATGCGGGTTGTTAACCGCGGTTTTATTTTGTGGTTGTTATTAGGAAGACACTGCTGCCCATCTCCTGGTTAGTTGCTCTCTGTTGCTTCTTGCGACACCCACGGGATGATATAAGGTGGTGGACGTTCTTACACTGCCACTGCACGGGGCCTTAACAAATACATGATTTCTGAAATAATATTTAAAACGTTCAATTTTCAAATGAGCTGCATTTTGTGACTTAGCTTTCTAGGAAGTTCTCCTTTACTGTCTAGAAGTACTTACTTCAGAGTAGGTACCACTTACTTACCTATATCTGCCGCCTTTCTGATATCAACCCCCAAATAGTAGTTCTTGCACTGCTGTGTTCCCGTCGGAAGGGTATGGAGAGCCAGTATAATCACAGGCTTCACGGCCTCGTCATCTTAGTCCTCAGAGATGAAAACTCATCTGTAGCCTGCTTTGTCTGAAGCTGGCCACGGGGTTCCATGGACTGCAGTACCCACTCAACATCGAGTGAACTGTACCGTTCGTTTGTTGTAAACTGTAGAGTTTTGTAAAATAAAACTAGCTTTTATTCCAGAAATTTCTAAAAGTGTAACATTAGTCACAGTAATAACATTTTAGATCACTCTTTTAACTCTTTGCGCTCCCAGTACTCTGCGTTGAAACAAATCCCAAAGCCATCACAATTATATTGTATGTTTTTCCGTCCACCATCAAATTACGTTAAAATGATTAACTTGACGTTTCGACAGTAGTAGGAATTTAATGTGGACTAGCATTAACATAATTACCTTAATGTTTTTTTTTCTTAATGAACACGCGCTGTATCCAATTCTAATTTATATTTTATTAACCTTTTCTAAATGCTCATCATATCAATGAATGGTGGTGATCGTTATTGACAACTTTGTCAAGTCTTAGGTTCGAATCTCAGAAATACGTATTATACTACTTAAAATTTATGTACTTGGTAGAGTCACACTGTAGCTACATACCAAATGGTTCGGGCACGAATAATTTATTTGACTATATGTAAATTTACGCCCCGTACCGGTAGGCGTAGTGATCCCCACTAGATCGAGTGACGACCTGGTAAGATATGAAGGAAGTCGATGAATGCAGGTTGCTCAGGACCGTGCTTTGTGACATTACTTGGCCTACGTTCAGCAGTAGACTTGAGAGGGGCTGTAATGATTATGATGATGATGACGATATAAATTAATTTACATGATGCAGCCATGCTCCAGCTGTATCAAGGTTGCAGCCCGAATAGTTTGGCTACACTGGGACAGAATTACGCTCTCTCAGAATATCAGCGTAAAATAGCAGCTTAATGCTCCTGTATTTAGTCTGGCAAGTGTAGGGAACTGGTGACCCTTTTAACTGACCTAACCTTAGCCTTCAAGGGTGACAACCATAGGTGACAACGCATCGAAAAACGAACAATGAAAAAACTGGATTTTGTTTCTTCGAGGATTGATCTAGATATCTATGGGCTAAAGCATTCACTTACCTCCAGGTAGTGGTGGGCTGTGTGCTCGTTGGTCACCCTTATTCCTTAAAAAATGTAATCCTCACAATGTAGGTGCACGGGTATATCTCTACGTTTGTACACTTATTACTATAAAAAACAAACTGACGATCCTCGTCTACCGTATTGCGGTTGCCAGCCCGCTTGCCAAGCGTGGCAACTATGTCAAATATCCTCCCAATGATATCCCCCAGGAGGCAACTTATGGGGGAGATCTATGATCAGCACTGGACTTTAATGTGGTGTTACAGTAACGGTAACTCAACTAACTCGTAACTGGTTATTCGTCTGGGAATGCAGCAGTCTGCACTGGTCTTTTAGTCTTTGCACAAACTTAAACTCGATAAACGTAATTCAAGCATCAGGTCATTCAGTTTGCATAAGTAATAACTTCATCTAGATTATTAGCACCCCGGTAGCAGATGGCCGGGTAATTTCTAGAAAATAATGCCAACAGACGTTGCTTTTTATTGTAGTTTATTTGGTCTTTAAAATATTTAATGATATCTGTGACAGTCGTTTCTGCGATGTACAACGGCCTTTATGCTCGGTATTTTTTAATGTTTGCTTTATTAAATTAAATTTAAACACTATGATCATCTCCGTGTAATGGCGGTGTGAGAATGTCTATTGCCCCGCATCGTCCCGTGGGTGTCGTTGGAGGCAACACAGGGAAACGGGAACCGGAGATGGGCAGGAGCATCTTCGTGATATTAACTCAAAATATTATTTTTTTATACGTGGTAGAACCAAGCTGCAGCTATTGTGGTTGTACCACGAATGGGTCGGCTCGACCGAGGAAGGACCACGCTCTCATAAAATACCAGCGTAAAGTTACAGCTATGGTGAGTGTAGAGATTAGAGAATCGGAGACCCGTTTTACTGGAATCGATTGGAATTTCATCTCAGTTCTCAGGTTTGACGAGGCAACCTGCATTTTGATTCTTAATCGAGAAATGTAAATGTCTATAGGCCACAGCATCCACTTAGACTGTGTGCTCGTTTGTCACCCTTATTCTATAAAAATAAATAAAAATAAAAAACTATAAAATGAAAATGTTCACCAATAATTAAGGAATAAACAAATAGATCTATGTGTACTTTTTGTCTGTTTATTTATTTGTAGACTTTTATGCTTAGCTTTTTTATTATAGAATAAAGGTGACAATCGAGCACACATTCCACCTCATAATAAGTGGATGCTATGGTCCGTGGTCCGAGATTAAGAATCAAAACGCAGATTCATTGTCACTCCTGGGGACTAAAATTGAATGCCTAGTTTCGCGTAAAAAAGGGTCTCCGGATCTCTACACTCACCATACGAAACACAGCAGTATTTAACCATTACTTTACACTGGTGTTCTGTGAGAACGTGCTCCTTCCCCGGTCGAGCCGACCCATTCGTGCTACAACCATAATGTATCCGCAGTGTGGCTCTACCACGTATAATGTAATGAACAGTTTTTTATTGAAGAAGAGTGACAAACGACCAGACAGTCCATCTGATGGCAAGTGAATGCTGTGGCCCATAGACATCTACAATTATTCACAATTATGAATCAAAATGCAGATGTCTCCCCTGAGGACTAAGATGGAATGGCTCGTTTCCAGTAAAAAGGGTTTCTGGTTATCTACACTTACCATAAAAATCACAGCAGCGTTTAACTGCTACTTTACGCTGGTATTCTGTGAGAACGTGGTCCTAACATAGTCGAGCCGATCTGTTTATGCTACAACCATAATAAAGCTGCAACGTGGCTCTATCGCGTATAAATATCTATGGTCCTTTCCCGGTCGAGCTGACCCATTATAAATCCAACATTATAAATCCGCAACATGGCTCTACCTCGTTTTTGGTTTTATGATGGCAAATATTGTAAATTATATTGCAAAATAGAATAAATAAGTGACCAATAGATTTATGTGTAGAAAAGTTCCTTGTTTCAGTTTTTAGGCATCCTAAAAAGATTTCCCAGAGGAGCTATGACTGGTACGGGAATAAATGATACTCATAAAGAAAACTTAATATTTACGGAGCTTTTTAGTATCCGACTTCAAAAAAAGAAGTTTACAATTCCACTGTATGCTCTTTTTTGCGTCTATGTTATACGTTATGTCCGTCGATGGTGAACCAATTGTTTTATTGAAGTTAAACTTCTTTATCGACGTAGTGGAAAAATTCTGGTACAGTATTAAAAAACAAAAACGTCACGTTGGCTTGTAACATTTAACCGGGCTGCAAGCTTATTAATATTACTTAACTTAGATATTTATGTAAAATATAAAATAAAAGAAGAATAATATGCCGTGAAGAGGTTTCACTTCGTACGTGTGGACACGCACATATTTAAGTTCATACAAACTTCCTACACTAAAAATATAGGGCAAGATAGAGGATAGTTTTTTTAAGTTTATTCTTTATACGAAGTTGAGATTGACACTTTGTCCACTGAAAACGACTAAAAGTAACTTTTAATAATAAACACCGATTAAGTGCGAGTCGGACTCGCACATGTGGTTTCTTACCATCATATAAGATTTAATACTATGTAGGTACTTTTTAAATGCTTTTGTAAAAGAAAAAACATATCTCCTGTATAGAGACTGCGTTCAATTAATAAATATATTTTTATTTTTTTTTATAAGTTTTTTTAGCGAATATAAAAATACAAACTCTGTGAGCATATCAAACATCTACTTGTTGCCATTATTAACATCAAGCAAAAAAAGGCTACACGTTTCTAGTAAAGAAGCCCCTTTTAATTTTTAATTTATTTTTATTTTTTGTTATAGTGGCAACAGAAATACATATTATGTGAAAATTTCAACTGGCTACCTATTACGTATCATGAGATACGGACGAACGGATAGCGGAGGCTTAGTAATAGGGTCCCATCGGTTATCCTTCGTTACGGAACACGAAAAAGTAAAAAATTGACTTCAAAGAACTAAAGAGAATAAAATGATTTCGCACTAAGAGTTAAAAGCCTAAATCTCAAGTCCTAATTTTTTTAGGTTTCCTTTATTCAGTGTATTGTGCTATGTATACCGTTTCGTTAACTTTAAACTTTTATTAAATGCGAACATAGATCTCCCCTTAAACTGTTTCATATTGGGAATATTTGCCATAGTTTGCTACGAGCGGCAGGCGGGTAGTCAACCGCTGTTTTTTTATTTTCTAATTTATTTTTCTTTTGTTATTAGCATAACGCCACTGCCCATCTGCTGGCTTGTTGCCTTGTTTCCCACTTTCGCCTCTTACGACACCTAAAGTACTACATGGGGTAGTGGTATTCGTGGCGATATAGGTATGGTAATAAAAAATCTGAACAAATACATCCAAAAAAATTCTAAAGCTAGTAAAAATCTATAATGCTAGTATATACAAAAAATCTATAATAAAAAATCTAAAATAAAAAATAAAAAATCTAGTAACAAGAAAGTTTAAATTTACAAAAACTTACCTTAATTTCCATAAATACGTTAAGAAAATGTTATACTGTTGATATCATACTCGTTTCAATTGAATGCCGCTCGATCTAACTGAGTTTTGGAGCTAATATCATTTACCAAAACAAAATCCAATACAGTCGCCGGGCATAATGGATTGTTCTATAAAGGTCGCGTTATTAAATCTGGGGAAGGGGGCCCGATTTTAATAATACGCCCGCGATTCTACAGCGCCTGATAAATGAATATCCCCCGGGCGTCTCAACTTGGAAGATGGGAGTAACGAAGTAGAATTAAAAATATACAAATCGATATGGAAGTGGCTACAAATTAAAAGAAACCAACTCTTTTACGTTTATTTTGTGTACTTATTCAAGTCATAATAGTGTTATAAACATAACCACATATGAATATTAACATTTATAATTATGTACACACACACGCGCGCGCGCGCTCACATGTATGTACTTACTTTTTGGAGGATAAAATAATTTTTCTTTTTCTGTAAGTAAAAAACTTTGCCATGTGGGTAGTCTAATCTAGAATAAATAATACAAAACACTCCAAACCCAAAAGGAGGAATAGGACCGCTTTTCATTAATACAGACTTCTAAATAACCTAGAGCTAGAGTAAAAAGCTAGAGCGCCAGAATTATAGTTATACTCATCTCAAAATATTACATATTATAAATCACTGTTAACTACTAAAGTAATTATCAATAACGTACTTTATATTGATTTCGAATATCAATCGTGTTTCATCAAAAAGTAGTTAGCTGGAATTCGAACCTAAGAACTGTCTAATTACAGTACGGAACGCTAAAAAGTAAAATTCCAATTCAAAAAAACTAAACAAAATAAAATAATTTCACATTCTGAAGTCGGGGCTGAAGTTTTAATTTTTTTATGTTTCCTTTATTCAGTATATTATGTTATGTATACCGTATGTTACCCTACCCTATGTTGGTAGTAGATTACCTCGACATCTCCGTCCTTTATTCTATTGTACTTTGACAAAAAATAATTCAAGATTAGAGAAACAGAGTAAATGGGGTTCTTTGCTCTGTTGTGGGAGATCAGAATGTGTCAATTGAGGCACGTAAGGCAATTAACAATGCTGTGTTAAACCCTACCTTAATCTATAAATGACAGTTGAGTGTAGAAATGCGGCCATTAAAACGTATGTTAGGTTGACTGAATAATAAGGGTGGGAAATTGTGTGGTTAGAAAAAAATGTTGTTACCAGGATTAACAAGGACATGTTTTAATGGCTTGGACACGTTGAAAGAATGAAAGAGTGTGAATAAGCGTTAATATTGCAGAGGTGAATAGTCGACAAAGGACGCCTTAGGCGGAAGTGCATACAAATTGACGATGTATTAGAGATGCGCCAAATTAAGTTCAGGCCAGGCCAGGTGATAGAAGCGTCTTTAATTTATATATGCGATTATGTACACAATATGTAAATATATGGATGTGAAAGAAGCGATAGAGGTATGTCAGAGTCGTGGCAAATGGATGTATGCTCTGCTAAGAAATGAAAGTAATCACTGCCTACACTTCTGGATATCAGTTTAAGTATGCATTATTTTTTACCTGGTGGCAAGTGGTGATGAAGCCCTAGTTTTCGTAACAAAAGCCTATTTACTCTCGACTTGAAGACGTCCAGATTGTATTCAGACGAAAAGACAGATATGTATGTGTATAATTTGGGATAAAACTCGCCTGTACCTCAAATGGTCTCTCTTAAAGAATATCGCAATATGAACTTGATATTTAGTGACTCCCTCTCCGAATGAAAAAAGAAAATATTGAGCACTCCTGTCGATCTCTCACGGTAACTGATCGCATTAATATTTCACCCAGTTTTTCACTCGTTCTTCATATTTTTAGTTTAAACTAACAACAAAAAAACTAGGAGAATATTAATTCGACGGTATTTTTCGTGTGTATAACGCATTATCTTCTCCAATTTTCAACTGATTTGATGATTCTTCATTTTCTTTAATACGCTATATAATTTCTATGAAAGAATTTCACTACTTTATTTATACGTGGTAGACTGTTAGAGCGACGCTGCAGCTATATTATAATTGTAGCAGTAATGAGTCAGCTCAACACAGGGGACCACGCTCTCACAGAATACCAGTGTAAAATAGCGGCGTAATGCTGCTGTGTTTCGTATGGTGAGTGTAGAGATCCGGATACACTTTTTACTAGAATTGAGGCATTCCATCAGTGGACTTTTAAAGGCTGTAATGGATAAGTGGATGGAAAAAGACATACCTACGAGTACATCCATGATTTTTAAAGAACTTGATTTATATTTAAATACAATTATACAACCGTTTTGTTTTTTTTTTAAATTTGAAGTCCAAATTAAAATACCATACATTCTTATGTCATTGAAACTGTTAATAATGAGTTTATTTATAATATCCTACATTTTGTTTTTGTTTCAGGTACGTTTGTAAAACTCTTGAACCCTCTTCAGAAGGGACTCAAACGCTTCACATTCCCTCGTAAGTAGTGTGGGAATAAATGCTACATTTTTTTATCTTCAAGTGACAAAATAGCTTAAATACTACGTCATGGGTGAGTGGCTACTGTTACTTATAGTCCAAACGTGGTTGATGTGAAACCTTGAAATTAAATGAAATATTAAATATATATAAAACAAATTTCACGGCAAAGGATTTACAATAATTATCAACCACAAGTGCGGCATAAAATTTAAGATAAAAGTTTAATTTTATAGCGAATAAATGTTACAATCCTTAATTTTAGACATTAGTAGAGCCTAAAGTTGGTGTAATAATTCAAAAGGATATTTTCTTTCGAGTAAAATTGCTTTGCAAATTGCGCCATCCACTTCAATTTAAAGGTAAAGTCATTTTATCGAACAAAAATTGATTGACTCTCAAGGTGGTACGTAAAATAGACGCTAGGTGGGCTAAGCGACTAATTTAATATAACGACACGACTAACTTAATATTATTCTATGTCATTTTCTCGCAAGCTAAATGCTATAGATGTATAGGTTTTTCTATTTTAGTGTGGCTTTTTAGTTTCATTGAGTTCGATCACATCGATTGTAACGTAGTTTTCATTTCAAAAAGGCTACAGATGCGTTGTTACCTCTGAAGACTAAGATGTACCTATAGTCTGTAATAAGCTCTCTATACCCATCAAACCGGAACACAGTTGTGCACGCTCTGTTTTTTTTTTATCGTGGGGAAATCCTCATAGATACATTCGGTTGCGGGGGTAACAAAAAAAATGGTGGACTCGTACCCAGCGAAAACTCCACAGTGGCCTATACGAGGGGTCCTGGGATCTCCGTTCGGAACGCAACCGGGGCCGCTGTCGGTTTGCTTTATCAAAGCCCGTACCGTCGATTTTTCATAACCAATTCAATGAAAATAATTATCTCTATAGTATACTATATGAACTTGTAATTTATATATGTACAATCCGTGAGGTGATCTGGTGACTTATAGAGTAGGTATTGTTACCTTTATTAGACACCAGTCTCTCACAAGTTACAGACTATATACGTCCCACTGCTGGGCTCAGGCCTCCCCTCATTTCTGAGAGGGTTTAGGGCAAGGAAGTGTCCGCCGCGCTGCCCAAATGCGTGTTGACGAACTTCACATGTCTTCGAAATATTTTTTTTTCTTATTCCTCAGACATGCAGGTTTCCTCACGATGTTTTCCTTCACCGCCGAGCACGTGGTAAATCAGCACTTAAAATTGCAATTAACAATTTCATTGGTGCCAGCGGGGATCGAACCCGGGTTACTCGCATTCTGTTATATTTACAGCGAGCGTTAACCACTGAGCTACCACGGCTCTCTCTCTCTCAGTCTCTCACAAACTAGGGTTCAATACGTTTACGGTTTATAGTTCAACATGTTTGTCCTCAACAGTTCTGAACCTATTTGTGATGGGAAAATAAATAGAAATTTCTATATTTTAAAACATGTAAATTAAACTGTAAAATGTGATGCTTTTTTCTTACGCTGAAATAATATTCGTTAGTTCGTTACTTTAAAACAACGCTTAAAAATATAAATTAAAAACATGTGGACCTATCGATAAAAAGCTGGCAAAAGTATTCTTCATAAAATGATATCTTAGATCCTATATATCTTTATTAGCCACTCTATCATCTAGTCTGCGATAGTCGATGCTCTAGATAAGTCTTTGCCAAAGGAACGCTATTTTAAGCCATTGGTTTCACGTATTTTCCCGCACCTTTCTTTTACGTTACTTCACAAAATTAGCCATCTCATTTTTTATTAGAGCTTTAAAAATTCACTGCCAAACATAAGCCTCCTCAACATTACCTTCTAGTCTAGTGGGTATATTTTTATAGTTTTTACGTTTGGCAGGTGGTACGTCTGGCAACTTTGTTATTACTCGTATGTTGAGTTGTCATCAGGAAGAAGCTGCGGCCGGTCTCCTTCTTTGTTTACTCTGTTGCGACTTACGAAACTAAAAAACTGAAGTGTGATTTTTTTTTAATAGGATAGGATGATAAACGAGCACACAGTTCACCTGATGGAAAGTGGTTGCTGTGGCCCATAGACATCTACATCTATCCTCGATTACGAATCAAAATGCAGATACGTTGTCATCCGTGAGGACTTAGGCGGAATGCCTCGTTTCCAGTAAAAAGGGTCTCCGGTTCTCTACACTCATCATACGAAACGCAGTAGCATTAAGCTACTGTTTGACGCTGGTATTCTGTGAGAGCGTGGTCCTTCCCCGGTCGAGCCGACCCATTCGTGCTGCAACTATACTACTAATATAACTGCAGCATGGCTCTACCACGTAAATTCTCACGTCGCTACTATACGGCGAATCAAACACTTGAAAGCACGTTTAGACATATCGATCATTTTACTATTATTTGTTTCCTATATTTAGAGAACCCTAAATGAACTTGACTAAACGGAGGCTGCAGGGTGTTAGAGATTACAGATTGACTGAACAGGCACGCTCGTGCGGATGTATTCAACTTCGGGGAAAACCAATATGTATTATCACGAGTAAAACGTGGAATAAAAATAAAACTTCATGTTATTAAAATTAATATTTTAGGACCCTTTTTGTGTAAAGACAACTAAAAAGCTTGTACTCTTTTTCGAGAAATTTTGAAAATAATGACAAAAATATTTTTTTCTAAGGGGTTGATAAAATACAGTTTTATTCAATTGGATACATTTAACGAATGTTAAACGATGAATGAATGTTAACCTGTCATTCTGTATTTTTTTCTTTACATATTAAATTAACAGGTATTGTAATATTTTTACGTAAATATCCGAACATTCCACCCACTCTTAGAACCTTAAGTTCTAGTATTCCAGTTTCTCTTTTCGATGGTCGTTTGTAAGTCCAACCATTAGTAGAAACAATTAATAAGTTTACGAAACAATTTCGTTAAACCTTCATAATTCTGTAAAGGCAGTCCAAAGCCACTCGATTTAATTAAATTAATTAATGGAGGCGTTTGCAACGAGCAACAGAGGTATCGTATGTAAATGCAAGTTGAAAGAGTTGGCGTTTTAAGAAAATGGAGTGACAGTTTTGTTGGAACCGGCTCGGACCTTAACACGCGTTGTCTGCACATACATGGGAATAGGCAAACAGTTAAAATTCCAAAAGAAGAGAATAGACTACTTTTATACGTGTTAGAGCCTCGTTGCAGCTGTATTATAGTTGTAGCACGACCGGGACAGGAC
Source organism: Parnassius smintheus behrii (assembly GCA_036936625.1). Lineage (NCBI taxonomy): Eukaryota > Metazoa > Arthropoda > Insecta > Lepidoptera > Papilionidae > Parnassius > Parnassius smintheus. The sequence continues at coordinate 1,888,098 of JAUPFT010000023.1, forward strand.
TACACTCTCACAAAATATCAGCCTAAAATAGCAGCTTAATGCTGCTGTGTTTCGTACGCTGAGTATAGAGAACCGAAATTCTTTTTACAGGGGTGACAACGCATTGGTGATAAATGTATATATCTATGGACCACGGTATCCACTTACCATCAAGTTGAGTGTGTGTGTTCAATTATCATTCTTATTCTATAAAAGAGTCCGTCGAGATCTGTTCTAATCAAAGGCGCTATATTTATCTCGCATGTATATCAGATCAAAAATTCCCAGACCAGACCGGTGACAGTAAACAGCGTCTAAAGTACAGAAATTTGGCCAATGTACAGCTTTGGACTGAAGACTACCAAAGAAATGTTGTAGAGATTGTCACTAGTCTTTAAAAAAGATTTTAAAAGGTTTTAATTGGATGTTAGCTCTAAAATAACGGAGATATTCCAAAATCCTCATGCAAAGGGATTGGCAATTGAGAAATCAGAATTTTTACTTGTAGAGTGCTTTCCATTATCACTCTTTGTTTATTTCGGGGGTACTAGATTACTATACTACTTTTACTTTATTTATTGCGACGATCTTTTTATTTTAATTCCTAAGATGCTGACCAACGAAAGGTGATCAGTTTTCTAACGTGACCGTTTAAAATAAAAGGAAACATGATGTACACTGTATAGTGGCGGTGTAAGAATAACAACTATCCTATATCGTCCTGTGGTTTGAATAAGAGGTGATAGAGGGGAACAAACCGAGGAAGGCAGCAGTGACTTCCTATTAACAACAAGCTAATAGGAATCTATGGCAACGCACTTGCCAGTATCCCCCTAATGAAGCTATCTTTGAGACCTATGCTTGGACTGGACTTTGGAAGGCTGCGGTGATGACCATGATGGTTAGAAAATATATACAGTGTTTACCACAACTCGGTAGTTTCTTCTTACTTAGACCACGCGCCAAAAAGCCTAACTAATCCTCCATTTATTATAAGCGTTGTAAGTGCGTGTTTGTTTATCTACGGTGTTATAGCCCTTGTTCAAATTAACTTAACGCGTAAATATTTACGCACGTTGTGTAAAATTATGCGCGCAACGCCTAAACCTGTACAACATTAATCTATTACGAAGATGATATGTTTTTATTTACGTGATATTTGTCACGTTCTTTAATTAAACAGTTACCGTGTAGTGGCGGATTAAGAATATCCACTACCCCGTAACAAATTGAATAAGAAATGGGCAGCAGCGTTTTCATAATAACGACCTAAAAATAACGACCTAAAAATAACGACCTAAAAATAACGACCTAAAAATAACGACCTAAAAATAAAATTGTAGCCGCCTATCCCCTTGCCAAGCGTGGTAACTGTTACAAATATCCCCCTTACGAGGCTATCTGTGAGGGACGCCAGTGTTAACAGTGGACTTTAATAGGCTGTGATGGTAATTAAACTGTACTACAAAAGCAGTGCAGTATTAGAGCTAATGTGGTATAAACTCGAGAAAGCTAGTCCACACTTTCTTACAGACCAGTCGCAACACCTAAAATCTAGTTGTTAAGTGACAAAGGCTTGTTGTGTAGTAGCAGAATAAGAAATCCGATACCCTATATCATCACCTGGGTGGCTTGAGAGGTGACAGCGGGAAATAATACAGGTGATGCGTAGCAGCCTTTTCCTAATAACAACTGAAAACAATAAAAGAATGTGATCTATGGAAAAATCCTTCTTATGGGAGAAGACTATGTTCGAACCTAGACATTTGAAACGCTATAAAAAAATGTTAGAAAGCGTTGCATTCTGCCTACGAGTCCGTCTAGCGGATTTGTTGGATACGATAACAAAGAACATCAGCATGGGATAGCAGCATAATTCGGGTGTGTTTAGTAAGAGTAGAGGACCGGATACTCTTTTACTAGGTAACACTGCCATCGTGTGATAAAGTCAACTACACTCAAAATAATAAAAAAAAAACATTCCTCATTAGCAGGCTCATACGCAGGCTAGATTTGCGTTTGAAGAAGACATCTTTATCTCGCATCCTCTTTAAGTTTTTCTTAAGTAAATTAAATTTTCCTAAGTTACGCCTACACTTAAATTGTCTTTTAACTCGAAGATTTTACAAACTGTTTCACTAAATTAAACAATTGTGCGTCTATACATCCACAACGCAACCTAAAGAGTCTACTATGAACATAGGCCCCTCCCACAGATTGTCTCATGGAGAGTATTCTGCCATAGTTACCACGCGTGGCGGGCCTGCAACCGCACCTATTTATTATTTTGAAGTTGTCATCAGAAAAATGCTCCTGCCCATCTTCTATTTTAATTTCGCTCTGTCGCTTAATGCTGCTTGTATATAATAATGTGTTTTGTATGGTGAGTGTAGAGAATCGCCTCCTCTGACATATTGCCCTCTCCACGGGGCAATATGGCGCCACTACACAATTAAAAATTATCTTATTTGTATCTTTTTCAAATTTATAAGGATGATAAACGACCACGCAGTCCGCCTGTGCAGTTGAAGCGTGTCTCTATAACGTAGAAACGTAAATCGTAAACATACGTCATATCATATCATAAACATCATAAACACTCACGCCTGTCACCCAAAGGGGTAGGCAGAGACTACAGTCTTCCATTTAACACGATCCTGACATACCTCTCTCGCCTCCTCCACATCCATATACCTACCTACGCATACATTCTCGTCGGTTAAAGGTACTCTTAGTTTGGCCCATTTTCAATATATCGTCAATTTGGTCGATAAACTTCCGCCTAGGACGTGCCTTTCTGACTCTTCCGTTCACTTCTGCAACATAAATTTGCTTTGTCACTCTTTCCGCATTCATTCTTTCTACATGATCAAACCGCCGAAGCATTCCTTGCTTAATCCAGGTCACAACATCATCTTACAAACCACACTCTTCTCTTATCACACAATTTCTCACCCTGTCATTCAGGTTCAGCCATAACATACTCCTTAACGACCGCATTTCTACCGCATTTGTTCTACTCTCGTGCTTCTTCTTTGTAAACGTATGTATTTCTAGTAAAGTAGTTTGATAACTAATTATACTATTTAATTATTGAACCAATATTCCGTAAATTCAAGTATCGCGTCGTACCACCAAGAATCAACAGCGATTTCAATTTACGTTAACGTATCGATACTCGCATGTTACTGACGAAAGGTAAATGTTTCCCGCGGTGATTTTTAATTGCTTTTATTCACTGCGAATGAATAAATAAATCGATTTATTAATTGCAAACCGGCGAACGAATGGACGAATTAATTACACGAACCAAAGGCTTGTAGGATTAAATTTGATGTTAAATGTTATCAAATTAATCTTTGTTTACATTTGTGAGTTTTTTCTTTCAGTATATTTCGTCCTACTTCATTTACCGGCTTGTACTTGCAAGAAAAGTGTAGGGTGGCCACCCACAAGATATACTGATATACTAATGATGACCTAGGGATGCAGGTGGCGGACCGTATTTTGTGGCATTCCTTTGGAGAGGCTTGTTTTTTTAAAAATCTTTTATAATTTATTTGACAAACTGATTGTCTAAGTTCGAATCTCGGGTTGAACCAAAATGAACTATTAAGTTTTTTTATACAGAAATTCTCAGTAACATTCTGGGAACAGGAACTTTGTGGTGTTTCCCGGTGACCCGTAAAGCATGTAAAGCCCTTCCTGCGACTGATCGCTCTCTGGCCGTGTCGGATTACCGACTCGTCGGACTATGATAGTGAGGAAGTATAGAGTGCACCCGTGTTTGCACACACACACACACTTAGGTACTATAATCTAGTCCTGCGCAGATGTCTAGTCTCCGTTGAGACGTGGTAGAGCCATGCTGCAGTAATATTATTAGTATAGTTGTAGCACAAATGGGTCGACTCGACCGGGGAAGGACCACGCTCTCACAGAATACCAGCGTAAAATAGTAACTTAATGCTGCTGTGTTTTATATGGTGAGTGTAGATAACCGGAAACCCTCTTTACTGGAAACGAGGCATTTCATCTTAGTCCTCACGGGTCACAACGCATCTGCATTTTGATTCGTACGCGAGGATAGATTAAGATGTCTATGGGTCACAGTAACAGCTTACCACTAGGTGGACTGTGTGCTAGTTTGTCATCCTATCCTATAAAAAAAGACTGGCCGTCTTGACTGGAATTTTATCTGTAGGACATTTACTTTTCAAAAGACTGCAAAGTTTTGAAGCACGTAGATTCACTGAATTTATAAAGGGCTGAAATGTGGTCATGCTTCTACATTATGTACTGCATAACTAGTTGTCATCATCACAGCTCTTCACAAGTCCACTGCTGGACATGGGCTTCGCCCTGCAAACGACACAAATAACGGTCATCGTGGCAGCCCCACAGTTTTTTTTTCACCACGTGTTGTGGTGGTGTAAGAATACCCACTGCCCCATGTGAGTGTCGTGAGAGACAACAGGGGGTGACTGAGGCAAGAAATGAGCATCAACATCTTTCTGATAACAGCAAAATAACAATAACTGGTTGTAAAAAGTGTTATTACAAATATAAATTATATATTGCGTGAAACGTTTACTCTGCAGGGTACTTAATTATATATACGTTTTTTTTAACTAGGGGCTCAAATATAAATTCATTTTCGTTGTAGGTACTTAGTGCGACCCTAATTTATTCCCATTAAGCTCCTAACACTGAAATTGAGGTAAATCAGCTTATTTCGAGGCATCACCGTAGTTGATTAAGGAGCGCTTCCATCAACGCAAAATTTCGTCTCGTTATTTTTTACGTTTATGGAAGTTAATACTAATAATTTCTACATATTTTTCTACTCCTTTTATATAAAAAATAAACTAAAATGTAGACAATATAAAAACTGTGTTATTTTTACAAAATTTTCATTACATAAGAGTAGGAATAAAGTTAGAGTCGTTTGGCTGGAGAACGGAGGGGGAGTGCGGAGAGAGAGGGGAGAGGGATCTGCACTACGATTGCCTGCCGCCACAGCCTTCTAAACTAACTCTACTGAAAGAATTTCTAGGTGTAAAGTATGTAGTAGTCAATTCTTTATTGTTTGTAAACATAAATTTAATATAAGAGTGTAGACCACACAGACAGAACAACAAATATAATATAGAAGTATAATAATGTGACACTAGTCTTAGACATGGTCTTAACTCCTTGTTGCACTTACACAAAATTATCTATGCAGAACAGCTTTCACAATATTTTTTCTCGAATAAAATGCATTACCTTTTAATGGGAGTGGTATTGTTATATCAGGGATCAAACCTCTACCAAATACAACATCATACTGCTCCAAATTCGAAACGATTCTAAATCCAACCCTAAGAATATCATAATCAATATATGAATGAAAATAACCCCTGAGAACGAGGTGGTCGCACCCTGCTTGTATTATTTATAATTCATATAAATACAATTATTTTAAAGTTATATCCTTTAAAATATCGTTGGGTTACTTGCTGATTCTTTCCAAGGCGGGACAGCAGATCACATTTTCCAAATTAGATTTATTTTAGATTATATTAGAATAAAAAATGACTTTCAATAAGTATTATATTAATATTCTATTAGCATAAACCTACTATATTACTCTCTCGGAAATGCAAGCAGCTAAAGTAGAGCATAAAACTTCATTATAAAGCAAGAAGGCCTACGTCCAGCAATACCAGATTATACTGTTGATAATGTTATAACATCAAAACTTTTTATTACTTTTATCAGAGTTATTATTAGGGGTCGTTATCGAATTCGTTTAGTGGAATCGCCCATTAAAGCATTCGGTTTCAATGGCAGCGGTCAGCCGGGCGTTAATCACAGATAACTGAATACTGCATTAGCGTCGGTAATTGTCAGCTAGTTAGTGGGCTCGCAGCGGCGGCTGTGGACACAGTTTGTAATACCCTCGATTTGTTCCCCTACTTTTTACTAAAACATTTCGCTTATAAACCTATTTTCATTTTTAAGTGGTAGAGCCATGATGCAGCTATATAATGGTTGAAGCACGAATGGGCCGGCTCGACCGGGGAAGGACCACGCTCTCACAAAATACCAGCGTAAAATAGCAGCTTAAATGCTGGTGCGTTTCGTCTGGTGAGTGTAGAGAACCGCAGACCCTTTTTACTAGAAACAAGGCATTCCATCTTAGTTCTCACGGGTGACAACGCATCTGCATTATGATTCTTAATATAGATGTAGATGTCTATGGTCACCCTTGTTCTATAACAAAATGTCCCACTTCTTTAAGTAACAGATTTTATATACCCTAGTTTCACCCGGTTAAGATCTAACAATGTGGCGTTAATTAGATGTAAGACAATTTATCGCCATTTATGTTATCAACTTCTCGTTTTTTTTTTCAAAAAAAAATGTCCTAGTTTCTTTAGATACAATGTAACTTAGGAAGGATCTAGTCGTCTATATATTTGCAACGTTCCTTCACACTCGGACACATTCTGACTTGATGACAGTTAGCCCATACAGACATACCGATGGACAAATTGTTATTTATGTCTTATCAGAATGCAAATAAATAAGGGCAGTAAGTTCGATACATATATATCCATAATTGTCACGCTTGGCAACTGATTGGCAACTGCAGTTTATTATTTTTAGTCGTTACTAGGGATATTCTGCTGCCCACCTTCTGATTTGTTCCGCTCCGTCGCCTCTCGCGACACCCGCGGGATGTTTTGGGATGGTGGATGTTCTCACACCGCCACTACACGGTTTTACAATTTTAAAGAATAAAAAAGATAAACGTTAATATAACGTTAATGTTACATTAGTTAAGGCTTTAAAGTATAGTTGTATAGTAAAAAAATCATGAAGCGTAATAATCCACCGTTTCACATCTTTAGCTACGCAAGCCTCTTGACCCTTGCAACCCTTTTTTCTTAATAAGGCTCAAAAAGACCCACATCGTTTGTTACACGTAGCGTCAGTAAATAGTCCAGAGTGTACGTATAAATTACCCCCAGTGGACACGGGTCGGGTTGGAAACTCGCAGCAACATTTTTGTACCGAGTAGGTACCGACTTCCCCCGGATTAACCTGTCCGCAACCCGGATTATCCGGATTACCGCTCCGGCGTCCGAATAACCGGATAATGGTTCAAGTGTATCATTAGTGTAACCGTTTTGTTTTGCTTCGATCTCTGTAATCATATGGTTTTAACTTTTTGAATGTTTTTCACAAAACGAGTGGGACATATTATTAATGAACAAGATTCTATTTAGGATAAAGTCTTGTTATGATATTCTTATTCTTATTCTATAAAAAGAAAATCTGTTGGTTATAGGATTACTAAAAGTCGTAAAAGGATTTGCGTATTTTTAATACTTTCATAATATTTTATTACGGTTTTAGATTCATAAAATATGCTTTATTAATTACTATAACTCGGCTTCGTTTGGGTGAGATTTATTAATTTGACGTTATTTAGATGAAAGATAAAAAGCAAATACTTATCAGTTATCAATTTCCAGATTTTTAGAAAAGTCCACAAATTTTTCAGATAAATAGGCTAAATCACTCTTGGCATTTTTCTCTCTTAGTCTAGGTAATTGCTACACAAGAATTTCTTCCAGACAGCACAAATAAAAATTAAATGAAACTGAAACAGTTTTATTTAAATATTTTTGTGAACTTTTTTATTCAATAAACATTATAAATAATACTTATTAAAAGTTATTTTTTTGTTTAATTCAATTCAAAATTAAGAAAATAAACATCTGTCCTGGGAAGAACTAGCGACAATCCCAGCGGGACTTTAAAAAAAATAAAAGCTTACAGTCACGTATGTATGTTATATGTTACTCAATTAAAACAAAACAAATTAAAAAGTGGAGTAAGTTGACGGGTTAAGTACACGATAGTAATGAATCAAATTGTGCACTAAAAAGACAGCTGACTTTCTGTGCTTTTAGGCGTCTCTAGGACTAAGCGATTGCCGTATACGTATATATCATAATCATAAGTACGCGAGGTATCCTGGTTCGATCGCCGTCAGCGCCAATGAAATTGTTAATATAGTATAGGCTGTAACTTAACCTTTTAACTATAAATTACATTGATTAAAACTACTTTTACGGATTTTATCGCGTTTATTTTACTTTTAATTACTTTTATTTTTTAATTCCCGACGTTTCGGGCGCTTTCCAGTCCCCCGTGACCATAGGTGCTGGAAAGCGCCCGAAACGTCGGGAGTTAAAAAATAAAAGTAATTAAAAGTAAAATAAACGCGATAAAATCCGTAAAAGTAGTTTTAATCAATGTGTAGTGTTCGCGTAAATATAAGAAATCATTATATAAATTACTTATTATGATCCTATAAACATACATTATCATTATTTTTATGTACATGTGAATACACATTACATTAGGTTGTAGACAAATTATTTCAAAAATTAACGAAACCTAGTAGGACGTGTAAAAGCTGCATCTATACTTTACTTTAAGCCATAGATTACATACATTATAATTACCATTAGTTCTATAAATCATTTTAAAAGTACACAGAGTGTACACGTACTTTCGTAACCAAGATAAATGCCTAGTCTAATGAAAAAAACTTACGATGATATTAAAAATAAAAATGGCGGGAAAAATTTTACGGCCTATCAAGCGCTCGCAGTGGCGGGTAGATAGGTTTTGATGGCAGCGTTTAGCGGTAATGGCGCCAAATTGTCGATTTCAATTACGAGTAACCGTGAACTCAGTTTGAAACAGTGCTTACTTCACTTTATTACTTTTTTAACTTTTTTGTTTGTTTCATATTTTTTGCAGATTCAGCAGATTTCAAAACTGTAACAGTGTAAATTTCTATTATGTTAAATAATGAAATAAAATAAAATAATTTAATTAAAGTGGGGACTGCGATGGACATAATATCATGTGTAAAGTACAAACTTACGTTGTGATAATTCATTTGCTTTTTTATTTAAAGAATCGAAAATTTATTAAAATAATTTAATCATACGGAATCCTCGACCTTGTAGTGGTGGTTAAGAATATTAGAAGCGACAGGGGGAAACAGGTAATACAATAAAAAAACTGTGGTTGCCAACTCGTTCGCTAAGCGTGGCAACTGTGGCAAACATCCCCTCATGATGAGAGTTACGAACAAACGACCCCCAGTCCCAGGCTACCCCGCTATTCCTGGCTACGGTGGTGACCATGGTAACGGCGGGGCATAGGGTGCTGACAATCGCCGGTAGAGGATCAGTTGACACCTAAGGCGACTCGACCTAGCAATACATAGGGCACGCACCCTGAGGACTGAAGATCCTCGAGCTGGAAAAAGAGATAGACAAGTTGCACTGGGATCTTATAGGATTCTCCGAGGTTCAAAGAGAGGGGGGAGGACACGATTATTCTAGAATCCGGCAACTTGTTCTATCACCGGAAGGCTGATAAATTTATCGTCCATAAGTCTCTCGTTAACAACGTTGTAAAAATTATGAGCGTGTTGACGAGGGTTGCGTACCTTATACTCAGAATCACCAAACGGTATTCGTTAAAGGTCATTCAGGTTTACGCACCAACCTCGGCACATCCCGATGAGAAGATGATGGAAATATATGAGGATATCTGTAAAGCTTCCAAAACCCGCTAAAAACTAGGCACAAGAGCTCCCGAACAATCCGTTTTCAGAAAAGGCTTCAGTACCATAGACCACGTACATTCCCTGCGGCAGATTGTACAGAAGACCGAAAAGTACAACCTCAAATCAAATCAAGATATGTATATGTAACATAGAGGTATGTAACGTCCTGTGGATTTGGATACGTAATATTAAAGCGAACTCGTACATTGATTGTGGGCGTATGTCAGCTTGTACTGTAAACATTCAAACAGGTGCTTTGTTCGCGATAGTAGTTCCAAAGTTATTTTGTCAGCTTCAACGACTTGAGATATTACGACTGTCTACTAAGTTAAACCCTTTTCCAAAACCTCAAAAGCTTTACGACATGACGCATCAAGATGTATTGTATTGTATGAAAAATAATATATAGAAAACGACAACTTCCAATTACGACGCAGGCAAAAGTTAATGTTTTCCAGACCGAATTTCGTTCACAGCGACGAGTTTCAACGGAGACTAGCCCTCGGTGCAGGACAAGATTATAGTACCCGAGTGTATGCGCAAGCACAGGTGCACTCTCTGATTCCTCTCCCATAGTCCGCTGGGACGGTAATCGGATGCGACCGGAGAGAGATCAGGTGCAGGACCAACAGATTTACATGATCTCCGAGGCACGAGAGAGAAACACCGAAACCTTCTCGACTTTGGCTGCTAGAATATTTTTGTGGAAAAAGTCAATAGATGATTTTTTTACCGACCCGGGATTCGAACCTTGGATCTAATGATCCGGGACCAGGGTCTGCAGTCTCGTTTCCGCCATTAAACTAACGAGGCAGTCATGTCATTTGCAAAATACTAAAGAAGAAAGGAAATTCATACTGATTGTCTACTGCTAAATCAGTAAAACGGGGTTGAACAATAGATTGATAATCTTTCAAATATGCCGCAATGTAACTAAGTCGTTAACTAACTGTAATCTCCAACATTAACCGTAAGCACGCTGGGTCGAAATTATCTCAAGCGTTAATATTCATGTAAAACGGAGTGGGCCCCTCGAACAAGAGACGCCGTGCCTTATCTCGGCGAGGCATCTCTGTCCAGCCTACTCGCCAGGTAACAATGTTACGATTTAAAAATATCTTAGGCAATAAGGCAACCTTAGAAGTGAAGTAGAAATAAACATCAAGACGCTGAAGAATTCATTATATACGAAACGTTTAGGAGCTATTTTAGAATGCTTCTATATATGAATACTATAATCATTGAAGTAATATGTACTAACGTATATAGACATGTTGTTTGCAAGAGCCCTCAGGATCAAACATGCAAACAGGTTTGAGAGAAGGAGAACGATCGCTGTAGAAAATAGTGTCCCACAAATATGGACAAAATAAGTGAGGCGCTGCGATCGCTAGATTGTCTCAATAAAAGTAATTTTCAGTGTATTTTTCCGATCAGATGCTAAACCACTTGCGCATCCACGCACAATACAATATTTCACCGTTTTTTAATGTTTATTTTTCTCAAAAATTAAAAAAATACGGAGCACGATTATTTTCTCACCAATTCCGCGAAGAAAATTTATACATTATTCAACTAACTTCATCTACTTGTACTCATAAACAGATAACTTGGCAGATACTACTTACCGACGGCAATTCAGGGACAGGCAGGCTATGCTCCAGCACGTAGCGATCGTTCTCCTTCTCTCTAACCCCCATGGACTCAAACTTACTTAGTCTGTGCCATAAAAAGGTACTCTGTGCCTTCCACGCGTCCAACACTCACAATGCTCTCGCACGGATTTTGTTCTTTTTTTTTAATAGGATAGGGTGACAAACGAGCACACAGTCCATCTGATGGTAAGTGGTTGCTGCGGCCTATCCTCGATTACAAATCAAAATGCAGATGCGTTGTAACCCGTGAGGACTAAGATGGAATGCCTCGTTTCCAGTAAAAAGGGTCTCCGGTTCTCTACACTATCCATACGAAACACAGCAGCATTAAGCTACTATTTGACGCTGGTATTCTGTGAGAGCGTGGTCCTTCCCCGGTCGAGCCGACCCATTCGTGCTACAACTATACTACAATATAACTGCAGCATGGCTCTACCACGTATAAATGTCCGCTGTGTTTGTTTCAGTACAAAGTTTGTTTGTTATAATTGCATAGCCATCTATTAATTAAAAATGTAAGGCCGTTTTTTAATTGGTTGGTACAACATCGATGCAATGTAGTCGGCATAACGAACCGATATCGAGTGTATACTAAACAATAGTGATTTCTTCATAACAACAATCCATTCAGATAGCAATGCCATGCGCGCACCTCGCGGAAACAAATTTATGTCGCTGTTAGGGTTGCCAACGTTTTGATAAAGAATATTATCTGATATCAAACAGGATAAAAATATACTTAATTGAATCGAAAAATTGTCTACTTTCCGTATACCACTGAAAAAAGGTAAAATGGTGACAAAAAGTAGACGTTAAAAGGTGGAAAACAAAAAATTTTGTATTTAATAGAGACTCGTAGCATACCGCCTATTCGCACAGCATTAGAGAAAAGAGTTTATATGATTTCCTTGTTCAACCTCCTCATCCACGGCTTGAGTGAAAAGAATCACACCGCTACACAGATGCGCTATGTCTATTAACACAGCTCTGGTTAGTGAATTGCAGTATTAGGTGTGGAATTGTTGCTTCAGATTCAAATGGGTCCATCCTTTTTGGTAAAAATAGAAGTCCAGCTTATTTAATTAAAAAAAAATTAATTTAAATCAGTTCAGCCGTTTCTGAAAAATTTATGAATATATAGGTTACACCATAAATGTAGAATCTTCTCTTTTTTTAATTTGGTTGAAAAAGAAAAAGATGTTAATTTCTTTAAAACTAATTTTTACAATGCCACAGTGAACATGCTCCTAAACTACAAAACTCTTATACTGCGGAGAGTATTGAGAATGTAATAGAAATTCCTCCAGCGTAGTACCAGACGGTAGCCTTTACAGAATGAGCGCCATCGACGGTCTAATCGCGTTGGCGTCACGAACTCCACTCTAGACCGCCATGCTACACGCACATGGTATAAATATACTGGAAGAGTTGTGAGGTGCTTACAAAAACTGCGCGCCTGCATTTTCGTTTCTTTTTTTTATTTAACAAACATTACCTCTACCTTAGAATTTTCTTATGTATGGTCGGGGTAATTCACATACATAAATTTTACAAGGACAAACATCCAGCCCCGAAAAAGTACAAATAATTGTTCAATTGGAAACTCATTGCTAAGCCACTGCGTCACGGAGCCGTCGAATTCTTGGAATGGCCTGTAAAAAGCTTAGTAAGTTAAATTTGTAGAAATTACGTAGCCTACATCCGCTAATTGAGCGGATTAATTCTTACCAACTTAAATATTATTGACTTCCGTTAAGTAACGCCTGATTCTGTTAATTAGGTTAGTAAGTGCCTAAAATTGGCAACGCTGCTTCTCAGCACAAGTTACACATCAGTTAATATCCGCTATAACTTCGTCCTTTAGCAGCAAGGTGCACCGAATGCAAGTCAGAAAAAAGTCCTGCTCCTCGTCAAATAGTTCTTTTACGCGAGAGAGCTACGCTGCAACTGTATTATAATTGCAGCTCGAATGAGTCATCTCAACTATGTCATTACACTGTTGTGTTTCATATTGAGTGTTTACATTTTTAATATAGGTCGTGTCACGTAAGATGAAATTACGAGTCCACTGCGCATGTACAATCAAGCAGAAAAATGAAAATGTTATTATGGCATTTTAATATGTAAAAAGTCAAAGGTCAACATTATGACTACACATCAAAGTCTCCACGAAAACTGAACGATATATTTATATATCATCTTTAAGTTTTAACTGCTTCTAAATAATATTCTGCATATAATGTACACTTAGTTAAAGAAATAAAATATTTTGTATTTGTATTTTTCTATTTGTAATTACTGATTAAACTATACTATGCGATAGCCTTCGATTATAAGGATATTTTACATGCAATAATTTGCAAAAAAAATCATCTTGTAGAAAATAACAAAATATTTACAACTTTATACAATATACTACGAACTACGCTTAAATAGTCCCAAAATAATTTATAAAGTAATAAATAATTGCACACTATTTGAAAATATTATAGAACAATATTTTTAAAAGTACATAAATACTCGCAAAAATTTAAAATTTTATAACAGGTAGTCGCTAACACTTTCGATATCGATAGTACACAAGACGACACAACAAGGCAAGGTGCGCGGGCGATGGGACGCAGGAAGAAACTACTTGGGAGTAACGCGTCGCTCGTTGCTATGGTTTCGTTTACCCGTACCTCACAGCCTCACACCTCACCGTGCCGACACTTATTTTTCGGTTCTGCGCACTTTCTTCACTCGTGGCGTTGCCTACGTGGTAGACCAACGCTGCAGCTATATTATGGTTGTAGCACGTATGGGTCGGCTTGACCGGGGAAGGATCACGCTCTTACAGAATGCCAGCGTATAATAGTAGCCTAATGCTGCTGTTCCATATGGTGAATGTAAGGACCCGGAGACCTTTCTTACTCAAACGAGTCATTCCATCAAGATAAATATAGATGTCTATGTGTCAAAGAATCCACTTATTATCAGTAACTAAATCTGATTTTTTTAATAGAATATGGATGGCAAACGAGCACACAATTCACCTCAGGGTGAATGGATGCTGTGGCCCATAGACATTTACATATTATATCCTCGATTGAGAATCCAAATGCAGATGCGTTGTCACCCTTAAGGACTAAGATGGGTATCCTCGTTTCCAGTAACACTCGTTTCCGGTTATCTACTTTCGCCATACGAAACACAGCAGCATTAAGCTGCCATTTTCTGTGAGAGCGCGGTCCTGTCCCAGTCGAGCCGATCCGTTCATGCTACAACCATACGAGGGCGGCACTGAAAATTTCGGGAATCAAGGAAATGACACAACATTACTATTTAAAAATGTATTTATTGCTTTTCGAAGTATTCTCCGCGAAATTTGACACATTTTTCCATACGGTGGAACCAATCATTGAAGCAACCATTCCATTCGGAAATTGGGGTCTCCTAAAAGGCCGTTTTGTAGGCGTCCACAGCTTCTTCAGGTGATGAAAATCTCTGTCCACGCAATTTATTCTTTATTTTAGGGAAAGTATAGAAAGCATTAGGGTTTAGGTCGGGGCTGTACGGCAGATGGTCTAATAATTCTATGTTTTCTTGCTCTAAAACCTCTTTTGTTCCGTGTGCGGTATGAGAACTCGCATTTTCGTGATGGAGGATGATGCGGCGGTTGCAGTTCTCTTTACGGAGTTCAGAAACGACCTGTGGCAAACAAATGCTAGCATAGCATTCTGCATTAACCGTTCTTTGTCCCTCAAGAGGGATAGTCGTAACATGGCCGGTTTTGGAGACAAACGTGGCCACCATTTTTTTTTGCAATACTCCGTGAATGAACAATTTTTGTTGGCTTTAACTCATTTTCGAACACCCAAACTCGTGACTGATATTTTGTTTCGGGTTCGTACGCGTATATCCAGGTTTCGTCACCTGATACGATGTTGCATACAGCATTTTAGGATCCTGCGTGGAATCTTTCGAGAGGTCTGACGCACCAAGTAACGCGAGCCGCTTTTTGCTATTCACAGAGCGAATGCGGTATCGATCGGGAAAACAACTTTTTGACACCTAATTGTTCATGTAAGATTATTTGTATTTGACTCATGCCAATGTCAAAAGTTGCCTAAATTTCGCGGTATGTCACATGTCGATCTTCCTCAATCAGCTTACGCACAGCATCAACGTTTTCTTGGGTGACTGCAGTCTTTTGACGAACTTGACGGGGATCATCACTGAGCTTGACACGTCCACGTTGAAATTCAGCAAACCAGCGATAAGTTGTGGTTTTGGATGGGGCTTCATCACCAAATGCAGAAATCATCCGGTCAACACACTGTTTATGTATTAAACCACTTCGAAAGTCGTAATAAATCATCGCTCTTGAATTTTCTCGAGTCAATTCTATTTTCTCAACGACTAAACAAGTTTGACAAAATCTTGTGACAAGATCTTTTTTAAACTAAATAAATGGTATTCGATTTTTAAAACCAAGGAGTTTTCAATTAAAAAGATTTTAATATGACAGGAACAGTGGAAATATTCCATTCCCGATACTTTTAGTGCAGCCTAGGTAATATAGCTGCAGCGTGGCTCTACCACGTATAAAATCTGTTGCAAAGTGTCGTTTCCAGCAAATATCCGAGTCATCGTCACAAACCCGGTCACGTGCGATGCTATAGACGCTTTTAGCGTCGAGGTGACAATATATCGCAGCCCCAAGCTTTTATGGGCTCTCATAATTTATAGAATAAAATAGGCAATAGAGATTTTATTGCATTATGGTTTCCACTTAGACCATAGTCACGGGGTAGGGCGAAAGTCTATTGATCGGGATTTGTTACATAATAAAAGCACTCTTAATTTGAATTCAGTGAAAAAATAAATTTTTACAGGAAACGAGGCATTCCATCTTAGTCCTTAGGGGTGACAACGCTTAATTTTCATACTTTTAATTGTGGAAAAATGTAGATGTCCATGGGCCACATCATTCACTTACCAGATACAAGCGGGTAAACAAAAAATTAAAAAAAAAAACATCTTTTTAAATTGTGACATTATTTATGCGGGGGGGGGGGGGGAGATTGGCTCAAAGGAAGTATTTTTTCACTATTACTCTTTATATAACTTATCCTACTTCAAAAAGGGAGAGGTTGTTAATTCGATTGTACGTTTTTTACTTGTATTTTACGCCTTTAACCGATTCTAACCACTATTTTTATCAAACAGGTAATACTATTGATGTGGTACCATATAGCATAGAATACAATATGTTTACACAATACAGATTATAAATAAATCCTATAGATAGTCATTTTGAATTTTTACCACCACTGGTTCGAAAAAAATTCTCTGTACTGGGAAGAACCAGAAAGAAACCCAGCGGGACTTTTTTCACAGTATCATTATATAATATAATATAATATATACAGTAACATCATACAATATAATATAATATACTATTCTTCAATCAGATCTCTGAGCCTTTTCATGTTTCATATATCGCAAAAGTTGGTTAGATCTTAGAGGAAATGACACAAATTTACGACTTCTTACTTCTTATATATAATAATAGTGGCAAATGATCACACAGTTCACCTGATAGTAAGTGGATGCTGTGGCTCATTGACATCTACATCAACCCTCGATGAAGAATCAAAATTCAGATGCGTTGTGACCCCTGACGACTGAGATGGAATGCCCCATTTCCAGTTAAAATGGTCTTCAGTTCTCTACCATCACCATACGAATTACAGCAGCATTAAGCTGAATCCGAAAGTTGGCAACCATAGCTTTTTTATTATTATGTTTTGTGGCAACTATGTAAAATATTCTCATATGTTATATATGGGTGAGGTGTATTTTCAGCAGAAGACATTGGATAGGCTGTTATGATGATGATGACACTGAATGCCGGACCAAGCCCACATTACAAGAAAGCAAAGATCTTCCTTTCATAATATGAATAATTACTTTCATTATTTTTTACCTTATAACATCGACTTCAAATCACACCTACATAAATTCCTCTTATACTGTCGTAGTAGGCATTTAGTGCATTTCCGCGCGTAATAAGCATTGCGAGCATGTACGAGTGTCGTTTACATTTTGTTTTGTAAAAATAATATGTATTTTTTAAACGTTACCTTCTTATTAGGAGTTCAAGGACACGCTTTGGTACTTTGTATATTTTTACTATCATTTTTTCGGAACCAGGAAAAGTTATCAGAAAATGACGTAGTTTCTGACTATTTTGTATCGAGCAAATTGCAACACGTCGTGTTTCCTTATGGCAGTTTTGTCTAGACCTTTAGCTGTGTCATTTTTTGAATTTTAAATTCTTATGTGATCTAATAAACGAAAGTTAAATTTATCTAGTGTAATTGATCTAAGCAAGCATATAGGTAAAACTGTAATAAAAACACTTGACTGCGTAAAAAAATTACTGTAAGGAGAAACATTTACGTCTATCTGGTGCAGTCGGTGAAAATGGTGACTGTAGGGTAACCTAGAATTAACGTATGTTAAAGAGAATACTTTGTAGTGGCAATGTAAGAATAAGTACTACCTCTTAACATCCCATGAGTGTCGTATGAGGCGACAGAGGGAACAAATCGGAAGATAGGCAGCAGCGTCTTCCAATTCGTTTTCCAACCAACTGTTGCAAATTTTGCAAATTTTTCCCCTATGAGGTAATCTACGGGGAACGCCTATGTTTAGCAGTGTTTTTTAATAGGATGTTACGGTAAAGAGAATAATTTACCGACGCTCCGCATTGCTCGAATGTACAAATGTATTTGAGAGTTACTCCACCACAGTTTAGAAACGGAACAAAACTGACGGAAGTTTCGAAAACTGTTGCGAGCCCGGTATTTATAATTTCCTTCCGCGGCTCGAACTATGTTAGAAAACATGGATTTAATATTGCTTTAAGCTAAAAGCCGTTAAAATGAACAACTTCTGTATAATATTTTTGTATTTTTTATAAAATATAGCATGCTTTAATGTTATTATTATTACGTAATAATATAATAATTTTCGTTTATTTATTACAACCTCTCAAAGTTTACAGTTAAACATTACATTTACAGCTAAACATACGCGCCCCTATAGATTGCCCCATACAGAGATATTTCCATAGCCATCTCGCCTGGCATGCGTCTTGGCAACCACACATTATTATTATTATTGAGCTGTCATCAGTAAGACGCTGCTGTCCAGATGGACCATATATTATACAAGTGGTTCGGAAAGTGTCTCCGGAAAGTTGTGGAGAGGAGGTTCTCCCTTCGAAATGATAAGGGTATGGGGTAGTTAAGTCCCTAACGCCGACACTACAAATTAAAGATAGATCCATGTAAAATGTCGATGTAAGAGCATCTAAAACTCTATGTTTTCGTTGGAATCATTTTTTTTAAATAAAAACCACAGAGTGTTTTTTAAATCATTAAATAGCCGATTTAATGAATGATCAGCTTAATATAATAAATAGCTATTCCAGCCCACCAATGACACCAGTAATTAGCCTCTAAACAAGGCAGACCACATATTCATTGTAAGTTGTAAGGGTAAAGAGAGTCAGTATATTATACTTATGTTATGCGTTTTAATTGAATAGGATTATTACATACTTAAAATAGACAATTTTAACTTAATGTATCCAATGTTACAACCGTGTTGGATGCTATCATCTATTAGCTTGTAAGCATGTATCTTATAAATATATAAATAAATACAAGCTATTAGGCACTCCATCTTTGTCCTCGGGGGTGACAACGCATCTGCGGTCTTCTTAATTGTTGAAAAGTTGGTTACAGATACACATCGACTGCAGTAGCCATATACCACCAGGTCTACAAGTTCGTTTGACCCTCCGATTTAATGAAATAGAAGTAAAATAATTAACATACCTTTCTCATTAAATAACGTAAGTACACACAAGTTAAATATTGTTGGATTTTCAAACATTTGAAATGAAAATTAGCCAAATTGATTTGTTGGTTTCAAAAACAACTGACAATTCTGAATAAATTAAGATGTACATAACTTTTTATCAGCCAAGTCAGCACCAGACGACTTGCTCCAAACCAAACCAACGTAAATGTTAGCCGAGAATAAAAGCAATTCATGTCAGTACCAACAGATAGAGATCTTGTCATTAAACAGTTGGCGGCTGCAGTTACATCTCGCACAGACTGACGGATCTCTGATAGATCGTCGCTAAGTACCCCGTGCCCCTGATGTAGGGTTGACATATAACGCAGACGCCCCGCTCTCTCCCAAAATAAATAGTCCGTGATGAACGTTTGTTTTTTAGGGCCCTGCTCGTTGCCATGTCATTGATCTAAATGTCAACTGTAATAGTAAATCTTTTTAGTGGAAACATGAATTTGAGCTTTTTGCAAAGCTGTGAACGGGGACGCTTTAGTGACAAACGACATGGTCGTATTTTAATTGGGCAGTTTTTTGATTTAAACATTTAAGGAGCTTATGGCTTGCCTGTTTTCTATATTAATAAAACGTTATAATTTTACCTTACACACCTTTTCGTAAGTACAGAAAGTGCAAAAATTATTATAAGATAACAATATCAATTCAACACCTTACGACGGCTTAAATTTGTTTCAATTTAAAACTTCGTAAGTGGCTGAGCGAAGGAGATTTCAACTCCTTCAAGAAATTGAAATAAAAAGGAGTTTTACATTCATTTCGTATATCGATTTATAATATACGATTATTTGTTTGTATTTTGTGCGATGCCATACCGTTCATTAGATTGCGCTAAAACTTTGTCAAATTATTGCTGATACTTGCGCGGAGGTTATAATTATAAGGCATAGTACAATTAACGTAGGTGGCGCGCGTGTCGTACCGAAAAATTTATTAGATAGTTATACATCGTCTTTCATCATCATTACAGTCCTTCACTAGTTCACTGCTAAACATAGGCCTCCCCCGAGGAATGTACAAAGCACCGTTTTTGAGCCACCTGGATCCATAGTCTTCCTGCATGTCTTACCAGGTCGTCACTCCATCTAGTGGGGATGACCCTACACTTCGCCTATATGGCCGGCTCATTGCCATTTTAGCTTACTTAGCCGTTGGGCTTTAACTGTCATTCTAGTTCCACTGTCGCAGATGTCTGGTTCGCAGATGTCCTCATTTTTAAGTTTATCACACAGAGAAACTCCGCGCATAGCCCTCCTCACAACTCGCAGAGAGACCTTGAGTTTCCTCGTACGTCCAGCAGGACCACGACTCTGATCCGTAAGTCGTCAATGGGAACACGCACTGGTTGTACAATCTTTGTAATATGTTTGTAATAACGGTGTGTCGTTGTTTGTTTTCAAGTTTTGAGGTATATCTGACGAGATGTGTCGTAATTTCCTGGACACTGCCCAGTTGAAGTTAGACTTACCTAGTCGAAATACTTGTACCAGATAAATACAGGTACTCGTCAACAACTTCGGGCTTAGGGTTCTGAACAACTAACGCCATAGGTGTTAAATAGACGTTACACATGATCTTTGTTTCGTCCATGTTCTTAAGACCTATCCGTTGGGTTATTTTGGTAATTACACAGTACAAGTACACTATTGAGGTAACGTAGCATAGTGTTTAGGTAATATAGCGTTTCTGCAATAAGGAATATATCGTCGGCCAATCGAAGGTGAGGGATATTCTCGCCATTGATGTTGTACCATATCCTTTTCAATCCAGTAGCTTAAAAACGTCTTCTATTGCAGTGGTGAAGGGTTTCGGGGATATAACGTAACCCTGTCCTACACCTCTCAGCAGTTGGTTAGGTTTCGTACTTTGTTTCTGTACTCGGTTAGCCATCGTAGCTCTACTTTACAAACACCTCAGCATTTCGATGTATCGATAGTCAATTTAGCACCGCCGAAGGGACGGTAGCACCGCCCAAATTTCGACGGAATCAAAGGCTTTCTCTTGACATACGCAAGACATAGTGGCAAATTGTACTCCTCGGTGTTCTGTACAATTTTTCGAAGAGTATGTGTGTGGTCTATAGTGCTAAACCTTTTCGGAAAGCGGCTTGTTCAAGAGGCTGGAAGTCGTCGAGTCTGTGTGCGAGACGATTCGTAAAGACTCTCGAAAACAGCACGTAGATGCTGCTCAGAAGAGAACGGTCTGTAGTTGCCGTTTTAGTTACCATTATTAAAAACAATAAAATGCTTCTGAAGTATTATGACATAGCTTCTGAAGTATTATGACATAGTGTATCCAAGTAGTTAAGTTTTTGAAGTAGATTTTAATTTAACAATTTCACTGTCTGGTTTTCAGACACAATAATAAGACAATAGCAATGACCTAGATGTAGTGCAAGGGACAGCAAAAGGGTTTAAGTTAAATATTTTACTCTTTTCAGTTGACTCAAGAGTATCACAGGTTCAAGGTAGCAAGAATTTAGAATAGTTAAAGCAAACTAAGTAATATATTTGAATTTCTGTGTTTAGACCAGTGCTTTGACTATTCTTTTATGCAACTGAAGTGATCTTAGAGCCTAGTGTTGGTAAGTAGCTGCTGTATTCCATTGACATCTGTAGAAAACAAGAGAGATTATATTAGATGCGTTATCACTACTGAGGACTAAGATGGTGCGTTTCCAGCATAAGGGGTCTCCGGTATTCTACACTCACCATACGAAACAAAGCAGCATTAAGTTGCTGTTTTACGCTGGTGTTCTGTGAGTACGTGGTCCTACCCCGGTCGAATCGACACATTCTTGCTACAACACGGCAAACGTCCCGATACCATCCACACCATCTGGATGCTTGGTGGTCCACCACTGTACGTTTCACAAGGAGTTTTCTTCCACGTACAACCTCTCTGTGGAATAGTTTACCACCGGCGATTTTTCCGGACCGATACGACCTGGGGACCTTCAAGAAAAGAGCTTACTCCTTTCTAAAGGGCCGGCAACGCACCCGCAATTCTCCTGGTGTTGCGGTTGATCATGGGCGGCGGTAGTCACTGGTGAGCCGCATGCTCGTTTGCCCCCTCTTCTATAAAAAAAAAAAAAACAACCATGATATAACTGTAGCGTGATTCAACCATGTATAGTAGTATTTTTTTGCGTCGTAAAGTAAAGTAAAGTTACAGCCTATATACGTCCCACTGCTGGGCTCAGGCCTCCCCTCATTTCTGAGAGGGTTTAGGACAAGGAAGTGTCCGCCGCGCTGCCCAAATGCGTGTTGACGAACTTCACATGTCTTCGAAATATTTTTTTTCTTATTCCTCAGACATGCAGGTTTCCTCACGATGTTTTCCTTCACCGCCGAGCACGTGGTAAATCAGCACTTAAAATTGCAATTAACAATTTCATTGGTGCCGGCGGGGACCGAACCCGGGTTACTCGCGATCTGTTATATTTACAGAGAGCGTTAACCACTGAGCTACCACGGTTTCGTATGTATTACGAGTGCATTACATTTGCGTCGTATGTATTACAATTAAAATATTTTTATATTTAATCCCCTTGCATATGAAGGTATCACATCTGACTGGCCCCTATGGTGCGCATATGCGCACCATAGGGGCCAGTCAGATGCGCGAATGTATAAACGAACCGTTATATTTTCCAGCCCGCATGATTTTCTCGCCTCAGTGCGCTCAGCTTTTGCTGATACAGTATGGACTTGTAAATAAGCATATTATTGTAATTTTCTTTACTAGACACGAAGAAATTTATTTATAACTTTGACGTTATTATTGTTACAATATTTAACGTGGTAGATCCACGATGCAGCTAAAGTTGCAGTACGAATGGGTCGGCTCGGTGCAGGCGTGACCACACAGCGTGAAACGGAGGAGTAATCCTGCTGGATTTCGTGGAGTAAGTGTCGCGAACCGGAGACCCTGTAATGGTAACAAAGATTGCCATTTTAGTCCTTAGGAGTGACAACTGACAACGTATTTGATTCTAATAAGATATTAGATGTAGATCTACTTACCATCAGTTGGACTGTTTGTCATCTTTATTCTATCAATAAAAAAAAATTAAAAGTCCTATAATGTCGACCTACATGGATGCACACAGAGCAAAGTTCAAACTGAAAATAAGAATATCTGAGGGTCATTCCTCGTCGCTTAAAATGCTCCTAAGGATTTTTTTTAGATTTGACACAATTTGAGAGGTATCCGGGTATATTCCGAAAGACACGCTAAATCTATCACTAAATCGCACTTGTTGCACATCGCACGTTCGTACTTTGTTGCTAAGAGGATAAAACATATGTAGTACCTGTTGTTGTGGAGAAGAGGATGGTTGAGACGTGCGAGTGCTCAAATCTTTATCTGGTTGTTCGCGCACGTTAGATGGTTCGACCTGGTTTTATCGATCCGTTGTGGCGGTGGTAACTCGATACCACAGATATCACCTCAAAGGAATGTGACCGAGTTCGCCAACTCGCACGAACTGTCCCTCGATACTTTAAACCGTTTTCTTTTCGTTATTAATAAATGGATAATTGAAGGTTTCTTTATTTTGCGTCATCTTTACGGAGTCTCGAGTAGTGAGTTCGCTCAGTTTCAGGCGAATGTTTGGGGTTAGACGGTTGCATGATGATATAATACAAGCTATCTAACGTTACTATACGTGCGGGCTCTGTGAAAATCAGCGTTGTCGTTTCGGCGACAGCAGAATAGTCCAGTCAAATAAGACTTTGAAGGTTACAATAATTCCCATAGAGCTAAAAATTGGTATGAATGTTCAGAATACCATTATAAATGAATTGTGAAAAGTCCCCATCAATCCCCCTTGTGCAAAAAATTTTATTGATGGTGAAAGTTTGCAAAAATAGGTTTTTCGCGTTTTTCAGCTAAACGGTGAGTTTTACAGCAAAAATAGTTCAGACAAAAATTGTAGATCATCCGATTCTCTACAAAAAATGTATCTACACTTTTTTTCATAAGTATTGCCATTTCCGTGATATAGCGGTTGAAAGAATTGAAAAAAATATTTTATTCGTAATATGCACACGTTTCCACACCACCTATGAGGTAGTGTGCTTGGCGCTTTTTTTTTTAACGTGGTTTCCCCGGTAGGCCTATTCCACGATCTATTATGATCCTATTGAATGCAAATGGAGTATTGAAAATGATGAAAGCTGCGTAAATTATGTAATAAATAAATGAAAAAATAATTTGGAAAAATTATTCATCGGATTCATAATAATCCAATGGAACTTCTAGTATATTGTCTTTTTTATCGGTTTTTTTTTTCGTACCAAGCTTGATTTAAAATATCATGGTGACTATCAATAAAATATACGAATGTTGATGATCCTGATTTTTCTGTAATAATAATTCTATCACCATACTCCAACTTCAATCGCATTTTAATGGTTCTGTTATCTATTGTTGATTTTTTACAATTACTTTTCAATTCGTCTAATGTGAATTGACAATCATCGCTATTTTCAATATACTTAAATATTTCTCTTATCGCAATATTTGTAGCTTCATCTTTAGGACGACCGACTTTACCCCCAGTGGTCGGTTTCAGAAAAGAATTGTAGCAATCGTTATGATACTTAGCCTCGGCAGCGACTAAATCATATTCAAATTCAATTCGAGCAGCAACAGCTTTGGCTACATCATCACAACGAGTTTTAGCTATAGTTAGAATACTGTCTTTGAACGAAAGTGTAGTCACTTTAAAAATCTTACGTCGGTACTGCAGTGCTTTTTTCTTCTCCAACTCTTCATTTAATTCATTGCCGCAAAATAAACAACACTGGTTGAAGCAAAATGTAGTTTCACTTACTCGTGCTCTAGTACGAGGAGGACTTATTTTTGATGAACCAGCTTCTTCTTCTTGGCGCCGTCTTTTCACGGCATCAATGCTACTTTTTCGAGTATAATTTTTTCGACACTGCACATGAATTTTTACAGATGTCTGGTCTTTCAGGTACTCCGAAAACTCATCACCTCTTTCAATACTTGCATCAATTAATGCTTTCATGCCGCGATCAACAGTAACAACTCCACTTTCAGTCAAAGGTTGACTACAAATAAAGCAGAATTGCGACATTTTTTTAAAAAACAGTAAAATGCACAAACTTTGTTACAAAATATAAGCGATAGCCACGAGTTGTCACTACGAAGGAATGCTTACGACTAACAGTATTTTGTTGAGTATGAGACCTTCGAAACGGAGCAGGTATACGAGCATCGCCACGCTGACAATTGAATGGAAGACAGATGTTACTCAAGGCCATGCGACTAAATGAAAATAGGGGAGGAGTTTTTGACGTTCATTTATATTCTAAGAATTTTATAATTTGTATGTATAAGACATAGGGACTCATGTATTTACTCATATAACGGTTCAAAAATGTATATAAAAGTACATTAACGTGCATATTACGAATAAAATATTTTTTTTCAATTCTTTCAACCGCTATATCACGGAAATGGCAATACTTATGAAAAAAAGTGTAGATACATTTTTGTAGAGAATCGGATGATCTACAATTTTCGTCTGAACTATTTTTGCTGTAAAACTCACCGTTTAGCTGAAAAACGCGAAAAACCTATTTTTGCAAACTTTCACCATCAATAAAATTTTTTGCACAAGGGGGATTGATGGGGACTTTTCACAATTCATTTATAATGGTATTCTGAACATTCATACCAATTTTTAGCTCTATGGGAATTATTGTAACCTTACCTCTATTTTAAGGACTAATTTGACTGGACTAGAAGCTGAGTGAGGTCCGTTTGTTTAACTTGCCACAACACACGATGAACGTATTGTAAGAGTAATTTATATCTATACATACTTTTGTTAGATGTATTTGTCAAGTTGTTATTTTTTTATTAGTTTGTTTTTCCTTGTAATGACATGTGAGCAAATATTAAAATTTAAGTACCTAATTTATGTGCGTGGCATGTTTGCAATAAATGTTTCTTTGTTTGTTTGTTTCTTTCTATAATATAACTGTAAGTTTTGCTATTTATATATTCTTTATTATACCTTACACTCAATACTCAATGTATAGGAACAAAATGCGAACTTATGCTAAAAACATTTTCTAACAGTCAACCTATATACTAGATTTTGGTTATATATACTAGCTATATACTATACCCTCTAAAGCAGTAGCATTTACAAGGTACACGGGTTTCTAATAATCGAAATGAAAAAAATGCTTTTATTTCGGATTTGAATGGATGCAAAAATATTCCCTTGGAATTTTCTGAGCGGATTTCCTCTAATCTCTTAGTCAATGGATATGCTCCAGTAACGCTGTGGAGATACCCCTCCGCCTTATCCCGAGCTTTAAAACATCGTAATGTATCAAAATTACATGATTTGATTTCTATAAAGAGGTTTTAGATTTTATCGAAATTTCCATGTAAGAAAGAGGATTTGTTTTTATTTTTATATTTTCATTCCCTGCGACTTTGTCGTCCGCGTTGAATTTATTGTGATAGAATTTCATGGGTTTAATTTCTTTGTCCGGAACACTATTTTTTCCGGAATAAAAGTAGCTTAAGTTACTTTTTATAACATCAGCCATCTGTCAGTGAAAGTCCCATCAAAATCGCTGCAGCCATTTCGGAGAGATGAGAGAGATTAGCCGGAACAAACAGACAGACAGACAGCTTTTGTTATAAGTACTGTTTATACATTTATATGCATCTAATAAAGAGCTGTTATTTTGCCATTACATGCAGATGCTTCAATTTTATTTATTTTTAAAGATATACTTTTCTTTCCTTCTTTTTTAGTGGCAAAGAACACAAAATATTCAATAAATATTTTTATATAGCTACTATGTCTTAAGCTACGCAATAAATACTGAAGTATTTGAAATATAATTAAATGGTGGTAAAATAAGAGGGACCGCGGAATATCGGAACGATTAAGGGACTACCCGCTAATCCCCTCCTAAGCTGGAGCCTTCGCAGCGCTCCGAAACGTTCCTAAGAATTTCATACAATTTAGTGTCATCAAAAGCAATAAAATAAGAAGATAAATGTCTTCCACTTTACTTTCGCTTAATATCGATTTAATTAATAGAGTGTTTTATCAGAAAATACTTTAAGTGAGCAATTCTTGTACATCATCATAATTATCCTTACAGCCCTTTACACGTCCACTGCTAAACGTAAGTCTTCCCTAAGAAATGCCAGAGCACACGGTCCTGAGCCACATACAACCAAAAAATGCCTGATATTTCTTACCAGGTTGTCACTTCCTCTAGTGAGGCACCGCCCTGCACTTCGCTTAACGTTTCGAGGCTACTTGTGTTTGTATATTTTTTAATCGAATAAGGGTGACAAGCAAGCACATAGCCCACCTGATTGTAAGTGAATGCTATGTCTATGGCTGTGATATAATCGCTCAGCGCATCGAACCACGTAGTAATCTAAACAGCAAATATCTTAAAATAGGCAAACAGTGTTGCACTGTATAATAACGACGTCAGACGATATTAACTCTCGATACTCACGCTGACTGCAGTCACGATTCGAGTGGCGATGCGAAACGATTCGCAGCTAGAACCGTGTAACCAAAGATCGATATTAATTCGTTTATGCATTTTGCGACACGACAACTATTATATGAACTTTGTTTATACCGAACATTCCTACGATCTTGACATAACTTCAACATAAAACGAATTTAACTTAACAGTTTCCATCTAATTCTGAATTAATTTATCGATTGCGAATGTTAAACGTTTTTATCCCACTTATTTTTTTTTCGCACAATACAGTTTTTTTTTTCATAGAATATAGGTGACAAACAAGTAATAAGTCAACTTGATGGTAAGTGGATGATTTGAACCTTAGTTATCTACATTTATCCCAGACTAAAAATCAAAATGCAATTACGTTGCCACCACTGAGTTCTGAGGAGTAGAAAAAACGGTCTCTGATTCTTTATACTCTTCACACGAAACACAGCAGTTTTTCGATATTCTGCGAGAGCGTGGTCCCAATCTAATTCAGCCAACCTTTTCTTGCTGCATAGTGGCTCTACCACAAATCTAACGTCGTATAACCTTGTACCAAGTATTTCCACGCACAGATCTACAAAGAATATTAAGCTAATTTCATTGTGTAGTTGTAGGTTGCTGTAGTTTCTAAATTGTTCCAATCGCCGAAACTCTGTGAGTTGACCGTTGTGACTGAGTATTGTTCACATGTTTTATGCTGATAACGATACAGTTGTTTAAAATTTTGTTTGATATACGAGCTTTCTGATGCAGCTCTGCCGTGAAAGTAAAGACGGCAATTTGAATAACTAAAAATAGTTTTTTGTGTGAGATATAATGAAGCTAAATAGAATGAAGAAAAAATAAAATGAACCGGGGACCCTTTTTACTGAAAACGAGGCAGGAGTGACAACGTATCTTCATTTGGATTCTTGATCTGAATAAACGTAATGTCTATGAACCACAGCATCCATTTACCATCAGGTAAACTGTGTGAAAAGGACAGTTTTTTTATAACTAATAGAATCAGGCATTACCTAACAGAAATTCATTATATTAAAGATGCTAGAAATCAATTAGCTAATTATAATTAATAATAATTATCAATTAAGATATGCGCAATAAAATAATGGTGTGTCTTACCCAGTTTGATGAGCACCCCCCTCCCTCCCTCAATTGCGTGCACTATCCCCGTCACCACTTATCTGAGCACCACTACTCACAACATTACATACATTTATTTAACTGTATATATGTACACATTAATTATAAGGGTGTTATATACCAGTCTACGTTTACACATTGTAAAAACAACTTGTGAATTAATTACAAAAAAAATTGGATTACAAATTACTGCTGAACGTGTCGAAGGGTAAAAAAGTAAATTTAAGTCGACCTCAGCGGCAACTCATCTAGATTATAACGAAATTTATGAGGCATATATTTGGACAGCGGGGTCCATTGGTGATTTAGTACGGCCGAAATTGGCACATATGTTAAAGTGGGTGGCGATGGACGTGGAAATTTTGTGATTTAGGGGTAGATCTATAGTGTTTGTTTTTTGAATTAGTTGCCTGTAATTAATTTAAAATCGTATAGCACTAAGTTTCCATATTCCACAGGTTACCACCTGTGTCTAAGATGGAATGCCCCACAACCTGTAATTAACCTGGCTCTGCATCTCCTTTCTGGCTCCTTTAGACTGGAGCACAGTAGCTAATATTTGGTGAGATAAAAGGGCGGACTTGACTTGACTTCCTAGACCTAGACGAATTCCTAGGCCGAAAATGAGTCTTATTACATAGAAAAGTAGTAAATTCCTAGTTTTAACTAAAATTACAAAAACGACTAATAATAAATAATAAACACTTAATACATTTCGTTGTCTGATTTTTTTCTTTACTACCCTCACATAGCTGGCACAAAAATACTGTCAGTTTTGTACGTAGTCAAAACAACTAATATCATATTGTAAAATAAAAATAGTCATTATCCTAAATGTTATAATATTTAAAAAAGTAAAAATAAAGTCCCCTCAAATAAAGCAAAAATAAAAACCTCTCACTTCTGAGACGGCTTAGGGCAAGGAATGTCCACCACGCTGCCCCAATACGCGTTGGCGGATTTCACATGTCTTCGAAGTATCTATTTATTTTGTTTTTAAGCTATTGCATAGCTTCTATCGCGGGCCTTGAGCGCGGGGACCGAATCCAGAAATTTATTCCGTAACGAAAAAACCTCACGCTCCCCACTCCTACGGGCACGGAGGTGTGGCTTGAAGGCCGTGCATTGTCTAACGTCGTTTCTTTTCGGCAATCTTCGACACGGTGTTTGTGTGCGTGCAACTAGAAGTATTATACGACTCTACGAAGCTCGCACGAATCGAGACGAGCTGCTCCGAAATCGGACGAATACATAAGCAGCTGTTTATGAGAAAGTATATAGGTGTATAGGTATTTATGTACAACAGTGAAACTTGAATTAATATCAAAGAAAAAGAAATACTGCATAAATAAAATAAATTGATAATTATAATTGCATAAGTTAATACAAAATGCTATGCAATAGCTTAACCGCGGCAGTCCCCGAGTGCCACACGTCTTTTTTTTTCAATTATGCAGTTTTACTCATCAGGTAAATCAGCACTTAAAATTGCAATTAACAATTTTATTGATATCGGCGGGGATCGAACCCTGTTTGCTCGCGTACTGTAACATTTACAGCGAGCGGTAAGCCCCTGAGTTACCACGGCTCTCTTTATATCGTCTACAATCTAAATAATATTTATCTTATTTTATTAATTATGAGATAATACAATTATATAAAGGTATCAATAAAGTAAATGCTATTTTCTATATCTATATATTTGTGAAAAAATAAATATATGCTTTAAGAACGTTC
Organism: Parnassius smintheus behrii; assembly: GCA_036936625.1. NCBI lineage: Eukaryota > Metazoa > Arthropoda > Insecta > Lepidoptera > Papilionidae > Parnassius > Parnassius smintheus. The sequence goes on from JAUPFT010000023.1 coordinate 1,918,733, forward strand.
TGCAACACTGTAAACCGATCCCGACCGCATGTCGGATTAAGTGGTTACGCGATATAGGTCCTAACGACTGACCCAGAGCCCAAGTTTGCATCTAATAGCAGCCATGAACATTCTCTGTAAAAAGAGACTATATTTGCGGTGTAACAGTTCCTTTACTTTGTAAGTTGTTACGAGATTGGGTGGTCTCTTTGAAAATTATTTCAATGACCGTATGAGATCTTGCCTAATACAATATAATATTCAGGCATTAAGGACTTTAAAATAGAACAGAAGAGATTAGAATCATTTGTACCTAACCGACAAACATGTATATATAGATGTGGTGAAGGTGAAAGAGGTGTGTCAGGATCGTGCCAAATGGAAGTCTGTAGTCTCTGCCTACCCCTCTGAGTGAAAGGTGTGAGTGCTTATGTATGTATGTATTTATTTCAACATAGATACAAGAATACTTATTGAAAATCATTTAGCCTTTACCACTAGGTCGGAAAAAAAACTCTGTCCTGGGATTAACTAGCAAGAAACGAAGGGGGACTTTTAAAATTAACAAATTTGGCCGAAAGAGATACATACTTTAACCCTAAATATATGTTTAATAAAAACAAAAATCTAACTTAACACTTAACGTATTTAGGGAACTTTTTCTTTGGCGCGTCCTTGTATAGTGGATACATTACCCCAGGGAGCGAGAAATGTGTTTTACTGTTTGCGTTATACAGAAACCTGAAATACGTAGGATTTGAAATTCGTTTACCTATTGGACTCTAGACCCTGCATATGTAAATAAATTGGGTACTCTATGCGACATCAGCTTTAATATGTATAAAAATCACTACTGATTTTCTAGTTTTTCTTGCGTTAATAAGTTTTAAAACTCTTAAGATACAAGTGATTTTAGCGTGTAAATCCACTCTGTTGCTATAGTATGGTTGTAGCAATTGAGGATAGATGTCTATGAGCCACAGCATCCACTTACCATCAGGTGGTTATGTGCTCGTTATTATTACTATTCTATAAATATTTGCTAATCTATCAAACTTTCGGAATTCATTTATTCAAATAATTGCAATTGTTATACATACTCGTATTATATTTAACCGAATAGCATTTTGTAACTGAAAAATATCTACATCATATAAAACGAGCAGTGCAATCAAAACTAATTTGTCCCAAAAACAGAATGGGAAAACGTATGGAGAGTAAACAAAGATAGAGCTTGACAAATTGCACTCGCTGTCAAGAGGTAAGAGGGAAGGGAGTGATTGATGCCTGAGGACCCTAGTCAGTGCCCTCGCTCTTGTGAAGTGATTTCAGTGGATCGAAATCTGAGAAACTTTGCTTAAGGTCATATGTGATACCGGTCAGTAAGAAATAACTTTGCAAGGAAATAAATGAAAAATTGATAGTATGTTAGTAATGCGTGTAATATATTTACTTCAATGTTATTTATTGTTAAAATATACGTTGACTCGTAAGCGCTATCGTGAAAAAAATTTTGTTGATTAGAAGAGGGGCTGAACATAACAACCCTAAACGAGCTTCTAAATGAAATGAAATTTTTTCTCTATATATTATATTAATTAATAAATAAATAATAAAAAAATAATAAGTAAAAGAAATACATACCAAATACAAATATAAAAAAAACTATTACCTACCTACAACATAATTACGCCTCTGCAGTATGTGATAAAATTTTATCGACGGATTAAAGCCCCGAAGTTTTAACACACGTGTCGAATATCAAACCTCCTTGTTTTTACAAATCAGTTAAAATGATTGATCCCTTTATACCTTTAGATTACGATAAATCGTAGGCGAGTTGTTGTGCGCATTCCCGTGAAGGTTTCTGGCAAAACATAGGCATTAAGCATTGTATTATAGTTTGTATTCTCTGCTCTCCTATACCAGTCATGCTATTGCAATGAAACTTTGATGAGTTGCACGAGCGCCCGCAAAGTTTCTGACACAAGTGGTTAAATTAAAAATTTTTTAGAATTAATTTAACATAAATAAAATGAGAACATCATCAATTTATTTAAAGTGAATTATTAAGGATAACTCAAAAACTACTGGTCAAATCTTGATTAGGTAAATGTGTATGGGACCATACGAGAAGCACAAGCTTTCAAATAAAAAAGAATCATCAAAATCGGGTCATCCAGAAAAAATTTCTGAGGTAACACATTAAAAATAAACATACAATCCATGATTAAAACTACTTTTACGGATTTTATCGCGTTTATTTTTACTTTTTATTTTTAATTCCCGACGTTTCGGGCGCTTTCCAGCACCCATGGTCACGGGGGACTGAGATGACTGACGTCCCGATGTCATTGTTAAACCCGGAGTACCTTCAGCTTTTTTAATTATTGTTTATGGTCCGATCCATGCAAAATGAACTAACTCTGTCTTGAGGTCTTGCAGTGGTATGCTTGGGTTTAGTTTTAATTTTATTGATTATAGGATCCCAAGCAGGTGGCAGTACCCAGCCTCCTTCTCTATTGAAATTAGGATGTTTTTTAATTTCAATAGCCTCACGTATCATCCTTGGTAGGAATCGGTGTTCTTTCGCGAGGATTTGTGGTCTATCAAATCTGATGTAATGGTTGGGGCCGTCTAGGATATGATCACAAACTGCAGACTTCCCGGAACGTTGATGCTTCACATCAGCTATATGTTCTTTTACGCGGGTCCTAATTGATCTTTTGGTTTGTCCTATATAAGAGAGACCACATTCACAATCAAGCTTGTACACTCCTGCATCTTGTAGAGGAATATGACACTTGACGGATGGTAGGAACTGACTAATCTTCTTCGGCGGCTTGTAGAATGTTCTAATAGAAGCTCGCTTCAAGATATAGCCAATCTTGTCTGTGACACCTCTGACATATGGTAGTAAAGCAGGCACACGCTCGACTGTGGCTGGCTTCACTCGGTTACTGTGACGTAGGCGCGGGACCCGAAGCTTGTTGTCGTGCAGAACTTGCTTGACGTGCTGAAGCTCGGCGGCCAGGTGTTTGCTGTCACAGATCCCTCGTGCTCTCTGTAACAAAGATTTGCCCACGGTAGCTACCTGTGAAGGATGGTGGTGAGATTCACCGTTTAAATATCGGTTTGTATGGGTCTTTATAGTACACAGTGTGACCAATGGTGTTATTAGGATTTCTGATGACTAACACATCTAGGAAAGGTAAGGAATTATTTGCCTCTAACTCCATAGTAAATTGAATTTTAGAGTTTATGGAATTAAGATGTTCTAAAAATGCAGTTACTTTGTCTGATGGTAAAATTGTGAAAGTATCGTCTACGTACCGCTTGTAGATCCTTGGTGTAACAGGTGCAGTAAGGAGGGCTTTCTCCTCAAAGTCTTCCATGAATATATCGGCGACAATGGGAGATACAGGTGAGCCCATCGCCACACCATCTACTTGCTTGTAAAACTCTTCATTCCACAATAGATAGCCAGATGTAAGGCAATGTCTTAGTAATACTGCATATTCTGCTGGCATGTTATTTTCCTCTAGTTTCCTAGTTATAATTGAGATGCAGTCTTCAACAGGTAGGGATGTAAATAGAGACTGAACATCAAAACTGACCATGGTTTCATTGTCAGTAAGGTGTAGGTCTTTTATCTCACTGACAAAATAGTATGAATCCTTAGTGTGTGCTCTTGTGTGTCCTCTGAGTGGTGATAATATTTTAGCTAAGTATTGAGCCAATCTGTAAGTTGGCGAATCAATCTGACTCACTATTGGACGTAAAGGAGCATTCGGTTTGTGTATCTTTGGTAACCCATACAACTTCGGTGGTTTGGCACATGAAGGTATTATCGAATTAACGTCCAGATTCAATTTTTCGAAGTATTTCTTAATTAGATCGCTAGTTGTTTTAAGCGTATTAGTTGTAGGGTCTGTTTTGACCTTTCGATAAGTAGTTTCATCCGACAAAAGTTGTTGTATTTTAAAATTGTAATCTGACGTATCCATTATAACCGTAGAATTACCTTTATCTGCGCGGAGAATCGTAAGCTCTGGTCTGTTGCGTAAGTTTTTCAACGCGTTAAATTCATTTTTGGGGAGATTTAATTTCGGCGCTGAACTTCGACGTAACATAGACGAGATGTCTTGACGTATGGCCTCTAAATCTTCATTACCAATATTATTTTTATACAGACAGTCCTCAACACTACAGATAATGTCCTCATACGGTATTTTTCGTTGAAATCGAAATCGTTGACCACAGACACGAATCATAAACAACGCGCTGTCTACAACTTATCGAAACAAACACTGGACGACGCCACAATAAAAGTTTTAGAAAAAGGTATTAATTTCGCAATTACACCGCGAAAAATACCGTATGAGGACATTATCTGTAGTGTTGAGGACTGTCTGTATAAAAATAATATTGGTAATAAAGATTTAGAGGCCATACGTCAAGACATCTCGTCTATGTTACGTCGAAGTTCAGCGCCGAAATTAAATCTCCCCAAAAATGAATTTAACGCGTTGAAAAACTTACGCAACAGACCAGAGCTTACGATTCTCCGCGCAGATAAAGGTAATTATACGGTTATAACGGATACGTCAGATTACAATTTTAAAATACAACAACTTTTGTCGGATGAAACTACTTATCGAAAGGTCAAAACAGACCCTACAACTAATACGCTTAAAACAACTAGCGATCTAATTAAGAAATACTTCGAAAAATTGAATCTGGACGTTAATTCGATAATACCTTCATGTGCCAAACCACCGAAGTTGTATGGGTTACCAAAGATACACAAACCGAATGCTCCTTTACGTCCAATAGTGAGTCAGATTGATTCGCCAACTTACAGATTGGCTCAATACTTAGCTAAAATATTATCACCACTCAGAGGACACACAAGAGCACACACTAAGGATTCATACCATTTTGTCAGTGAGATAAAAGACCTACATCTTACTGACAATGAAACCATGGTCAGTTTTGATGTTCAGTCTCTATTTACATCCCTACCTGTTGAAGACTGCATCTCAATTATAACTAGGAAACTAGAGGAAAATAACATGCCAGCAGAATATGCAGTATTACTAAGACATTGCCTTACATCTGGCTATCTATTGTGGAAGGAAGAGTTTTACAAGCAAGTAGATGGTGTGGCGATGGGCTCACCTGTATCTCCCATTGTCGCCGATATATTCATGGAAGACTTTGAGGAGAAAGCCCTCCTTACTGCACCTGTTACACCAAGGATCTACAAGCGGTACGTAGACGATACTTTCACAATTTTACCATCAGACAAAGTAACTGCATTTTTAGAACATCTTAATTCCATAAACTCTAAAATTCAATTTACTATGGAGTTAGAGGCAAATAATTCCTTACCTTTCCTAGATGTGTTAGTCATCAGAAATCCTAATAACACCATTGGTCACACTGTGTATAGGAAAAAGACCCATACAAACCGATATTTAAACGGTGAATCTCACCACCATCCTTCACAGTTAGCTACCGTGGGCAAATCTTTGTTACAGAGAGCACGAGGGATCTGTGACAGCAAACACCTGGCCGCCGAGCTTCAGCACGTCAAGCAAGTTCTGCACGACAACAAGCTTCGGGTCCCGCGCCTACGTCACAGTAACCGAGTGAAGCCAGCCACAGTCGAGCGTGTGCCTGCTTTACTACCATATGTCAGAGGTGTCACAGACAAGATTGGCTATATCTTGAAGCGAGCTTCTATTAGAACATTCTACAAGCCGCCGAAGAAGATTAGTCAGTTCCTACCATCCGTCAAGTGTCATATTCCTCTACAAGATGCAGGAGTGTACAAGCTTGATTGTGAATGTGGTCTCTCTTATATAGGACAAACCAAAAGATCAATTAGGACCCGCGTAAAAGAACATATAGCTGATGTGAAGCATCAACGTTCCGGGAAGTCTGCAGTTTGTGATCATATCCTAGACGGCCCCAACCATTACATCAGATTTGATAGACCACAAATCCTCGCGAAAGAACACCGATTCCTACCAAGGATGATACGTGAGGCTATTGAAATTAAAAAACATCCTAATTTCAATAGAGAAGGAGGCTGGGTACTGCCACCTGCTTGGGATCCTATAATCAATAAAATTAAAACTAAACCCAAGCATACCACTGCAAGACCTCAAGACAGAGTTAGTTCATTTTGCATGGATCGGACCATAAACAATAATTAAAAAAGCTGAAGGTACTCCGGGTTTAACAATGACATCGGGACGTCAGTCATCTCAGTCCCCCGTGACCATGGGTGCTGGAAAGCGCCCGAAACGTCGGGAATTAAAAATAAAAAGTAAAAATAAACGCGATAAAATCCGTAAAAGTAGTTTTAATCATGTGTAGTGTTCGCGTAAATATAAGAAATCATTACATACAATCCAATTAATACCCACTTCCCGCTTTTTGAACTCGATTGAAATAAGAGGCGTTGTTAGTTGTTATGCAAGCCAAGCACAGTTAATATGTTAAGGTTAAACATCACATTATTTTCGTTTATAAACATTTTATCACCAACTATTTTTATCCATATATACCTATAATAATATTGTTAAACTTGAACGCTTCAAAGCGTTTATAAAGAAATAAAAAATGCCTGACAAAAATTTATTAGCAATTATACATCAACAGACATTTGCTAACTAATAGAATGAAGGTTGATTATTAGATAGTAATTAATTTACAATAGTAACCGTTTCCCACTTTTAGTAACTCAGCTTTTAATATACACTACTTACGTATATTTTTCAAACAAATGCGGTCACCGAATTTTATGAAGTATACACTGGATGCGATATCTAACTAGGCGACTGAGTCTATTTGTTTTGTTGCGCTCTTATTTTACTCATAAAATTAGGTTAACGTTAACAAGGGACAACTAAACCTATCCCAATGCTGGGCACAGGCTTCCTTTCGTTTCTGAGAGGGTGATACTCCGGTGTATGCTGGCGGACGTCACGTCTTTGAAATATTTTTATACCTCGGACATCCAGGGTTCCTCTCGATGTTTTGCTTTACCACAGAATATGTGGCAAATCTAGTGAACCACATAATATACAAGAAAAAAGCCTACTCGTTTTAAATATGTCGGCAATGCTCCTGCGGTAGTCACTAACCTATTATCAGTTGAGCCGCATGCTCGTTGCCTTTTTTTCCTCTATTCTATAAAAAATATTATTTTTAATTCGTAAATTTATCTATTACATTTATCCTGTAAATTATATTGGCTCACGAAATTAAACGTAACTGAATCCTTCATCCTATGGCTTTTCCAACTTTTTACGTGGGCCATAATTTAAATTCATTATCCAACGTCGGGTCGCCCTTACCAAATAAAAAATTGAGCTTGCTCCATGTCTCAGAGGCTTATGGCTAACCACGTTATATCAGGCTCCTATCGGCTAAAACTCTACGGTGTTGGAATACTCACGTAAAAACTTCTACGGAAATTAGGGTCACCCTGCACATAGAGCATCGATGTTTCGGGAAGTCTGTAATATGTCAACATGTTAGGATCGTTTCAATGATTATATCAAATTTGATAGACCACAAATTCTCACAAAAAATACCGATTCGTATCAAAGATGGTTTGCGAGGCTGTTGAAATTAAAATATATCTTAATTTCAATAGAGAAGATGGCTGTGGGAAGTGTGTAAAGAAGGTGATCCCGCAATTAATTAAATTCAATCCAAACTCAACCATACTACTGCAGGACTTCAAGATACTGTAAGCTCGTTCTGCGTAGGTCGAACCAAAAGATAATATTCGTTGAACACATCAGGATGTCAAACAGCTCAGCCGGGGGGCTGAGCTGTTTGACATCCATGGTCACGCCCCCCCCCCCCCCGTGACCATGGGTGCTGTAAATTGCCCGAAACGTCAAAATACTACGCTAATAATTCGTAAAATTAGTTCGCGTAAATATATGAAATCATTAGAGGGAATATTTTTTCCCGACCCAACTAACTTCGTGTGATTCTGGATTTTTTGCTTCTGTTGTTTTGCACTGTTGCCTCCCTTAGACATGTTTCGTTTGTCCGTGTATTACGCTCTCGTATCAAAAACGGACATTGTACTGTAGCGACACGTCCTGCGTAGTACGACCGCTTGGTATTATTCATTTTTATGTCCGAAATTCAGGCACGGTACAACACGCTGTGTTTCATGTTGACATGTTTCACATTTGCTTTGTACTACTCTATATGCGTTTGAGTCTTTTTTTGACTAGTTCGTGTCACTTATTTTGAGTAGATACATATTTCGTGTTTTTGACTATTTCCCATTGGAGTAGGTTCTCGTTTTTAAATGAAATATTTTGGGGAAGAAAGGAAATTTTAAATATTTATACTAGTCGTTTTTATTTTTTTTATTTTCCGTTAACCATATTATTGTTCCAGATAGAAAACAAACTGAATATTGTTAAACCGTTACGGTTACAGGGTGTCAAAGTCCTCTGCTGCCGTAGGCTTCCCCATAGATTGTCGCATAGGGGAATGTTCGCAACAGCTGTCACCCCTAGGAAAGGCAACTGTAGTTTTTTTTATTATTTTGTTGTTTCTTAGAAACACACTGCTGCCGGTCTCCTAGTATGTTTGTTTCCCTCTCTCGTTTCTTACGACACCCACGGGACGATACTATATGATACTTGCTAGTGGATATTCTTTCACCCCCACTACACGTCAAAATAAATAATTATAAAAAATTTCTAAACAAACAGTTATGTACAAACGCGAAAATACATTTAATTTTTTTCGAAAGGAAAACCTCAGGACTATATTTCATCTCCAATTTTCTTCGTAAACACAATAACTCAGTCCGGAACTTAATAAATAGCAATCGCATGACCGCCGATGTCCTAAATGTACCCTTCACAGGAAGGGGAGGAATTAGGGGGGAGGAGGGTGGTGATAAGGAAAAATAGCCCCTCGAACAAACGACTGAGTGATTCGAGAGAACCGACGAGACGAAACGAATTACTTGACGTGGACAAATCTGTGTTAAATGTAAATGGATCTTGTGTTTGTGTGGAATGTATGGAAGGTGGAAGTTAATATTTGTGCCTTTTTATAACCTACTTATGATACAATATCTCTTTTTTTAATTCGATCCCTGTCTCTCATTAGATTTGCAATTGCTATATCAGTTGTTGATGGTACCACGTGCTTGGTGGCGAAGCGAAACAAGCATGCATGGGAGGATTAGTTTTCACCCATGAACTTATAATATTTATCTATAAGGCGTGTCAGGCGGGTAGCCAAAGTCAGCAGGGCTATCACGAAGATGCTGCTGCCCGTGTCCCGTTTCATTTTTCCACTACACGGAGACTGCATGTTCCACTAGTAAAACATTTCGAGGACGTAGAACTTCCGCCAATAGGCACTACATTAAAACCCCAAATATTGAAATCTTTTTAATGGGCTGTCATATCTTTGGATGTCATCTAAACAGTTACGTTAAAAAATGTACCCTCTATCTTTCCATTCTTAGGCGTGAAATTTTTCCCTAAAATTAAGAAGAATAAACATAAAAGACCACCTCTGAAGGTCATCCTATGTAACAAATAAAGAATTTTTAAAATCTAGTGTCGGTGTAAGATTATCCACCATCCCATATTATCCCGTTAGTGTCGTAAAAGGCGATAGAAGGAAATAAATTAGGAGATGGTCAGCAGAATCTTCCTAATAACGACTAAAAACAAAAAAACCGCAATTGCCAACCCATGCCAAGCTCACCACGTGGCAACTATTGAAAATATCCTAATGAGGCAATCTATCAATTGTTCCGTGGGGTAGGCTTATGTTCAGATGTGGGCTTCAATGGGCTGAAACGGTACAATCGGTTTACGACTGACAGAGATATCGCTTTAAAGTCGAATTAACATCCTTTTAAAATAAACTTTAAAGTTTGCTATAAACAATATTTTCTAATCACTTAATACTGGCAAAAATACTAATCGTACCTTTTCAACCAAATAAAAAAGTAATTTAAATGACACCTATTGACGGGAATAGTGGTGCGAGGCCGCCATTAAAATCATTGTGGACGATAACAAACCGCAATCTTTCTATTATGCCCGTCGTTTAGCAGGGACACGTTAATTAAATTAGCACTATAATTATCGCAGTTATTCGTGCAGCTTATAACGCTGCGATAGCTCTTGGGAAACAGGGCAATAAATTTTGAATTCATAATTGAAAATAATTACCGCTGTTATTATGTACTACACATAACATAATAGACTAAATTAATTTATGTGTGTTTATAAAATAATAAAATACAAGTTGTAATATATATATATATATATATATATATATATATATATATATATATATATATATATATATATATATATATATAATAAATCTTCACTCTTTTGCGGGAAGTCAGAATGATTCTAATAAGGCACATACGGCACTTCACAACGCTGTGTCATTGTCTACCTTGATGTATGGTAGTGAAAGTTAGGTGTGGCAGGAACGTGAGAGTAAAATAAATGCAGTAAAAATGTGGTCATTAGGAACGATGTTAAGGGTGACTCAGAATGACAATATGAGAAATTATGTGATAAGAGAAAAGTGTAGTTTGCAAGATCTTGTTACCGGGATTAAGTAAGGTATACTTCGGTGGTTAGAACATGTCGAAAAAGTGAATGAAGAGAGAATGACAAAGCAAAATAATACTGCAGATGTGAGTGACAGTCTTCAAGTGACACCATAGACAAGAGTTTATCGAATGAATTGGCAATATATTAAATATTGGCCAAATTAAGGTCGTCCTTAACGGACGAACATGTGTGCGTAGCTATATAGATGTGAAAGAAGCAAAAAAGGATGTGTTAGAGTCACGCCAAATTAAAGTATGTAATGTGCCCTTCTGGGTCACAGTACCGACAGACAGTTCAATTAAAAAGAAAGAACAGAATAAATCCATGAATTTACTTCTATATACTTATCAGAAAACGGTTTAGACGACGTCCTTGGCAGTAAAAGAATTCTAACACCTAATAATATTTCAAAAGCTCACATGTACATTACACCGAGGCAACGTATCCGAACGGTGAATAAAACAAATCTGTCTTCGTAGCGTTTAACTCTTATTTCCATCTACTTCCCAGCTATTTCCAACTTAAACTGTGGTACAAGTTACAGGCAGACGTATAAAGTACAAGAATAACAATCCTGGTATAAGACAGACTATAACTCAGAGGTGACAATATACCTGTAGTCTTGATTGAAGTCGGTAGCAGGTATACATTGGCTGCAGTAGTCAGTTACTATCACATGTGCTATCACCTAGCTTGTCATTGTCATTATGATAAAAGTGAGCGTAAAAATAGAGATGTAATGCAAATCAATGTTATAAATTATTATGTATTTTAACTCGACCTCAAAGAACTGAAATTTTTTGCTATTTTATGTCTCAATATATTTGAAAAAGAGAGCCAAACTGAAGCTGGCCCTTAGTTTTTAAGGCATTTAAAAAAATTCAAATGCTTTTGCTACTAGGCGGCAGGACTTCTATTCTCTCTAAGAACTCATCTGTGTAGAAAACAAACCTTACCTATTGCTGTCGCAAAAGAGAGTTTGGGCCTAGGATATATTAACTGGCTCTTGCCTAATCAGCTTAGTATCTTTTGATTCACTGGGTAGGGGGATAGGTACTGTTGTTCTCTAATTCAAGCTAAAAAACATTAATGTTGTGAGGTAGTCACTGCCACCTTTAATTTGCGCCAAGCGTTCCCATTTCCCGAAGCCAACAGTGTCATTCGCGTAGACACGCTAGCCGCGCCAACTATTTCACTAACCCCCACCTCTAACATTCTTCTTTATGTGTGGAATGTATAAAGCAACTGTAACACTTTGTTTCATAAAAGATTTTGTCGTTGTTAGTGATAATTCGTCGATTAATAAATATTTGAAGTAGTCCAATAAGTAGAGTATCTATTATTTGTTCAATATCCAAGCTATTGTTTTGTTATTATTTAGTTAAAAATTTAAGGCGAAGGAGATGATGATCTTCTCCCTATTCTTTCTTACTCAAAGAATGTCATTCTTAGAAATGCTGCTTTAAACAGAGTACGCGTGACAAACTAGCATACACTCCAATTGGTAAGTAATTGCTGTAGCCCATAGAAATCTACATCCATACATCGCTGCGTCTACAATACGAAGTCTTGATTCACCTACATTAATCAAGTTCATGTATGTCTTATCAGTACAGATGACAATGCGGCTGCCTACTATAGTGAAGCGATGCATTCTAAGTAACCTTTCTTTCCCATCAGTTATTAGTTATTCGAGCAATGCTTTATATATTAACACATTATTTACACTTATAGTATTTAAAAATATCGAATTTAATGCCAAAATTATTATTTATTGAGTAGTAACATACATATATTGTGGTATAGCTCACAACATCTTCATCATCATCATTACCATCTTTACAGTCCTTTACAAGTCCACTGTTGAACCAAGCCTCCCCCACGAAATGCCTCAAAGAACGGTCATGAGCCACCTACATCTATCGACTTCCTGCATATCGTACCATAGCTCACGTGGCTTATTATATTTGAAACGAAAGATAAATCAATCTATATAAGCGGCTACTGTACAAAGAAATTAAAAATTACCTAACGTAGTACTTTAATTACTTACTCAACGTGTTACAGCCATGCTACAACTATATTATCATTGTAGCACAAATGGGTCAGCTCGACCGGGGAAGGACCACGTTCTCACAGAATAACAGCGTGAAATAGCAGTATATCGCAACTGCACTTCATATTGTGAGTGTAGAGGACCGGGGACCCTTTTTACTAAAAACGAGGAATTCCATATAACGTATCTGCATTATGCGTTTTGAATCTTAATCGAGGATAGATGTAGATGTATATTAACTATAGAATTCATTTACCATCAGGTGAACTGTGTGCCCGTCTGTCACTCCGATCCTATAAAAAAATTGTAATACGAATAACTAAGTTTACGTGTGTTTAAGTAATCGTGACGCTAAAATCGAGAAAGCGCATTACTGTGCTCCTTATATTCGTACGCTCACATCATTGCCACTGACTTTGCGAAAAATAGACTTGAGTTTATTTTCTCGATTGAAACGGTGGCTGGGTCCCGAGAAGGCAAATCACTCGTGAACCACACTTATTTCCATTCCAGTCTATTTCACACATCTTTGTCGCCAGTTGGTAAAACGATAATGTTGGATCCTCCTCCGTGGTTAGCGTGCAGTCTATTTATATTACTATGTAGAATCAATTTTGATGACTAAATATTACAAGTAATACTATTTGAAAGTCATTCATGCTTTTACCATCGGTTAGAAAAGACTGTTCTGAAAAGATCCAGCAGGAATCCCAGCGGGTTTTTAGTTAAAATTTACAATACACGAGTATAAAAGTAGTAGCTAATCCCGATTAACTTTATTTCTATTGATAACAGTCCTTGGTGGAGTTTAAATTCAGATTCAAATTGTCCCGTTCTGACAGGTATCGAGAGCCAGTTGTAACTAACTTATTTTTGATCTGAGAACTACACACACACATATATATATATATATATATATATATATATATATATATATATATATATATATATATATATATATATTGTAATTAAGTTTAAGCATAGTGATCTGATTTTTTCCTTAACAAACTAACGGAGCGACATATTCACGTTGTGATTACGTTACTTAAGTTGAACGAGTAATTTGTGAAATAAGTAAGTTTTGTAACAGTGAAGTATTTTATAAAGAAATAGGATATAAGATGAAAAACTGTCTTCAAGAGCCACTTGCAGTTTTAAGTGGTGGTTTACCCCGCGCTTGGCGGTAAAGGAAAACATCGTGAGGATACATGCAAGTTTTGACGTGTTGTCGTGAGTGACAAACGAACACACAGTCTACCTGATGGTAAGTGGATGCGGTGGCCCATAGACATCTACATTCTACCACCATAACATAGCTGCATCGTGGCTATCTATCACGTAAACATCACCACTAGAGGCAATCTAATTACAGACTGCGACGCATTCTATCTTAGTGCTCAGAGACGACAACGCATTTGTATAGTAACAAATGCAGTAACCTCCTTTGTTTGGAGTTTGTTACAAACCCATGGACTGTAGGAACCACTTAACTGTGTGTGATAGTGCTTTAGTGGACTGTAAGTTAAATTGTCTTTTCAATTTTATATCAAAAAACCGCACAGATTTAGCGGCAGTAAAATTTATTTCTATGTGTTGTATAAGTCGTTATTTTATCACTAATATGTTTTAAAATATAGAGAATTAATTCCAAAATCAACTAAAACACAGTAAAAGGCGCGTAGATTCAGATTTTATAAATAACTAATAGCGGAAATGTGACTAAAATCTGGTAAAAATACAACGAATTCGCATGCAGTTTATTGAATTGGATGATCTAACGGATGTTTAATATTTTCTAAACGTTAAATTCGTGTGACTCCAAATGGAGGAAATACAGTCGTGCATTATCTTATACTTATGTAATATTATAAAACTTATTTTCAATATTTTTAGCTTACATTATAATAGCTAATATTACAACGAGTTTGAAAAATCACATATAAAATCTTTTCTTCATTAGACATAATTTTCATTTTCATTTCATTTTCATTAGTAAAGTCCTCATCTGTCTTGGCATATGATAAGTATTTTAAAAGCCCGTGAGATATTTGTTGTTATGATTCGTGGAGTAAACAAGTCTTGTATTTCAAGTCGCCATCTGTCAAGACAATCCGAAATTACAAAAGTTACACGATTTAATAGTTCTCAAATTGAAACCAATGTATAGGTATATAATTATGTTAAATACTTTTCGTAACTGTCACTTGTCATCATCATAATTATTATTATCATAGTTTATGAAAGCCCACTGCTGAACATAGGCCCGCTTGGCAGAGAGGCTTTTTTTATGTTTTGAGTTAATTTTCGGAAGATGAGACTTTTCATCTCTTGTTTTAGTTTGCCTCGATCGCCTCTTGCGACATCCACGGGATGGTTACAGTGTAGTAGATTCTCTTTCGCCGCCACCACATGTGGGTTGTAGAAAACTTCAGTAAAATTCTGAGCCTAAAACTGGACCGTTGGGATATAGTGGTTACTCTTGTTCTGCGGATGGTATCGTTACACTTCAACAATTAAACACGAGGGAAAATTAATTGCCAAAAAAAGGCTTATAATTATAGTATCATCACGGGTTTTATCAAGCAAAGAAGCATAACACTATCCACTACTCGCTGAGCGTCTAAGTATCCTCATACGGATAGAGTCAAAGATGTGCCTTTTGTTCTTTAACAGAAGAAACATTTCTGCACATCCTAACTGATTGCGGGCCCTTAATTCGCAGACGTAACACTCATCTGGAAAAATACGTAATTAATATAGAGGAAGTGAAAATACTCACAGCGTACCAACTCCTTTTAATACATTAAAGATATTAGGCTCAGCGGTAAGACATAGCTAGAGCAACGTTCACAATAGATCATACTAGTCGCAATGATACTGGTCTTTTTAGACCTGCGTAGTTAATCGCATGAAAACAAATCCTCGTAGTGGCGGTGTAACAATAATCACCACCCCATATCATCCCGCGGGTGTCGTAAGAAGGGATGGAGGGAAACAAATTAGGAGACGGGCAACAGCGTATTCCGAATAACGACTAATAATAAAAATAAAACTGCGGTTGCCCACCTGCTTCCCAAGCGTGACAACTATGGCAAATATTTCTTCTATAAGGCAACCTATGGGGGAGGCCTATGTTCAGCAGTGGAGTTTAGTAGGCCGTAACCGTATCAGCAACGGTCGGTGATTTAGGACCACGTGTCGTGTCTGATTCATATTTCATTACTGACAACAAGCGTTGATTGATTCATTTTCCCTGTCATATTTACGTCTCAATACTTACTGATCTGTCAATGGAGACAGGAAAAAATAAAAAAATACGAAATCCAAGAAGTGCTTTCCGCCATTGTCATTTACTTATTGTACTTCACAATTAGGATTAAGCAAGACTTAGATAATATCTCATCCCGCCAACAATCCTAAATATTAGTCAACGGTTATTAATAATGGTTTAAATTAATCCGTTACAATGAACGAGTTTCGTGAATTTCAAAAGACAAATCTCTTTTATAACGAACGATAAATACCCAGGGAAATCTTAAAACGCAGAAGTCTTCTAATTTTGGCTACCCCGAGACCCATTCATACATTCAATTAATTGAACCTATCCAGAATTCTCCGAAATTTCGCCGCAAGCCTCTAAGTTGTTATAGGAACGGTATTGGAATTACTTTGGGATTGTTTTGTATAGACTTGATAAATGGAATTTGGTTTGATAGCTCTGTATAATGTAATTGATACACTTGTAATCTAGATGCCTGTAGGCTAGCGTGTTATAATAATAGAATAAGTGTTTGCGCCTAACTTTACCTTAGCGGTTAGCTGTTTACTGAGTTTAAGTTATTCGAAAGTTGTCTTATTACATTAATTATTTAAAATAAACTACTAATATTACTGTTCGGAATTTCATAACATTTGATATAGGAAAATTCTACGGATCTTAATCATGCTCGGGTTGGAGGGAAGACACACAAGACGAAAAATATTTAGTTATGCCTTATGAATTTTCCACTAAACACATGTTCAGACAGGCTACACCACCATTACATAAGTTTGCTATTAGATATTCTATTATTAGGAGAAACATTTGTTAAGTTAATGATATTTGTTATATTTGTAAACAGTAACTCACAGCTGGGCACAGGCCTTCATTTCTAAGATGGTTTCGGGGCACTGATATGTCTACCGCGAACTTTACGTGTCTTCGAAATATTTTTCATTAAACATTCCTCAGACATACAGATTTCCTCACGAAGATTTCCTTCACCGCCGAGCACGTGATAAATCAGTGCTTAAAATTACTATAGATCATATCATGGGTGCCAAAGGGAATCGGACCGGAGGGAAGTTCATCTTTAGTGTTTTTAATAACCTTTCCTTGTTCTCGTCTTAATTAGAATATAATAGATTTTGTTTATAAAGATAATATAAATAAAATAAAAGTTTTAGTTGGAATAAATGCCTTGTTGGTCTAGTGGTCCTAATCGCGAAGCTGCTAATTATTGGGTCTCTGGTTTAGATCCCAGGTGAGGCGAAAATTGGGTTTTACTGTCAATAAATTCTCAGTAGCTGCCCGGAGTCAAAGTTGCCCTCTGCTCAAAGTTGATCTCTCTCCGTTCGTGTCGATTTGCAATCTCATCTGACTATAAGAGTGAGATAATAGAGAGTTCACCTGTGCAGTATCCGTTGTGATTGACCGCCGTGACCTTGAAATTTGGTGTATCATTATTATAAGTTCTAGTAGCAAATCACTTATACTAATTGAAGAAAGCACAGGCATTTGCAAAACTTTTCCTCCGAGACGCGATACATTTTCTAAGTAAAACCAATCTCTAACAAAATTATTGTTTGTTTCAGGTACAGTGACAACGCGAACAGCCCCACTAATACAACCGCAAACGGGTAAACAAACTCCACTTGCGATCGATTCCCGCTCGAGGGATGTGACAGATTGTGGAGGACGTTCGATCATTTCCAGCGTCTTATAAAGTTATTTACCTTATTGATACAGCAACATTGCGCGCCACATACATATTAGTACTCGTATATCGTGCTCTACTCTCCCTACATTTGCCTCGGAATGTAGCGTTTCATTTTTTGATACTTATGGGGTTTATTTACCAAAAAAATTGAAAGAATTCAACCGCGTAGAAGAGATTAAGTGACACCTTAGGATGCATTAAGTATTTTTTTACAGAACAAGGGCACAAACTAACTACAGTCCACCTTGGTAAGTGCTGTGGCCAATAGACATCTACATCTATCATCGATTAAGAATCACAATGCGAATACGTTGTTACGCCTGAGGGATGGAGTGCCTCGTTCGATTCATTTTCAAAATAAAATTGCAGCTTGCCTCTTAGAAAGAAAGAATAGAAAGAAAGAAATAATAATTTTTTATTCAATATGGATCAGAGGTATGTAATTCTAATTGAAAGTAATTTTTTACTTTACTACTGGTTCGAAAAAAACATCTAACCTGGGAATAACCAACAAGAAACCCAGCGGGACTTTTTTAATTAAATTTTACTATATGAAAGGTAGTACGAACTATTTACAAAGTTTATTTTAGAAAAAGCTTGAAAGGGTTATTACGAGTATCAACCATGTATTCATATATTTTATAATAACTCATTTTATACAGTTATTGTTTAATTAAATATTTAAATTTGGTAATAGACATACCTTGTATATTTTATGGAACTTTGTTGTAGTAACGTATAGATTACCTCAAGAATGAATTACTGATTCTGTGATGTCGAGAAATCGCCTTGTCCCATAGATCGAACTTCGATAAAATTTAAAATGGAGATGCGTTGTCACCCTGTACACTAAGGCTGAGATCTATAGAGCGTACTTTGACTTTGCTCAGACTTTACTTACGAAAATCTTATTAGAGTAATATATAATTAGCATAATCTTTGATTCTAAATTTATAGTTGTATAGGGCTTAGATTAACCAAAGCTTATAAAGTTCAAAAAAAAATTATATTAAAAATGGAAAATAGTCCATGGAATAGAAAACGGGCGTGTTTAAAGAAATTAAAGTACATTCAACTAATTTCAGTTTGAAATATTGTGAAAAAGAAACGGAATGTTTAGTCAGCCGGTCAAGCGCTGTCAAATCACTGTTTTAAACGTGAAACTTTTGGTTCACTGATATCGTGTGCATTTTAAGTTTTTATTTATATATTAAATGCCTGATTTTTATAACGTCTGCTTTTTGAACTTGTATACGCTTTGGGCTTAGAGACGAGATAATGCATTAAATATATATAATTGTAACGGCGCAAATAATACCGATGAATAGTAATAATATGTTACATGTCTTAAGTGTAGTCGAACACCCCACAGAGATGGAAACGCCGAAATTTTTTCGGTGTACGCTTAGTAGATTCTCTCGTTCTATCTAAACTAAATTATTCCGACACAGTTTACGGCCCATGGCATGTAAGAACAGAAAAGATGATTCAACGGGTTTAAAATGCTTGCGCTCGCTTTTGTTTTAGAATTCCAGCCCGTAGTCACGTAACACCCTTTTTGAATCAACACAACATTTTAAACATGAGACACCGCAGACAGCACCATTTAGCATGTCTACTTTTTGGCATTTTGAGATCGCAGACACCTAGTTCTCTTATCAGCAAATTAGAATGGAGTAGAGGGAACATCAGCGTTAATCGCAGTCGCCTCCTAAAAATACCGCGACATAGATCCGCAATGTTTAGAGGCAGCTTTCGATATGCAGCAACCAAATGCTGGAATAACATCCCACCACCAATTAGGAACGCACAAACGAAATCGTCGTTTAGATTTAAAATCAGACTTTTTCTTATGGAAATCCAAAAAAAGATAGCTTAGAAAAATAAGCACAACTCCCATAAGAAAAAACTAGGTTATATTATATGTTCAGTTTACGATTTTATGTAAAAATCGCGGTTGCCGCATTATTGATTGTTAATTATACACTTCTCACATACTATTCAATTTTATGTTACATTAAGAAATTCGCTGGAAATGATTAATATTCAATTTTATTTACGCCTTCGTTATATTAAGTATTTCACTCTCGCATCTGCCACTGACCAGCGCGTTAACACACCCACGGGTTTCTGCAGAATACCAGCGCTGGTCATCCCAATGGGGGTGTCAGCTTACGCTGAGCAGCTGATCCTATCGACTCAGCATTGCAACGCTCACATTTCCTGTACATAGTTTTTATTTTTTGTTGAATGTTATAGTTTTTCTTCTTTTATTTTTTATTTTTCGCTAATATTAATTATACTTGTTGTTTTCTATATATGTACATGTTGATTGTTTATTTTTTGCCAGTGTTGTTTGTTGAGTTGATTAAATGGTTTTATTATTATTATTATTACTATTATATACATATAAGAGGCAGTGCAGCATAGTACAAAGTAGAAAATGATGATAGCAGGTGAAATTTACACAAAATATTCGTAATTATCATCACAAGTTCACTGCTGATCGTAGGCGTGTCACAAAGCACGGTCCTGAGCCACCTGCATCTATCAACTTCCTGCGTCACATACCAGGTCGTCAGTTCATCAAGTGGGTCCCCGTCGGTTGTAAATTCGTCCATTTAAAATTATATGGTGGTGTCATTACGAAAAAGTTGTTGCCTTAAATTTATGAAAATTTTAGTATCTATATTCCCCGGTTGAATCGACCCGTTTGAGCTACAGCTGTATGCTATATGGTTGTAGCTCGAATGGGTCGGCTCAACCGGGGAAGGACCACGCTCTTACAAAATACTAGCGTAAAATAGTAGCTTAATGTTGTTGTCTTTCGTATGATGAATGTATAGAACCGAAGACCCCTTTTACTGGAAACAAGAGTAAAATATGGAAAGCATAATATTTTAATATTATGCTTTCCATCTTAGTACTCAGGGGTGACAACGCATGTACGTTTTGATTTTTAATCAAAGATAAATGTAGATGTCTATGGACCACAGCATCCACTTACCATCAGGTGGACTGTGTGCTCGTTTATCATCCCTATTCTATAAAAAAAATCTATATTAATAATCATACATGCTAAGAAAAATACTACAAAATATTATATAAATACTAACGATCCGCCCACGCTTCGCACGGGTGACTTCTGCATCTCGACAACAGCGCCACCTACTGGGTCCAATGGTGAATCTTAACCGTCTAAGGACTCACTCAAATACACACAAAAAATTCATTAAAATGGATCCAGTCGTTTGGAAGGAGTTCGGTAACAAACACACGTGCAGAAACATCAGTATAAAAATATTTATATTCATAATATATCAGCTTATGTCAAGTAGATGATGACGAAAGTTTATTAGTATATAGTTTATTATATATTAGTATATATTTTGTTATATATTAGTATATTTTTATTTAGTATATAGTTACAAACGGACACTGCTAAACACGAGCCTCTTCTTTACGCACTACATAAGTCTACGAGTATGTGATACTCAGTGACATCCTTCGCAAGTATTCTTTTATGTCGTGGTCGATTTCGGGCAAAAGAATATCTAGCAAAATTTTATTATTACTTTATAAATTTAGACAAATAAAAAAAATTCTTACATATATATACTGTTACCGTCATAGCCTACTAAAGTCCACTGCTGAACATGGCCTGCCCATAGATTGCCCCATAGGGGGGTACTTGCCAAAGTTGCCACGCCTGGCAGGCAGGTCGGCAGCCGTTGTTTTTTTTTATTTTAAATCGTTATAATAAATCCGCTCGGGCCATCTCCTGATTTGTTTCCGCCGGGTAGTGGATGCTCTTACACCTCCACTGCACGGTCGATCGTACATCTATACATACGAGTATAAATAAACTGGTTTTTATTAAGCTCAGGGGGTTATTTGCTTGCAATTAAGAGATAAGTAACAATTTTTTACTGTCTTTCCGTCTGTCTGTGTCCGGGCTAATCTTCGGAACGGCTAACCGATTGTAGTGAAACCTTACGAACAGATAGAGGGCAATGCCCGGAGTGATATAGACTATATTTTAAACCGAAAATTTTGGCGGTTTATTGTGGAAAAAAAAAGAAATATTGCTAAAATGATGGTTAGCGCTCGCTGTAAATTTCACAGTACGCGAGTAACCCGGGTTCGATCCCCGCCGGCACCAATAAAATTGTTGATTGAAATTTTAAGTGCTGATTTACCACGTGCTTGGCGGAGAAGGAATACATTGTGAGGAAAAAATATATTTCGAAGACATGTGAAGTTCGTCAACACGCAATGGGGCAGCGCGGCGGACAATTCCTTGCCCTAAAACCCTCTCAGAAATGAGCGGAGGCCTGTGCCCAACAGTGGGCCGTATATAGGCTGTAACTTTACTTTACTGTTTTGCTAAAATAAAAAGGTTACATTAATAGATCCTATCCAGGCAAAAACCGGGTGAGTCGCTAGTCAGAAATAAAATCTTAGACTGTTGAATCCTAATTAACACTTAAGCGGATTAAAGCGTCTCAACCTACGAGTCTTAAATTAAAATCTCTCCCAAGAACCTCCTCTAGCCTAAAAGAGACAAATAAAAACCCACGGAGTAAATCTCACTAAATAAACGCTTGCAGCGGTTTCGCCGAGGTACATAATTAAGTGCGGGGTGCGCCTGTAAATCGGGAACTTCTGCGGGACGGATAGCGTCCCGAGGAGGAAGAGGACTTCCTTTAAATTTATGCACTGACTAATCGCTCCTCAGTAACAGGTGCTACATTGCTCAGTGACGTATTAAATCTTCAGGAAACTTTTCCTTCTTTCCATCTTTCAGTGCACTATTTTTTAGTTTACTTTAAATTCGACACAAAATGTCTTCTGTTAGATTTTAACCTTAACGTCTAATTCATTCTTATTGTCAAAAATGTTATTTTTATATTTTATTTTATTTAAGAGAACAATCAATAATTGCACAAGGTTTTTTTAATTATGAAACATGAAACATTTCATAGCTGTGCACCCAGCTTCGTTAGCTTCAAATTACTTAACATAATAATAAAAAAAAAATAACCGAATGACCATGATTCAAGAAAAAAATTGTAGTAAATAATGAACATTTCTTATATTTACGCGAATTACACATGGAATGAAACCCACAATGTTGATTTACCATAGGTAGTGTATATATTCTTTGCCACAGGTGCTGTAAAGTGCCTGAAACGTCGAGAATTAAAAAAATCTAAAATACGTGATAAAGTCCGCAAAATTGGTTACATTTCATTTGTACTACATAATTATAAACGTAGTTACATCTTTGATTTTAATAGAGCTTTAACCATACTTACTTACTTACTTACTTATCGTCACGCACAATCCCTAACGGGGTAGCCAGAGAGAACAGATCGCCAAGTGTCACGATCCCTACATACCTCTTTCGCCTCTTTCAGGTTCATTAACTTCTTCATACATGCACGTCGTTACATTTCATTTGTACTACATAATTATAAACGTAGTTACATCTTTGATTTTAATAGAGCTTTAACCATACTTTTGAATATATTTTAACCCTCTTGTGTTCCCGATACCTATGATACCTATGATAACGCGGATACCTTGAAAACGAATCGAAGGTTTGGGGGCGTGTCTTATTTCTTTGTCGGTGAAGCTAGCGGACAACCGAGGGAGTGTCAAAATGAAAGTGATGCAATGACTTCACAGTACGCAAATTATGAGATAGCCATACCGCGCAAGCGCTCGGAAAAAAACTACGTAAGCGCCAAACAACATTTGAACAAAACTTCGTTATGGATTAAAAAAACTGGTTTATGAGAACTTAGAGATGATTATTAACTATGCCTTTAAAATAATTCTATGAACTTATTCGTAAGAATTTTGTGGTGTCATGGAGAAATGTAAATAATAAGAACCTATTTTGCAATTTTTTCCTAACGAGAAAATTAAATGATATCGTGTTTTCCTTTTATGTAATCCAAAGACATATAGTTAAAAATCATATACCAAAAATTTGTAAAACTTAAAAAAAATATGTTAAATAGAAAAACCAGCAAATTTTCGAGGTATCACCTTAAAATTGGCTTTTAAGATTGCATATAAATCCACGCCAGTTAAAAAATACATTATGATTTAAAGGAATAATATTTATTAAATTTAATATAGATTAGGTATTACATTATACTTATTGAAAGTCATTTTTTAGTATTAAGTCGTATTAACCAGTAAGAAATCCAGCGGAACTTTTTGTAAGCATATTTCACTTTACTATAATTTTGTTTTACAATTTTAACCAGCACGCTGGCGATCACCTCATTCCCAGGGGTTATTTTTATTTATATTATAATAACCCTTTTTATACAATTTTTCTTTAATTAAACATTTAAACTTGTTTATTGGCAAATTTTATACATTTTCTGAGATTTTGTTGTAAAAGCATATACATTGCCCCGTCTCATAACTAATTACTAATTCTGTTTAGTCTAGTAACTGGCATTACAAACTTGCGTTCTTTCCTAGTGTTTAAAGTATGAACATCTTTATTTTTACTCAAGCTATTTATGTGTTTATGTATATACATTACATTTTCATAAATATATTTCCATGCCAAAGTTTATATGTTTATTCCTTTAATTTTTCTCTAAGAGACTCTTTATAATTAATGTTATAAATCGTCCGTACGGTTCTTCTGCAAAACAAATGTGGCTTCAATGTCAGTCGCATTATCCAGTAGCAAAATTCCATAAGACATTATGCTATCGAAGTAACTACCTAACTTTCATACATCACATGCTGCAGAACTAAGTCTGTCTGCTAATTTAGATAATATATGGAGGCCAATCGAAGCTTCGCGTCAAAAGTAATACCAAGGAAAACAGTGGTCTCCACAAGACTCATTAAAAAACGTTCATTTATCATCATATCCGGGCTGCTACTGAGAATTTTGACGCAACCCGGATTTTGGCCCAACCGGGAATTCGAACCCATGACTACATGATCAGTAACCGCGTTTACGTATGGTATATACTACCGAAAAAGAACTGATCAATACCTAAAGTTGTAGTAAAAACGGAGTTATGTCCAGTCTACATCTTGACGTCAAAACTGATCTCTAAACTTTAGTTAAGTTCGATTCACCGCACCGGACGTCCATCGATTCCGAATACCGGACAAGTCTGTGAACTAACTAAGAGCACGAGTAACATTTAGTTCCTCTGTCAAACTTATCTGCTTTCACGTTCTATTGATTCCTTTGAGTTACCGGAGGGTGGCACGGGGTGCCAACATTGGGTCAACTTTATTCGTTTGAGCTCGTTCGGTTTGCTCAAAGATTACAATAAACTGAAGTTCCACTTCCGCGATGTTAACTCAGTCAATTACGAATCGTAGAAATTGCTTGTGGTTCATTGTATTTGTGTAACAAATTTGTAGATGATTATTACCAGCTAGGATTGTTTCAATAGGAATAGTTTTTAGTCATAATTTAGGTAAAAAAGTTTCTGCTCTTTAGAATGAAACTATAGTATATGTCAAATCGATTGAGAAAAATGGACAATGACCTTTCGGTCGTTTAACCAGGGGTTACAAACCTTCAGTATATAGGCACATTTTATGTGTAGCACTTTCTTTATTTATAAGGATTTTTTATAATTATTGATATATTATATATTTTTATCTATTAATAAAAAGTTATGTAAAAGATCGCTGTAGAAATAAAATCATCTTTTGTTATAAAGTACTATATTCATTTAAAAACAAAAAGCATTAAATTTATAACACATATAAAGATTCGAGTGATAACGACACCGAATAAGTACGTAATTATTCAAAAGATAAAACTTTATTTTCAATATTATATAAGAACTTTATTTTTATTCGGTGCAATCATCACTCGTATCTTCACTTGATGTGTATTCAGATGAACTGCCTGTAAAATTAATTATAAAGCGATCTGCAGTTTGGTCAATTCCATCATCCATGCCACGCATTTTTTGTTCAACCTTAAGGACATGCTGAACACAGTTTTTCCATTTATCTGGCGTGATTTGAGCTAAACCATCTTTAAGTAAATTTTTAACATCTGTTAAATTGAAAGTTGTATTTTTTCGTGCAACGTACCCTTTCACATCTGCCCACAAAAGGTGATGCATATCTGGCTACCATTGTCAATATTCTTTTAGAACTAACTGACGTAACTCGCGTTTTGTGTATTTTAAATTGATGAATTTGCAAAAGCTCAATATGGTGATTATACTGCTTCAAATATATTTTTAATATGAAACTGTTATTAAATGAATTGCTGCGTTACTTACCATCAATTTAAATATAAAATGTAACACATTTTTTGCGATGTACCGTAAGATTTTACGATGTTTATAGGAACCACAGACAATATTATTAAAGAAACAAAAAAACAAAACATATATGCTGACCTAGAAGTGTGATATAGAAATATTTAAATATTGTTATCACACCTAAATTGAGATTTTGTAAGTTACGCCTTTAGGCACTCGGTTCATATCTGAGGTCATTGTCCCTTTTCTCAATCGATTTGGTACATACTATAGTTTGAATAATTAAATAATTGAAATAACATTAATATTATATATCTATAAGAGATGAGCGCAAGATTTCACTCAAAACTGTATCTTTAATTAACTATAATCAAAACTTGGATCAAAATCTTGCTTATAATTAATAAAAGAGGAGAAAATGGTTGCTTATGTCTAAAAAAGCATCTTCAAAGGTTTTGTTGACATAAATTTACCGCGAAAATAACAACCCGAAGCATTTTTCGTCGCTGGGCAGCTGAAAGAGGATTCTATTAAAGCAACGGGCCTACAGACCGGATTTCTTCATTTCCGAGGGATCCTGAACGGGATGACTTAATAAACTTTGGTCGGGAGCTGTTTATAGAATTTGAATTGACATTTAGGGTGACTTCGACATTGATAATATTTCTGTATTCGTTTTAAAAGAAAATAAACTGCGAATCGAATACAATTTATACAAAGGCTATGTTACTTAGTTAGTCATACTTGATAGAAATTTCTCCAATTTGTTTAGACTCCAATTTTGTTTTGAGAATTTTCAAAGGTATGGCAAAGTTAAACGTACCCTATTGCAGTCAGTTGTTAATTATAAAATGCCATCACAAAATATTTGATTTCGTTTTACATTTTTCTTTTTTTTGGCAAGTAACAGTATATAAATATATATTAAATAGGTATGGCAGCTTAGGGACTTAGCTTTTGGTAAAATTTTGTGTACGTACGGGTTGGTGTTTCTCCTCTACAGTGTGCTACGAATTAGATACAGCGTTTTAAATTTGAACTCTTGTTATCACTCGGTTATCACAAGCACGTTTATTAAGCATTCAGCAGGGGTACCGAGTGCAATAGGGTATAAAATAATTTTTCTAAGTGACAAATTGTTTACCGTGTATTGGTGCAAGTATATCCACTAACCCGTATCATCCCACGGGAGCCGATAGAAGCTATAGAGGGAAACAAATCAGGAGATGGGCAGCAGAGTTTTCCTAATAAAGTATAAAAAACTGCGGTAGTCGATCCGCTTGCCAAGTGTGGCAACTTGGTTAATGGCCCTATGAGGCAATCTATGAGGGAGGCCTAGTGTAGTCCAGCAGTGGACTTTAAAAGGGTGTAGAGTTTACGGTTACGGTCGAATTTGGAAAAAAATATATTGTTCATGACACCCTATTTTTTCTACTTCCTCTTTTTTATCAGCCTGTATAAGTCTTCAGTCTTAATAGGGAGGATATGTTTTAATGGTCTCGCTAGGCAGAGGAATTGATAAGGCGGTATAAAAACGTCTTGCGCTTGGCGATGTGTCGCCGTTTTTGGGTAAATTTCGCCTTAATAATTTTTTTGTACACGTTTACATGTATTATTTATTTGCCTTAAAATATTCCTATTCCATTATATCACAAAAATCGAAAAAAATTTCATTGATTTCCTCAATTCAAGTGACACGCTTCCAGTCACATATTGGTCTCGTGAACTCTTTTTATTTGGTTTTAGGCTTTTATGTGCCACATAATGATCGAACATCAAACAAATAACCTATGAAAACAGATCAGGTTCGCGCAGCGTTAGAAGAGATACCTATGCTTAACACTCGACCTACTATTTTTAATTTTTTTGTAGCCCATTCTATTCCGTCGCTACCGTAATAAGTCCGCCAGGAAATTTGCTACTCGTAAAGTAGATAAAGGGTGAGCTTTCCCGTAGGAAAGTCTGGGAAAGGAGGGATTTGCTCGGACAGATCCGATTACATCTGGCATAAACATTTTATTGTGAATACATTTTGTAGTTTCAATGTGCCATATTAGTGTTGGATTCCTTTTTGGATGTTTATCCTTTTGCATTACATTCCTTCCACGTTATATCGTTATACTTTTTCTTCTTATTATACATAACTTGCTCATTTTTTTCTTTTTTATAAGCCAGCATTTGATAAGCCTTTTTGTGTAACACAATAGTGTACTTTCATAACTGAAAATAATGGTTTTGGATGAAACTAGCGTTTAAGATAAACGCTGGAATTAACCATCATCGCAGGTGGATGGATCGCAGTTTCAGAGCTCTCGCACCTTTGATCGCAGTTTCAGAACTCTCGCACCTTTGATCGCAGTTTCAGAACTCTCGCACCTTTGACGCTGACGCCCATCACCGGTCTGAGTATTTTACATTTGGCAAAAATGTGATGTTTATACTGTCATCTAATCAATATAATATCTAATCAACTTAAATCAGAAGCCATACAATTTTCGAGACATTTCTCATAGTCACGTGTAGTGGTTTTACGTGTTAGAGCCATGCTGCAGTTATTTCATGGTTGTAGCACGAATAGGTTGACTTGACCGGAAAAGGACCATGCTGTGACAAAATATTAGCGTAAGATTGCAGCTCAATGCTGCTGTGTTTCGTATAGTGAACCAAAGACCCATCTTACTGGAAACGAGGCATTCCATTTTAATCCTCGTAGGTGGAAATGCCTCTGTATTTTGATTCTCAATCGAGGATAGATGTAGATGTCTATGGGCTACTGCATTCACTTACCATTTGGTGGACTGTGTGCTCGTTAGTCACTATTATTCAATAAAAAAATGTAATGGGGTAGTGGTTATCCTTACACGCTACTATACGATCGAGATGCATAAGAAATATTTAACTATTTATATTTAAATTCTATGCTGTACACATTGATCGTTTGGCGGTGTTCCAGCCAATGTAGCAGCCCGCGAGTTTCGTCTGGACCGAAACTGTTACTGCATCATTCAGCCTGTTTGCATGTTCAAAGGAAATTCCCTAATTAACCAGGCGTCTTAGTTGCAGTGCTGCTTTGTGTCGCACTAATTGTGCAGATTTAAGTGGCACTTTAAATGAAACTGTTTCACTTGAAGAACACATACGTCCGTCTTTATTACAGTAAACGCTTTGCCAAAATTTATTTCGTAACTTTTATTTCAATTAGTGTTGAAAAAGGTTTATTTTCTTTTAAAACGTCGACCTTGAATAAGAATTGTTGATAAAATATTTTTATGTAGGTACTTAGGTATTAAGACACAACCTGCGCCAGTGTTCCAGTCTTGCGATAATAAACCATCCGTATACTTGTGTATTGCACACTCATTGGCTTCTGCCGGGTTTATATTCTTATGATTATATATGAATCAACGGTCATAGATTTTGCTTAAATAGCATGTTCTGGCTCCAGACTTAAATTTTGACATTTCTTTGAAACTCGAATATGTCTAAGTTAATGGCCTAAGCATCGTTAAATAACCAATTAAGAAGAACTCGCGTATCGAAAAACAAAAACATATAGCTACTACAATGATTGAACTAGATAGAGAAGAAATTATTTCATAATTTTTCATTAGACATAACAACTTAACCAATTTTTTTGAACCGCAACTGAATTACTTTCATCATTACTAAGGCCATAATCCTGAGGGTACGAAATTAATCCGCAGTAACAGGATTTGGGCATCAAATTTATTTCTTATTAAGAACGACAGCAAGGAATCGTAAAAGGCGCCTCGAAAGTTGGATGCGATAACTTACTTTCCCTATATAGAATAGTGTTCAATAGATCATATCATTGAGAGCTTTTACCCAATAACATAAAAACTGTTGTTATTGTACATTGTTACCCCCACCCCCGACCGACGATTATGGCAGAATTTTTATACTAGTTCCAACTAGTTGAATTTTAACTCTACAACCATGTTTGAAATCTATCCAATTCTAAATAACTTTTTATTTTATGTTTGTTTATTAGTTTTTGTTAATGATTTGCATCTCCTAGGCATTATCGTAAAAACTACATTCAGATTTACTTAATCTTAAATGATTAAATAATATGTAGTTTACTTTACATCGTTTGAAATGTGAATACATATTATAATTGAATTTAAATTAAATATTACGATTTTATTAACTTATCATAATACACTAGTCACAAAAATTAAGGCATGTAGATTTTTTTTGATTTTTGGATGATTTTCAACAAGCTGTAACTTAGAGGAAAATGATCGTACAGCAAAAAGAAAAAAAGAAAATTCTAGCTCCTAGTTTTATCTGGCCATAAACAAATATCGTGCTTGGTTTTGGAGTGATCCAAAGGAAAGTACCGAACAATCCACCGTCCAAGGTGTACAGGCTTCAAACATTTTTTTAATATTTCACTAAAAAACTCTTTTTGAAAATTATATGCCATTAAATGTAATGAAATCCAAAAGCCCGTACGATGATTAGCCGCGGAGTTATCGGCAATCAAAATAAAAAGTTCTTTTTAACTTTGATAATCAATAACTCTGGAAATAAAGATCTTATAGGAAATTGGAGCTAAAATCTGCTTTTATCTTTTTGCTGTACGATCATTTTTCTCGTAGTTATAACTTGTTGAAAATCACCCAAAAATTAAGATTTTTTTTTCAAAATGCAGATGGGTTGTCACCCCTGAGGACTGAGATAGAATGCTTCGTTTACAGCGAAAAGGGTCTCAGGTTCTCTACACTCATCATACGAAACACAACAGCATTAAGCTACTATTTTACGCTGGTATTTTGCGAGAGTGTAGTCCTACCCTGGTTGAGTCGAACCATTTGTGCTACGATCACAATACAGCTACAGCGTGGCTTTACCAAATAATAAAAAAGTACTAAAATTGAAATAAAAAACTGCTTCTCTAACAATTATTTTACTCGTTAGTCGTTTTCAACAGCAATTTATATGTCATTGTTAATTATAGTGACTTCATCTTAATTGCTGATTTTCTAATTAATCACGCGAGAGTTCCTTGATTAATAGCCAACCGATGCTGAGCCTCCACGAGCCGGTGCGGTGGGGACAAGCGAGTGCACAATGATTTAGTTATTTCGATAAAAGCCGGGCTCAGCTTAGGCTTTCACAATCCACATTAAGAAGTACTTTCTTGGCAAATTCTGCGACTGACATTAGTCACTGTCATTAAGAACACACAAGTTTTTTTTTTAATTATCTCCATCAACTTGATCTCCGAAATTGACCGTTCAGGTCAATACCAGCGTTTTTACTTTATTAGTTTCATCTATCAAATCCTTTTAGGCGGATTAAAGTCAGATATTTTTTCATCTTTAAACCTTTTTAAGGTTTTGATATTTTTGGCCCACTTCCTCTAGGGTTGCGGTATTTTAAGAGATAAGCGCTTCCCTTAAAAGTTCATAGTAGGGGAGCAATTAGAGTTTGATGCCCCCTTCGATATCAGATAGCTAGGAACCAATTTTTAATAAAATATATTGTTCTTGACCTTGCCGATACAAATAATATTGTTAACTGCAATTTTAATTACTAACTTAGACATTATTTAGAATGGGTTGGGGTTTTTGCCTATGTACTTAAGAAAAAAAAATAAGTTCCTCTAAATTACGATTTTTACTTACTTACTGTAAATATTAAGTACTATTTTACACATACTAATGACATACTTGGTGGTGAAGGACAGCGTTTTAGAAAACCTGCTACTTTGGAAAGTTAAAGAAAACTTTTTCAAGGACATGTTAAGTTTGTCAACAAACATTATATCGCACTGAATTATTTCTGATCTGAAATCCTCAAAAATAAGAATAGGTCTGCGTCTGACAATAGGACGAATGTAGTATAAGAACAGTTTTAATGAATTCTTATATTTACGCGAACACTACACATTAATTAGTACTACTTTTATGGACTTTATCGCGTTTAATTTTTAATTACAATAATTAGTAATTAAAAATTAAACGCGAGAAAATCCGTATAAGAAGTTTTAATCAACTATAGGCTTTTGCTTGACAAGAATAACGTACTTTTACTATTACTCAAATTTCACTGGTATCGTATTAGTTTTTATTACGTAACCAAACTCCCGTCTTGCTCAAATGCTCCCTCTTTGCCTACAAACCAATTCTATCCCATTCTTGTGTAAAGGCTTTGCACCGTCTCGTCTTTGCTCACAAAATATCTCTAATTGAAGTAGATACGATTTTTGCTCGAATAAGTTTACGACTAAAATAGCCTCAGACATACGAAATAATACGATTTAACTGTTCTTGTTCTAAGGTCGCTAATTAGTAAGTGAAACGTTATTATTACAAAAGTTACTTCTAACTTAAGAGGGTCGGTATAGATAGTAATAGGTTTCTTAAATGTATCTATGATTTAAGTATTATTCGCAACAACCATAAAAAATTATACATTATATTAATTTAATACAAATTTTATAAGAAAATAATAAAGATCAAATTATTTATTGACATATCCTATCAATGACGCCTCAACAACGTAAATTATATGTAGCAAACGTTAAGTGATAAATGCAAGATTTCAAACTCGAGGCAAATACATCGAAAGAAAGTAATCTGGACACAATAGATGAACTACTGGACTAAGTGACGGTCTCCATAGAGAATAAGTGATCTCGAAATGGAGATGGCGACCGGCAGCTGATACTAGGAGTCCCGAAGAGTGGAAACTGCAAAGGGCTTCTCCAGGCCTCAGGCCAAAAGAAAACTCGGGAACATGGCCTCGCCCCCGCAGTGGCGTTGCGGGGGCGGGCATCGGCAACGGTCTTGCCTGGCCCCCTCCAGCTTGGGAGAAATTTGTGCCCAAGGGTGTTTGCTACGGCTGTGGAGGTGACTGGCAGTTCAGAGGTGGTCTTAAAGTGGACGTTGATAGTTCGGAATATACGGGTTACAAATATTTCTATAACAGACCCGGGTATAGGGTCAAAGCTAGATCCTGCGAAGATGCAAGATTCTTACACATCAACTTTATTCTCCTGGCTGAGGTCACGCATTTTGAAAAGGTAAGTCACTTTGTAAAAATTATAGACCATTTAACCATTAAGCTTTTAGTGTACACTTCCAATGTTTTCAAATTTTCATTTTTGGTTGGTTATTTTTTTTTTAAATCTTTTAATGTAATATTAATATTTAATAGCAAAATTGCATAGACATGGGTGTTTGCAGCACGCATTAGAGCCCTCGGGCTCAAACTTAGTCCGTGCCATAACTCCGTGACTCCTGCACTTTTCTAGTACGTAGTATATTTTACTTCAATAGTTTTGGATTTAAAATATACGTACATAAAAATATTACGAACTGCAATCAATACACATTGACCGCAAGAGCAATGAGGTAATTTGAAACAAGCCGTGAGTAACAACTTACTCCGTCATTACATATAGATATCAGTTAACAGCCGGCCAAGGAATGAATAGCATAAACCTATTTATGACTGAACTATGTACTTTTCTAAATTAAATTACAGAGGCCTATGTAAAGAGGCCTTTGATATGATTTAATGAATGGAGAAATTAGTTTTAAGAGATGCTATGGAAAAAATGGCCAAACTTTTATAGCTTCCTGGAGGTCATATGTATTTAAGTTACGTATATATTATAGGAGAATTATGTGGAAACTTCGAAGTGTGGTCTAGGTTTTGATTGTTATTCGGTACATGTGCGTCAATTTACTTGTTTTTTTTACCAAAAATATTATTATAAACAGTCCAGTGAATTCTCATAACTGTCAATTCTCTCTGTATCAAATCTCATTTTATTTACATTTAATAAAAATTAGTTTAATAATTTTTATTGTAATTTTTACTGCAAAATACTCGAAACTTCGGGAACATTAAATAATTTAATATACCTAAGAGTTTAAATTCGAAAAAATTAGTTTTATCTAAACAACTCAGAAGAGTTGTGCGGAATGGAACATAGAGACGCATCTATATATACATACATACTTACATACATATATATATATAACAATTACAGCTACACAGTCTAAAGGCTTCGTCGAATGATTTCAATTGGCAGTGAGCCCACGCTGACTCGTCTCAGAGTGAACGCCATGGCGAGCGGACTAATTGTGCCTATTATTCTCTTAATTGATGCTCCAACTGAGATGAGATTGACTTCGAGTTTAGCTTACATTTTGACACGTTTGATTAATTTGAGTATTTTTTTATTATTCATTAGACGGCTCTACGGCGTAGTAACATAGCATTGAATTGCAGCGCTAAGGGC
Source organism: Parnassius smintheus behrii (assembly GCA_036936625.1). Classification (NCBI taxonomy): domain Eukaryota; kingdom Metazoa; phylum Arthropoda; class Insecta; order Lepidoptera; family Papilionidae; genus Parnassius; species Parnassius smintheus. Next base: position 1,952,953 of record JAUPFT010000023.1, read on the forward strand.
CGCAAGTTCGAATCTTGCACGGAACAAGTATTTGTATGGCCTATGATATTGTTTCGAATCTGTATATTAATCCTTGTGCAATTTATGTATGTAAACTGCCCCCACAAGAAAAAAAATTAGTGTGGAGGTAACATTTTTCTTTAAAAAGCTCTTCATTAATAATGGGTGCCTCCATACCGATCAGAACGGCCACTCTCAGTGAATTCTAGCCTTTGCCCAAGGACAGGTGAACTTTCTATTCCTTTAATCTCATTCCATGCTACGATAATCCGTTATGATCGGAGAGAGATCAGGCGCAGATCTAACGGCTTTACGTAAATTCCTCTCTTTAAGCTGACTCTGCCTATCCCACTGGGTGACAGACGTGTTTATGATGATAAATTTATAAATTATTGGCCAAATCATAAAACGGCATTGTCAAATGCCCTGATTACGATCCGCTCAATTCTAATAATCAGACTACGATATAAGCATTCCTATCAGTATGAGCTACTCGTGTATCAAAATCCTATTCAACTCAATACTAACGCTCTGACACGCGTATTAACTGGTTAGTTAATTTGAGTTTCTATGTGAATATTCCACACAATGTTACCATAATGAAAATTAATAAACATTCTATATGCAGAGCACTTCGGCGTACATGGCACTCTGATGGTAGCCAGGTCTCATTGCTGTGATTTTAGATAATGGAAATTACATGTTGGCTTAAAAAAAAAGATTTACAGTGGAATTGTTAATTTATAATCTTTTTTTAGAGAATCAGACATTATTTTAGATTTTAATTATTTTTGAAAATGACGTAACCTTCCTGAGCTTCTCAAAATGGACAACTTCAGCTTCTAATATTCAATTTTCATAACACGAAGAGGCACGCCACCATTTTATTATCTGTAAATTTAAATGAAATTGAATTTTTCTATGAACCTCAGGGGGTTCTTGCACGATATTAAAACCAAAAACCGGCCAAGAGCGTGTCGGGCCACGCTCAGTGTAGGGTTCCGTAGTTTCCCGTCCGTCACAATAAGTGTTCCCACTTATGAGTTTAAAGGTGGGTATCCATTATGTTTGCGCTCCAGCAGCGCTCCGCGCTCCTGCAACTGCTCCCGGTAGTGGGTACGTGCGCGAACATGAAGCGTGCAACACTGCACACTCCGCGGCAGGTGCTCCGACTTTCCATCCAAGTTCAAAATAATTTTCCTAGAAAGTTCTTATAAAGTTCTACTTTCCAGATTTTTTTCATATTTTCTAAACTTATGGTTCAAAAGTTAGAGGGGGGGGGACACATTGTTTTTTACTTTTGGAGCGATTATTTCCGAAATTATTGACATTATCAAAAAATGATTTTAGTAAACCCCTATTCATTTTTAAATACCTTTCCAACAATATATCACACGTTATGGTTGAAATTAAATAAAAAATCACTTCCCTTTTTACATATAGGGGGGCTACCCTAATAGAACATTTTTTTCCAATTTTTATTTTACCACTTTGTCGGCGTGATTGATACACATATTGGTACCAAATTTCAGCTTTCTAGTGCTAACGGTCACAGAGATTAAGCGAGGACGGACAGACGGACAGACAGACATGGCGAAACTATAAGGGTTCCTAGTTGACTACGGAACCCTAAAAAGAAATTGAAATTTTTGGCTTTTCGTTTGTCTGTCTGTCTGCCGATTGTGATGAAACTTTACGAACAGTTGAAGGTAATGCTAGGGGGAATCAAGGCTATATTATGTATGAAAATTAAAAGTTTTTTTCGCAAAATGGAAAATTAATAATATAAGTAGATAATGATAATCTTTAATATATATATATATATATATATATATATATATATATATATAACGCCACATTAGTAGATCTTAGTCTATCTAATTACTAATAAAATTATTTAAGAAAATTACAACAAATTTATGTATCACCCTGAAGATTAATATATAATTCCATTACTTCATGACAGCTCATCAATGTCTACAGCTATACAAAGAGCTTCCCCATAGATTATCTTATCGGTGGGTATTTACCATAATTCTTGTTTGCAACCTAATTTTTTGTCGTTATAAGGAACGTCGTCTTCTTTAAGTTTAATAGTTATTTATTTCTCAATATTTAATTAAGGGTTGTCCATATAATTTGTTAAATATTTACATTTGTAATGTCTATCACATCAACACAGTACTCAATTTTATTGTTCTTGCAATATTTAAACGTTGTAGATGCATGTGGTAGATCGTATCGACTGCGGAAGCTCCACGCTCTCACAGAATAATAGCGTAAAATAACAGCTTAATATTGCTGTGTCTCCTATCGTGAGTGTAGAGAACCGGAGACCCTTTCTACTAGTGAGGAGACATTCCACCTTGATCTTCAGGGGTGAGAATGCGTCTCCACTTTGATTGCTAATCGAGGATAGATTTCCATGTCTATGAGCCACATCAACCACTTACCATGGTGGACTGCGTGCTCGTTTATCATACATTGCTTAACACTTTCTAATCAACTACTGTGTACATTTTTTCATTATATGGAGTACAAAATAAAAAAGGATTCCAATGTAATGTATTGATCGAAGCACTAGCCGTAATTAATAACAGCAGTAGTTCTATCGGCTAAACAATTATGTTTGTTTTATAAAAAAGCTTGACAAATGGTTTCACTCGAGCGAGCGTAGGCAAAAAGAGAACTGAAGCAGCAGTAGAGATATTTCTTTCGAAAAGGAAATAAATTTTTTATTTAACACAAATAACTGTATAGTAAATTATGTTCATTAAAGATATATTTACAGAAAGAAAGAAAAAAAAAGCACGTATTATATTATATCTCAGTGTTTTTTTCTTTTTAAGTTTTGTTATGCTTATATTGTTTGCGTTTATAAATATAATTATTTAAACTTAAAGAACATTTTTCTTTCTAATATTTTCTTTATTAACTCTTCGCAAAGGTATAAAACACATTATACTATATACACAATGCGATTAGGAAGAACCTTAGTGTAATACTGGTGTCCATAATAGGGTGATTCCTGTGTTTTAAATTACCAGGCCCTCGTCCTAACGGATTACACATAATTATATTTCCAAATATAGTAGAAAAAATTATCGTAATGTATAGTAATTATCACCAGAAATAAACCCAGTTCACCTGGATCTCAGATACAACGATATCAGTTTGGATACACGGGTCACTGGGTTATAAACGATATAACTCTGGTATGGATATCAAATGAGGGCCTCGAGGGTAGTACCTACTGCGAATATGGCGGAGTTGAGTACACGCAATTAGATTGTGGTAAACGGGTTAGAACGTACGGCTCGACGCGTAGAGCGTTCAATTAGTCACATTTTGTGGCCGTTCGACTGCCTGAAGATTCGCGTCGGTTGACTTGACATTGCGGATTTAAAGCACTGAACTTTCCACGCTGGATAAACTACACTAACTTTCTAGACTACTAACCTAACCTAATATAATTTAACTGAGAGGGTTAGAGAAAAATTCTAATAAATAAATATATTAACTTTGGCCTCTCAGTATATTTACGAAAATTTAATGTATGTTCTCAAAACAATAGTAGTTTTAATAAATAAGAAATAGCTCTGTAAACACTAGGAACAAACACAAGCTTCTCGATTGATACCAGTTTCTCGACTCCACAGTCAGTAATTCAAAGTGTACGTTATTACAACAAAGTCCCAGAAAATATACAAGAGACCTTGTATTATCAAGTTTAAATATTTAATTAAACAAAAACTATATAAAAAGGCTTATTGATTGCATGGTTGATATAACCCCTGGGAGTGAGGTGGCTTCGCTTCCAAGCTGCTTCTGAAATAAATTTTGTAAATAGTTTATGAAACTTTTCATACTGCAAAGTTTACTTTTAAAAAATGACCCGCTGGATTTCTTGCTGGTTCTTCCCAGGACTGAGATTTTTTCTGAACCAGTAGTAAAGTAAAAATGCCTTTGAATAAGAATTACTTACATGTGGTTTTACGTTTTCAAAATAAAAAAGAAGGAAATAAATTCTATATTGAATTTAAAAAAGTAATAACTACATAAATTTCTACATTTAATTTACATAACTCCGTGAGATGGCAGCGTAAAAGAATTAGATTGTAGGTGACCACCGCTAGATGAAGCGTTAATTTGTAATTGGAGTAATGACTTGGTAAGACATCCATTCATTACAGCCTATATTAAAGTCCTCTGCTGGACACAGGCCTGCCTCGCAGATTGCCTCACAAGAGGGATATCTCCTGAGTTGCTTGGCAGGTTGCTTGGCAGGCGGGTTGGCAACTTTAATTTATTTTATTATAAACTTAACTTTAACTTACTTTATTATAATATGTAATACGACACGAACTCCGAGACGAAAACTTTCCATAAATTTTATATATATATGTAAAATAATGATTTCTGGATTATTTATTAACACGCACGCACGCGCACACACACAACGACGATTGTTGTTTCATGGTACTTAAAAGGTTTGGCCCCAACCTTTGTTTGAATAAACCAACTCACTTTGATGTAGAAATAAACATTTTTGATTTGATTTGAAATTATTTCTACTTGTGGCGCGTACTTTGGTGGATTCGCTTGCGCCTCCACTTCCCAGCAAGTATTATTAACTGCTTTGTTGGATAATGATTTCTTATATTTAAGCCAACACTACACATTGATTAAAACTACTTTTACGGATTTTATCGCGTTTTATTTATATGTTTTTTAATTCCTGACGTTTCGGGTGCTTTCGAGCACCCATGGTCACGGGGGACTGAGGTGACTGACGCCCCGATGTCAGTGTTAACCCGGAGTACCTTGAGCTTTACTTATACAGCTTACCAACAAACTGCAGACTTCCCTTGTGATGGTATCCTAGGCGGCCCCAACCATTACATCACCAAGCATTAAATAATTATTTATAGACTAAGGAAGCCAACTTAAATCAAAACCCTCACTATAAAATTAAAATAAAATGTAAATAATATTAAATTAAAATGCTACGCGAAAATCAATACGAAATGCTTTATGGTCCACAGCATCCACTTAACCATCAGGTGGACTGTGTGCTCGCTTACCATGCTTATTCTATAAAAAATGTATACAATGAATAGTGCACCCATTAGTTTTCCACACAAAACGTTTTAAGCGCTAACTTAAACAACATACATTTAGAACTTAAGAGAATTGTTCATTTGACCAAATTTTGTACTTCTATATAATATAAGCGAAATACCACTGACTGACTCATCACGATATCTCTAAAACTATACAACTGATTAAGGGGATATAGTAAGTCAGCTCAAACCCACTTGCCCGCGCGTCGTATGCTATGTACCGACATGTTTGTTATCACTAATACTCTAAGTAGAAAGGTCGTTAGACACTTATTTCATTAGGTTTATCATATTTATGCCTGTTTCTTAACGCCAAGCCAGTCGCTTCTTATTTTTATTACCGTTATTTCCCATTTTAATTTTACGTCGTCCTGTTGCGTAATGTATATTCTGATCGTAAGCGACACAACCTCCACTTTCAAAGGCCGAAGCGAAGTAACCGGGCGGCAGGAATCACGCTTCAAGAGGCCGATAGTTTAAGTAATTTCTTTTTACAGTGAAAATAATGGTATTTTAAAAAGAAGTAAATAACATAAGCATTGCTTTATAGTTAGTTCAGTTAGTATGCAAAGTTTCATGGTCTTATTTAAAGTATTTTATGAATAACAGCGGTTTATTATTTTGGAGGTAACTTTGGATTTTTTTCTATCGAGAAAATTTTACGAAATCGTGTTTTCGTCTAACATAATCCTTAACATTAATCCTCAACTTTACCATATATTTATTTCAAAATTAATGCTGCAATATTTTCGGCATAACGAAGGATCTTGCTAAGCCATTTGAGATTATATTTCCCCTTAATTTGAAATTTTGTATAGTTTCTCACTTAATTTCATTTTATCATTTCATCATTAATTTCACTCACTATGTATATTAATAAGGTATACCAACAGCAAAACACATAAACAAATGTATATGGTTAAATATGTTTGCCAATTACCGGTATACACAACATTTACCGTAATGTGTAGTATATATATATATATATATATATATATATATATATATATATATATATATATATATATATATATATATATATATATATATATATATATATATATATATATGTATATATATATAGTACTAAAACCTAAAAATAAAATCCGAAGTGTGAATTTGATTCTATAGCCGGATTGAACATTTTCGTTAGATCCGGCTGTAGAGTCATACCTGATATAACAGCTCTTTACCAGGTCTCAGTGAAAACCGGTTATGACCGGATACCGGTATCACGTCGGCAGCCGGTTAGACGTGCCTCCTGATATTGTACGCCTTTTGCAAGCGCGTCCCCTGAATACTAATCTGAATACTGAAACGAAGAAAATTATGTTTTACTGTTTTAGATTTTAATAGAATAAAATTCTCAACCTTCTGAACAAGTCTTTTTACCACTCGCAGTATTTTTTAATAGAATAAGGGTGGACAAAGGAACATGGACTGTATCTTCGCTAATGGTAGGTAAATACTGTGGCCAGTATAAATCTTAATCCTCTATTAAGAATCAAAATGCAGATACGTTCTCGCCCCTGAGGACTAAAATGGAATGTCTTGTTTCCAGTAAAAAGGTTCTCCAGTTCTAATCTAAATCATTATACTAAACACATTAAGCAGTTTTACGCTGGTATTCAAAAAGAGCAGGGTCCTTCACGGTTTGAGGTAAACTATTCGTGTTGGCTTTACGTTTAAACGTGTACTATATTAATTAACACAATTAAGGAATATCAGTCAAATTGACAGCTGCGATGTTTTTACATATATGCGGAAATATCGGATAACAGTGTTAAAATCAAGCACATATCTCATCTCATGCATTGATTGTAATGCATATTTATTCTTGCTTTATTAAATATTTAATTTATAGCAGATAAATCATTGCATATTATTTGTCAAATATTAACCGTTTCATTTTTAAAATAAAAGAATAAATATTATTATTTAATTTTTATAAATACTGTAAGTGTGTTAATTCCTTATCTTACGCGAATACTACATACGTTAAGTACGCAAAAGTATCTATAAAAAAGTTCAAAATTATCCATATTACAAACTTCAAACATAACATAAAAAATAAAACTCTTTATTGGAATTTGGACTTGTAATCTTTGGAATTGGAATGCATCCACACGATCTGCATGCTGTGCGTTTCACTTGAAGGTTTCTTCCACGTCCAACCTGCTTGTGGAATTGTTTACATTTTTTTCGGACCGATACGACTTAATGGCATTCAAGAAAAGAGCTTATTCCGTTCTAAAAGGCCAGTTACGCACTTCCCATTCCACTGGTGTTGCAGTTGTTCTTGGGCGGCGGTAGTCGTCTTTGATTACTAGCCATCCGGTGAGCCACGTGTTCGTTTGCCTTCTCTTCTATAAATAAAAAAACAGCAAAATTATAGTATACACAACGACTGCTTGCTTATCTATACTCTAAGGTTCGTAGTTTAAAGCGCTATTACTTTTAGACACGGATCGTTAATTTCGTAGGATCGGATTCATCGATTAACCGCATTGGTGAATCATCGTTTTCCAAATATCTGACGACATTTAACACAACCATTTAGTGAAATTAGGGTGACAAATGAGCACACACCCCACCTGACGTCAAGTGGATGTTTGTGGCACATAGTCATCTTAATCTATCCCCGATCAAGAATCAAAAGGCAGATGCGTTGTGAGCTCTAAGGACTAAGGTGGAATATCTGACTCCTTTCAAGTAAAATGGGTATTCGTTTCTTTACACTCGCCATACGAAACACAGCAGAGTTAAGCTGATATTTTAGGCTGGGATTCTGTGAGAACGTGGTGCTACTCTGATTAAGCCGTCCCATTCGTGATACAACCAAAATATAGCTGCAGTGTAGCTCTTTCACGTTTCACATCAAGACATACAAAAATATAACCTCGCACACAGAACGTTTGCCGATTTAGTCATAATATCACTCGTCAGGAGACAAGTGCAAGACCCAATTGGCGGAATCATTACCTAAGGCTGATCAATGCTAAATCTTTTTACGCGCAGCTTATTGTTATAAAATGATGATGATGATGTTCTCATGGTCGATTTTCACAACAATTTTTTTTTAATGAAGTTCGTAGTAGTAGAGATACATTTCACATTTTCACATACATTAATGAGACGCAGCTTTTCCTAACTATCAGGTGGACTCTGCGCTAGATCATCTTTTTTATATCCGTCTGTCCGTTACAGCCTATCAAAAGTTTACTGCTAAACATTGGCCTATCCCATAAATTGTCTTATAAGGGAGATAATTACCATAGTTGCCACTCTTGCCAAGCGGGTTTGAAACGAAAAGTTGCTATGTTTATTTAGAGGTACTGTACTGATAAGACTGTTATTAGGAAGATGCTGCCGCATCTTCTGGTTCAGTTTCGCCCCATACGACACCTACGAGATGATGTGGTTAGAATATCAACCACTCCATAGTTCCACTATCCCATAGTGGATATTCTTACGCCGCCACTAGACTGTTAATCTTTGCTTCTATAAAATCCCATTTTATAAATATGATTTAGTATATTTAAATACAATTAAATTTGGTTTTAAAATACCTAAGTAAGTAAAACAAAGCTACAGTCTTCGAAAGCAAACTTCTAGGAATTGAACAAAGTACAAGGCGGCTCTATCGCGACCGCGACACAGGTCGTTATCGCAGGTGCCCGGGCCGGATATATCCGGTTAAATCCCGTTACAACCCCGCTTACCAGACTGGGGATTACCCGTTTGATACGGTTTTGCAGTCGTTTGCAAGTTGATTTATTCACTACGGTTTATTTTGGGTTTTCGTTTTACCTATGTTTTATTTCGATGTTTTCATTTGATTCTTTTTTGATTCTGAACGTTTTAGTTTCAATGTTAGAGTGCCCATATTTTAAAACGGAGTAAAGCCATGCTAAAGCTATATTATAGTTTCAGCAAGAACAAGTATACTCGACTGGGGAAGAATCATGCTCTCACAGAATACGAACGAATATTTTTTTAGCATTTGGTTGACAACCGAGCACACAGTCCACCTAATAGTAAGTGGATGCTGTGGCCCATATACATTCACATTTATCCTCAATTAAGAATCAAAATGCAAATGCGTTGTCACCCCTGAGTACTAAGATTCCAGTAAAAATTAAAAAGGGTCTCCGGTTCTCTACACTCACCTTTCGAAACACAGAAGCATTACGCTGCTACGTTACGCTGGTATTCTGTGAGAGCGCGGTCCTGCCCCGGTCGAGCCGATCCATTCGTGTTGCAACTATAATATAGCTGCAGCGTGCCTCTACTACATAATAAAATAGCAACTTAATTATGCTGTATTTCGTGTGTTGAGTCTAGAACTTCCACTTTAGTACTTAATCGGGGGTAGATGTAAATGTCTATGGGCCACGGCATCCAATAAATATCAGGTGAATCGTGTTCTCGTTTGACACCCATATTCTATGAAAAATAACCTGCAATCATTCCTAAAAATATTATATCCAAAGTCTTGATTAAAACGTAGCTACGTGTAAAGGAAAAAATAATAAGTGAATTAAAAATTAAATTCCATTGCCTTTAGCATTCGACGATCTTGTCAAGTTCTTTGTAACATTGAGTGTCGAAGCCGCGCTTTCCTCTTTGTGCGGGGGATATAGTAAAAGATGATTAAGCGAGAACTCTGAGAGCGTGAATTGAAGTGGGGGAATGGGCCACCTCTATCTCAATCAACTTGACAGCGATATTGAAACTCTCTCATTACGTTCGGATCTTTGCGCGGTTTTGTTTTGTTCAGCGATACTGCTATTGTATGGCTAGTTATATAATATTCACATCTCCGAATTTTTCTTTAAATTTCTCAGGTATGCAGATTTTCTTACGATGTTCATGTTTACGATGTTCATGCTGCAACTATATTATTGTTATAATACGAATGGTTCGGCTTGACTGGGGAATAATTACGCTCTCAGAGAACACCAGTATAAAGTAGCAACTTACTTTTTAGGTGACAACACATCTGCATTTTAATACTAATACATAATAATAATAATAAAGCTTTTTCAATTCACACATGGTTATAAAAATGTACAAAAAATTATCACAAACTTAACTTGGAAACATACAGACTTAAGGCGACACCGTGAAAAAATGCACTTCCTTTCATCGAATACTATAGGTCTATGACACCACTGACCAAAGTGGGATTTTGATATAGGTAAATTCATGTCTTTATCTTGAATTTTATTGCTCAAAAACACGATTGTATAATTTTGACTCGATCATAATTATTTGCGAAAACACCTCTAAAAATCAGTATCGTATAGTAGAAATCATTTGATCTATATGCTTGGGAATCATTCAAATATATTCATAACATCAATATTCGTAATTTACTTGCTCATTAATTTGATAACTTAAATCAATTTTTTTTTAAATATTTTAAGATTCTGACAATTTCTAAGCGCTTTTAATCGTCGCGGGCGCTACGTAATTTTAGACCTTATGACGGCGTTTCTTCAAGTTTTTATAGAAATTATGTGTTCACTTAGATCAGTACGGCGATAGCGTTATCGATGTGTCGTCTTAAGTAAAATAAAATTAATGTGACTAACTGGCCTGTGACTTAGCTATGTGGTGATTATAGGTCATCGCGGGGATTCTGAAATAAATAAAGAAAGAATAGACTATATATATATATATATATATATATATATATATATATATATATATATATATATATATATATATATATATATATATATATATATATATATATCAAATATTTATTTATGTGTGCTATGTAAATTGCATTAAATTGTTGTTCAAGTCACCATACTTTGCATTTCTTTCTAAATTTATAATCTTGTGCATTTTAATTCTCAGTATCTTTTTCTCAGTTATTCTAACGATAAAACCAAAACGCATTCGTATTTTTTACACATGTAGAATGTGGATGGTGTTACCAGATGCTATCTGATGGATATAAAGAATTCTTTTCTATGAAGAGGTACATCTAGGCAGGATTCCAATGCTGAACGTAGGCCTCCACCATAGATTGCATAGTATGATTTATATTTTAGTCGTTATTAGTGAGGCGCTGCTGCCCATCTCCTGGTCGGTTTCCCTCGGTCGCCTCTCACGACACCCTTGCGACGATATGAAGTAGTGTATATTCCTACACTGCCACTACACGGCATCTTACATATTGCTGCAGCCGAATAGCAGTGCTTGCAACATGCTTGCACGCTTTTTTCAAGGATAGTCTATGGACCACAGCAATCTCTTAGCATCAGGTGGACTGTTTGTTTGTAAAAAAGATATCATTATGTTCTCGAAATATTTTCCTTTCAATTCCTTAAGACAAGGAGGTTTCCTCACGATGTTTTTTTCAACGCATGAGTACCTACGTGTTAAATCAGTATTTTGCAAAACAGGTCATTGATGCCGACGAGAATTAAACTAAGTATGATACTAAATTACGATACGAAATATTTGATTGTAATTAATTTAAAATGGTCCCTACTTTAACGTATGGTAGTGAAAGTTGGGTATGGCAGAAGAAGCACGAGAGTAGAATAAATGCAGTAGAAATGCGGTCGTTAAGGAGTATGTTAGGGCTGAATCTGAATGACAGGGTGAAAAATTGTGTGATAAGAGAAGAGTGTGGTTTGCAAGATGATGTTGTGACCAGGATTAAGAAAGGAATGCTTCGGTGGTTTGGTCATGTGGAAAGAATGGATGAGGAAAGAGTGACAAAGAAAATTTATGTTGCAGAAGTGAATGGCAGAGTCGGAAAGGGACGTCCTAGGCGAAAATTTATCGACCAAATTGGCGATTTATTGAAAACGGGCCAAATTAGGAGTACCCTTAACCGACGAGCATGCATGCGTAGGTGTATGGATGTGAAGGAGGCGAGAGAGGTGTGTCAGGATCGTGCCAAATGGAAGTCTGTAGTCTCTGCCTACCCCTCTGGGTGACAGGCGTGAGTGTTTATGTAATTTAAAATAAATTTTAAAATGAATCTCTAATTTAATAAAACCTGTTAGTTAAATTCATCATGCCGCCACAATTCAAACGTGTAAACAGAATTAACTTCAAAACCATTTACGGCGAACACGTACTAATCAAACCCATATCCCAAGCGAGGAAATGTCACTGTCACACGCGTTACGCGGCAAAAAGCGGCCATTTTGACCGTTCCGAATGAAACCGGTGCGCTCCGGTTCATTAGTGATTCTGGTCGCGAGGCAATCCTCTTCACGCCGTTGACAAATTCCGTAGGTTAATTTGCACTGTCTTTAAAATGTCCGTTTTGACTGTAGGTAAGCTACGGTTGTATAATTTATCTTTTATTCATTTATCTAAGGATTTATCTTATGTCGGCCTATATCAAAAGGAACATGCTTAAGTTTAAATTAGGTTTTTGTAGTCCAATTTTGTAAAATTAATTACTGTTCCTAATTTATTGGAACAGAAAATGTCCAATTTTAACGAAAATTTCCATCCCTTACGAAATAATTAACGCCCAAATTCTACGTGATTATGTACCATATAATGTTAACACATCTTCCACACATTTGTGTTTTAATAGAATTTTGTAGAACATAATAAAATATTTTTTTATCCATGAGGCACCCTTATCGCCCATTAAAAGTGCACTGCTGAACGTAGGCCTCCCCCAAAGAATGCATACATCAACTTCCTGCATATCTTACCAGGTAGTCAGTCCTTCTAGTAGGGGACCGCTCTACATTTCGCCTTCCGGTATGAGGCTCTCACTCGAGAACCATTCTTCTCAATCGGTTGTAGATTCTCCGAGCAAATATAGACGGCCCATTGCCACTTTAGCTTCCTAATCCGTTGGCTTTGTCGGTTATTCTGGTTCTACTGCGGATATCCTTCGCATATGTTTATAGCATTGTTAATATTCTTTTTAAAAAAAAATTATAATAATATTACAATACTGCGGTTCTACTGCGGAAATTTATATTCCGTGGGATGATCTATTTGGATACACAATTAAATTTATACGGGCGCCAATCCCACTCGTTTTTTGTTTAATGATAAACTCGCGTATATTTAACATGTTTTGCAATCTTCAGTGTTCATAACTTCTTTAATATAAAACTTTTCGTTCGTTAATCATCTTTCCTTTCTCGCTGTTAAAATAAGCTTATTTCTGCAAAGTTTCGAGTAATATTTTAGAGCTTACGCGTTTAATGCCTGGTAAAGCCGAAACAAAAGGTATTACTAGTCTCTGGAGTAGCTGGGGATAATAAGCGCTTTAAACTCGAATAACTTTTTTCTTAGTTGCATAACGTTTTGTAGATGTGCATTCTTATTCCTTTGAAAACTTAATTTGTAATAAGTTGCATAACTTACCAGCATCCGCCTTTCTATCCGATTACAATGGGAGAGTCTTCAAGCAATATCTTTTGCCTTCACCATCATCGACTACATCACCATTACCATCAGCCGCAATAGTGATAAAGCACTGGTTATGAATAGTCAAATAAGTAAAAAATATTATGTTTTATTTAAAATGTCTATTTTTATATTTTTTTCACTGCTTTCACAGTCTTAATTGAAGTAAACCTATGTATTTAGTTAACATCCGACCCAACTGACATTTGTATTGATGGTCCGCGAAATACCAACGATGTAGAGTGAGCGATATTAAAATATAAACTACGTGGGTTCAGGCCTAAGCTGGGGACTTAGACCGCATCAATATTGCGATGCCGCCTCGCCAGGTAGGCCACACCTGATGTCCGCCACAGAGTAATACAGTGTTCCCTCTCATTAATTTTAAAGTTTGTTAATTTGCTCTGCTCTATGTTTTAAATTTATTTAGGTTCCCTTTATAAATAATTACCGTATGATAACAGTGATCAGAAAATTAAATATTGTCGTTTAAGTCTTATCATGAGGAGATTGCTGAGCACACATGCGTCTTAATCTACAACATTTCAGGAGACAACTCCTGAAATCCGCCTCCGCTCCGCCCGTCAATTACTAAATTCCGTTCAAAAATAACAGATCAGTGAACAGTCTTCATTACAAATATTCCCCCCTGACGAATCAGTACTCTTGTGAACTAAGGTACAACGCTTCCTCGTCGGTAAAAAAAATTGCCATTAATTTTTTAATGGTTTGCATAAGGTAGGAAACGTCTTCTAAGTATCTTAAACACTCAGACAGAGACTTCTGATAATCCATTTTCATATAAAAACATTTTAAAAACATAATAATTATTACATATTATTATACCAATAGGTTTAAGGCCAATATGTTGTTTTTCTTTCCCTTAACAAACTTTATTATTTACTTATATAATATAGAGCTTGGTTAGACATTGAGTTTTGGTGGGAACTAGACCGTCAACGGATTGTTACTCCTGTGGTTTGAAGATTTTGATACGTAGAAGTGATGGGAGTTTGGTTACAAAGTGTCTGCATGCATGTGAACTATTAGAGAAAACGATGAAACAAGTGCTTCAATTTTAATTTAAACCTTAAGTTATTTGATCCCTTAGACACCTTATGAACTTGAGTGACTGTCGTCATCGACTGTCCACTGGGTTGGGCTGTCTTCAAAATCTCCCAAAAACTTCACAATGTGGCGCATCAGCATATTGCGAAGAAAAAATGTACCTATAAAAAACGAAGACCCCTAATAAAAAGAAGACGTGGCTTAAAGAACGAGCATCCAAGCCAAAAATCTTAATTTAAAAAATTCTTAGACATTTGACAGTGGATTTTTTACGAAAAAGCTGGTTCACTTAGTGCTCATGTAGATTTTGACGCTTAAAGGAGGCTACAGAAATTAAAAAATATCCTAATAAGTGCTATCATCTGTTTGGGATACCATAATAACTAATAAAATTAAATTCAAACTAAGCATTCTAGTGCAATACTTCCAGATACTGTAAGCTCGGACTATAGGTCGGACCAAAAATTAATGTTTAAAAGTTACAGGTGGTCTTCGTTTATTTGATATCAGAATGTCGAACACCTCAGTTCCTCCGTAAACATGTGCACTATAAAGCAACCGAAACGTCATGAGTGGAAAATAGTTCAAATTAAACGCGATAAAATTAGAATAATTGATGATGAACAAGCCTAAATTTAACAAAATGTTTTGGTTTTGATTTGAAAAATATTTACCTATATCTTATTTTGAAACTCTTCTAGGCCGCTTGTCACTGGATGACACGACTTGATGAAATTTGCTTATGCCGTCTCGGTATCAATGTTAAACTGTTCAGTATTACAGATCAAAGTTTATTTAATTTTAACCAAAATATAAGAACAAGAATCACATAAACGTAGGTAAATTATTTCAAAGAAGAAAATGTCCTCTCTGAACTTCAAATTAGCCTGCGACCGAACAAACAAGATAAAAATACACAGCTAAATATTCCATATAATAAATCTCTGCAAGAACGCCCTGGACAGGAGAAGATGGATCGAGCATCCAATAATAATTAAGTGCCTCAAATTGAATTTCATCAAGCGAGTAATGAATTAGTAAACAATGCATCGCTTAGTAATATAACACAATCTTGAACATCATTATTTGCGGAAGATAATCTATATCCTTTATAATGTCCATGATTAATCGTTTTTTATTGGTGAAAACTGCTTAAGATTCGTTATGATTAAAAAGTTGATGAAACGAATGAGCGACATTAAAATGAGGTTAAATTAAAAATTTTGTACAACCTACTTCAATGTAAATAAAATGAGAACACCATTGATGTATTCGAAGTCAATTAAATATGCACTATTAAGGATAACTCAAAAACTACTGGTCAGATCTTGATCAATTAAAAACAAGTATCAAATCAGTTCACCTAGAGAAAAGTACTGAGGTAACACACCATAAAAAATACAGTTGAATTGAGAACCTCCTACTTTTTTTGAAGTATGTTGAAAAGAGACAAACATGGAATACATCTGTGTTAGAATACAATATACAGTGTTTCATACGTATGATGATAATATATGGAGATTTCGCATGTGATCTAAGAGCACAAAGTATTAAGGACGAAATTTCACTCACAAACATTTTCTTACGACGATGAAATTGAAAACTTCGAGTATATAATGAAATGAAATATATTATGTAGAATAAAATTTAATTTTTTTTCACTTGGTAACATTATTATAATAAATAAACCTACTCCTGATACTCTGCATTCATCCATTATTACGAAGTCTAGTTTTCTAAGATTTCACTTCTACCGCGTGTGAACTGCACACATGTTTTTGTTTTCTATTTATATTATTGCAGTGACAAACGAGTTCAGGTAATAATTAATCGAATTAGGTGTTACTCTGCGGTAATTTACTACAGATGATAAAAATAATATGCTATACAAACTTTTTCGCACGTCACCGGGAAGTGTAGGCAGAGACTACGAACTTCAATTTGGCACTGTCTCTTCTTTCACATCACCCTTTTCTTCGGTAGACTTTAATACAAGGCGTCCCTCGCAGAATCTGTCACTAACTTTTATGGCATAAATATGCTTTGTCAGTCTTTCGTCATTGGTTATTGCTATGTGCCGCAAACTACCGACGCATTCCTTCCTTAGCAGGACTAAGGAAGTAATGCGTCGGTAACATCATCTTAAACGACGCCCACCGGTAGAAATAAAATTGTTGCTTGCAACTTTTAAGTGCTGAATTACCACGTGCTCGGTGGTGAAGGAACATATCGTGAGAAAACCAGCATTTCACAGGAATAATAAAATTTTGAGAGACTGCACACTCAGCCAACACGCACTTAAGTAGCGTAAGGGACTAAAATTGCTCCGTAGCTCACTTAGAAGTTAGAGGAGGCCTGCGCCCAGCAGTGAGTCGTGAGTCTGTTACCGTTACAGGTTATTAACGTCCACTGCTGAAAATAGGCCTCCCCATAGATTTCCTCATAATGGGGATATTTGTCTGTCGTAGTTGGCACGCTTAGTGAGCGAGTTGGCCGCCGCAGTTTTTTTATCTTTAGTCTTTATTAGGAAGACTTGACAGGCCTGTTGGTCTAGTGGTTAGTGACGCTGACTGCTAAGCCGGAGGTCGTGGGTTCGATTCCCACCCAAGACAAATGTTTGTGTGATGAGCACGATCATTTGTTCTGTGTTTGGGTGTAATTTATCTATAATATTTATGTATTTAGAAATATATAAGTATGTTTATCAGTTGTCTAGTACCCATAACACAAGCTCTGCTTAGCTTGGGACTAGATGGCGTTGTGTGATAGTTGTGGAATATTATTATTATATTATTAAGACGCTGCTGCCCATCTCCAGATTTGCTTCCCTCATCGCCTCTTACGACACCCGCGGGATGATATGGGGTAGCGGATATTTTTACAGCGCCACTACACGATAACGTGTATATGCTATACATTTACTTTTATTATATGCTTTCAACTGATTATTTCTATAACTTACTAAAGTTTTGTATACATTCATCTGACATAGCTCTACATCAAAGTTTATATTTATTAAGTTAAATTTTTTTAAAGTTTATATTTTTTTCGTTAAATCACGAAAATATCAAAAGTAAAATGTAATAAAGTATATTGAATATTCCTGATTACCCGAATAGTTTCGTGATCCGTGTAAAAGCTCTAAATAAATCCGTTATTTCTCAACGCTTACAATGAAATTTCGCCGCATTTAAATACATAGCAATTAATTGAATAGAAGAAATGTTAGAAGCTGAGTTGTTACAATCAAATTTACACATTGAACATTTTCTAGCAATAGAATTACCGAAGCTAACTTATAGGGAACATTTAATGAATCTAATTATTTCTTGTATTTTTGAAGAGCCATGCTGCTATATTATAGTTGTTGCACGAATGGGTCGGATCGACCGCGAATGGGTTCACGTTCAATGAATTACAGCGTAGAGACAAGTAAGTAGACCGTTTAGAGAACTGGAGACCGTTTTTACTGAAAACGAGGCATTCCATCTTCGCCGTCACGGGTGACAACTCATCAACATTTTGACTCTTAATCGATGATACTCGTAGATATAGACGTCTAGCACAGTATCCACTTACTGTCAGGTGAACTGTGTGGTCGTTTGTCACTCATTACACATTATTCCGTAAAAAATGACGCAATTATTACAAATTGAATGAAAATAACTTATACGGATTTTACCGCGCTTACTTATTTTATTACTGACGTTTTATTTTAAAACTATAGTAATTAAATCCGTCTATAAAACCATATTTAACACACTATCGCCTTTTATTTTTTTTAATTCCTGGTGTTTTCAGTTCTTAGAGGCAGTCATGGAAGACACGGGTGATTGTGAATGCTTTAAAAATTGATTACACACGTGAAATCGTGTAGCGATTAATAATATAACGCTTTATATAACAGAGTACCACATAACATCTCGTGGGTGTCGTAACACGAGACGGGTAGCAGCATTTTCGTGGTAACAAATGAAGATTAAAAATGAAATTTACGGTTGCCAACCAGTTTGCCAAGCGTGGTAGCTGTAGCAGTTGGAAATGAGACAATCTACGAGGGCGGCCTAAGTGCAACAGTGAATTAAATTTGATAGGTTATAACCTTAATGGTAACATTATTTATAAAGCCAAAAAGCCAGTGGCCTGCTTGTAGGCTTACAATTTTTTTTATAAAATTTATATGACATTCTAATTTACGGTACACCTGATCGTAAATAGCTTCTGCAGTCCATGGACGTCCGCAGCCTACTTCAAACAAAGACGGCTACAAATACGTCATGGTCTCTAAAGAGTAAGATTGAATGTCTTCAGATAAGAACACGTGTATTCAGTGTTTCTAGGCGGCAAATATTGGTGAGAGAGTGGCACCTATCCAGAAGCATCCTTAGCAGAAAAGAAATGTCACCATCTAGTGGCAGTTTTAGCTTAGAGCTTTCTATAGAAACAATTGTGTTCGCACCTATCTGTAGCCATGATTTTTGTTTCAATCAGGTTATGCAAAGTATCATCGTTATCATTTATAAAGTTCACCGATGTACAAAATCCTTTTCAAGAATGCAACAGCTGGCTGTTATTGAATGTGTCGACCGTACTCTACACCTCGAACAGGCTTTTTTTATAGAAGAGGGGGCAAACGAGCATGCGGCTCACTTAATGGTTAGTGTCAACTTCTACTCACGATCAACTGCAGCACCAGAAGAATTGCAGGTGTTTAAAAAGGAGTAAGCTCTTTTTTAGTAGTGGTAGAGCCACGCAGCAGCTATTTTGTGGTTGTAGCACGAATGGTTCGACTCAACCGGGAAGGACCACGTTTGAAGGTCCCTAAGTCGTATCGGTCCGGAATAATCGTCAGGCTAAAGACGAGGAATAAAGGATAAGCAATGAGTGAAAACTTTATTGGACAAAGAAAAAAAATAACACAAGACAAAAATAAATAACAAGAGAATTTGTGTGAAGTTATATTAGGTTCCTACTTCGACTAACTGCTGCTGTACGAAATAAAAGCAGCTTTCAAATGTTCGCTTCTCGAATGGACATACATTACCCAAAGCAAAAATTAAAAAAAAAACATTCAGAGAAGTTAGTGTAAAATACGAAAAACAAATTACATACATGTCAAATATAAAAATACAGGTGAAGAGAAAAATGGAAGCCTCGTGCTCTCTTTAGCCCGTCTTCATGTTTAAGTTAAACTGACATAATATTGTATACCCATCGCTTGGTATTAGAGATACCGAAACCTCTGAAACGTCACTTGAATAGGCATCGCGCATATTTACGCGACTTACAACGGGCCTTCTCTTGGAGCCTGAATAGGGCTTTGAATGTCGCGATTTGTTGTACTTGTTGTGCCACGTCACACAGAGTTATTCGTTTATTCGTTTCGAGGGAAAAGGGTGAGACAGATGTAAGCTGCCATAGCGTTTTAAAGAAACGTTATTCTATAGTATTCCAGTATTTCTTTGGTCGTTAAGTGTACAGGAGGGTCTTAATATAAATCAGAATTGGTACTTATGACGCAACCTTTTATAGCGATTGCAAAAAAAAACTTCAAATATACACTAAATAACAAAAAATTTTACATATTATTATTACAAATATTTTAACTAAATATTATATTATATTTCTAATTAACATTTCGCCTAATGCTATAACCGAGAGGAAACTCGGGTTCGATCCCGCTGTCACCAGTGAAGTACAACAATATCTGTTGATTTAGCACATGCTCAGCGGTAAAAGACAACATCGTGAGGAAATCTGTATCACTAAAGAATACAAGATTAATTCAAAGATATTTGTGAGGTCCGGCAACACGCACTGGATGGCGAGTTATTTGCTCACTCATAACCCTCTAAGAAATGTACGCTGCGTAAATCGATAAAGTAAAACTAGGGCCGAAGCAGATGCAAAGGTAAAACCTTTTGCTAGAATCATAAACGGAGTGGAGTAAAAGTCTAAAGTCATGACCATCTTTATTTCAACACAAGATTCAATCAAATTAATCAGCACATCTAATCATTCAAATTAATCAGCTTATCTAATCAATTCAAATTAATTAGCTCATCTAATCAATTCAAATTAAGAGCTCCGCTTCATTAAAAATAGTGTGTGGTGAATCAGTTCTTCTTATTTTCAGAGAGTTTTGAAAAAGGTCCGACCCGCTACATGTCTATGTATTAAAATTAACTCGCAAAAACAAACAATGAAAGCTTATTAATGTACTTATAGTAACATTAAAGTATTTTTTTTGTACATGATTGAAGTAACAAACGACAGTCTAGTCAGTGGCTACTGCAACCTTCACTGCAACTTCAAACACAGAAGGCTACAGATGATAAGTGATAACTCATCACATTTGAAGACTAAGGTAGTATGCCTCACACCGGCTCTCTGTACCTTGATCAGACCGGACAAGGAAGTGCACGCACTGCTATTTTCAGACAAAAATAGCTGTGCGGGTTGTCCCTGCCCAGATGAACTCTTAGGCACGATAGGAAACCTAGCCTTACTGTAGCTGATATACATCGTTTGTGCAAAAGAACAAATTCTTATCAAATTAACTATAGTCATCGTTCAATGCATTTTATCAAGATTATAAAACAATCTTTATCCGAAACTTTTTCGTTTTTCGAATGCAAATAATAATAATACATTTATACCTCATAAATAATAATAATGATCTCTTTATTTCGACCAACAACGATCATATTACATAATTAGTAGACATAATATAGGTGATAACATAGCCTATTGTTAGTAATTAATTATAATGAATAAAAATCTTTCAGTAAATACATAGTTGACTTCAGATTATTTATTTGGCAGTAAATGAACCATACAACAATTGGTCAGACACTGCACTGACAGACAACTCTATTCAAGAACATCACTAGTAAGCCGTTGTTGTATCTCTCCCGAGTCCTGAATGACGTTGCACGTGATTCACTGAGACGATATACTCATACTTGATGTACTTTGCTGGAGATAGCCGTAATAAGTTAAAAATAAATAGTTTGTAAAATATTTTTTATGTTATTTTATTTAAAGAAATTTTTATTAACAATATTTATTCCATATTGTAGAGGCGTTATTGTTATATAAACTACGTGACGACAAATATCATTAAACAAGCAATTCGCTACAGGCTACATGAACGCTTGTTCCAAGCAATTCTCTATCCGTTAAACAAATATGGTGTACCACAAGGAAGTATTCTGGGTCCTCTACTCTTCCTAATATATATTAACGAGCTAACAACTAGAACTCCTCATAAAACTATTCTTTTCACCGATGACATAACCACCATTCTTAAATGTACGAACAAAAGGCTTTTTAAAGAGCATCCACGATTATTTCTGCTACCAAGCGGCACAACTTAGAAATGAGGTGAAATATTTGATATATTTCATAGCGTGGGAAGTTTATTTGTTAAATAAATTAAGAGATTAATATTTGTTTCTTAAACATTAGTTATATTTTTATTAATTAGATTAGAAATGCATAAACCAAGCTACGGATATTCTTAAAAGTAAAAAAAAATACATGAATACACCATTTTTTGCGTATATACATACACTAGAAAACCTTATAGGTAATTGAGTCGCAACTTTTCAATGATGATGACACTGCATAACAAATACTCGTCAGTTCACCTCAGTTCCATTAGACGACATCTAGTGAGCGTAAGGAGAGCCCTCGTTGATTGATGAGGGGTTTTTTGTACCCCTAATTTAAAATTATGTTTTTAGAGATTTCAATAAAAAAACTCCTTTGTTTCAGGACCTGCAATCAGAGATTGAAACACATCGCGATGTATACGCATCACTCACGGGCACCGGCCGACGGCTGCTGGGGTCTCTGTCCTCACAGGAGGACGCCGTCATGCTGCAGCGCCGCCTCGATGAGATGAATCAGCGATGGCACCATCTCAAGGCCAAAAGTATGGCTATCAGGTAAGTCATTCATTCAATATTTTATATTTCTTTGAACTTTGCCTTGGAAGAAATATTTTAAAGGTTAGCTGACTACAAATGATCACGATAACGAAACGGAAGCACTGGTACTTTTTTATAGAATGAGGATGACAAATGAACACACAGTTTACCTGACGGTAAGTGGATGAAATGGCCCATAGACATCTTCATTTATCTACAATTAAGAATCAAAATGCAGATGCCTTGTCACCTCTGAAAACTATGATGGAATGCCCTGTTTCCATAAAACGAGTGTCCAGTTCTTTACACTAATAATACGAAATACAGCAGCGTTGAGCGCTGCTATTTTACGCGGGTATTCTATGAGAGCGTGGTCTTACCCTGGTCGAACCGACCTATTTGTGCTAAAGCATAATATAGCTGCAACCTGACTCTACCAATTATATCTACTAAGAAATATCTTTTTTTTAAAGTACTAGTAACGTTGTTAACATTAGTAATACTCCCAATAACTAATCGAACTAAACTTTAAGTGTTTGGACTTGACGTGATCGACGTAGTTGTATGGCGAATTTGTACCTACGACTTTATAAGTTTGCTAAGGCTACTGACACTTTAAAACTCTTTGCTTCATACTATCAAAGGCAGGAGGAGGAAAGAATACCCAGCTTAAAGTTTTCATTTTTAATGCCGTTTACGATAAATTCATTTCATTTTAACCACAACAAAATAAAATATTTTTTAATATTTTCATTTTAGCATTTTTTTACATAAGACCGTCAAGAAAAAAGAATGATTCGTTTCAAACATTGTAATCAAACAACGCGTTTCCAAACGCATTTTTAAACGTCACACTCAAAATAACGGATCGCCACTCAGCGCCGTAAAAGCGAACGTACTTTAAAAGCAAACATTTAAGGTTATTTTTCACTTGAACAAAACATAATCTATGCATGCATCCATTACAATCTATAAAAGTCTAATGCTGAACATGTGACCTGCCCCATATATTGCTTCATTTGCCATAGTTGCCACGCTTATCAGGCGGATTGGCATCTGCAGTTTTTTGTATTATTTTGAGTTGTTAACAGGAAGATGCTAGTGCCCATATTCATCGGTGTCGCATCGAATGGATGAATATATAAAAACAAACATTACACTTGAATAAAATATCCTTCCATACATCAATCACCGCCTATAAAAGTCCACTGCTGAACGTAAGCCTCCTTCACCATAGATTGTCTCATAGGCATATTTTGCCATAGTTGCCACGCTTGGCTAGCGCGTTGGCAACCTCAGTTTTTTATTATATCGTGTTGTTATCGGGAAGGTAGCTGCTGTCTACCGCGTATTTTAATTTATCTATATTGCCTCTATCGACGCCCACGGAACGATATGGGGTAGTTTTTTTTATAGAATAAGGGTTGCAAACGAGCACATAGTCCACTTGATGGTAAGTTGGTAAGTGGATGCTGTGGCCCATAGAAATCTATATTTATTCTTGATTAAAATTCAAAATTCAGTTGCGTTATTACCCATGAGGACTAAGATGCAATGCATGGAGTAAAGAGGTAAGGAGGACAATCTCCCATAGCAGAATAGTTGAAAATGTGTCTATCTGTAAGCAGTAAATAACAGTTCAAAAACTCTCCACAACAACGCTCGAGTAGCTACAGAATGTGATCAATCGCCGTCAAATACGTTGAGAGTGATTTTGAAAATAAAAATTTTGAAAGCAATAAATTATTTATTGTAAAAGGAATTATGGTGAAAGTCTGTGCAATAAAATAATTATCAGAAGTTCTTTAAAATTTAGACTGTAGCTACAGTGGCGCCACCCTTATTTATCGCTTTCCTACGGATACTTTTTTTTACAGAATTTGTACTCCTTACCTCTACATTCCATAATGCAATGCCCTGTTTTCAGTAAAAAAGGGTTTCCGGATCTCTATACTCACCAGGCAGCAGTATAATCGCAGGTATTCTATTAGAGCGTGGTTTTTCCCCGGTCGTGCCGACCCATTGGTGTTACAACTATAAAATAGAGCTGCAACGTTTCTCTGTCGCGTATAAAATACACATATAAAAATTAAAAACCTTCTTTACTCTGGTGTACACGTGTTAGGTTCCAGCTACCTTAGTTAAAATTAACCAGATCAACCATATACATTAATGAATTACTATCTACTATATATTACTTATATATGTATATGGTCCAAAAATAGTGTCCAATGACTTAAGTGAAAACATTGATTGATAGATTATCTCTAAAGTAGTTTAGTTAAATGTGTATTAAATTAAATCTGTTACAACTAGCATCGCGGACTTACATAGTCAGTTATACGATTTGGTTTCACAATGTCATTCCAAGTAGCCACAAACCACAACAATTCTGAATTTACGCCTCTGTCCTGAGAACGGTCATTTATTAAAACACAAAGAGAGACCCTTTGTGTTTGTATAAATGACTATTTAAATTATATTTTGGAGAAAAGAGCTAACGTATGTTATAGACACAGAAACACATGACAATATGAAATTAAACCGAAATTCAATTTGATTGAAATAAATATTAAACAATTGAACAAATAAATTTACTTCTAAGATTATATCTGGGAAAAATCGCTGACATTATAGGAATATAATAAGCTAAGTAAAATATATTTCTTTTTCATTTTCGTCCATTAGTATGTCTACTCTTGGTCATGAACTTTTCCCTGAGATGAGATCTCGCAAGTATCTTACCGTTACCGTTACAAAATACTAAAGTCTATTGCTAAACATAAGCCTCCCCCATTGATTGCCTCACAGGGGGGATGTTTGCAATAGTTGCTACGCTTGGCAAGCGGTGTGGAAACCGCGGATTTTATATGATTATAAGTTATTATCAGGGACACGCTGCTGCCCATCTCCTGATTTGTTTCCAACTGTTACCTCTTACGACACCCGCGGGACAATATGGGATAGTGGTTATTCTTACACGCCGTAGAGAGTCAGACAGACAGACTGATCGCAGCACCAGAGGTCCCGCACCTTTGACGACTCTGTTCGTCGAAATTAAGTGTTTAATGTTTGGGTTTTACGAGATGCTTATGCCACCGTCCATCGGAAGCCCTTAGATTTTCAGACATTTTCCATATTCTGTCTGTATCCGACGATAACCATGGCACGAAATGGGGCGATGGACTCCTTTACACGCGGACCACGCTTTCACAGAATACCAACGTAAAATAGCAGCTTAATTCTGCTGTTTTGTATAGTAAGTGGTGTGAACCGAAGACCCATTTTACTGGAAACGAGGTATTTCATGTAAGTCTTCTAATTGACAACGAATCTGCATTTTAATTCCTAATCGAGGATAGATTTAGATTTCTATAGGCCACAGCATCCAATTACCATCAGGTGAACTGCGCGTTTGTTTTTAACCTTATTCTATGAAAAAATATTTCCGTAATATTTTAATATTTACGACACATTAAAAGTAAAAGTTAAAGCCTTTATGCGCACCCCACTACTGGTCCCAGGACACATCTCATTTCTATGAGTGTTTTAAGGCAAGGAAATACATGCGACGCTATCCCAATGCGCGTTGGCATTCTTCCATGTCTTCGAAAAATACATTTTTTTAATTTCTCTAGCATGCAGGTTTCATTACGATATATTTCCTCAGGTAGTTCAGAAGTTTTACTGCCTCGTTGGTCTAGTCGTCGTAAACGCTATTGCTGATCATGAAGTCCCGGGTTCGAATCGCGGATCGGGCCAAAAACAGTTGTTGAGTTTTTCTGTAAAAAATTCTCAGTATCAGCTCGGAGTCGGGAAGTTAGTAGCGTTTCTACCCCTAACTCGGAAAGCATGTAAAGCCGTTGGCCCTGCGCCTGACTTTTCTCCAGTCGTGTCGGTTTGTTTCCGTTGAGACCGGCCGCCGTGACTGAAATCGATATGTAGGACATTATATTTCAGAAGTCAAAATTGCAATTTCAATTTCATTTAAACGCCGGTTTCACTCCCTTGCTGTGAAATTTACATCGAGAGCTCAGACTCTGAGTTACCATGGCTCATTGATATCGTACTTTACTACTACTACACTTGCAGTTTGCAGTGTATAAATAAAAATGTAATGCACATTTGTTCAACATCTTAAATCATAACTTTGACATAATGTCAAAATTTTAAAACAATCGCTGTGTTCAAATACACTCGTATTTTATACTCGCAATATTTTTTGAGACACATTTTTGCAAGTAAGTGTGCCTCGGACGGCACGTGTCAGCATTTACTTAAGTGTATCAGAGCCCTTACGTGCGTACCTAGAGAACATGTTACATTTGCTATTTATATTGGTAGCACGTTTAAAATGTTTCGCTTAAATCACCGCTCTTCATGTATTTTTATGTCGTATGAATATTAAAGAGAATAATTTGCATGGTTTTTTGTGGGATGTACATTGCTGTGATTGTTTAAATTCTTTTTTGTCCAACGCGTAACAGTTTTCATCGATGAATTCCAAAATATATTTGTACTTTTATCTTTTCAGTTATATTTGATACGCCTTATGAATGAAAACTTTTGTCTATATTATCAATTTTAAACTGCTTTATTATATATGAAGCTGACAAACAAGCATATTTTCCACCTCAGATAAGTGGGTTCTGTGGCCCATAGACATCTACATCTATCCTCGATTAACAATAAAAATGCAGATGCATTATCACCCCTGAGGATGGAATGCCTCATTTCCAGTAAAGCGAATCTCCGTATGTCATTCACCATATGAAATACAGCAGCATTTTACGCTAGTATTCTGTAAGAGCGTTGTCCTTTCCCGATCAAACGGAGTAATTCGTGCTCCACCTATATAGCTGCAGCATGACTTTACATATATGAAAGTGCTAAATACTTGGAAATATGATCCATTCTCACCCATTTTTTTACGTGGTAGAGCCATGCTGCAGTTATATTAGTAGTATAGTTGTAGCACGAATGGGTCGGCTCGACCGGGGAAGGACCACGCTCTCACAGAATACCAGCGTGAAATAGTAGCTTAATGCTGCTGTATTTCGTATGGTGAGTGTAGAGAACCGGAGACCCTTTTTACTGGAAATGAGGCATTCCATCTCAGTCCTCACGGGTGACAACGCATCTGCATTTTGATTTGTAATGGAAGATAGATGTAGATGTCTATGGGCCGCAGCAACCACTTACCATCAGGTGGACTGTGTGCTCGTTTGTCAGCCTATTCTATATAAAAAAAAAAAAAAATTTGGATAGAGGTCTGATACAAGTTTGTTGCTTAAACAACGTTCTAGAAATATATAAGGTGCATGCATCACTGTACATAGAAATTTTAGGCTATAGTAGTGTCTAATGTCGTAGTGTATGCACATATCGAGATAGCGCTAAATATGGAACAGACTGACCAACAACGAAAATAAAAATACTTTTTTACTCATGTTTTAATTAATTAACACCTAGTATATGTGACCACTGCAGCTTATTTATTCTGGTCCATACAACAAGGAAACCTTATAGTTTCGCCATGTCCGTTCGTCCGTCCGTACGTGCGTTCGCGGTTTTCACTAGAAATCGTAGATGCTACAAGTCTGTAATTTGGCATAGTTATAGATATTAAAAACGCCTACAAAACTGTGAAATAAAATCTTTAAATTTTTTTTATTTGGTGACCTTAAGTTTAATGATTAGAGTTAAATGGACGATGATTTTTTCATTTATAATATATAACATCATAGTATTTGTATTGTTCGGTTGCATGTACCAAGACGTAGCTCGAATTGGAAAAAACTTATAACTACTATAATGAGGGTATTCGCGACTTTTTCTGCCACCAGGGCGGCGCCACTTATGGATGAGGTGAAACATTTGATAGAATATATAGCGCGGGATGTATTTATTTAGAAAAGTGTAGAGATTAATGTTCCTTTCTGAAATATTCTGTAGAAACACTTGTATGGAAACATTATGTATATGAATTAATATTAGAAATGGATAAACCAAACGGTAGATATTACTAAAAGTAAATATAATTAAATAATATAGAACTGAGGCATTGTTTTGTATATATACGTTCACTAGAAACCGAAAAACTTATAATAAAGCTGCAACTTTTCAATGATTGTGCCAGGTGCCACTGTGTGATCATTACGCAACAAACATCTAAGTTTTTTCTCTGTCCCAGCGACATCTGGTGAGCGTTAGCCCTCATTTATGTACCCTATTTATACCTTGCACCATTAGCTTTCAACTTTCTCTTTAATCTACTACTTGAATTGGACAATTGTTCATAACCGACTGCACCCAATGAGGGCATCCACGACTTTTTCTGCCACCAGGGCGGCACCACTAACAAACGAGGTGTAATATTTGACAGATTTCATACTGACTAAGTTAATTTGATCGAAAATTGTAAAGGTCGAATGTTTCTTTCTGTGCTATTCGACGACTCCGTGGCGCAGTGGTTTAGCAATGAGTGGCTGCGCTGGGGGTCGCGGGTTCGAATCCCGCACGGAACAAGCATTTGTATGGCCTACAAATAGTTGTTCCGGGTCTGGATGCAACCTTGTGCAATTAATGTTTGTAAACTGCCCCCACGATACAAGAAAAAATCTTATATTAGTGTAGGGGTGACGTTTTTATAACAAAAAAATAAAATAAAATAATAGTTTTATTTTATATGACATTAAAAATAAGTAAACTTAACGACAGATTTCATAAAAGTAGAAAAATAAAAAAGAGTTAAAGATGTGCAAATAATTAAACATTATTATGTTTATTATTAAAATATTCTAAAAAGTGATATAATTTTATTTAAAACTAATTTCTGAATTAAATGACATTGTGTAACAAAAACCGGCCAAGAGCGTGTCGGGCCACGCTCAGTGTAGGGTTCCGTAGTTTCCCGTCCGTCACAATAAGTGTTCCCACTTATGAGTTTAAAGGTGGGTATCCATTATGTTCACGCTCCAGCAGCGCTCCGCGCTCCTGCTACTGCTCCCAGTAGTGGGTACTGTTGTTTCCATCCAAGTTCAAAATGATTTTCCTAGAAAGTCCTTATAAAGTTCTACTTTTCGGATTTTTTTCATATTTTCTAAACTTATGGTTCAAAAGTTAGAGGGGGGGGACACATTGTTTTTTACTTTTAGAGCGATTATTTCCGAAATTATTGACATTATCAAAAATGATTTTAGTAAACCCCTATTCATTTTTAAATACCTTTCCAACAATATATCACACGTTAGGGTTGAAATTAAAAAAAAATCACTTCCCTTTTTACATATAGGGGGGCTACCCTAATAAAACATTTTTTTCCAATTTTTATTTTACCACTTTGTCGGCGTGATTGATACACATATTGGTACCAAATTTCAACAATCAGCTTTCTAGTGCTAACAGTCACAGAGATTAAGCGAGGGCGGACAGACGGACAGACAGACATGGCGAAACTATAAGGGTTCCTAGTTGACTACGGAACCCTAAAAAACTTCACCTCAGTGTCAACCACACACATCTGGTGAGCGGAAAATTATTAGCCCTCGTTGACAGCTCAATAAATAGCCGTGAGAAATTTTATTTCCCATCCGTTACGTTCAATATTACCGGCGGTTTTGTTATCGAGCTACGAAAACAGCGGTAAATTATCTGTTAAGGAAGGAAGTACCTACATACCAATGTGTATGTGCGTTTTTTGTGTATGTTTGTGTATGATATTTTAATATAATAATTACATATATTTTAAGGAATACTCCATCTGAACTATTATTGTTTATTTTATAGTTTATATATATTCTCTGTCACAAACAAAGGGCAATTATGAAGACTAGATATTTCTATTATGTTTTCAATATAAAATATGTAGACCTAAATGAAAATACTGCGTGTATTTGAAAACAGCTACCATGAGCTGTATCTTTAATTAATCACTCATCATTATCAGTGACAAACTTCGGCTCATGGACACGTTACGAAAGCTACAGATGAGTTGTCTCCTCTGAAGACTAAGATGGAATTGCCATTGCCCACAGTTTGTTACTAGACTGGCTCTCTACACTCTTCAGATCGGAACATGGCAGCGCACTGTTGTTTGACAAGAACAATAGTTATGAGCATGGTTCTTTTCCACACGGACTTCTAGTCAGAAAAGATGTCCTACCATCTGAACCTGAATCTCTCTTATTTGCAGTAGTTGATAATCTTAGCAGATAGATTTGCATTTGCAGTATATATCAAGTGCTATGTAGGTCCATATCACGTCACTCATTTCATCTTAATATTTTAGTTATGTAGATTTCAGTTTTTCTTTAAATCTATAGGTATGATGTCTAGTTAAAAAAATTTCAATGCCACTATCTGTGCGTAAAAACGATGGAAAGCTTGTTTGTTTTAAAGATTTTATTCGTTCTTCTTAAATATCTCACAAAATATTATAAATTAATTTGTAATGATTTATTTTCCAAAGCTTGTCAAATATTTAAGAGCTTAAAGTTCGCTAACGGCGAGGACTTCTAGGTAACTAAATTAATCATTTGAACCTAACGACATCTCATAAATCTTTTTCAGTCAAACCGTTCGGAAACGAACCGTAACTCGCTCTAATAGGATCCATTTTTAATGCTTGCATATTTCTGAAGCTACTGTAGTTATTTAATTAATTCGTCGATGTTTTATTCTGTGATTAATTAACCCCCGGGGAAGGTTCATACTTCATACGGCCCATGCAAGCTGAGGGGTTGATACAACCCAGGTTAATTGTTTATTGTATTTTATCGTCGCTTATTAGCTATTAAATACTTCATAGACCATTACAGTTTATTAGACATTTTTGTCTAATGGTGATACAAAAGCAGCGACAAACTTCTAATAATTATTAACGAAAGGGATAGTGACGAATCCAATTGCTTATTATGTAAATGAAATATGAAAAATTAACTTTTAATTATATTAATTATATTAATTCATATTGAAACTTAATTGTACGAGATATTATATACCCCTAGTAGAAAATATTAGGTCGATTGAGTATATTTTATGTACTAATTATTCTAAGTCGATGGATGCACTTGGCTCAGGCCCTTGCTTAGTGGCGTCCTTGTGGGAGGTCTACGTTCAGCATTGAACTAGTGAGGGGTTGTAATTATGATGATAATGTTGATGATTGATGATTCTAAATTATGTAAGTAATATACCTCACAAAGCTGTAAAATAATTTTTAGTTGCCTACATATAAAAAATCACGATGTTGTATCCCGATAGTTAAGAGAAGAAAGTCCGTAACCTACTCAAACTATAAACAAGTTAAGCCGCAACTCTTCAAGAATCTGCCAAAAGTTGTAGTCGATCTTAAAGCCTTTCAAAAGCTAGGCGCGTTTGAAATGCCGAACCACGCTCCTGTATACTGAATACCCTTAAGACTACCTTCCGTACACAATATACGTAACATACTTGTAAAATTTTCTATGAAATTTCGTGCGAGTATATTCGGAAAATATTTTGTTATTTCCCAAAGAATTGTGTTGAGTAAAGAATGCTGCAAAGTAGCTTTCTTTGAAAATTTAGTTGGAATAAAGGCACGTGTGCTTTGTCGTTGTAATCCGTGTTTTGTTTGGACTTTCTAAATCGTTTGCATTGGGAAATGTGCTTTACTAAAGTACTCGTATGTCTTGATATGGCATAAGTAAATATAAAAGCAAAGTTTAAAATATAATTACTATTTTTATGTAATACTTGTAGTGTAAATAATGAAATAATAATAAAAAATAGCATTAGGATATTGAAGTAAAGTCTTTACTTTTACTTTTAACAAAAGTAAAGACGTTACAAACTTAGATACACTAAGTAATATATGCTTTTCAAAGCCACATTATTTCATTTTTTTTCAATACATCGTATCATATCAAGGCTATTGTTGATCCTGGCCCTTAGATTACCTAATAAGGGAGATATTTTCCATTGTTGCAACGCTTGGCAAGCGAGTTGGCAACCGCAGTATTTTCATTACTTTCGGTTGTTATCAGAAAGATGCTGCTTTCCATATTATGCTGTTTCAGTATTCCTCTGTCGCCTTTAACGACACCCACGGGATAATATAGGGTAGCAGATTTTCTTTCGCCGTCTCTACTCGGCATAGACATGTTGCAACTTGGCAGAACCGAGAATTATTACGTTCGCTATGATTGGCAACGAGATACGGAGACTGATATATAATGACGCTTCTAGTTTAGTCCTCAGCGGTGTACAACTCACGGCACGAAAGTCTAGCGGTGACCGTTATTGCCCATAATTGGCCGTATTGCGCATTATTGTGTATGACTGGCTTTGGGTGTCGTTCACACGCGTTGATTGGGTCTCCAGTAGCATTCCGTCCCCCGTACTGATACGACATTCGCAGCTATCCCCTCCACGTTTCTTTCAGCGCTAGAGTTACGTGCCGCAAGTTGTACCTACGTTCTGATAGATGTCTGTTTAAAAACAGTGTTATATAAAAGATCTGAGATATAAATTGCGAAACCGTTTGTTTAGTCCATTTTCATTTTATTGAATCTAAGTACATTTACGTACATACAATTTTTATATCTATATATATTTTAACATTTAAATACAAATTTTAACTGATTGATGATGACAACATTCTAGAGGCAATACATTTGTCCCATACATGACGAATTTTTTCTATATCGCGTTACACCAACGTGTAAACTATACGGTGAGAGAGAGGACGAGGGAGTCTTTTTTATTTAACGAACATTCTTACAAATATTTTTATGAATAATTTGTTTATGTTTTATTTCGTACTAACTTAAATAATGTTTTTACAAACAACAAACAAATTCCGAAAAAAATGTCGCTCAAAAATTTAATATCACTAAAATCGTCAGTTGTCCATTGTCTCTTCTTATTACTACTTTAGTACAAGTTTTACGTGAATCACACTTTGTAAGGTACGGGTACGGCATTACAAACACAGTAACACTAAATGACATACTCGTTACTTCAAATGTCCCGCCAAACTTCAAAACCCGTCGCCTAATTTGAAGTGAGACATTGTACTGACTCAGTATAAAAAAGAAGTTACTGCTACAAACACATTTCTAAATAAAATATTGCCCAACACTAAATTAAAGATACTAAAAAACACTAAAGTAAAGCATAACCATAAGATACGGCCATATTGGACACGTAAAAAGTGAAGATTTTCTAAATTACCTTAATGTTTCGTTACGTTATTGTTACTAGAAAGGTTACTGACGAAATCAAAAGAATAATATTTAACTTTATACAGGGTTATATTGCAAAATACAATTCTAAAAGAATTCTGTCCTCTATATATACTATATGGCTTTATGTATAGATACTAGATGGCGCTAGTTGCATTAATTATGGGGTGCAACACTACGAAGTTGCATGATGCCTATGTATAATACCATTATTTTTGTAATACGTTACACATTCGTTTCCGAACAATAACACAAGCGTTCTGAAACATAAAAATGATTTTATAGACCGGTTACATGAGACAGTGCGACAATAAAAGTTTTACAGTGGCCTTGCAGGCGCTGCACCACAAGGATATGTTTAGGGACGATAAGATATATTATTGTTGTCATAAAACCACTTTAATGTCACATTTGCACATAAAATATTATCTTTTTTTTTTTTTCTTCTTCCTTTGGGTTCTTTTAGAGCGTTTCCGAAATTCAAAAATAAAATTGAATTAATTAGGATATTAGGAAATTAAACTTTGATTTGACATTTATTTTTCTTAAAAATATATCTTTTACAAAATCAAAACAATATTTTATTTTAGGGTTTATTTAGAGTTTACAGAAATTTAAAAAGAAAAATAAATTATTAGCTTATTAAGAAATTATATTTTATATTGACTTTTTTATATTGTCAATTTTTTATATTGACTTTTTTTCCACGTATTAAAGTCACGCGGCTGCTATACTATGGTAATAGCACGAAGTGGTCGGAGCTTGCGTGTGAACACTTTGTGCATAGATATACACATTTAATACGTGGTAGAGCCAAGCAGCAGCTATATTATGGTACGAATGGGTCGGCTCGACTCGGGAAGGACCACAGTCTCACAGAATACCAGCGTAAAATAGCAGCTAAACGATGCTGAGTTTTGTATGGTGAGTGTTGAGAACCGGAGACCTTTTTTTTACGGAAAACGATTAATTTCCATCTCAGTCTTTGTGTGTGATTAACTATTACAACTACTAACGATTACTAAGATGAAAAATTGTCAGTGATTAACGCATCTGCATTTTGATTCTTAATTGAGGATAAATGTAGATGTTTATGGGCCACAGCATCTGCTTGCCATCAGGTGGACTGTGTACTCGTTTGTCATTCTTATTCTGTAAAATCAAATTTACCTTTATATTTAAAAGCATATACATATCTATATCAAAAAATATAAAATGCAAATTTTTTTATTGTAAATTTAACATTCTTACATAATTTTGACATAAAAAGCAACAATCTCATTTCTCTTAAAATTAAGAGTATTTATTCTAAAATTTTATTAGTTTAATTTTTAACAGTGTTGTGATATATCAATTTGATAGGTTCCTTAATTCATTTTGTTACATCGTTAATGGTTTTTCTATCTGCCGTCTAAAAAATTATGGAACCACACATCCACAAAAACCACAGCATTCTCTTACCATCTGGTTTTATCAATTCCCCCTTTTTTATGAAAAAAGAACTAAACAGCAACCCAAATTGTTAAAAACTACATAATACTTGAATTTAGATATTAAATATAAAAAAAAATCGCTAAATAAAGTTCAATCCCGCTACTAATGTGACCCCGCCTGCCTGAGTGCGCGATCTGCATACGTAGCGCCGTTAACAGTGTATAGTGATTTCATAGTGAAATAAAACGCCTATTTCACTGCGAAACATCTTTATCGCTCATTTTATGACCCCACACATAAAATTGCTTTACGTGCTAGATATACAATACTTAAATTATTCTTATAGCATTTTGGGTAGACTATATGATTTATACAATTATTACTTATGTAGGCAGATCTCTAAAAACTCTCGAAAAAAATATCAAATTTATATGCACATATATAATCGTGTGGTAACAGCAGCATCTTCCCAATAACATATAAATATAAAAAAATGCGTTTGCCAACCCGCTTGTTAAATGTGGATGCTATGGTAATTATCCCTACAACAATGCGGAAAGGAAACATATTCATTAATTGTTTCATTATTGGTGCCTAGAGGGCCGACTTCTGAGACATTTAAAGACATTTTGGCAGTTCTTGACCAATTCTATGAATCTCAAGTGAATGAAATTTTACAAACTGATAAATTTCATAAACGTTAACAAAATCATAATCAAAGTATTCAGGACTTTATTGCGGCCATTGGCTCCCTGGCTTCCAGGTGAAATTTTATGGACTTAAAAAGGCAGCTACGGGACCGATTAGACACCTAAGTGTGTGTGAAGAGCGTCTCCGTCGCGTGTTGTTAAAGACGAAAAAGCTTACTTATGAGTTAGCAGTGCAATTGAGCCTTAACTATCAAGGCACATTCTCAGATTAGTATTTGGAAACAAGTGTGCTGAAGCAAACTCCGTCCACAGCCACAGTACCTATGGATATTGGTAAAATTAAAGCGATTACATGTCGTCATTGTGCAAGATCACACAGCGACGGCGAAAGGTGTCCTTTCATAAAAGCAAAATGTTTTTATTGTAAGAAGTTTGGCCACATTACGCCGGCCTGTATGAAAAAATCTGGCAAGTTGCACCAGGTGGAGGAAAGTTCAACTTCAGATAGAGAAAACGAAAAATCTGAACAGATGATGGGTGTCTTTGTTTGCTCAGATAATTTTCGACCACCATTCAAAGCAGATGTTATGAATGATGGTGTAAAGGTTAGCATGGAAGTGGACTCAGGTGCTTCAAGGACAATCAGGGCTGAAGATACATACTATAGGCTGTCTTCTGTTCCCCCACCCTTAGAGGCGACAGGCGTAAAGTTGGTTACGTGGACCTATGATGAACTGAAGGTGTTGGTCGAGCTCATGTTCGTGTGTCATTAGTAAACAAGGAAGCACAATGTGTGCTACTGGTTGTTTCTGGTCGTGGGCCTAGCCTTTTAGGAAGAAACTGGTTTAAAATTTTGGGCTTAGATATAGCTGGTATATGCTGAACAGATGATGAGAAGGTTGATGAATTATTAAAATCTTTTCCGGAGTTATTCAAAGAAGGACTTGGAGAGTGTAGGGGTCCTCATGTGTAGAGTTTATTATTTTTGTTTATTGTTAACAACACGTTGCTGACGATATCCTGGTTCGTTTGTTTTTTGTCGCCTCTTACGACACCCACGGGATGATATGGGATACTGGATATTCTATTCGTCTATCTAGACTTATACCATACAAAAAGAAGCAGAATTAAGCTGCTATTTATCGCTGGTATTCTGTTAAAGCGTTGTTCTTGTTCTACCTGGTCGAATCGACACAGTCGTGCTACAACCGTAAGAAAAGCTGCAGCATCCACCACGTATAAATTAAAAATGTCTTTATAAAGTAAATACTTTATTTTTGCTGTAGAAGGAAAAGGTGAGATCTCCTGACGGGCAAGGTGCTATACCCGGGGCATGTTCTATATACAAAGTACTTCGGAAACTTCTATAGCGTGATTTAGATTTCAGTTTGTTCAGACTTATGGCTCGACGACAGCGCCCTCACAATACTAAGGCTTCGATTAGAAACAATGAATGCCCTTAGGGCATGTGACTTTAATGTGCCCTTATGCCTGTGATTAATGTTATGTTAAAGGTTATAATCACAGCGCTGGTATGACTATCGTGGCATCTTAATGTTAGAATGATCTTCTGCTTTTCTTATTTGATACCCTTGAGTTTTACCTATCTTTCTTTGAATTTTTAAGTCTATTCATCCTAGTCACATTAAACATGTTTCAACATATTTGTTCATCCCCTTATTTAACTTGGCAGCACTGCGGAATAGGGCAGGTGGGCCAGTCTTTGTCCCCTCGACAGCCTTTACGGGATTTTCGCTTTGTGAGACAGTTTACATATTTGCATTGTAGACCGCGGTTGGACGGGAATGTGTTCATGAATACCAAATTTAACGTCCAGTTAGGGTTACAAGTGGGGAAAATTAAAATCGAAATCATGGCGGAATTAGATAAATATTATTGTTACCAATCAAGAACCGTGGTAGTTTAGAGGCATAGCGCTCGTTGTAAATATCATAGTACACGAGCCACCCGGGTTTTTGATCCTCGTGGGTACGAATAAAATCGTCAATTGCAGTTTTAAATGCTGATTTACCACGTGCTCGGCGATGAAGATAAACATCGTGAGGAAACCTACTGTCTGAAAAATTAAAAACATATATTTCGGTGAAATTTGAAGTCCGCCAACATACATTGGGGTTTGGGTTGCCAACCGTACTATAATATATAGTATTGTACTATAGTTCGGGCGTGAGTACTATATACTGTTGAAGAATTATATAGTACGCGAAAATACTATTTACAATACCGAAATCCAAAAAGCGAGCGGGCCCCTGTTTTACTTAATAGCCTATATTTTAGGGGTTCCTGCATTTCACGAGCTTCAAAATCTACCGACCGACCGATTTAAAAAAGAATAACAATCGAATCTGTTTTGGGGCGTTCTGAATCGAATGTTGTATGGAGGCTGTATAAGAGAATTTGTAACTCTGTCTCGTGGCAACTATGGCAAACAACCCCCTGTTAGGAAATCTATAGGGGAGGCTTATCTTTAGTATTGGACTTTGATGGGCTGAAATAGTAGTAAATAGCATTAATAACATTCATACAATTGTTATAATTATAAATTAAGTTATTATTTGTCGAATTAAAACATATGTTTAATAATAACTGAAACAATTCATACATAATTAGACATAAAGACATCTACACACATGATGTGAATTGCCACACGTGCCTTTTTTAACACATTCTGACTTTCCACAATAGAGTGTCCCCATTCATTCTATTTCCTATGTTCACTCGTCGTTCTATATCATTATCATATCTCCCATCCCTGCTAAATATGCATCCCAAATATACAAACTCATCTACTTGCTTGACCAACTCTCTTTCCTTTCTTATTTCACATATCGTTTTACTTTCTTCTCCTTCAAAATCATAACTTTCGTGTTACTTGCGTTTACTTTCATTTCCCTTACTTTTAACGACCTGTTCATTAATGTAACCATCATTTGCAACTCGGCCGCCGACGATGCAAATATAACTTGATCATCGGCGTACAAAAGGCATTTGACGGTTACCTCGTCCATTCTTAACCCGCATTCTTCAACTTTAAAATTTTCCAAACAACTGTCCACAAATAGTATAATAGAAATAAATAGGTTGACATATTACTATTAAAGAAAAAAATATTTTATATTATATAAAATATAGCGTAGATCCCTTCCGGCATTGCTCTCTATCTGTTCATAAAGTTTCATCACAACCGGTTCAACCATTCCGAAATATAGCCCGGACTGACAGACAGACACATAGACAGAAGAAAATTAAAAAAAAATGGTTGTTCATGTTTTAAAAGCATGCAAATAACTCTATGAGTTTAATAAAATCCAGTTATTTTAGGTACTACAGACTGATCCTTCAATTTTATTTATATGCGTAGATACGAAAAGCCTTGCGAAATAAATTAATATTACATAATTGGGGACAAAACTTACCTTTATATAGGTTCATGAAGGTTTTGTAATGACACAGTTCATCTTCATTCTCATTAAATCCAACCTCAAATTTAGCGTAGCTTAACAACTTAAAGTTATTAAATTAAAACTGAAATATACTTAATTAGAATTAAGTTATTACACAAAGTTTAAGCTGTTTTGTCTTTATTCAATTACAGCTAAAGTTTAAAAGATCGTATATTTTACTTTGTGGTGGTTTAAAGCGAAACGAGTCTGTACAAAATTTTAACCAAGGAGCGCGATTTATAGAATGTGACTAGTGAAGTGGCATGTGTATATCGATATGATAATTAGTATTGCCACTTCTCATTCTTTTGCAATGCGTTTCTTGCTATTGATTCATCATACCCATACTTGCATTAGATTCGTTACTTTTTTCTTGTTTCTCCTTAAATAACCAACCTAGAGTCAGGTTTTCTTTTTTCCCTATCATCACTCAAACAGTACTAGACATCTCTAGCCACGCCTGGCACGCAGTTTAAAGACAGCAGTGTCAAAATATCGCACCATATCTGCTCATTCCTGAGACTTGGATGGTTTTTTAGTCCTCAAAACTACGTCTAACCTTATCAAAATTTCTTAAAACCATCATTAGTGTGATTATCGTGACAGTATATGGATCATATTGCATGTAATTGTTATTGAAAGTCATTTTTTTACTTTATCACTGGTTCGGGAAAGACTTCTGCCCTGGGAAGAACTAGGAATAAGCCCAACGGAACTTTTTTACAGTTAATTATACAATATGAAAGGTTGTACAAACTATTTACAAAATTCATTTTAGAAACAGTTTGGAAGCGGCTACCTCATTCCCAGGTGTTATCATCAACCATTTATTCATTTATATTATAATAACTCTTTTTATACAGTTCTTGTTAAATAAATAACTCAAACTTGGTAATAGAAAGATTTTGCATATCTTCTACAACTTTGTTGTAATAGCGTATACAATGCCCCAAAAATGAATTACTGATTCTTTATATATACATATTGTATATCTCTTTTTAACTAAAACTACTTTTGTTTTTGTGAACATACATTAAATATTCGTAAATATACTGAGAGACCAAAGTTAATATATTTATTTTATTGTGACTCGGTTTTAGTTTGTATATAGCTCTTATGGCCCCCTCCGGAAAAAAAATAGTTTTTAAATCAGCCTCATTTCCTCATAGCAAAATCCCTTAAGACATTATGCTATGGAAATAATTGAAATAAACTAATCTAACTGAGGTTGATCTTTTTAACAACATAAACTGCAGAGCTTATTCTGCTTGCTGGTTTGGATATATGAGGGCCCCACTGAAGCATTGCGTCGAGATTGATGCCAAGACAAATAGTGAATTGAACTGGGCTCAGTTTTCCCCCATTTAAAAACATATTAATATTCACACTCTTAATATTTGGTGTTGTAAACTTAATAAATTTACTTTTATTGATTTAAATATATTTTATTATCGTTAAACGAATGCTACTAGTTATGATATAGTATTGTCCACTTCGTCACATTTAAATGATTGACGTTTAAGTTCATAAATCAAGGAAGTATCATCAGCAGACAGTACTATATCATGATTATCCCATACAGAGGAAGGTAATTCATTACGGTATTCATTATTATAGACAATAAATATGAATGGGCCGAGAATTGAGCCTTGAGCTTTTAGTACAGGTGACCCGGATTTTTTTTAAATCATTGATGATAACTTTCTGCATTCTATTACTTCAATATGAAATAATAAATTTAAGCGCTGTGTTCCTAAATATATAGTACTGTGGGTTCCTGATTAATGTCTCATGGAATAAACAGTCAAAAGTCTTAAAAGGTCACAAAATATACCGAAAGCATCCTTTGAATTCTCCCATGCACAAAAAGTATGTTTTTTTATAAAATGACAGCTGTCGAACGACCCCTTGTAAGGATTATTATACTTTTAACTTAATATGTCTGAAGCAAATTAAGTTTTTGGGTTTTCAAAACGTTAACACAAGGATTTACAGTTTTGTAAATCCTTCTCGATATTTTCTTGTTACATCTCTATTTTTGTCTAAAGTAACAGTTTAAACATATTACGGGGCTGAGTCGCAGCCAAGTTTCAACAATTGCAGCCATCCCGTTGGCTTTATGCCGCAGCCAAGTTTTTGAAATATCGTCCCACGACTTGCGGAGGCGCGTCAAGGTGCCCCTATCTTTGCCTGGCCAACGCAATTATTTCAAGCTGTAATTTTTTTATTATATTGATTAAATTATTTAAAAATAAAAAAATAGTGGAGTTACACTGCAGCTGGGTTGGCTCGACTGGGGAAGATCCACGTTCTCACAAAATGCTAGCGCACATTTTTTTCAATAATTACACCCACACTAGGATTACCCCTCGTTGGGACAGTTTACATACATAAATTGCACAAAAACGAACATCCAGACCCGGAACAATAAGTTGTAGGTCATATAAATACATGCTCCTTGCGGGAGTTGAATCTGCGGCCTTCAGCGCTGCAACTTAATAATAAGATACTATACTGATGTATTTCTTATGGTGAGTACAGAAAACCGGAGCATTGCATATACGCTACGTGAACAGTATTGAGTATCACATGACAAGACAGTATGGCAAACGAGCCAGTCTTTGAGAAAGCACAGCTGCCCATTTTCATCAAAAACACACTACAGACACTAGTTTGCCAAACTTTCTAAAACAGGGCGAAGCGGCACGAAAGCTACAATATTTTATCGTCCAACACGACTGCATAACGTGTAAATGCTCTTCCGCCGCCGCTCTCATATTGGTTTTCATATTCACCAGAAGTAGTGTAAGCAGCCACATACTGCTTTAATCGTCAATAATACAAGCAAAGGCTGTTGTAGATAACTACAGACTTTTTTACTGGAAACGAGACGTTCCATTATAGTCCTCGGGGGTGGCAACACATCTGATTTTTGATTCCTTTTTTACAGAATGAGGGTGACAAACAGTCCATCTGATGGTACCTGAGTGGATTCTAAGGCCCATGGACACTTGCATATGCAGACGTCTTGTCATAATAAGTTTTTTTTTGGGTTTTCTACACTCACCGTACGAAACACAAAAGTTAAGCTGATGTTCCACGCTGGTATTTGCTTGGTTGGTTAATACAACATTTTGTTCCAGAAACCGTTTGGAGAGCAACGCTGAGCACTGGTCTGCGCTGCTGCTGTCATTACGTGAACTCACTGAGTGGGTGATCAGAAAAGAGACTGAACTGAATGCACTAGCTCCACCACGCGGCGATCTAGCCGCACTAGTAAAACAACAGGTATTTTACATACATAAATACATAAACACTCACGCCTGTCACCCAGAGGGGTAGGCAGAGACTAAGGACTTCCATTTGGCACGATCCTGACATACCTCTTTCGCCTCTTTTACATCCATTTATCTACGCATACATGGTCGTCGGTTAAGGGTACTTCTAACGTGGCCCATTTTCAAAATATCGCCAATTTGGTCGATAAACTTTTTCCTAGGGCGTCCCTTCCCGACTCGACCGTTCACATCTGCCATATAAATTTGGTTTGTCACTCTTTCCTCATTCATTCTTTCCACATGACCAAACCACCGAAGCATTCCTTTCTTAATCCTGGTCACAACATCATCTTGCATACCACATTTATCTCTTACACGCAATTTCTCACCCTGTCATTCAGATTCAACCCTAGCATATTCCTTAAAGACCGCATTTCTACAGCATTTATTCTACTTTCGTGCTTCTTCTGCCACACCCAGCTTTCACTACCATACATTAAAGTAGGGACTAACACAGCATTATGAATTACTATACGTGCCTGTTTTGACACATTCTGGTTCTTCATAATAGAGTGTAGTGCCCCATTCACTCTATTCCCTGCATTTACTCGTCGTTCTATATCCGTATCATATCTACCATCCCTGCTAAATACACATCCCAAATACACAAACTCATCCACTTGCTCAATTAACTCTCCTTCTATTCTTTTTTCACATACCGTTTTGCTTTCTTCTCTTTCAAAAACCATCACTTTCGTCTTACATGCGTTCACTTTCATTCCCCTTTCAGGTATTTTCTTTTATTTGAATATCCTAAAATGTTGTAACTCAAACTTCTTACATTACTGCGCTCTGCAGGTGGACTCAGTCAGCAAAAGCATTTTTTATTATCTTGAGTTATTACTAGAAGAATGCTAGGGTGGGCTAGAATAGATAGCCTATTAACTGTTTCAGTTTCTCTCTGTTGCCTATTACGACACACACACATACACACACACACACACACACACACACACACACACACACACACACACACACACACACACACAAACATGGCATGGCACCATTATACCACCACTATACAGCAATTTTTTTTTAATTTTGGTTAATTGTTTAAAAGCGTTAGATATGGGGTGAACAGAGTTGGAGGGATGTTGGTAAGAATCATTGATTGTGCATAGCTTGCACTTGCCCAATTTTGTTACTTTATTTATAGCACGATTTTATAAAAACTTAACACTGGTAGTGATATTTTATATTAACAACAACTACAACAACAACTACACATTGAATGAAACTAACTCGTATCATTTTTATAAATATGCTTAAAGGGCATAATTAATATATTTATTTACCAATTATCCCCACAACTTATAAATCAACATCAAAATAAAACCCGAAAACGT
Source organism: Parnassius smintheus behrii (assembly GCA_036936625.1). Classification (NCBI taxonomy): domain Eukaryota; kingdom Metazoa; phylum Arthropoda; class Insecta; order Lepidoptera; family Papilionidae; genus Parnassius; species Parnassius smintheus. The sequence goes on from JAUPFT010000023.1 coordinate 1,996,944, forward strand.
AACTCCACTCAAATAAACTCCCATCACGAAAGTAACTTGGCGTAATGGACAATAAATTAATAACGAATTTGTGTTAGCTCACGTCCATTAGATGTGAGTCAGCCCTAAATGAGCGTAACGAAGCGATAAATAATTTTATCGTGTAGCGCCAGCCTAATCCTACTGAATAACATTAGGGATGTTCGATATTCATCGATGGTAGGTAAACATCGATGTTCAGCGGGTAAACATTGCCACATCGACGTTATCAGAGTAACATCGTGACATCGATGGATTAGGATCCATTACTTTTATAGCAAGTCCTAGGATCTACCTTTCCAAATTTAAAGGAAGTAGCAATTAGACATTTCTGCTGCAAAGCAACTTCACCAGCTTGAAAAAGACTTTATTCAAAAGTTGGTCGACATCAGTATACCCAAAAAAATTTTTTCTAGTTTACGTGATAAAAACATTTAATAAATAAAGTAATCCTAGATATGTTTATGCCACCTAAAACATCGACATGTTTTCGAAAATTGATATTTTCGAATTATTATATTTATATTTTTGAATTAACGTTAACGTTGATGTTGTTCTAATATCAATCATCCCTAAATCAAATACCAAATCAGTCGCACAAAATCAGACGCAATTTTGTACGCTTGTAACATTGCGTTCGAGCCATAATGAAGATGACAATTATCATTATCTATTTCTCGTCAATTGAGACTACCAGAAATATTTTTCAACACCATCGGAATTCATTGTCTACACTCGTTTTTTTACAGAATACGGATGACAAACTAGCACCCAGCCCACCTGATGGTGGCTATGTTTAAAATTATTTTTAAACAGAGTTTTTATAAAAAGCGTTATCATAATTTTAATGAATTTATGGTTGTTGCTAAACTTTGGGATCAGGTGATCCAACCTTTACCAATACAACCGAACAAAAGTCTCCTGTAGAATAGTTGGCCCAACAGATTTGGGGATACTTGCCATTAGTGTTGCCAGGTGTCCTAATTTGTGCTAGATGTTCCGTTTATTAGGGGTCTGGTTACAAGCCCCGTTTCGGGACGCCAAATGTCCCGATTTTTCACTAACCTCCGTATTTTGTACTTTGATCAATAATTTTCGTCGTCACTTTGACGATTATTTCATTATTTTACTAGTAAATATAAATAAAGATACAGTACCTAACTCATACACTGGCATTAAGGTTCCTGAACTAAATATTATTTATTTTGTGGTTAAGGTAAATAAATTTATTGCAATACAAACGTCTTGTACGTTAGTTCTGACGGCCCCGTGGCGTAGTGGCTTAGCAATGAGTGGATGCGCTGAGGGCCGCGGGTTCGAATCCCGCACGGAACAAGTATTTGTATGGCCTACAAATAATTGTTCCGGGTCTGGATGTTTGTCCTTGTGCAATTTATGTTTTTAACTGCCTTCACGATACATGAAAAATTCTAGTGTGGGGGTAACGTTTTTTACTCATGGAAAACAAAGAAAATTCTACGGTAGAACTTACCTACAAGACGTTTGTATTTCAGTAGAAATTGACTTTGGTAGAACTTCTACTATAAGTCAATTTTTCTTTTTTGTTTAGGCGATCGAAGATAAGCCATGGCAGCCAAACAGGCTAGTAGCTAGCTTGTAGCTGTTCCGATTTGAAAACCAACTTCCCGATTATTTTAACCTTCTTTATCGAAATTTGATTCACTGGACCTGGCTTACCATAGCTACCACGCTTGGCATGTAGGTTGCCAATTCTTTTTATTATGCAGAGTTTTTGTGCAAGATGCTACTGCCCGTTTCCGGTTTTATTTCCATGGACACCTACGGGGCGATATGGAGCAATGGATTCTTTTATAATAATTATGATTTTGCAGCGTGAAATTCAACATTTTACAAAGTTATCTTTATGGCGATGGCTTCGACCTCCACAAGAACATAAAATTCCGTATTGAGATAGAAAACTACCAATCGATCCACAAGCTGAGCGTTGCTATTCAGCTTCCGACCTCATCTCAACGATTTATGGCTTCGGACGGGCCAAGAAGTGAATTAATGTTCCAGAGTTCAATATTTCATCACTATCCTATTTTCTTGTATATGTGAAATATTTTATCTTGAAAACCCCATCTGGAATGATTCAATATAAGATTGATTTATTTCATGTCATATGACAAAGACTAACACGTAAAAAACGCAATTCTAACTAGTTACCACCGACGCTCTGGAAAGTCTACAGTCTAGCCCCCGCTCCTATATCATTTTTATAATATAAATAATAATATTCTATATAGACTTCATAGCGTGTAAAGGCGGTGAAAGAATATCCCCTGCCTCATATCATCCAGCGGATGGCGTAAGAGGCGACAGAGAAAAACAAACTAGGGGACCGGCAGCAGAGCTTTCCTGATAACAACTTATAATTATAAAAAACTGCGATTGCCAACCCGCTTCCCAAGCGTGGCAACTATTGCAATATCCCCCCTATGTGGCAATCTATAGGGGAGGCCTGTGTTCAGCAGTGGACTTTTATAGGCTGTGATGGATGGATGGATGGAGAGATATAATATAACCTTTATATCTTTTTTTTTTTTTATAGGATCGGGTGACAAACGAGCACACAGTCCACCTGATGGTAAGTGGTTGCTGCGGCCCATAGACATCTACATCTATCCTCGATTACAAATCAAAATGCATATGCGTTGTCACCCGTGAGGACTAAGATGGAATGCCTCGTTTCCAGTAAAAAGGGTCTCCGGTTCTCTACACTCACCGTACGAAATACAGCAGCATTAAGCTACTATTTCACGCTGGTATTCTGTGAGAGCGTGGTCCTTCCCCGGTCGAGCCGACCCATTCGTGCTACAACTAAACTACTAATATAACTGCAGCATGGCTCTACCACGTATAAGATATCTAAATCATTTTTAACACATTTCTTTGTATAATGTGCATTTAGTCATTCTAATATGATACTTGAGTTAATTTGGGGTTAGTGTTTTTCCGGCAACCAATTAAAAAAAACCTTTATTCTTTAGCGTGTCCTAGCACATAGGCCTCCTCTATAAATTTCCATGCACTTATATTTATTCTATGTTACCCGCGCAATGACGACAAATCAATTGAGATATCCTTTTTCAAAATCCGTCGATATTATTTTAGATGATACGGCTGGTAATAAAAACAGCTTTTAGGTTCCTTCGATATCGAGTAAAAAGGATATCGCCTTTCACTAATAAGGATCTCTCTCGCAGTTTTGTATAATTTAGGCTTTTGTAAACCTGATGAGTATGCACCAAGTCAGTCTACAACACCGCACCGGTTGCACATTATAAAATATGTATGAAGGACGTGATATCAAGATCATGCAATGCAACGCACATGCGGTCGCACTGGTTAACTCGCGTCCGGTTTGCATCAGCCATTGGCATTTTTTTTAAACATGAGTACATTAGGCCACATTTATACTACAGACCTTAAGCGCACGTAGTGCTCACATTAATTTTTGTGCAGTGTAATTTAGCCCGGTTTTCGGGCGTTGAGCACGCGTCTCCATCTTCATAGAATATAGCGACGAATTTTTACCAAGTCCACATTACTGGAATCTTATTTGAAGAATTGACACTTGTCGTATGGAATAAAACTAATTTTACGAATTTTATTTCGTTTCTTTTACTTTTTTACGTTTAATAATTATTTAATTTCCAATATGTAGTATTTGCGTAATTTAAGAAATCGATACCTATCGTATCCCATGTTACAAGACATCTTTTTAATAGGGTAAGGGTGACCACCAATAATGCAGTCCATCTAATGGTAAGTGGATGCTGTCGCTGTCGATCCACATTTATCTTCGATTTAAAATCAAAATGATGAATGCGACTTCATTAATAAGATGAAGTTGAAGTTGCCACTTTGACTTGCATAATACGCTGGGTATTATATGTTGGTTAGTTTCCCCTTGAGTGGCAGCGCAAGGGAATCCACTACCATACGAGTCTATCTTTTCGTTAGTGTTGTGCACCACCAACAGTGGGAAACTGAGACTGTAGATGGGCAATAGCATCTTCCTAAAATAAAAATAAACTGCGGCTGCCAACCTCCTATGGAGCAATCTACGGGAGGCCTATGTTCCGCCGCGGACATTTGATACGCTGCAGTGAGTGATTAACAAGTGAATGACTACTTTCATAATTATATAATTATAACATTTTGTTGAAAGGACGACCACCGGGCATTCAGAAGACAGCTGGAGGACAAGCGGCCAGTAGTCGAGAGCAACCTTCTCAGCGGGCGTCAGTATATCGCCAATGAGCCACCGCTGTCTGACACCAGTGACACGGAACGTAAGTTGAAGATTTAATTCCCCCTGATAGTAAGCGGATGCTGAGGCCCATAGACATCTTAATTTATTATAATCCTCGATTAAGAATCAAAATGCAGATGCCTTGTCACCTCTGAGGACTAAAGTGGAATGCCTCTCCACTCACCATACGAAACACAGTAGCACTAAGCTGATTTTTCTATTCTATGAGAGCGTGGTCGTAACCAGGACGAGCCGAGCAATTTGTGCTACAACCATATATGTATTATTTAATATAATCGCAGCACTGCTTTACCACGTAAATAATTTGTATTTACTAACATTACATGATATACTATATAAAAGTTAGTTAATACGTCTGTTATTGAATCTCGCATACGCTGAATTAATGCATGGATTTTAATGAGTGGAGAACATTGTAGTTTCCACGCTAGTGAAAACCTGAAAACTACTAAGTTAGTTACATTAATAATCTAACAAAGTTTAAACAGTTTCAAGTTACTTAATTTTAAGTCGTTTTAAGTGCCAAACTAATAGTTCGTAACAGAACAATCTTAACATTTACTTTGTATCTAATAAAATGGAATATAACGGAGAAAGAGCTGTATTTCAAGTTCAAGGCCTTAACTTCAATATGGCTACATCACGAAAGGGTTGTCCAATTAAAAACCACGCAAAGAAAATCAGTGTAACGTAGAAGCTTAAAACGAAAATATAGTTTGTCCTTTAACAGGTTATGAAGCTTTCCATGTCCTCAGGTATGACACCGCACCTGTATTTTGATTCTTAATCGAGGATATAATTATGTTATATTAATAGATGTGAAATGACATATTAGTGACATGTTAGTGTAGTTACGCTCCACCCACTATATATTCTATTAAGTATGTATTATAGTATTCTATGATTATTGTAAACTAAAAATACTTTCATGAAATAAATGAGGACTGTACTTAAGAAATTTAACGATAAAGTCAAATATTATTTAGTTCTTTTTATTATATTGTACACTATTTGAATTTAAAATATCATATATCGAACCGTTTTCGAATCAATATGGGGGTAAAAATGTTTTTAAACATTATGAAAGAATCTTGTGAAAAATTTATTCAGTTTTATAATACTTCCTGAAATATGTTGTCCAATGATAACTTATCAATTAATATATAGATAATAAAAGATAAGATTCTTTTTCATTTGAAGATGGATGTCTCAGCAAAAAATAACTTAGAGAGACTAAAGAAGTAGCAAACAAAACTTAAACAAAGAAGCTACATGAGTAAATCATTAACGAATCTGGAAAAAAAATCTAAAACTTTTGGTCTTGTGCTCTTCTTATTATTATACGATAATCTTTGCTTATAATAAATAATATTTTACCAAGATAATCAAAAACTAAAGAATGTAGAACTTTAAAATGCTATTTTAAATCTGCGTTTAACCATTTTTCACAAAGATCTAGTGTATTCAAAAATATTCTGCTCCTTTAGTTATTAGCAGTCTTAAGAATATTTATGTACTGATCAGTCATTAGAAAGAAATAATTATTACGAAATTTAAAAATTAATAAGATTTTAAAAAAAAATTCGCGTTTAGCAAGTAGCAGGGAAAGACGCTCTTATTCTTGGTCTAGCGAGATTTTGGTCAAATATTTACGTATGAGACCAATTATATTCAAAAGAGGAATAAAAGACAAAAATTTTGTTGTTCAATATTTTGTCTTATCATATATAAAAAATTAAAATAAATATTTTAAGGGTGGTCTGGCAAACAGTTCTGTCAGGAATAAGGGTACCAGACTCGAAATATCATTATATGTTATCAGAAAGAAGCTGCTGCCCACATCCTTGTTCTACTTCCCTCTGTCACCTCTTGCGACACTTACAGGACGATGTGGGCAGTGGATATTCTCAGACCGCCATTAAATGGCTTGCTCAGGGTGTGAATAACTAATAAAATTGAGTTAAGTTTAGTTTTAACAAATTATTTAAGGCTTTTAATTCTATAATTTACTTTAGTAATTTTTGTGAGTTAGGTTTTTGTGGGGTTTTGTTGTAAAAGTTTTTCAAAGCTAATATTTTACGAAACATTCTCTAATAAAATTACTCGATAATAAGAGAAATCCTAGCCACCGAATTTCGCAATCTCAATCAACAGCTTTAATACCATCGGAACAACATTAGCGCAGTCATTTAACTTCGATGAAAAAATTTTATTGTATTCCTGACTTTTAAAATTTTAGCGCTCTATTATTTTAACAGGTAATGTCATCTACAGGGAAAAAATTAATAATGTTTACCAAAATAAATCGATTACACAAAGTATAAAACCGATATAGTCTGATCTACAGATCTGTCGAAGGATAAAATAAATATGAAAGCGCCTTAAAATGTTAATAGCAATAAAACTTACAGTTAAAAATAATTTTATCGGACTTGACGTTTCAAGAGTAAAGCACTTAAAGAATTGTCGCCGAACATGTGGAACCACGCTGCAATTAAACTGTGGCTGTGGCACGAATGGTTCGCTCGAGCCGAGTAGGAACACGCTCTCACAGAATGCCAGCGTAAAATTGTTATTTTACGCTGGCATTCTGTGAGAGCTAAACTAAACACATTTCGTATGGTGAGTGTAGAGATCCGGAGGCCCTTTTTACTAGAAAAGAGGCATTCAATCTCAGTTCGGCGGTGACAACGCATCTGCATTTTGATTCTTAATCGAGAATAAATGTAGATGCCTGTATGCTACAGCATCCCTTATTCTATAAAAATTAAGAATGTTCCGACGAATTATAATCTCCTCTTTTTTGGTGAAGTCGTTAAAAAACCACGCGTTCCAGCGCTCGACGCAACAAAACAGCTGCCATTAACAGTGACCTGGTTACATTAATTGCGAATTTCGGATTCTGATGGACGAACGAGATGATCCATTTCCGCAGGAAGACGATAATTGAATCAGAACTGCCAATCGATTGGCAGATTGCGTTTTCGACCTATACGTTGTATGTTGTATAATCGCCATTTCTTTTCTTCTCTTTTTTATTATAAACAAACCAATCTTGCCAGACTCGAGCATTGGCGCAGAGTAACCAGCCTTTCGGTATTCAATAGGATGCATTTTAGGGAGAGTGCGTGTGAATTGCACGCTTAAATTCCTCCCTATCCTCTCAACCATCGGAAAACAAGTTGGTCGATGGGACTTCATTCCTTTGTTGTCGATATTCCACGCATTAGAACCAAACCTCGTCCTTCGCAATGCGCTCAGCAAAGAAGTGCAATAACTTGCCTGCGCCTGGCTTTCCGTTCGAATACAATTTGGCCATCTTCAAGGCAAGAGTGAATCAACCATCTAGGGTTTCATCACCACTTTCTACCAGGTGGGATTGTGATCAAGCAGGGGCTTATAATAAGTAAAAACGTACAGTATACACCTGCCTGTCCTCACAACCACTTTTTCTATTTATATATTTTATCTAAAAAAAATCCCTGAATGTACTCATATATCTTTGCCTCTATGTATATCTGTAGGTATCTATAACGCCTTGTTTTCAGTACACCCTAGTGTAGACTGCTCACGGGGGACGAAGCTCGCGCCCAAAAATGAAATAAACATATCTGAAAGACTGACCTCTTTCATTACTCTTGAGCCGTCGAGCCTCTGAACTAGATTCGTGCCGCGGTGAAATTTTTAATTACTTTCGACGAAACATAGTAATTTTGATACGAGCATGTGAAGAGCTCTTAGTAGCTTTTGCTATTGAAACATCTGTACGTGGTACGTTTCCAACATCTAAGCTTTAGTATTCAAAACAAAAGTTTTCAAGTCTACTGCTGAATATAGGCCTCCCCCATAGATTACGTCATGGAGGCGATACTTGTCATGGTCTCCACGCTTTGCGAGTGGGTTGGCGACCGCAGTTTTATTATTAGTTGTTATTAGGAAAATGTTTCTGATTTGTTTCCCTCTGTCGTCTCCTACGAGCCCACGGGATGATACAGGATGGTGGATATTCTTACACCGCCACTACGTGGTGAGCTTGTGATATTTTTAGTCTACGCAAAAGATTAAAAAAGTGGTAAAGTTAAAAGTTTTGTACAACCGACTACAATGTGAATAAAATGAGAAATGTATTCGAAGTCAAAGAAATAGGCATTATTAGGGATAACTCCTGATCAGATATTGGCTAAATCACTATTGGACCACATGAGAAGCACGAGCTTCCAAATAAAAAAAAATAATCAAAATCGGTTCACCTAGAAAGATGTTCTGAGGTACACATAAAAAAATACAGTCGAATTGAAAACCTCCTCGTTTTTTAAGTCGGTTGAAAATAACTTTATTTAAAAAGTAAAAGCCGACTTCAAAGAACTAAAAGGAATTAAATAATTTTTAATTAGAGCTTTTCAATAAATTGACTCTGAAGTCAGTTAAGTTAACACGTTAATTGCCAATCACGCGACGTCACGTGTTCGCAGTACTCTTCAATTCGGCCCTTCACGCGACGTCGCGTGATGTGTCCGACAAGTTTTGTATGAAGCGTATTGCCTGGGCCGGAGCGTTATCGCAACGGCGTTTTTTATGGGCCTCTAGAGAAAGGACTGAGCTATCGTAAAGTGAGCGTGGCCATCCGAATCATGCGATAGTTTTAGTGCTACGTAATTGGTTGGTTCGCTTAGCGTCGCCGCTCGAACCGGACGGCTTTCTTGTTTGTTTTTAGTTAGTTGTGAACAAATAATACGTATTTTTTGTAGTTTAAAGTGATAATAATAATAATAAAACAAAATTTATAATGAGTCATCATCAACCTGGTACCTCTAGGGGTACGAAACGATCAAACGAGATACCTTTACGAGCGCAATCAAAACGTGTTTTGTTGCACGAATCTGATATTCTTGAAGCTTTAGGAAACTCTTATGAGGATGATTTTGTGGGAAGTGATGAAGACGAAGATTTTTGATTGGGTGATGATGATGGAGACAGCTCAACCCTGGAGTCGGGAGAAGATGAAGAAGGAGTTATATCACCGCTACCACCCAGTGAAATTCGATTTTCATCTGCAGAAAGGGAGGAATTGAATGAAACGATTGAAGAGTCAGCTGTTCATTATAATTGTAGACTTCGGTGTCTAAAATATTTAGCAGATTTTTTTATGTTGCATGTTTCTTTGATATTTTGTTATTTTTTTGTTTTATACAATTCAAATAAAAATTATTGATACTAAAAATATTTAATTTTATTAAATTTGAACTCATAATAGCACTAAAGTGCTAAAGTATCCCAAAACTACACGTCGCGTGATGGGGCCCCTAAGGATAAATGTACACTCCACATGGCCCATCACGCGACGTCGAGTGATAAATAACTATATTTTGTAAGATATTAAATATATATACTAAAACCATAAACACACCCGCGAATAGTATTTGCTGTACTTAAGAGTTATTTCATAAAAAAAAGTTTTGGGCCACCAGCAGAAAACCCCAATTTTAGCTTTGGCAATGAACGAGTTAATTCATCCATGCAATATTTCATTTCACCGATTTCAGAAACTTTTGTTTTTATTAAAAGTTAATTTTTTTCATATGAAGTAACTTTTAGCAGGATTCTATTTTTAAAAAGTGCACTACGAATCTCCCGGTCCGGCTATCAAATCCGTAATAAGTGAAAAATGTAGAGTATAAAAAACTCCAAGCATTCGTTTGAGCAAATACGTATGCCTCGTTTGCGTTCACTCAAGTTGTGGAGCTAGTGCCCGCACGAGTGGGATAACGATCCTACAGCAATATTTACCCGGCTCATCCTTCCTGGAAAAACATTTGCGTAGCGCTGCACCATTAAAATATAATTTTGTTTTGGTTCTTCGCGGTTGAAAGCTCTATCGATGGTACTTACAGCTCTTTCGATTTTATTTTCGAATTCGTTACTTTGAGGGATTAATATGCATATATTTTATTTTCAGACTAGACTTAAAGTTAGTTTAATGCGTGGTAAAACCATGCTACAGCTGTATTATTGTTGTACCACAAATAGGTCGGTTCGACCGGAGAAGAACCACGCAGTTACACAATAATAGCTTAATGCTGCTGTGTTTCGTATGGTGAGTGTAAAGAACCATGAACCCTTTTTACTGAAAACAAAACTTTTAATCTTGATCCTTAAGGCTGACAGCGCATCTGCATTTTGATTCTTCATCGTGAATGGATGTAGATCTCTATGGGTCACAATATTCACTTATATTATACACCAAATGGACTTTACGCTCTTTGGTCACCCTTATTATATAATAAAGTAATATGTATAATTACGCCCAGGATACGGGCTAATGTTACGTATGGTAACACGGAGCTTATTCGAAATATCAGTGGTTCGAAAACTTCTATAGCGTGATTTAAATTTCCGTTGTTGGTAGGTCCGTTTACGCTTACGATACTGGAATAAAACTCATGTTATAAATTATAATCAAATAAAACGAATGAGGAAATATTTAAGAGGATGAGGGAAGATAGCAGAAATCAAAAAGTAAAAAAAATAAAAAGGAGCGAAGAGCGAGAAAAGAGAATTTTTTTTCAAACCTCACTTCTTCAACTTTCCCAGCATTTTCCTTAAATAATTCTTACTAAACCTTTATTTTCATCCACTTTATAAAATTCAAATGCTCCTCACAAACAACATCAAATAAGCCTATGAGCGAAATTCAAATTAAATACGATGTAATATCCGCTTATGGCTTAAGTGGTATATAAAATTATATACAGCGTGTTTCAAATTACAATGCTGAGGCACGCCGAAAGCCACACGGATGCTTCGGAGTGGAAGTAACGCCATAATTATTAAATTCCGCCTTTTTCGCGGAGGCGTGCTAAATATTAGCTGTTTGCTGAACTTTGGAACAAAGAGATATTGCGCAAGAATCTACTAGGCTTTGATTTAACTACGTAACTTAACATATTACTTTTGATTTTTTTTTTATAAAACTGAAATAGCACCCGAACCTACAGCCTACTTAATGATAAATGGAAGCTATAGACCGTAACACTTGCAACCAACTTCAAATTTTGAAATTCGATTCGATAAAGCTACAGATGCGTTCCACCTCAAAGTTTCCCTCAGTCAGTAATTATCCTGGCTCTCTATACCCCTCAGACCGGAACATAGCAGTGCACGCACTGCTGTTTGCCGGCAGAAATGGGTTAGATGGTCGTACCTAGCTAGACAGAAAGTTGATTCTACTAACTAATAACGAAACGAAAACTGGAGAGATTGTCCTAGTAGCAGTTATTTTTAGATTTAATAGGATTACTTTAGTGCCAAATTCTCAACAGTCACACCAGAAGACTAAGTTGTCATGCTTCGTTTCCAGTAAAAGGGTTCTCGGGTTCTCTACACTGACCATATGAAACACAGCAGCATTAATCTGATATTTTACGCTGGTATTCTGTGAAAGTGTGATACTACTACTCCTGTCGAGCCGACCCATTCGTGCTAGAACTACAATATTGCTAAAACATGGCTCTTTGTGTACTTATCTAGTAATATATAATACGTGGTAGAGCCGTGCTGCAGTTATATTAGTAGTATAGTTGTATCACGAATGGGTCGGCTCGACCGGGGAAGGACCACGCTCTCACAGAATACCAGTGTCAAATAGTAGCTTAATGCTGCTGTGTTTCGTGTGGTGATTATAGAGAACCAGAGACCCTTTTTACTGGAAACTAGGCATTCCATCTTAGTCCTCACGGGTGACAACGCATCTGCATTTTGATTCGTAATCGAGAATAGATGCAGATGTCTATGGGCTACAGCAACCACTTACCATCGGGTGGACTGTGTGCTCGTTTGTCAGCCTATCCTATAAAAAAACGTATACTAGGACCATTTTTGATTTCATTTCTATTTTTGTAATTACAAGAAATAAATAACCACAATCTTTACAGCGAGCCGAGAAAATGAAGGAGACTCGCGTGGCTATCGATCTGCGGAAGAGCAGGCTCGGGAACTGGCGCGCTCTATCAGACGTGAGGTGGCCAAGCTGGCTGACAAGTGGAACACCCTGGTGGACCGCAGTGATGCCTGGGGACGGTGTCTCGATGACGCTGTACAGGTATGTCGTATGAATTATACTTAGTGCAAAGTTAAAATTTATATCATTTGGCACGTTTCTATTCGCTTCCGTGTTCGGGTCGCTTAGTAGTAACTAATTTTAAATTAGCTTAATGAGTTAGAAATTTAAAACTCGAACATATCTCAGAATATACTATTCTCAAAGACAATGTAAGAATATAAAAAAAAAGTGGGGAAAAAAGCATAACAGAAGCTTTTTATTAAATCAAGTTATATAAAAAAAAGTCGATTATGTATTTTTATTTAAAAAGTGACATGAGAACCTATATTGTACAACTTATTATATACCTTATTGTTAATAAATAATTATAAAAACTCAATCAGTCAATCAATAAATATATTTTTATCGCACACCAATACACATTCAAATGAAAACAAAATGAAGTAAAAGTAAATTATATTATGGAAGGTATTACAATAGGCGGTCTTATCGCTCTAGAAGCGATATCTTCCAGTCAATATTATACCTATATAATATCTTCTAGGTGCAAAGAACGGATGTTTACAACACATAGAGATGATGTAGGAGATGTAAACAATTAACTATATAAATAAAAGGAAAAAGCATGATAACACAAAGTAATCAAGTCAAGGAGAAAATTTCTGCTGGGTTACTTACTGGTACTTTCCAGAACCAAAGTTTAATTGCTGATTTAACTTTTCTAATTAAAAAAGTGTAATATATTATTTATTGTTTGAAGACGAAAGAGACTGAGCGCCATCTAGCTGAATTTAACTGCAATGTGAGGAACTAATCCTGCACCTTATATGAGTAGTCGATACAGAAGTCATAAAAGTTGTCGTGTTACACAACAGATGGCGTTGTAGGCTTCACAACTTCGTAACCGACTACATCATCATGATTCCGTATGTTTTCTTTTTCAACTTTTTTGTTTAGCCGCTATGTGGCCTAGCTCCAGTTATTTTTTTTTATGTTCAGTTACTGTATATTCTTTTTTTTAAACCTTTCCAAGAATCTTTTAAGGGTTAACAACATGAGCAATCCAGCTTGAGTGAGAAATAAAATACCTACCTACCTAGATATTTTCGTGAACAACTCCATAAATTCACTCCCTTGAAGAATTAATGGAAAAAGGACTTCCTTCTTCTTTAATTTCCCAGTTGCCCATCTCTGAACCTATGTGAGCTGTCACTCTGTTTTTTTTTTACTTTTATTCATCGAATTAATCTCGTTTCACTTTGTGACTCTGATATTCAGGTGCGACCGATGTAATCCGACTGGACACACCCGAGCATAGAATCTCGTTTAACCGGATATCCGTCACGAGGCTTACAACAATGACTAATAACATTACAATATCAATAGGCGATTAATAATGGGTCACGTTAATAGAGACGACGTGTTCACACATACAGAAAATTGCTTAATAAAAATTATTTAGGTGTGTTAGTTTTTTATATAATTGTATTCATGGACTTATTTAATAGAATACTGGCGTTACTTTGCGGTAATTCATTAGGTATATTAAAAATGTTTAAATTAATTACTTACCTAAATAACCGCGTAAAATTTACGCTACTTAGGTACTACGTAGTTTGGAGAGCACCTCCCGCCCTCTACTTACGTGCACTATCACCGTTTCCCCAACACCACTTCACTAGGAAAGACACACCACACACACACAGGCCATAAAGTCATAAGATTTGTTTGTTATTTCCTGTAGTCCCCTCCTACGACACCCAGGGGACTAAGCGGGGTGATGGATTGTTTTAAGCCTACATCACATGGTATTACGGTGGTTATGTGAACAAATTATATTCCTTGCCTAGTTTGCAGAGCACCTACGGCCATCCAATGGCGTGCACCATCACCGTCACCATTAATAGAAAACACTACTAAACTAGGAAATATCTCACCGTCAATAGTGGGAAGCCTTAAGATTTACTTGGCATTTTCTTTATATGCGATTTCCCGTAAATTCGACAGAAAATGCAAAGGGATGCAACATCTCTTCGCAGTGTCAGTGAATTGATCCGTTCAGAAAAAACTCGGTCGTCAACGATTCGAAATGATCTTCGTTAAATGTGATTAAGTAAAAGCTGGCACTGGGGTGCCCCGGCTCAGATTCATCATCATTATCATCATTATAGCCCTTCACGAGTCCACTGCTGGACATGGGCCTCCCCCCCCTCCAGGAATTCCATACGGTCCGGAGCTACCTGCATCCATCGACTTCCTGCATGTATTATCAGGTCGTCACTCCATTTAGTTGGGGGTCGCCCTATACTTCGCCTACCGGTACGAGGCTGCCACTCGAGAACCTTTTTTCCCCATAGGATGTCGGTTCTTTGAGCTATATGGCCGGTCCATTGCCACTTCAGCTTACTGAGCCTTCAGATTTACTCAGGCTAATTTATCATTCCCTTCCATGTGACCGCGAAAATGTACGTCATTACATATGTCGATGGCGAGAATTCTGAAAAGGAAGCCATAGGAACCACAATACCCAGGGATGACGCAGGGTGACGGTGGTTCTTTGAAGTCGCACTAGATAAATTACGGTGATTTAGAATACATAAGTTCTATGTCATACTTCGTAATCTAGGGTCAAAATATTGGTGTATACCAAGAGAGAGAACTTTTAAACATTGTTCTGTATAGAACAATGTTTAAAAGTTCTCTCTCTTTAACTATTTACTCTATACATTAAGCAGGAAACGACTGCGTTCAACGGCTGAATGGTCATTAATATCCATGGTCGTTCACTAATCACGCTCGCGCCGACCTGATTATTCTAGGTGCGCAATGAACTCCAAAACACTCCCACTTTTGTGAAATTTCTACAATATTATAGTAGAATGTCATAAGCTATGATAGATTAAGAGTCGATATATAAGATAAAGCTACGCTGAAGCTATATTACGGTTGTAGCACGAATATAGTGGCTCCAGGAAGTATTACGCTCTCACAGAATACCAGCGTAAAATAGCAGCTTAATACTGCTGTGATTCGTATGGTAAATGTAGAGATCCGGGAACCCTTTTTACTGGAAACGCGGCATTCGTTCTTAGTCATCACGGGTAGACAAACCATCTGCATTTTGATTCCTACTCGAGGATAGATGTAGATATCTATGAACCACAATATTCACTCGGTGTCAGGAATCAGTCTAAGGAATAAAATGTTTCAAGGATTATATTATGAAGTCTGTCAACACGCCCTGGAGCTATGCAATGGACTCTCTCTACAAACCTCTCAGAAAAAATTCACCATTCCGGTTCGAATCCGTCGACAACTGTCGTAAACCACTGGAGGATATTTTTTTTATATAAGAGGGAGCAAACGAGCACGCAGCTCAACCCACCTAATGGTAAGTGACAACCGCCGGCCATGAACAACTGCAATACCGGGAGAATCGCAGATGTATTGCCGGCCTTTAAAAAAGAGTATAAAGAGCATACTCTTTTTAAAGGTGCGTAATTCGTACCGAAAAATCGCTGGTGGTAGTTGATTCCATAAGTTGATTTTGCGAGTAATTAATATACAGGTGCATGAGGGCCACGAATACCTACAGTATGTTCGTTTAGCACGTATGTATATTGTTAGAGAGTGGTCCTTCTTCAGTCGAGCCTACCCGTTCTTGCTGATATTATAATACAGGTGCTGCGTGGATTTAACACTTTTTATTAGAAAAGAAAGAAAAAAACGACTAATAACTGGAAAATAACTGCGTATGACACTGTAGTTGGGCCTAAATAAATTATCTGGGGGGACTGCTATAGTTGCCACATATGACGGGTTTTCAGTTTTTTATTAATTTGAGTTACTATCAGGAAAATCCTGCTGTCCCGCCTCCAGGTTCAGTTTCCCTCTGCCGCCTCTTACGACACCCGCGGGACGATTATTAACCGACACTACACAGTAATTCAGTATTTACTTGACTTTAATAATAACATTGTATAATATGTAATTCTAACCTAGTTGCAGAACACTGTCATTCAAATTACAACATAGCGTCGCGATGTATCGCGACGCTATGTTGTAATTAGTTGTTACCATAGCGGCGTGTACGCCGCAATGAAGATAAAGCTCATTGTGCAGTTCATCATCATCATCATTACAGCCCTTCACAAGTCCACTGCTGAACATAGGCCTCCCCCAAGTAACGCCACAAAGCACGGTCCTGACCCACCTGCATCCATCGACTTTCTGCGTGTCTTACCAGGTCGTCACTCCATCTAGTGGGGGGTCGCCCTACACTACGCCTAACGGTACGAGGCTGCCACTCGAGAACCTTTCTTCCCCATCGGTTATCGGTTCTTCGAGCTATATGGCCGGCCCATTGCCACTTCAGCTTACTAGTCCGTTGGGCTATGTCGGTCACTCTGGTTTTACTGCGGATATCCTCATTTCTGAGCCTATCACGCTAAAGCTCATTGTGCAGTTGCTGCTTACAAATGGATTTACAAATTTTGTCAATTGAGTTCATAATACGAAAAGGTTCTATATTTGAAACGTATGTTTTTTAATGCGTGCCGATATTTTCTACCAATTAACACTAAAATTTTATTTTTATTTTTATTAACCATATAGAATGACGCAGCTGCTCATCTCCGTGGTTTGTTTCCCTCTGTCTCTAGTATATACACAGTAATCTATGCTCTGCCGGTTCTTACTGCACTCACGAAATAAGGGGTCAGTGGATGTTCTGAGACCGTCAGTACACGGTTGCCACAGAGTATTTTTACCGGAGAGCTCTGCACCATTTTTACAATTCTAAACGACGCATGTGCTCCTTGTACTTTAAATTTCAATGCGTGATTCTCATAATTGTGTTCTGTTCCTCGGGTAATCTCAAGTTGCTCACATCTTCATAGCGTACGTACTGATTATGTCCTCCCTTTAACCCTTACGGCTATAAGACTGGAACGAAATACCTCTTGACATTAAAAAGGTTCATAACAAGTATCTTTTAAAAAAAATAAAGTCCGCGGGCACTTCAGATATTTTTCACAAGTGTGAATCAACGCTATTTCATATTAATGAAAAGCGTTACATCGGCACACGTTTTTCATATTTATCATGATACGCGTAAATTATATTTATTTATTTATTTAAGTACTCCAACGATTGTTGCAACGTTGCAATATTAATATACACACATATATGAGTAAAATATTTATCGTGCCTCGGAAAGAACTTAAAGCTAAAATAAGATTACGGTTCTATCATAATATATCCTAGTATAATATAGTCCTAGTATAATAATAATAGATAGCTTTATTTCCAGCATCAAGGACTTAAAAATTAAGGACATTGGCCCGTAGTAATATATACCTTAACCTAACAATATATATTATAAAACATAAACATACCACTATTTGGGAAATTTCTTCTTTGGTGCGTCTCTATATCGGCGAAACACTACCCCAGAGGGCCAGAAATCGGGAGCGAGGAACGTCTCTTTGTATTTTGCAGGAACCTGTAATACCTATTAGAATGATGATAGAATGACCTATTAGACTCCAGACGCTGTAAATGTAAAGAGATCAGATGCTTTATGCGGCAACGGCTTTGTTCTGCCACGAAACACGTCGTGCGTTCGGCTTCTCCCGACGTACTTTGGTCCAAACGGGAGATGTAGAGCTGTATGGTGAGCATCACAACACGCAGATATGTACTTGCGTTTATTTTGGCGATCCCACGCTGGTTACAATCGGGTCCCGACCGACGTCTCTTCTCAACAAGAGTAAACTCGTCGTATGAGAGTGAGGGAATAGAGAGTGCAACTGTGCTTACACGTATACTCGTACTCTAATTAAGTCCTAAGATGCCGATAGCGAGTCTCCGTTCAGGCTAGGTGCCGTGACCGAAATGTGGTAATAATAATAGGTGTATAATATGTATAAAACAATGATTTAAACCTAGTTACGAAAATAATTTATTGTTTACTGTAACCTTAAACTTGGGTAGAGACTAGAAACATAACATGTACATGACCCACCACACTTTTTATATAGTTGGGAAAACCTGGAGCCCGGCAAAGTATGTGCGTTTTGATTTGTAATCGAGGATAGATGTAGATGTCTATGTTTCACAGCAATCACTTACCATCGGGTGGGCTGTGTGACCAAGTATTTAATTTACTGTTTTAGAATGCACTTAATTCTTAATTCCATGCTCAATATGGACTCACGTAGAGAGCTACATTTAGGGGGACTAGTCTTTAGTGTTATTAAGTTTCAGAAACCAGAGTACTTGCATGCAAAGATAAAATTTGCTAAGCAAACAAATTCCGGAAAACAATTGAGATCCATAAGATCAGCACTCCTATATTACAGCCATAAAACAGCGGCATTTACCGGCAGTTTCCGATACATGGCAACGAAGTGTTGGAATAACATCCCACCACCAATAAGAAATCTTAACACCAACTACAAGTTTAAAAATAAATTCAAAACTTATCTTCTAGATAAACAAAAACAAGGTATTCCCAAACACTTCGTTTGCCAGCTATAAACCATGGCATGTTATTTTCTTTTTTTCTTTTTTCTTTTACTAACTCATCATGGTGTTTAAGTCATTTAGGTACTAGCCTTAATTAGGTACGCAGTCTTACACATCTTTTCCGTTCTTTTTTTTAACTAAATTAAACCCAAGATATAAATCATAGAGCTGAAAGGACACATCTTTCAGACATAATTACACTACAATAATATTAACGTGCAAAAAATAATGTTTTTTCCTTATTTTCTTTTGTACTATTGTGCTCATTTTCTTCTCGCCATCTCGAGGGTAATAGCTAAAAATCAGTGTTTGCTCTCTGAGCAATATTAATCGCTGAGCTATGACCAATTTGTTTAACTGCAACACACATGTATATTTAGATCATAAGTTTATGTATATTTTTCCATAATACTTTGATTGTATATCTAGTTTAATCACTGAATTTACGTGTGTGATTGGAGATACAAATAAACGTTTTATCTATCTATCTATCTTAATACGATGTATGAGAGTAGCATAACGTGGGCGCCAGAGCGCACTGCCATACTCGAGGGTCGATCTGAACAAGTTACTGTACAGCGCAATTTTAAGGATGGGCGCTTAAACATTCAAGTTTTTCTAATTATAAAACTTAGATTTGGATGCACTTCTTATGACGTACGAACACGATGTAAATCAAATGTCAATTTACTCTGCATAAACACTCCCAGATCTCTTACTACTTGCTTTTCTCCTATCCTAATCCCAATAATTCCCCCCAATATCATGAGGTGGGCAACAGCATCTTCCTAATAACGAATAAAATAAAAAACTGCTATTGCCAACTCGCCTGCCAAGCGTGACAACTGTTGCAAATATTCCAACAACGGGGACCAGTATTGTATTATTACATATACGTTTTATATTCATGTATTATAATTGTCAAATATTATACAGGGCTATTTTGCAACCGGCCAAATTCGCAGAGAAGGTTTAAATTATGTAATGTAGGCAAAAGTGAAGAAAAATTAATTTAAAAAAATACTAAAACATTCGGTCTTTTTTTATAGGATAAGTGTGACAAAAGAGCACACAGTCCACCTGATGGTAAGTGGATTCTGTAGCCCATATATAACCTCGATTAAGAATCAAAATATAGATACGTTGTCACGCGTGAGGACTAAGATGGAATGCCTCGATTCCAGTAAAACGCGTCTCCGGTTTTCTACACTCCCCAATACGAAATACAGCAGCATTAAGCTGCTATTTTACGCTGGTATTCTGTGAGATCGTGGCTCTTCTCCGGTCGAGTCGACCCATTTGTGCTACAACTATACTACTAATATAACTGCAGCAGCTCTACCACGTATAAAATCTACATCTATCCTCAATTAAAAATCAAAAGACTAAGATGGAATGCCATGTTTCTAGTAAAAAGAGTTACGTAAGGTCCTATTACACTGACTTACGAAACACAGCAGCATTGAGCTGCACTTTTATGCTGGTAATCTGTGAGAGCAATAAATTTGACAGTGAACTATTATAGGCTACAATGGATGGATGGTTTACTATTATAGTACTGTTTCTAATTTCATAGATTTCCTCAATTTCTTTACGATAATTGCAATACTGACGATGAGTGTTAAGTCAGTAGTTATATGCGCTTGATAATGTTAGTGGTGTCGGGTTACGGCTGTAAGTCTGTAACCGGAGACCCTTTTTACTGGAAACGAGGCATTCCATCTTATTCCTCACGGGTGACAACGCATCTGCATTTTGATGGGTAATTGAGAATAGGTGTAGATGTCTATGGGCCGCAGTAACCACTTACCATCAGGTGGACTGTGTGCTCGTTTGTCAATCTTAATCTAAAAAAAATATTCCTTCTGATTTTGCCAAAGTTGCCATGATTGGCAGGTTATTATCAGGAAGATGGTGGATCTTACACCGCCACTACTCAGTTACCGGTTAAAGTTAGCACATACATTCCATCATTATAACCAGCCATGCTAGTTAGATAATTATAGAAGCAATGTCAAGCCTTTGTCTTTCTGAGGTTTATTCATACAAAGGTGAAAATAGCATTGAGTGTTATCATGGCTGATCCTATTTGCGTCGCATTGCATAGGTAGTATGGCTGCCGTTTGCAGCTTTTGTCCACGCTTACTGACTGTGGCTGCGCTGTTCCAGTCATGAATCGACTGTTTCTAGTGTTACCATGTTAAAAAAATATTTAGACATAATTGGGATATTTGAATAATTATGTTGAAATTTGTTTTTCGTAATTTAGCCATGTTATGAGAGCTTCCTCAGAAATCGAACTGTATTGAAACAAACAATTTTTTGTGTGTTTGAGGCTGAATCTAATAAAATCCTTTACCCACAATTTCGCATGTTGTGAGAGCTAATAAACGTTTGCATGACATTAATAAACTCTTTTTATTCAATTCAAAAATACAATGGATTTGGTTAATTTTAATCAATAAATATTAATAGGTACAAGTAATAGGTATTGATTTTATTATATTTTTTGTTTGTATTTGTTGATTATATATATATTGATTGTATTATAAATAATTATCTTTAAACATTAGCAGTAGTAGTGACCACTTTATTTCCAAGGGTCATTATCAAACATGTAGACCCCTTAATATTTCCAAATGCTAAGACCTCAAAAGCAGCAAAGTTGGTGAAGAGATTACTTCATAGGCTGTATATTGTATTAAGGGATATCTGTTGAGTCGACATTATTACAACAGCTATCATTGTCCATAAAAACGCCCATAGCTGTACGTGGATGTTACCTATACTTCAATTGAGCTATATAAACAACACAGGAGACACGCCTCCACGGTACAGGAGAAGTTGTGAGTATTATTATTATTTAGAGCCGTAGCATACGAGTAACCCTGGTTCTATTACCGCCGGCAGCAATGCAATTGTCAATTGCAATTTCAAGTGCTGATTTACTGCGTGCTCGGCAGCAGAAAAAACATTGTGTGCTGTATGGCTGAGATTTAATAAAAAATCATTTCGAAGACGCGACGCCCTGGTTGCCTTGAAATAAAAATAGATTATTTTTTATTCAATAAAGGTTATAAATAGTATTTATTAAAAGTCACTCTTGTTTAATTTACAATTGGTTCGGAAAATATCTCAGTCCCGGGAAGAGCCAGCTAGAAACCAAACTGATTTTTTCAAGGAACATCTTTTAATCATATAATATTTAACCCTTCAAGCGCCATAAAATCCCATGCAGTCGCATGCGCCCGGCAAATCCCGAGCGGTTGCATACGACCGCACCCACCCACAGCACTTAAAACCATTAAAACTTATATTTAGAGACTACTTTTCTATGAAGAAGTTTAGCATTATAAAATCTATACAAAATTCTCTATCCTGTGGTCTAAACAAACATCGGGTTTAACTTCATTACAAAAAGATTTTTTTGTGTTTTGATAACAAAAAAAAACGTACCAAGCAAATGTCGGCAGCGTGAAAATCACAATTATTTCAATATATATATCGAAATTATATACGTAAAAAGATAAATTATATTAACACATAAACTTTCATTACAATGTTTTAATAAAACACTATACTGAAACACTAATAAAACGCTATAAAAGTCCAAAAATCAACACAATAATATTTACGCGAATATGGCGTACGAAATGAACGTAGATTATAAATAAATATTCATAGGATAACAGTTTTTTTATTGCACTAGAGGATGTACTTTGTAGAAAAGTAGTCTCTATATATGTTTTTATGGGTTAATATGTTTTTATGGTTAGTGCTGTGGGTGGGTGCGACCTTATGAGACCGCTAGGGATTTGACGGAATATGGCTGCGGTCTCAGATCGCTAGGGGTTGAGAGGTTAAAAAAAGTAAATTAAAGTTACAGCCTTTACACACCACACAACTGTCCCTCCCTGCAACCTCTAGGAGTGAGGTGACGGTACCAAACTATTTATGACATATTAAATACAACTTATGTTACAAGTAGCTTTCATAAAAGAAAAAAAATATAAAAATTATTCAGCAAACTTATCTACTTTTAATTTTTAGATGTAAAATGCATGAACTAAGAACACTCTCTGTCTGTACTTGTACGTGCCCGGCCGCAAATATCCAAGTTACTCCGGACTGGATGCTGTAATTAAAATAGTTCCCCAATATATCCGGACGCAGATGTATCTAGAAAATGAGTTCGTATGCAAACTGAGCGCAAAGATATGGAATCCATTTAGGTACATTTAGAGTATTTGATAAATATTTTTACCATTATAAAATAGAAATGACAAACAGTTCTCATGTCGGTAATGGCTACTGTAACCTATAGTCACCTTTTTATAGATTTAAGGTGACCAAGAACCACACAGTCTACTTGACGATAAGTGGATGCTTTGACCCATAGATATTTACAATCTATCTTTGGTTAAAATCAAAATGCATATGCGCTGTCATCCTAATAGACTAAGATGGAAGCTGTCTACACTCTTAGTATTTAAAATGAAAATCTTAGATGATATTGATAATAAATGATAAATAAAATAATACCTACCTATTCCATGGAGTGTTAAGTGCACATTAACTTTATAAAGTAAAGTACTTACAATTTTTTTGCGTTTACAAAACGCGGCGCGTTACAACGCTTATGTATTTAGTTTAACTTTAATAACAATAAAAATGTTTTAGTAGCTTGTACAGAAACACAGCAGGATATTTCACTCTCGTGTTGTGTGAGAGCGTGGTCCTTCCCCGCTCGATTCAATCGAGCTAAAATCATAATATCATAATTTACCTGCAACCTGCAATCAAGGCTTCAGTTGATCAGTTGCCTAGTCACCTCCGAGGAGTTATCACGACCGTATACCGTTCGGACGAGGTTGTCTATTCCGTTCTGTCTGGGATACTAAATGCACCCGCTGCTGCTTATAAGCAGAAATAAGTAATACTAGAGTGATTAAAACTACTTTTACGGATTTTATCGTGTTTATTAAAAAAAAATAAAAAACGCGATAAAATCCGTAAAAGTAGTTTTAATCATGTGTAGTGTTCGCGTAAATATAAGAAATCACTAATACTAGAGTATTACTTATTTCTAGTCAATAAAAATGTTTTGAGAATTGATGGTGAATACGTTTTTTTTTTATTTAAAAATATATATCTATTATTACATGCAAAGCCATCACAACATGAACGCTCTACACTACACTCTTACAAAACACTAGCGTAAAACGACAATAAAATTGGATACCATTTTTAGTGAAAATTATTTATTCCATTCACGGGTACATCGCACCTTCATTTTGATTACTCGGGGGTAGATGCAGGTATCTATGTAGCACAGTATCTTCTTACTATCAGATAAACTATTTTGTCTCACTACTGTTTAAAAAATTAAAAAGTAATAGTATAACTTAAATAGAAAATTTTAAAAACCCCAGGAACAAAAATAAACTGATGATCTTCAAACGGCTGAACCGATTTTGATAAAACATGTCTTAGAACCACCACTAGAACCCTATTTTTAAATTTAAAGAAAAAAAATTATATAGCAGATGTGAACGGCAGAGTCGGGAAGGGACGCCCTAGAAAAAAGTTTATCGACCAAATTGGCGATATTTTGAAAATGGGCCACGTTAGAAGTACCCTTAACCGACGAGCATGTACGCGTAGATATATGGATGTAAAGGAGGCGAAAGAGGTATGTCAGGATCATGTCAAATGGAAGTCCGTAGTCTTTGCCTACCCCTCTGGGTAACAGGTGTGAGTGTTTATATTATGTAAAAAAACGCACCCAAATTGGTTCACCCGTTTAAGAGCCACAGTGCCACAGACAGACACAAACACATAGCGGTCAAACTTATAACACCGGTCTTTTTCGTTGGGGGTTAATAAACTTAATTGAAATCAGTCACGACGTCATCAGTGCTTAATTATGTTATAGATAATATCGTGTCCTGTGGTCAAGGGAATCATAGCACGGAAACCTTTATGCTTGAAAAGTAAAATTATACCACCATATTTTATTTTAAGAAATGGCTAAAGTTTCTGTAGTATAGAAATATTCATTTCGTGTTAATAAAAAAGTATTACATACAACTAGTCAAGTACTTCAGAAGCTTACATGTTGCCAGCCTTTATGGCGTTTACGCCATTGTTTCGGTACTCTGCAAAACACTGAGTATTTTCCGCACCAGAGAAGCGCTTTAAAACAGCACAAACTGTAGCGCAGTCAGCTCTGAGCTATCGACGCGATTGCTTTGCATTTGTCGATGACAATGCGCCACGGTTCGTTATCGGGGTCGTTATTATGCCACCACTTGCGAAGCGATGAGTGGCGACTAGGGATGTACATGTGTTAATGTCGATAATTGATGTTTTATTTTGTCGATTTTTATTTAGTATACTCAAATTTTTCGTTAAATATACTAGTTTTTTTGGTTTTGATGCATTGTAGTGACTTTAATTAGTTTCAACTATTCTTTTACGAAGTGTAAAAATGTAATATGGGGTAATGATAGGTTGAAAGAATGAATGCGTGTGTATTTCCACTAATACTTTAGTTACTGTAGAATATTCTATTAGGTAATAAATTTCGTTTACTAATCCAAATTGGAGGATGAGAGGATTGGTTCAATCGATGAGAGAGATCTATCAAATTAATAACTTTGTTGCTCTTAGTTGCATACATTTCAATTTAACTTAAAAAAAATTAAACTTAACCAACTATATCGATATCGACACTTTTCTAAGAATCTGCCCGGCTACTTTCTACGCTCGTTAGTGTTTCAATCGATAGACAATCTCATTTTGTGTTTTTAGTATATTCTACCCGTCTTCCATAGCTTTTGTCATTCTTTTCGTTTATTATTCAGTAATTTACGGGGTATTAATAACTAATTAATACAGTTGTCAAACATATTTACTACTTAATTAATTTGATCGTGCAGACGTAAGAAAAATTAAACACTGCTGCTACACTGAATTCAATGTAGTTCTTATTTTTCTCTTATGGCGCTCAAATAAATAGTGAAATTTTAATCATTTCTATTTTTACAAAAATTTTTGTACTGTATTTTATCATGCACTGTTGCGGTTGCAATCCAATAGTACTTTCGTTTAATTCTAAAAAGAGTTTAATAAATATGTTAAAATATTTTCAGAAATCATGTCAGTTATCTTATATAATCTTAACCCAGCAGTTAATTCAATTATGTACTAATATAATAACAAAATACTACTTAAACTTTGTATTATATTTTGTTACTTATTGCTTATGCGAAGATAGCGGTGTTCACATAAAAAATAAACTAACAGCCTGTATAATACGTCCAATAACTAAATACAGGGCACCTCTCATTCCCGAGTTGGGTTTTAGAGTGTTAATATTATTTGACAACATAACGCTGCGTAAAAGAGCCACCGTAACGCTGGGAATAAGCATTCGCTCTTGAATTCGTAATATGTACGTAAATAAACCTAGTTCAATCCTCCCTGGTACCAATGAAACTGTCAATTGAAATATTAAGTTCAGTTTGATGACGTATTCGGTGGTGTAAGAAAATAAAACGTTTTTTTCGTAGATTAATCATGTCAAACGAGTAATCAGTCGCCTGATGACAAGTGGTTGCTGTGGCTCATAGACATCTACATCTTTCCTCGATTAAAAATCAAAATGCAGATGTGTTGTCACCCCTGAGCACTAAGATGGAATGCCTCGATTCCGGTAAAAGGAGTCTACGGTTCCTCAACACTCACCATAAAAAATACAACAGCATTAAACTGCTATTTCATGCTGGTGTTTGTGAAAGCGTGGTCCTTCCCCAGTCGAGCCGACCCATAGCCCTACCACGTTTAATTTTGGTATCGTGTATTCTCAATATCTTAAGAAAACCTTTATATTAAATAATTACAAGCAAAATATTTATTTATTTCAAGTCCTTGTTTACAAACCTTCCCAAAAATGCGGGCCGGACTAATACTCAGCCATGGTACTTATAAAGTCGGATTTTTTTTAAATGCTACTGTGAACCATTGCTTAAAATATTTAAAAATAAAAAAGTACGTAAGTTCAATAAATATTGGAAAAAAAGTGTTAAAAGCACTGCAAATTTTCATCATGAAAATCTCGGGGTTAATGAGTGAGGCAAACAGCTACAGGCTAGGTTCAGCCGCACGTATGAACTGATGAGTAGACGTGTGGGCGCATACATTAGCCTCAACTGTCTCACGCTATTCAAATTTACTCCATACATTATAAATGTGTATGTACAAGTCCACATTGTTATTCACTGACATGTTAGTATAACTTTAGAGGTTTATTCTATAATTGAATTTTTCATAACCCTTGACTCCGCTTGCATAGTAACAGTAGCGCCTATTTCTTCATATTTTCATTGTAATTTTAATGTTCCGGTGGTAAAAATATCTCATCCGTTAACTCAGGTGCAGGTTAGGTGAATATTCCGACATGATCTTCAAATATTAATAATTCTTTATATTATGTCAGGTAAGATAAGATGATTTATTTGTTAGAATACGGTATATTACGGCGGTTACGTAATAATTTGGATCCTAAATATTCTGCCGGCTTATAAATATTTTCAGATAGATTATAATAATATATAATATATAATAATAAATACTTTTATTTCTCAATTTTTTTTAAATATACATGTCTTTGAGACGCCCCAAGATTATGTTAAGATATAATAGAAGTTCCAGACATTAATTATTAAAGAATATATAGATAGTTGCAGCAATACTTTTTTCCAGATATAGAAATAAAACATCCAGTTTAATTCCATATATAGTGAAAGCTCGATACATTGTTTCCTCATCACTACTCTACTCTTATTGAATGAACTAAATCCCTTACTATCCTCAAACGGTTTTGCCTCAAAGGCAGTTCTGTGATTACAAACGAGTTACGTCACAAAGCGCGACTGGCAATTGACCGCAAATATTACGACTGTAGCTCGAGAGCATAGATTATTTCGTGGTTTATTTAACTATTACAATTAGATTTTTAATATTATGCAGTAACGTAGTTAATTCTGTATATTTTAACCTGTGTAGGTAAATAATACAAAAATAATCATACCAATTTAATATTACCCCGTGGCGACGATGATTACTCTGCGGGTAATTAATTTCAATATGTTAGACTATACATATTAGTTAGCAGATCGACTGCTATTTGCTCAACGAGATGTAATTTACGGATTAATAATACTTTCGTAATCACACCAACAGAGCTGTGATAGCTCAAAATTAATGCTTGACTTTAAATTCCAAAATACGCGGCGAGTTTGCTCGCGTATTTTGGAATTGTATACTGGCACCGTTTTTATAGAATAAGGGTGACACGAGCACACAGTTAACCTGATGGTAAGTGGATGTTGTGGCCCATAGACATCTTCATCTATTCTTGATTAAGAATCAAAATAAAAACGCATTGTCACCGCTGAGGACTAATTCACTATGTAATGTAATGTCTCGTTCCCGTAAAGGGTCTCCAGTTCTCTATACTCACCATACGAATCACAGCAGCGTTGAGCTGCTATTTTACGCTGTTATTCTGTGAGAGCTTGGAACTTCCCCGGTCAAGCCGACCCATTCGTGCTACAACCATTATATTGTTACGCCGCGCTCAAATCAGCGCCATCTAGTATTAGGAGCGAGAGCGGGGGGGGGGGCTTTGCAGAGAATGACATCGCCGATCTCTCGACCAACAGCGCCACCCGAGGAACTAAGTTTCTAGAAAATCTATACTCGAGCTCTCGGTACCTTACGCGTGTTTACTTGAACATTCCGGATGTTTTGCTGATTTGAATAAATAGATGGCGCAAGATGCGATCGGGACAGAGTTTAACTCGGCGACACAAGCGAAGCTTCGGAGTGAAATTAAGTGAATTAGTGTGTTTAATTATTAGTGTTTTTACTTTAATTTGTATAAAGTAAATTAAAGTGTTAATTTAGGTAATTTTATCGGCAATTTTTATTGTCACGAACCCTAAGCTCGTAACAATTGGTGTCAGAAGTGGGATAAAATAATGCCGATTTTACCCAAGGAGGAAACAGAGGGTGTCCGTACCCGAAGTCAACGCCAGCAGGAGTCGGACCAGAGGAGATTTGGTGGTGCAACGCCGCAGATGTCTGAGGGCCAGCCGCCGGCCACGGAAGCCGGTCCGTCAGCAACTTCTACGTCTGTGGCACCTGACTTAGGTGCTCTGATGGCCATGCTACAGGAGCAGCTGCAGCGCGGACGAGAGGAACAGGCCCGTCTAATGAAAGAGCAGCAGGAGGAACAGGCTCGCCGACAGAAGGAACAGGCTCGCCGACAGGAGGAGCAGGCTCGCCGACAGGAGGAACAGGTCCGTCGGTTGGAAGAGCAGCTGCGGGGTGGACAGGATGAACAGGCCCGCCGACAGGAAGACCAGGTTCGTCGTTTGGAGGAGCAGCTGCGGGGCGGACAAGAGGAACAGGCCCGTCGGTTGGAAGAGCAGATGCTCCTCATGAAGGACCTTCACGCTACCTTCGGGAAGGAGATAAAGGAGGTGAAGGATAGGGTTGCTCAGCATGACAACCGCCTGTCGGAAGCTGAAACCCAAATCGCGAAAGCTGAAAACCGAATCGAGAAAGCTGAAACCCGAATCGACCAAGTAAACAATCGGGTTGACAACGTAATGGCTGACATGAAGAAATCACTGGACGAACTCAAACTTGGAGATGGAGCTACAGCTCCCGTAGTAGCTACAACACCTTCGCTACGCGGGTTCAAGGTGCCACCGTTCGACGGTACCTCTTCCTGGTCAGCCTACAAAATCCAGTTCGAGGCTGTTATGAAGGCGAACGGCTGGAACAAAAGTCAGGCCATGACTGCTCTCACACTAGGCCTGCGCGACCAGGCCTTAACAGTTCTGGAAGCTCTCGGTGAGGAAGTGACTTATGAGCAACTCCTTGAGGCATTGGAGGCGAGATATGGCGACGCTCACCTGGAACACGTCTTTCGTGCGCAGCTTAAAGATCGTGTGCAGCGCATCAACGAAAACCTGCAGCAGTGGGCTCTAGAAGTGGAGAAGCTGGTGTGAAAAGCATACCGGTCTGTACCTGCGCTCATTGAAGGGAACCTGGTGCAGACATTCATCGACGGCATCCGCGACCTGGAAGTCAGAGCTGCTGTGAGGCTCGGGCACCACGAGACGCTTAAGGACGCCTTGGCCCATGCACTGGAGGTAGAAGCCGTGCGGCAGGATCATCGTTCCCATTGCGTCAGGGAGGTTGCAGCAGCTACAGTTCGCGACCGCAACAAAGGATACAGCCCTAGGTGCTATGGCTGTGGGGATAGGGGCCATCTTCGATCCAGCTGCCCTAAGCGAACCGTGGAAAGGAGAGTTGATCGATCTCGAGAGGGTAGTGCAGCTAAAGGCACTGCCTGGCGGC
The DNA here is from genome assembly GCA_036936625.1 of Parnassius smintheus behrii. Classification (NCBI taxonomy): domain Eukaryota; kingdom Metazoa; phylum Arthropoda; class Insecta; order Lepidoptera; family Papilionidae; genus Parnassius; species Parnassius smintheus. Next base: position 2,027,288 of record JAUPFT010000023.1, read on the forward strand.
GACAGGATCATCGTTCACCTCACGCTAGGGAGGTTACAGCAGTTACGGTTCGTGACCACAATAAAAGATACAGCCCTAGGTGCTATGGCTGTGGGGAAAGGGGCCATCTTCGGTCCAGCTGCCCTAAGCACACCCTAGGAAGGGAAGGTGGACGGTCTCAGAAAGGAAGTGCAGCTAACAGCACCGCCCAGCAGCAGCAGGAATACGACTTTTCTATCAGACACTGCAGCGGGAAATCTCACGGCAACGCAGATGCATTGTCAAGAAGACCTTTTCCTGAAGATTGCAACCATTGTGGTAGGCAAGAGAGTAAGGAAGTGCTATCCGTGAGGATGCTCAGGACAGACTACCTCAGCAACGGGTGGAGGGACAGCCTACGACATGCACAGCAGGAAGATCCGGACATCAAGCCGATTCTGGGATGGATGAAGGCCCGTGCTACCAAGCCTAAGTGGAGGGACGTCTCAGCGATGAGTTCAACCACGAAAAGCTATTGGGCCCAATGGGACAGCTTGCTGCTTCAGGATGGAGTCCTGTGCCGTAAATGGGACAATGGTCGAGGAGACAGCTGTCGTTTACAAATGGTTGTCCCTAAAGCTAAAGTGCCGAATGTTTTACAGCTGTGCCATAATGGTCGTTCAAGAGTCCATCTGGGAGTTAAACGAACTCTACTGAAGGTCCGAGAACAGTTCTACTGGGTCCATTATCGTGACGATGTGGAGGATTGGTGTCGTACATGTACAAGTTGTGCGGCTGCGAGGGGACCTCAGACACGGAGTAGAGGAGCATCGAAATTGTACAATGTTGGTGCACCACGGGATAGGACATCCCTTGACATTGCGGAGCCGTTACGGCAAGGCGCAGGAGGGACTCCTAAGATCGTCCATGCGGATCGCTTGGCGCGTTATTGTGGGGCCGATGATGCTCGGGACGAGCATGTCTTAGGAGGGGGCAGTGTTACGCCGCGCTCAAATCAGCGCCATCTAGTATTAGGAGCGAGAGCGGGGGGGGCTTTGCAGAGAATGACATCGCCGATCTCTCGACCAACAGCGCCACCCGAGGAACTAAGTTTCTAGAAAATCTATACTCGAGCTCTCGGTACCTTACGCGTGTTTACTTGAACATTCCGGATGTTTTGCTGATTTGAATAAATAGATGGCGCAAGATGCGATCGGGACAGAGTTTAACTCGGCGACACAAGCGAAGCTTCGGAGTGAAATTAAGTGAATTAGTGTGTTTAATTATTAGTGTTTTTACTTTAATTTGTATAAAGTAAATTAAAGTGTTAATTTAGGTAATTTTATCGGCAATTTTTATTGTCACGAACCTCAAGCTCGTAACAATATAATTGCACCACGTAACATTTATAATGGTTTTACACAATTATGATAGTTTTACCTGAGAATTCCAAAATATTTACAGGATATGTAAGTCCACTAACCCGCACTGTCCTAACGCTGTGGAGTCCTCCCTGCTCTTAAATTATCTGATTTTGTCAAAATCAGTCTATTTTATATTAGCCTACCTTTATACTAGCCAACTATTTTAAATACCCAACTGTGGGACGTATATATTAATTGTTAACTTTTATCACACAATTAAACCAATTTTACATGTTTTATCGCGTTTAATTTTAAAATTTTAATTACCGAAATTTCAGGCGCTTTACACCCGTGGTCACAGGGTTGGTGTTTCTGTAATACCATCGGACCATTTATTCTTCATTCTACCTCATTTTTTCTATCCGCTAGTAACAAACCGTACGCGGTCCAGTCCAATGTCGACAGCAGTTCATAATTTTCAAACACCTAGATTTGAAAAAATAAATTACATTTGACATACGAAAATTTTAATTTGTTTCGTCTAAGAATTAAACATTTTAATGTATTTTAATTTCATATAAGAGATCATGAAAGGTCTTTGAAATTCCCATAATCGCTTACGACACTAACGGAAAGAAGATTTGACATTGACATTAGGATGTTCATACAATATGAATGTAAGCAATGAATGATCTCCCTTCACGTGTTAATATATGGATTCATAACTTATAGAATCATTAAACAAAGCTATAATAGGATATTGTTATTGTGTCCAACTCCAATACAATTATCCCGTTACTTATAATCGGTGGTTTGTGGATTCCGTTTTATGACGTCATAAATGTTGATTTACGCGCTATTTCGGTTTAACTATTATCAGTTTATTGCAGCCGGTAATTGGCTGGATCCTTTTTGAATGAAAATTCTTCTAAAGAAATATTCATTTAGTTATTTCATTTAAATTAGAAAAAAGTTAAATTAAAATAGTCTAATAAATTGCAATAAACAACGAATTTAAAACGCAGTTGTAAATAATAAATATACACAAAAAACAGTAAACTAAAATATAATAGTAAAAATAGATAGGTAAGAACAATTTTATTCTATATCATACATACAACAATATTCATACGTGGTGGAGCCATGTGTGGTTATACGAGTAGCAAGAATGGGTCGGCTGGATCGGGAAAGGACCAGGCCCTCACAGAATACCGGTGTAAACGTTTGGTATGATGAGAGTAGAGAACCGCAGACCCTTTTTACTGGGAATGATGCGTTCCATCTTAGTCCTCAGGGGTGACAACACATCTGCATTTTGATTCTTAACCGAGGACAGAAGTAGATTTATATGCGCTACAGTATCCACTCAGTAGGTGTTCGTTTGTGACCCTTATTATATAAAAGAAACTTATTGAAAGTTATTTTTGCTTAGAGTAGGTATATACAAGCAAGCTTTGTAAAAGCAAAATTAAAAAAGCATAAATACTCGAAGTATACATAAGTATATAGCTTATAAAAAGCTTGTTTATGTTTGCTTTTACCCATTGTTTCGGAAAAAAATGATCTTGGTAATAACTAACAAGAAACTTTGCGGTACTTTTTTCATTCATTTACAATACATTGTATTGTACAATTAAATACGAAAATATTTAGAAGTAATTCGAAGTAGCGATCACCTCATTCCCAGTGGTTCAATCATGTACTCTTTAAAGTATAATGACCCTTATTAAACAGTTTTTGCTAAATAAAAATATATAAACTTTTTGATAGATAGCCAAATTTGTAAATACGCTGTCTGATATCTAAGTACATCCATCACTCGTATAATAGACAATCACTATTTCGGTCAATCTATGTACTCTAAAATATAACCGACAATACTATAACTATCCCAAGTTCTGTCTGATTTAAGAAAGATACATGTACACGCTGATACAACAGCATCCAATTGAGACTTGCGAGATGAAAACGCCCGCAATTGAAAGCTGTAAGAGGCGTCGGCGCCGGCGAGTGCATTCCGCAAATGCCCTATGACTTGTCTCTGACTGATTTTAAATCTTGAAGGAAAATGCGGCTGCGCTTAGTGATGAACGCAGCACGTTATTGGTAAAAGGACCAAGGATCAATTTCTTGTTGTATTAAGCAAAAGGTTAAGGTTAGCTCAGTGCGTCTAAACCTTAAAAATCAGGTTCCACGATCCACAAACATCATCGGGCCTGTAAGTACTACATTCTCATGGCTGTCTAATTTAAATATCTTGCGTAGGTCCTTCCGTTATATTAGCAAGTATGACAAACCCATAAGCTCAGAGAACACGTTTACAATTTTTAAAATAATTGCCTCTTGCAATTTATGAATATAAAACCCCCAAGTTACTGAAGATATTCCTGGTGTTATATTTTTTATAAGAAAAATAAATCTATAATATTTTTTTTCTGTTTCAGGTAAGATTAAATTGGTAAACTTACACGACTTCCGTATGGGTAAGCGATTCAAGATTTTTAGATTTGATTAGCCATTTCTACGTTAGAAAATTTAAATAAATAGAACAGTTGAGAATCATCATCATCATCATCTTTACAGTCCTTCACAAGACCAATGCTGAACAATTACTCCCCCTAGGAATGCTACAAAGCAGGCCCTGAGCCACCATCGACTTCCTGCATCTAATTATAATATTACAGCTTAGAATATTTTATTAATATTATATAAAAACAGGATCTATCCCACGTCCTGTTTTGGTGATTATCTATTTAACTTCTAAACTTCGTTTATATTAATTTTCTTTTATTTATCTGTTATTATTGCTACTTTCTACTACTAGGTAATAGAACTAACTTTTCTGCCAGGGGTTTTCAACTCGTTATTAAACTAGCTAATATAATAACAGCTTGTGGGAAATTCCATCTTAGTTCTCAAAGGTGATAACGAATCTGCATTTTGATTATTAACCGAGGATAGACGTAGATGTTTGTGGGCCACGGTCACTACCAGGTGGGTTGTGTGCTCGTATTCTGTAACTATTACCTTTATTCTATTTAAAAAAAACAACTGCTTTTCTACGTGGAGAGTCCACCTGGGTACTCGTAACACCTCATTATCTATTTCTGCAGTAAAATTTATAGAAGACGATGACGATGATACTTTTTTCTTTAAATAAATTTCGACTTATCTTCAGATAATTTTATATAAACACCATAATTATTTATTTCATCAATACTTCAAATTCTTTATTAAAAATTACCGCCAGAGAATCGCACTTCAATCCTAATATTTAATATGCATTAATCGAATCAGAAACCACTGAATCGAACCATCCTTAATTAATACACACCGCAACTGCTCTCTACACACAATTCTAGCTTTAAATCCCTGATATTAAAAACTAAATTTGCATGTTTATTATCATGAAATGATTGTGTTAATTGTACCATATTTGTGGATGGTTTTGTCTTAATTGACAGGGCTGCGGGTATTGAAATGAGGTTAAAAATTATTTGCGAACATTCTCGAAATTGATCCCGAATTGTGTAGTCGTTTGTGCCTCATCAATAGCCCGCGATCTAATTAATTGGTAACGGTATTACTACGTATCTAGACTATACTGGTGTATTTGTTTCCCTACTGTCTCAGCAAGAGGGTAATGTTTTTCGATAGTAACCATGTCTATTTTTGGCACGTTTTGTAAATGTCTTAATGCATTTAAATATATGAGGTGTCATTAAATTTATATTACTTGTATAAGTGACATAGGGTATAATTTTTTCTCTTTTAAGTTTAACTTTTTTACGCAGTCTTGTTTTTTAAATTACTGTTTTAACTTTTAAACTTATTGGTTTAAACAATTACTTAAGGGGAAATATATTCTCTAATGGCTTAGGAAGATCCTTCGTTATGCCGAAAATATTGTAGCATTAATTTTGAAATAAATATATGGTAAAGTTGAGGATTAATGTTAAGGATTATGTTAGACGAAAACACGATTTTGTAAAATTTTCTAGATAGAAAAAAAATCCAAAGTTACCTCTAAAATACTTTAAATAAGATCATGAAACTTTGCATACTAACTGAACTAACTATAAAGCAGTGCTTATGTTATTTTTTTTTAAATACCATTATTTTCACTGTAAAAAGAAATTACCTAAACTATCGGCCTCTTGAAGCGTGATTCCTGCAGCCCGGTCACTTCGTTTCGGCCTTTGAGGGGGAGGTTGTGTCGCTTACGATCAGAATATACATTACGCAACAGGACGACGTAAAATTAAAATGGGAAATAACGGTAATAAAAATAAGAAGCGACTGACTTGGCGTTAAGAAACAGGCATAAATATGATAAACCTAATGAAATAAGTGTCTAACGACCTTTCTACTTAGAGTATTAGTGATTACAAACATGTCGGTATATAGCATACGACGCGCGGGCAAGTGGGGACGAAATTAGAATTCGAGCTGACTTACTATATCCCCTTGAATATTTAACTAAGATAGAACGTTGCGCTATAATTATGTTTTTATAGCAAACATTAGGTATTCCAAGATATTGTTAGGTTCGATTTTAGACTAAACAATATCTACCAAAAAAAGGTTACACAAATAAAATAATTCAATTCAAATAACGAGTTAATCCATTATAGTCCTCTTTCAGAGTATTACGTAAGTATCTATGAGTCACAGCATTCACTTATCAGATAAACTTAGTTCGTATAATTATATTTATTTCAAATAGTGATATGTTTTCCGATGAACCGTCTCCTATATGTATAATGTTTTATCTGTGCGTAACTAAATTGTAGACTGGAAGAGAATGCGTTAAAACATCAAGTTCACCATATGGAAAGAGCCATGCTGGAGCTGTAATACGCTTGTAGTACGAACGGGTGGGCTCGACAGGAGAAGGACCATGCTCCCATAGAATACCAGCATGAAATAGCAGCTTAATTACTAAAGAATCGATGACCCCTTTTACTGAAAACGAGGCATTCCATCTTAATCCCCATGGGTTACAACGCATCTGCATGTCTCATCATCGTGGTCATCAGGTGGACTGTGTGTTCGTTTGTCATACTTATTCTTACAAAACATTCTATTTTGTGCATAAATATTTAAACAAATAAGTATAATTACAGTTTTACTTTACATTTAATTTTATACGAAAATTAATTTACGATTACACTGTAAGATCTCCTGCCTTTTATGGGTTGACACTATCAAAATTAAATCTATAATTACAGATTACAAAACGCGCTTTAAGTGCTCGGCAGTTATCAAGATTTTTGCGAAACGTCTACAATTTCGCAGTTTTCACAATAAACTCAATCAAAATGTTCCTTTCGACACGCAACATATATAGCATCACGCCTTTTATACCCATGGGGGATGGTAGAATACAGTAAGCTGCGAGCTACTTGGACCGCGTTAAATATAAAATTGAGGATATTTGAAAAATTGTTATTAAAATGGTAGGTGGTTAACCCATCGCCTAATTCAACACAGACCGAAAGTTCAATTAGTCGTCTTTTACGACATGCTAGTCTAGTAACACAGTGGGCACAGTCTTTCTTGTTATAACTCGTAGCTCCCACATTAAAATGGGTCCTATAAGTCTCAGTACCATTTGGGACAGCAGTAAGATATTTAATTACACTAGTTTACATGGTAGAGGCTTTAGGCTTACGCGTGAGTTGAGTCCGTTAGCATAATATGTGTCCTGAAGTGTGCAACCCATTAACAATGCATGCTCGACTCGACGCAGAAAATAAGCTTTACAAGATGCAACATGAAACTTAAATATAAATTATTTAATGCTTTACATTGAATAGGTGTTGAGTTGTAACAGTATCCTACTACGGCCATAAATCAAGGCAATCTGTAGGTCCATCATTGAAAATTAATCCTTCCAGCATATGTTGGTGTTATATAATGCATTTATCTAAATCTGGTCCCTCAAATTACGACACCATTATTTATTTAGTTCCCAGTAAGTGCCACTCAAAACTGTGCTTTAATTAACCAGAAACTGAGGGAAGCTGCAACTACATTAGCGTGCGGTTACATTAGCGAGAGGGGACGATTGACATAGCGGGTTAAGTGTGTTGAAGTAATTATTAAACAGAATTACTCATTGCTGCTCTAACCGCTTAATGTAATGTCATTATATTATTGGATTAAGATATTAATATTGCTTTTTTATAGAAGAGGGGGCAAACGAACATGCGGCTCACCTGATGTTAAGTGTCTACCGCCGCCCATGATCAACCGCAACACCAGGGGAATTGCAGGTGCGTTGCCGGCCCTTTAGAAAGGAGTAAGCTCTTTTCTTGAAGGTCCCCAGGTCGTATCGATCCGAAAAAATTGCCGATGGTAAGCTATTCCACAGAGAGTACGTGGTAGAGCCATGCTGCAGTTATATTAGTAGTATAGTTGTAGCACGAATGGGTCCGCTCGACCGGGGAAGGACCACGCTCTCACAGAATACCAGCGTGAAATAGTAGCTTAATGCTGCTGTATTTCGTATGGTGAGTGTAGAGAACCGGAGACCCTTTTTACTGGAAACGAGGCATTCCACCTTAGTCCTCACGGGTGACAACGCATCTGCATTTTGATTCGTAATCGAGGATAGATGTAGATGTCTATGGGCCACAGCAACCACTTACCATCAGGTGGACTGTGTGTTCGTTTGTCACCCTATCCTATAAAAAAGAGAGGTTGTACGCGGAAGAAAACTCATTTTGAAACGTATAGTGGTGGACCGCAAAGCATCCAGATGGTGTGGATGGTATCCGGACATTTGCCGCGTAGTGCGTTCGCAAAATTTGGCGGCTGGGATTAATCCGAACAATTCCTCAGAGCACTCTCCATGGTATATGCGAAAGAAAATGCAAAGAGATGCAACATCTCTTCGCAGTGCCAGTGAATCGAGCCGGAGTGCCTTAAAACTGAGGAGAACGTAATCATCGCTCGCATTTCGTAATAATTTTCATATCTATTTAGATTTTCAATATAAGTACACTAAATAAAGTAAGACATAATTTTCCATTGCCTGAAGGCGTGAAATGTTTATTTAAATTTAAGCACCGGAACAGAATTATAAAAAATATTGCGAAGAAATCTGCATCTCCAAGAAATTTCTAAATATTACAAAATACTATACGGCACCGGTGCATTTATGACTATATTCCACTCCATTCTTTGTTCTCTAAATGTAGTCACCGTTACGCAAGTGCAACACGTGTAGGTCCGGTTGAAATTTAAAGATTTTTTTTGAATTTCATCTATCACGCCTCTTCAGCTCGAGACTGGCCACGAGTCTTCTTAAATTACTAAGGGAATTCGGAAAAAGTGTCAGGCTATCTGCCCTAATGGGTTTTTTAGGATTTCATATATCCCCGATACATTTTCTTTTTTAAATTGTTGGGCATGAAGGTTTCCTCACGATGTTTTACTTCATCTCCGGACACTTATTTAATCAGCAAATTTAGTTTGCATATTATTAAATTTTAAGACGAGCGCTTGTCACTGGCTGAACTCCCGAATCATCATTCGGGAGTTAAGTTCACCATCGTCATAAGTGCGAAAAAATCTCCAAGCCATACATTTTTTTACGTCCTCTTTAGCCGTCGAAAGTACACTGCTGGACATGCATGTCTTCAGTTTTAAGTGACAGGGTGGGAGGTAGTATTTTGATTACAGCTCCAGACGTCTTGCAACTTTAATGCTGCTTCCTGTCTCCGTCCTGCAAACTGTAAACGTGACGGATTTACCGTCATCTTTCGAAAGCCATGAGGGCTTTTTGGTATCTTTAATAATCACTTATTACGTCCCTTACGAGACAAAATGAGGTGATAAATTCTTCTACGCCAACGCTATCTCATATATTAGAATTGAAAGACTCTTTAGAGTATATAGACGAATCACATGTGCCTTCAGTGTGAAGTTTACAGTTTTTAATTTGATAAGCATACAGTTTTCTTTCATCTACAGCTAATTCCACAGCCTAGAATTTTGGAATGCCGTTGCAAGTTTGCAAGATAAGTGGTAAAAAATACTGGTTAAAGGTTTTGTGTTCCGTATTTGGTATCCCGGCAACAACATAATACATACATAAGATCCTGACACACCTCTCTCGCCTCTTCTACATCCATATACCTACGCATACATGCGCGTCGGTTAAGGGTACTTCTGATTTGGCCCGTTTTTAATAAATTGCTAATTTGGTCGATAAATTTTCGCCTAGGGCGTCCCTTTCCGACTCTGCCATTCACTTCTGCAACATAAATTTTCTTTGTCACTCTTTCCTCATTCATTCTTTCCACATGACCAAACTACCGAAGCATTCCTTTCTTAATCCTGGTCACAACATCATCTTGCAAACCACACTCTTCTCTTATCACACAATTTCTCATCCTGTCATTCAGATTCAGCCCTGACATACTCCTTAACGACCACATTTCTACTGCATTTATTCTACTCTCGTGCTTCTTCTGCCACATCCAACTTTTACTAATGTTAAAGTAGGGACCAACACAGCATTGTGAATTGCCATACGTGCCTTTTTGACACATTTTGACTCTTCACAATAGAGTGTAGGGCCCCATTTACTCTATTTCCTGAGTTCACTCGTCGTTCTATACCCTTATCATATCTCCCATCCCTGCTAAATACGCAACCCAAATATACAAACGCATCTACTTGCTCGATCAACAACTTTCCCGGCAACAACTTTCAAAATTTTGCCTTGTCCACAAATAACACTACAAAATATTCACAAGTTGTGTTTGTAGTCGTATTCGCTTGCTCGCGCGACTAGCACGACTTAGTATAAATAATGCTATTGAAATCCTGGCGGAGTCTGATCTTGACGCTTAAATCCGGTTTAGAATGAATTTGATGGGAATGTAATAAACAATAATAATAATAAACATGACTAAAATCGCTTCCGCTTATAAACCTGCTCCGCTTTCACTTACCCTTATAACCGCTATCCGTCACCTAGTTCTTTGCATTTCCCCGCTGCTCATAAATTTATAATTAAATAGCGAACTACGGCTTTGCCTCGTTATGAAGCTGGATTTTGTTTAATTCCCCCTCACCCCCCTCCCTTTAGAGCTACCGCGGTCCACTCTTTAGTTTTTTCTTAGTTGAAAGAGAAATATACATTTTCACTTACATCTAAAGTGTTGAAAGGTGAGTCGGTTTTAAAACCGAACGTATTTTTAATTACGGGACGGGCGTAAATTTAAATAATTATATACTTTTCTCGAAGCAATTCTTTATAATTTTATAGTCATCACCCAATCCAAGAAAAAATATGACACGACTTTGATTCAACGAATTGACGGCTCAGTAGAGCAGTGTCTTAGGAATGAGCTGCAAATCTGAGGGCCACGGGTTCGATTTCCGAGCGGTACAATTAATTTTTCCGGGTCTGGATGTTTGTCCTTGTAAAATGTATGTAAATGTATGTAAAAGTTTAACAAAAATTTACATATATATGTAAACTACCTCCACGGTACAGGGGGAAATCGTAGTGTAGTTACATGGTTGAAGTGAAAGTGTAGTAACAGGGCAAAGCAGGGTTAAATGCTTGTTCTCCCAACAGCAGAAGAGGGCTTCTAACGTAGTAGAGATGATTTGGCTGTAGTCCTTGGATAGTTTGAATACGTATGGCGTAAACTGGATAATTGTACCGCTATCTATTGGAAGCCGTAAGTACTTTTTGGGATTACCCATGGTCGTCTCATACATCACCCATGGGAAAAATGTGGTGATAGGTTCTCTTACGCTACCACCGTGTGGCACTGAACATTTTATTTAAATACAATAAACTCATTAAAATGGAACAACTACAACAATCGATGTGAAAGTGAGTCGAATGGCAGCCTCGTACCGGCAGGTGACTGTATACCGGCCCTCAGTAGTTGGAGTAACAATCTGGTAAGACTTGAACCGTGATTTGTGGCCTTACATGGTTAAAGCCTATTTTCAGCAGTGGACTTGTGAATGGCCGTAAAGATGAAGGACAAAGACTCATTAAAATCATCTAAAGCACGACATAATTACAATCAATCGTTGTCATAACGAGAGAGAGATCCCCAATCAAAGGTTGACCCAATTCCAAGCGTTCTTCACTTGACCATGTGTCTATGCGTATCTGGTTTCATTGACTTCTAATTACGAAAGATATGCTTACTAAACGTATTAATCTGGTATCGTAATTAACAGCGCATTTATACAAAGAGTGATTTAGGTACATATTTATTTTTCAACTATTTTAATATGTCGGTTCTTGAGTACTATCTCACCTTTGGTAAGTGATTATCAAACCCTACCGTATCATGTACCGTGTAGTGGCGGTGTAAGAACATCCACTGTCCCATGTCATCCCGTGGGGGTCGTGAGAGGCGACAGAGGGAAACAAATAAGGAGATGAGCAGCAGAGCCTTCCTTATATCGATTTATGGCAGGGCCACGCAGCAGCTATATTGTGGTTGTAGCACGAATGGTTCGACTCGACCGGGGAAGGACCACGCTCACATAATACCAGCGTAAAATAGCAGCTTAACACTGCTGTGTTTCGTATGGTGAGTGTAGGGATCCAGAAACCCTTCCTACTGGAAACGAGGCATTCCATCTTAGTGCTTAGGGGTGACAACGCATCTGCGTTGTGATTCTTAATCGAGAATAAATTTCGATGTCTATAGGCTACAGCATCCACTTACCATCTGGTGGACTGTGTGCTAGTTTGTCACCCTTATTCTATAAAAAATATCAGAAAGAAATAAAAATCCACTTTGATGGTAAATCCTGTATGGACACTTGACATTCATATTTCATGCAGGCTCCATTATCCCCGACCATTTCATTTGTTTCTTTGTCAACACAGTCTAGATTTCCAAGTTAAATAACGCACCAAGTTTCCAACGGAACTCACTGTACCGGATGCTTGATTAACTTTGAGTTTAGCTTCATAGTTGGCGAAGTATATTAATTAATATGGATGCTGTTGTTGTTTGAGTCAGTTGGTTTAAAAGGAGAAATTTTACTAAAAAATAAAGTTAAAGAAAGAAAAAAGTAATATTTACTTTAGAGAAAGAGACTGAAAAACAACTTTAAATATAGAAAAGTTATGTAGGTTGCGTTTTATGAAATTTGTGCCGTGGGGGACAAGGACTAAATTTTTAAAGGCTAAACATTTGGCTGCAACGTTACGGGTCGTGAATTTGAATTCGAGACAAGATAAGGTTTTCCTAATTTGTATGGTATATAAAATTCGTGTTGGTCTTTTTTAAATCGAAAAGGATGTGAAACCATCACACAGTCCACGTAATGGTAAGTGGATGCTGTGACCCATAGACGGACGCGTTATAACCCCTACAAAGAGGAACCCCAGTTCTCTACACTATCCTTAAGGTATAGATCAGCATTATGCTGCAATTTTACGCTGGTATTTTGTGATAGCGAGTCTTCTCCGGTTGAGCTGGTCCATGTATGCTGCAGCGTGACTCTACCACGGTTCAGAAGAAATTCCTAGAGTAGGGATAAAGTTTTTAAGCAAACCGTGGACTCAAACCCATATCCCATACCCTAGTGAGCAGTAACACTGAGCGAAATTAATGCTGACATCTTCGTAATAACTACAACTCTATTGCTACAGTAAGTTACGAACGTCCCAAACCCCAGCCGAATGGACATAAATTGCCAAATTTACTGCTATTGAGCTCAGACCGTTGAAATTCCGCTGGCAACCCTAATGGCCCCGCAGCTACGTTATGCAACTGCACGACGCGGCATCTGATTGGTTCAGGCGTCCAGCCCGTGTCAATTTGCATTCCCAATCTAACTCGGAATGACAATGCATTCGGGCTTTTTAATTCGCTCCATCTATTTTATCGTCATTTTTAAATTACCCGCCATCGACTGTACGGCTAAATTTGGCGCAGATTGAAATTTTGTCGCCTTTTCTATTATGGTATGGGTGTGTTTTGTTGGTTTCGATAGATGGCGTTACTAAGCTAATGGGATTGCTTTTTTCGGCCGGCTGGAATCAAATCTTGGGGTTTGATTCCAGCCGGCGTTTAAGTACTGGTGTATCATGTGAAATTAAATGAAATTAATGATTATATTCAATATAGATTATTGCATAATACTTATTGAAAGTTTTCTTTTTTATTCACCACTGGTTAGGAAAAAAACCTCTGTCCTGGGAAAACCCAGCAACAAACCCAGCGGGACTTTTTTTAAAATATATATATATATATATTTCATGCGACTGCTGATCCTGAGGTCCTGGGTTTGAATCCCGGGTCGGGACAAAAAATCAATTATTAAGTTTTTCTGTCAAGAAATTCTCAATAGCTGCCCGGAGTCAGGAAGTTGGCGGTGTCTCACCCCCGTGCCTCGGAAAGCACGTAAAGCCGTTGGTCCTGCGCCTGATCTCTCTCCGGTCGTGTCGGTTGACCGTCCCATCGGATTATGAGAGTGTGGGAATAAAGAGTGCATCTGTGCTTGCGCAAACACTTGGGCACTATAATCCTGTCCTGCGCCGTTGGCTAGCCTCCGTTGAGGCAGGCCGCCGTGACCGAAATTCGGTCTGGAGGACATTATTATTATCTATTATTAATTTTGTTTGTACAATTTTTAAATGAATTTTTATAGAATCAGGATGGTGGCAATCGCCCCATTCCCAGTGGTTATTTTCATTTATGTAATCTTTGATACGTATAATAACCCGTTTTTGTACAATTTATCTTTAATAAAACATTTAAACTTGTTTAATGACAAACTGTACATTTTCTGGGATTTTGTTGTAAAAGCGTATACATTGCATGTGCTCGATGGTGAGGAAAAATATCGTGAGGAAACCGTCATGAAGGTCAAAATTAGTGATGTACCGAAATTCGTTTCACATTCGGTGGGCAGAAGCTACTTCCTGATCATAACTTGATTATAATTAAAAAAGATACGAGAGCAATAACTATGGCAAAATCTATGTGCCAATCTACGGGGAGGCCTATGGTCAGCTGTGGACTTTGATTAAAGTTTGATTGGATGGGTTCGGTATACCTCGAAATGGCCCACGTTCAGAATTCAGCCGAATTTTGTTTCATTTACTGAACATTCGGTGAAACAAACTAACATGTTTGACTCGTATTATTAGCCTGTCAAATACTGCCTAATTTGCCCGAACTGCGCATTGTGCAACAATTGTCAATAAGTTACGCTGTAAAACCTTTAAACAACGATATTTTATGATGATTTCCCTCAAAATAAAATCACATTTCGTATCATAACAAACCTTTGCCTTCTATGAACATATTTTTTATAAAACTTTATTTTTATAAAAAAAAATATGTTCATAACTTCAGTTGCAAACGGACTTACAGTCCACCTGATGGTAAGTGGCTTCCGAAGCCCATGGACAACCGCAGGCAACTTCAAAGAATGAATTTTATAGATACGTCGTTTCCTCTGAGTAATAATTTATAATATGGCGCGCACTGATGTTTGGAGACAAAAAACGCGTATCTAACCAGACGAACTTCTTGTAAGAAAGTCCAACCACTTTCCATTAAAAAAATCGCATTTTGTTATTAAAACGATTATATAAGCAGTCTAGTAGGTACATGTAGGACAGGTACACACACAGTTCGGCCGAACTTCCTTTCGGCGCAAAGTGTTAACCGATTATCCGGCCGAATATAATTTTTGACAAAAACAATTTTAGGTGTATTTTTAGTAAAGATGTTTCGAGGACACGTGAAGGTCACTGATACGGCGCAGTTCAGACAGCACCAACCCCAAGACTCCTCTCAGAAGTGGGAATATTTTTTATAGAATAAGAGAAACAAACGGGCACACAGTCCACCTGATAGTAAGTGGATGCTGTGCCCCTCAGGCTTCAACGTCTATCCTCGATTAATAATCAAAATGCAGATGTGTTATCACCCGTGAGGACTAAGATCTTAAGAACCTCGCTTCCAGTAAAAAGTGTTTTCGGTTCTCTACACTCACCATATGAAACCGGGTAAATGGGTCGGGCAGACCTATTTATTCCAACCATAACGTAGTTACAGCATGGGTCTACCACGTGTTTTCGGTCCCACGTCCATTCCCATCTGTGGGATAACAGGATGTTACTCTTACTTTTTTATGTATCCATTTTCAAAATGTTCTTTACACAAGCTTAAACATCGAATCAAGTTTACAACATTGCGACACAGACGTATCCCATTCGTTCGTCTGTCCATTTAAATAACGACCATATACACAATTGCTTGCATGTATTTTATTGTATTTTTTTGGTTGCGGTTTGCGCAATTCATTTCAAGATTATTTACGCACGATTTCATATGATAACTTGTGTATGTTTGTAACTTTTTAAATATACCTTTTGTTATTTTACTGTATGATTTGACGTGGCAGAGCTGGAGCCATCCTGCAGTTATAATATAACGATTATAGCACTAATGGGTCCGAGCTTACACAAACAAAACTCCAGCGTAATGCTGCTGTGTTTCATATGGTGAGTGTAGAGAACCGGAGACACATTTTACCGAAAACGTGGTTTCCCACGCTCAGGAGTGACACGACATATGAATTTTGATTTTATTTACCTGCTGTAAAGGGCAGAACAACGTCTGTTGAGCCAGCTAGATTGATATAACTTTAAAACTGTTTGGTATTATCGAAATATATCACGCAACAATCATCATGCGTATATCCACTATCCAGGTAATCCTTTAACACTATACCTACCTATATAACAAGACTCCATCGGGCGGGAGCCGAACCCAGTCTGGGCTTGTGACCGATCTACGTAGCAACTTCCTGCAGCTGTAGCATATTCGTGAGGTGTGCTTGTGAGGTCAACGAACCAGAGTAACGCTTGTACTTGCGCTAAATTAATGACATTGATTAGTCGTTGTTGTGACATATAACAAGCAATAACAAATAAAATGTTATGTGACCATGTCTTTTTTTCATATTTTTACATTGTCATCCGATTTATAGAATAAGAATGACAAACCACCTGATGGTTAGTAATATCTAGAGCGATCCTAGAATCAAAATGAGGATTAATAAATGCAATGCCTCGTTTCCAACAAAAAGGGTCTTCGATTCTCTACACTGACCATATGAAACACAGCAACGTAGGGCTACTAATTTACGCTGGTTTTCTGTGAGAGCGTGGTCCATCCTTGTTCGAGCTGACCCATGTGTGCTACAACCCATAGTAAAGATGCAGCGTAGCTCTACCACGTAAATAAGTTTCAACTTCAACTCTCTTGCTCATAGGCTAGTTAGTTTAAAATCAATTACTAAATTCGACCCGGACATACATATACGAAAGCTAAAACGTGTTAAGCAGAAAACCATTTGAGAATCCGAAGGTTGGTGATAAATTTTCAGTATGTATTTTAAATACTTTTTACGCGTGGTAGAGCCATAATGCAGTTATATTAGTAGTATAGTTGTAGCACGAATGGGTCGGCTCGACCGGGAAAGGACCACGCTCTCACAGAATACCAGCGTAAAATAATAGCTTAATGCTGCTGTGTTTCGTATGGTGAGTGTAAAAACTGGAGACCCTTTTTACTGGAAACTGAATAGATGTAGACGTCTATTGGCCACAGCAACCACTTACTATCGGGTGGACTGTGTACTCGTTTGTCACCCTATCCTATAAAAAAACACCCATAGCCCCGAAACTGGATGATAATTAAAAGGAAAGTCGTAAGTGTTTTTGCGTTTGTTTACGAATAAATTAATAATTACCAAAAATATTCATAGTCCAATTGTAGCTTTAATTATATTGAATTTTAAACTACTTTGAATGATAGAATAAAATAGAATCATTTTATTCAAAATAGATTACAAAAATACTTATTGAAAGCCATTTAAAATTTATCATTGAATCGTAATAAACCTCTGTCCGGGGGAAAACAGCAAAAAAACTCAGCGGTACTTTTAAAAATTATATATATTTATTTACAATGTAATATTGTATACAATTATGTATGAAAACATTTAAAAACGGCGTGGTAGCGATCACCTCATTCCCATAGGTTATTAATTATTATATATATTGTCTTTAGTAGTATTATAATACTTACTAAACGATTTTTTTCTAAATAATTTCTATTTCCATTTCTCTGCATTTCGTATTATAAATTTCACAATATGCGTGCAATCCGGGTTCAATTATCGCCAGTACCAATGAATTTGTTGATTGCAACTTTAAGCACTGAGTGATGAAGTACTACCAAGTACTCAGCGATGAAGAAAAACATAGTAAGGAAATCTGCATGTCTAAAAAAATTAAAAAAGTCCTTGATATTATGTACTCCGGCTCCGTCAACACGCATTAAGGCAGCATGGTGGACACTTCCTTGCGCTAAAACACATTTAAAAAAAGGGGAGGCATGTGCCCTGAAGTCGGAATTTGCTTTTACGTGAAATAAAACAAGTGCTCAAAGACACAGAGTGGATGTCCAATTTTACTAAGTGTTATAATAAAAGTCAATGCTACGTTAATTTATGCTTAATTAAAAGCAATGAAAGCACGCGAAAGGTTTATTTCTGCATATCGTTATTGCAAGAACACCGCGCTCCTGTCTGGAGCGAGTTGATAAGGATGGGATAGATATCGATATTTTACTTGTATATCGATATTCAAATCGTTTGTGGATTTATTTTTTTGCGGATGCGCAGCAATATGTTAATAATATTTTGTCGCATTTATTCTTTTTTATATGCAAGTTAAACATAAACTTATACACAAAAGAATATTTTAGTATTCTCCGTACATAGATTATCCTATCAGCAAGTTTAACTATCGTTACAGCTTATTAATGTTGGATATAGGCATCTATATTGCCTCATAGGGGGATATTTGCCATAGTTACCATAGATAAGAGTCACGTTTGGCAAGCGGGTTTGTAAGCGCTTTTTTATTTTTAGTCGTTATTAGGAAGGCGCTGCTGCTTATCTACTGATTTGTTTCACCCCGTCGCTTCTTACCACACCCACGGGAAGGTATTGGGTAGTGGACATTCTTACACCGCCACTACACGGTTATTGTTATATTAAGTAATATAATATTTTACATTACATGAAATGAAGAAGGAAGAAACATCTTCTGATATGTACCGCTATGAGGGATAAAAAGCCAAAACAATAACAGGTTGTGAAGCATTCCCTCTTAATCCCCCAGATTGCCAATGTATCTGTGTCCAAATTTTCTTAGAAGTTAGTTGCAGGATAGTAACCATTAACTTTCAGGTAGATTGTTGGCTTACTAGTTATTTTAATGAAATAGAAAAAAGCTTGGTACTATTACATACTAAAGAAAAATTCATCAGCATTATGACAGCCAATTAAAGTCAACTGCTCAACATAAGTCTCATAGATGATATATTTGCATTGTTGTCACGCCAGTTGACAACTGCTGTTTATTTATTATTTAGAGTTGTTATCAGGAAGATGCTCCTGCCTATGTTCTCTTTCAGTTTCCTTTTTGAGCCTAGTGGTAGCGACGCAGTAGAATCAACTCCATATCATCTCGTGAGTGTCGTAAGAAGCGACAGAGGGATCAAAAATTAATTATTAAAGAAAATTGGTTAAATACGCTAATGTAATAAAGTATTGACCCAAAGCAATAGTTAAGCTGCAATCGTATACCGTTTAATTTCACCTAATAAAATGTCGATAAAGCACGTCACTATCCAACTCGTGAGATCACGCATGGCAGGACCAAGTATAATAATGATTATGTAAATACATGCGCCGGCGCAGGGCGCGTTTAGCTTTTGCATTTTGACGCGGACAGTGTCATGGCGACCGGCTGGCAGGCGCCCGTGCGCTTCGCCCCTAAACATATTACAATATCGATATTTTAATTCGATTTAAAATCGCGCTTTCAATAAAATGTATTTTTATAAAAGTGTTGTTTTAAGTGAATGTGCAATAATATCGATATCAGTGCAATAAATAATTCTGAAAGGCACGGTTGCATTTTTAAGTGCTCGTAATTTTTCGCACAAACGGATGACGAGCTTTTAGCCGTTTTTTTAAACGGTGTTATTAGATGTTGTGTTGACAGATCCTTTAATTGTCGGTGAATACCCGATGTGTACTAAGCTTATCGTAATATGATTCTTTGTTGTTTGTTGTTCCTATCATATGACATTGTAATGTCTATATTGAAGTGTTTGCTAGAGCTCAAAATTGCGCATACATTTTAAACCGTAATGCATATATGTAGTAGGGTTTAATCGTGTGTTTTTTATGAATCTGAAGTGTCAAATAAACCGACAGTCCAACAAATGAAAGTGGATATTGGAGTCCAAGGACTCTAGCAGCCAATTTCAAACAAAGAAAGTATGTGTAGCCTCTGAGGATAATATGGAATATCTCACAGCCTATAATTATAATGACTCTCTAAATATTTAGACCAAAACATGGCTGTGAAAGTATATACTGTTATTTTGCCGCAGAAATATGTAAGAAAGTGTTAAAGGAAGGTTGGAAGTTATCTAGACGGACCCTTAGGCAGAGTAGGGCTCCAACCACAGAGTATGTGCAATGTATTATAAGACTAATTCAAAAAGTCGTTAAAGTACGGTAGAAAAAAGTCTTCAATAAAGTAAAACGTAATCTGGTTTTGGATTAAACGTAATCTGACTTTGTCCCGACACAAAAAAATGCGAAAATACGATATTCGATTAATTTAAAATATTATAAAATTTTACAGAAATTTTCAAAAAAGGTTATAAAAGCTTTTGAGCAAAATGTAATTTATAGTCAAAAAAAAAACTAAAAATTGTGGGTGTTAAAATGCGTCACTTTTATATAAACTACTAATTAAGTACATTCATTAAAAGTAAAGTTATTTCCATATTTTTTTTAATAATTCGATATAAATAAGTATGTCAAAGTATTATCACTTCGTGGTGAGCAGTCCGTTCTTTGTATTGTTGTATAACATGGATGGATTACGCTAAAAAAAATGAAAAGAGTTTCGAAGAGTGTTGGATTGATTTGTCGTCGTGTTACCTAATGCGTGTTGGCGAAATGTTTTATTCCTCAGATATGCAGGTCTCTGCACGATATTTTCCTTCATCACCGAGCACGATTCGAGTCCCTTAATATCACTAATGTAGAAAGCTTGCTAACTATGTAGCTATCTTATATTTAGCGTAGAGTCAACACTTTCCTCCCGTATTTAAAGAAGAAAAATATGCAATTCAAAAACCTATAATGTAAAGGTCATTTTACCTTGGATCAGACAACAATAGAGAACAGCTCTGACCGTTTCATGTTGCTGGAGTGTCAAGTGCAACGCTCGTCTCATATTTACGGTTCGAGAAACATTCGTCAAGTGTGGAAGGTCGCGGTCTGTGTTGATTGTGTGAAAACCCGTTGCCCGGGATACAAAAGCGTTAGGGAGTAGGGACTGCAATCCAGCACTGTTTTCAATCTAGCGCGATCTCGCGGGGCCCCGCATAGGTAATAGTTTTTTTTTTTTGGGAATTTAAATAAATATTCTTTGTTAAGGTATAATCGAATAGTAAAGTAAAGCAAAGTTACAGCCTATATAAGTCCCACTGCTGGGCACAAGGCCTCCGCTCATTTCTGAGAGCTATTTCCGTCTACCTTCTGACGGAAATGTCGCAAGTGAATGATGCAACAACAGTCCCTGGTTCTATATGGTTTTGATTCTGATACCCCCTCATATTAGAGAACATTTTTTTGTATTTTAGTAACTGTTGTAAATTATATTATACTTATTTGTTATTTTATTTTTATATTGTTGATATATGTGTTTCATCACTTGCCTAAGATCCTGCATGGTAAATGCGCAAAGGCTGCGGTAGAATATCAGGAGTAATGGGTTTCCCGTTACAACTGAGTCACAGACCGCTTTGTCACAATTAATTATTAAGCTGTCTAGTTAAATTTTAACATAGTATTTTTTGTGGCAAATGAATACTTTTTATTTTATGTAGGTCTTCAGAAATATACGGAACACAGAAAAGCACGCATTGCCCGGCTTTGATGCAAAATTAGGTAGAGATGCACCCTCTACCCGCTGCCAAACGGGTTACTAAATAAAAAAGTCCTATCAGTCAGTAAAGTCCACAGCTGAACGTAGCTCCCTAAGTTCGCCTTGTAGGGGGAATATTTGCCATGGTTGCCACGCTTGGCAAGAGCGTTGGCAGCCGCAATTTTTTATTATTAATTGTTATTAGTAAGACGCTACTGCCCATCGAAATACATTTACTCTAAAATAAACACATTTACTACAATTTTTTGACTGTCTCGTTGGTCTAGTGGTTGTAGTAGTGCGACTGCTGATCATGAGGTCCTGGGTTCGAATATCAAGTCGGGCCAAAAAATCAATTATGTATTGAGCTTTGATTATGTACCCACTATAATCAAAGGTATTGAGTGTTTCCGTCAAGAAATTCTCAGTAGTTGCCCGGAGTCAGTAAGTTGGCGGTGTCTCACCCCCGTGTCTCGGAAAGCACGTAAAGCCGTTGGTCCTGCGCCTGATCTCTCTCCGGTCGTGTCGGTTTACCGTCCCATCGGATTATGAGAGTGAGGGAGTAGAGAGTGCTCCTGTGCTTGCGCATACATTTAGACACTATAATCCTGTCCTGCGGCGATGGCTAGCCCCCGTTAAGGCAGGCCGCCGTGACCGAAATTCGGTCTGGAGGACATTATTACTGCCCATCTCCTGTTTTAGTTTCTTTCTGTCGTCGACACCCACGGGGTGATGTAGGATAGTGAGTATTCCACCACTACTACACGGTTAGTAAACACGCTCAATCGCTTAATATTTATAAACCAGTTAAGAAGCAAGTGTAGTTTACGCTAGCTTTAATGTAATATTATGATAGTACAACGATACCCGTGAGAATATTGCTAATTATTTCCTGTTAGACTACAACTGAATGTAATCTATATTTTCTCAGATATAGGGTCCATAGTCGTATTCACCTAAGCCAGGATTCAAGTACGAGTGAAATGAAGCTTGTAATAAGTACTTAGATGTTGTTTTTTTTTTATTATTTAAGAGGAAACAAATGAGCATGCGGCTCACCGGATGGTAAGTGACTACCGTCGTTCATACAGCACCAGAAAAATTGCAGGTGCGTTGCCGGCCTTTTAAAAAAGAATAGGTTCTTTTCCTCAGTCGTATCGGTCCGGAAAAATAGCTGGTAGTAGTTGATTTCCGAAGTATTATGTAAATAATGAAATTGTTTTAATTTTTAATTTAATTAATTTGTTTTTAATACCCCCGTTTTAGGTGCTTTACAGCACCCATGATCACGGGGGTGACTGAGATGTTTGACATCACGATGTCATAGTTAGTTCGGCTACCTCCAGTTTTTGAATATTAATTTTTGATCGTCGGGAATTAAAAATAAGTTGATTAAATGCAATGATCCGTACAAATAGTTTTATTCAATGTGTAGTGTTCGCGTAAATATAAGGAATCATTATTACATTATTATTTGTTATTAGAATTCTCCTTAGCCACTATAGCAAAGCTTCAAGCTTGTATTATGAAATAGTTGTATTTTTTATGGAATAAGGGAAATAAACGAACGCATAGTCCACCTGATAGTAAGTGGATGCATGTGGCCCATAGACATATATATACATCTATCCTCGATTAAGAATCGAAATCAACGCATCTGGCGTTGTCACCCTTAATGAATAAGATGGACTGTCTCGTTTCCAGTAAAAAGGGTCTCCGGTTTTCTACACTTACCATACGAAACACAACAGCATCGAGCTGCTATTTTAAATTGGTATTCTGCTAAAGCGTCATCCTTCACCAGTCGAGCCGACCCATTCGTGCTACAACCTTAATATAGCTGCAGCATGGCTCTGTCGCGTAAAAACTGTCTTGTTTATCCTGACCATATTAAACAGCACGTTCAAACATCAAGCGGAATAGGCCTAGCGATGTGACTCATGGAGCACGGCACACTTCCGGCGCAGAACGATTTGAAACAGCACCGAGAACAATGCGCACGCGCATGTTTGTCTGCGTGATTAATAGTTATACGATGTTACAGTAAACGCTTTATTGAAGTAGGTTGAATTTCTTAGAGATAGTTGAAATAGGATTTTAGATTGTTACAACACGGGTCGGGCGTTACCATAAATTTAATAAATAGTACAGGAGGAACTAGAATACCGTCCCGGCGAAACCAATACCGGCTGAAATTCGCTATTTTATGTGCTAATACCACATAAGATTATTAATACTAAATTAGAAATTCCAATAACGTCGTATATACAATTATAAGTAAAAGTAAATTTAGGGAGATACATTTCTAAGAATGCTTTAGGGCGAGAAAATGTCCGCCACGCTGCCCCATTGTGTGTTGACGAACTTCACGTGTCTTCGAAAAAATTTTCTTTTGTTTCACAGACCACGTCTGATATCACGACTACAAAGCTTGGTCTTGTATAGAAGCTTAGCTATATTAGCCGCCACTGCTACGTTGTAAGCTACCACGAATTTATAAAAAAATTTAAAGAAAAAATCCCTTTTATCGCTATTCAATAACGTCAAAAAACACTTTCTCCACTTCCCACGAAGTGTCACACCAGCTTTGTAATATATCAGTTGCGTGCCGTGACGTGAGGCTTTACTGAGGGGTCACAGCTGGGATACGGCCAATTCATGCACACTTCACTCTCCCGTACCGCGGCGGACACCCGCCACTTGCATACAAAATACTAGAGCAGTGATGGGCACGTTTGACGGACCTAAGTAAAAAATTTCAACATTTTTTTTTCAATATATTTCTTCATTTTGAACGCTTGTTGTCTTTTTTAGTTGAGTAACTAGTACCAGTAAATTTTCGTACGTAATATTCACTTTTTTTTAAATTCGCCTTAAACTTTACATATTTTGGTCTGTCTGTTTTTTTTTAAGTTATAAAAATTGTTAATAATAAACTAATTTAAAGAAAGAATTAAAACTTTTTGCTGTATCAATTTTTAGTAAAGTTAGCTTACCGGCCAAAAATAAAGAAAAACAAACCGCGGGATGGGCAGCAGCGTCTTCCTGGCAACAATTCAAAATAAAAACACTGCGGTTGCCAACCCGCCGGCTAAGCGTGGCAACTATGGCAAATTCCCTCCTATGAGATAATCTATGGGGGAGGCCTATGTACACCAGTGGACTTATATAGATATTTATAGCTATATTATATATATTATATAGCTCGAAGAACCGACAACCGTTGGGGAAAAATTAAAGGCAACTGTAGGGCGGCTAGTCTGGATGGAATGATGACCCAGCGTTCCTTTG
Source organism: Parnassius smintheus behrii (assembly GCA_036936625.1). Lineage (NCBI taxonomy): Eukaryota > Metazoa > Arthropoda > Insecta > Lepidoptera > Papilionidae > Parnassius > Parnassius smintheus. Next base: position 2,051,945 of record JAUPFT010000023.1, read on the forward strand.
GAGAGCCCCATGTTCAGTGAACCTATGATTGTCTGTAATGATGATGATGACAGTTGGTTTGATCTGAGGTAACTGAGGGGATCACAAATTATATTACGCTGTCATCCATAAGGATGGAAAATCCAGCACCAGCAACCAGTTCGTGTGATGACCTATTGATCTGAGACGTGGTCCTTCACTGTTGGCCGTATGAGGAAGCTCAAGGTCGCTCAGGGAGCTATATTTATATATGGCAAATCCTAAGATGGGAGGCGTCCGATTCATACTTCGTCGAGTCGAGACTTACGTGACTCCGACTGAATGTCAGCGTTGCGGTGACTGTTACTGTAGCATTATGTTGAGTCGGTGGCCTTCTTTGCTGCAACCCAAAAAGGATTAATTAATATTTTTTTTTAATTTTTGTTGAAAATGTTGTAAAAGTAAGGTGCAGCAACAAATTAATATGTTCTTTCTTTCGTTCTTTCTTTTATTTGTTTTTCGATGTGGCTCTATCCTTACACTTGTGGTTTATTTGAAAAATTTATATCCGGTATATGTTACGAACGGTCTTTCTTTGCACGTCACTACAACCATCCACATTCAACGCGCGCCCTGTTTCAAATGTCGGCTGATTTATTTTCACTCGTTTCAAATGAAACTCTCTTTCTGCTCCGTTTACCGGGAACAATCTATTCCCACTACGGACCAAATTGAAAATTCGCCCGTAGCTAATTTTAAACGGACTTCGGGGATACCTTTGATGGATTGGCATTCTCGTAGAATATTTGATTTATATTTTAGTTTTTTAATTAAGTATGGATTCGACCAAACGAGAGTATTTTTTATTCCTAGATTAATATACCATTTATTAGAGAATAAATTTGTATTATTTTACTCTGTTTTGTCCGACAATTAGTTAATAATTTATCATCCAAATCACAAAAATGGAGTTTCACCAAGTGACAACTATTGCAAATATAAATTATAAATCAATGTTACGTTATACATACCATTTAAAATCTAAGAAAAGCGAGCCCATTCAGAAATATTTACTAAATAATAGTTACTAAACCACCTTTTCGCACGGAAAAACAAAATTATTCCAAGAATATTTTAATGGCGTTATAATAATGTGTTCTTCGCTGGAATTCAATTCCGCCAGATATATTATTATGGCATTTTATTTTTTGCATTTTTATCGCATTGCACATTTCAAAACACGGAATAGAATCAAGAAATAATACACAAAATAAAAACAAACAAAACGAGTATATTAAACGATATATAATTCATATCTTGCAAATAACTTCACACTGACACTATAATACGAAAAAAGTAAGTTGACATGATATAAAATTTACCGTCGTCCCATAATAGAACAATATTTATTCGCCGGGTTTTACATTTGTTTATTAACTCTTTTAAACTCTTAAAGTTATTCCAAGCGTAAGATTGCATGTAAAAACGATACATGACTTTACTCGAAATTTTAATCGTGGAATAGCTTATTCTTGGTATAGTTAATCTTATAGAGGTTTGGTCGATTCTACTCTAAGGCGAATAATTAGGTCCATTACGTGGTTAGTTTCTACAGCTTGAGGAATTATGCGTACTTATTTATATGTCGCTGCTTAATCAGCGTTTCAGTTAACAGCCTAGTCTTTTAACTGAACGGCGCCGTTCAACTAGCGGCCTGAATGATATTCAGCCATAGAATACTATAATACACAATAGAATGGCTGTCAACTTTATTTTGTACGAGGTTTGGCGTCGCCAAACCCGATTCACTGTGTTGACAGACTGAATAAATTTTCACATTTTAGACTTTTGATTAATGTTTTTTTTAATATATATTTATTTGTAAATAGGGTGCAATTTGGCATTTTTTAAATAATTTGCATGCGAAATTTGGAAGCGATTGTAACGTAAAAACACATCTTGTGTTGACATTTATATGTGTGAATTGACGTGTTAGTGATATTTTAGTGGCTTCACGGGCTCCGCCCACTCTCCCATTCTATTATGTATGTATTATAGTATTCTATGTATTCAACCCATGTGTTTCAGCCGATGCGTCGAATACAATATTTCATGCCTAATTATGCACTATGTGCTATATTATACACCCTATAGTTCATAAAAGATAGCTTGATCTCTGCGACAGCTGTCAGTAAAATCACACCTATGAAGTCCTGAATTTATTAGTAGTACAGACAGTACCTGTCAATGTCATACCTAATGGGCATGCCGACCTAATTAGTGCATACCTATAAAGTATGACGTTGACAGGTACTGTATGTACTACTAAGAAATTCAGGACTTCATAGGCGTAATTTTTACTGACAGCTGCGCAGAGATCAAGCTCTATCTTTTATGAACCATAAGGCCTGGTTTACATTTTGAGAAATGACAAGTGCGAGTGCAACTGACAATTGACTAGTGCTTAGTTCGAATAGCACACAAAACACATAAGCACTACACGTCCTAAACGAAAATATGTGTCTTTTAAAGACTTACTCTGTCACCAGTGATATAAAGCGATCTCACAAACTGTCTACAAACGGCGCCCCCTGTTTTCTTAATTACCGCTTTTTTTTTCGTTCAACACTCAAGCTCAATAAAGAACAAATTGCTTGCAGACTGTTTTTTTACACGGAGACGTCTTTGCAATTTTTAATAGTGTCATTTGCACACATTTAGTCATAAATCAAAGATATGGAAGCAATTAAATAAAACTAATTTTAAGAAATACACATAGCGTTTAATTTTCATTTAACTCCCGACAATGATTTCTTGTATTCGCTACACATGGAATAAAAATAATTTTTACGGATTTCATCGCGTTTAAATTTAACTTTATTAATTCCGGACGTTTCGGGCACCTTGCAGCATCTATGTTCTTGGGGAGGACTGAGGTGTTTGACGTCCAGATGTCATAGTTAACGAAGGCTACTAAAAGTTGAAGTTAGCCTTCAATGACTCTCCATGATCATGGTTTTGTAAAGTGAAAAAAAAAAATTGTTTTATTTCAAAATAGCTATCCGCTCTGGCTTTGCGCGGGTGATTTATGGATCTGGACAACAACGACAACAATTGTACAGTAACATATTATGTATTTTCTCGTACGTATTGTTGCGCGCCATAATTAGTCGAGTATCAGAACTAGGAGTGCTTTCCAGAAAATGGGATGCTTGAACTTTCCCACTAGCGCCATTTAGTATCGAGTGGCAAAACTAGGAGAGAACACTTCTAGTCGGTCGGGACCAGTATGAATCAAGCGAACACTTCGGAGCGATATAACTGCGAACAAAAGTGTTAAGTGTGATCAATTATTAGTGTGTTTTAAGTTGTAATTGGTGTTCGGTAATTAAAGTGTCAATTTTGGTAAACTGCCGATTGACGGCAGTTTTTATTGTCACGAACCCTAAGCTCGTAACAGTATTATATGACATAAACCCTGCTCTTGAATCATTTCTATTGATTTAAAGCGCATCAAAATCCGTTGCATAGTTTAAAAGATCAAAACGTACAGACGGCGGGAAGCGACTTGTTTCATACTAACTATGTAGAGAAAATAATGAATTAAAAAGGGGATCACATTCAAATAAGCACTAACAAACCATAGCTAAGAACAGGATGTTCTAAATTAATCATAAAGCACCAAATTCAATGGCTCCCAAATTAGACAGCCTCTGCAACTAGTGCTCGCTAACGCAGTAATGTGCAATAAACAAGATGTATTTGTCGCGTCGCAGTTGCCAATTAGTCACGTCGGCTTAACAAACTTTATAAAGATTCCCAACGAAGTGTTTCACGCAATATTGTGCCTCATTGCCTTCGGATTAAGTCTGTTACAGCGCTCGCGGAAAGTACACAACCGGTTACTTATTTGCAGCTTTGTCGCAGAGTATAGCTTTGTTAAAAATGTTTTTCTGCTAATTAAATAGAGTTTCTTTGCGAAGTTTTAGTTTAAAGAAAGCATACTAAATGTAATTTACTTAGCAAGATATTATAATAGCACGAATTGGTCAATTCGACTGGGGAAAGAACATACTCTCACAGAATATCAGCGTAAAATAGTAGTTTAATGCTATTGTGTTTCATGTGATTGGTATAGAGAACCGGAGACCCTTTTTACTGTAAACGAAACGTTCCATCTTAGTCTTTAGGGGTGATAATGCATCGGTATTTAGATTCTTAATCGAAGTTGGTTGTAGATGTCTATGAGCCACAGCATATACTTACCATCAGGTGGACTGTGTGCTCGCTTGTCACCATTATTCTATAACAAACAAAATTTTGTAAATATATATTTATTATTTTCACGACTTAAATTTGTACTGCTGGGTCTCTTCCACAGAATTGAACATAATTGACTGCGGTGTCAGTACCATTTTGTACGTGTTAGGGCCACTTTTCATCGTGTTATGGCTGCTGTACTATTTTGTCAACACTTTTTTTTATAAAATAAAGGGAACAAATGAACACACTGTCCACGCGATAGTAAGTGGATGCTGAGGCTCATAGACACCTAAGTCTATCTTCATTTAAGTATCAAAATGCAAGTTTCTTAAGGACTAAGATGGAAGGACTCATTTTGAGTATTAAGGTTCTCCGGTTCTCTATACTCATCATACGAAACACTGCAGTATTCAGCTGCTATTTTAGAGTTCTGTGAGAGCGTGGTCCTTCCCTGATCGAGCAGCTTGGCTTTACCACGTATGTGCAACAGGGTATGCCCACAAAATAGGAATAGGAGTAAGGAATACCTTTCTGCCTAGTTCTTCGTCTGTTACCTATTTAAATTTTGTGACTACCTCGTCGGTGTGGTGGTTGTAGTTGGGCAATTGCTGATCATGAGGTCCTGGGTTTGAATCCCGGGTTGGGCCAAAAATCAATTATTCAGTTTTTCCGTCGAGAAGTCCTCAGTGGCTGCCCGGAATCAGGAAGTAGGCGGTTTCTCACCCTCGTCCCTCGGAATGCGTGTTGGCCGTTGGTCCTACGCCTGATCTCTGTCCGGTCGTGTCAGTTTACCGTCCCATCGGATTATGAGAGTGAAGGAAATACAGAGTGCACCTATACTTGCGCATACACTTGGACACTATAATCTTGTCCTGTTTCGATGGCTAGTCTTCATTGAGGCTGGCCGCCATGACCGAAATTCGGTCTGGAGGAGGATAAAAAGGTAGAGCTTCAGTATAATTACAGGCTGTCAGTAATTTCATCTTAATAGTTAGCGTAACTACGCTGTAGACGTTTTTGTTTATTTTACTTCTTTGTACAAAATAAAACATCCTGTATGTAGTTCTACATTACTATACAGCATATCAAAAGTCCATTATTGAACATAGGGCTCCCCCAAAGAATATATTCCAATATTGACAAGCTCTGCATGTGGGTTGGATACCGCAGTATTTCATTATTTTCAGTTATTATCAGAAAGATGCTATTGCCAATCTCTTGTTTTATTTCGCTCTAAATTCTAGATCATTTATGCGTACTAAATTCTAGATTATTTATTCTAAACACACAGCAATAAAAAAGCAAACGGGTATAAACCTAGGCATTTCCTCTTCCTCTTAGACTAACGACTTCATTGCGATATCCAAGTGCGCGTAAAGATTTTAAGCCTATTTGCGGCGCCAAAACAACAGCAAGCGCCTTCCGCTGACGGAGTACCGGTTGAGTTATTTCTACTTACAAATATTATTTAGGTTCGGTGTATCTAATTCTGTTCGCGAAACACTTAATTATGCTTGTTTTCTTCTTTTTTTAAGTTACCTCCACATTAGGATAATGTTCTGTATCGAGAAGGCGGTTTACAAAGAAATCGTACAAGAATAAATCAACCCGGAACAATTATTTGTAGGCCATATAAATACTTGTACCGTGCTGGATTCGATCCAACAGCCTTTAGCACCGTAACCTAATACTAAGCCACTGCGCCATGACACACGTACTTTTGACTTCTGAACTTGAGTAACTTATCACGTCATTTATTTATATCCCCGTTGCTCGTAAAGAGTTTTAATTGCCGTAAATTTCAACATGTACGTATATCTTAAGAACTTCATTTCGTAATTTTTAGAGTACCTTAAGTTCCTTAAGTCCTTTGAGGTAAGCGCTTGCAGTAAATTTTACAGTACGCAAGCAACCCGGGTTCGATCCCCGCTGGAACCAATGAAATTATACATTGTAATTCTAAGTGCTGATTTACTACTCAAAACCGGAAGCCGGAAATAAAAAAAAAACAGAATACATCAGAAGTTCGACAACACGAATTGGGGCAGCGCGGGGAACATTTCCTTTCCCTAAACACTCTTAGAAATGAGAAGAGGTTCATGCCCAGCAGTGGTAACCCGAACATAAAGAGTAGATTAATGTGCGTTTGTGTTCATCCTTTTACTTAATATGAAATTCTTAAATTGAGTGAATGACAAACAAGAATTCTCCTTTATATAATCTCTCAATAAGATTCAGCTTACCAAAAGCTACAGGACGTTCTAATTAAAGCCTGTCTGAGCTCGCGGACCGCAAAAAAAAAACAAGAAGCTTACCATAATTCACTCAGGCGCGGAGCCTAAGTCCAAAGAGCTTCAGGAATGTCTAGACATAAATAAACTATTTTGCCGAGGAGAGGTAACCAAGAAGTAGATACAAGAAATTCTGTAACCTTAGATTGACAAACGAGATAACAGGGCTTCTTATAGCGTGAATCAAACTTAAATCTAAGGGGTGGCTCACTGGATTTTTTTTGAAGTGAAATTTTTTTATCGCGTGGTGAAGAAATTTGGTTCGGTATTAAAACAACTTGCCAAACGGCTCGTTAAAGAAAACGAAGCGTTTTTGAATATAGACACGTTGTAGGTGGTAGAGCCATGCTGCAGCTACGTATATTAGTAGTATAGTTGTAGCACGGATGGGTCGACTCGGCCGGGGAGACACCACGCTCTCACAGAATACCAGCGTAAATTAGCGGCTTAACGCTGCTGTGTTTCGTATAGTGAGTGTAGAGAACCGGAGATCCTTTTTCATGGAAAAGAGGCGTTCCACCTTAGTCCTCACGGGTGACAACGCATCTGCATTTTGATTCGTAATTGAGGATACATGTAGATGTCTACGGGCTGCAGCAACCACTTACCATCAGGTGGACTGTGTGCTCGTTTGTCACCCTTATTCCGTAGCAAAAGACATTGCTCTATATATCTGCACCTGTTTTTGTTTTTACATGGGGAAATGCCTACGCATACCCGCCTCGCGGGGGCAAGGACGGGTTATGTCGGACTCGCACCGACTAAAACCCCATGTTGTTCCACCTTTGTCGCATATTGGTAGGGCTACGGGAACGCTTTCGCACACATCCGCGGCCCTACTAGCGCCTGCCGCCCCACGGCAGCACCTCCTCGGGAGAGGAAAATTCCTCCCCGTTCTCCTTCCCAGGTAAGGTGCACCAGAACACATGGCGCGCCTTCCTCCACGGCCTCCAATTACGTCTGTGCAACAGACGCCCCCGCGTCCGATGCACAAAGGCCATGGGGCCAGGAAAAACGAGCACTTAGAAGTACTAGCCTTCCCGACCCCAGCGGCGGATCTGGTCTATGGCTCCGCCGCCAACCAAGATTCGGCTGCGGAGGGTAGGGAGAGCGGCGCCTCGCAATACCGACAATCCTCTCCCCCCGCAGCCCCACCACCACCGCATCAACGGTGCGGCCCCGTTTGAGTCGCGAAGGATAGGGCGAGTGGCGCATCGCCATACCAACACTCCTCTTCCTCCGCGACTCCACCTCGGCTGCAGCGGTAGAGGGTGCGCGAGTCCCCACTCGCTGCAGTCCACCAGAACACATCCGGAGTGGGCTCCCCAAGCCCACTCGGAGTGGCCACCTCAGGCCGGCCCTTCACCTCGGGCCAGCCACGTGGGTTCCTCTTTGTTCACCGTGGACCGACCAAGCCAACCCCCCGCCACGACAAGGCGGGAACCCGTTCGGGGGGGATATATCTGCACCTGCTACTAAGGAATACTACACATACTCTTTGTAACCACTTGCCAACCAAGATAATTATGTCCAATAATGTCCTTTGTAACCACTTGCCAACCATGATAATTATGTCCAATAATGTCCTTTGTAACCACTTGCCAACCATGATAATTATGTCCAATAATGTCCTTTGTAACCACTTGCCAACCATGATAATTATGTCCAATAATGTCCTTTAGACCGAATTTCGGTCACGGCGGCCAGTCTTAACGGAGACTAGCCAACTACGATATATACTATAGTATAATATCGTACTTGGCTAGTCTATATATAATAACTACATTATTATAGAGCCAAGTGAATGCGCAAGTACAGGTGCACTCTCTATTCCCTCACTCTCATAGTCCTATGCTATGGCAAACCGCGTAGCGCAGGGCCAATGGCTTTACGTGCTTTCTGAGGCACGTGTGTAAAACACCGCTAATTTCCTGGCTCCGGGTTACTACTGAGAACTTCTTGAGAGCAAAACTCGATAACTTATTTTCACAGTACAGTCTCGTTTACGACTGTTTGTCCAACGGAGACAGTCATGCCTAATATCCTCCATAACAGACAAATTTATATAACAGGCCCACGTTTAGCAGTAAAGTTTTGAAAGGTTTAATGAATTAACTCAAAGCGATGTTTGTAGCATTAAAATGGGAGAAAGATATTCGCGAAAAGCGCGAGCGCGTCGGATTTACCTACGCTGGACGACAGCCAAACATACAGATCTATGATCTAAGTTATTCAGCTTACTTTCAGTTAAACTTTATTGTTTTTGCTTAACTCTTACTCATAGAGTACATGATTTAACTACAACTTCCATTATTATTTTCAGCAAACATCCACATTAATATCTTTAAAGTTCAATCACAGGATAAAACAAACAAAAATTAATGCTCTTTTTAAGTTAGGGTTTGTTCTGCAGTATAATATTATTTATAGTACATATAGTCACATAAATTAACTTATTAATTTATATATTAATGTGTTTATGTAAATTTATGTGACTATATGTAGGTATATTTGTAATTCCTTATGAGTTTATATACATCTGATATTATAATATGTACCTACGTATTATGTATCATAAATGTTTATTATCGTAGTTATTTTATACGTGGTAGAGCCATGCTGCAGTATATTAGTAGTATAGTTGTAGCACGAATGGGTCGGCTCGATCGGGGAAGGACCACGCTCTCACAGAATACCAGCGTAAAATAGTAGCTCAATAATGTGTGTTTCGTATGGTGAGTGTAGAGAACCGAATACCCTTTTTACTGGAAATGAGGCATTCCATCTTAGTCCTCACGGGTGACAACGCATCTGCATTTTGATTCGTAATCGAGGATAGATGTAGATGTCTATGGGCTACAGCAACCACTTACCATCAGGTGGCCTGTGCGCTCGTTGTCACACTACCCTATAAAAAATATTATATCTTATTATTTTTATCATAATATAATTTATTTTTTGTCATTTGCCATTAATATCCTATGTATGTATTTTATTTCCATGTGTTTCACATTTTTTAGTTATTGTACTTTAGGTATCTCATATTAACTTTTTACTACACCTACTTCATTCTTTCTCTGCATTATCCCTAAGAAGACTGGTAAAGAATGCTTGAGGAATTAAGTCCACCTATATATATATATATATATATATATATATATATATATATATATATATATATATATATATATATATATATATATATATATATATATAAATAAATAATTAGTACCAAGTTCCCTCTGAGTATAATAATAGTAAAGTTACATCCTACGTCCCATAGCTGGGCACAGGCCTCTTGTTATTTCCTCTCGTATACGTGATAAAGTCACGCTGCAGCTATATTATAGTTGTTATACACGAATTGGTCGGTTCGACCGTGGTAGGACTATGCTCTCACAGAGTACCAGCGTAAAATAGTGAGTGTAGAGTACCGAACACCCTTTTTACTGGAAACGGGGCATTCTATCTTAGTGGTTAGGGGTGACAATCGAGAATAGACGTAGATATCTACGGGCCACATCACCCACTTACCTTCCGGTAGGCGACAAGAAGCCGCATCAAAGTCGCAAAACGTTTGGGACTATGATCGCCAATACGTCTGCCATTGGCGATTAAGGTAAATCCTCTCCACAGGAGGAAAGGACTCGAACCCAAGCACCGCAACCGCAAAGTCAGCTGGCTTATATTAAATTAATATCCTCCAGACCTAATTTCGGTCACAGCGGCCGGTCTCAACGGACACTAGCCATCTGCGCAGGACAGGGTTACAGTGCCCAAATGTATGCGCAAGCACAGGTGCACTCTCTGTTTCCTCACTCTCATAGTCCGATGAGACAGTAAACTGTCATGACCGGTAAGAGACAAGCGCAGGACCAACGGCTTTACGTGCTTTGCGAGGCACGGCAGTGAAACAATGGCAACTTTACGACGCCGGGCTGCTACTAAAAATTTGTTTAAAAAAAATCTTTTTTTTGTCCCGACCCGGGATTCAAACACGGAACCTCATAATCAGATATCGTTTACGACCACCAGACCAACGAGGTAATCATGCCGGTTTAATATATAATATGTTACGCAAAGAAAAAACTGTCGAAATTTAAAACAAAAAAATGATAATTTCCCTCATAACTCATCTCACACGATTGAGTGCGTGAAAGATGCCGAATTTGTTTATCATACCGGTTATGAACCCGGGACGTCATTAATTCCAAGTGTTCACAGTGTAGCGAGGCAAACGCATGGCGACAGGTTATTTTCGTGTAAGGCGAGTAATTCATAATATACTGTCAAGTATGAGACATTAAAGGACGGATGGGTCGACTCGACCGGGAAACCACACTCTCACAGAATACCAGCGTAAAATTGCAGATTAATGTGTTTCGTATGGTGCAGGGAACCGGAGACCCTTTTTATTGAAAACGAGGCATTCCATCTAAATCCATGGTAATGATAATGCATCTGCATTTGAATTCTTAATCAAGGATAGATGTAGATGTCTATGGGCCACAGCACCTAGTTACCATCAGGTGAACTGTGTACTCGCATGTTACTCTTATTCTTTAAAAAAGGAGTTCTTGTTTCGCTAATCTTACATATTGCCTTTTTCAACCGACTTCAAAAAAATAAGTAGGTTCTTAATGCGACTATATTTTTTTGCATTCTGAGGTGACCTCAGAACTTTTTTGTAGGTGAACCTATTTTGATGATTTTATTATTTGGAAACTGGTGCTTCTCTTGTGGTCCCATATAAATTTTAAAATTTATCTAAATCTCACCAGTAGTTTTTGAGTTATCCTTAATAATACGTATACAAAACACTTCCAATACATTGATGATGTTATAAATTTATATATGTTGAAGTCGGTTGTACGATATTTTAATTTTACCACTTGTATTCAATCTTAATTGTAAGACAATATAACCTTAGGGTTACAATGGGCGGACTAAATGCTTTATGCCATTCTTTAACAGCCAACTCACACAAAACAATTAAGTCAACCCTGGAAGAAAAACTGTAAGAAAAATTGTATATACTGTATATAACTACAGTGTTTTAACGGTTTAACAATATAACTATTAAATAAACATAAAATATAATTACATACTAAGACACATTATTTTTGTTTGTTTTTTTGTCTTAGGAGTTTTATGCGTTATTCTCCATTTGGTAATTTCCAAATTTAAATGTCTCAACGCTTGTTGGATTCTAGTCACTAAACATACAACTTGTATTTCATCGTAAAATGTTAGTGTGAAAAAAGTCTCGCTGGGTTTCTTAATGACTCTTACCATGACAAAGGTTTTTTTTTGTACCAGAAGTAAAAGTTAAAATTGACTTACAATAAGTATATTTTCTTTCTTGCATTACGTTACTGAACCTCCCCCATATTTATTGCGACGCTTGGCAACCGGATTAGCTACCGCATTTTTTTATCATTATGAGTTCATTATAAGTCACGAGAATGCTGCTTCCATCTCTTTGCATTTCCATCTCGTAGATATTATCTTACATCGTCATTACACGGCTAACATATTATTTATTATATTGATAGTTTATATTAATTTAAAATTAATCTGTACTATTCTAATCTTCTAACGGTTCCAATAGGCGTAACATAACAAGCCCTTACATATGAAATTAGCGTTTTGGACGGGAGGAATATAAAGTCGATTTTTTTTTGTAAAATTTATTTAAATAATCAAAGTATGCACCGTTGTTATCTATGCACTTATGCCATCTCATAGGTAGTTCATTAATCCCTTGACTAAAATAACCAAGGGAACGAGAATCAATAAACCCTTTGAAGGCGATTTGGACTGCCGCACCAAACACTCACAAGTAACTTTTTCTGAGTCAGTTTTCGTTTAGGGCAGAATTTGGCTGGGTCTCCAGGGTTCAGCCATTGCGACGAGCACTTCCGATTATCGTACAGTATCCACTTTTCATCACAAGTAATGATTCGATTTAAAATTCCTTTATTTGTGTCGGTTGAGCAAAGTAACACAGCAGTCGACGCGTGTTTGAAAGTTCGATTCACTCAATTCACAAGGTATCCATCGTTCTAGTTTTTTTTATTTATTTTCCCGATTTGCTTCAAGTGGATTAATGCAGTTTTATCACTATCTCTGAAGTGCTTTGTGATGGATCCGCTTCCACAATAGCCTTTAATTCTTTATTTTCCACTTTGGTCTCCGGCCGTCCACGGGGTTGGTTCTGAAGGTCGAAATTTCCAGAACAAAAACGTTGAAACCAAAAACGTACCGTGCTTTTTTGTGACACCAGCGCCGTAAACATCATTAATCCTTCGAGCTGTTTCTGCAGCACTGGTACCACGGTTGAACTCGTACTCGTAAATATACCGATATTTCATGTTTTCTATTGTAAGGTAATAAGCGATGCCAAAGAAAAAAATAATGAGGAAAAATCAAATGAATGACCGTTTTCAAAACTCAAATGTACCAGCTAAATGAATTTATAAATTTGAATTTGGAATTCTTAACCAAAGAAGAGATATTTCAGATAAAAGTGCTCAGTACGACAAAACGCTAAGTGTAGAGAACCGGAGACCCTTTTTAATAGATACCGGGCATTTTATCTTAATCCTCAGGGGTGACAACGCACCTGCATTTTGATTCTTACTTAAGAATTAATATTTTTTTTTATAGACTATAGCGTCAACTTACCATCAGGCGTTTGTTGTTTCTCACTTTCATTGTATAAAAAATAGGACTTGTTTAGGTTCATATTTCATAAGTTATTTATCGTTTTCCTGAGTGAAAATTTCATTCTATTCGTCGCGTAATTACATAGTGGACACATGATGATTAAGTATCCTTTGAAATTGGTTCTGTGTTTTTTTAACGGAGTCGTTACACTTTCTAAGCTCTATAAACAACTCTATAATGTCTATTGTAGAATTGTTTATAGAGCTATGATAAGCGCAGTCGATTTAAGCCACAGTACACGAGTAGATAGATGCCTCTTAGCAAGGCAACTGTTGGGACCACTCTCCCTTTTTTAATTATCTCAATATTTTCATCTACGTGGTAGAGCCGTGAATAAAGTTGAACATAGTATCCTATGGTAACGGTATAGAACCGGAGACCCTTTTTATTAGTCATCATACGAGTACACCTATCCGAAGGAATGAAAAATAAACTATTAAACACACAATTACTCAACCGTCTCCCTTTATGCTTTGTCGGTTTGAAAGGTAATATGTGCTTATTAAGCCAGCGCACGCGCAACATTTAGTGACATTTGCTAATTTGAATGCAAGTCCATCGACCCTTGGATTTTAGACTCTTGTGCGAGTTGCGAATGCTGATTAGGCGTTTTGTTTATAATGTCATATTTAGTGATGAAATAAAAGAGTAAATTACTTACGTCATATTTTTATATGATCATAATTTATTTTTCAATTTATTTAACTTTTTCATATAATTTTTTCATTTTTTCATACTTCTGATTTGTGCTTATTTGTGAAAAGTAGATGGCTATTATTGGCCCTATGTAAAACATATTATATAAGATTTTTTTTCACGGAATGAATACTGTTATTATCCCTAATTAATAAATAATAAATAAATTAATTAATTTCATTTTTTGGTAAAAGGTTACAAACGAGCACACAGCCTACTTGATGGTAAACGGATACTGTGGCTGATAAACACTTATATCTATCCTTGATTAAGAATCAAAATATAGATGCGTTGTTGCCTCTGAGGACTAAGATAAAAACCAACGAGGTGGTGTTCTTTGAAAGCAAGGTCTTTCCCCTGTGGAGGTGGAGGCGGACCCTGCATGCGGCAACCATAATATATATGAAAAGCATTACTTTAGCTCTACCACGTTTATATAAGCAATTTCTCAAATAATAAACGCTTTGCCTCAAAGTCTTGCGTGCTGATCTGAAATTCTGTTTGTGACAAACAAATAAATATTCGTAATAATCACATACTATTTATATCCACTACCTCAACACTGCCTTAATTTGTAAACTAGAAGGCGCCACTGTATATAACACCGTCTGTATTTCGGCTTCAAGTAAGGCATCGTCAAGAGAAGTCCCAACTGCGATTTATTCCTTCATGGTACTAATTGGTCACGAGCTATTCCTATATATACAAAATAGCTACAAAGCCAAATAACCTTGTAGTTATGGTGGCAAATATCCCCCCCTCCCCACGCCATGAGGCAATCTATGGTGAATTCTACATCCAGAAGCAAGCTTTTGGTAGGATGTTATGGTAAATGGTAAAAGATGCCTACTAAATTTGTTTTCTTGCCGTGCGTAAAGTAGGATGGGTATACTTTGAATTTCGATTGATTTTAATTTATTTATTCAATTCTAAATTTTTGTTTTTATATTTTGTAAAATATCAGCGCCATAGAATACTGCTCCGTTCACCTGTTACACCCCATTTTTTTCCAGACGGTAAAAAAGGTCGTCCAGTATATATTATTTCGTGTACCCTCAACCATCAGGCTACGGTAAGTTATTTCATGTAGTTTTATGAAACAAGCATTTGATAAATACGTGACGGTTGAAAAATATAGCGACAAAATTAAGAAACTTAACCACTTATTAAATAATACTTATTACGAAAACATAGCATAAACGCAACAAAATAGCAACATTGATAAAATATAAGCTTGAAATTGTTTCTAGAACAAAAAACTTGACATATGCAATCTTCAAAATACATATAACGCACCTATTTTAAAACGAAAGGCACTTCACAGATTAAATTTATAAAAAATATAATGCAATTATTAAACAAACATGGTGTGATAAAATAAATTAAAACGATAAAGAAGTGAATTTAGCATGAAGTGAGATACACATGTGTGTGTGCATCAAGATAATCAAGATGCATCTCCAAACGGATCTGCCGTGCGACATATCGCGCAAGAGTTGCGATGTTGAGAAGATACAGATATCTCATGAAGCTGAGATGCTGTACTACGAGCTCATACGGGCTTTGGAGGAGGAGGAAAAGGTAACAATCACAATCAGTAACCGGTTTGATGTGTGCTTAATTATTAAAAAATAAGTAATGTTCGCTGTTTTCGTGTGGTTAGACTACGTAGCAAGTAAATTCGTAATATTATTGAATTTTATATAAAAATTAAGATTTAGGTATTAATACCTAGCACTCATTGTATTTTAAATATTTGTTCAAAGATTTTAAAAATTAATTTGCTTTTAAAATTTAAATTGCGTGCACTTTACCCGTAACACGGGGATAGTGCACGCAATTGAGAGTGAGCACATCAGAGCACATCATTTTATTAAACACGGATCTTAGCTAACTAATTTTTAAAATCTTTAATAAAATGGATTTAAGCAAAGTAACGCCTGATTGTATGAATAACATTGGTTTAATCATTCTCGATTTAAAATCAAAGCGGACCAAAGAGTATAATATATAATCACTACGTTTGAGCGGACTTTAAGCGGATCTATATGAAGCTAGGGACCATGGAGTGTAGAGGCTCCATGCTAGGGACGAAATATTTACCATTTTTGTAATGTATTAAAAATAAATATTTGTTTGTTTGTTGCTCTTCTATGCTATTTAAATTATTTTTAAGATATAAATGTATCAGAAATTTAAGAGTTAAAACTTTCTCGCAGTTATGGCTGTCATAGAAACATCCTGAAATATGAATATCGTTTCATTTCATGCACTCTCTTGTATCTGATCTGATTAAAATATGACTGTCTTCAACGCAAAATCGAATATTGTTGGACTAAGTCAGTGCGTTTTACCTTACTGTAGTAATCCAACCCTGGTTTATAATAGATAAAATATGTTTTAATATTAATTTTTAACCGCACACAACCAAACTACGCGGTAGAGCCATGCGGTAGCTACGAGTATATTATATTAGGGTCGGCTCGACCGGCATCTCAATTCTGTTCTGCTGTGTTTCGTATGGTGAGTTAAGACCCTTTTTACTGCAAATCAGACATTTTTATACGTGGTATAGATATGCTGCAGCTATATTATGGTTGTCTTGCATAATGGGTCGCCTCAACCGGGGAAAGACTACGCTCTCACAGCATACCAGCGTAAATAGCAGTTCAATGCTGCTGTGTTTCATATAGTGAGTGTAGATAACGCATCTGCATTTTAATTCTTAATCGAGGATAAATGTAGATGTCTATGGGCCACAGCATCCACTTACCATCAGGTGCCCGTTTGTCACACTTATTCTATAAAACAAATCTATCCTAGTTTTCAGGGGTAACAACGCTTCTGAATTTTGATTCTTACTTTATGATACATGTAGATGTCTATAGCCCATAGCATCTGCTTTCCATCAGATGAACTGTGTTCTTATTTTATTAAAAAAAAATTGGAATAACACAGGTTTATTTTCCTGTGTCGATGTTCGTGCATCCACGTGGTTCGCATTACAGTTTGAACTGAATTCATATTATTATCTTGCTCCCCAACAAACCTGTTATGCGCACACACGAACCGTTGACTTGTTTTTTTACGCATAAATTAATGCGAGAGCCGGCGAAATTCGTCCAGAGCGCGGCTGATCGGATTATACTCAGTCTTTTAATATAATAAATTAAAAAAGTAAGAGTTTAAAAAAAATAACACGCGTTGATCATGAGCTGTGATGATCCTGTCAACTATATTATTTTGTCCTGGTGATCCTGTTCAGGGTACTAGGATAAAGTTATTAATTTGCCTTCAATTTTTGGTCTGATCTACGCAGAATCTTGAAGACTTGCAGTAGTGTGCCTACATGGCTTTAAATTTTTATTTTTAATATTTTGATGCTGGGTTTTTGTGCTTTATTTACATTTTGTGTTCACTTTATGTTTTATATGTATAACTGACTCGTCAACTTACGTAATGTCCGTCACCGCGACATAACAGTTAAGGGTGCAGACTGAGAGGAAAGTCGTGGGTTAATTATCCGCCATTCAACAACTGTCGTGAACCACTGCTTACAATTGAATAAAAATTGTTTTACGTTAGTTTTTAAAAAAAGGTTAAATAGGTTAAATTTAATGGGATAAAATCTATAAAACTAGTTTTATTTAGTGTGTTTACGTTACGTTTACGTTATAGCATGAATGCGTCGGCTCGATCAGGGTATGACTAAGCTCTCACAGAATACCACCGTAAAAGTGTTTCTTATGGTGAGTGTAGAGAACCGGAGGCCCTTTTTACTGGAAAGAAGGCATTTCATCTTAGCCCTAAGGGGTGCATTTTGATTATTAATCGAAGATAAATGGAGATGTCTCTAGACCATAACATTCACTTACCATCAGGTGGACTGTGTACTCGTTTGTCACCCTTATTTAATAAAAATCGCCCTTATTCTATAAAAAAAATAAACCCTTGTGTGCTCGTTTTAATAGGCAACAAGATAAAAACAGAAAGTCTAATTATAGGCTGCGGGTTATTTCGTCTTAGTTCTCAAAGGTGACAACAAATTTCTGACGTTCTTTCTTTGAGTATTTCTTTAGCGACTTACCACCACTGGATTAGAAGTTCCTTTGTCACATAAGTTTTAATGAAGTTCAGTTGTAAAAAAATTTTCATAAAGATCGAGGCTATTCATGATATAATACAAAATGTGATTTTGTTTTGAGGAAAGCCTGTAGAACATGGAAACTACAATCAGCAGGTGTCCATGTTTTACAGTAGCCACTCGGTTTCAGGCGAACTGTAGGGTCGTTTGTTGCCTAAGAATTATAAAAAAACGCTAAATCATTCCAGGGTGGATATTTATTGCCGAATAAACATTTGCATCAAGCAACATAAATCATACTTAAGAATCTCGATATAAATCCTAATTTAGCTCCAATAAATCTGTATAACGGATTACTAAGCTGTAGTGGCAGTAGGCCGGCCTTCGTACCGGTAGGCGAAATGTCAGACGGCCCCCCACTAGATAGAATGACGACCTGCTAGACATGCAGGAATTCGATGGATGGAGGATGCTCAAAACCGTGCTTTGTGGTATTCCTCGGGGGAGGCCTATGTCTAGCAGTGGACTTGTGAGGGGCTGTAATGTTGATAATGTTGGAATCTGTATTGTGAATAAATTATTATTATGACATTCCCCATCGTTAACTTGACAACCTCAGACGAAATAAAAAAACACATTATGTGTTATTATAGTTTGAATACCAATTCTTTCCCTTCCACTATCACTGCCAGAATTGAACCCAACACCCCTACGCGAACACTACGTATCCCAACATCAATACACTACTGTTCAAAGCGGGTAATACATACCATTTTATTTTACACATGGATTTTAGCTAGGTAAATAATTAATTCACATCACATCTTAAATATTAATAATTTTTACTTTTTATAGAATAGCAGTGACAAACTAGCACACAGTCGACCTGGTAAGTGGATGTTGTTACCCATAGACATCTACTCGTACATCTATCCTCGATTACGGATCAAAATGCAAATGCGTTGTCTAAGTACTAAGAAGAAATTTCTCGTTTCCAGTAAAGGACTTAGAAAATAATCTGCCGACGATATGTTTTTACAATTATTAGTGGAAGAGTTCATAATTTGTTTTCAATCTATTAATGTTAGTTGCAGGTTCCCGATCCGGGAAGTTAGCTGTGATATTTACCAAAGAATTAATCAGACGGTCCGTCTGTACAGATGTTTACTCGTGGGCAAGTTCGGCTGCGATAGAGTGGCAACTTTGCAGTGTTCCAGACAAACATTTATCTTTCCTATTCCGATCTGTTTGCGTTAATCTGTGCCCTGTTTAAACTATTTCGATTTGTTTATTTAACCATGTATATTTCGGCTATTTTTGCGTGCATCGATTGTTTAATAAATTTTTTTACTTTAACGGTACAACTTATTGCTATTTTAAACTGGTGAAAATCAGCGTAAGAATGATGTATGTAGTTTTATTTTTGTAAATTAATCTATATCTTTAGACTGGAAAGGTGAATTCATTATATTAATATTTACTGGATTTTTTACTCGCAGTTTCCCTGTTTTACCGGGCAAGCAAATGGCACGCAGTAAAAAATGTATAATTATTTTATTCTTTTATCTTTTTTGTAACCCGTGATCTGTTTTAAAGCTCCAACTCTCGCAATGTTTAAACCATAATTGCATTTTATTTTATTTTTGGTTCACTCTGTGTGTAGCGATTGGTTGAAGTGAAAGGTGGATGGCGGCTCTATAATATTTATTCATATTTTATTTAAGTCTGTAAAAGCTAATGTTAACGAAATTTTAAAGTCCAGTAGCAAGTCAATTTCACTCAGAGCTTCAGGCGTTTGTAAGCGAGTATGAAACGCGTTCAGTGAAGCTGGTAAATACTTACGTTTGAAAACTTTTTATTTTTCGACGCAAGAAAATAAAATTTAATTCTTCAAACTTCAACATGTTTATCAATCTATAACATATTGAATTGATTTCAAGATGAGTTTCCTCTGGCCGCGAAGAAACGGCCAAAGAAATTCTGCAGGTATCTCTATTTTGTCTTATTTCAAAAGCCAATAATGTAATATTCTTAATCAAAATGAAAAAGGGATAGGGTGCATTCATTTTTAGGTAGGTTAAGTTTTTAGGTACAAGTAATCAATGCATGTTCTATTGTAAAATAGCTCAGTAAAAAAAAACAGAATACGAACAATTTAAGCTAGCAAATGTGTTATAA
Organism: Parnassius smintheus behrii; assembly: GCA_036936625.1. Lineage (NCBI taxonomy): Eukaryota > Metazoa > Arthropoda > Insecta > Lepidoptera > Papilionidae > Parnassius > Parnassius smintheus. Next base: position 2,072,144 of record JAUPFT010000023.1, read on the forward strand.
ACCCGAGAAGAGCAATCCCCACAGACAGTACCTGTTCACAAGTATTATGCATGTGGCAGCCATGTATAATATATTATTTATTAGCAAATCTTACATTCGCAGTTAAAATAATATGATAACAAATATGTAGTAAGTCGTAACCTGTGTCTACTGTTGTATGCTACTTATAAGTATTATATTTACGGATGATAAGCCGTTGTAACATGAGTTCTGATAATCGCTATTACCTATGTATCAAGACACGTTTTGTGTAACAGATTTTCACTAGATTTTTCGTTATTACCCAGGGTGAAATGATGAAGTAAATGCACTTACAAATTAGATAGTATGTAGATGCGAATGAGCACGTTTTAATAAAACTTATTAATTATATATAACTGTCTGACCGAAAGTCGCTAAATAAATACTTGTCTGTTGTTTTGTGTTTCTTATTTTGTTTCAATAAAATATAACTTAATAATTTCTTTTACACCTTGTAGTGTCGGTGTTAGTATATCCTCTACCCCATATCATCCCGTAGATGTCGTGAACGGTGACAGAGGGAAACTAATTATGTCTTCATTAATTTTAAATTATTAACCATTAAACATAAAAAGTGCGGTTGCCAACTCATTTGCCAAGTGTGGCAAAAAATATCCCCCCTATGAAACAATCCATGGGCAGGCCTATGCTCAGCAGTGGACTTTAATACGCTGTAGCGGTAACTGTAGCGGTAAAATTTCTCTTACGGTTTGTTTAATAAAATTTAAACAATTACAAAAACAAAGAAGGGACTCGCTTTTGTCTTACGCCAAACGCTCGTCAACCGCGTGAAACCCATGTGTGAAACTAATTCGGGGCAATTTTAAGAATCGCAACGGCCATGTCTCTGCTGGACGTCTGCAAATCGGTCGTGTTGTTTTTATCCCTAAACACCTCATTCTTCCCATGACGGGAATTAAAAATAAATAAAATTAAACGCGATACAATAAAACATAGTATCATTTAATAATATTAATGTGTATGTACGCGTCAATATAAGAAATCATTAAATAAAAAAGGTAAATATTAAATGGATCTTAAACTCCAATCATTCATAGTTAACGCTAAGAAAGGAAAAGGGATTATTATGCTTGTCGTAAAAACTGTTTTTTTTTAAATATCAACAGTTATGTAATATGAATAGAGTGAACGTAAACATGTCCCGGACAATCCGGTCCTTAAGCACGAAATACATTAGCGACTACTTATTTACCTATTTTAAACAAAACAGACTTTGCTTACTTGACACTGACTACCTAGTAGGTCTAGATGTCGTAAACTCAACTGCTAATCAAATGAAAAAATTGGTTATTGGGGTTTGCTCCCAAGAAATTCTCATTAGCTTCCAGGAAAATGGCGGTGTTTCACCCCGTGCCTCGGAATAGCCAAAGCCGTTGATGCTGCACCTGATCTAAAACTCGACTGCTGATCGTGCGGTCCTAGGTTTGAATTCCTGGTTGATATAAAATTCAGTTATTGAGTTTGGCTGACAAGAAAGTCTCATTAATATCTATATAAAAGTTTGTAAAAAGAGAGTGCATTTGTGCTTGCGTACACTTGGCCACTATAATCCTGTCTTTCGCAGATGCGTCTTCGTTGATACTGGCCTGAAGTCGGTCTGGAGAATATTACAATGATTCTAAACACCAAGTTACATATTAAATACCTTGTAATCGCAATTGATAAGCAGTTAAACACGTAAAACTTTCTAGAATATTATATTCTTGTATAAGTACAACGGCGGTAAAATCTGGTAGCGTCAATGTCATTCATTGAACGTTCTGAACCTATAACATTAAATTACAAGGTGTTCAGCCTTAAGCATTACAGGTTAAATTCTAAATTCACTCTTAAAACTAAAACTTATGTATTAAAAATCTACTCCTAAACATAGGCCACCCCCATAAATTGCCTCATAGCCTCATAATATTCCTTATATTTCTCTTAATTGCCACGCATGGCAAGAATTCACTGTTTTACTGTTATCAAGATGTGTTTTGTACGTGGTAGAGCTACGCTGCAGCTATATTATGGTTGTAGCATGAACGGGTCGGCTCGACTAGGGAAGGACCACGCTCTCACAGAATGTAAACCGTAAAATAGCAGCTTAATGCTGCTGTATTTTGTATGGTGAGTGTAGAGAACCAGATACCCTTTTCACTGGAAACGAGTGAAACGGCTGGCAACACATCTGCATTTTGATTCCTGTAAGATTATTATATCTTGAAGATAATTGTAGATATCTATGGGCCACAGCATCCACTTACCATCAGGTGGACTGTGTACTCTTTTGTCTCCCTTATTCTATAAAAAAAGAAGACGCTGCTTCCCATCACCCGATTTATTTTCCTTACCACTTACGCCACTCACGAAACGATGTAGGTTAGTGGATACTCTGATACCGCCACTACATGGTTTTCAACTTACAATACTGAAAATAAAAGTAAACACTGCTAGTGCATTACGTCCCGTTACTCTTTGAAATTCAAACCCGTTCCATCACGACACTGACATATCGTCGGCTCCCCCAACCGTTAATACCAAAAGGTCATATTGTCATGATAGGTGTGAACCGATACTTGTTGTCGTAACAAGACGGTGTACACCATTTAAATAATGAAGGGTAATTATTCAGCATCATGTTCTAAATGTCAGGTGACGGCGGTGAAGGAGAACTCATCAATTCATTTGGCCCAATAGTTATGTCCTATAATGTTAGAGACGACTATAGAAAAAGCGAAAAAGACCTCATGGCTGCCGTAAAGGGCGGTATACTATTACGTATATTATCATATAATTTAATAATTAAACAAGCCTTTGTTCCACTATAATTCAATTTTGTTGTACAATAAGTGAAATTTAAAATGCAGATGTGTTGTCACCTCTGAGGACTAGGATGCAATGCCTCATTTCGAGTAAAACGGGTCTCCGTTTACACTCACCATACAAAACACACCATTAAGCTGGTCTTCTGTGAAAGCGTGGTCCTTCCCCGATCGAGCCGACCCATACGTGTTACAACCACAATATAGCTGTAGCATGTCTCTACCAAGTTATAATATATTTGTAATTTCAATGCTATAACCATAAATAAAAAAAGAGATTTTTAATTTATATTTTTTTTTTTAGTTCAATACGTTATACTTGGAGGTAGAGAGAGAAACATAGACTATAACAATGTTAGGTTATAGAGCAATATTATTAGTAAAACTAAAATAAATATTCCAACTTACTACATACAAAAAAGAATCACATTGTATAATTTTTTTTACCGTGTTGTGGCAGTGAAAGAATACCACCTCATATCGTCCCGTGGTCAAAATAAAAACCTGTGTTTGGCAACCCGCTTGCCAAGCATGGCAACTATGACAAAAATATTCCATTTAAAGTAATCTGTGGGGGAGGCCTATGTACAGCAGTGGATTATACGTGGCAGAGCTTGCTGCTGCTTTTAGCACGAATGGGTAAGGCTCGGCCGGGGTAAGAACGCGCTCTCACATAATACCAGCGTACAGCTGTGTCTTGCATAGTGGAGGTAGAGAGTCGGGGACCTTTTTACTGGAAATGAGGCAATCCAACTTAGTCCTCAGGTGTGACAACGCATCTGAATTTTGATTCTTAATCGAGTATAAATGTAGATGTCTATGGATCACAGCATCCATTTAGCATCGCTGTGTGCTGTGTATTTGCTTGTCACCCCTATTCTATAATCTAATATTTAAAAATTTTATTTTATGCACTGCCATACCGTTCAGATCGTGTTAAAACTTTGTCAACTTATTTATTACTTGCACTTACGCAAAGCTTATAGGCATAGTACAATTAACTTACGGTAGATAGCGTGCGTATTGCACCAAAAATTGATTAGAAAGTTATATACAATTTAACTTTAATTAATATATTATCATTCCTAATCAAACTATATAACTCTTGCAAATTGAAAACGATATTTCCACAATTAATTCCTCTGTGGTAACAACACGCCGAGTACCAGCTAGGCAATAATAAAGTTGTACTTTAATAGGCTCTAATGATAACATATATACCTAATTGTTCCGTGCTGGATTCGAACCCGCTGTCCTTAACGTTATAGCCACTGCGTTATCGGGATTACTTCCACAAATATAAAAATACGCACCTAATTATATGTTATAAAGATTAATATTTTACTTACTTGAATTTTTCCATTAAGGAGCGATCGTAATTACCACTCGATATAGTCATAATTGGAAACTCTGTGGTTTCTCATTGCATAAAATATAAACTAACCGACAGTTAATTAAGAATTCTACATTGACCGTCCACTTACCATTAATTACCTTGCAATAAGTTGTTATTAATCCAATGTATGTACTCGCATGTTGAGCCGTGCAGTGGCGGTGGAAGTATATCCACTAGCCAAGATCTCCCCGTGGACGTAGAGGGAAACAAACGAAGAGATGGGAAGCAGCCTCTTCTTTATATCAACTACAAAATAAAAAACTGCGGTTGCCAACTCGGTTGCAAAGCGTGGCAACGATGGCAAACATCCCCGCGATGAGAGAGAGAGAGTGAGAGAAATCTTCATGAGTAGAATTAATATGATGTAGTGAATGGATAAAGGAAGATGTATTGAATAACTGCATATCCATCTATCTATCTATCCATTGCGGCTTGTAAAAGTCTGATCATAGGTCTCCCCCATAAATTGCCTTATAGAGCATTTTCCATAGTTACCACGCTTGGCAGGGTTGGCAACCGCAGTTTTTTATTATTTTCTGTTGTTATTAGGAATGTGCTGGTACCCTTTTAAAGTTGTTATAAGGAAGTACATATTGGAACTGTGAAAAATATATTTCAAAACTGGAGACATATACTCCTTTTTATCCTTCTACCACCGATCGGACAGATAGGTTATCGAGTGGCAGAAGTGTAGGGCATCTCCCCAATGGATGGAGTAACGACCTGGTGAGACATGCAGGAAGTCGATGGATGCAGGCGGCTCAGGACCGTGCTTTGTGGCTTACCTTGGGGAAGGCCTATGTTCAGCAGTGGACTTGTAAAGAGCTGTAATGATAATGAATGATGATTCTTCTTCAACCCATTCCACGGCTTAACTAAGACTTCTGCCAGTTTAGTTTAGGTACGCCTTAACCATCAAGCTTGACAAGTAAATTGACTTTCACAGTATCAGCATCAGACCACCTTTGACGCCGTACACCATCTTATACGTCGTCGGATGAGAATACTCTTAATTATTTTGGCTCACTGTCAATATGTCGCCAAGTTGGTCGATAAACTTTCGTTCCTTTTTACCGGTTACAAATCATCCCATCATGTGATTCTTAGAGATGAGAATGTATCAATGTTTTGGTTTATAATCCCATTTCATATAGACTTATAATAAGATAGACTGTATGCTTGTTTTTCACTTTTACTTATGCAAAACAGTTTAAACATCACTTCCTATAAGGATCCATGTCAACTAAGTAAAAAAACTTGTCTCTGTTTTTCGACCTGATTAAATAATCAAGAGATAAGATCGTACAGTCTACTATTAATTTTAACCGTTATCCCAGTTATTTTGAAGAAATTATTAACTGCCCACTTGGCATCAGATACAGCATAAAAAAACCGTCGAAAACTTCATGCAAATGTCGTTTAACCGGTTCAATTCCGTAGGATCGAGATAGATTATACAGACAGTTAAATTGATATGTTATTTTTTGTTACAGGTAAATATTAACTAAGGAGGTTACAACTGAGTGCTACTTAACGGTAAGCGGTTATTTGAATACGAGAAGCAAACGGGACTCGAATCTTTGAATGTGTAAATATTTATACGTTTATCTTAATTTTAGTATGAATATCCATGAATTGCTCACTCTAGATACCAATTTATAGCACGTTATAGATGAGCATTATTAAAGTTTGCTTGCACTCTCGCAATAATATTCTCACAACACTCCGATCGAAATCCAAAAGAATGGAAAATATTAATTCTATATTGAAGTAAAAAGAGATAGAAAAGGACAACTAAAATTGAATACTTCGTCATCAGTAAAAAAAACTAAGTATACCTACTCGAAAACAACTTAAACATAACCTAATTCATACACACTCTACCAAAACTACCACAAAGTAAATCCATTAATACCTAACACTCGAAGCGTCTTCATAATTACAACCTGTTATCTGTAGTATGGCAGTGAGCCTAATTTTACGAGACAGTAAAAGGACTATATTCGGTAAGTGCCCTCTAAGTAATACGTTCGTCTTTACCAGAGACACTTCAATTATCATCATAATTTTATTCGTTATTGCTCGTGCGGTACAAATCATAAGCTTTCACTTTTTTAAATGATTTTTTTAAGTCTAAGGGTGGCAAACGAATACACGATCCACCTGATGGTAAGTGGTTGCTGTGGCCCATAGACATCTACATCTATGCTCGATAACGAATCAAAAATGCAAATGCTTTTTCACCCGTGAGGACTAAGATGGAATACCTCGTTTCCAGTAAAAAGGGTGTCCGGTTCTCTAGACTCACCAAACGAAACACAGTAACGTTAAGCTACAATTTGACGCTGGCATTTTGTGAGAGCGTGGTCCTTCCTCGGTCGAGCCGACCCATTCGTGCTACAAATATACCAGTAATATAGCTGCAGCATGTCTCTAGCACGTAAAATGCTTTCGGTATATTACAACGTAATGATTGTTAGCGTACTCATTCTATCATTATTACACTAACTGGGCCAGGGTGTCGTTTTACACACATAAATAGCACATGGCCAACTCTAAAAACCTCCCATCGTCTTTCCAACCAACTATCCATCATCATATGGGCTATGTCGGTTATTCTGGTCCTATTGCGGATGTCTTCCTTCCATCATCTTAGGTTATGCAGACATAATCTGAGTAGACACGTGATACTTATATATATATATATATATATATATATATATATATATATATATATATATATATATATATATATATATATATATATATATATATATATATATTTTATGTATGTGTAGCATGTACATTTTGAATTGAATGTGATCATGACAACTTTACTGCCCATAACTCACTCTCTGTTCTACCCAAGGTTAGCTGGTGGAGAATGCCATATAGCACTAAGCCTTTTGTACAAAATCTTTGGTGCAATAAAGAGTAAAATAAATAAATAAATAAATACTTGCTCAAGGCTCTTCCCGCATGCTCTTTCTTAATTCCTTAAAAATTTCTCTAATCCAGTTCCTTTTCTTTTTACGTTCTCATCTAACGATATTTAGGGCTTACATACTCCTTTTTATAATGCCGGCAAAGCACCTACAATTTCTCTGATGGCTGTAGTCACTTACCATCACAAGCTCGTTTGGTCTATTCCATTTTCATTTTTTAAACGCTGCCTCTACACTATGATTTTCTAGTGTATTGTAGAGGAAGTTTACGGGATTCGAACCCGCGGTCCTCGCCGCTGTAACTAATTGCTAAGCCCCCGCTCCACGGAGCTGTCTATAAAAACAATGATGGTGTTGACTACCCAAATACAAGATATTCCTGAGACATTTCAAAAGAAGATATTATTTTTTATCCGCTTCCGCTGTCATCTCACAGCTCAGCCTGTAACGAATGCTTTGTAAGAATACACTGATACGAGATAAGGAAGCTGGAAGTGACGAGCTATCCTAGAGGCTTCTGAAATTTAATTTTACGAGATACACCTGGGAAGATTTCAACGGTTTGCAGTTATGTTTGAACTTTGGATTACCGAGTATATATGTGACATAAAAAACGTCATTTTTCTCAATTGTATTAACTCTATTCAATTTATTCAATAACGTACGAAAATTTTCTAAGAAATTAGAGTCATCGCATGAATATTGAGATTCAACGGGTTTTGAACTTTGAATCGTTAGCTTCAGAGGTGGGACCACTATCAATTCATTTTTATCTTTTTGATTGTTACCACACTTGATAGCGTCCCGGGGTAGCATCAAACGAGTACACAGCCCACCTGATGATAAATGGGTAATGTGGCCCACAGAAACCTACATCTACCCTCCATTAAAAACCAAAATGAAGCCTGAGGACTACGATGGAATGCCTTGTTTCCAGAATAAAGGGTCAGAAATTGCTATATTTAAAATGTATGTTTTGGTCGATGTTTGACGTTATTGTAACAATATCTCGGTAATGGCAACACTGTAGTAATCAATAAAGTGTTGCAACGTTTCTAGATAGTGTCAAATTTAAAGTTCATTGTAAAACAATGTGAGCGTAGTATTTTTATCTGCCAAATAGCAGTGTAGGCACGGTTATCTGGTAGCAGAAATAGGAGGGTGGTATCTACCCTGATGTACTTCTAGGAGAGGAGAGAAGAGGAGGAGGAAGAAAACAGGAGGCTTAATAAATTAATAATATTTTAAAGAGTGATTATGAGAAAACAAAACATTCGGACTTCGGTTGTTATTTGGTCCAATTACGTTATTGTGGTGCGAGGACTATGCCGTCACAGCACTGTTAAATATCCTGTGCACTTGATGACTGATGATTATTTCAAGTGAGACAAACGAGATAAGAAAAGTTTTTGATTGAATTACGGCCGAGCCCATTCAAAGCCATATTTGAAGTGAGTCAGAACCAAACAGTACGGCTTCGCTTTTCTTTTGTTCAATGCACGTGGTTTGATTCATGCCAAGTATTAGGTTACTAAGGAAGGAATGCTTAAGTACGTAAATGTAAAGTGTTTTATACAGTTATGAGGTTCCTGGGTCTTTGTCAATCGTGACAACTGTCAAATATAATCGTACAGTGTGTGTTGTCTGGACTTCGTTTGTACGATGATCAGCACCTGCGTTTATTATCACTAGTCCAACGAGGCAATCAACATACAGAAATTATACGTGGATACCGTATAGAGAGCAGCTGTACCCTTCAGACAGAAACTTCAGACAGGACTGTTGGGGCTGCGAATGTGTGCTTCCGCACCACCAGCGCCGGCCGCCCCATAGCAGCCCTTCTTCGCGAGAAGACTACTCGTCTCCCATCTCCTTCTCAGTTAAAGCCCACCAATACACATGGCGCGCCTTCCCCCCGGTCTTCCTCTTCATCTGCACAACTGACGCTCCTGCGTCTGGTAGGGAGAGCGGCGCCTTGCAATACCGACAATCCTCCCGCCGCAGCTCTACCACCATCGCATCGATGGTGCGGCTCCGTTTGAGTCGCGGAGGATAGGGCGATTGCCGCATCGCTATACCAAAACTCCCCTTCCTCCACGAGCCCACCTCGGCTGCAGCGGTAGGGGAAGAGGATACCCCTCTCGCCGCAGCCCACCAGCACACATTCGAAGTAGACTTGCCAAGCCAAGTCCACTTGGAGTGGCCACCTCGGGCCGGCCCTTCACCTCAGGCCAGCCATGTTGGGTTACTCTTTGTTCACCGACCCGTTTGGGGGAGGGGGTGTACTACCACCTAGATCCTAGACCTAGGATTCCTAGACATATAACCTACAACATAGAGCAATATAGATCGGATTTAAAATCCATACAATTGTTTAGGAATCTACCATGACTATGAATATTATTAAACTAAATAAAAATCGAAAACATCAGGATTTCACCCAAAACTTGAAAAAATACAAAAACATATATATTTTCTACAGAAAATAATTATTTTGCAATATACAAAACAAAATAATAATTAAATAAATAAGCAGCAGAAATACTAATCCCCCCAATTGAAATGGATAAAAGAAGCCTAAAAATATCGAAGTGTTTTCTATTACAATGGTGAGTAGGTAATAGCAAGGATCACAAAGCTTTATACAAGACAGGAAAAATTACATATCTCACAATAAGTACTTACACTGACTTATAACGTTCCCTCTCTATCTAATATGGCGGCTATCCCGCGAAATCCCCCGACCTAGGATGTCATAAACAACCGGACATAGCTGTCGCCGATATAAAACCGGATATTGCAGGGCGAAGCCGGATTTGCGCGGAAAAACAAGCACTCTTTGCGCTGTTATTACAAATTATATTTGACTATATACAATTTAATAAAACGTTTGTAACACTTTTGTAAGATTCTATATATTTTGTCTGATTTTGTCCATACTCTCTCAAAATACTTGTACAGACCACATAAAGGGGAAAAAATACACAACGATAGTATTAAAATGTAAAAGCGTGCACATTTTAATCGAACATGCTAAGTACAGGCAGCAGGGCCATGCTGCAGCTATATAGCTGGAGCAGGAATGAGTCGGCTCGAACAGAAGAACCACGCGCTCAAAGAATACCAACGTGTTATCTGAATACCGCAGTTTTTTTTTATTTCTTTAGAGCTGTGGCACAGAATAAATAATAGTACTACGTAGTTGTGATCAGGAATAGGCTGCTACCTATCTCCTGTTTCGGTTTCCCTCCGTCGCCCGACATCCACGGGATGATACGGGGTAGTGGATCGTTTAATCCGCCATTATTATATAAATATCAATATAATTTATTTAATAAACCAATTATCATTTTTAATAGAATAAGGGTGATAAACGAGCACATAGTCCACGTGATGATAAGTGGTTGCTGTGGTACATTAATATCTACATTTATTCTCAATTAAGAATCAGATGCATTGCCACCCCAGAGTATTAAGGTGGAAAGCCTCGTTCCCAGTAAAAAGGATCGCCGGTTTACTACACTCACCATACAAAACACAGCAGCATTAAGCTGCTATTTTACGCTGGTATTCTGTGAAAGTGTAGTCCTTCCCCGGTCGAAGCAAGTCATTTGTGTTACAACTATATAGCTCTCTACGTATATAATATATTTTCTGTTTATACAGGCAATTTGTTCGCATGCCTTCCCACGCGTTTGCGAACTACCGCCCACGTGGAGAAAACTGGAAACCTACCTAGCAATTAGTAACTTAACCAGTCGGGGTTCGACTCCCGCGGTGCACTCTCTATTTTCAATTGCTTGTTTACAAGAATTGTGAGATTTAATGAAAATCAGCTTCTTTACTATAAACTTTCATATCATAATGAGTTCTTATATTTACGCGAACACTACACATTGAATAAAACTATTTAATCGCATATATTTTATATTCTTCACGGTTGGAATGCTTTGCAGTACCTATTGTTATGAGGCAACTGAGGTATTTGATGTCCTGATGAAATAGTTATTCTATGTTTTATATATTATTTATTAGTTTAGGTTTAAACTACGCGCAGATAAGCTTACTGTATCCTGAAATCTTGTATTTAATTTTATAAATCATTGGATAAATCAAAGAATTAGGATTTTTTATCAATAATTCAATAATTTTAGTTCTCAGGGGTGACTCTGCATTTTGATTCTTAATTGAGGTCAGATGTAGGTCTAAGGGCCACAGCATCCACGTATCATCAGGTGAACTGTATGATCTCTTGTCACCATCATTCTTAAAAGACGCACTGTCAAAACATAGTCTATTCCTCCCTACCAGGCTAGTGCAATCTTCTTGTCTTTTACATCAAAATACTACCTTAAACTCAACAAAGTTCGGCGGAAAAACAGTTTTGAAAATTTTTTTTTTTAATAGAATAGGGTGACAAACGAGCACACAGTCCACCTGATGGTAAGTAGTTGCTGCGGCCCATAGACATCTACATCTATCTTCCATTACAAATCAAAATGCAGATGCGTTGTCACCCGTGAGGACTGAGATGGAATGCCTCCTTTCCAGTAAAAAGGGTCTCCGGTTCTCTACACTCACCATACAAAATACAGCAGCATTAAGCTACTATTTCACGCTGGTATTCTGTGAGAGCGTGGTCCTTCCCCGGTCGAGCCGACCCATTCGTGCTACAACTATACTACTAATATTACTGCAGCATGGCTCTACCACGTAATTATACAATACTCGACTATAAACATCAACGTAACTTAAACACTCACGCCTGTTACCTAGAGGGATAGGCAGAGACTACGGACTTCCATTTGGCACAATTCTGACACACATCTCTTCCCTCCTTTACATTCATATACCTACGCATACATACTCGTCGGTTAAGGGTTCTTTTAATTTGGCCCATCTTAAATATATCGCCAATTTGGCCTTACACAACTATTTTAATCCTTAACACAAACTCCGCGTATGCTAGGACGGACCGTATGTGACATATCCACAAATAAACAAAACAAGTTTTTCACTGGCTCCGCTTGCATCTCGAATGACCGTTAGGTCCTCGTTTGGTGACTAACGATTCTACTCTCAAGGGCTAATGATCTTCCGTTGCTATATATAAAATAAACGCTATATAAATATACCGACTTGTATAGTTTTTAATTCTTTAGTCGCCGGTTTAGAATGTCCTAGAGAAGGGTGGCGAACCTTTATGTCTCAACGTGCCATTTTTCTAAAGAAATGTTTAATTAGATAATAGACGTGCCGTAAAATAATGTTGACTTCGTGATTATTGGGAATATACTATAATACCGACTCAAAACTCTTTATTTACTACAAAAAATAAAGAGTTTTGAGACATTTATTATTATTATACATTGCAAAATACATTTCACGCTTAATTCAAATTAAAGTAAGATTATTGTGACTTCTGTTGTTGCATATTAGATGACAAATAACTTATATGGGGGTAATAATAACTTATATTTAAATACGGTTGTGTTAACGAAATTGACTATTATGCTATGCGTAAACAAACTATGTATTCCTTGGGGCAGGCGTTGACTTGTGAAGGGCTGTAATGATGATGATGATGAAACGAACTATGCGTCATTAGCAAAAGTAGTCCACGATGTAACTAGGATCACTCGCGTTCGTTCGTAATATAATACTTCATAGTGAACTTTGTGATTGGTGGCTTGCCCAAAATATTGTGTCGCGTGCCATCGATGGCACGCGTGCCATTGGTTCGCCATCCCTATCCTAGAGTATCACAGGTCTTTAAAAATAGGAGGAACCCCAGAGTAACATGCTACCGATCGATTCAATCCCTGGGGTTCGAAGTATCCTTGGGTATAGAGTACTCATATTATAGTATCTAAAATCACAATATCGATACCCGAAAAGAGCATCGAGTACGTTTGCCTTATAATTTAATACAGGTCATAACAACTTAATTTAATATACAAAATAGAAGTTAGTTCAAAATCAATTATGAAGATCGGCTGGAACGGACATACAGGGTAGCAACTTATTAAAAACGTGGTAACAAAAATGTAAATAGTAAATATGAGCACATTCTGTAATTCTTAATGCATCGTTATCATTTTGCCGATTAACACTTAAAGCACATTTACACAGTGCTATCATTATTGAGTGTATACTATATATCTACTAAGTCTAAAAAGTATATATATATATATATATATATATATATATATATATATATATATATATATATATATATATATATATATATATGTTTAACCTACATCTAACTTTGTAAGATTCATTGTGTGTAAGAATACGTTTTTTTACATTTACCTAGGTGACCCTCTTTTCCTGACTAGCAAGTCTGAGTGGCTGATTAGATAACCAGGGACGTTGCACACAATTATTCATACTCCATTCTTAACTATTATTTTAAATGCAGACAGTGGGTAATATCAAATCTTTGCGATCGTGACACCAAACAACTCGCACCTTTGATCCTTGACATTGCTCACCGTTGCCAGTTTAATCTCCGTTGCCCCGTTGGGTAAATTACACCTTACACGTGTATGTCGTCATCAATCAAAGGTCACAGGACCTTTTGGACTTTAGAAGTAAATAGCGTTTCCATAAAAGTATAGTCACAGTCTGTATTAATCCTACTACTAGACTTAGGCCAGGTCTTATTTTTGATAGGCATATGGAGCCACTACAAATTTTGCCGAGCTTCTCCACTATGCGTCGGACTTTACACTCCTTGAAATATTTCATCACTCACATCAGGATTTCTTCACAGCCGAGCAACTAGTAAACTTAATTGTTTTTCCATTCATCCATTCTCTACCATAGATGTAATATGTACTACGTACTAAAAAAGTCGGCTAGACTTGTTTGTTTCCAACATGCGTTAGAGCTCGCGCCCCCAAACATACTTAGTCTGTGTTTTAAAAAATTACTCTGTGCTTCTTTCCATGCGCCCTGCACTCTCGCAATGATTTTGTTCGCAGTGTCTGTTATATGAAATAGTACATATTAGTTCAATATGTACTATATTCTTTTTAAAGTTCATCGCTGAACATAAGTCTTCCCCATAGATTATCTAATTGGAGAAAAAAGTGACGTTTGGCAACCGCAGTTTTTTATTATTTTCGCGAAGTTATTGCTGCCCATCTCTTGTTTCAGTTTCCGTCTGTCGCCTGTAACGACACCCGCGGGTCTATAGGGGGTAGTGAGTCAAAGAAAAGGTTTTTTTTCATACTATGACCGAATATATATACACAGTGAATGTTCTATAATGGGAATGGGACTGGGATTTGAAATGTTTTCAGTTTAACAAGTATACAGTTTATGTGATGTTAAGTGGCATCTACAGAATATAGATATCTGTAGTTGAAACCAAACAAAATGTGTTGGCCATCTTGAGGACTAACATAAAGACGTTTAAAATCTTTTTCTTTTCTAGATTTAAATTACTCCAAACACAAAAGGTTACACTGAACCTTTGAGAATGAAATACCTCACAGCATGTAATTATAATTATTTTTAAAAAAATCAATAAGAATTACATGTAATCTATATTGAATGAAAAATATTCTATTCTATTCTATACTGTAAGCTCGTAGTTTAAAACTTAATTATAGGCGAGCGCTTATCCCTTGTGATATCACGACTAGAACTAGTAAATCTCTGTATTAAGTCATCTTAAACCCCTTACCATTACATCGGCTCGCGTCAAGTAACGGCTCTTCAATAACCTGAATCCGAAGTGCAAGCCGGCCGCAATCCAGGCGCGTGCGCACAATGTCTCACCTTAATTACTTCCCGATAGCCCTTATCTAGCCTGTTCGTGTTGCTCGAATAGTTAAGGTGGGGCTTGCATGTTCTGTTTATATTAACATGTTATCAACTGCACTACTTTCCTTTGAGTTTATAATTTACTGACGATCCGCCCCGCTTTCGCAAAGGTTTCTGGATCTCGATAACAGCACCACCTACCGGGTCCAATTGTGAATCTAAACCATCCACAGACCCACTCAAACACGCGCCATTTTCGAGTTTTTGCAAGACTAACGCACGGAAATTTTACTTTAAATTAAATACAAGACTCTCAAAGTAGTGGTAGTAGTAGAGAGTGGCTAATGATTGAGCTCTAGTAGGTTCGAGAGCAAATTTCACCAGTCTTGAGCATAGACTCAAAGTATATAGTTACTATATGGTAGGATATGGTAGGCTCCTTTTCTGCTGCCTAGGAGTTCATCTGGATAGGTATAACTCGCGGAACGAAAATCTAGCGGTGTCCGTTATTGCGCATATTTGGCCATATTGCGCATTATTCCGTATGATTGGATGTACGTATCGTTTGCACGGCGCTGATTGGCTCTCAGTCGCATTCTGTCTCCCATACTGACACAACATTTACAGGTACCCCTTCCACGTTTCATTCAGCGCTAGAGTTACGTGCCGCGACTTATACCATGCTCTTACTTATTTCTGTTGCCAAATAGCAGTGCTTACACTACTGTGTTCCGGTCTGAAGGATATAGAGAGCCGGTGTAATTACTGGCTGTGAGACATTCCAACATACTCCTCAAAGGTACATAGCATGTGTAGCTTCTTTGTTTGAACTTCTTAAAAAAATTAATCGAGATTGAATGATTTCTAATTTTGCGATTTTAAACATTTTTGACGAAAGTGTATATTTATTTTAGATCATAGACAGTATGTGATTATGATCTAAGATATTATTCAATATTATTATCCTTAGTTTATTAGAAAGTTTGATTTTTAACTTTTAATATATAAATTAAAAAACGTTAGCTTACTAATTAAGATAATAGGTATTTGTTATTCATAGAAAGACAAAACATTTGATTAGACTTTAGTGATGGACCGCGAATATTCAACTACCAAGCCGACTACTTGAGTTCGATCGCCGCCGGCACCGAAGATATTGTTATGTGATATCAATTTTAAGTGCTTTTGTCACATGTTCAGCGGTGAATTCAAACATCGTAAGGAAATCTGCATGCCTAAGGAATAAAATACTTTGAGGACATGTGAAGTCACGCATCAACATCAACACGCTCTGGATGCGGCGTACTAATTGTTCTATGATCCTCTCAGAAATGAGAGGAGGCTTGATCCCAAAAGTGGGACATATTTACACATGGCAGAGTCACGCTGCAGCTATATTATGGTTGTAGCATGAATACATCGGTGCGACTAGGGGAGAACCACGCTCTCACATAATACCAGCTTAAAGCAGCGGCAGTACTAGCTGAATTCTATTGTGTTTCGTATAGTGAGTCTAGAGAATCGGAGCATTTTAACTGGAAACGAAGTATTCCATCGTAGTCCGCAAAAGTAACAACTCAATATATGGCCCACAGCATCCACTTACCATCAGATATACTGTGTACGTTTGTCATAATACATAATATATTGCCTTATTATATAAAAAGGCTGTAACTTGGACTTTTTTAATTTTGTAATATATATTTCATTGACATGACATAGTATATAGTAAAAGTACTATAATATAAGCAAAAAAATTGAGTAATTTACCGTCTTCTGTTTTCCGTTCGAATACAATCTGGACGTCTGCAAGGCGAGAGTGAATAAACTTTTGTTACGCTAAGACAGTGCCATTTACCATCTAGGACTACTTACCACCACTTACCATCATCTGGAATTGTGGTCATGCACTGGCTTATAAGTCAAAATAGTAACGCATATGGATAAAAATGAGTGATCGATGAAAATAGGCCCAAAAAGTTTTGCTTGCATAAGTTTGACAATATCCTGGACTAAGGCGTTGTTTTGCGCAAAAATTGTAACTTAACACGTTCTAAAAAAAACAAAACTTCGTCAACACCTGGTACCAGTCACTCCGAAAGTGTCGCATTGTACTTAAACATTCATAACTTGATCAAAGTTTGAGCCTTAACCGAGGTCGTTGGCCCCGTGATCTGATAATGAACATGGGGGAGCGAATGAATAAGCGCCTGTTCCACTAGATGACCTTGCTCGCTCTATTTGCGTTCAAACATCCGACATTTGATTGGAAGGATTATAATTTATACGAATTTCCCGTTTTCGTAAAGATTTTCCGCATTTCTTTAAAATATTTTTTTAATCATACGGCCAGTTACATTTTTTTTCTTAAAAATACTTTTTAATATATAGTTCGTATCACTAGTATCATTAAATCTTTATATTAGCTTGACCTGTATTTATGTAAAGATATGTATGAATACATATGGAATTATTTTATTTAGTTTTCAGTCACAAAAGTCTGAATAATCCGAAACTTTGCAGTGTTTTAAGATCTGATGATAATGCAATAACTTTTTGACCTTGATCTTATATTTTCTAAGATCATTACTGCTCGTAATCAATGTTTTTTTTATACTCACAAGAGTATAAAATACCTACCATTACAATTCACAACTCCTGTAGTTGACTGGGAGAGAATACCAAAAGGCACTTCCTAACCCTTTCATTTAAGGTTATAAGAATAAAATGTTGTTATTGTATATGTTGCATATTGTTCGACCTTTTTTTAACTCTTAATTTTATTTCAATTTTTTTATTTTTAAGTATTTAAAAAAATCTTTTAGCAAGGGCAAATTAAAACCTTTATTTTTTTAAGTAATTAAACACATTATGGTCGTGTCGGTAGGAATTTTCATTTAAAAAAGTATCTATTAATGGCGGCCTATTTTTCATTGTAATCTATACGACCTAAGTTTAAATAATAATCCAATGCCCGGTCTGTGTTTACTTCTACTCTTAGGTTTCATTATGTAGTCTCTTTTGTTTAGATTTGTAGAGCACATTTTTCATTTCCAACTCTAAAAGCGTTTTCATTATTTGCCGTACAGGATATACCTAATATACGAGTAGTGTTCCTTTATTCTTTAAAATATACATTAAAGAATAAATTGGTAATGTTATTACTGAAATCAAATATTATTTCATAATGTAGGTGATAGAGCCTCGCTACAGCTATATTAGTAGTATAGTTGTAGCACGAATGGGTCGGCTCGACCGGGGAAGGACGACGCTCTCAAAGAATATCAGCGTAAAATAGCAGCTTAACGCTGTGTGAGTGTAGAGAAACGAAGACTATTTACTGGAAACGGGGCATTCCACCTTAGTCCTCGCGGGTAATAACGCATCTTGACTTTCATTTGTAATCGAGGATAGATGTAGATGTCTATGGGTCAGAGCAACCACTTATCATGAGGTGGATTGTGTTGTGTGCTCGTTTCTCACCCTTGTCCTATATAATGAAACTGCGTTATTTCATGACGGCGCAGGAGAATCCGCTAGATACCCCATTTCATCCCGGTAGATGTCATAAGGCGCAACGGAGGGAAATGAAACGGTAAATGGGCAGCAGCATCTTCCTCATATCAACTTAAAATTAAAAAAAAACTACAATTGCAAATCCAACTGCCAAGCGTGGCAGAGACGGCAACTATCCATATAAAGCAATTTATAGGGGTTCCTATGTTCAATAGTCTTTTGATAGCTAGCAGTGAATGAATAAAGTACATACATTGAGTGTTTGTTTTCTTATTTCGTTTAAATGCGGTCATTAAAGAGTATGCTAGGGCTGAATATGAATGACACGGTGAGAAATTGTGTGATAAGAGAAAAGTTTGGTTTGCAAGATGATGTTGTGACCAGGATTAAGAAAGTAACGCATCGGTGGTTTGGTCATATAGGAATAATTAATCAGTAAAGAGTGACAAAGCAAATTTATATTGCAGATGTGAACGGTAGGGTCGGGAAGGGACGCTCTAGATTAAGGTTTATCGACCGAATTGGCGATATATTGAAAAAGGGCCAAATTAGGAGTAGCCTTAACTGACGAGCGTCTATGCGTAGATTATATGGATGTAAAGAATACGAGAGAGGTGTGTCAGGATCCTGCCAAATGGAATTCCGTAGTCCCGGCCTGCCCCTCTGGGTGACAGGCGAGATTGTTTATGTTTATTTATTCTAGTACCAGTCAGTACAAAGGAGTCAGCTTGCCGGTTTGAGTAGTTGGTTGATAAGTTGTTTGAGAACCAGCACTCTCGCACTGGTCTTTTTGCTCCCTATCCTCAATTCGTGAATGTTTTACATGGTGGAACCATGGCAGTGATGGTGCAGCTATGATGTAGCTGTAGTACGAATTGGACGGCTCGTTCAATGTAGAATACCAGCGTGTAATAGCAGCATAGCTTGAGATGATTTAGTTGTCAGTACGTGACTGCTACGCATTCCTGTGCTGTTGTCAGACTTAAAAATGTGATAACCTAAATTTAATATCTATGCAATGGTATACTTAGATTGCAGTAATTATAAGATTAGGGAATCGTATTGTATCTAATCACAGCAGAAAATTAATTTCAATGAACGATAACAAAAGGTTAAATGACGTTGAAAAAACTTAATATTTAAGTGACAGTATAATTTCGACAAAGGCGTCTGACTGATCCCAGATGGGAATTTAGTTTAGTAGTGGCTTATAATAAGTAAGAAAAAAAAACCAGATTTGTTGTCAGATGATCTACTCAATCACTCTCATGATGGGCTTGTGGGTACTTGAAATATATTAGAAATATACAGATGAATCGTGTGTATTTTTTATTTTGTATACGAATGTTCGTTACTTAATAAACTTCAAATTATTATGATTATTTTTTTATCTAATTAAAATCATAAAATTGAAAACGCACGTCGGACTAGGCTGTATGGGAAGTGATACCTATGCCTTCAAATAATTTTTGAAAATAGACATTTCATATAATATATAAATCTAGTTAAAATATATGCTCCAATATGCTCTTGGATGAGACCAGACGCAACCATATACTGCGAATCGTAAGAGAGTAGTTTTTTGATTTCATATATTAACATTGAAAATACACAACTTCATTCTACAACAGCTTCGTAACTTTGTTCAACAGATACGTAATGCAGACATAACAAGTAATGAAAGGTTGTAGTAAAATGAAATTCAATTTTTAATAATGCGTAATTAATGCCCAAGTATAATACTGTAAATACGTGTAATAATCTTAGCTAATTGCATGAGGTTAACTGGAACGTTCACTTTAAAGAGTTGTAATAAATTACGTACCTAGTCTACAGCTAAACGTAGTAATTTATACTCTTCCATAAAGCAACACTAAGTTGAGAGATGATCGTTTGCTTAACGCAACATGGAACAACAGTGAACAGTAGCACTAAAACTTCATATGCCGAACTTCCTGTGTCTATTTTTCATTATATGTTTTCATCATTGTTGTTCATTGTATTTTTACTAAAATTTATATAAAATTTTTAAATGAACTATGTAGCGTACCTAGGCAATAAATATTTATTTCTTTAAAATACCACAAAAATGGATATAGTGTCTCATAGACATTTACATCTATCCTCAATTAAGAACCAAAATGCAGAATGAAGTGTCACCCTCGAGGACTTTTAAAAAATCTCAAAGGAAATTAAAAAAAATATCTAAGTGCTAAGATAAATATTAAATTGCTAAGACGTAGTGTATTGAAGCATTTTTAATAAAATCTTGCCAAAGGGAGAGATAAATATAAAAATACATTACCTATTTTATTTTCTTCGTGTTTAAATAGAGGGGGGAGGGGGAGATTGCGATATTTAACCCTAGCGGCCCCGAACGGTTGCCACTGAGAATAACAATTAAAAAGTGTGTCTAACTACTTGAGTAAATGATAATTTTTAACCTGATACATGTTATGCCACACACCTACCTATCAAACTAAATAGTCCCTCACTTATAATAGAAACTCTAAGCATAATTCGAGCCATTGCCCCTTTTCCTTCTCTTCTTCTTTCTTTTTTCACGTAGATTACACGCATAGATTCTGAAAAACAATAAATATTAATAAAATTGAGGCTTTAGTTAGTAATAGTAAAACATTTTACATCACACATTAAATTGCTTATTTTCGTAGCACGAAAAAACACTCTTGATTATCCCCAGCCCTTCCCTCTTGATTAATCGTGATTTTGTTCTGACCCTCTCCCCCGTGTTCGAACCTCACGTGATTAAAGGACGACCCCTTAACTATAACA
Organism: Parnassius smintheus behrii; assembly: GCA_036936625.1. Lineage (NCBI taxonomy): Eukaryota > Metazoa > Arthropoda > Insecta > Lepidoptera > Papilionidae > Parnassius > Parnassius smintheus. The sequence goes on from JAUPFT010000023.1 coordinate 2,093,419, forward strand.
AAAAAAAGCCTTATAACTTAAAAACACGAAAATGAGTCGACCTACATATCTGTCTGTCACTAAAACCCAATCCAGAAGCACAACCCGCGAAATAACATACAAAACGACGTTGTCAACATTCGTCCCTCGAGACGTTCCCGGGATAAATCTCGTTGTTCTCTAAAAATTGTCTGTACTTAATAACTACGGTCCGTCTACCCCGAGATCTGGGATGTCCCCTTTATTTATGGCAACACTTAGAAATATCCGTGGCGGGCACAAATATCCGTCTAACGGGATCTTTTCATATTTTTCTCGGACCACTTGTACAAGGATGAAATGTTTCTCTCCAGGTACAACTCGTCTGAGATGGATCAGTGTAGTTCTGAGCTTGAAGATTTATTATTTACTCTCACTGTAACTGTCAAGGATTTTATTTTATACTTTAAATGTTTATTAAGTGTAACTATTTAAAGATAGCAACACTTTGTACTGGAAACGAGGCATTCCATGTTAGTCCTCAGAGGTAATAGCTCATCTGCATTTTGATTGTTAATCGAGGTTAGATGTTTATATCTGATGAACCACAGAATCCATCAAGCATACCATCAAGTGGACGGTAGGGTTTTACTTATTTGTCGCTCTTAGTTTATTAAAAATGATTTATTGCCTAGATTAATATTAGTCTATTGCATATTAATCAGATAACTGGCCTCAGAGTTATGGAATATACATAGAGAAAGAGAGGGGTCTTCCTTATTACATCGATTAATCCCAGTTTTAAGAAAAAAAAATACAACCAGGTGGAATACGTTGCTACTGCTCTGTAGCACGAATGGTTCAGCTCGACTAGGGAAGACGCCGCCACAAACGATACAATTTTTTTCAATGTAGATTGTAAATTCGTCATCATCATCACTACATAACTTCACAAGTCCACTGCTGAACATAGGCCTCCCACAAGAAATGCCACAAAGCACTATCCTGAGCCACCTGCATCTATCGACTTCCTGCATGTGCTACCAGGCTGGCACTCCATCTAGTGGGGGGACGCTATACACTTTGCCTGTCGAATGCTGATACGAGGTTGCCACTCGAGAAACTTGCTTCCCCATCGGTTGTCGGTTCTTCGAGCTATATGGCCGGCCCATTGCCATTTCAGCTTACTAATCTGTTGGGCTGTGTCGGTCACTCTAGTTCTACTGGAGATATTCTCATTCCTAAGTATAGCACGTAGAGAAACCCCGAGCATAGCCCTCTCCATAGCTCGCTGAGCCACTTCGAACTTCCTCATATGACCAGCAGTGAAGACTACGTCTCAGATCCATAGGTTATCCCTGGCAACACGCACTGGTTGTGCAATTTGCTACTTCCCAAACTACCGTAACCTAATTTGGGGCATGAAACTCTTCGAAAAAGGGATAGATGAAGGTGTATGAAGGCCACATCATCCACTTGCCATCAGGTGGACCGTGTGCTTGTTTGTTTTCTTAAGTTTTATAAAAACAATAGGTATTTTACTTTATGGTTCAACACTTGTTATTACAAAAAATATATAAACACTGGTTCCTCCGAGTAATTGTGTGTAGCTATCACAACATGGAATCAGTTCCCGGGCTGGTCGTAGAGCATCTGATACCCGGGCTGTCCCGGTCAAAAATTGCCGGTTATCCGGACAAAAAATCTCTTAATACGAATACGAGGGACAGAATCATAGCATCGTTCATTTCTATGTTATTACATTTATTCCTTTTTTATCTCGCCCAATTTAACTTTATTGTTTTAGCCGATAGTAAACGTAAGCTTGACATAATGATTTCTTATATTTACGCGAATACTTCTTGAAGATACTGTAAGCTCGTTTTGCTTAGATCTGACCGAATATTAATAATTAAAAGTTGAATGTAGTCTTCGTTATAACCATAGAATACTATAATACATACAATAGAACGGGGGAGTGGGCGGAGCCCGTGTAACCACTAAAATGCCACTAACACGTCAATTCACACGTGTAAATATCAACACGAGATGTGTTTTGACGTTACAATCGTTTCCGAATTTCGCATGCAAATTATTTAGAAAATGCCAAATTACACGCTATTTACTAATAAATACATATAATCTGTCTGTCAACACAGTGAATCGAGTTGGTAGTAGTGATAATACTACGTAATGGCTTGTGTGCATGTGTGCTCCTGGCGACGCTTATCGTCGTACAAAATAAGGTTGACAGCCATTCTATTGTGTATTATAGTATTCTATGGTTATAACTTATAACTACGACATCCGCCGACCCAACCGCGCAACAACAGACGTCTTGCGTTACAGCGTTGCTCTGGTCATGCTAATAACTCACTTCCAATTAAATGAAATCCAATTAACGACTTCCCTCCATGATAATATAGACACAATGGTTAAAAATTTAAATGTTCATATATGACTCAAGGGACAGTGAAGTTGTTAAAGTTCTTAAAAATTATATTGATATTTGTCAAATATCCGGGAAGTCTGCAGTCTCCAAACACGTACAGGATCGCCCCCGTCACTACATCAGATTTGATAGACCACGAATCCTCGCTTAAGAACACCGATTTCTTCCTAATTTCAATAGAAAATAAAATGACATCCTAATTTCAATACAGAAGATGGCTGGGTGTTATCATCTACTTGGGATGGTATATATAATTAATAAAATGAAATCCCATAACTGCAAGACTTCAAGATACTATAAGTTCATTTTAATTCAACGCATTCAGTCACCATTCAGTAATTTCATTCAAAAATCCGTTAAAAATAGTTTTATTTAAATTTACAAGATTGTAAATTTTACGCAAAGGAAACGGTCCATTTCAGGCCCAGTCTATGTACAGTGTACACTATACCGTAAAAAAGTGAAAAAGTCAGGGATTTTATTAAAAATAAAATTAGAGAATAAGTCCAACTAAATGGCTTGCTAAAAATAAAAATCCAAACCCAATTTTAGATAATTTTACAAGATGGCGCTCTTCCAGTCATAAAATTATATTTCAAATGTCTGAAAAGTGACCTGAGTCATCAAATTATGTAGGTAGTGTGATATTTTTTTTTTTCAGATCTTGTTCATGCAGTTGTGAACTTGTCAATGCGTTTATTGTGTTTCTTTTGGATTTCTTTGTCGATTTGTTTTTTTTTATTTGTACTTTGGATCTGTTATTGCTTGTTTGATTAGGCTTTTGTTTTATGGACTTCGAGATTTACCTGAGATTTTGATTTTTTATCGGACTTCTGCAGAATCACTTTTTGAATGGGCAGGCATCAATAACCTCATAACAGTTGACAGCTATCGTCTAAACGACATTCATTCGTCATTAGTGCTGCAGTTTTTGGTAAGACAAAAATGTTAATACTACTTAAATAAAGACAAATTCGTGGATTTGAATGATCAAAAGTGGTGTAATATATTATTTTAATTTATTTCCCTACTTGTACAAAACCGGGCCTACGCTTCATACAAATTGGACCGTCTCCTTTATTGAGTAGTGTATTCTCTAGACAATCGAAAAAGGATCTACTGCTCCATATTATCTCGTGAGTGTTGTAACAGGTGAGTGAGGGAAACGAGAGACAGCGGTAGACAGTAGTATCTTTCGCTTGCCAAGCGTGGTAGCTATGACGAGTAACCTCCTCCTCTCCTTTAGGGGTTAGTTTCCAATCAATTACTAAATTGCACCCGAACAGTACAAGAAAGCAAGTTACGTTATTTGAAACATGTCAGTCCCATTGTACCTTATAACCAAATAACACAATACAATTTATTAAATTACTTGCATAAAACACTAATTAAATTATACACCATTTGAGCAGCATTTGGCAGTGCCTCAGAGACTCTGAGTCAGAGAGATTGTTTTGATAGTCACCTATGTTACATATTTTAAGGTCAGTTTTGGCGACTAGTAATTTCCTTTCGTGATGGTTTTTGGAACATTCCGCGAGCAAGTGTTGTATATCTTCTATTATCTTGCATTTTTCGCAATTTGGAGATTGTGTCTTTTTCATAACAACAATATTTTAATGGTAATAATGTCAATCGTATGAATTGTTCCAGCGATTTACTCTTTTAATTGTGAATATTTTTTTTCGTAATTTAGGAGTACCCTACAGTTATCGTTTATGGTCTGTTCGGGAAAGCATTTCTCTTTTGTTGTTAAGAGGACACTAGAGGCTTTGTTAGGTCTTGGACACATCATGGACAGCAACTAGGTCGATAGAGTTTTAAATCTTGTAAATCTTTTGACACAATTTACAATCAAGGCTATTGCATTTTTATTTAATGTAACGTACTCTACGTTTATTACTTTAATTTTTTTAAATTAAAGTAATCCATAGTACATCCTTATTATATAAATCGATACATATAAATAATATTGAAATGTCTGTCTGTTATATTGAATTAACTGGCTTTTCTATTAGGCTCAGGAGGTTGTTGAATGCTATTGAGGCATAATAAACCATTTTTGAATCTTTTGTTTGTCTGTCTACTGTAACTAATATTCGAACTGGCTTAACCAATTGTTATGAAACTTTACGAACTGATAGAAAGCAATGTCAGGATCTAGGTTCTAGGCTATATTTTATTCGAAAATCTTGAAGCTCTTTTTTGAAGAAACTAATTTTTTTAATCTAACTTACTACCATTAATAACCGCAAAATTTTATCTAAGCGAAGCCGGGGCATTTTATTATTATTATATATTATAGTAATACTTGCTATCTGCCCGGCTTCGCACGAGGATTTTTGGATCTCGACAACATATGCCTGTATCATACATATAAAACTTCCTCTTGAATCATTCAGTCTATTGTTGACAACCGCATCAAAATCCGTTGGGTAGTTTAAAAGATCTAAGCGTACAGACAGTGGGAAGAGAGTTTGTTTTATATTATTTTTATAGGATGAGAAGGACAAACGAGCACAAAGTCCACCTGATGGTAAGTGGTTACTGTAACCCATAGACATCTACATATATCCTCAAATACGAATTAAAATGCAGATGTGTTGTTACCCGTGAGGACTAAGATGTGAGATCTAAGATCCTTACCGGTAAGATCATACGAAATCATACGAAACAGCAGTGTTAAGCTGCTATTTTGCGCTTGTATTCTGTGAGGCCGTGGTCATCCCCAGTCGAGTCAATTCAGTCGTGCTACAACTGTACAGTTAATATAGCTGCAGCATGCTGTCTGGTAGAGCCAAGGCTCTACGACTTAAAAACTATGTAGAGATGAGATCGATAGAACTTTACATCTGACTATTCCAGGCACAATAGATTTACGAACAAGGCTTACATAGTCTAAATGAATGTTTACAATTATAAACAATTTTTGCACAATGTTTTTTTATAATTACCCAAATAAAATATAAGTTGAAAAAATTAAAAACTTACTTCAATAACTAAATGCTGTAATAGAAAAATTATTACCAATAATTTAACAGCTTTTGAAATCGGTACTAATAAATAGTGTACCGACGACTGAAAGCTCTGACTTCAGAAATTATTAAAATATGTGAAACTTATAGTCAGTTTCAAGTTTTTTATTTAAGTTTAATATTTTGACTCCTTTCGGATGACTAAGCAGTATCACAACCTCAAATTAAGAACCAGCGTGTCGACTAAATACAGAAATATTATCCCTTATTTTTTCACCATTAATTGTGGAATTTTATCATTAAATTTAAAAAATTCATATTGTAAAACAAACCTATGATACAGAATAAATTCCTAGTGTGGCTTAATACAATATAAATAATAATAGAGCCACCGGTAACTAAAACATGGTAGGTGATCTTTGATAAAACAAAACATATAAATCTCAAATACACTTCAAACAACACCCGTAAACATGAATGTGGCTTTGACTTTATGCGAAGTAACTTATTCGTAAACATTGTTATTATTTAATTTATTTTATAGAATAAATGTGACAGACAATAACATCAGGTGAACAGTGTGGTCGCTCGGTCCACCTGATGGTGAATTACAGACATTAACATCCATCCTCGATTAAGAATCCAAATGCAGATGCGTTATCAGTTGTCACCCCTGAAGACTAAGATGGAATGTCTCGTTTCCGTCTCTGTTCTCGAAAAAGGTTAAGGTTAAACACAGTAGCGTTAATCTGCTATTTTACTCTGGTATTCTGTGAGAATGTGCACCTTCTCCGGTCGAATCGACCCATTCGTGCAACTATTATAATATAGCTGCAGCATGACTCTAACACGTATTATAAAAAACTAACTAAGTAGGTTTCTTTGATTAGCATTTTGTTTTTCGATTCTAACATTACAAATAATAAGGTATGTTTTTATAGCCCACCATTTTATATAAACAAAATAAATTTGTTTATATAAAATGGTGGGCTATAAAAATATACCTTAATTCATACAATAATTCAATTACCTCACCACCTTGTTTCGTCACCAATATAAGTTAACTATTTTCCCAATACTAGGTGGCAACCCTACCAAACGAACGACTACGAATTAAAAAATACACACAGATAACAATACAAACAGTTTATTAAAAAGGTTACGTTTAATTTGATAGCCGAGTGAAAACTAGGAAGTACGCCAGGAAGCACGAACGGACCTATTTAGGTTTCCTTCGTTAGAGATCCACGATGCCGATAGCCCGGCCACACAGCGTGTTGTCACGACGTGGCGTCAATACGTCGGTGTTGCCAGACACGAGTTCACAGCTGAACGCAAAATTTTTTTAAATATTTCTCCCTTTCTCAATTTGGGTTTAGAAGGAACCGGTAGTTGGCGCTGTTGTCGAGATCCAGTAATTACCCGTGCAAAGCCGGGGCGGATGCTAGTTTCTCCATAAAATAATTATTAAATTAACCATCAATAGATCGAGCTATAGGGGGCGAGTAAAACGAAACGAAGCGTAGTAAACGAGCCTCCCTTGGGAAGTTAATTTCACCAATTTATATCGCCAATCATTCTATTAAGTTTAATTGTATTTTTTTATGAAATAAGAATCACAAACGAGCACATTGTCCGCCTGGTGGTAAGTGGATGCTATGACCCATACACATCTACATCTATCATTAATTAAGAATCAAAATGCAGATGGGTTATCGAAAATATATCAAAAATAAATAAACCTCTGAGGACGAAAATAGATAGCCTCATTACCTTTAAAAGGGCTATCAGGTTCTCCACACTCACCATACAAAACACAGCAGCAATATTTTGATGTTTCATGCTGTTAATCTGTGAGAGCGTGGTCCTACCCCAGTTGAGCCGACCCACTCATGCTGTAGCTATAGATAGTTACGAGGGCGGTACTGAAAATTTCGGGAATCAAAGAAGTGACACATTACTATTTAAAAATGTATTTATTGCTTTTCGAAGTATTTTCCGCGAATTTGATGAATCATTGAAGCAACCATTCCATTCGGAAGTTGGGGTCTCCAAAATGGCCGTTTTGTAGGCGTCCGCAGCTTCTTCAGGTGATGAAAATCTCTGTCCACGCAATTTATTCTTTATTTTAGGTAAAGTATAGACATCATTAGGGCTTAGGTCGGGGCTGTACGGCGGATGGTCTAATAATTCTATGTTTTCTTGCCCTAAAAACTCTTTTGTTCTGTGTGCGGTGTGAGAACTCGCATTGTCGTGATGGAGGATGATGCGGCGGTTGCAGTTCTCTTTACGGAGTTCAGAAACGACCTGTGGCAAACAAATGCTAGCATACCATTCTGTATTAACCGTTTTTTGTCCTTCAAGAGGAATAGTCGTAACATGGCCGGTTTTAGAGACAATCGTGGCCACCATTTTTTTTGCAACACTCCGTGAACGAACAATTTTTGTTGGCTTTAACTCGTTTTCAAACACCCAAACTCGTGACTGGTTTTTTGTTTCGGGTTCGTACGCATATGTCCAGGATTCGTCACCTGATACGAAGTTGTATACAGCATTTGAGCATCCTGCGTGGAATCTTTCGAGAGTTCTGACGCACCTAGTAACGCGAGCCGCTTTTTGCTCTTCACAGAGCGAATGCGGTATCCATCGGGAAAACAATTTTTTACACCTAATTGTTCATTCAAGATTATTTGTATTTGACTCATGCCAATGTCTAAAGTTGCTTGAATTTCGTGGTATGTCACATGTCGATCTTCCTCAATCAGCTTACGCACAGCATCAACGTTTTCTTGGATGACTGCAGTTTTTGGACGACCTTGACGGGGATCATCACTGAGCTTGACACGTCCACGTTGAAATTCAACAAACCAGCGATAAATTGTGGTTTTGGATGGGGCTTTATCACAAAATGCAGAAATCATCCGGTCAACACACTGTTTTTGTGTTAAAGCACTTCAAAAGTCATAATAAATCATCGCTCTTGAATTTTATCGAGTCAATTCCATTTTCTCAACGACTCTTTCTCTTTCTCGACGACGATCTTTTTTTAAATAAATTAATGGTATTCGATTTTTAAAACCAAGGAGTTTTCAATTAAAAAGATTCTAGTATGATAGGAACAGTGGAAATATTCCATTCCTTTATACTATTAGTGCAGCCTCGGTATCATAGCTGCAGCGTGGTAAAAAGGAGTACACAGTACACCTGATAGAAAGTGGATAATGCTGCACATAGAAAACTACAAGGGTCCTCCACGATCTAGTCGACCCATTCACGCTGCAGTAGATATGAGTAGTTCGCGAATGAAATATGTAAATGAATTAGTTAACTTACTATGAACCTCTCGTTCACCCGCTTTCAAAATGTGTCAGTGTACCAGGTTTTCGTCACATAATTGCATAATCACGATAGCGTCATCGTTCCCTTGCGATGTATCCTTCGCAAATACGTATGATAAGAGTATCACAACTGTACAAGAAAAAGCGATCGGCAGACGTCTGAACAGTCCATCACAATTCCACTGCTCATCATAAGCCTCCCTCCTGCATGTCCAACCAAGGTGTCACTCCGTCTATTGGTGGGCCAACCTACGCTGGTACGAGGCTATCATTTTAGAACTCTTCTTTTTTGATAGAAAATAGTATTGCAAGAATGCTATTTAAATTACTAGTATTCCTTTAAACAAATCCTCATAAGTTTAAAATTCTTGTGTTAGGAGTCGTTCAGTCGAACGGTCGAACCTTTTGAGTTCGCGGTCCACATCCTACCATTAGGTTGCTGTCGCTTCTTCCCTATGGGTTGTCGGTTCGTCAAGCTATATGAACCAATTGTACCCTCAGCTTACTAATTTATTGGTATGAACTTACATTTAAATCGAATTTAAAACCCTACGTTTGTAGTTTCATTTTGTGCTCAGAATTCGAATAGAACTTATTGGAAACTGAATCCGCAACCCTGCGAAGACAACATCTTTGCCAACTATGCTATCGGGTCATCGGAGTGGAAGTGGATGCTATTGATTCGTGATGGTTTTGCAGATGTTTACCGCTGTTCTAGAATAAGAAAAGTAAAACTAAAGTAAAAGCATGATGGTAAGTGGCTACTGCAGTCCAAGGACACTTGCAGCCACTTCAAACAAAAAAGTTACAGCTGCGTTGTCGCCTCTAAGGACTAAGAACTGGAACGCCTCACAATCTGGAATAATCCTGGCTGTCTGTTCCCTTCAGATTCAGACCAGTACGCAATTATTTCACATATTCAAATTGTTACCGTACCGTGATATATTCAAATTTTAACACTTACAACTACGTGACATTTCCAAACGCATTACTATAAAATTCACACAAATGCTTTACCGCTGGAAATAAAGCCGCTTGCTCATCTAGATTTATATCTGTGTCAATTTATTTCTTGTTTTTATTTTAAATACTGGCAATGCTATTAACATTAAATTATGTTTTGCAGCAGAAAAAAGCTCCTAAATTCTTATACTTTGTACTACTAAATTTCTCTCCGAACACATCCACCAATCCGTGTATTTATAAAGGCCTATACACTAATTGATCTTTATAGACTGAAAACAACTAAACAACTTTGAATTTTTCAAAACGAAATCACTTAAATTAGGTATTAAAATATAAATATATTACTTAGATTACATTTAATTAGGAAATTAAGTTCTAGAAATTAGTCTAATGTTTGATAGGTTAAGTTTTTTAATGAAGAGAATCTGTCGTACTCCATGATAAAAACAATTAAATTGCGGTTACTTTTGTAAGTAAAACTATACTTGATAAAGCCACGCCATTTCATTCCTCATGGGTGACAAGGCATCAACATTTTAATTCTTATTCGAGTTTATAATCCATAGGCCACAGCATTCGCTTACAATCAGGTGGATAGGTACACGTCACATTTGTGTGTAAAATAGTTGAGCATAGCTGCAACACTTAGTGGTGGGACTTTTTTCTACCTAGGAACATTTCTCGATAGATACCTAACCATCACCTGTTTTTGTCGCCACACAGCAGTTTCTGCACACTGCTGCTGTGTTCGTACTGGTTTTACGTTCGTTAGTCACTTCAGCATCACTTAATATATACGTAGTCAAAAGTCTATCTTTCTTTGTTGATCTGGTGGTAGAATTTTTTTTATAATATTGGCTGACAAACGAGCACACAGTCCACTTGATGGTAAGTGGATGCTGTGGCCCATAAACATCTACATTTATCTTCAATCAAGAATCAAAATGCGAATGCGTTGTCACCTCTGAGGACTAAGATGGAATGCCTCGAATCCAGTAAAAAAGGTCTCCGGTTCTCTACACTCATAATACGAAACACAGCAGCATTACGCTACTATTTTACGTTGGTTTTCTGTGAGAGTGTGGTCCTGCCCCGGTCTAGCCGACCCATTCGTGCTACAACTATAATACAGCTGCAGCATGGCTCTAAAACGAAAAAAAAAACAAATATATCCGATATAAAATAAACAACTCGTCTATATTCAAAGACGACAGCTTCTTTCTTTCGTTTGTCTTGGTTATCGCTTTTAATGATAACAACATTATTAAAAAAAATTGTTAACGTTACCTTTATAGTCTGTTATTATCTTTATAGCTATTGAGAGTCCACTGTTGTACATGGGCCTTCTTCATAAATTGCTTCATAGGCTGGATATATACCGCAGTCGCCATGCTAGGCAGGCGTGTTGACAACCATAGTTTTTTTTAGTTTTAAGTTGTTATTTAGAAAATGCTGCTGTCCACCTTCTATCTGGTTTGTTTCCCTCTCGACGACTTGGGTTAGGTGATTATTCCTACATGGCCACTACGCCGTCATTTATACATATTAATAGCTGGTATCAGGCGCGTTGCGGCTGCAAAAGAAATAATTGTGGAGATATCATTTTAAATTTGGAAGAGTTATATAATTTAATTAGGAATGATAATATAATACAGTCATTGAAATTAAATAAACCATAACTTTCAAATAAATTGTCTGTACGATACGCGCGCTATCTACTGTAAGTTAATTGTACTATGCCTATAATCTTAACAGAGTTTTACCGCAATCTGATGAACGGTATGGCAGCGCATGAAATACGAATCTACAAACAAACATTCAATTTTATATATTAGATCTGTCAATAAAACGTGTCCAAATTGCAAACACTATCGGCATATACTCGTATATCTGAGTGCGTCGATCGTTTTATTTTAAACTTGATGAAGCTACATAAGTGCTAGTGGTTAGAAACCACACTGAAAACTTGTTATCAGTTTTGCGTGCACCGATGCGGATCGGCGACGGTTATACGCTAGATTGGAACAATATAAGTTCGCGGTCTAGACTGCTAGATGATGTCTAGACTGCTAGGTGTTGACGTAGAGTACTGCGGTGATAGACAACTTACAAACATCGTGAGCAAATATGAATAATTATTTTGAGAATATGTAAAGTCTCGCACGCACTCGAAGACTGGCGGACTTATTCTTATCCTTTACTCTTACAGAAGTTAAGGGAGGTCACAGGCCTGGCCTTCCCTGTCCCAAATCCCGATACAATGGGGTGAACCTAGGCTAATTTTTTTTATTTTCTACATACATCCTACTGCAAGGCACAGAATCCTCCTTTAATTTAAGAATTAGCCACGCTACCCCAACACGTGTTGTATTTTACATGTACTCGTAATATTTTAATATGAAAAAAATTCTAGCTTCCTTTCTATATTTCATTTACCACCGAGTTCATGGTAAAACGGCACTTTAAATATCGTTTATCATTTTCTACGGTGATGGTGGTAAACCAACTCCGATTGCTCTAAAATGAAATAATCAGGTACTGCCTATTAATAGATTAATGTATTAGGACAAACGTAAAAGATTCTATTGTCAAGTTACTCTACAACTCCGTAACTCAACCCGCCTACACAAGGCTGGCAACCCTTACAAGGTCACTGCCAAGATCTAGCCATTAAATCCTTTCGAGGTTTACAACTATATTTATAGCTAGCTTCGATATTAACTACACTATAAATCCTGTTTTTATTAAAAACAAGTCCAGTTAAACTTGAGAAAACAAGGAATTTCAAATGATTGCTAAGTCTTAGATTCGATTTATAACTTTATATAATATTCTAGTCATACATCTAGGTGTGGATACGGGACAGAGTACCATATATTAGATATCGCTGCAGTACAGTATCACTTCACAGAACATGAACAAGAACTTGAAGAAATAATAATAACGAGAAATAATAACCGTTTTGTGAAGTTAACTATGTTCTGTTAAGTGAAAAGTGAACTTGCGTTTAAAATATCTCATATATGATACACTGATTAGAATTTCGAACGAACCATGAGCGCGCGAAAGATCGCAATTCTTTCTTTCTTATGTTTGTGTAGAACACATACCGATACTACGACTCTTACTTGTAGGACATAATCATTTCAAAATATCATAGATATAAACCAATGCGTATTAACATAAGACATAAAGACTTAAAGACATTTATTCCAACACTTACATCTACAACACTACATTTACACATGACAAATTACAAATAAAAATAAAACAATTAACAAAAATACAAAAAACAGGAAATATGAATAAATAAAAGAAATGCGTCCATTATATGTGTATGCCAATGTGCTGTGATGAAGTGGTGGAAGGGACCGTCTCAGCATAAGCCGTGAGCTTGCAGCGCTGATTTTCAGACGGCCCTGAACAAGTTCTGACGGTCAACTTCATGAGAGCGAGTATTTTTTCCTCATGTGGATGTGCCGTAGACGGCAGTATGCAACGTCTCAACGTTTTACTAAAAGTTTATGATAAATATATTTATATATTATGTATATTATATGTTAAAATGACAGAAATATAGACAAATATGTATTACATACATACTTAGATATTACAATATACAGTAGAACGTCGATTATCCGAAGGTCGATTAACCGAACGACCGCTTAACCGAACTGCTACCTCGGTCCTCGGTACCTCATTGGGATGCGACCTTCTCGCTTCTCCACGCAGTGTCCCGTGTTGGCCTACGTTTCGTACCGATAAAAGATAAATACGAGATTAACCAAAGATTAGAGAAAGGCGAATCTGCAACCAAGTTATCTAAGAAGTACAAAGTGGTTAAGCTGACAATTACGGATATAAAAACCAAAAGACGACCATATCCAATTTTATATCCAGGCATGATTTTACTAATGGGTCGACAAGTCGTAAAACTATGAAGCTCGCTACGAACACCGATCTTGATGACGTTGTTTACAAGTGATCGTCTATCTCTGATGCCGTTCTATGTGAAAAGGGAAAACATTAAATGAAAAACTTCGAACTTTCAAGCAAGCATGGGCTGGTTAAAACGGTTTAAGTCAAGACATGGTATTCGTGAGCTTCAAATACAAGGAGAAAAACTGTGTGCTGGTTGGAAACAAGAAAATTATGTTTTAAAAACGTTTACAATTCTGACGAAACTGGACTCAATTGGAAGGCTTTGCCAAGAAAAACTCTTGCCTCGCGTCGTGAATTAGCAGAACCTTGTGTAAAGTAAATAATCGTATCACTGCTCTAGCTTGTAATACTAAGCTTGTAATATTATAAATACGTTTTTATTAGTATGTTGGTACATACAATTACACAGTTCGATTATCCGAACAAACCGGTTTTCCGAACACTTATGTCCCCCAATTGATTCGGATAATCGACGCTCTACTGTATCTTTCAATCTAACCAAACCAAATCTATCAAAAATGGCGTATATCAATCACAGTTTGGTAATGAATACTGACTTCCTTACAAAGTTGCTGGGTTACAAATCCAGATACAGATCCATTTACAGATATTCATATCCAATATTATATTGATATGATTTGATATAGAGTTAAAAGCGTTATTATGATTTGACACAAATCCTCGCGAAAGAACATTGGTTCCTACCAAGGATGATACGTGAGGCTATTGAAATTATAAAAACATCCTAATTTCAATAGAGAAGGAGGCTGGGTACTACCACCTCCTTGGGACCCTGTAATTAATAAAATTAAAACTAAACCCAAGCGTACCACCGCAAGACTTCAAGACTGAGTAAGTTCATTCTGCATCTGATCTATGATTACCATAAACAATAATTAAAAAGCTGAAGGTACTCTGGGTTAACATTTACATCGGGACGTCAGTAACCTCAGTCCCCCGTGACCATGGGTGCTGGAAAGCACCCGAAACGTCGGAATTTAAAAATCAATTAAAATTAAATGCGATAAAATCCGTAAACGTAATGTTAATCAATGTGTAGTGTTCACGTAAATATAAGGAATCATTATTTTGAGCATTCGTTAATTCTAGTTAAAAGAAAGGTAGTTTTAACTAGGCAAAAACGCGTTCTATCTAAAACTGGTTTATCTGTAGCATTTATACTGCACGTAAAATGTAACTTGTATGATCCACCCTTGCCATCTTTCTGTTGGAAGGTGAGGTCTTTTTGGCTCCCATAGTCGTATCTTATGACACCTACGAGGTGAAATCAGGTAGAATTTTAGTGAATTTTTAAAGTTTTTTTTTCTTCAGAAAACGTTACAGTAAAATTTTCTCTTATATCGTGAATGCATTTTATATACATACATTGAACATGTACAAACATCCAGACCTGGAACAATTATTAGTAGGCCATACAAACACTTTCGTGTGGAATTCGAACCCGCGGCCCTTAAGATATGCTGTTACAAACAATAAAGGCTACCTTATCACCTCCTTTTTTTAAAGAATAAGCTCATTAACGAGAACACAGTCCAGCTGATGGTAAATGGATGCAATAGGCCATAGATACCTACATTTGTCCTCAATTAAGAATCGAAATCAAAATGATGATCCGTTTTCACTCATGAGGACTAAGATAGAATGCCTCGTTTCCAGTAAAAAAGATCTCTGGGTGTCTACACTCACCATACTCACTCATTCGTTTCATTTATAGTAGTGCGACTGTTGATCATGAGGTCCTGGGTTTGAATCCCGGGTCGGGACAAAAAATTAATTCTTGAGTTTTTCTGTCAAGAAATTCTTGCCCGGAGTCAGGAAGTTGGCGGTGTCTCACCCCCGTGCCTCGGAAAGCACGTAAAGCCGTTGGTCGTGTGCCTGATGTCTCTCCGGTCGTATCGGTATACCTTCCCATCGGATTATGAGAGTGAGGGAATAGAGAGTGCACCTGTGTTTGCACATACACTTGGGCACTATAAACCTGTACTGCGACGATGGCTAGCCTCCGCTGAGGCAGGCCGCCGTGGCCGAAATTCGGTCTGGAGGTCATTATTATTATTATTACTCACTCATTAATCATCTCACCATACTCATTAAACTGCTATATTACGATGGTAATCCGTGAAATTAAATAAATAAAAATTGTTACAGCGTGTTCGTACGTTCACGACTTCACTGGAGGAGTTGGCGGCGCGCGTCCAGGCGGCAGAAGCGGCACGAGCCTCGTGGCGCGCACCGGGAGATGCCAGAGATGCGCGTGCTCAGCTGGATGCTGTTTCCAGAGCACGTGCTCAACTGCCGCCACTGCGCCGCCTCGCTGACGAGCTTCGTGCTCAAGCTCAGCAACTAGCGAGGGATAACGTCCAGTTACCGGACCACCTGAGAGCGCGACTAGATGACCTTAATTCTAGGTAAGTCTATTAGGTCTTCCTAAGTAGTCTGTAGGTTTTAATTATCAATCATGTAAAAGTAAAAAGTAAAGTTACAGCCTATATACGTCCCACTGCTGAACACAGGCCTCCCCTCATTTCTGAGAGGGTTTTAGGGCAAGGAAGTGTCCGCCGCGTTGCCCCAATGCATGTTGGCGAACTTCACATGTCTTCGAAATATTTTTTTCTTATTCCTCAGACATGCAGGTTTCCTCACGATGTTTTCCTTCACCGCCGAGCACGTGGTAAATTAGCACTTAAAATTGCATTTAACAATTTCATTGGTGCCGGCGGGGATCGAACCCGGGTTACTCGCGTTCTGTTATATTTGCAGCGAGCGTTAACCATCTGAGCTACCACGGCTCTATCAATCAATCATGTTGACAATCAGAATACCTACGAGAGCTTTTTATTGATATGCTGGCAACCCTATTCTTTATTCCGACATCTGTCAAAAGGTTCGAGGCTTATTAATACTATGATATAACAGTTAGTCAAGTTTTGCCGTTGATTGGTCGTTACGATAGAGACAGGCCAGCCTTTTCGAGTTCTTACTAATAATACCAATATTGGTAAGAACTACACTAGCGTGTATATAATACCAATATTCCATACATACAATACAATACGCATACAATAATACGATGGATAGTTGACGGCTCCGTGGCGTTTTTTTGTTTTTATTTTGTATTTAAGTGAGCGCTAAGTGCCGCGGGTTCAAATCCCGCACGGAACAAGCATTTGTATGGTCTGGAAGTAATTGTTTCGGGTCTGGATAATTGTTCTTGTGCAATTTATGTTTGTGAACTACATGTTTTTAATATTAAAAAAAACAATCATTTTCTTAAACCACTCTCAGAACTAAATGAATACACCATCCATCAAATGTCGCTACAAAAAGTATTATGTTATAAGGAATGTAGGATAGTTGAGCGAGCACTTCCTGATGCTCCTTCCATTACGTGCAGAGAGAACAAAGACCTTGGCATACACCAGCCTATGACAACATGACCTTAATATCTAGCAAATGTCAAAACATTGTTATCGCATTCCATTCAGACAGTGTCACACAGTTCACGATTATATATGACTAGCGACCTGCCCCGACTTCGACTGGAAAGTATCTATTAATGTGGCTTTATATAGATTAAAAATATATTTGGTTTTATAAGTGGTAGAAGTATGCTGCAGTTATATTATAGTTGCAGCATGAATAATTTGGCTCGATCAGGGTAAAACCACGCTCTCACACAATACTAGTGTAAAAGAGCAGCTTACTGCTGCTTTATATGGTGAGTGTAGAAAACAGGAGACCCTTTTTTTTACTGGAAACGAGTCATTCTATCATAGTCCTCATGGGTGACAAACTACATGCACTTTATTTGTAATCGAGGATACATTTAGATACCAGTGGGCCTACTGCCGAACTTACGTACGTTAAAATGACGAGCAAGCTTGTACATTCAGACCCACTATTAGAAAAATTTACCTTAATATTTTAAATGATAAAAAATGTACCTTATTTGTACTATTTAGTACCTATGTCAAAAAAACCTCTCTTACACCACAGCATCCACTTACCATCAGGTCGACTGTGTGCTCGTTTGTCACCCTTATTCTTTAAAAGAAAAAATATAATTAAACTACATTTATGTTATCAATTTTTCATTTTTACAAAAACAATCTAGTTTTCCGGATAAAATATTGCCTAGTTCCCTCTTGGCCATGGAGGTAAGAGAACAGGAGAACGATCGCCGTAGAAAATGGCGTCGCAGAAATATGGACACCATAAGTGAGGCGCTGCGATCGCTAAGTTCGCTCAATAAAAGTCATTTTCAGTCTATTTTTCCGATCAGATGCTAAACCACTTGCACATCCACGCAAAATAAAATATTTCTCAACTATTTAATGTTTCTTTTTGTCAAAAATTACAAAATTACGGAGCATGAAAATTTTCTCACCAATGCCACGAAGAAAATTTGTACATTATTCAAATAACTTCATCTACTTGTACTCATAAATAGCTAACTTCGCAGTCACTACTCACCGACGTCAGTGCCGCTATACATTCTACAATTTTCAAGGACAGGCGGGCTATGCTTTAGTACGTAGCGATCTTTCTCCTGTTCTCTAACCTTCATGCTCTTAGCATTGCTTTTTATCCTTTCGTAAAGTTTGCTCACCACCGGTTCACCCATTTGGAAGATTATCCCGCACATACAGACAGACAAAATTTCAAAAATGACTGTTTATGCCTTAATAGCATGCAAATAACCCCTGAGCTTAATAGGAGCTAGTAATTTTAATATTACAGACAGACATATTAATTTTGTTTATATGTATGTATTGATTACTGTTATTTTCGATCGCGATACTACGGCCATTGTATTTGCTTAATAATAGGTTTAAGATACGAAGCATAGCGCAACCAGGACAAGATGATATTAATAATAGAATCGTACGAGAATGTTCGCCCAACCGGTGACGAACCAGCTCTCAGAGATTACCAACATAAAATAGCAACTTAATGCTTCTTTGTTTCGTACGGTAAGTATTGAGGGATGACCGGTATGAAGCTGCCGCCACCTGAGAAACCTTTTTCCCCATCGGTTGTCGGTTCTTCGACCTTTATGGCAGACCCTATTAATCCTTTGGGCTATATCAGTTGCTCTAGTTCTACTGAAGATGTATATCTTTATTACATATTAAAAATAGAAATAAATAAAGATAGAAAACATTTATTTCACCACATAAGCACTACGCCATATTGTATGTAGCCGAACGTGACGAAAAAGTTTTTTTTTTTAATTTAAATTTCATCACGCCGTTGTTTTTTTAGTGTAGCCCGTCTCTTTTGAGTAGAGTATTACGTAGAGAAACTTAAAGAACAGCCTTCCCCATAGCTAAGTGACCATAGCAAACTTGTTCATCAGTATCAGTATCACGTACAGCAGTATAATAGTTATCACTACCAACACACACTGGTTGTACACAATGGGAGATTAACTTTAATCAATGTTTGACAGAGTGACAGCACTAAACGCTGGTGGAGAAGAACGCGCTCGGCAGCTTGCGGGCGTGGCGAGAGATGGGGGCGCAGGCGCCGCCCAGGGCTTCCTCGCCGGCTCTGTACGCCCGCCTTGGGAGCGAGCCGTCACACCCGCTAATGTACCTTATTATATCAAGTAAGTTTTCGGCGTGTTTCTGACGTTGGTACTCCTTTCTTACCCAGATAGACTTCAAGGTCGAAAAGGATGTTTGGTACCTTCTTATTTATTTTTGCCACTCGCACATGAAGGGTTCCGTACCACCGTAAAACACGTTTCTAGTAGAGTGGCCCCCTTTGATTATGAATTTATTTTTATTATTTTTTGTTATAGCGGCAACAGAAACGTACATTCCGTGAAAATTTCAACTGATCATGAGATACAGCCCCCTAACAGATAGACGGAGGGACAGCGAAGGCTTAGTATTAGGCCCCGTTGATACGGAACCCTAAAAACTAAAACGAAATTTTGAATATAAGAAATTTTATTGAGAACAAAATTCAACAATAATATTTAAGTTCACGATTATAAACAATAAGTGAAACTATTATAATTTGTTAATTTATCTTCTCGACAAAAGACAAATTAATAAAAAAAAAACAAGATCAAACCTCGTACGTCATGCATTTCTTGTAACTCTAATTAATATAGAAAACTTGATAATATAATTATCTGAGAAATTAATGTGTCAAAATCGTGAAAAATAAATATGATAGCGTGTATAAAAACAAACAAAATACACAGATAATAATGGTGTTATCAGGATTTCGGATGATTACAACATCAAGGAAAGCTAAAGAATTGTTTGCCACTAAATCCATTTTGAATTATATTTTAAAGTTTATGGAGTAAACGTGGTCAACAAGTTCAGTAAATTTAAAAAAGGTTTACGGAAAGAAAACATTTTTATACCCTATGCCACTTTCACATCTAAGACAAATCTAATGACATCCTATATTATATAAAAATCCGTTAAGCCCTTAGGCGTGCCAAAGAAATAGACATGCATACATACACGCACTCGAAAAAACTACCCTCCTTCTGGGGCAGTCGGTTAAAAATAAGGTTATTTGGTTCATCCATCCAATAATTCTTTAGCTTTCCTACATACTAAATAATCTTACCATACCATTATTCCGTGTCTAATTCCGACCTCGCGGCGTCGATATTTTACGACGCGGCCTAATAAAATCAATTCCCCACAGTCACGAACTGGAAACCACACACTGGGATCACCCGAAGATGATCGAGCTGATGAACTCGCTCGCCGACCTCAACGAAGTACGATTCTCGGCTTACAGGACAGCATTGAAGTTGAGAACTGTGCAAAAAGCTCTTTGCAGTGAGTCGATTTCCATTATATTTTTGGCAGTATTGTACATTTTAAATTATTTCACAGGATACCAGCGTAAAGTAGCAGCTCAATGCTGTGTTTCGTGTGGTGAGTGTAGAGAACCAACCCTTTCTACAGGAAACGAGGCATTCCATCTTAGTCCTCAGGGGCAAAAACGCATTTGAATGGTGATTCTTAATCGAAGGTCAATGGGCCACAGTATCTACTTATCATCAGGTGGACTGGGTGCTCGTTTGTCACCCTTATTCTATCAAAGAAACTGTACTTTTACAATTCGATTAAGAAGTTTTATAACAATTTTTGCACGTGGTAGAGCCACGATACACATTGTGTTATTATTATAACGTGAACGGTTTGTATCGACCGGGAAAAAAAAACCACACCGTTACCGTTACTATTGCAGCCTATTAAAGTCCGCTGCTGAACATAGACATCCACTATAGATTGCCTCATGGAGGGGAATATTTGCCATAGCTGCCACATTTGTCACGCGTGTTAATTTAAAAATAAATTTTAATAAAATCGACACAATACTTCTGTGTTTCATATAGCAAGGGACGAAACGCGCAGACATTTTTCTCTAGTACCAGTGTTCAGCAATATATCTCAGTCACCAGGGGTGCCAATGCGTCTGTAACTTGATATTTAATCGAGGATAGTTATAGCTGTTGGTACTAATTTGTCATCCTTGTACTTGTAAGTTTGAATGCTAAAATGATAGTTACATATCAAATAACTGATTGCGTTTTTACATTGGTACCAGCTGAGTAACAATGCTGTATTATATTTATTTGACAAAGCAATCACAGAATATTTGTTAACTTAATAGATTTTTGATTTACTTTATCACTTTGTTGCTGCAACAATTTTAATTTGTTTATGTTTATTTAAAAAGCTCGTACTCATCGGCTGTCAATAGTTGAGTTAATAAATTAATGGTCAAACACTCAAGCGCTACTCAATTTAACGATGTTGTTAAGTGCCGTGGTGTCACATTCACTTCGACCTAGAATGATAGAGACAGCACGAGACATAACGCTATCTTAAAATTGAGTAGGTAGTGTTTGATTATAAATCTACAACATCTTTTGAAAACTAACAAACCACTCTTTGATTTTCTAAGAAAATGAGTAAGGAATTATTTTAGATGAGTTTACATGGGTGCACTTTTATGCCCTATATTATATAATTTATATGCTTCTGTCATTTTCACTGATCCTGTGTGCTCTTGAATACATATTCTTTGATCCTGCCCACCCAAGTGCGGGAAGGCTATGAATACGTATGAACTGATGAATATTCATGCAATTCCAGTGCACATGCTCCAGTTGCCGGCGGCGCTAGAGGCTTTCGACTCGCATGGGCTTCGCGCACAAAACGATAGACTCATAGACATACCCGACATGATCACCGTCCTCACGTCTTTATATGAGGTACGTAAACACAACACAACAGTACCTTGAACCTTGAAACAGGAAAAATAAATTTTAATACAATCGTTATTTCATTTTAATTTGTTTAAGAATAACAAATAAATGTTTGTTTTAAGGATAAGGGCGAACTTAATAAATCAATTATTTTTTTAATAAAAAGAAAATAAAATTATTAATTTGGGACCATAGGATTCATAGTCATTAGAAGTATATAAGTATATAAGCTCAGACTATTAGGTAGATAAAAGAAGAAAAATGGAAGATAGAGAGGGAAGTGAATGACAGGGTCAACAACGGACGCCATAGACGAGAGTTTATCAACCAAATTGGCGATATATTCAATATGGACATGGTTAAGAATACCCTTCACAGACGAGCATGTATGCGTAGTTAAAGGAAGCGAGGGGGGTGTGTCAGGACCATGGCAAATGGAAGTCCGTAGTCTCTGCTACTCCTCTGAGAGAAATTTTGAAATATACGCCCAAAGTTGCACAGAAGGTTCAGAATAAGTAATACAGGCAAATGGTGAAGAAAAATTCAAAAAAAAACGATTCTCAAACATTCTGTTCTTTTTACCTTTTTAATTCAGAATGCATTATTTTAACTGTCATTCATAAATTTCTAACGCCTACTATCTTACTACGCACGCACACATTTGTAAGGGTCGCTCGGTCAGCAAAAACGCGAGAGGAGTGTGCGTACGCGTAGTTGATGCCACCAATAAAGTTTATTAGTAAAGTTATTCTATTGCGCAGAGGGCGATCAATGAAGGAAGTGAGTTCATATGATCAGACTCCTCACAATATACACTGTCATGACGGTGATGTGTATCTGTTGACCAACTCAATGCCATGTAACACTCTATAGTAAAATATGTATTGGCGGATGCAAAATATCTAAAACATGTAAATGCTACAAAACTGCAGTTTTGTTGATATAAGTTTTGCTGTAGGTGATTGCAGCGGAGAATCCGAGTCTGGTGAACGTGCCACTTTGCCTGGATTTGTCCATCAACTGGTTGCTGAACGTGTACGACAGTCAGCGCACCGGACAGATCCGAGTGCTCAGCTTCAAAGTCGGCCTCGTGCTGCTCTGCAAGGGGCACCTAGAGGAGAAGTACAGGTGAGACTGGAATGTTCGGGTACAATTGATATACTTATACTACTGAATTTGAGGCAGGGTGTGGAACCCGACCTAAAAAGGTCATGGTTCCGCCGTTCGACTACTGTGGTAAACCACACCTTACACAAGAGGCATGGAGGAGTAGTTAAATATTATTAATGTTAGTAGCATTGCTAGTATTAAAAAAACCTTAACCGCTTAACAGTCCACTATTCTTACATAAAAGAGAATACTTAATAGCAAAACTTTAATTGCAAGGCGTGGCAAGTTTTATCTCAAGAAGGCGGACGAGCCTTAGCCTTAGAGCGGTGATATGTAGAGACGTGCGTGCTTGTGTGCATAACAGAAAGCAAGCCTATACCAATAATCAAGCAAGTGTCTTTCATTTTCAACAAACGGAATTTATTTATTTTTCCCTGCTGCAGCTATATTAGTAGTTTTGTTGTAGCACGAATAGGTTGGTTCGACCGCGGAAGACCACGCTCTCACGGAATACCGACGTACAATAGCAGCTCAACGCTGTTGTTTCGTATGGTGAGTGTTAAGAACCGAAGACCCTTTTTATTGAAAACGAGGCTTTCCATCTTAGTCCTCACGGATGACAATGCATCTGCATTTGGATCCGTTGTTGAGGATAAATGTAGATGTCTATGGGCCACAGCAACCATTTACCATCTGGTGAACTGTGTGTTCATTGGTCACCTTTATTCTATAAAAATAAACATTTAAATATACCAAGCCTATAAATTACAATGTAAATGATTTAGTACTCATAAAAAATGAGTCAGGTAATAAACTAAGTGATCTATACTCTGGTCCTTATAAAGTTGTTAAAGATGTAGCACCAAACGTAGAAACCGCACGAAATTGTATTTCCAATAATAAATAAAACATATTTTATATGCTTTGTCTAAGTACATTTATTGTTATTATTATTAATTCTTTCTGTAGATTACTTAACACTACGTAATTATAAATATTCTAAATTAAATAATCATTAAAAAAATGTCATTAAAATAAATACCTTATATATTATTTTATAATTTAACTGTCCCTAATATTTACAACACGGTTATCCCGTGTTGTAAATATTAGGATCCCGTCTAACAACAATGTTAGACGGGAGATAAGGCTGCAATCGTCAACAGATTCGACAGCATACAGGCAACTGAACAGACAGATCTCCAAATGCGTGCGGCGAGACTTACGCAACTTTAATACTGCTCGTATTAAAGAAGCGATCGAGCGGAACCAGGGCTCCAAAGTCTTTGTCAGAGATCTGTCTGCCAGAAAGAGCCAACTGTCAAAGCTGGAGACTGAGTGTGGCAGCATCGTTTCCGGGACACCTGAGATTTTGAGTGAGATTGAGAGGTTCTATGGGCAGCTGTACACATCATCGTTGGAGCCACACGCAAGTGTGAGTAACGATCCAAGAGCAAGTCTTACCCGA
The DNA here is from genome assembly GCA_036936625.1 of Parnassius smintheus behrii. Classification (NCBI taxonomy): domain Eukaryota; kingdom Metazoa; phylum Arthropoda; class Insecta; order Lepidoptera; family Papilionidae; genus Parnassius; species Parnassius smintheus. Next base: position 2,117,903 of record JAUPFT010000023.1, read on the forward strand.
CACTATTCCTATGATATCCCGGACGTCAGTCTGAGCGAGATTAGAATGGCTCTCCAGCACCTTAAAAACGGCAGGGTCCCAGGCGAGGATGGAATTACAGCGGAGCTTCTGAAAGCGAGTGGAACACCGGTACTTGAAGTCCTTCAGAAGCTCTTCAATTCCGTCCTTCATGGTGGCACTACTCCGGAGGCGTGGAGCAGAAGTGCGGTGGTCTTGTTCTTTAAGAAAGGCGACAACGCTCTCTTGAAGAACTACAGACCGATTTCCCTTCTGAGCCGCGTCTACGTGCTGTTTTCGAGAGTCATTACGAATCGTCTCGCACGAAGACTCGACGACTTACAGCCTCCCGAACAAGCCGGTTTCCGAAAAGGCTTTAGTACCATAGACCACATACATACCTTGCGGCAGATTGTACAGAAGACCGAAGAGTACAATCTGCCACTTTGCCTGGCGTATGTGGACTATGAGAAAGCCTTTGATTCCGTCGAAATTTGGGCGGTGCTACAGTCCCTTCAGCGGTGCCAAGTTGACTGTCGGTATATCGATGTGCTGAAGTGTTTATACAGTAGGACTACGATGGTTATCCGAGTACAGAACCAGAGTTCAAAACCTATCCAACTGCAGAGAGGTGTAAGACAGGGTGACGTTATATCCCCGAAACTCTTCACCGCTGCGTTGGAAGACGTTTTCAAGCTACTGGAAAGGATACAGTATTAACATCAATGGCGAGTACATCACTCACCTTCGATTTGCCGACGATATAGTCCTTATGGTAGAATCGCTGGAGGACCTTAGCGCTATGCTCAATGACCTCAATGGTGTCTTCCAACGGATAGGTCTTAAGATGAACATGGACAAAACAAAGATCATGTTCAATGTCCATGTCACACCTATGCCGGTAGTTGTTGGGAGCACTATGCTCGAAGTTGTTGACGAGTACGTTTACCTGGGACAAATAGTCCGACTAGGTAAGTCCAACTTCGACCGAGAAGTCAATCGACGGATTCAACTCGGCTGGGCAGCGTTCGAGAAATTACGACACATCTTCTCGTCAGGATCCTCACTCCTCAATCTCTGAAAACTAAAGTGTACAACCAGTGCGTGTTGCCAGTGATGACTTACGTATAAGAGACGTGGTCCTTCACTTCTGGCCGTATGAGGACGCTCAAGGTCGCTCAGCGAGCTATGGAGAGGGCTATGCTCGGAGTTTCTCTGCGTGATAGACTCAGAAATGAGGATATCCGCAGTAAAACCAGGGTAACCGACATAGCCCAACGGATTAGTAAGCTGAAGTGGCAATGGGCCGGCCATATAGCTCGAAGAACCGATAACCGATGGGGAAGAAAGGTTCTCGAGTGGCAGCCTCGTACCGGTAGGCGTAGTGTAGGGCGACCCTCCACTAGATGGAGTGACGACCTGGTTAGACATGCAGGAAGTCGATGGATGCAGGTGGCTCAGGACCGTGCTTTGTGGCGTTTCTTGGAGGAGGCCTATGTTCAGCAGTGGACTTGTGAAGGGCTGTAATGATGATGATGATGATGAATATTTACAAAAATCGTCGATGAGTTTGGGCTCCACGGACTTTCATGCAAGAAAAGTTGAAGAAGAAATGCTAGATCTCGATAACTTTGCATGAGCTTATATTATCTTGTAAATAATCACTAAGTTGTACTTAGTGGTCATTTGAACTAAGCACACAAAACAAAATTGAAGAGAAAAAGAACATTTTAAAACATTATTATTTTTTATTTTTATTTTCGTTAGTCATAATTTTTGTTTAATGTTTCAGATACCTGTTCCGACTTATCGCAGACCCGTCGTGTCGAGTCGATCAGAGGAAGCTGGGATTGCTTCTTCACGACTGCATACAAGTAAGCATGGGATTACTAATATTTTGAAATTATGTGTTTCATCAAAACAAATGAAGTCAATAAGAGCCGTGGAAATTCCGGCAACCCGAGCTCGGTGGCCGCCGGCATCAATGAAATCGTTAAATGCAATTTAAATCTTGCGGATTTTTTTTAGTGTATGCAACAACCAGATTTAAACAACTTAACCCTTCGATATGCACACAGTCGGATCCGACCACGGCGATATTCCGTCAAATTCCAAGCGGTCGGATCCGGCAATACCCACCCACAGCACTTTAAACCATACTCGTAAAAACTTATATTTAGAGACTACTTGTCTGTGAAGAAGTTTGGTATTATAGGCTCCATGTGAAATTTTCTATCCTTTAATGCAATAAAAAACTCAGTCTATGGTATTTATTTATAATCTACGTTCATTTCGTACGACTGTTAGGCGTGGCGTGTTATTGTGTTGATTTTTGGATTTTTCTAGTGTGTTATTAGTGTTTAGTATAGTGTTTTATTATAAAATTGTTATAAGAGCTTTTGTGTGCATATAATTTATCTTTCTACATAAATTATTTTGAGTAATATATAGAAATAATTGTGATATTCACGCTGCTGTCCTGCGCTGGATATGTACATAATAATAATAAAATACAATTAAATAGTAATTATGTTATAATAAATAAACAGAAACAAGTATTATATTAAAATTTATAATGAATTTTATTGAAAATAAATGTACAACAAATTCCATGTTAGGTTATTTTTAGCGACGCCGCGTCACGCGAATCGCGTGGGCGTGCGTGCATTTTAGCTGGGGACTGCGGGGTTAATATAATAATAATAATACAATAATATTCCACAACTATCACCCAACGCCATCTAGTCCCAAGCTAAGCAGAGCTTGTGTTATGGGTACTAGACAACTAATAAACATACTTATATATTTCTAAATACATAAATATTATAGATAAATTACACCCAGTTAAATGATACAGTCCTACTACCCGTGGTGTAGTGCCAAGAACGCTCACTATATTTCCTCGCTGAATGGCTATAATTGGTCTTTGAGCAAGAAAAGAACCTCTATCGATATAGATATCCTCGAAAAGAAGGTCTATTATCACCAGCAGCAACGACCAGTCGCGGATACAGTTCCTTTAGGAACTTCACCCCACGTCCCCCACGGGCCGACAGTCTCTATTTGTTTTTATTAGGGATTTTAACATTCCATTTTTTATGAAACCCCCGAGCAAAGTACTCTCCGTAGATCGCGACTTTAAATTCCTTCAAATATAAAATGGAACATAAATTTGGAACCTTTGAAGTCAATAATAATCAGAATAACGCTAAGTAAGTTTTCTTAGTATTTCTATCAAAGTACTAAATGAAATTTAATTTCGTCACCCAGGTTCCTAGACAGCTTGGAGAGGTGGCTGCTTTCGGAGGGTCCAATATCGAACCCTCGGTTAGGAGCTGTTTCGAGCAAGCTTCTGCTACCACCAAAGAAGGAAGCAAAGGGGGCACTCTCGACAGAAAAGGAGGTAACTCATTTGATATTATTTTAATATTTTCGGTTTTTGTTTATAAAACTGAATTGACAAGCGTAAAAATAACTTAAATACCAAAGCACTATATTATTGATATAATTAATTCGTCAACTGTAACTAGCAGTAGTATGTATATGTACATAAAGTAAGAACCTGCTATTTGCATTGAGCATTATTTAAGAATTTCTGTTTATATTTATAACATGCTGTTGGTTCTATAAAGAATAGAAAGGCCCTCGTTACTAAAGATAATATTTTAACAGCGACAGAGAAGGACAAGGACAAAGAAAAGGACAAAGAAGAGAACTCAGAGAAGACAGAACGCGATGCAGAGGGTCAAGTGCAGCAGATCGAGGCGTTCCACTTCCTGCAGTGGCTGCAGAAGGAGCCGCAGTCCATGGTGTGGTTGCCCGTGCTGCATCGCTTGGCTGCCGCAGAAAGTGCGAAACACCAAGCCAAGTGCAACATCTGCAAGGACTACCCCATAGTTGGATTCAGGTATTGCAAAATGTAGTCAGGTAGTTTTAGATTCAGATTTAGTATTGTAGTGACGTTGTTAGAATACCCACTACCTCATATCTTGCCATGGGTAACGGTTTTTGTGGAGATAAAACCCGGTGCCCATGGAATAGACAAGAATAGAATCACATTCATTTAATATAGATTACAAAAATACTTATTAAAAGTTTTACCACAGGTTCGGAAAAACCTCTGCCCTGGGAATAACTAGCAAGAAACCCAGCCGGAATTTTTAAAAACGTAAATTCACAATATAATACTTTATACAAATAAAAATAGAGTATGAAAACATTTAAAAACGGCATGGTAGCTTTCACCTCATTCACAGGGGTTATTATCAATCATATACTCTGTAGCAGTATAATAACCCTTATTAAACAATGTTTACTTGCTAATAATTTTAAACTTTTTGATAGATAAGTCCATAGACTACTGTATTAGTCTTTTTCATATTATGTATTATTAGTATAGTAAACATATAACTGTTATGTAATAAATTTTTAGGAATTGTGTTTTGGGTCAGTCGTAATTCTTTATTCAACTTAAGATGAAAAGAGACAGCAACGGAGCAACAAATTAAAATTATAATATGTATGTTTTGTATTGTACAACTATAAAACCAATTTTCGGTAAATTATTTTTTATAATGTTCAATCAGGAATATCTAAAACAAACCATATAACATATTTGTTAACAGGTATCGTTGTCTCAAGTGCTTCAACTTTGACATGTGCCAGAAATGCTTCTTCAGCGGACGAAAGGCCAAGAACCACAAGCTCACACATCCTATGCAGGAGTATTGTACTGCTGTAAGTGTTGTTTGGGAACTGCTCTCTTAAAGCTAGATACCTATATAATCTTTGATTAAGCCTTTAGGACCTTTGAGACTTACATTTACATAGATTTATAGATATGTATTTTATATGACTCGAACACTATTCACCCAATCATAAACATGTAGTCATAAAATCTGCATCTATTACTAGTGATACCAGAAAATTTAAAATTAATTGTTACTTTGGTATGACTGAAATAATGTGTTTACTATAACTGGTACACATAGCAAAGTAAAATATTTTTTTTTTGTAGTTGGTCCTATCATTCTGATAATATGGACTTGATTTAAAAATCGTGTTCATTTAAGGTAAAACTTTATAGTATAATTAATCATTTTGCCGCAGTTCATATAATTTTCAAACAACTTTCATGGCATTTTATTACAGACTACTTCCGGCGAAGATGTCAGAGATTTCACCCGAGCTCTCCGCAACAAGTTTAAGTCGGCGAGATATTTCAAGAAGCATCCACGAGTTGGATATTTGCCTGTCCAGACAGTTCTAGAAGGTAATGTAAAAATTGCTTATGCGATTTTGCTAGTAATTATATACAGGGTTATTTTGCAATATTCGCCAAAATTTGCAGAGAAGGTTAAAGAAAAAATGAATAAAAAAGTTCTCAACCATTCTATCCTTTTTATCTTTTAGATTTAGAAGTCGTGGTAATTCATTATTTTAACTGATTTTCATACGTTAATACCTAACGCCTACTATTTTACTACGCAGACACACATTCGTAAAGGTCGCTTGGTTGGAAAAAACGTTGTGAATTAAATCGCATACAAAGAAACACGAGTGCGCGCAGTTGTTACCCATAAATCACATTCGATTTGGGATAATTTCAAATAAAAGTAAAAGCCTTATTTATTCGTGTTTTCAACAACTGCAAAAACGGTATATCATCTATACAAGTTAATAAATTGAAGTGTCTGTTTCTAATGTCAAAATAACAATTTTCAATTAAATTCATGTGAAATTATACACAAAAATTTATATTTGTAAAGTTTTTGTCTATCTCTCTGTTTGTCCCGGCTGATCTCCGAAACGGCCAGACCGATTTTGACGGGACTTTCACTAACAGACAGCAGATGTTATTAGTAGTAACTTAGGCTTCTTTTATTTTGAAAAAAGAATTAGGGGTCCGTGAAAAAAAATTAAAACCCATGAAAATGTGAATGAAATCTAATTCTGGCTGTAACTTTACTTTTTTTACAATCTATATACGTCCCAATTCCTGGACACATGCCTCCTCTCATTTCTGAGTGTTTTAGGGCAAGGAAAGTGTTGGCGAACTTCAGATGTCTTCGAAATATTTTTTTCTTATTTCTCAGACATGCAGGTTTCCTCACGGTGTTTTCCTTCACCGCCGAGCACGTGGTAAATCAGAACATAAAATTACAATTAACAATTTCATTAGTGCCGGCGGGGATCGAACATATAGTTGTATGTTATTAATGATAAAATATTGTTATTGTTATAATGTATAACAACGTTAATTATATACAAGAAATTAGGTTTTTTACAAAAGTCTGACAGTGTTGCAGCACTTTCCGACTTTTGCTTTACCTCACTGTGTTATTATAATCCTCACTATTTCATTTATATCTCTATAAGCGTTCGACTGTGTACAATAACAGGTTTTTTTATTAATTGAAAAACTGCCGTGTTGTAAAATTCTACTTTTTATTTATTACAACATCATCATACCGTAAAACTATAACAATTTTTTAAATTGGACGTGTTTGTCATTGTGGTCATTAGTAAAACGTCGGTGTACCCCAAGGATCCATTCTTGATCCATTACAAATTTTGGACATTAGAGGTATAAGGGTAGGATGTAAATATAACAAATATAAAAAAATATGATACAAATTTATTTTCTTATAATAAAAATTATTCAAAACTGGATTACCTACCACAAACTGTAAATTTTATTCTTCCTATACATTTTCTTATATACTTCTTTTACTTTTTTTAAATCGACTACTATCTTGGAATTTTCATTTATTTTAAATTAAATTGTCTTCCTAAACTCAAATAATATTAAGTAGGTAGGTAATTAATTTCTCTTTGTCGGAGGTGGCGTAAGGAAATCCATCTCCTTATTTCGGCTCGTGAGTGTCTTACGAAGCGAACATTAGAAATACACGCAAGCACGCACAATTGTGAAGTTGTGGTTGTGACAGGATACACGGTAGAGTCATCGGCATCGTCACACACACGTATACACACCCGCGCACGCGAACACACACACACGCATACGAGTACGTAGTAAGTGAGATTGTCTTCACAGGTGACGCGCTGGAATCTCCGGCGCCGTCCCCGCAGCACGCATGCGGTGCGGGGGCTGGTGCGGGCGACGATATGCACTCGCGGCTCGAGCTGTATGCGTCGCGCCTGGCGCAGGTCGAGCTGGGAGCGCGCCCACCCGACACGCCCGACAGGTACGTCTATATCGCTCTATCTCGTTCTCACTGGAAGACATGCGCGACTAGCTCGACTCGCGCCTCGAGCTGTACAAATAATAGGAATTAATTGTTAACATCTTTGATATAATTGTTAACCACAAAGTAACGCCTGATTCTATTAATTAGGTTAAGACCATCCTTCCACTAAATGGGAGAGGCACTCAAGTCCAGCACTGAACTTTTACGTGCAAAAATAACCATTTTGGTGCGATGATCGCCGTTGCAGTGCTTGCGGAAGCTTGTTGCCTTAAGTATATTGTTTTTATTTCTGCAGTGATGAGGAACACCAGCTGATCGCCCAGTACTGCGCGTCCCTCAATGGCGGTGGCGACGCGGACGAGGCGCCGCGCTCGCCCGTGCAGGTCGTGTCCATCATACACCGCGAGCAGCGCCACGAGCTCGAGGCCATGATCCGGTACGTGACCACTCCACACACATAAATATCTCGGCATGGATTTTCGGCTGTATCGTTTACTGCTTATCATGCATAAATTGTACAACAACAAACATTCAAACCCGAAACAATTATTTGTAAACCAAACAAATACACGTTTCGTGCGGGATCCGAATCCATGACCCCGTAGCAGCAACCGAACTTAGACATTGAGCTTTCAGGTCGTCAGTTCTTAACAAGTTCATATATTCTTAGACCTTAAGTGTACCATCTCATTTTTGGCTCCAACTCATCTAACAGCCTGGTTATTGCAGAGAACTGGAGGAAGAGAACGCCAGCCTACAAGCAGAGTATGAGCGGCTGAAGGCCAAGCAGACGCCCGGCTCAACGCCCGAGGACCAGCACACTCTCGCTGACACTAGGAACGCGCCCGTTGACCAGGTAAAAAAATCCTTTACACTTCAACCAACCTGTCTATGTATTTAAAAAAAAAGGTTTTAAAGAAATGCTGGTTTGCCCCAGCATGACTACGGCCACTCAAGAACAACTGCAACACCAGCAGAATTGCAGGTACTCTTCCGGCAGTTTAGGAAGGTGTAAGATGTGGAGCCGTGGTAGCTCAGCTAAATATAACATAATGCGAGTAACCCGGGTTCGATCCCCGCCGGCACCAATGAAATTATTAATTGCAATTTTAAGTGCTGATTTACCACGTGCTCGGCGGTGAAGGAAAACATCGTGAGGAAACCTGCATGTCTGAGGAATAAAAAAATATTTCGAAGACATGTAAAGTTCGCCAACACGCATTGCGGCAGCGCGGCGGACACATCTTAGCCCTAATACCCTCTCAGAAGTTAGGTGAGGCCTGTGCCCAGCAGTGGGACGTATATAGGCTGTAACTTTACTTTTACTTTAGGAAGATGTAAGCTCTTTTCGTAAAGGCTCCTAAGTCATATCGGTCCAGAAAAATCGTCGATGGTAAACGGTTCGCGGTCGCATGAGGTAGAAAACTTAAAGTAAAACGCACAGTGGTGGACCGCCAAGCATCCAGATGGTGTGAATGTTATTATGAGTTTTTTCGCGATGTGTATTTATGAAATTTGGTTTTGTAGGTAGAGCACTCTGCGTGCTAAATGTGAAATAAAGTACAAAGAGATGCAACATCGACCAATACTGTAATTGATACTTCCAGTTTTCAATTACTACTAGCCGAAAGTTAGCTCGCATGCAGATGCTACAAAGTAAAACAGGTTGGCTCGATCGAGGAAAGGCCACGCTCGCACAGAACACCAGCATGAATTAGCAGCATAATGCTACTTACTGTATTTCGTTTGGTGAGTGGCGAGAACCGGAGACCATTTTATGGTAACGAAACAATCCATTTTAGTCCTCATGAGTGACCTGCGTTTTGATTTTTATGTTACGGTCGTAAACGTAAACATGTATGTTTCCTATGGTAATTTAAAGCCAGATTTCCTGGCCTAATCGAACAACAAGACCACTGCTGCTTGAGGACAACTATTTGATTGGAAGTTTATCGAAGAAGATCTTTGGTGAAGAACGCTACTACTTAGTTTTTAAACTGGCTGTTAGTTACCTAAATCTTCAAGGCGATAATTCATGGTATTTCGTTATGATAATCTTAAGCTATTAGGCAATTTACCGCTACGGAGTCAATAAGCTTAATTAATTATTGCTTTGTCAGCCGTCGAATGACCCTATAATTTCTTAGCCATGATCGATTTTAAGGCAATTTATATGGTGTAATGCCACCACGCGGTTGCTAGGCTCAATCAGTTCAAAATTCCCCATTTACCATATGCTGAAGGTGCCTAACTCTTTGCCTTGATCGAGCGTGTGATTACCGTTATATGTGTGCGTGTGCTCAGGAGATGATGGCGGAGGCGCGGCTGCTGCGGCAGCACAAGGGACGGCTGGAGGCACGCATGCACATCCTGGAGGAGCACAACCGCCAGCTCGAGGCGCAGCTGCAGCGCCTGCGCACGCTGCTCGACGAGGTCTGTGACGACACACCGCACCACGCTGCACCACACTACACTGCAGTAAAATACACTGCACTATACTACATCACACTGCACCACACTTACATTATAGCACACTATAATACTCTACATTGTACTAAATCGCATTACAGTTCATTACACTACACTAAAGTGGTAAATTAAACATAAGAGTTACACTCAATGAGTATCATTTATGATCCATATTAACTAAAAAATGTCTGTTTTATTTATATTTCTACTACACTAAATGTAGTGTGCAATGGCACCACATTGCACTGCACTCAACTGCACTCCACTGCACTTACATCATAAATTCTCCCATAGCTCCTCAGTGGATTCATTATCTTTTTTTCTAATTTCTTTTTCTTTCTATAAACCAAGGAACTGTAATTATCCCTTATCTTTGTTTCTGGTACACCCTAAAATAAGGAGCAACGCTACGCGCAATTGATGTAATATTGCAGTCATAAAATAATATTGAAATATCATTTACATTCATGACAGCCCTTCAGAACACTGCTGAACATAAACCTCCCCCTAGGCATACTCGTAAGTAGCAAAGCACGATTCTAAGCTACTTGCATCCATCGACTTCATGTATATTTTCCGGGTCGTCACATGACCTAGTTAGGGACGAACGACAGATTGCCAGTACGAGGCTGCGATTCGGAAATTTTTCTTGCTAATTGGTTGTCACTTTCTGAGCTAAATGACCGGCGATTATCACTTGATCTTCGAGACTACGGCGGTTACTCTGGCTCTACTTTGGATACCTTAAACTCCGACCATAGCACAACGAATGATGATGATAATGTAATTATTCATAAAATAAATTATTTTGTATTTTAAATATATATATATATATATATATATATATATATATATATATATATATATATATATATATATATATATGTATATATATATATATATATATATATATATATATATATATATATATATATATATATATATATATATATATGAACATACTGTATATCTCTGTGTACCTCTAGACCAAATTTCTGTTATGGCGAGCAGTCTAAATAAAAGACTAGCTATGTGTAGAAGACAGTATTATAGTGCTCGAGTGTTTTCAACTGCCACATAAGCACAGGTGTCCTCTCTATTCCCTGACTCTCATAGTCTGACGGGTCGGTAATCCGACACGACTGGAGAGAGATCAGGCGCAGAATCAACGGATTTACGTGTTTTCCGATACACGGGGGTGAAACACCGCCAACTTTTTGACTCCGGGCTGGTAGTGAAAATTTCTTGACAGAAATTTTTATTCTGACTCGTGACTTGAATCTGGGACCTCATGACTAGCAATCTCGTTTACGACGGCGGGCAGTCAGCTGTAGCATGTGTGTACATTTCATATTAAATCAGTGCAAAGGACTGTTTTAATATTGTTTATTTTTGTTCTTTACTGCTATTTTTATTTTATTTTCACTATCTATCATTTGTTGACTAGTGTTCTAGTAGCGTCGTATTTGATAACCTAACTTAACAGTTACACACCGGTGACAAACTTTTTCATGACATATATGTGAATTTAGATGTAATACAAAAGGTTATTTGCAAACACATATGAAAATACACAACATAGAAAAACCCTTTTTTTGTCATATCTGTGAATATGGATGTATATATTAACATCTGTGAGTATAGATGTATAGATGTAGCTACGCGAGTAGGGCTCCGCGTGGGTATGGTGGGGGGTGTGGTGGGCGGTGTAGCGGTGCTTTGTTCTTTACCGCTAGCATTAGTTTAGTAATGTTTAGTGGGATCGTGTTTGCTAACGTGCGTTTTGCTACAGCCGGGCACAGGGGGTGCGGCGGGTGCGGTCGCGGGGGGTGCGCGCGCCGGCACGCTGCAGACGCGCTCGGTGACGGCCTCGCAGCTGGCCACCGATTCGCCCGCCAAGATGCACAACGGGCTGTACCACGACGCGCACACCAGTCAGTATGCCTACCACCTTTATACACACCAACAAATCTTTTTGATTAAATGAATAGAAAAATTTTTTTGAATAGCTAGTTTCACTCCACTACTAAACTCATCCTGTCCCATAGTAGGAACATAGTAGGAAGGATTCAGTGGTTGTTTTATATTTTATTTAAACATTCAAATAATAGATATTAGGTAAATACATCATTTAATATATAGCACATTCTTTACATAGTATTACCAAAATGGAAGAGAGAGAAAATAGTATATCGTGTTGCTAAGAAACATAAAAAAATATTGTTATTCCTTTATATCTTTAACATAATAATGTTTGATTTACGTTTTATTTCAGTATTTAAATACTTAACATGTTTTTATAATCGCCCTCTTGGAACACTACAATTGACTTCCAAGTCAACAGAGTCTTAACACCTTTGACCTTACTACCCGTTCTTCGTTTCAATATTTTATAAAATAATATACCATCGTCAAAATCTCATTTGCATTTTATAAAATTAAATTCATATTATAAGGGAAATTTCCTCTTTAAGTATATTAAACTATATAAAACATGATAAAATATCCTATTTACACAACCGCCCCAGAGGGAAAGTAATATTCTTCGAATGTATGTATGTATTATGTATGTGTATTTATTTGACACGCTCTGTAGCCTAAATTTCTTGATTGGTCTTAACATATTGGGTGTAGTAAGAATCGACTTAGTTGTAAGAATAACTATATACATAAAACTTTATTTATATAAAAGTGATTGTAGTATATGGGTGGGACATTACATCGCTTGTACTACCTATAAATATGATCTTCATGTGTGTATGTTAAACACAGCATATAACTTTTCTCTTTACAGTAAACTTTCGTGTAGTTGAGTTTTTTAATTACTGTTTTGACCTTTATACTTGTTTATGACAGTTTTTTTTGTGTTGTTGCTGTTATTGAAATGAAACGCAAACACAATTTAAATAATTCAACATCCCTTATTGTACTTCCAAAGAAAAATAGGTTATTATATCGACTATCCGCCATTTTGACGTGTAATTACACTTAAGATGGCGGACGTGGAGAGCGGGAAACATTGGAGCGGCCACCGCCGCCGCCTCATAGCGTTCACTCGCTGATGCACTGCGCAGGTCAGCTTCATTAACCGTCGTGGATTGATTGTTAGTGTATCTACTACTGGAGGCAAATTTTCTATTCGAATGTGTTTCAAAATTCCGTTTATATACTTAGTATTAACCAAGTTCACGCAATTCCTACTCGTATATTACAAATATAACAAAATTCTATCAGAAATAATTAGGTTTTTAATTTACATAATAAAAAACCGTGTGGGCACGAGAATCCATCCTAAAATAAATTTGTTGCATTACACAATATGTATATTTTATGTTTATTTTCAAAAGCTTTAAATTATATGTTTAGAGATGAATGTTGTGTGTACGAAACTTTATAGGAAAAAATGTATCCATTATAATTTAACACACATTTTATTTCTTCGATAAAAAATAAACAAAAACAAGGAGTTTTATGCATTCAAAATAAGATTAGAGACTAAGAATACAACTTCACTGCCTTAACTTTAAGTTTCATGGCTCGCTGCCATTTTGTTAACGCCTATCATATACAATTTATCTAAGGATATTATAGCACAGAATAAATAATAGTACTATGATTATAGTCTGTTCGCCCGTGCCGCATTTTATTAAAGGCGCCGCTGCGTAATCAAAGTTTGCCGCGTGCGGCATACACGCACAGGATAATTTGGTATTTTAAAAACGAAGCGCCGTAGTGAAAAGTTTTTGCTACTAAACTTGTATTTACTATTTATATTCGTATTTTATTACTATAACCATAAGAATAAAATTGTATTCTATTTTTTTCTTAGAATAGAAAAGCATTTATTTAACAAACACAGTAAAAAAAGTAAAAAATAAAAGAAAAAAGTACACCTCCGGGTTTACTGACACTATCTTAGCGAACAGACAATAGAATAAATTACATTAACAACATAAAATAAATAATCGATAGAAAAATATATTGTACCTATTTTAGTTTGTTTTCTTGCACAGTTAGAGCGTAATTTGAAGTAAAATGTTTTACAGTTAACTTTGACAGGTCTATGCATAACGTGCATAGCTAATTAGTTAACACAAATTGTAAAACACGTAACTAAAGACAAATTATTAATATTATTTATACCAAAGCTAAAGATTATCCACCACGCTTCCAGTTGTAGATACATATTCGTTTAGATTGGTTTTTATCAGGTTTTCGCTTATGTCCTAGCATTGATCGAATTTTTGGTATTTTTTGTTTCTTTAACTTGCACATATAGAGCAGTGTCGACTTTTTGGTTTTAGTTGCTGTTTTTCTTTTTCAGAAATTGCTAACATTAACAAATATTTGACAGCTATGCCGATTCAAAATCAATTTTTATATGCATCCTTAAAGGTTTGGATTTAATTAAATTCGTCAGATCGTTATCCAAGGCTTAGACAAATTATGGTTTTAAAGCCCATTTGCTTTTGATATGTTTTGAGTGTTTTACTGTGATATGTTATACTCATCAAATTTTGCATGAACGCTGCATGGTATTATTATCGTTGGTCTCAATGTTATTAAATGTTTAATACATAAAATTTTTCTTTTTTGCATTCTATCAGGACGCATACCTTGAGGTAATATAATGTCTTTTAAAATATTTTTACCAAAAACGTGAACACAGATAAATGAAAAAATAATCGTTTTATATTATTAACATGCAATTTACAAAAAAATCTAAGTGACCAGAGAACGTAACTAGTGGTTCGTTTTGCGGTTCTTAGGTTTGAATGAATCCGTGTAGGCTGGTAAGAGAACTAAATCTATATACATACATACATATATAGTTCTAGCTGTCAGTTATTTCATTATAGATATCAGGGCTAATAGCGCATCTTGTTCTTAAGGAAGAGGTTTGAAACAACCATAGCACACTTTTGTGCAAGAAGTTTTAATTCTGAATATACTATTTTATCGTATTATGTTATTGAATAGACTTTTTATCTTAATATGCTATTTTGTCGATCTACGTGGTAGAGCCACGCTGCAGCTATGTTATGGTTGTAGCACGAATGGCTCGGCTCGACCGGGGAAGGACCACGCTCTCACAGAATACCAGCGTTAAACAGCAGCTTGATGCTGCTGTGTTTCGTATGGTAAGTTTAGAGAACCGGAGACCATTTTTACAGGAATCGATGCATTCCATCTTAGTCGTCAGGGATGACAACGCATCTGCATTTTGATTCCTAATCGTAATAAAATGTAGATGTGTGTGGGCCACAGCATCCACTTACCATCAGGTAGACTGTGTGCTCGTTTGTCACCCTAATTCTATTATTAAAAAAATATATCGTACAAGTGGTATTTTAAATACCTAATATGGGTAGGTTAGGGCAGGTGAGTGATACCGTAAAAAAGAAATGTCTCGGGAGTATCTCGTTTCGAGCTGGAGCGGCATCAGAGGCAGCTGAACTAGGTAAGTGGCGCAAATATAAGTCTCTGAGAGATGACTACACATTTGTGCCATTTGCTGTAGAGACTATCGACTATCGGTCCGTGGAGTTCATGTGCCGTGAAGTTCCTAAAGGAACCGTATAGGCGCCTTGCCGTCGCTGCGAATGGAGAAAGGGCTGGTTCTTTACTCGATCAAAGGCTAAGTATAGCCATTCTACGAGGGAATGAAGCCAGCGCTCTTGGCACTATGCCGCGGGGAGTAATATTTTATTTAACCTAAAAGTTAAATAAAATATTACTCCCCGCGTCATAATTTTTATTATGGTCACTAAAGTGACCATAATAAAAATTACGGTCTTTGTATTGTGTATATTTGAATGTTATGTAGGTATATAAAAGATCTAATAAAAAATAAAATATATGCCGCAATTAACAATGTCTAATAGTATAAAAAGTGGGTTATCAAAATCGAGCAGAAGATTATAACTGTAAAAGCCGACGTGTTGTTACCTTCAACGTTAATAAATAGTCTTATTTAAGTAATATGGTATATAAACAATATTATTTTTCTAGATGACCTTGGGCGCGCCGTTGAAGAGTTAGTGTCAGTTATGACGGAGGACCAACCAAACCTAACCTCGAACGCACCTCCGGAATACACCAACGGAAACGCTGGAAAGCCGGCCGAAGACAAAGAACAATAAATCCGGCAAGCGGTCATCAATGTTCAACAAAACGAACTCGGTGCTGCAAAACGTGGGAGCATTGTTTGCCAGTACTAAAAACTATATGGCAACATGTCTCCCCGCTTCTAATTCGATTTTAACGCTCTGGCAACACTTTTCTGCTACACCAAAGATATTTTGTTACAATGGCATTGCTTCCCAAACTTTGTTGGTATGGCAACACTAGATCGTGTACGCTGAAGTTAAATTTTTACTTTATATCAACACTGTAATAACAAAGTTTGCTTTACGATGTTTCATTAACATAATGAAACTTTAATACTAACTTTCGACTCATCACTAACAAACCTGCACGACTTGTACTTTATTACCTTATTATACAAAAGCACTTAACACTTCATTATCATCTACTAATAGTGTCGAACCGGGCTTCTCTAACCGCACTTTGTGTAAGTTTCAACGGAGTTTAATTCTTGCAACAGGGCTGCAAGTAGATTTAGCAAATAATTTAAGTATTTTTGAAATTTGAAAATCGATGAATTTGATCTGTGTTCAATTTTCCTTATAAGGTGTTTTCCCAATTATTATGCCGTTTTTGAAGCGATAGGTCAGTATCCAGGTGGTGCTTAAGTATGAATAGTATTTTTGAATTTCAGACTTCAATTTGACGCGCAGATTGAACAAACGTATGAGTTTTTATTTTATATTCCATTATACAATCTAGCAGCCCAATTGCAGTGCCTAGAGGGATTGAAGCCTCTAAACTATAGCTATACGGGACTAACCACGCAGTTGACTTAGTTCCTAATAGCTTAGGGTTCGAACAAACGATTATCGTATGCAACGCTTATTGTATAAATAAGGGCATGCCATTGTTGCAGTACGTGTCGTGATTGAGTCATTCTATTTATTCTACAACTTTATTTTTACCATAACTTCCCCCTTTTTTTTCTTGTGGCAATTCCAAAAGTGTTGACAGAGCGCAACTTTTCAACGAAAAAGACAAAATGTAACGAGCATTTATACTTTTAAAAAATGTACCAAATTTGTCTATAAACCTACATTTACTAATCGTTTTAAGTACATATCTTGTTAGTACAATCTTCATTATACTCATATCACTTCGTGTAAATTGTCATATCATTTTTGCTGTGTATAAAATAACTGACACGTGTAAAAATATCACGAAAAACGAAACGCAAATCGATTTTTGTAGCTACAGATTAAAAATCGAATACGACAGCTTGATAATATAAGCTTTAATATCACAATGTTAGCTTTAAAAATACCCTGTTTTGAGATATTTTACGCAACCGGTAAACATTTCTTATCAAAGTTCCGATGGTGAATAATGGCCTATATATATTAGCGAAACGTATTTTTAAAATTAGATGAAATCTCCATTCTTCAGCATACACTATTATGCCATGTGAATATGGCCGTAGATATTAAAAGGGTTCGTTGAACAGTTTTGCGTGTAGTGCGTAGACGTAGCAAGATTTATCAAGCATGTTATTTATGTGCATGTTTGTATATGTTACATGTTATCAAGAAATGTATAATTAGATTGAAAATATAAATAATCAAGCTTCTACGCGACGTAGTTAAGAGTTTCCGTGCTGGATAATTCCTGTCTTAATGGAGTTTCTTCCATTAAATTTTGCCAATCGCAACCGAATTAAATTTTCCTGAGATATATTAAAATATATTCCATTGATAGAATCTGTCCACGATGAGGGCGATCCACGACTCTTTCCGCCACCAGGACTTCGCCATTTGGAAATGAGGTGAAATATTTGACAGCTTTCATAGCGGGGGGTTAATGTTTACATCTGAAAAATTGGTTATATTCTATACTACTTTAGAAATGGATGTACCAAACCACGAATATTCCTAAAAGTAAAAAAAAAAACTAAAAAAGAATAATAAAAAAACATACAAAAAGTTAAAGTGCAAACAATTTTTTGTTGTTTTGTGTATTTATACACTCTAGAAACCGACATTTAAAATTTAAATTACCTTGTGTAACAAATAACTTCTCTCATCTCTCCTCATTTCCAACTAGCGACATCTAGTGAGCGTAAAATTATTAGCATTCAATAAAAAAAACAAGACGTGAAAAAGAAATTAAAATAGGATTTTATATTATAAGATATAAAATTTTGGAAAAGAAATATTTCAAACACTTTTTAAATTTTTAAACCACATTTTACAATACTCAAACAAAGCTATAGATACCTATAATCAAAATATACAGATTGTTAAATCTTAGCTTAATTGGCAAGACGTTAAGACGGGAATTATCCTGATAACCCTCATTTCGGGATGGAGAAAACAGTAGCAAATCTTCGTAGCAATTAAAAAATCATATTATATTCCAAACATTTTACCTATCACCACGGCATACAACTTTCTTCTAGGGTAATATAATATTGAATGCGACGGTTTTCGCGTCGCCATTCCGTTTTCAGACATTTTGTAACGTGTCTACTTGTAAGATGTCTACCTTTTAGATAAGAATATATTCGAGAGATGACTTTTATACGAATGTTAAGGAAACTGTTGACGCTAACTATATTATTAAGGACTTCCGATTTAACCATATCAGGTTTATTATTTTACATTTTATTGACGTGCGCCGATATATTTTGTTGTATCGGTAATCGAAAGATTGTTGTTTTTTAGACTGGCAACATGTTGATTTTTTGATGGCGGCTAATTCGTTTCTTGTTCTAATTTTAATTTGGCTAATATAGATTTTAAGATGAAAAAGCACAATTTATTGTAACCTTAACGAATGAAATATTATTATGAAATGTACACTAATATATTGTTATTAATATTATTTGTTTAAAGCGTAGAATGATTACTTAGTTTGTTTTATCAAAATTATTTTAAACAACTTATTGGCAACTATTATAATATTAAATATATACTTTTGCATTTATTTGTATATTTTACTGCGTTTATAATGTTTTAGAAGATAAATCCAAATAAACATTCAGCATAGTATGGTGTTTTTGTATTTCATTCCCTTTTCAATGATTTGACAATGTGCTAGTCACATTGGTTCCAGAACAGAATACACAGTAGAAACTATAGAGGTATTAGGCAAACTTAAACACATAGAGGCTATAACTTTAGTACTGATGTGTGTGCTGGGCTTCTCTTATATGAGGGAGAAAGAAAGAGAGAGAGAGAGAGAGAGATTTACTTTGATCACGCGCAGACACTTAATTCACAAAATCGCATAACTTACGTATTAAAACCCACTTCAAACAATTATTCAAGCAACAATCCGTTGACGGCCAAGTCCCCGCCAAAATTCTCATCTCATCAATTTTGTTGAAAACCACAGATAATAATAAAGTAACTACAAAAAGAAGCGTACTGTCACACTTGCCTCATTGATGGGTAAGTGTAACAGTCTTCCACCTCAATTAGTTTTAATTACCTCAAATTATAAAATGCTACTTAAAAAATGCTTGATCAAACATACAACCACTTAATAATTGATGTTTTGAAACTGAGTTCTCTATATTAAATCCTTACAGAGTAGAAGTATTTAAATGTCGATTATAGTTTTAATTTATGTCGCACTTGCCCCAGGTCACCTTATAACAAAATACTAGGTCCGTACGTTTTAATTTTAAAGAAATATAACGTACGATATAAGTTATTAGCATCTAAATATATTATAGCTATAGCTGCAAGGACCACGCTCTCACAGAATACCAGCGTAAAATAGTAACTTAATGCTGCTGTGTTACGTATGTTGAGTGTAGAGAGAACCGGAGACCCCTTTTACTGAGGCATTCCATCTTAGTCCTCACGGGTGACAACGCATCTGCATTTTGATTTGTAATCAAGGATAGATGTAGATGTCTATGGGCCGCAACAACCACTAACCATCAGGTGGGCTGTGTGCTCGTTTGTCACCCTATCCAATAAAAAAACGTCATTTGCCCTCCACAGGTGGCAAATTGGAAGCAGAAATAGAACATTTGACTTCCATTAGAGAGTCATCTCCGATAAGTTCATCGGGACTTGCCTCTAAATAACAATCAACATTAATCAATAAACAGTCCACACACCGAAACTTTTAGTTTGGTAGTTATAGAAAATTCTCGTATGGCGTCCGATTCGTGTTCGTTTTCACATTCTGTTGCCGTATTTCCTTTGAAATGAGTATATGCAGTAACTCTTTTAGTGTAGACAAACACGAATTATTTGGACGCAGTTTGCGAATTTTTCCAGACAAAGACTGATTTGTGTGCCACAAATCACTGTCTTTTTGACCTCTAGTAGCCAATTTTAATTCTTTTATGTCGTCCTCGTTTTTTGCAAAGAAGCCAAACACTCTTTCCTTTTCTCAAAAACATGATTAGCACTGTTTTTATGTCAGTTTTGATATTTTTAATTTTTTCCGCGTCAGTGATGTTTTCGTTCTTCCAATGTTTCACGGCGCCAACTACTGCTTTTCGGAGACGCAAAACATTACTCTCAATTCCTTTTCTTGTAGGTACTGGTACGTAGTCTTTGTGGTTGTTAGTTTTTTTCCCAACTGCTTCAGTTTGGAACAAAAATTTCAAAAAAGGTAATTTTTGCATCTACTTTTTTAACCATGAAGTTAGGACCGTATGGCTTAGTAATCAATAGTCTATTAAGATACCAGAGTCGCAATCGCCAATCAGCATATGATATTTAACGTCATGAATTTCAACGCTTCTTTGGAAACCATCCACTATAATGTCTTCTTCCATCGATGTAGCTGTTAGACCTCTAATAATCATTCGACGAATATAAGGAGTTCATCGTCCCTGCATATTACTGTCCCGTAATTCCTTGTCAAGCTTAGAGTCACTGAAAAATAAATAGAATGATAATAGTTTAAAATATATTTTGCGGCTAACTAACCCAGGCAAAAGTTGCGAGCAAAAGCTAGTTTACCTTTAATTCAGTTCGTTGTTAAAATTTTGATTAGTAAATTAATAATAAGAATTAGTAATACGAACAACTTTTTCTAATGGAATAATATTATTACTAGGCAAGTAGTAAAATTAAAAGTTTTGTACAACCGACTTCAATAAAACTCAATTACAACATATGTAATGGTTGAAATAATTTCTATTACATTTATATGGGGCCAATTGTTATGCTGCGGCTACATTTACGAGAAACGTCAATGACAACAATTATTGTCTTAAATTTAACGCGATAAAATGATATGAAACAGATAGCATTTTTGAAAATATCTACTCGCGCCGCGTATTGGCACTTCACTATCCTCTTAAGTACTTCATAACATGTTATATACAGGTTAACAATATGGCTATAGCCATTCTATAGAAAAGGGAATTCTAGTAAAAATGGAGACATAGCACAAAGTACACTCAGTATTAAGTAATAAGACAAAGGTAAAAAATGTCTCACTATTTGCCTTGATCGAAAAATTAGGGCATACCTACTTATGACACAACTCCTGTATCCACTCTTGTGTAGAAGAAAGCTTACTAGCTAATAGTTTAAGTGCCAGTGAGCGGCAACCTTACGGTTTTTCAATAAGTAAGTGTCACGATTTTTTTTTCAGTAATGCTCTATGCATGAGGTACAGGAAAAAGGGACTTTTTGGTTTGATCGGCGGTTGATATTAGACAGGTGTAACAAGTTACCGAAAAATAACACAAACAAACACCTACAATTTATTTTTAGTAATTATAGTTATTTCAATAAAACTGCAATTTATATATGCTGTTGATAATATAATTTGACATAATATATATTTTGCATGGCAGACATACATTGAGGTTTTATCACCCAGGGAGACAATGAACTTCAGTGGCGATCATAAGCGCGTGCAGCTCCACTCTAATCCAGTCTTTTTAGGGTTCCGTAGTCAACTAGGAACCCTTATGGTTTCGCCATGTCTGTCTGTCCGTCTGTCCGTCCTCGCTTAATCTCTGTGACCGTTAGCACTAGAAAGCTGAAATTTGGTACCAATATGTGTATCAATCACGCCGACAAAGTGGTAAAATAAAAATTGGAAAAAAATGTTTTATTAGGGTAGCCCCCCTATATGTAAAGTGGGAAGTGATTTTTTTTTAATTTCAACCCTTACGTGTGATATATTGTTGGAAAGGTATTTAAAAATGAATAGGGGTTTACTAAAATCATTTTTTGATAATGTCAATAATTTCAGAAATAATCGCTCCAAAAGTAAAAAACAATGTGCCCCCCCCCCCCTCTAACTTTTGAACCATAGGTTTAGAAAATATGAAAAAAATCTGAAAGGTAGAACTTTATAAGGACTTTCTAGGAAAATTATTTTGAACCTGGATGGAAACAGTTTTTGTACAAAAAAGACAAAAAGTTGTACAAAATAATTTCTGGACTAAGTTTGTAGTATAATCGTTTAAGCAGGCATTTTTTTTAACTTCGTTTACATATTTTATTATCCCGAACGTATCTTTTTTCAAACAAAAAAAGAATTATTAAAATCGGTTCTCGCAATCCAAAATTACCATCGAAAACTTCTGGCACGTCTATGTATTAATTAGTAACCCAATTCCCCGAGAGATGGCGCTGTAGGTACTTATTACATTGGGTCGGGTATTATCGAATTGTTCGGTTGGTCTCTCCTTGGCATCGCATGTCGCGGAGCGTGCAATGTTGCACGCTCCATGTTCGCGCACGTACCCACTACCGGGAGCAGTTGCAGGAGCGCGGAGCGCTGCTGGAGCGCGAACATAATGGATACCCACCTTTAAACTCATAAGTGGGAACACTTATTGTGACGGACGGGAAACTACGGAACCCTACACTGAGCGTGGCCCGACACGCTCTTGGCCGGTTTTTTTTTTCTTTTTGTTCAGTAAAATCAATGTCTGCGTTTTATTTTACTCATAACAAAAGAACGTTTGTCCTTGGTAACGGTTATATCAATAATTTTTTGGTATATTTTTTTCCTTTGGTATCACAACATGTATAAATTGCAGCTTTATTGAAATAACGTAAATTATCAAAAATAAATGTACTTTTCAACTTATCTGCCATGACCTTGAAAGTGCCGTAAGTGTCTTCCAATATTGTTTTTCGGTAAATTTTATTGAATATTTCAAGGAACATCTTGAAGCGGCAGACTTATTACTTTCACGATTTTTTCGTTAATTTTTTACACCTTTTACACCTGAGCGCAGTGGTGGCCCTAGGGCGGTGCAAGCGGTGCCACCGCACCGGGCGCCATCATTAGGGGGCACCGTAATCAACCGAACTATGAATGAGTGTGGAAGTAAGGAGTAGGTACAGACTGTGTTATTAAGTGTCAAAGTAAATAGAAAACCGTTAAATAAGGGTGGCACCACTATAACTACGGGGTATACTTTAAACACGTTCACTGTGTGTGCCCCACATATGGGGCACCTCGAGGGTAAGTTCCTACGTGTGTGGCACATATGTGGGGCATGAGTTCAAATAAATTCTAAGGCGTGTAATACGGGCGCACCGTATGAATTTTGTTTTTTTTTACTGGCATACACGTGTGAACAATAAATATAAGTATTATTTACCAGTACGTAGTATATGTATTTTACGTATTACAGTAGTATGGTATTTTACGCTCGTTTTTTTTTAATTCATGTGTTTTGGAAATTATATATAGATACAAATTACATACTGATGAAATACGAATATTTTTTGATCGTAGCGACATAATAGAAAAAACTGAACTGGTTATTTGAATAAAAAATCATGAGTGCAATTAGTTTAATTAAAATTTTCGTGTTTTTAAAAAATACTAAGAAAAGGCCTCGAAAAAATAGATTTTCTCAAAAAAGAAAGGAACTTGAAAAAAAATTAAAAATAGTCTGTCGGTCGGTCTGGGCTCGAACCATGGTATTACAATTTTGTGACCGCCCAATATACCAATTAAGCTATTTGTAATCATTAACAAACTGTCAAAATTTACCTTCTTATTCTAACGATATTGTAGCAGTTTTTCATTGACTAAAAACACGGACAAAAAGACATTTTCTAAAAATAAATCCTACCTAGATCGATTTAATTCCCCCGAAACTCTCTGCACACAAAATTTTATGAAAATCGTTGGAGCCGTTTCCGAGATTCCGATTATATATATATATATATATATATATATATATATATATATATATATATATATATATATATATATATAGTACCCGGTTGACCGAGCTTTGCTCGGTATTTTTCGCTCGATTTTTTTAATTCGTGTGTTTTGGAAATTATATTTAGATACAAATTACATACTGATGAATTACAAATAATATTTTTTGATCTTAGCGACATAACAGAAAAAACTGAACTGGTTATTTGAATAAAAAATCATGAGTGCAATTATTTTTATTTAAATTTTCGTGTTTTTAAAAAATACTAAAAAAAGGGCTCGAAAAAAATATATTTTCTCAAAAAAGAAAGAAACTTGAAAAAATAAATAAAAAAGTCGGTCGGTCGGTCTGGGCTCGAACCGGGGTTTTACGATTTTGTGACCGCCCATTATACCAATAAGCTATTTATAATCATTACCAAACTGTCAAAATTTACCTTCTTATTCTAACTATATTGTAGCAGTTTTTAATTGCCTAAAAACACGGACAAAAAGACATTTTCTAAAAATAAATCTTAGCTAGATCGATTTATTATCCCCGAAACTCCCTGGACACTAAATTTTATGAAAATCGTTGGAGCCGTTTCCGAGATCCCGATTATATATATATATATACATATATACAAGAATTGCTCGTTTAATGGTATAGGAGTACCCGGTTGACCGAGCTTTGCTCGGTATTTTTCGCTCGATTTTTTTAATTCGTGTGTTTTGGAAATTATATTTAGATACAAATTACATACTGATGAATTATAAATAATATTTTTTGATCTTAGCGACATAACAGAAAAAACTGAACTGGTTATTTGAATAAAAAATCATGAGTGCAATTATTTTTATTTAAATTTTCGTGTTTTTAAAAAATACTAAAAAAAGGGCTCGAAAAAAATATATTTTCTCAAAAAAGAAAGAAACTTGAAAAAAAAATAAAAAAGTCGGTCGGTCGGTCTGGGCTCGAACCGGGGTTTTACGATTTTGTGACCGCCCATTATACCAATAAGCTATTTATAATCATTACCAAACTGTCAAAATTTACCTTCTTATTCTAACTATATTGTAGCAGTTTTTAATTGCCTAAAAACACGGACAAAAAGACATTTTCTAAAAATAAATCTTAGCTAGATCGATTTATTATCCCCGAAACTCCCTGGACACTAAATTTTATGAAAATCGTTGGAGCCGTTTCCGAGATCCCGATTATATATATATATATATACATATATACAAGAATTGCTCGTTTAATAGTATAGGATATATATATATATATATATATATATATATATATATATATATATATATATATATATATATATATATATATATATATACAAGAATTGCTCGTTTAATAGTATAGGATAGAGCCCCAGTGACATTTTATATTGGTGTTACTAGAATTTGTTATTCAAAATTAAAGTGACTTGACAATTATTTATTTATTAACAAAAAATCTTTTATTTATCAGCACTAAATATTAATGGCATTTATTATAACAAGCCAGACAAAAAACTTTTTTACATTTTTTGCATTCCAAATACGTTTTTTTTTTGTTTTTTTTTTTTCGGGCTTGAGCAGTATTATTGCCTTCTTCCACTAAACTTCTGTAGCAGCCTGTACAACGCTTTCGATTTATTTTTTTCGATAAAGGACGCGGGATTTTTGTTAAAGAATGACGGACCTCAAAAGTCTCAGAAGCAGCACACCCGATTTCATGCCTTCTAGAAGGCGCAGCGTCTCTGATATTCAGTAAAAACTTTATGATTATTTCATGGCCACGTAATAAAGTCATTTTTTTAACGTTCTGTTGGCTATAAATCTTTATATACCAAAATTGCATTTATAACAGATATTGGTATCAGATCGCCGACTATTTTTTTATACCAGAAGCATGTCTTGCGGACAGGAGAATTGTAGCTAGAAAGCTGGTCTGCTAAATCAATACCCTTCTTGCCACGGTTATATTCAAGCACAATTTTTGGTTTTAGTGTTGGTTTGTGACCGGTAGACATCTCCATTTGATGATCGTGGCATGTTGACATAACCAACACATCTCTCTGGTCCTTCTACTTCAACACCGTTGCGAAACTGTTCTGCTTAGCAGCAATTACTCCTTTTTGTGGGAAGCGCTGACCACTTCCTGCGGCAGATCTCTCCTATTTTTGCGGACTGTTCCGCAAAAATGAAAATGAAAAAAATGAAAAATGTTTTAACACAATTTATATAACAAGCACTATTTATATATTTTTATCCCATATTTATTACTTTTTGTGGATGTGGATGTGGTACGAAACATAAGTCTGCCATGAATGGAACCATGGATTCATCTACAGCAACTATGTCATCTGGAGTGAATACTATTCGTGAATTTTCTATGATCTTATCAATAAGTGGCTGTATTTTGTACAGTCTTCCATTATGCTCAGCCATGTTATCAGAAAAGTGCCAGCATCTAAAGATATTGCAAAATCAATCATATGACATTTTTATCTCATGAAGAAGAGTATGATTGTACAATTGGTCTTTTTTCCAGTAGCACTCGATGGTTGGGAATACGACCACTCCAGTAAAAAAAAGACACCGAGAAATTTCAGCAATTCAGTGGGAGTAACATCCTTCCATCGCTTAATGCGAGCATTGGGTTTTATAAACCGTAATGTAGGCGAAGACATTAACTGACCAGCATATGTATTAGCCTGGGAAACCATTAAATCTAGTGTTTCATCATCAATAATAGATCTAAATATGGTCCACAGATCAGTATTTTCCGTGAATAATTGATTTTGTCGTTTTATCTGATCATATCCAGTAAAAACTTCTCTTGGAAGTGTTCTTATTTCATTTCTCGTTAAAATTTTTAAAAACATTTATTGTTAAAAGATACTTGACTAGGCTGGATATTAACATTTTGTGATATTTCTTCTTCCAAAAAGGATGGCAACACAGATTCGTCATTACCAAATAATGGCGGCAAACTTCGATCAGGCGATGATATGCACGGTTCTTGATAAGTAAAGTTTGGAATAGATAATGATCCAATTTGCTCAGAATTATTTATATGTATGAATTCCGGAATTTTCTCTATGGTTCCATCATCATTTAATGCTACTACGCCCGACTCACCATACAATCCAGACCAGCTTGCTACATATTTATTTATCTATGATCCAGACTCCTCTAATTCCTCCACAAGATCTTTTTCACCATCACTTTCTTGCAATACTTTCCATAATTCTTCATCGGTAACACGTGCTCGAGTCATGACGAAAACGAAATTGCACAAAAATCAGATACAACTATAAAACTTTCCAATGATCTGTTTACTCGGCAGATTGTCGCGGCAAACTGATTTTGACAGATGACCTGTCAGTTGTCACACAGATAAAATATTTGTACATACATTTCAACAAATTCAAGTTCTGACATGTGTGACACACATATGGGACATCAAATTTATAGTTCTGATGTACGTGACTCATATATGGGGCATGGAGAAAATTCCTCAAATCTTATTAAAAAAAAATTGAAATAAAATTATTACTTTGTTTTTTATTTATTTCTATTATAATAAGTTCATTTATAAACAAAACATAATTGCACTTATAGGGTCAAATTAGTATTTCGCCTTGCACAGCATTGAATTATACAACACAATGTTGTATAACTCAATGTTGTGCAAGGTTATATAAATCAATGTTGCACAGTAAATGTGTTAAAGAAGGCACCGAAAAATATTTGTGGGATAGACGACTTTTTGAGGTTATATTTACTAGATAAAATTATTTTAGATTTTAGAGCTACTGAGCAGTTTAGCAGCACCATCGATCACTAATAAAGTAGTGATCGATGAGCAGCACACTTAAACCGTCGACAACTGCTAAGTTCATTTCATCCCAGTAGCTACTCCAGCGCTGTTGTGGAGAGTTTTTGAACTGTTATTTACTGCTTACAGATGGCCACTTTTTCGACTATTCTACTATGGGAGTTGATACTCCTTACTTCTACACTTCATAACCGAAACACCACCACCGTGCACCGTTCATCATTTCACTCAGTTTCATCACTAACATTCCGTTTTGTTGACGTTAATTAGGAAGTCAAAGCACGAATATTGTGTTGCTTACAAAAGCCTGTAAGTGACTTATCGGAAAAAGGACTTACTGGCCTATTTTTTGATGTAATTGTGCAAGTGTTTGACTTAGACATGAATGATTGTCGAGGTCAAGGGTACAAAAATTGTGCAAACATAGCAGAAAAATAAAAGGTGTTCAAACCAGAATTTGACTAGATATTCTCGAGCATTTTTCAATCCATGTGGTTAAAGTTATTAGGACTTAAATTGCTCATATTCACGTATTAAATTAAAATGTTGTGTACCACTACCTACCTACCCAGTCTGAAGAGCACCTCACAACCCCCCTCAATTGCATGCACTATTCCCGTAGCCATAACTCCCAGTACCACCACATCCAATACCACTACACTAGGAAAAACACATCACCCTCGATAATACGATACGATGCGAGGCATCCACAGGTGAAGTAGTCTCTGTGGTGGCTGAAGGTTAAGTGAGCGGCGAGCAGTTGCTATTTATACAACTCGCTGATCAACGAGTTGTACAAGTAGCAGCATGTGGAGAGCGGAGAGAATGCTAGGAGTAGTGGTGATGGGATTAATGGTGATGAAGATAGTGACAGGCTCCTCTGAGTCTACTTCATCTGAGGATGACTCGTGTAGAGGTGAAACACAAGTCGTATTATCAAGGGTGGTATGTCGTTCCAAGCGTGGTGGTGCTGGGAGGGGTGGTGATGGGAGTAATAGTGCTGAGAGGGGTGTTGCTGCAAGTGGTGATGAAGGGGATAGTGCACGCGACTGCGGAAGGGCGGGAGGTGGCTACTTTTTAGACTGGGCAGGACACATCATTGTATTTTATTACGCGGAAATGAGCAAATTAATTTCTAACAACTTCAATTTAATGGATTTACGCAAAGTAATGCCAGATTCTTTTAATTATTGAAAAAGTTAAGTATTTGGGTAACTAAAAACTAAGGTGGAACTATCACCATAGCAACGTAAGTCATACAGCTAAAATTGTTTTAGGTACGTGCAGTCGTATGGTTGGGAACAAATGGTGGTTGCGTCCCAGTACGATCCTATGGCTGTATAGCAGCATAGTGAGGCCGATTAAAAATACTACTGGAAACAGACTAAATAGTATACAGAGGACTGCCTGGAGCGATGCGATCATCGCACGAAGCAGCTGTTAATGCACATCCGTGCCTAACGCCCCTTAATATTTATTTAGAACAGGAGGCGAGGGCTAGTTTGTATAGAATTAACGCCCAGGGTAGTCTGCGCTTGCTTTCCTAAAAATTGAGATCCATACTCGACTCAATTAAGGAAACACGGGTCTTATGCATGGTCTCAGATATCATGCGTCCACTACACACTTTTAATAGCGTAACTTAATTAACCTAAATTTGTAACGTACCTACTAGTAATCCGCTCCGGCTTCGCACTGGTGATTTCTGGATCTCGACAACAGCGCCACCTACCGGGTCCAAATGTGAATCTAAACCATCGTTTGACGCGTTTTTTAGTTTCCGCGAGACTAACTAACAGCAATAGATTTTTATAAATAGAGATTAACGGCAAATTAAAGTTTGACTACAAATTTCAAATTTCACATGAATTGTGGTGTCGCGGTTAATAAGTAACTCATTCATATTCTTAAACTGATTACAGTTTAAGAATATGAATGAGTTAAATTATTAAGCCACATTGGGCCTTCTTCATTCTTACTGCAGGTATAGGTTTGATACAAAAACAAAACTGCGGTTGTCAACCCGCTCGCGAAGCGTGCCAACTATGGCAATATACCCTCAAGATGAGAGTTTCGGAGAGACAGCCCCCAGTCCTGGCGGCCCGGCTATTTCCTGCTTCAGTGCCGACAATAGTAACGGCGGGGCAGGGGGTGCCAAGAATCTCAAAGGTGAAGGTTCGGTTGACAACTAAGACTACTCGACCTGGCAACATGTAACGCACGCACCCTGAGAACTGACGAGAAGATCCTGGAGCTGGAAGAAGTAATAGACATGTTGCGCTGGAATATTATAGGATTATTAGCGGAAGAGAGGGGGAGGACACTGTAATCCTTGAATCAGGTAACTTGTTCTATCACCGGGTGTTCGCTGAAGGTCATACAGGTTTAGGCACCAACCTCGGCACATTCCGATGAGGAGGTTCGACAAAAATGAGATTTCATTATGACGACAAAAATGAGATTTCATTATGACGGCAACTGTGTTGTTGTTCAGTGATATCTCAGTGATCGCAAGAGTGAAAACTGGCAGCGATCACCGAATGGTTAGAGGCACACTGAACCACAGAAATCGTAATAATAAGACAATTGTCTTATTATTACTATTTCTGTGCACTGAACCTAAACGTTAAGTTGGAGAGGACGAGAATTAAAAATAAGTTAATTAAACGCGATAAAATCCGTATAAATATATATGCTCAATGTGTAGTGTTCGCGTAAATATTAGAAATCATTATTGGAGAGGTCTCGTGTAATGAATTCTACGCTTTGTCTCCCGCGTGCTCCAATCCAAAGTCCCCAAACCTTTCAGGTTGAGTTACAAAACCGTTTTCAGTGCCTAGAAGGCGCAATGCATATGAACAATAAACTCGTGGAAGCTGTCCATGCGGTCATCGGTTCATCGCTCGATCGCCCCGCGCCGTTCTCAAGCTCGTTTCGTGCGCGTCGCTATATTATGATTTTGTTTACGTCGCTGTCGCATCGCGTCACCTTGCCACCGTCATCGCTCGACCGTCGCTAATCTCGTAGCCACAGCCTCAAAGCTGAGAACGAGTGTGGCAGCATCCTTTCCGAGACACCTGAGATTTGGCATGAGATTGACAAGTTCTATGGGCAGCTGTACACATCATCGTTGGAGCCACACGCAAGTGTGAGTAACGATCCAAGAGCATTCCTATCCAAGACTATTCCAATGATATTCCGAGCGTCGGTCTGCGCGATATTAGAATGACTCTCCAGCACCTTAAAAACGGCAAGTCCCCAGACGAGGATAGAATTACAGCGGAGCTTCTGAAAACCGCCTACTTAAAGTCCTTCAGAACTCTTTAATTCCGTCCTCCATGGCGCAACTACTCTGGAGACGCGGATCAAAACTGCGGTGGTCTTTTTCTTCAAGAACGGAAGAAGAAAGGCTACTAAGCTCTCTTGAAGAACTACAGACCGATTTCTCTTCTGAGGCGCGTCTATGTGCTGTTCTCGAGTTATTGCAAATGGTCGCGCACGCAGAATCGACGACTCCCAGCCTCCCGAACAAGCCGGTTTCCGAAAAGGCTTTAGTACCATTCACCACATACATACCCATCGGAAAATTGTACAGAAGACCGAAAAGTACAATCTACATCACTTTACCTTGCGTATGTGGGCTAAAAAAGAAAGCCTTTTATTCCGTCGAAATTTTAGCGTTGCTACAGTCCCTTCAGCGGTGCCAAGTTGACTGTCGGTTTATCGATGTGCTGAAGTCTTTGTACAGTATGGTCACGATGGCCATCCGAGTACAGAACCGAAGTACGAAACCTATCCAACTGCAGAGTGGTGTAAGACAGGGTGACGTTATATCCCCGAAACTCTTCAAATGTCTTTGTGAAAAGGACACAGTATTAATATCAATGGCGAGTATATTGCTCACCTTCGATTTGCCGATGATATAGTCCTTACGGCAGAATCGCTGGACGGCCTAAGCACTGTGCTTAACGGCCTCAATAGTTTCGCCCAATGGATAGGTGTTAAGATGAACATGGACAAAACAAATATGTGTAATATCCATGTCACACCTATGGCGGTAGTTTTATTTTTTATAGAATAAGGGTGACAAACGGGCACACATTCCACCTTATGGTAAGTTGATGCTGTGGCCCATAGACATCGACATCTACCATCGATTAAGAATCAAAACGCAGATGCGCCGCCACCCCTGAGAACCAGGATGGAAGGCCTCGTTTCCAGTAAAAAAGGATCTCCGGATCTCTACACTCACCATACGAAACACAGCAATATTAAGCTGCTATTTTACGCTGGTATTCTGTTTGAGCGTGATCCCTCTCTGGTCGAGCCGATCCACTCGTGCTACAACCATAATATAGCTGCAGCGTGGCTCCACCACGTATAAAGTATATATAGGTATAGTTCTTGGAAGCACTAAGCTCGAAGTTATTGACGAGTATATTTTCCTGAGACAAATAGTCCGACAGTCCAACTTCGACCGACAGGTCAACGGATTCCACTCGGCTGGGCAGTGTCCTGGAAATTACGCAAAAACTTCTCATCAGGTGTACCGTAAAACATGAAAACGAGATTGTATAACCAGTACGTGTTGCCAGTGATGATTTATGGATCAGACGTGGTGCTTCCCCGCTGGCCATATGAGGACACTGAAAAATGAGTATATCTGCAGTAGAACCAGAATGACCGACATAGCTCTACGGATTAGTAAGCTGAAGTGGTATTGGGCCGGCCATATAGCTCAAAGAACCGACAACAAAATGTTCTTGAGTGGCAGCCTCGTACCGATAGCCGAAGTGTAGGGCGATCCTCAATTAGATGGAGTGACGACCTCGTAAGACACGCAGAAAGTCGATGGATTAATCATACAAGAAGCGATAACGTTTTTTCCACCGTAAACATTAGACTATGTTTCTATTTTCATGATTTACTATGACTAGTTTTTGCAGTATATCAATTTTGGAAATATTGATATTCTGCAAAAACTAGGTCCGTATCCGTAGGTACGTTTTTATTTTAAAGAAATATTGCATACGATAAGTATATTAGTTATGAACGTCTAAATATTTTTACTTTGAGCGTTTTCTTTTATTAAACTGAATTACTGAAAAAACGTACAGGCCTAGATTAAGGTGTACTGAATCTAAAGAGACCAAAATTGTCTCATTTCGTAGAGGTGTAGTGGGGTTAAAACGTTATCGGCTGAAACAATATTTCAAAATGGAAATTGTAGGCAATTGCCTCCAAGACTTGCAACTCTCTCTATTGCACGATACGGCGATACGGTGCGAGCAGTATGGAACAGATAGCATTTTTGAAAGTATCTACTCGCGCCGGGTATCAGCACTTCACAATCCTTTTTAAAGAAATAACGAAATAGAATAAATTCACTCGAACATAAAAGGTATAAACGTCTCACACACATTATTTCTGAAAGGGTTAAAACAACAAACATATTGCAAATTCAACGTTAAATAGTAAGCAGAAAAATAGAACAATAAAAAAACAGTTTAGCATCATATGAAACGAATTTTATTTGGTTAACCACATTTAATACATTGAAAACTTAACATAAAAGTTTTTAAATAATAATTCATTAACATTAAAACTATTATTTTGCACGTTTACAACTTTGCCGTGACCGTGTACTAACGGTGTAAGAATATTTCCTACAGACCCCCCCCCCCCCCCCCCCCGACATAAAACACCCGCGGAACGTGAGGTAATAGCTTTTCTTACACCATCATGACACAGCACAATATATTTTAAAAACCACTAAAGCTCTTAGTGATAAATTAGCAATAGCTTAAAGATAACATAAAAAATAACTTGGCTGTTAGACTTCAGCGAAATTTTACTTTATTAATAATTAATAAAAATAAATTATTCTATCCACCATAGTCACTCAATGAAAATCTATCAAATGTCATAATTATTAAGATTATACCAGCTACCAATTAACTTCTACCCAACTATATAATACTTCAAATTTCATGTTTGTTAAAGGCACTTTATATAACTACATAGACTGTATTCCGTAATCCGTTAGTACTTTGAGCTTATTTGGAACAGAATATGAGTTTGAACATACAATTAAAAAATAAAATATACAGTTTAAATGAAAAGCAAGAAGAGTATATTTAAATGCTTATTTTATGAAAAAAAAAAGAAATATATCTTATTATTTAACAATAATTAAACTATCCATAACTATCTAGCAATGTGAGTATGTTAATTCTTCTAATACACCCAAAAACAGCAGTGTATTTGTTACTCTATTATGAATCCCGATTTAAGTTGTCACAGTAATAGTGTCATTTTTTGACATTATATTCTGTCGTATTGTGTGAATTTAATATAAAAGTGGCCACCACGCGACACAGATCGACTATCTTCTGTTAAAGAGTGTAAAAAACTGCAAAAGAGTGTAAAAAACTGCAAAGAGTGTAAAAAACTGCAAAAGAGTGTAAAAAACTGCAAAATGCTTCCAGGTGAAGACTTAGTATCCCAGCACCGAATTCTGCTGGCTGACATCTGCTTAACTATTCGCCTCAACAAACATAAGGATCGTCCCCCACCCAAAATAAAATGGCATTTGTTGCATAAGGAGGAGTATGCAAGTGAATTTAGAGAGCTAGTTGTAAACAAGATGATAGAGATGGGTGATATGGAAGGAATGAGTGTGAATGAGTGCTGGAAGGAAATGGCTGATTGTATCCGAAGTGTGGCAAGGAAGGTGTTAGGAGAAACAAAAGGGAAGCGTATGATAGATAAGGATGGGTGGTGGTGGAGTGAAAGTATTAGAGAAGTTTTGAGAGAAAAGAAAAATGCCTTTAAAGAATGGCAGAGCGTAGAAGACCAGAATGAATCCATAAAAGAAAGTAAGAGAGAGGCGTATAAAGAATGTAAGAAGAGAGCGAAGAAGGAAGTTGCTATTTGTAGGGCAGAGGCGCAAGTTAAATTATATCGGTCCCTTGAAAGCCCCGAAGGTCAAAAACGACTTTTTCAAATTGCAAGAGCGAGAGAAAGGAATGGAAGAGATGTTTCACATGTAAAATGTATAAAAGATGATTCTGGAAGGATTTTGACTGACGATGAAAGTATAAAGAAGCGATGGAAGGAGTATTTTGAGAAATTGATGAATGAGGAGAATGAATGGAATGGTATGCTTGAAAACCCACCAGTGAATATGGGCTTAGTGAGAGAAATTAGTGTGGAAGAAGTAAAAATGGCTGTTAGGAATATGAAGAATGGGAAGGCAGTCGGCCCAGATGGAATACCAGTAGAAGTGTGGAAGTTGCTGAGTGCGGATGGATGGAAGTGGTTGAGTTTATTTTTCGGTAAATTGTTGCAGGAAGAACAAATACCTGAGGAATGGTGCAGTAGTATACTGGTCCCCATTTTTAAAAACAAAGGAGACGTTCAAAACTGCAGCAGTTACCGGGGAATAAAACTCATGTCACATACTATGAAAGTCTGGGAAAGAATAATAGAGAGAAGAATGAGAGAAGAGTGTGAGATAACACAAAATCAGTTCGGATTCATGCCCGGTCGAGGTACGACAGATGCCATTTTCGCATTACGCCAATTGTGCGAAAAGTACAAGCGCGTGCATAAAAATCTGCACATGGTTTTTGTCGACCTTGAAAAGGCGTACGATCGGGTTCCCCGTGAGGTTTTGTGGTGGGCGTTAAAGATGAAAGGTATGCCTGGGAAGTATGTGAGGTTAGTCCGTGCTATGTACAGAGCATCCCGTACATGTGTACGATCTGCCGCGGGAACTACGGGCAGTATCGATGTGGCGGTAGGGCTGCACCAAGGGTCGGCATTGAGCCCTTACCTCTTCCTACTGATTATGGACGCTTTGACGTCGGACCTGCAGGATGAGGCGCCCTGGTGCATGCTCTTTGCCGATGACATCGTGCTTGTCGGGGAAGAAGGCATCGAGGTACAGAGCAGACTGACGGGGTGGCAACAGAGGCTGGAAAGTGTTGGCTTGAAGATCAGCAGATCCAAAACCGAATATCTGTGCTGTGATTTCGGCGGTCTTTCCAGTCCTGTACCCATGTCGTTGGATGGCGCTATACTGCCTACCTGCTCAGATTTCAAGTACCTCGGTTCCCTCATTCAAGGTGACGGCGGAATAGATAGAGCTGTGCAGCATAGGATTAACGCAGGGTGGATGAAATGGCGACAGGTCACAGCCACAACGTGCGATCCCCGAATGCCAATAAGGCTGAAGGGGAAAATTTACAAATCGATCATCCGACCTGTCGTCATGTATGGAAGTGAATGCTGGGCCGTCAAGAAGAAGGATGAAAATAGACTGCATGCGAATGAAATGAGAATGTTACGATGGATGTGTGGTGTGACAAGGATGGATAAGATAAGGAATGAGTATATAAGAGGAATCCTGAAAGTAGCGCCAGTGGTAGAAAAGGTGAGAGGAAGCAGATTCGCATGGTTTGGGCATGTGATGCGGAGGAATGAAAGTCATGTCACAATACGAGTGTTGAATATGAATGTGGAGGGACACACGGGCAGAGGAAGGCCGAATAAAAGATGGATCGATTGTGTGAAGAGTGATATGAGAATGAAAGGAGTAAGTATGGAAATGACGGCTGATAGAGAGGAATGGAACAAGAAGGTTTACTGCGCCGACCCCAGATAATGGGAAATGGTTTAGAGAATGATGATGATTGTGTGAATTTAATAATTTAATTGAAGTGAAACTTCTTTATCGACGTAGTGGAGAAATTTAGTACAGTATTATAAAGTTACGTTTTCTTGTAACGTTTACCGCCGGGATTGCATGAGTAATAATAGAAGAATGACATTGATTTATATATTACACTAGATTAGTAATTACCACGACAAAACGTTGCCACTGCACATATGGTCACAGCCATATGCCTAGCTAACGTCAATTCATTGTTCAATGTGACGCCGACAGACTTAAGCCGAACGATCCGCGACAAAAAATGGGTTAATGCGTAGTGAAAGAATGCGATTCAAGGTCACAAAAACATAATAAATCAAGCGGAATCACTTTCCACACATAAGTTTTAGTTCATGTTTTCATATAAACGTAAAAACCTAAAATAATTAAATAAAATTATCGAATCCTGCGATTTAGGTTAAATGTTGCCTCTTTTCCGCCTTTGTGATTATCCCACATTAACAGGAAACTATACAATTAATGGAGTAAGTTAATTTGTTATCTCTGATTTTAAATATTTTGGAAATTATAATAAAAACTACGTTTTAACTTTCATACAAAATAATTAATTATTCTTATTTTAGTTTATTCATGAATGATCTAAATATATTTTATTACCTATTTTATATTTTTTGATTTATTAGTACAATAAAAATACTCATAAGTTATGCTAAAAACAATTAACTGCAGCTTAAAAACACTTTTTTATTGCGTATTTTAGGTTAAATTTCATATAGTAAGCCCAAAGACTATATAACCACCTGACTGCGCATACGCTCCCGACGCTCGAAAACTATTAGTATTTTGTCGCCTATGCATCGCCTATGGTACTGTTAACCATTTTAGTATTGTCCAAGTGTTAGACCTGTGTGTACGCTAAATTAATGCAAATTTTTATAACTTTTATGCAATTATAATGCATCAAAATGCCTTCATGCGCGGTGAAGTGGTGTGGAAAACATTCCAGGACAGATTTCCAAAAAGAATGGAGTAACTTTTCATTGCTAAGTTTACTTATATATTTTTTAAAATATTATAAATTATTGTTGATTAATTCAGATTATGAGCCACCGCAGGGGTCTATCTAAAACGGTGGCCGGGTAAATAACGACATGGTTGAGTCGCACGTTGATGTCTTTTGGAAAAGTCTCGTTCTATTATTAGACAATTCTAATGCTTCTATCTCTTTCTTTCCCTTTGTACGTTTATCGTAAACATTAGTACTTACTGTTTGTTACCTTTAATAGCTGAAAGTCGATATCGAAAATAATAAAATTAAAATTAATAAAAAGATTATTCAATTCACTCACTGTGAAAAAATACTTATCTACTTTTAACCGTCTTCAGAAAAAAGAGAAGGTTATCAGTTTGTCGGTATTTTTTCCTAGTTAAAGTTTATAGTTACCTAGTTAAATTACTGTTAATATATTACCGTACACTCCTCGACAGTTTATGATAAATCTTTTGCTGTTCTTGGAGTAAGACTCAGGAACTCCTTACCCCAGTCCATTAAAAGTGCTCAATCTTTAAATGTGTTCAAGAAACAAATTAAGGAACACTATTTGTCTCTTTAACTCCTCTCTCTTCCTCCTCTTAGTTATGGTCACTAATATACCTTAAGTATGTTGTCACTTTATAATATATAAGTTGTATTTTTTTGTCTAATTTAGTGCACCCTACCCGTTAATCTTATTTTTATTTTTATAAATTTCCTCTTCTGGGTTGTCTGGAAGAGATTGTTATGGAGCAATAAGACCGCCTTTTGTTTTTCCCTCATTGTTTGTTCATTATTTGTTATATTTATGTTTTGTTGGTGTACAATAAAGAGTATTGTATTGTATTGTATTGTTAAATTAGTTAGATTGGTGTACCAAATCAGAACGGCTTACAATTGCAAAAGGACACTAAAGACAAGTTATTGTACGGATCTACTACAATAATAGATATTTGTCGTCGTTGTAAAATTTTTAATAAGAGGGCGATCAATGAGAGTGGTTCAAAAGTGCTGTCTACAAAATATAATACTAATTATTTTATGAGAACGGTTTTAAAATCTCTGATTAGGTATTATTGATTCCCGTATATTCATTTTCATCAATTTGAAATAGAATCAACAAATCATTTAATTGAATTAGCAAGATGCATAATTTACAAATATGTAGACGCTTGTTTATATTTTTTTACAAAGAACAATTAGGACCCTTAAACTTTATTTCGAAATAAATGTAACAAATTAATTCATTTCAAAAATCAATAATAATAAAATAAATACATATTTTCGTTGTAACTGATTGATTTTGATTAAATATTATTTCTATGACTTTAATTGAGTATTTTTCATAATGATAAAATCCATTATATCGATAACGAATATTTTCCTTTATTAAGAAGAGCAACCCTAAAGATAGACATAACAACGCAACTTGACCACTCGCAGACACGCGTTCTTCCTCGCCCCCCGGCCCGCAGTAGTGAGTCGTGTGTTTAGAAGAAATCTGCCTATACGCTCTCTAGTGGTTATATTCTCTATGAGTAAGCCACACCATCCCGTCATTGCATGTTTGGTGTGTCTATCTTTATCTAATCTTAGCGACGGTATTGTTTTCGCAACTTGTGTAAGTGAGACAGATATATGTTTATTTAAAATGTTTAGTAATTTCAAAGCTACGTCGTCGTGGTTGGATAGAGGTTACACTTTTTTCGACGCGCGGTAATGTGGTTTGCTCCTCTAGTTTTATATAACTCAATGAAGAATGATATGTCGTAAAGAAGTTTTACTTCGTACGTGTGTACACTATTACACTCAATTTTTTTTTTCATACATCAAAAGGCCTGGAATAACTTGCCAGCATCTGCCTCTCTATCCAATTACAATGTAGACTTTTTCAAGGTAGATAGGCTTTTTACAAGCTACGTCAGTGCAAATTACCATCTTCAGCTGCAAACTGAATAATGACTTACCATCCGATGGGATAGTTAAGTATTGACTTATAGAAGTCGAAAAATTTTGGTTACAATCTGATGTTTTTTATATAGTATGTTACTTTCGATTACTAAGGGTTACCATACTGAAAAAAACATTATGTAATTGAGAAGTGATTTCTATTGGCAAACCATTCTAACCAATTAGTTACATAATCACACTGCAGAATTATATAGAAGCCTTTTTGTTGAGTGGCAGGTGTCCGCAGGTGAATTTGAACTTATATTGAATATCACAATATTAGTCTAGTATAGCATTACAATTTACTATTTGGAGGACCAAGTCCATTAGGTACAAATTAAAGTCTTATTCAGGAGCCCATAATAGTCCATGCGAAGGGAGCTTCTTCCAAAGTAGTGAGAATTTGCCATATCAAAAAGCTCGACAGAATTTTAGGACCAGAAGTTTCAACGCTATAGTATGGCACTATGACCATATTATATATATTAGCAGAGTAAGCCAAGTTGACTTTGGGAATGACATCCTCACGTTAAGCCACATGATTGTAGCTTCGATTGGGGGAGATTGGGCGAGATTGGATTGATTGGGCGAGAGCCTATAGACATGGCGACGCATTTTTTGGAAATTTATCTAGAGATGAGTAAATTTACCATTTAATATTATATAGTTAGTATGATTCATTAATTTAAGGTTTAAAAAATAATTTACATTATTAATTTTAGCCAATTTTAAACTGAATTTCTTAGGATTTTGAAGCCTTCAACTTCAGTTTCGGCCAGAAATCGATCTTTGGTGACTTTCGGTTGGACTCTGCATGATTGTCATGTGACTTAACAAGTTTTCTATTAGCGTTCATTGTTGTAGAAAGTAAAATTGACTAACTCCGCAGATGTAATCATCAAATTGACGTCTAGGTGCAACATCAAAGTTGTGAGACATTGGAACTGCGTCTACCTTTCCACCTGGCGATTCCGACAATAATGTCCTCCAGAGCGAATTTTGGTCACGGCGGCCAGTCTTAACGGAAGCTAGCCATGTGTGCAGGACAGAGTTATAGTGCCTATGTGTAAACGCAAGCGCAGGTGCACTCTCTATTCCCTCACTGTCATAGTCCAATGGGACGGTAAACCGCCACAACCGGAGAGAGATCAGGCACAAGATCAATGGCTTTACATGCTTTCTGAAGCATAGATGTGAGACACCGCCAACTTCCTGACTCCAGGCAGCTAATAAAAATTTCTTGACAGAAAAACCTGATAACTGATTTTGGTTCAACCCCGGATTCAAATCTCATGATCAGCAATGGCGTATATGACCAACATACCAACAAGGTAGTCAAACGATTCCGACGATACAATGGGAAAGATCCATGTCCAACATAAGACTATTATAGGCTCATGAATAAGGAGATATTAAAAAATATCACAAAATTGCATTATGTTGTAGAATTATGTGATTATATGTGCAAAGTATAAAGGCCATAATTACTGATAATATTTCAAAATAATCATGACATTTACATTATGGCTAAGTCATGATAAATTAAGTAACCAAATATTTCTTCTTATAAATTTAATTTTAATAATTAAATGCATTCATATTAATTTTTTAAGCAAAATTTTTAAGTAAAATAAAACTAAATAAAATATACCTTCAAAAATTAGTCCTTAAAGTAATTTATCATCCTTTTTATCTAATCAATAAAATTATCAATAACAATGGCCTACTGGCCTGTCACCTATATTATGTCACCGATATTAAACTTGGACAGCTGAAACAGTCTTACTATCTAGACCGTTAACAGTCGCTGGTATATCAGTTCTGGGCCTTCGGAATAGAAGCACATGGGGCTCAGGATTATGAACCATGAAGTGACGCCATCCTGGACTCTGTTGCACTCCTAAATTGCGCCATTCAGTCTCATTCATGAGATGAGACTTTGGAACCAGCCTAGCAATATCTGGTGGCAGGATTACATGTCTGAAATGAAAAGCAAAATTTTTCTCATTTTAATTTATTGTACATATTGCAAGTGATGACTTTTATAAATAAAATAAGGGTGACAAACGAGCTCACAGTCCACCTGATGGCAAGTGGATGCAGTGGCTCATAGATATCTAGATCTATCCCCAATTAAGAATCAAAATGCACATGTGTTGTCACCTCTAAGGACTAGGGTGGAATGGATGACGCATTGTATTTAGAAAAAAGAGTCTCCAGTTCTCTAGACTCAAAACATGAAACACTGCAGTATGGCTCTACCAAATAAAGACTTATGGATTTGAGAGGTGGTCTATTTGTTCTGGTCATATGAGGAAGCTCAAGGTCGCCCAGAAAGCTAAGGAGAGGGCTAAGCTTCTATGCATGATATACTTCATAATGTAGATATCCGCAATAGAACCTTACCAAAACTCATCTTCAAAGTTAATGTTACCAAAATCAAAAAGTTAATCATTATATTAAATCTGACAATTTGAAAACAAATAAGCTTGACATAAATCAGAACCAAAATTGAAGAAATGAATGACAAAATTTCTTGGCTTAGTAATTTATAGAACCTTAATTGGGAATTAAATCAGTGTGTGACAAAAAACTAAATAAATTTGTATATGCTTTAAGAAACATTAGAAAAGTCACTAACATAAATGCAGCCTTATTGGTTTATCATGCCTATGTAGTTCCAATTCTGCGTTATATGTTAATCATCTGGGGAAATTGTTCTCAATAAAACAAAGCCTTTATCTCACAAAAGAAAAGTTTACGAGCACTAACTCTCAAAGCGTCATTTCGTTCATGTAGACCTTTATTTTAAGTTATCGACA
Source organism: Parnassius smintheus behrii (assembly GCA_036936625.1). Taxonomy (NCBI): domain Eukaryota; kingdom Metazoa; phylum Arthropoda; class Insecta; order Lepidoptera; family Papilionidae; genus Parnassius; species Parnassius smintheus. The sequence goes on from JAUPFT010000023.1 coordinate 2,160,144, forward strand.
TTGGCCTCGCTCTATATATATGAAATACGCTTGTTTGTCAAACAACACAACCATTTGTTTCGTAAAGCCATAGACACCATGAAAAACTTGTAATCAACACACTTGCCAGACTATCTAAGTATATTAAAAGCTGTCTATATATGTGTGTCAAAATATGTGATAAAATTCCTCAGCATATTGAAGCACAATCATTCTCATGATTTAAAAAAGCCTCCACGACCTTCTTGCAGAAAGTACCTTTTATAGCATCAAAGAATTTCTATAAATTTAACCACTGCATAAAATTTCACTTATCATTGACATTTTTATTCAACTTGATAACAATTAATAATTATACAAATTCTTCTTTCAATGTATCATTCAAAATTTATTAATTAATAACTAAGCCAATGGATAAAATTTGATATTTGTATGCCTCTATGTATGCGGTGAAACAAGTTTGGTCTAAAATGCATATAATTAACACTTGTATTTACAATCTTTGATGCAAATAAAAGTTTTGAATCTTTGAACCAGAATAACCAACATATCACAACGGATCAGTAAAATGAAGTGGTAATGTGGTGGGCATTTAACTTGAAGAACTGATAACCAATGGGAAAAAAACATCCTCCATGACAGTTTCATACTAGTAAGTGAAGTTTAAGGTGGCCCCTACTAGAGGGAGTGCCGACATAGTAAAAGATGCAGGTGGTGTACATGTATAAATATGGCACTGACATTTCCCAAATAGTTGAGAAAAGGCAAATTCATTAATGTTATTGTTGGTAATGAGGATAAAAAAAATTAAAGAAAATACGAAGAAATGAGGGTAGAACTGTAATCTCCTACTTGTTGGAGCAGTATAAAGTATAGCTCAGGTGACTAAGAGGGATCAGTCGGTAATTCTACGAGTCACTGTCATTATATATGTTGGGGTAAAACATTACATCCCCACTAGGATTCTAAGTACGACAAATGTTGTGGGTCCGATTTTTGTAGTAGTTCTTCAAGTGTAAGTCAGGAAGATCATGTAGCTGAGAGGCTGACATGTGTTATATTGAGATGGTTAGTGTTGCAGTTGGTTTGCATACTTTGGTGTTATCATGTAATTGTGTCCCTCAAGTTACACCAGTGTGTGATTGTGATGGGGACATATAATGGTTGGTCGAACTGTATTTGCTCTATACTGACACTGTAGTACAATACACTGTCTTATTCCTGATAATGATTAATTGCATACACAAGGGAGCAAGTTTGACATCTGCTCTCACACTCTTTTATTATTTTTAACTCCCAATAAACTAAAATTAATCTCCAAAATAATTTCTAATACAAGTAATATTCTTTTATTTAAACAATTTTGAGATTATTCTAACATTCATATATATGCAAAAATATTGGAAACAATGTGAGAAACACTCCTACATATTTTTTTATGACCAATCTAGGGCAAAGTTACATATTTTTCTATTAGTAGTCTATGGTAAAGTTTCATATTTTTAAATGACTAGTTTAGGCCTTTAGGGCAATGTCACACATAGATGCTACAACACGTGAAGCTAGAAAGAGCTATAAGTTTATGGTTTCCGAGCAAGCACAGCAAGCTTGCCACAGGAACAGCCTGGGAAGTGCCAGGATATTATATTTTCTCATCTATCTTGCACAATTAAGTTGTTGAGAATGCTCTCAAATGTTTATTTCAATAATGTTTTTATTTTATCAAAAAAGATGGGAGGCCATAACCCACCTTCAGTGGGTGGGTTTACCACAACCAAACAATATGAAACAAAATGATTGAGAGATTGTTTATTTTGTACATTCCTTCTTTTTTCAAAGGATATATGAAAGAATGTACTTGAAACAACACCAATCATAAGTATAACTTATGATTGGTGTTATTTCAAAAATACGTAATATTACACTGCTATGATTGTGTAGTGGTAAATAAGGACTGAAAATATTATCGCACAATATAAAAAAAATTGTTAAAGTTGATATTTGGAAAATGATACAATGAAAACTTAAAACCGAAAATTAAAATACCGAAGCATTGAAAAATCTTTCCTTACCGATATTCATAGACCTCATCGCTGTATCTTTCCGAGTACTGTATTTGATCAACTGGCATTTTTTTAAATTATTATTTAGATGAATAAGTAAACAATAAACTTTACTTTAAAAGTATACGGACTTCAAGGTCTGTATTTTTTATATTTCATTCAACACTTCCAACAGCCACTAAAACCGTTGCCTGCTGCTCAGCTGAATTTTGTCAATTTGACAATTAAAATTTTGATCAGAGTTGCCACCTCAAAAATTATCTTGCCACTAGATCCAGAGTAAAATGCTCCCATATTATGGAAAGGATTGAAAAAATCCACCAGATCTTCTATTTTTTTAATTACAATTAAGTACTTTACATGTATTACACGAATGAAGTTAAAAAAGAGGTTATAAAAAGAAGGATTTTTCACCCACAGGTTTTTCATATATTGGAGCAAAACGGGTTTGAATATTTTTTTTTCATACATTGTAAAAATAAGTCATTATTTTTGATACGTTTTATCATTACATCGGGACACCGATAAACATGTGATGTTAAAAGGAGCTTCCGAATAAGAATATAAAACAAAATTAGGAAAACAGACACTTTGATTTTTCGAAAATCCTACTTTTATCATACGCCAAAAAGGCTACCACAGTACGATGGTCCGATCCAATGGACACACTCTTTAACTAATTTCTTTACTGTTATTTCACTGAACATGTACAATTTCCTAACCACATTAATGTCAGTAACTATAAAATGACAGCGTCTGGGATTCTCCGACCATAGTAGACATGGTGTTAATAGTTAAATTTATTTATTTGTTAATTTTTTAACAGATAAAATTAACAGTTAAAAAATTACGTCTTTTATAGTGAATTTTTATTTTTCGGTTGTGTTAATTTCATTGCTTAAATTTTACGCATGAAATTTTAATTCAATAAATATTTTGTTATATTTTAATAGGTACAGGAAGTCTCTTTATTATAAAAGTCTAACAATTAAGCAAGGCGTATTTTTAAAAGTTTATTAATTCAATACTTATATTATATTGTGATTGATCTTCTTCTTCTTAAGTGCCATCTTCTATCGAAGGTGGGCGATCATTAAGGCAACTTGGATCTTTGATGCCGTGGCTGTGAATAAGAAACAGATGCTCTTTCCAAACCATTGGCGTAGGTTTTTCAGCCAAGATGTTCTTCTTCGACCCACACTGCGTTTTCCTTGGATCTTGCCCTGTATGATTAGTAGCAGTAGATCGTATTTTCGTTTTCTCATTATGTGGCCGAGATATTCAAGCTTTCTTTTCTTTACTTAATATACAACTTATGGTTTTTTCTTTATGCGACTTAGCACTATTACGTTCTTTATTTTGTCTCGCCAGGATATCCTTAACATTCTCCTGTATACCCACATTTCGAAGGCTTCAATCTTCTTACAGTTCGATTCTGTGGGGGGTCCATGCTTCAACGCCACACAAAAGAATGGAGGAAACATAAGAGCGTGCTAATCGTACTCGTATCTGGATGTTCAGCTTTTTATTGCACAGAAGTGACTTAAGCTTAAAGGAAGCTTTACGAGCTTGTTCTATGCGGCACCTTATTTCAAGACTGTGGTCTCCCGTATCATCAACCCAGCATCCCAAATATTTTTGTATTTGCTAACTTTTTGTAGAGGCTGTCCATTACATAGTAGAGAAGGGTTAGCAGGTGGTGTTTTACAAACTGTCATATATTTGGTTTTCCTGGTGTTGATACTGAGGCCATACGCTGAACTAACAGATTGAATTTTATCTATAAGGATCTGATGTTCTTCCATTGTAGATGCAATAAGTACAGTGTCATCGGCATAACGGATATTGTTAATAATCTGACCATTCACTGTGATACCTACATCCACCCGATCCAAAGCTTCACGGAAAATCATCTCTGAGTAAATGTTGAAAAGAATTGGCGAGAGAATACATCGCTGCCGTACTCCAAGTAAGATTTTCGAGTCATCTGTTAGTTTGCGCTCTAAACGTACATTTGCTGATTGGTTCCAATATAGGCGTTTAATGAACCTTACGTCCTTAGAGTCGAGTCCGATGGATTGTAATATATCAACAATTCTCGCATACTGTACTCTATCGAATGCTTTTTCATAATCGATAAAGCATACAAGCACATCTTGATTTATGTCCCAGCATCTCTGTATTAAAACTTGATACCCGAAAAATGTATCTCTCGTTTCCAGGCCATTGATGAACCCAAACTGTGTTCTTGAAATGAGGTCTTCACATTTGCTATAAATTCTTTTATGCATTACTTTAAGGAATAATTTTAGGATATGACTCATTAAGAAAATTGTTCTATATTCGCTGCATTTCTTCTCAGAAGCAACTTTGGGCAAGGTAACAAAGGTGGATTTGAGCCAATCCGATGGTATGACGACCGATTATGATTGATAATACATTGTTTATTATTTACAATGATTATTAGGTATTTAATATTTACTAAATGTTAAAAAAGTACAAATTTTTCAAGATGTTCCTACAGTCTCGCCATAATGAAAGGTGAAAATTAAACTCTTACCAAAATCCTACACTAAAATCTACACTAAATAATACTAAATACATTTAAGTAAAAACTAATTTCACTAAATCTTAAACTTCCCTAGTATTTATTTTTACAACTTTTTATATACCCTTGTAATATTTTGATGAAAAAGTAAACCACAGAACACACCTATCGAAAAAGTAAGCTCTAAATAAAATAATAATAAACTGACGCGCTTCGTTTAAACAGTTTAAATAAACATCAACCAATATTTTAGCCAATATTGTAACAACAAAATACACAAAATTTACATTAATCTCTAACATATTCAGCCAATAGCGTTACCCATATGCGTTAAAAATGTCAGTTTGTACGGTTTGATAAAAATATCACTTTAAATTACTTAACGGCAAATGATTTGTTATTTGATAATACGATAATTTTCAAACATAACACAATGATAAGTTTAATTTTATAGCAAATAATTGTTACAATCCTTTTTTAAATATGAAGCCTAAATTTTAATGTAATAAATCAAAAGAATACATGTATCGATGTTTTTAAAGAATATTTCCTTTATTTCTTCAGTATATAAAATTTTAATAGCGCCATCTACTTCATTCTATAGATGAAGTCATTTTATCGAATGAAAATTGAGTGACTCTCAAGGTGTTACGCAAAGAATACGCTAGATGACACAAACACGGCTATGACTGGATAATTTTATTCAATAAGGTTAATTTTATTTATTTAATAAATTTGTTAAATTTTTTAACTATTTATTTTAACAGTTAAAGGATATATTAACCACCTTTAGACCATAGACTAAGTCTAGCAAGATAACAATTTCCGTCTCAAATCATTGCTGCCAATTTCCTAATTGAAATATCGCCAAAAATTGCTAAAAACTAAATAATCGCTAAACAATAAAAAAATATCGCTAAGAGCTCTTAAAAGTCACCAGATTTAGTGACAAAACCACCAAGGTGGCAACACTGATTTTGACATAGTATTAGGTATAGAGAGGTAAAGATATTAAGCCGTACAGCCTATTTGAACAGAATGTACAATTAGATACTTTCACAAAAAAATCAATTATCAATATATTTTGTTGAATCCTTGTTATTAATATTTGAGATTTAACGTATAAGTAATAAAAGTAAAATGTTAATTACTAATTTACTTATTGGCTAAGAATATCCGCACTGAAGTACTGAACAATAACTTTTTTATATTAATTTTTTTGTTGAAAAATAAACAAATAAAAACTTTGGCTATTTTTTTTCATAATCATAAAGGTTGGTCTTTTATACAAAATTTTATTTTATTAAAAATAACGAGTGCGATGAAAATGCCATTTTTCTTCTTTAAATTAAGTTTTTATTACGCTCTTGTACACAACAAGTTGCATCGTATTCTAGTTTCTTTCAAGATAGCAAACTAATTATTAATTTGCTAGTTCCAGAATCTAGATGCATGGAGAGTTAATAATATATAGGTCCATTAAATTAAATATATCCGTTTGTTCGTTAGTTTTGAGCTTAAACAATGCTCTTTTTCATCTACAGTTGTATCAAAATTTAACACCAAATCATAAAACAGAAACTACTAGACCATGGTAGGAACCTAAAATTGTTGAAAAATTAACCTTCTGATAAGTTATTGCAACATAAGTACGAGTTTGTGCCAATTGAATTGAATTGAAGCGACAGTAGCCTAATGGCAGGGCGCGGACCGCGAACTCCAAAAGGTCGTGGGTTCGAATCCGCCATTCGACTACTGGCATCAACCACTCGTAACACAAACAATTTAAGCTTACCACGAGTAGTTGAGGGGAATATTAGTGATGTTTATAGCATTGTTAATATTCTTTTATTAAAAAAATGTACTTACGCTTTTATTAGAAGTCCTCTGCTCGAACTTTCCATATTAGTTGACTAACTATTAAAATTCTTAAACATTTTGTGGTATTTATTATATAATAATAATAATAATAATAATAATAATAAATATTTATTTCATTTCCAATTACACATGTTTACATACAGGATTAAATATGATTTCAATTAAATAAAGTAGGTAACAAAAAGTCTAACAAAAATAACATACTATGATAAAATTAAAACTATGTGTAGCTTAATAATGTAGAATATACAAAATAAAAATAAAAAGTCAAGTTTATAATATTAGCTACCTGCCTGAACTAGGTTGAGTACCTGTGTTTATTATTATATAATTTAACCTTGATCACTGTAATTCATATTCACGTCTTCCACGGCTATCCGTTAGTAAAAATGTATTATTTAAGTTTTTCTAAATATTTATTTATAATTCAGTTGTTATGATTGAGCCATTGCATTGTTTATGATGTGGTTTTCATATGATTGTTTACCGGAACATTGAGTAAATTATGTACAATGATCGGCAAATATTATCATTGAATGATACATTTTTACATGGTAGCTTATTAATTTAAGTACAATTAAAATTATAATGGTCGGATCACGCTACCTTACTTGTATTTTAGTTTTTGAACATAATATTGTTAACTGCGTATATTGCTTACGAATGACGTATGTTGTTCACAGAATTCTTTACAATAAATTTGTGCCGGACGGGCGAAACTCTCCGGAGTAAATGTTGTCGAAGATACTTCGCGAGTCGCTCACGTCCTACACCTATAGGTTCCGGTGGGTACTTTCACTGCCGTCTTTGTAGGTGCCGCTGAAATATTGTGGACTGTGGTTCAAATCAAAATGCACGATTAACAAATACAAATAGCAAGGTAGTGGCCAGCGGTTCGACTGATTGATTAGTCGCGAAATTTTTTAACTATTGATCACGGTTGTTAAACTACGGTTGTTCACTATTGGTTGGTCACTGTATATTTTAAAAGATTTCTTTAAATTGTACGGTGGTATCAAAGATTTATTGGTAGTAGCTGGTTTTCTAACACTACTGACTAGCAGCTATTATCAACTAAACTAGCTGATTTTATCACTTGTGTAACTGCGGATATCAGTTACGACCTTTTTAGGCTAGCTAACACTTTCACTATGTGTAACTGCGAATATCAGTTACGACCTTTTTCGGCTAGCTAACTATTTCACTATGTGTAACTGCGAATGTCAGTTACGACCTTTTTCGGCTAGCTAACACTTTCACTATGTGTAACTGCGAATGTCAGTTACGACCTTTTTCGGCTAGCTAACACTTTCACTATGTGTAACTGCGAATGTCAGTTACGACCTTTTTCGGCTAGCTAACACTTTCACTATGTGTAACTGCGAATATCAGTTTCGACCTTTTTCGGCTAGCTAACACTTTCACTATTCACTACTATATACTGCTACTAGTCACTTCAGCTACCACCGGATACCACTCACTTCACTTCACTGTCACTGGTAGTTCTTCACACTACTACGGGTACTGGGTCCCGAGCCCCTAAGGTAGACTTTGGCAATACTTTACAGTGAGCCGCTTGCCATTTTCCGATTTGCCTCTTTATTGCATAAACTTTTCACTATACAAATGGCATAAATTACAATATTTTCAATACAAAACTAATTGCTACACTAACATGCTATACATCAATAAATCGGTAGTCTGGTACTTTATAAGTATATCATAAAGGTTACTCAAAATATTAACATTGTAAAAAGTTATTAAACGAAATGTCCAAAATTTTCATAATATTTGGGTACATTAATTCTTTGATTTTTCTATAACCACGAAATGCGTTTAATTATACAAAAATATCCCTACACTTCTTTAATCTACAAGCCATATGCTAATTCAATGTCATATTTATAACTCTTTTAGAACATAAAATTATTTTCCTTATTTTTAGTATGAACTATTACGCAATTAATTAAAAACTTCTAGAGAGTTCCACGATAAGACGCGCTGTGATTGGTCGATTTTTTGGTATATAATAAAAGTTATTTATATCACTTTTTATCAAAACGACATTCTATACAAATATACTAAGAGTTATAAATATGTTACACAACTATATTAATACACGTTTTCACTCAGTTTTGTCGGTAATTTCATTATCAATACAAAAACAATATTCTTTATTACTTCGTTTCTTAGCGTTGTTAGGCCGTCGCGAACATCTCTCCCGCCGTGCAGCGTCGCGACGATTTTCTCACAGCGGCGCTGCATCCATTTCGGTGAGCGACGTTGCTTCTACTTCGGCAGCGGCACGAGTTTCCTGGTTGGCCTCTTGATTAGGCCGTTTGCTGTGCGTACCTCCACAGTGCGAATCTGTCCATCCGCACCGGGGTAAACAGCTTCCACCCTCCCTCGTGGCCAGGTGTTATGAGGTAACTGGCCGTCAGCTATGAGGACTGGATCGCCCACCTGGAGATTGGGACCTCGCCCATGGGCCTCCCGCCGGTTTTGAAGTTCCGGTAAATACTCTCGGACCCAACGCTGCCAGAACATGTCAGCGAGTATCTGGGAGCGTCGCCAGTGCCTTTTGCTATTCATATCCTTTTCATCAAATACTCCAGATGTCGGCAGTCTCGCAGATCCTCCTAAAAGGAAGTGATTTGGAGTGATGGATTCGTCGTCGTCGCTGTCTACAGAGATGTGAGTCAATGGTCTGCTATTTACTGTGTACTCCACCTCGCAGAGCAGCGTGGCTAATACTTCCTCATGCGGATGTCTCTCATGAAGGACGGTGTATAGTGCCGTCTTCACGCACTGTATGAGACGTTCCCACACTCCTCCCATGAAAGGCGCGGAGGGGGTTATAAAACGCCACACTATGCCTCGTTGACTGGCTTCTTCTCGAAAAGCCTCCCGAAGTTCCTTGTCTGCGCCGTGCATGTTGGTGCCATTGTCGGAGTAAATCTCGGTGGGGCACCATCGGCGAGCTGCGAATCTTCTTAATGCCAGTATTGCGGAGTCAGCGCTAAGATTTGCGACAACTTCTAAGTGGACAGCTCTGGATGTGAGGCAGGTGAAGAGAGCTACGTATCTCTTCTGATGTTGGCGTCCCACAGTGACTGAAAGTGGCCCAAAATAGTCCAGACCGGTGAAGGTGAACGGTCTCTGGTGATGAGCGAGACGTGTACTGGGATGGTCACCGGTCGCTGGCACTGATGGTTGTGCTTTTCTGATGCGACACTGTATGCATTGGCTCACTATCTTCTTCGTGGTGGGTCGAAGTCGGATCACCCAGTAGTGCTGTCGAACCTCGTTTATGGTAAGTTCGGTTCCGCAATGATGCAGGCTACGATGCGTCCAGTCAATGTATAATTGCGTGATGTAATGATCAACATCCAATATAGCTGGACCCTTCATGTCTTCCGTGACTCCCTTCACGGCGGCTATGCGACTTCGTAGCGCGATGATCCCGTCTTTCAATTCTATTTGGAGCGGTCGTAGGCGGCTATCATGAGCGACCTTTTTATTATTACGGAGATCGGTCATCTCTTGTGAGAAGGAGCCCTCTTGTATGGCACGTATCAGGAGCTTTTCGGTCTTTCTGATGAATTCGGCCTCTAGTGTGATGTACCTTTTGACATTTGTATTTTTCATTTGACTGGGAGGCTGCGCGATTTGTCGCGGATTATTTTTCGATTTCCTCCAGTCGGGATCTTCCTCTTTGTCCTTTTTGGTTCTTTTATAGAAGGTCCTGTCTGTGGTTTTGCGGCAGAGTGTTATAAATTGTAGCACTCTAGCCGTAGCTCGCAATAAGCGTTCCCATCTCGAAAACCTTGCTCGATCGGGAACAGCTTCTCGGAGTATCGGAGCTTGATACGATTCCTTAATGGTGAGGGATCTTTCCTCACCTGTAGGTTCGGATGACGTGGGTCTTTCGGTTGGCCATGCTGAGGGTTCTTTATACAGAAACGATGGGCCGTTGTACCACTCGTGATTGGAGTCGAAGTTCGGTGGTACGTCCCTCGTGGCAATGTCAGCTATATTCAATTTGGTAGGTACCCAGCGCCAGTCCTCTACTTTACTATGTACCTCGATTGCTGCTATTCGGTGGGCAACGAAAGGTTTGTAATTCCTGGAGCCCTTTTTTATCCACGTGAGGACAGTTTTGCTGTCAGTCCAATATGTTACGGCTTCGGGCGTCACCCAATGTGCCTGGATGACGGCGGCAGCTACGCGGCTTCCCATCACGGCGGCTTGTAACTCGAGGCGAGGTATGGACGTTACTTTCAGCGGAGCTACCTTCGCCTTAGCCATGATGAGGCTCACATGTACTGTCCCATCGGGTGTCGTTGATCTCCAGTAGACTGCCGTTGCGTAGGCGCTCTCACTGGCATCGGTGAACACGTGGACTTGGAGTGAACGTGCGTCGCAGAATCCCGGGTAGCATCTTGGGATGCTTACTGATTTGAGCTGTTCCAGATGTTGGATCCATGTGAACCATTGTTTAGTCAGGTTTTCGTCCAACTCCTGGTCCCAGTCTGTTCCTCGTCTCCATGCTTCCTGCAGTATTTGCTTTGCTCGAATTGTAACTGGGGAGGCGAGGCCGAGCGGGTCATATAGCGACATTACTATTTTAAGTGCTTCCCTCTTGGTTGGTGTTTTATGCAGCAAATTGATTGGAAGTCGAGCGAGCTTTAGGTTGAAGCTCAGCTGATCGGTACCCGGTTTCCAGATTAATCCGAGTATCTTTTCCTCGGTTCCTTTGTTTCCCAGATCCACTGACTCAGATGCTTCATGGTCAGGTTCTAATTCTTTTACAACTTCTGGTGCGTTGAAAACCCATTTTCTTAAGGTGAAGTGCGCGTTTTTGTGTATGTCGCGTACTTCCTTCGATATTCGCATTGCCTCTTCCAGAGACTGGAAACTGTCGAGATAGTCATCCATATAGTGGTTTTGAATGATAGCTTCTACGGCTTCTGGATACTTGTCTATGTGTTTTTTAGCGTTCCGGTTCTTCGCAAATATGGCTGTGCAGGGTGAACTGGCTGCACCGAAAATGATCGACGTCATTCTATATTCTTGTGGAGCTTCATAACGTCAATCCCCTCTCCAGAGATATCTTAAGGCATCTCTGTCTTCGGGTCTAACTTTGACCTGCATGAACATTTCGGCTATGTCCGCAGAGACAGCGATTTTATGGCGGCGAAAACGCATCATGACCCCTGGTAGTGATTGCAGTAGGTCTGGACCCGTGAGCGGAAAGTCGTTCAATGACACTCCCTTTGTTTTGGCTGCGGCATCGTGTACTATTCGAAACTTCTCTGGCTTCATTGGGTTATGGACGTCGAAATGGGGTAGGTACCATGTTCTTCCCGGTGTGCTAGTTTTCGGTGCTATCTCGGCGTATCCTTTTTGAACAAGGGAATTCATTTGTTCATGATACTTCCTTTTTAGATCTTCGTCTCGATCTAATTTTCTTTCAATGGAAACGAACCGTTTTATTGCTGTTTCGTAATTACCAGGCATCTCGATATCCTTTTCCTTCCAGAGAAGCGCTGTTTCTATGTGCCCGTCTTGTAACTGACGGGTGCTGCTATTTAGTATATCTTCAGCTTTCTTCTCTGGGTCGGAGTCTGGTCTTCTCGGATTGATAATGAGAGATTCCAGCGCGAAATATTCGCGGAGTTGGTCATCTATAGTTCCCTCGCTCTTGTGCAGCTCATTGGCCGCGTGGACGCGCTGATACGGGGCTTTAGTGTGTGCCCCGTGTAGCACCCATCCTAATTCTGTGAGCGAGGCAATTGGCTGGTGCGGCGGACCTCTTCGGATTTGAGTGGCTGTCAGAAGTCTCCAATTGTCCTGTCCTATTAGGATCCTTGGATTGCCGGAGTCATATATTAGCTGCTCCTTTAGGTCTTTCAAGTGGTTGCACTTGGCTATGTCTACTGCACGCACAGTCTGTGGCCCCAAGTTTAGGCTTGGGACCGTGCGTGCTCTGAATGGCACCCTTTTGCTGTGGAGACTCTTCAGCGATACTTTGATTCTTCGAGATTCCGGTGAATCGAGGGTAGTGTTCCCGATAGCAGTGATCTTAAACGGGTCCAACCGCCCTGTAGCTCCAATTTGTTTGGCGATCTCTTCATCCATTAGTGAAACTGTTGACCCATCATCCAGCAGTGTGTGTTTACAGCTCCCGCCGGTCCAATTACTCGCACTGGAATTATTTTTAAATAGGCTTGATGCTTTGACACACCGAATGAGTTAGCAACGGTTTCTTGAGGTTCTTTTTGTTTGACCTCAGTCTTCTCCTTTGTATTATTATGGAGAAGTCGATTGTGTGTCGCGGTGCATCCTTCTATTCCACACTTATTGGTTTTGCATTTGTGTGTCTGATTTCTATAACGTAAACAGCGGAAACATAAATTATTTTGCTTTGCGAGTTCCCATCTTTTGTTGATATCTGCTTCCTTAAATTTTTTACATTCGGATCGGTACTGAACGATTGCTTTGTGCTTCGTTTATCATTTCTGGAGGCGCAAATGCACTGCAGAAGCGAGCTTGCTCAGTAATAAACTCGCTGAAGCAGCCGAGGTCTGGTCTAGAGTCATATTTTTCAGTGTAGATTCTATACCACTGGGCACGTATAGAGTTTGGCAGTTTGTCGGTGAGGTGTCGTAGCAGCTCTGCGTTGACGAGGTAATGATCTCGCTTTAGGGCTCGAAGAGTGACGATGCTTCCCCTCACTTTGCTCGCAAATGTGCAAATGTCTCTGGGCGCTTATGTACAGCGAGCTAATCCTCGTAACTTCTCGGTTTCTGCTTGCGCAATTGAATCTGGACGCCCAAATTGTAGCTCCAGTTCTCGCATAATCTCATCTGGCTTAGCATGCCCGATGAGTTCTGAACTGACTGTTTTCAAGGCTCTTCCTTGTAGACTTCGTCTTAGTCTAGCAGTGTTTTCAATGTCATTGAAGTAGCCTCGGGTTGTTTCGTAAATTGCACGGAATGTAAGCCACTCGGTATGTGCTCCGCTAAAGCTTGGCAGTGTCATTATAGCTTTCGACGCTCCGAAAGTATGCGACGATAGTGGCGCACTCTCTAATTTTGATTTGTCAGCGAGCGCGGCTATAGCGGACGTGAGCTCCGATATAAATAGACGGAGCCCCCTGTCTTCACTTATGACGGGTTCCTGGCTAGCTTTATTTGGCTTGGGATCCTTTTGTACATCTTCTGGATAGGAATCCTGGTTGGAGAGCTCTGATACAATCGGTAGGAGCCCCCTGTCTTCATTAACGGTGGGTTCCTGGTTGAGCTTCTGTGGCATGGGATCCCTTTGTACATCTTCTGGATAGGAATCCTGGTTCGTGAGCTCCTTTTGGGGCTCACTGAGGTCGACAACGTCCGGGGTTGGCCTTTTGACAGTTTTATTAAATGGTGCCTTCCCTCCGGTGGTTGCGCCTTGATTTGACTTTTGTTTGGCTACAGAGTTTTCGTGCCAAGATTGAACGTACTCACTTTTGGAGTGACCATCTTCATCATAGTCGTCTGATTCGTCGTCTTCTTCAGCCATCTGTAAGGAGATCTGCGTAAGTTCTAGTTTGATCTTCAATACTTCTTCACGAGCCTTCAAAATTCTTCTATTGGGCCGAACAGTATTCTTTGACTTCGTACTGCAATCGGTGTGGCCCCTCGGTGGCTCTTCGGTGTGGGTGTCTTCCCGGGCTGTTGGCGATGATGCACGGCTAAAGTCATCGTTGCCTTCTATATGTTCCCTCTGCTTCGTTGTGCGGGCCGTAGTGGCCAGCGCGGGCAGGGTTATCCCCCCCTCGGGGGGGCAGCATGGCGCCTCAGCGCCCTCTACCGTTGACGGTGAGCGTGGTGGCATCTGGTAGTGGACGGCGGCGTTACTGGCCGACGAACCTCCTTCCAGACCGACGGTCCACGCCTTGGCTTCCCTTCCTTGCGAACGGGTGATTGGCACCTTGAATCTGAAAATTCTGCGGTTTTAATACGGTGGTGACTATTTACCCGGTTCCGAAATACAAACGGATATATCCGGCACGAAGGACCAACGAATGTGCCGGACGGGCGAAACTCTCCGGAGTAAATGTTGTCGAAGATACTTCGCGAGTCGCTCACGTCCTACACCTATAGGTTCCGGTGGGTACTTTCACTGCCGTCTTTGTAGGTGCCGCTGAAATATTGTGGACTGTGGTTCAAATCAAAATGCACGATTAACAAATACAAATAGCAAGGTAGTGGCCAGCGGTTCGACTGATTGATTAGTCGCGAAATTTTATAACTATTGATCACGGTTGTTAAACTACGGTTGTTCACTATTGGTTGGTCACTGTATATTTTAAAAGATTTCTTTAAATTGTACGGTGGTATCAAAGATCTATTGGTAGTAGCTGGTTTTCTAACACTACTGACTAGCAGCTATTATCAACTAAACTAGCTGATTTTATCACTTGTGTAACTGCGAATATCAGTTACGACCTTTTTCGGCTAGCTAACTATTTCACTATGTGTAACTGCGAATGTCAGTTACGACCTTTTTCGGCTAGCTAACACTTTCACTATGTGTAACTGCGAATGTCAGTTACGACCTTTTTCGGCTAGCTAACACTTTCACTATGTGTAACTGCGAATGTCAGTTACGACCTTTTTCGGCTAGCTAACACTTTCACTATGTGTAACTGCGAATATCAGTTACGACCTTTTTCGGCTAGCTAACACTTTCACTATTCACTACTATATACTGCTACTAGTCACTTCAGCTACCACCGGATACCACTCACTTCACTTCACTGTCACTGGTAGTTCTTCACACTACTACGGGTACTGGGTCCCGAGCCCCTAAGGTAGACTTTGGCAATACTTTACAATGAGCCGCTTGCCATTTTCCGATTTGCCTCTTTATTGCATAAACTTTTCACTATACAAATGGCATAAATTACAATATTTTAATACAAAACTAATTGCTACACTAACATGCTATACATCAATAAATCGGTAGTCTGGTACTTTATAAGTATATCATAAAGATTACTCAAAATATTAACATTGTAAAAAGTTATTAAACGAAATGTCCAAAATTTTCATAATATTTGGGTACATTAATTCTTTGATTTTTCTATAACTACGAAATGCGTTTAATTATACAAAAATATCCCTACACTTCTTTAATCTATAAGCCATATGCTAATTCAATGTCATATTTATGACTCTTTTAGAACATAAAATTATTTTCCTTATTTTTAGTATGAACTATTACGCAGTTAATTAAAAACTTCTAGAGAGTTCCACGATAAGACGCGCTGTGATTGGTCGATTTTTTGGTATATAATAAAAGTTATTTATATCACTTGTTATCAAAACGAAATATACTAAGAGTTATAAATATGTTACTCAACTATATTAATACACGTTTTCACTCAGTTTTGTCGGTAATTTCATTATTAATACAAAAACAATATTCTTTATTACTTCGTTTCTTAGCGTTGTTAGGCCGTCGCGAACAAAATTAATGCGTCCAATTGCGAATCATTTGGGTGATTTTGACGAGCTTAAACCAGCCAGAGATTTAAACCATCATAACACATCTGAAACAACGTTTCCATTAATAGTCTACATGTGCAGACATTTAATATAAAAAATCGCTCCACTTTTACCTACATATTCTAATATATATCTAACGATTTTGATTTTAAAAAAGAGCAGTAATTTACTGGCAGTACAAATACGTACAAAAATTCTAATATAGTTATTATGAATATGAACTACATGAAAATGTACCTACCTGCTGCCAAGCGTTCGAAAATACATAACATTTTAAATTCAAAACTTTACTAAACATACGACAGTAAATAAAACATTAAAAATTGGATTTTTTTTTAAATTAAAGTGAATTATTTAAGATATATCATGGATCTTTGTAATATTTTAAAAGTTTTTTTAAATATTTAGATTAAGGGTTATAACGAACACACGACTTACAGACATCGAGACAGACACGGCCTGTAAAGTCGTATTTTTAATTAGACGAAGTCAACTGACGTTTACTGTGTTGTCAGTTTTTGATGAAATAAAAATAGTGTTGTGACAAAGTGAATGATTGAAAAACTCCTGAATTAATGAAATTGCCTCGATTGTCTAGTGAATAGTTAGTGTGCTGAACTGCCGATATCGGGTACGGGGTTCGAATTTTAGTCGTGCTTTTTACATACCAACGAGTTTTCGACGACTATGTTCCTATAATATCTACCTATACTGAATACCGAGTGTTTTAAACATTAAGGAAAATATTGCGAGGAAACTTGTAAGACTGTCCTATTTTCAATACATCATGTAGTTGAAACTATAGATGTATAAAATATAACAATTATAGGTAGGTAATCAGAATAAAAAAAATCGCTTATTACATAATTTGTTTTTATTCATTATCAGATAAAAAATCATCACTATCGCTTTCGGTGACATTAATTAAAAATCTGTCAGTAACATTGTCAATCATGTGGTCGAGACCATACATTTTGTCTTCTTTTTTAATTATATGAGACACGCAGCTATTCCATTTTTCAGGTGTGATATGTTGAAGTCCTTCTTCGAAAAGTTTTTTTACTTCTGTCATTTTGAAGGTTTTGTTATTTCTTGCAACATATCCTTTAGCCTGCGCCCATACCAACTCAATGGGATTGAGCTCACAGTGGTATGGGGGCAGACGTAAAACAATTATCCCATGCTGCGCTGCCATCTCGTCCACAACATACTTATCGCAATGTTCTTGCTTGTGCTGCCGTGCAATGTCTATAAGAGTAGCTTTAACCATTGTTGCTTCGAATGAAATATTTTTGCTCGTTAGCCACTCTAGTATTCTAGGTTTAGTCCAAGACATTTTAGGCAGCGATTCTAGTTTCCTGGAGTGGTAGGGGGCATTATCCATCACTACTACGGAATTTGGTTT
Organism: Parnassius smintheus behrii; assembly: GCA_036936625.1. Lineage (NCBI taxonomy): Eukaryota > Metazoa > Arthropoda > Insecta > Lepidoptera > Papilionidae > Parnassius > Parnassius smintheus. The sequence continues at coordinate 2,177,574 of JAUPFT010000023.1, forward strand.
TAGTTTTGGCAAGACACCCCAAAACCACTTCTCAAAGGAATCGGCATTCATCTCTTGATGATAATCTTCTTTTTTTTTGGCTTCAAATATTAATAAGCTGTCTTCTACGAATCCTTCTTCCCCGCCTATATGGCCGATAATTAATCGTTTGCCCTTTCCTGAAGGCTGTTTTAAGCCAGTGGTCAAGCCATCTAGGAAGGCCTGGCGGGACGATAACACTGTCTGGTCAATCCATGTCTTCTTTGTTATAGATTATCAAAATAATGTGTACTACTAGCACAGATTAATAAATAGTGATACTAGCTCTATTAGGTGTGATATGGCAATAGCCATGTTTACTCTGTGGTAATATAGAGTGACTTGTATCTTTTTTAAAAAATAAACGTCAGTCTTGACACAACTACTAGCGTGTTTCAATAGGTTATGGGCCCAGTCCCGTATTTTCAAAGTCAATAAGTGTTATTAAAGTAGTTTTAACCTATTTTTCTTTTGGAAATCATGTCGTCATCCAGTTATTTATTAAGTGTACCAAAGTTGAAAGGACGCGAAAATTATGATGACTGGGCGTTTGCCGTAAAAAACTTAATGGTGTTAGAAGGCGTTGATTTGGACAATATTTCACCGGATTTGAGTGACAGTGAGCAAATGAAGGCTAAAGCAAAGCTTGTTATGACCATCGACCCTTCATTGTACGCTCATATTAAGACGGAGATAACTGTAAACGCGTTGTGGAACAAGTTACGGCAGCTATTCGATGACACCGGATTCACTAGGAAAATCAGTCTACTGCGAACATTGATATCCATCCGCTTAGAAAATAGTGAATCCATGACAAGCTACGTGTCTCAAGTGGTTGAAACGGCACAGCGTTTAAAGGGAACAGGGTTTGAAATCAATGAAGAGTGGATTGCATCATTGCTTTTGGCCGGGCTTCCAGAAAAGTTCGAGCCAATGATAATGGCGATCGAGCACTCCGGTTTGGCCATTAGTGCAGACGTCATCAAAACGAAGCTTCTCGATATGTCTTGTGATGTTGGCAACAGTGGACCGGAAACAGCGTTTTGGACGAATAGTCGAACCAAAGGTGGCAGCACTGTTCATTCCAAGCAAAGACAAACGTCAACGTCAAAGTCAAAAAAAATGTCATCAGGAAGTAAACAAATAAAGTGTTATAAATGCAAGAAAATTGGACACTATAAAAACCAATGTCCTGAATTGAAACTTAAGGAAGCAGGTGCTTTTAGTGTAGCATTCCTTAATGGAGAATTTAGTACTGAAGATTGGTATATTGACTCTGGTGCCAGTGTCCATATGACGGCGAACCGTGACAGTTTACGGGATATGCGGAAACACGAGATAAATGAAATAGTTGTGGCGAATAAAACATCTATGCCAGTTATGTGTGCCGGCGATACACTATTAACTACATGTGTAAACAAAGCTCAGTTTGACATTCATGTGAAAAATGTGTTGTATATACCCAACCTCACAACTAACCTCCTATCTGTTAGCCAGCTTATAGCAAATGGAAATACAGTTTCATTTGAAAAGAATTGTTGTAATATCCGCAATAAGCAGAATAAGCTGATTGGAGTAGCAAGTTTAAATAATGGAGTGTACAAACTAAACACAGTGAAGTCAGTAGGGTTAGCAGCTTCGGCAGTACATACATCAGAAGCAAGACTGTGGCATAGGCGACTCGGGCACATCAACAGTAGTGACTTAGAGAAAATGAAGAATGGTGCAGTGGAGGGTGTATCCTATAAAGATAAAGCAAACATCCAGAAATCCAACTGCGTTGTGTGTTGTGAGGGTAAGCAGTCTCGCTTGCCTTTCCCATCAGCCAATCATAGGAGTGAATTCCTGTTAGAGGTGGTGCACTCAGATTTATGTGGGCCTATGGAGTCGAAATCTCTTGGCGGGGCTAGATATTTTCTTCTCTTTGTTGATGACGCCAGTCGAATGTCGTTTGTATATTTTTTAAGAGAAAAGAATCAAGCATTGAAGTACTTTAAGCAATACCAAAGTTTGGTGGAGAACCAAACGGGAAATAAAATTAAAGTGCTCAGAACAGATAATGGAGGAGAATTTTGTTCCAAAGAGATGGAAGATTATTTGAAAACTCAAGGGATAGTTCATCAAAAGACTAACCCGTACACCCCGGAGCAAAATGGCCTCTGTGAGCGCTTCAACAGGACAATAGTTGAACGTGCTAAATGCTTACTCTTTGAGGCTAAATTAGAAAAAAAATTTTGGGCAGAGGCAGTGAACTCGGCAGTTTACCTTAAAAATAGGACGCCGGCCTCAGGTCTAGGAGATATTACACCATTTGAGAAATGGACATGCAGAAAACCTGATTTGAGTCACGTCAGAGTGTTTGGTAGTCCTGTAATGGTACATATACCAAAGAATAAGAGACTTAAATGGGACAAAAAGGCTGTCAAGTATATCTTACTTGGTTACCCAGACAATGTAAAAGGGTACAGATTATACAACTTAGAAACTAAACAAGTTACTATGAGCCGGGATGTGACTATTATGGAAATAGAAGAAACCCCAGATAATGCTCAGATAATAGTGCAGGAATATAAGACTGATATACAGGATTCTCAATTAGTGGAGGAAGAAATACAAGAGGAAAGTAGTAGTGCTTCAGACTTGGATGATCTCACCTATGTTCCGGAGTCTTCCAGTTTGTCCTTACCATCAGAAGACTCATACCACACGTTAGGTGAGGAAGAAGTTTGTGAATTAAGTGCAGAAGAGTTACCATGCAGACGTACAAGAAAACCAGTAGAGAGGTATGGTTCCTCAAATCTTAGCATAGCTGACAAGCAGAAATCTTGGAATGATGATTTAACATATGAGGAGGCGATGAAAGGGCCAGATAGAGAAATGTGGAAACAAGCAATGGAGCAGGAACTCAAAGCTTTTGAAGAAAACCAGGCTTGGGAACTGGTGGATAAAAAGGAGGCAGATAGAGTGGTTCAGTGCAGGTGGGTGTTTAAAGTGAAACATGAAAGTGACAACAAAGTGCGATTCAGAGCTCGTTTAGTTGCAAAGGGCTTTACCCAAACAGAGGGTGTAGACTATAGTGATACCTACTCTCCTGTTCTTAGATACTCAACTCTGAGGTTGTTATTTGCAATAAGTGTTAAATTAAATTTCAAAGTCACCCATCTGGATGTAACAACTGCATTCTTAAATGGCTGTCTAACTGAAAATGTGTACATGCAAGTTCCTCCTAACTTAAAATGTAAAAGTAATACTGTTTTGAAGTTGAAACGTGCTATATATGGGTTGAAACAATCTGCCAGAGCCTGGAATCAACGACTTAATGATTGTTTACTAGCATTAGGTTATGTAAAGTCAAAATTAGAACCATGTTTGTATAGTAAAAAGAGAAACAAGGAGCAGATTTTTGTAACTGTGTTTGTCGATGATTTTTTCATATTTTCAAATAATAGTACTATGACAGATAAATTAAAAAAAGATTTAATGTTAAATTTCAAAATTAAAGATTTAGGGCAAGTAAAAAATTGTTTGGGTATGAGGGTTAGGATGTATAAAGATGGCAGCATATCATTGGATCAAGAGCAATTTGTTGATAATATTCTTAAAAAATTTGATATGTTAGATTGCAATGGTGTGGATGCCCCAATTGAAATTAACTTGAAGTTAGATAAGTCCGGTAACGTTAGTTCACAATATCCTTATCAGCAGTTAATTGGAAGCTTAATGTATCTATCTATCCTAACACGGCCAGATATTAGTTTTAGTATCAGTTATTTAAGCCAATTTAATAATTGTTTTGCAGCAGTCCATTGGAGGCATGCAAGGCGAATATTAAAATACTTAAAGAAAACTAAATCATATGGTTTAATGTATACTAAAGATAATAAAAATTTGGAAGGCTTTGTTGATGCTGACTGGGGCTCTAATAATATTGATAGAAAGTCTTATACAGGTTTCTGTTTTAAATTTTCTGGAGCTGTAATATCATATGAGTGCAAAAAACAGCAAACTGTAGCACTGTCAAGCACAGAAAGTGAGTACATGGCAATATCAGAGGCCTGTAAGGAGGCAATTTATTTAAAAAGCTTAATGTACGAAATTCTTGGCTGTAATTATACAATTATCCTGTACAATGACAATCAAGGTGCTCAAAAATTGACAGAGAACCCTTTGTTCCATAGGAGAACAAAACATATTGATATTCGTCACCATTTTGTTAGAGAGGCTGTTGCTGATAATATTGTTAAAATAGTTTATCTGTCAACTTCTGAAATGCCAGCAGACCTTTTAACCAAAGGTTTAAGTAGTAATAAACACAACCAATTTGTTAAACAATTAGGCATACAAAACATTGTTTGATGTTTACTTATTTTTATTGATGTATATTAAATATTAGATAGAGTTGTGTACCTACTTAGGTTAATATAATAAACAAGTCTGTATAAATAATTTATACCATGTTCCCATTATTTTGATAAGTGGAGGTGTTATAGATTATCAAAATAATGTGTACTACTAGCACAGATTAATAAATAGTGATACTAGCTCTATTAGGTGTGATATGGCAATAGCCATGTTTACTCTGTGGTAATATAGAGTGACTTGTATCTTTTTTAAAAAATAAACGTCAGTCTTGACACAACTACTAGCGTGTTTCAATATTCTTCGGTGCATGACCTTCAAGATAGTGAAAAATATCAATTAATTATTTGAAAGTACAATTTAATGTAAAGAAAACAGAAAATTGTAATTACCTTCGTTGATCCAGGTTTCATCTTGGTAATAAATATACTTTCCTTCCCTTCGATACTCTTTAATTTTTCGAAGGTATCGCTGGCGCCATAGAATAATGTCCTGTCTGTCAATTAAAATGCTGTGTCTTGATTTTGTGACATATTTGAAATTTAAATGTTTCATAACATTTCTTAATGTACTCCAAGAAAAATTGGGTAAGTCTGGGTCTTCATTGACAACCTTAAGAATCTGTAAAGTAATAAAATATGTTTTGAGTAAGGAAGTCTACGCAATCTAATACTTTGGTTTTACAAAGAACATTATGGTGGACACAGAATATAATGCAGTAGAAGGAATAAAGTTTAAGTTACCTTTATAATGGTGGGTGACTCATTTGCATAAAAAAAATTATGTACTTTTCGCCTTATAGCGGCAAAAGTAAAATCGTCTAATTTATCTTTGAAACTGTGTTTCGGTCCACGTTTCTCGGGAGACTTAAATTGTTCATTTTCTTTGCATTCTTTTAACACACTGTAAACTGAGGTCACACCAATTCCCAAAATGTCAGCTGTTTTCGAAACACATTCTTTTTTTTCGGGGGCCTCAATAGGTAATAGTGAAGCAGCTTTTTCCTCAAATACGTGTTTGTAGACGTTTTGTATCATAAGTTTTTCGGTAACGCTTAAAGCAATCCGTGGTCTCTTCTTTCTTGGAGACAAGCTTTGGCTTGACGTGCTTGGTTGAGGATCCATATCGTTTGTACGAAACAATATAGCAACAAATAAACACAACAATTACCACAAACACAACCTAACGAAAAACTTAACAAAAACAATAACTAAACAGCGTGAGCGCAGAAAAAACATTCGTGCTATCAGACCAGAGGTTAGAAGCCGAATAACAAACAAAATGGCGACCGACGCGCGCGGCGTTGATCGGTGTTGGCACTAGTCGCCGCGCCGCGCTTTGTAATAAAACCTCAAAAACTGATTGTAGTTACATACTACTAGTAACTTATATCAGAGCACTTTTATACAATTTTATTGTAAAATAGAAATAATATTCTTTTATAGTTTGAAATGATTAACTATTCACACTCATTGTTCATTCATCTGATTGAACGAGAACTGAACGCATCACTATTACTTTAAATATGGCAACATTATTTTACAAAGTGACATTAGCTACTGTCAGTTGGCTTCGTCTAATTAAAAATACGATTATAGACATCTACATCTATCCTTGATTGCCATCTTTAACACGTTTTTAAGTGTGTTTTCAGAGGCGTATTATAAAAAAAATGCGAAATTACAAGGTTTTCTCGTTGAAATTGTATGTTTTTCGTTCGTTGATGGAAATAACAATTAAGTACTTGGCAAAAATAGTCCGTTTTCTCTTCTACAATAAGCTCAGAAAATTTTAGATAACTTATTTATTTAATTAGTAATAATCATTCTCTCGATGCATGCAATAAAGTAAATGGGGCTCTGCACTCTATTGTGAAAAATCAGAATTAGTCAAAAAAGGCACGTATGACAATTCACAATGCTGTGTTAGTCTCTACTTTAACGTATGGTAGTAAAAGTTGGGTGCGGCAGAAGAAGCACGAGAGTAGAATAAATGCGGTAGAAATGCGGTCGCTAAGGAGTATGTTAGGGCTGAATCTGAGTGATAGGGTGTGAAATTGTGAGATAAGAGAAAAGTGTGATTTGCATGATGATGTTGTGACCAGAATTAAGAAAGGAATGCTTCGGTGGTTTGGTCATGTAGAAAGAATGAATGAGGAAAGAGTGGCAAAGCAAATTTATGTTGCAGAAGTAAATGGAAGAGTCGGAAAGGGACGTCGTAGGCGAAAGTTTATCGACCAAATTGAGTACCCTTAACCGACGAGCATGTATGCGTAGGTATATGAAGGTATATGATGTGGAAGAGGCGAGAGAGGTGTGTCAGGATTGTGCCAAATGAAAGTCTGTAGTCTCTGCCCACCCCTCTGGGTGACAGGCGTGAGTGTTTATGTATTATGTTATGCATTATGTATTAAAAATTAATTTTATAAGATTTTAATGAAAAATCTGATTTTGTCATAATGAAAAATTGTAATGGAATTATGAATATTACTATCTTAGACTAATTACATGTATAATTAATTACTTTGAGATTGCTATCGAATCGATCTGGGGAATCGAATGTACTCTACCAACATGGGGGAAAGATCAATCAAATTATAATAACAATGACATTTTCGTGATCCTGAACATCACAAAACGCATTATAGTAGGCCAAGAGCATAGATAGCTGTTTTCTGTGATGTTGGAACACAAAATGTGTAATCTTAAACCATTTCAATTTATTCATTTCTTTATTCGCAGGAACTGTGTTACGCAAGTGGGAAGAGTAACAACATTGACGTCGTCGTAGTTATCAACTGCTATCATTATCCAATCACTGCGACTCCACTCGCTGCTGCAATTCAATAATGTTTTCCCTTAGTAGGTCGACCACATTACACATCTGTTTTAAAACAAGTCCATTTTAATTTTCCTGAAGATAGTCCTTGGTTTCTAACATGAGTAATATAAAAGCGGGTATTTATTAATAACATGATTAATTTAAAAGAAATAACTTATAGAAAACTTCAAATGATTTTAAGTGTACTTAACTAAAGGTACGAAATAGAAATAGAATTTTTTTTTTATCCAAAATACGAGTACATTATAAAACTATATTTATTGAAAGACACTGCTAAGCCTAATTTACGATTTAATATGAAAATGCTAACATGTAAAGCTAAAACGGAGCCAGGGTATGCACGTGCTTCCTCAAGCTACTGTCTGTGCGAACACGGCGTACTAACCTATAAAAAAGCCCACTCATGGACATGGGTCTCCGGCGTTGTACGGAGGATAAGCTTTAATCTGAATGACGCTCGCTGTACCGGACATCACACATCTTTGACACTGCTGTCCGTCGCCACTCTGGATATTTTACGCCCGGCGTATACGAGTTGGTTATACCGCCATCTATTGGAGGTCTTAAGATTTTTTCCGAAATTTCTCAACCTCCTCTTACGATAGCCGCGGGACTAAATACTCTCACATCGCCAGCACAAGGCAAATATATACAACACGTACGAATTAACTTGAGACTCCGCTGGAATGCGACCCCCTTCCCGACTCCCCGCACCGCGTCACGCGCTGGCTGTGCGCGCTCAGTACCCATAGCATTTTTGTTACGGATACGCGTCTCGACTCTAGTTCGATATTTTTGATAATTGTTTGTTGTTTGGTTTGGACTTTTGTTTGTTTTTTATTTTATTTTTATGTAATGGAAAACCAACAGCTTACAAATCTTAAATAAACAACATGTTAAATTTACAAGAAGCCAATAACAGGTTCTCACTAATAGAAATACACTAACATAATCTTTCGTCGTTTGAAGGTCATAGCACAATTATGAGCAACAAAAAATGGAGTCTAATTTAAATGCACAACATCATACATATAATAAGCGAAAGTAACAATAATAGCCATAAAGGAAAATAAAAGCAGGGCTAAACGCACAACATAATTATTCTTAAAGTAAATAAAATTACGACACAAAAAAATCTCGACTTAATGCCCGCCTTGCCGATACATAGCTAGTATTAAACAAATCAAAATCATGTTTTTTGCACAGATTATTAAAAATATTACTAGACCGATATAAGAAAGTACTTTTTCCGTAATTAGTTGATGAAGCTGGTAAGTAGAGTAATGCATTCGTTCTAAGGTTAACCGTTGGTGTTCTTAGTGATATTTGCGATAGCAGATCTAAGCAGTCAACATTGCCAGAACACTTATGAATTTAAAGGTGGATATCCATTATGTTCGCGCTCCAGCAGCGCTCCGCGCTCCTGCAACTGCTCCCGGTAGTGGGTACTGTTGTTTCCATCCAAGTTCAAAATGATATTCCTAGAAAGTCCTTATAAAGTTCTACTTTTCAGATTTTTTCATATTTTCTAAACTTATGGTTCAAAAGTTAGAGGGGGGGGGGACACATTTTTTTTTAATTTTGGAGCGATTATTTCCGAAATTATTGACATTATCAAAAAATGATTTTAGTAAACCCCTATTCATTTTTAAATACCTTTCCAACAATATATCACACGTTAGGGTTGAAATTAAAAAAAAATCACTTCCCTCTTTACATATAGGGGGGCTACCCTAATAAAGCATTTTTTCCAATTTTTATTTTACCACTTTGTCGGCGTGATTGATACACATATTGGTACCAAATTTCAGCTTTCTAGTGTTAACGGTCACAGAGATTAAGCGAGGACGGACAGACGGACAGACAGACATGGCGAAACTATAAGGGTTCCTAGTTGACTACGGAACCCTAAAAAAAACCAACACAAAAAAAAATTATTAATATATCAAAACATTTCTGCAGCGTGGAAAAAATACAATCAATATCATTCTGTACCAAATAGGATATAAGAGCGAAAAGAGCGAGCACAATATGCGTACGGTTACCTAAAATATATCGATAAGGCGGGTAGAAACAATTATGCGTCAAGCAATATATCGAACAAAGAGTTTTAGGAAAAACACAGAATAACAACAGCGATACATCGGCAAAGCAGGGGTTGTAAACATTTCATTACAAATGTAATTTACAGCAGGAGCAATTAAGCAATACGTAATTAAGCTGAGACATAAGTTAAGCAAATTATACGTTTGGAGGCAGATTAAGCTAACTTGTTTAAATCACTATCACTTGTGATAATCATAACCCTCGTAGTATCGTTTTTTCTAACATGAATTTTACAATACTTTACCCAAACGTATTGATAAGCCTTATCTTTACAAATAGCTTTGGTTCTAGTTAACAAGGCCTTAGAATACGGTGTTAAGTGATCATTAACATACAGCCGTTGTTCGTTACCCACAAACCCAATGTCCTTCGCTGTCATAAACTTCTTACTTCGCGCCGCAGCGACAAATTCTTCCTTTATGTAGCGGTTGATGAAGTTGACAATAATAGATTTATCCTTACCAAAATGTGTCGGCACCCTTGCTATGTATTTTATTTGATGTTTCGGGATCGTGTAACCAACCTGCGTGCATATGTTATCTACTATTGAAAAAAGGTTTTCATCTCTCTTTAGGGGAAATCCCTTTATCTCGACATTGTTAAGTCGAGACCATTGTTCCTTAGTAGCTAACTCCTTTTTCAGGGTCACTATTTCAGAGAGGGTTGAGTCAAATGTTACTTTTATTTGCTCCATATTAAGTATCTTGGATTCAAGATCAGTTATTCTGGACTCACAGTTAATTATTTTTTCACTATTAAATTCACAGGATGATTTTAGCTCTCCTATTTCACGCCTAATGCTTTTCACGTCATTAATGAGTGCTGGTAGACAGTGAAGCTGTAGTTTTAGGTCACGTATTTCCTGCAGAACCAAATCAATCGAAGCACCCCCATCATTGATAGGGATCGACGGCGACGTCGGCCGACGGGCACCTCAGCGCCCTCTACCGTTGACGGTGAGCGTGGTGGCATCTGGTAGTGGACGGCGGCGTTACTGGCCGACGAACCTCCTTCCAGACCGACGGTCCACGCCTTGGCTTCCCTTCCTTGCGAACGGGTGATTGGCACCTTGAATCTGAAAATTCTGCGGTTTTAATACGGTGGTGACTATTTACCCGGTTCCGAAATACAAACGGATATATCCGGCACGAAGGACCAACGAATGTGCCGGACGGGCGAAACTCTCCGGAGTAAATGTTGTCGAAGATACTTCGCGAGTCGCTCACGTCCTACACCTATAGGTTCCGGTGGGTACTTTCACTGCCGTCTTTGTAGGTGCCGCTGGAATATTGTGGACTGTGGTTCAAATCAAAATGCACGATTAACAAATACAAATAGCAAGGTAGTGGCCAGCGGTTCGACTGATTGATTAGTCGCGAAATTTTATAACTATTGATCACGGTTGTTAAACTACGGTTGTTCACTATTGGTTGGTCACTGTATATTTTAAAAGATTTCTTTAAATTGTACGGTGGTATCAAAGATCTATTGGTAGTAGCTGGTTTTCTAACACTACTGACTAGCAGCTATTATCAACTAAACTAGCTGATTTTATCACTTGTGTAACTGCGAATATCAGTTACGACCTTTTTCGGCTAGCTAACTATTTCACTATGTGTAACTGCGAATGTCAGTTACGACCTTTTTCGGCTAGCTAACACTTTCACTATGTGTAACTGCGAATGTCAGTTACGACCTTTTTCGGCTAGCTAACACTTTCACTATGTGTAACTGCGAATGTCAGTTACGACCTTTTTCGGCTAGCTAACACTTTCACTATGTGTAACTGCGAATATCAGTTACGACCTTTTTCGGCTAGCTAACACTTTCACTATTCACTACTATATACTGCTACTAGTCACTTCAGCTACCACCGGATACCACTCACTTCACTTCACTGTCACTGGTAGTTCTTCACACTACTACGGGTACTGGGTCCCGAGCCCCTAAGGTAGACTTTGGCAATACTTTACAATGAGCCGCTTGCCATTTTCCGATTTGCCTCTTTATTGCATAAACTTTTCACTATACAAATGGCATAAATTACAATATTTTTAATACAAAACTAATTGCTACACTAACATGCTATACATCAATAAATCGGTAGTCTGGTACTTTATAAGTATATCATAAAGATTACTCAAAATATTAACATTGTAAAAAGTTATTAAACGAAATGTCCAAAATTTTCATAATATTTGGGTACATTAATTCTTTGATTTTTCTATAACTACGAAATGCGTTTAATTATACAAAAATATCCCTACACTTCTTTAATCTATAAGCCATATGCTAATTCAATGTCATATTTATGACTCTTTTAGAACATAAAATTATTTTCCTTATTTTTAGTATGAACTATTACGCAGTTAATTAAAAACTTCTAGAGAGTTCCACGATAAGACGCGCTGTGATTGGTCGATTTTTTGGTATATAATAAAAGTTATTTATATCACTTGTTATCAAAACGAAATATACTAAGAGTTATAAATATGTTACTCAACTATATTAATACACGTTTTCACTCAGTTTTGTCGGTAATTTCATTATTAATACAAAAACAATATTCTTTATTACTTCGTTTCTTAGCGTTGTTAGGCCGTCGCGAACAAAATTAATGCGTCCAATTGCGAATCATTTGGGTGATTTTGACGAGCTTAAACCAGCCAGAGATTTAAACCATCATAACACATCTGAAACAACGTTTCCATTAATAGTCTACATGTGCAGACATTTAATATAAAAAATCGCTCCACTTTTACCTACATATTCTAATATATATCTAACGATTTTGATTTTAAAAAAGAGCAGTAATTTACTGGCAGTACAAATACGTACAAAAATTCTAATATAGTTATTATGAATATGAACTACATGAAAATGTACCTACCTGCTGCCAAGCGTTCGAAAATACATAACATTTTAAATTCAAAACTTTACTAAACATACGACAGTAAATAAAACATTAAAAATTGGATTTTTTTTTAAATTAAAGTGAATTATTTAAGATATATCATGGATCTTTGTAATATTTTAAAAGTTTTTTTAAATATTTAGATTAAGGGTTATAACGAACACACGACTTACAGACATCGAGACAGACACGGCCTGTAAAGTCGTATTTTTAATTAGACGAAGTCAACTGACGTTTACTGTGTTGTCAGTTTTTGATGAAATAAAAATAGTGTTGTGACAAAGTGAATGATTGAAAAACTCCTGAATTAATGAAATTGCCTCGATTGTCTAGTGAATAGTTAGTGTGCTGAACTGCCGATATCGGGTACGGGGTTCGAATTTTAGTCGTGCTTTTTACATACCAACGAGTTTTCGACGACTATGTTCCTATAATATCTACCTATACTGAATACCGAGTGTTTTAAACATTAAGGAAAATATTGCGAGGAAACTTGTAAGACTGTCCTATTTTCAATACATCATGTAGTTGAAACTATAGATGTATAAAATATAACAATTATAGGTAGGTAATCAGAATAAAAAAAATCGCTTATTACATAATTTGTTTTTATTCATTATCAGATAAAAAATCATCACTATCGCTTTCGGTGACATTAATTAAAAATCTGTCAGTAACATTGTCAATCATGTGGTCGAGACCATACATTTTGTCTTCTTTTTTAATTATATGAGACACGCAGCTATTCCATTTTTCAGGTGTGATATGTTGAAGTCCTTCTTCGAAAAGTTTTTTTACTTCTGTCATTTTGAAGGTTTTGTTATTTCTTGCAACATATCCTTTAGCCTGCGCCCATACCAACTCAATGGGATTGAGCTCACAGTGGTATGGGGGCAGACGTAAAACAATTATCCCATGCTGCGCTGCCATCTCGTCCACAACATACTTATCGCAATGTTCTTGCTTGTGCTGCCGTGCAATGTCTATAAGAGTAGCTTTAACCATTGTTGCTTCGAATGAAATATTTTTGCTCGTTAGCCACTCTAGTATTCTAGGTTTAGTCCAAGACATTTTAGGCAGCGATTCTAGTTTCCTGGAGTGGTAGGGGGCATTATCCATCACTACTACGGAATTTGGTTTTAGTTTTGGCAAGACACCCCAAAACCACTTCTCAAAGGAATCGGCATTCATCTCTTGATGATAATCTTCTTTTTTTTTGGCTTCAAATATTAATAAGCTGTCTTCTACGAATCCTTCTTCCCCGCCTATATGGCCGATAATTAATCGTTTGCCCTTTCCTGAAGGCTGTTTTAAGCCAGTGGTCAAGCCATCTAGGAAGGCCTGGCGGGACGATAACACTGTCTGGTCAATCCATGTCTTCTTTGTTATAGATTATCAAAATAATGTGTACTACTAGCACAGATTAATAAATAGTGATACTAGCTCTATTAGGTGTGATATGGCAATAGCCATGTTTACTCTGTGGTAATATAGAGTGACTTGTATCTTTTTTAAAAAATAAACGTCAGTCTTGACACAACTACTAGCGTGTTTCAATAGGTTATGGGCCCAGTCCCGTATTTTCAAAGTCAATAAGTGTTATTAAAGTAGTTTTAACCTATTTTTCTTTTGGAAATCATGTCGTCATCCAGTTATTTATTAAGTGTACCAAAGTTGAAAGGACGCGAAAATTATGATGACTGGGCGTTTGCCGTAAAAAACTTAATGGTGTTAGAAGGCGTTGATTTGGACAATATTTCACCGGATTTGAGTGACAGTGAGCAAATGAAGGCTAAAGCAAAGCTTGTTATGACCATCGACCCTTCATTGTACGCTCATATTAAGACGGAGATAACTGTAAACGCGTTGTGGAACAAGTTACGGCAGCTATTCGATGACACCGGATTCACTAGGAAAATCAGTCTACTGCGAACATTGATATCCATCCGCTTAGAAAATAGTGAATCCATGACAAGCTACGTGTCTCAAGTGGTTGAAACGGCACAGCGTTTAAAGGGAACAGGGTTTGAAATCAATGAAGAGTGGATTGCATCATTGCTTTTGGCCGGGCTTCCAGAAAAGTTCGAGCCAATGATAATGGCGATCGAGCACTCCGGTTTGGCCATTAGTGCAGACGTCATCAAAACGAAGCTTCTCGATATGTCTTGTGATGTTGGCAACAGTGGACCGGAAACAGCGTTTTGGACGAATAGTCGAACCAAAGGTGGCAGCACTGTTCATTCCAAGCAAAGACAAACGTCAACGTCAAAGTCAAAAAAAATGTCATCAGGAAGTAAACAAATAAAGTGTTATAAATGCAAGAAAATTGGACACTATAAAAACCAATGTCCTGAATTGAAACTTAAGGAAGCAGGTGCTTTTAGTGTAGCATTCCTTAATGGAGAATTTAGTACTGAAGATTGGTATATTGACTCTGGTGCCAGTGTCCATATGACGGCGAACCGTGACAGTTTACGGGATATGCGGAAACACGAGATAAATGAAATAGTTGTGGCGAATAAAACATCTATGCCAGTTATGTGTGCCGGCGATACACTATTAACTACATGTGTAAACAAAGCTCAGTTTGACATTCATGTGAAAAATGTGTTGTATATACCCAACCTCACAACTAACCTCCTATCTGTTAGCCAGCTTATAGCAAATGGAAATACAGTTTCATTTGAAAAGAATTGTTGTAATATCCGCAATAAGCAGAATAAGCTGATTGGAGTAGCAAGTTTAAATAATGGAGTGTACAAACTAAACACAGTGAAGTCAGTAGGGTTAGCAGCTTCGGCAGTACATACATCAGAAGCAAGACTGTGGCATAGGCGACTCGGGCACATCAACAGTAGTGACTTAGAGAAAATGAAGAATGGTGCAGTGGAGGGTGTATCCTATAAAGATAAAGCAAACATCCAGAAATCCAACTGCGTTGTGTGTTGTGAGGGTAAGCAGTCTCGCTTGCCTTTCCCATCAGCCAATCATAGGAGTGAATTCCTGTTAGAGGTGGTGCACTCAGATTTATGTGGGCCTATGGAGTCGAAATCTCTTGGCGGGGCTAGATATTTTCTTCTCTTTGTTGATGACGCCAGTCGAATGTCGTTTGTATATTTTTTAAGAGAAAAGAATCAAGCATTGAAGTACTTTAAGCAATACCAAAGTTTGGTGGAGAACCAAACGGGAAATAAAATTAAAGTGCTCAGAACAGATAATGGAGGAGAATTTTGTTCCAAAGAGATGGAAGATTATTTGAAAACTCAAGGGATAGTTCATCAAAAGACTAACCCGTACACCCCGGAGCAAAATGGCCTCTGTGAGCGCTTCAACAGGACAATAGTTGAACGTGCTAAATGCTTACTCTTTGAGGCTAAATTAGAAAAAAAATTTTGGGCAGAGGCAGTGAACTCGGCAGTTTACCTTAAAAATAGGACGCCGGCCTCAGGTCTAGGAGATATTACACCATTTGAGAAATGGACATGCAGAAAACCTGATTTGAGTCACGTCAGAGTGTTTGGTAGTCCTGTAATGGTACATATACCAAAGAATAAGAGACTTAAATGGGACAAAAAGGCTGTCAAGTATATCTTACTTGGTTACCCAGACAATGTAAAAGGGTACAGATTATACAACTTAGAAACTAAACAAGTTACTATGAGCCGGGATGTGACTATTATGGAAATAGAAGAAACCCCAGATAATGCTCAGATAATAGTGCAGGAATATAAGACTGATATACAGGATTCTCAATTAGTGGAGGAAGAAATACAAGAGGAAAGTAGTAGTGCTTCAGACTTGGATGATCTCACCTATGTTCCGGAGTCTTCCAGTTTGTCCTTACCATCAGAAGACTCATACCACACGTTAGGTGAGGAAGAAGTTTGTGAATTAAGTGCAGAAGAGTTACCATGCAGACGTACAAGAAAACCAGTAGAGAGGTATGGTTCCTCAAATCTTAGCATAGCTGACAAGCAGAAATCTTGGAATGATGATTTAACATATGAGGAGGCGATGAAAGGGCCAGATAGAGAAATGTGGAAACAAGCAATGGAGCAGGAACTCAAAGCTTTTGAAGAAAACCAGGCTTGGGAACTGGTGGATAAAAAGGAGGCAGATAGAGTGGTTCAGTGCAGGTGGGTGTTTAAAGTGAAACATGAAAGTGACAACAAAGTGCGATTCAGAGCTCGTTTAGTTGCAAAGGGCTTTACCCAAACAGAGGGTGTAGACTATAGTGATACCTACTCTCCTGTTCTTAGATACTCAACTCTGAGGTTGTTATTTGCAATAAGTGTTAAATTAAATTTCAAAGTCACCCATCTGGATGTAACAACTGCATTCTTAAATGGCTGTCTAACTGAAAATGTGTACATGCAAGTTCCTCCTAACTTAAAATGTAAAAGTAATACTGTTTTGAAGTTGAAACGTGCTATATATGGGTTGAAACAATCTGCCAGAGCCTGGAATCAACGACTTAATGATTGTTTACTAGCATTAGGTTATGTAAAGTCAAAATTAGAACCATGTTTGTATAGTAAAAAGAGAAACAAGGAGCAGATTTTTGTAACTGTGTTTGTCGATGATTTTTTCATATTTTCAAATAATAGTACTATGACAGATAAATTAAAAAAAGATTTAATGTTAAATTTCAAAATTAAAGATTTAGGGCAAGTAAAAAATTGTTTGGGTATGAGGGTTAGGATGTATAAAGATGGCAGCATATCATTGGATCAAGAGCAATTTGTTGATAATATTCTTAAAAAATTTGATATGTTAGATTGCAATGGTGTGGATGCCCCAATTGAAATTAACTTGAAGTTAGATAAGTCCGGTAACGTTAGTTCACAATATCCTTATCAGCAGTTAATTGGAAGCTTAATGTATCTATCTATCCTAACACGGCCAGATATTAGTTTTAGTATCAGTTATTTAAGCCAATTTAATAATTGTTTTGCAGCAGTCCATTGGAGGCATGCAAGGCGAATATTAAAATACTTAAAGAAAACTAAATCATATGGTTTAATGTATACTAAAGATAATAAAAATTTGGAAGGCTTTGTTGATGCTGACTGGGGCTCTAATAATATTGATAGAAAGTCTTATACAGGTTTCTGTTTTAAATTTTCTGGAGCTGTAATATCATATGAGTGCAAAAAACAGCAAACTGTAGCACTGTCAAGCACAGAAAGTGAGTACATGGCAATATCAGAGGCCTGTAAGGAGGCAATTTATTTAAAAAGCTTAATGTACGAAATTCTTGGCTGTAATTATACAATTATCCTGTACAATGACAATCAAGGTGCTCAAAAATTGACAGAGAACCCTTTGTTCCATAGGAGAACAAAACATATTGATATTCGTCACCATTTTGTTAGAGAGGCTGTTGCTGATAATATTGTTAAAATAGTTTATCTGTCAACTTCTGAAATGCCAGCAGACCTTTTAACCAAAGGTTTAAGTAGTAATAAACACAACCAATTTGTTAAACAATTAGGCATACAAAACATTGTTTGATGTTTACTTATTTTTATTGATGTATATTAAATATTAGATAGAGTTGTGTACCTACTTAGGTTAATATAATAAACAAGTCTGTATAAATAATTTATACCATGTTCCCATTATTTTGATAAGTGGAGGTGTTATAGATTATCAAAATAATGTGTACTACTAGCACAGATTAATAAATAGTGATACTAGCTCTATTAGGTGTGATATGGCAATAGCCATGTTTACTCTGTGGTAATATAGAGTGACTTGTATCTTTTTTAAAAAATAAACGTCAGTCTTGACACAACTACTAGCGTGTTTCAATATTCTTCGGTGCATGACCTTCAAGATAGTGAAAAATATCAATTAATTATTTGAAAGTACAATTTAATGTAAAGAAAACAGAAAATTGTAATTACCTTCGTTGATCCAGGTTTCATCTTGGTAATAAATATACTTTCCTTCCCTTCGATACTCTTTAATTTTTCGAAGGTATCGCTGGCGCCATAGAATAATGTCCTGTCTGTCAATTAAAATGCTGTGTCTTGATTTTGTGACATATTTGAAATTTAAATGTTTCATAACATTTCTTAATGTACTCCAAGAAAAATTGGGTAAGTCTGGGTCTTCATTGACAACCTTAAGAATCTGTAAAGTAATAAAATATGTTTTGAGTAAGGAAGTCTACGCAATCTAATACTTTGGTTTTACAAAGAACATTATGGTGGACACAGAATATAATGCAGTAGAAGGAATAAAGTTTAAGTTACCTTTATAATGGTGGGTGACTCATTTGCATAAAAAAAATTATGTACTTTTCGCCTTATAGCGGCAAAAGTAAAATCGTCTAATTTATCTTTGAAACTGTGTTTCGGTCCACGTTTCTCGGGAGACTTAAATTGTTCATTTTCTTTGCATTCTTTTAACACACTGTAAACTGAGGTCACACCAATTCCCAAAATGTCAGCTGTTTTCGAAACACATTCTTTTTTTTCGGGGGCCTCAATAGGTAATAGTGAAGCAGCTTTTTCCTCAAATACGTGTTTGTAGACGTTTTGTATCATAAGTTTTTCGGTAACGCTTAAAGCAATCCGTGGTCTCTTCTTTCTTGGAGACAAGCTTTGGCTTGACGTGCTTGGTTGAGGATCCATATCGTTTGTACGAAACAATATAGCAACAAATAAACACAACAATTACCACAAACACAACCTAACGAAAAACTTAACAAAAACAATAACTAAACAGCGTGAGCGCAGAAAAAACATTCGTGCTATCAGACCAGAGGTTAGAAGCCGAATAACAAACAAAATGGCGACCGACGCGCGCGGCGTTGATCGGTGTTGGCACTAGTCGCCGCGCCGCGCTTTGTAATAAAACCTCAAAAACTGATTGTAGTTACATACTACTAGTAACTTATATCAGAGCACTTTTATACAATTTTATTGTAAAATAGAAATAATATTCTTTTATAGTTTGAAATGATTAACTATTCACACTCATTGTTCATTCATCTGATTGAACGAGAACTGAACGCATCACTATTACTTTAAATATGGCAACATTATTTTACAAAGTGACATTAGCTACTGTCAGTTGGCTTCGTCTAATTAAAAATACGATTATAGACATCTACATCTATCCTTGATTGCCATCTTTAACACGTTTTTAAGTGTGTTTTCAGAGGCGTATTATAAAAAAAATGCGAAATTACAAGGTTTTCTCGTTGAAATTGTATGTTTTTCGTTCGTTGATGGAAATAACAATTAAGTACTTGGCAAAAATAGTCCGTTTTCTCTTCTACAATAAGCTCAGAAAATTTTAGATAACTTATTTATTTAATTAGTAATAATCATTCTCTCGATGCATGCAATAAAGTAAATGGGGCTCTGCACTCTATTGTGAAAAATCAGAATTAGTCAAAAAAGGCACGTATGACAATTCACAATGCTGTGTTAGTCTCTACTTTAACGTATGGTAGTAAAAGTTGGGTGCGGCAGAAGAAGCACGAGAGTAGAATAAATGCGGTAGAAATGCGGTCGCTAAGGAGTATGTTAGGGCTGAATCTGAGTGATAGGGTGTGAAATTGTGAGATAAGAGAAAAGTGTGATTTGCATGATGATGTTGTGACCAGAATTAAGAAAGGAATGCTTCGGTGGTTTGGTCATGTAGAAAGAATGAATGAGGAAAGAGTGGCAAAGCAAATTTATGTTGCAGAAGTAAATGGAAGAGTCGGAAAGGGACGTCGTAGGCGAAAGTTTATCGACCAAATTGAGTACCCTTAACCGACGAGCATGTATGCGTAGGTATATGAAGGTATATGATGTGGAAGAGGCGAGAGAGGTGTGTCAGGATTGTGCCAAATGAAAGTCTGTAGTCTCTGCCCACCCCTCTGGGTGACAGGCGTGAGTGTTTATGTATTATGTTATGCATTATGTATTAAAAATTAATTTTATAAGATTTTAATGAAAAATCTGATTTTGTCATAATGAAAAATTGTAATGGAATTATGAATATTACTATCTTAGACTAATTACATGTATAATTAATTACTTTGAGATTGCTATCGAATCGATCTGGGGAATCGAATGTACTCTACCAACATGGGGGAAAGATCAATCAAATTATAATAACAATGACATTTTCGTGATCCTGAACATCACAAAACGCATTATAGTAGGCCAAGAGCATAGATAGCTGTTTTCTGTGATGTTGGAACACAAAATGTGTAATCTTAAACCATTTCAATTTATTCATTTCTTTATTCGCAGGAACTGTGTTACGCAAGTGGGAAGAGTAACAACATTGACGTCGTCGTAGTTATCAACTGCTATCATTATCCAATCACTGCGACTCCACTCGCTGCTGCAATTCAATAATGTTTTTCCTTAGTAGGTCGACCACATTACACATCTGTTTTAAAACAAGTCCATTTTAATTTTCCTGAAGATAGTCCTTGGTTTCTAACATGAGTAATATAAAAGCGGGTATTTATTAATAACATGATTAATTTAAAAGAAATAACTTATAGAAAACTTCAAATGATTTTAAGTGTACTTAACTAAAGGTACGAAATAGAAATAGAATTTTTTTTTTATCCAAAATACGAGTACATTATAAAACTATATTTATTGAAAGACACTGCTAAGCCTAATTTACGATTTAATATGAAAATGCTAACATGTAAAGCTAAAACGGAGCCAGGGTATGCACGTGCTTCCTCAAGCTACTGTCTGTGCGAACACGGCGTACTAACCTATAAAAAAGCCCACTCATGGACATGGGTCTCCGGCGTTGTACGGAGGATAAGCTTTAATCTGAATGACGCTCGCTGTACCGGACATCACACATCTTTGACACTGCTGTCCGTCGCCACTCTGGATATTTTACGCCCGGCGTATACGAGTTGGTTATACCGCCATCTATTGGAGGTCTTAAGATTTTTTCCGAAATTTCTCAACCTCCTCTTACGATAGCCGCGGGACTAAATACTCTCACATCGCCAGCACAAGGCAAATATATACAACACGTACGAATTAACTTGAGACTCCGCTGGAATGCGACCCCCTTCCCGACTCCCCGCACCGCGTCACGCGCTGGCTGTGCGCGCTCAGTACCCATAGCATTTTTGTTACGGATACGCGTCTCGACTCTAGTTCGATATTTTTGATAATTGTTTGTTGTTTGGTTTGGACTTTTGTTTGTTTTTTATTTTATTTTTATGTAATGGAAAACCAACAGCTTACAAATCTTAAATAAACAACATGTTAAATTTACAAGAAGCCAATAACAGGTTCTCACTAATAGAAATACACTAACATAATCTTTCGTCGTTTGAAGGTCATAGCACAATTATGAGCAACAAAAAATGGAGTCTAATTTAAATGCACAACATCATACATATAATAAGCGAAAGTAACAATAATAGCCATAAAGGAAAATAAAAGCAGGGCTAAACGCACAACATAATTATTCTTAAAGTAAATAAAATTACGACACAAAAAAATCTCGACTTAATGCCCGCCTTGCCGATACATAGCTAGTATTAAACAAATCAAAATCATGTTTTTTGCACAGATTATTAAAAATATTACTAGACCGATATAAGAAAGTACTTTTTCCGTAATTAGTTGATGAAGCTGGTAAGTAGAGTAATGCATTCGTTCTAAGGTTAACCGTTGGTGTTCTTAGTGATATTTGCGATAGCAGATCTAAGCAGTCAACATTGCCAGAACACTTATGAGTTTAAAGGTGGATATCCATTATGTTCGCGCTCCAGCAGCGCTCCGCGCTCCTGCAACTGCTCCCGGTAGTGGGTACTGTTGTTTCCATCCAAGTTCAAAATGATTTTCCTAGAAAGTCCTTATAAAGTTCTACTTTTCAGATTTTTTCATATTTTCTAAACTTATGGTTCAAAAGTTAGAGGGGGGGGGGACACATTTTTTTTTAATTTTGGAGCGATTATTTCCGAAATTATTGACATTATCAAAAAATGATTTTAGTAAACCCCTATTCATTTTTAAATACCTTTCCAACAATATATCACACGTTAGGGTTGAAATTAAAAAAAAATCACTTCCCTCTTTACATATAGGGGGGCTACCCTAATAAAGCATTTTTTCCAATTTTTATTTTACCACTTTGTCGGCGTGATTGATACACATATTGGTACCAAATTTCAGCTTTCTAGTGTTAACGGTCACAGAGATTAAGCGAGGACGGACAGACGGACAGACAGACATGGCGAAACTATAAGGGTTCCTAGTTGACTACGGAACCCTAAAAAAAACCAACACAAAAAAAAATTATTAATATATCAAAACATTTCTGCAGCGTGGAAAAAATACAATCAATATCATTCTGTACCAAATAGGATATAAGAGCGAAAAGAGCGAGCACAATATGCGTACGGTTACCTAAAATATATCGATAAGGCGGGTAGAAACAATTATGCGTCAAGCAATATATCGAACAAAGAGTTTTAGGAAAAACACAGAATAACAACAGCGATACATCGGCAAAGCAGGGGTTGTAAACATTTCATTACAAATGTAATTTACAGCAGGAGCAATTAAGCAATACGTAATTAAGCTGAGACATAAGTTAAGCAAATTATACGTTTGGAGGCAGATTAAGCTAACTTGTTTAAATCACTATCACTTGTGATAATCATAACCCTCGTAGTATCGTTTTTTCTAACATGAATTTTACAATACTTTACCCAAACGTATTGATAAGCCTTATCTTTACAAATAGCTTTGGTTCTAGTTAACAAGGCCTTAGAATACGGTGTTAAGTGATCATTAACATACAGCCGTTGTTCGTTACCCACAAACCCAATGTCCTTCGCTGTCATAAACTTCTTACTTCGCGCCGCAGCGACAAATTCTTCCTTTATGTAGCGGTTGATGAAGTTGACAATAATAGATTTATCCTTACCAAAATGTGTCGGCACCCTTGCTATGTATTTTATTTGATGTTTCGGGATCGTGTAACCAACCTGCGTGCATATGTTATCTACTATTGAAAAAAGGTTTTCATCTCTCTTTAGGGGAAATCCCTTTATCTCGACATTGTTAAGTCGAGACCATTGTTCCTTAGTAGCTAACTCCTTTTTCAGGGTCACTATTTCAGAGAGGGTTGAGTCAAATGTTACTTTTATTTGCTCCATATTAAGTATCTTGGATTCAAGATCAGTTATTCTGGACTCACAGTTAATTATTTTTTCACTATTAAATTCACAGGATGATTTTAGCTCTCCTATTTCACGCCTAATGCTTTTCACGTCATTAATGAGTGCTGGTAGACAGTGAAGCTGTAGTTTTAGGTCACGTATTTCCTGCAGAACCAAATCAATCGAAGCACCCCCATCATTGATAGGGATCGACGGCGACGTGGTTGGCGTTGGCGTTGAAGGGGCGCCTAGAATGTTCCGACAATAAGAACACCTCCACGCAGCCCTTCGGTCAGCACCCAACTTTCTATACCCAGCTTCGGTTATATTAGAGCAGCCAAAACAAAGTTGCTTTTTACACGATCCACACTTAACGCCATCATTAAAATCCGTATTGCGTAGTGCACAATGCATTATTATTAAGAAAATAAATTTTTAAATTAAATTTCGACGTAAACAAATAAGATATTTGTTTACGTCGAGTTTTCTGTTATACTTGAACGTTATTTTATCTGTTTGTTGTTAATTGCGTTGTTTTATTGTTAAGTTTGGACGTTGTGTTGTGCCGTTTTCTTATGATGCTTAGGAGTTACTCCGCCTTTTTTATTTTTAAAAAAAGATGGGATGAAAGACAATACATAGCCAAGCACGGACACTTGCTCTAAAAGTTTTAAAATTTTTCTAAAATGAAAAATCAAATAAAAAGTTTCTTATTCCTGTGGACCAAGCTTTAAAGAGGGCTTGTGCAGCAACAGGCATATCAAAGGCAACACTACTAAGAATGAAAAACGAGGCGAAAAAAGTTCAGTCAATTTCTCAAGACCAAAATGATGATGTCACAGTAGTATCGGAACCATGTACTTCTCAAGCAAGACCAGAACTTAAACTATCAACTCCAGGAAAAAAAGGAAAGAGAGCTCAAAAAAAAATTGAACTAGACAATTTTGATTTGTGTGCTCTAAGAAAACTTGTCAACAGTTTCTATACTGTACGGAAAGAAATTCCAACATTGAAAAAGATTTTAACGGCTGCAAAAGCAGATCTAAATTTTCCAGGTACGTACCCATATTTATTGACATTTTTATATGTATTATATATCATACTTTAGGTCATATCATATACAAGGTGACATTTAATTCAAGTATAATTGTTAGGGGTGCTAGAACTGGTAATTTGCAACAATTTTATTTATGGACACCCATATGCAAAAGTGAACCATTTCTGAGATATTTAATTTTAAATAATTTTTTGAAAATATACCACGCGATAACTAAAAATTAAAAATAAAATCTTTATTTTACAGGTGAAAAAACCACGTTACAACGAATACTCGTTGACTACTTGGGGTACAAATTTAAAAAATGTAAGAACGCAAGACGAGTCTTAATACAAAAGCCAGACATTGCTGCCTGGAGAGCCCGTTATTTACGAAGGAAGAAAGAAAACAATGAACTTGGGGTGGACAAAAAACCCGTAACTTATTTAGACGAAACATGGGTTCACTCCCACTATACCGTGCGCAAATGCTGGCAAAATAACAATGACGCAAGCATTAGAAAAAATGATAATCCAGGACAGCGGTGGATATTGGTGCACGCTGGCGGTGAAAACGGCTTTATCCCTGGTGCCGAATTGCTTTACAAATGCAAAAGTAATGCCGGGGACTACCATCACGAAATGGATAATAAAAACTTTAAAAAGTGGTTGACAGAAAAACTAATCCCAAACTTACCTCAAAACAGTCTCGTCGTTATAGAAAATGCTCCCTACCACTCAACGCAGTCTGAAAAACCACCCGTGAGCTCGTCCCTGAAAGGTGAGATGCAGAGTTGGCTTCGGAAAAACAACATTCCTTTTGATGAAAAAATGACGAAACCGGAACTGTACCATATTATACTGCTCAATAAACCACCGAAAAAATATATAGTGGACGAACTCATGAGGGAGCATGGACACGAGGCTGCCACCCTACCATTGTGATTTGAACCCTATCGAATATATATGGAACTTAATAAAACAAAGGGTGGCAGCTAAAAATGTTAACCAGTTTGAAAGGGAAATAGAGGGTTTGACAAGAGACGCAATACAGTCTATAACGGCTTCCGATTGGAAGAAAGAAATAAACCGTATCGAAAGATTAGAAAATGAATACTGGGAGAGTGATAGACTTGGAGAAATCCAACACAGAGCATTAATTATATCCCTCGGAGGGGAAGAATCCAGCTCAGAGAGTGAAAGTGAGGACAATCTAATGGACGGAATAGAACCGATCGTATACAGTGACAATGAATAATAAATATTATAATAAATCCTTATTAATATTCCTTAATTCTATTCCTTGATTTTACATAGTTTGTGCTGTTCCGCTTATCCAAGATTGATTCACTTTCACCCTAAGGTTGCCTGGGAGAGATTGCTTTTTAGCAATAAGGTCGCCTGTTATGCTTTGTAGTATGTATTTTTATTGTGTACGAATCTGTAACACTTTTTATAGTGCAATAAAGTGTATAATAAATAAATTAATAATATTATAAATGAGAAAGTGTATGTTTATTTCTTTGTCCTTCCTTGACGAGTTAACTAAAAATAATATTATATATATTATAAAAAATAAATATTTAAAATATATAAAAATGGCAACAGTATATCACTTATTACTTCACCCCTTGCCAGAACATTTTATTTTGTTTTTATTAATAATCTCATGCAAATCTCAAAAATTTCAAATAAAAAAAATATTACGATGCATTATTTTGCACACCGTACATTGACAATTACGTCATCGGCCCAGGTCTCAAGTTAATTCGTACGAGTTATACAATAAACTGTGACTAATAGAACAGCTACGTTTGATTCGTGACGCGTTGATTGTCTGTCTCACATATTCCCCCTGTTTAGTTTGAAACTCACGTAGGCTCATTCCATGCATCCCAAACATTTTTATGTTCTAATATATTATTTAAATACTTAAGTCGTATTTTTATAGACTACATCGTAAGTTTAATAAAACAATTTAAATAAAATTAGTTTTTAAATATATCGTATATTTTTTATTATTCTGAAAACCAGTGCCATACTGCTATACCTCCTGATGGTAAGTGATGATTTAGCCGAAATGATGTTCACTTTTGAAAACACCCATATTGTGGTCGGATGGAAAGACAAATACTGGCAACTTATTCAACTTCTTTACACATGACAAACGATGTAGGAAACCGTTTGATTGGAATGCGTGGTAGTTCGCTGGAGACTAGCTGAGCGTCTGGTTATCCGATGTGAGTTTGGTTTTAACCAGATTCGGGTCATAAATAAGTTAGCATGTCTGTAAAGCTTAGCATGCATTCCAATGCTACTAGGTGGCATTTTGCGGCATTACCCCATATATATCAATACTCTGTATACGACCGGACTTGCGCTTTTTATAAAGTAAGCAGCTGTCCCGGCGTGAAGTACCGCCGCACCTTTTCAAGGACTCCTAGTTTAAAATGAATCAATGATGTTTTATTTACTTAATAATAATTTTTCATTCTTCCTTTGTAAAACAATTGTATAAAATTCTGCACACTACTGTATTTTTTTTGGAGTTTATGGCCTGGTATCTAGACATTTAGGCCAAGTCTGGAGTAATTTTATTCGATTTATTATCTGTATTTTGATAAGCACACTACTGTATTATTGTATGAGGTATTGCAACTTGGTTGGAAACAGGAAACGAGCATGGATCTTCCTGTTGACAGTTAACCCCCTTATTCATAAAAATTTTTAAACACTTTATTAGTTAAAGAGTGTTTTGGCACTTTCTAGCAACAAGTGTCTCGCAAATGTCAGAATGCGACAAAATACTATTTAACTAATCAAGCGTTTCAAAATTTTTATGAATAAAGGTGTAGAACAATAAAAATAGTGGTTTCCAAACGAGTTAACTATGGTTTATTCCTCCCTCATAGATCTTGTGCTTAACAGTGGATTTTTGATAGGTTGTTATAAATAAAAAAATGAGCAATGAAGTTAAATGCTTCAAATTTGTATGTTTATGTTTAAAATTGTTGTTTTTGTTAAACAATTTTAGTGTTATTGGTATTAAAGCTTGAAATGTATGATGTACTATCTACTACATAATATATAATATTATAATTTTTGTAGGAAAATGAGCAACTCGTCTACCTGATGGTAAGCGAAAGCATTGGCCTATTGAGGTTTACATTTATACTCGATAAAGAATCAAAATGCAGATTCGTTATCACCACTAAGGGTTAAGATGAAATACCTGGTTTTCAGTACCTAAAAGGGCACCCGGTTCTCTTTACTTGCCTTACGTAACATATCAGCCATAAGCTGCAATTTTACGCCGGCATTCTGTGAGAGCATAATCCTTCCCCGTTGGAACTAAACCATACGTGTTGCAACCATAATATAGCTGCAGAGCTCTACCAAGTATAAGTTGTATTAGTTTGTAGTTCATCACATATGAACATCCAACTGCTGGGCACAGTCCTCCTCTCATTTCTGAGCGGAGATTTAAAATATCGTCTAAATAGTTTATTTCTTAGACATGCAGGCAACTTATGTGGTAAATCGGCACTAAAGATTGTTATTAACAATTTAATTGGAGCTCGACCACGGGCTCATGTAATTCCTAATCTACGCTTTCATTCGATACGCGAACGCGTAATCCCTATGCTGGTATGCTGTAGGACTTGTAATTTTATTGTCCTGAAAACTTTGTACTGAGTTGTGGTTGCAGTAGTTATCAATTGCTAATAATGACAGCTGGCAAAGCAGCTCAACCGTGAGCTAAGTTCTCAGGTCCTACAGTCGGACTCGATCCCCCTGCGTCTATCGTTAGTCAGTCATGAGTGCGATCACGCTTGAATTTCTGCAAGATCTCCTCAAAGAGGATTATCCTGATGTCGTCATTGAGGAATTTCAGGTAGGTGTAGTCAATAGGAGCAACAAAAATACCTGAGCTTTTTCTTTAATCATAAATCCGGGAAGTGCGTAGTCCGCGAACATGAAGATGCCTCCGTCACTACATCAGATTTGATAGACCATAAATCCACGCTAAAGGACGCAGATTCCTTCCAAGGATGAGACTTTTGAAATCAAAAAACATCCTAATTTCAATAGAGAAGATGGACTATCTGTTGGAATCCTATTTAATACATATATAAAAATTAATATTTGTTTCTTCGTATTTTGTGCGCTAGCGCTCGTCAAATTGCGGTAAAACTTTGTCAATATATTGTTTGCACTTCCGCGAAGGTCATAGCCACAGTTGGACCTGGTAGGTGGCCCTGTTGTAGAATGCAGTAAGACCTGTTGTAATATCACCCGTGCGAAGCTGGGGCAGATCACTAGTAATTAATAAAATAAAATTTCAACCCAAGCACACGACTGCAAGACTTCAAGATACGATTAGTTCGTACTTCGTTGATCGGGCCAAAAGTTGATAATTATAAACTGAAGATAGCCGTGAAAAAACATTGGGACGTTGAATACCTCAGTCCCCCCGTGACCATGGAGAATCGTCGGGAATTCAAAATAAATATTAACTTATTACGCAATAAAATCCGTAAAATCTGGCATAATTTAAACGTTTTTATTATCTATCTGTATGGGCATTTTTTCTATACACAGTGGGTCTCAAGTTGTTATAAAATGAAGAGTATAAAATAGTTAAATCTGTAGATACTAGTTTTATTTAAATGTGTAGTGTTCGCGTAACTATAAGAAATCAATTCGTTTCATCTTACGATCCTAATATTATTTCAGCGCGGAACAACATCAGCTTGTTCGATTATTGGTTAAAGAACTATCAGCTCAACGTTAACAATTTTATCCAATAGGATTAAATCCGGTGTTTTACTACGATGTTCTAAGGATGACACCTTTAGAACTCCTAATATCGTAGAATAACATAAACTAAGATAAAAACCTTATAAGTATATAGCAGTGGATTTAAATAATATATTCCAGTTACGTATTACGTATTACGAGAAACTAGAACAGAACTGGTATTTGCAAACAAGATGTCTGATATAACTTTTATAATGGAATCCATCACGAACAGATCAGCATCGGAGAAGGAAAACACTGACACAGACAATGAGTATAAAATCAATGTAATGCTGCTGTGTTTCGTACGGTCAGTGGCGACAATTGGAACCCTTTATATTTCTAACGAGACCATTCATGTTATCGTCAGAGAAGACAACGTATTGAAAATAAGGGCATCCAGGAATTTTTTTTTGCTGCCAGGGCGGTTCTACATAGGAACAAGGAGAAATATTTGTCAGATTTCATGACGGGTGAAGCTAATTTGTTGGAAAAGTGTCAAGATTAATGGTTATTTCTGAAATATTTTAATATTGATTAGATTAGAAATGGATATTCCTAAAAGTAGAAGAATTCAACAAAAATTAAACATTTGTAAAAAATACCCATTTTGAATTTTTTTCAAATACAACACTGAAGATTTTTTTTGTGTTAATACGAGTACATTACACTAAAAACCGCAACTTTTCAATGATGATGGTATTCTGTAACTATATGCACGTAACAAATAAGCTCATCTTATTAGTTAAGTAAGTTAGTTATAGCCCTCATTGATAAAAAAATCTGTTTACTATGCAAATACGTGGCTCGGATCAGTAAAGCGAGCAATATACCTCGATCAACAACCGACGGGAGAAAAAGTTTCTCGAGTGGCAATCTCGTACTGGTACGTACGTAACGTACTGGTTGACAAATGTGGTTGGAGTTAGGAATGTAGGTGAAAGTATGACACGCAGTAAGTCGATGGATGTGGGTGACTGTGTAGGTGAGGAACGTATTTTGCGGCGTTCCTAGTAGAGGGACCTATGTTCGACAGCGAATGAACATGATGTTTTGTGACAATATTATATCAATTTCGCATAACGTTGCTTTCTCTTTTAGGGTGCACCGGGAACAAAGAGAGGGGACAATTACACTTCCATGGTTTATAGAATATCACTTAAAGGAATTAGAAAAAAAGATGACGAATCCACTAAGGAGCCATGGGAGAGTTCTATAATATACAAATGCCTGCCTGAAAGCGTTATGCGAAGGGAGGCATTCAAAAGTGACGAACTTTTCTGTAATGAAGTCGCATTCTACACTAAGATCTGGCCAACCTTGAACAAGTTCCAGTCTCAGTGGGAGAAGGTCGCACATCCTTTCAAATGTATACCTAAATGTTATCTCGCTCAGAATGACCTGGTGATTTTAAAAGATTTAAAGCAGATGGGCTTCGTGATGCCGGACAGAAGACAAGGGTTAACCATCGAGCAAAGCTATTTCGTTTTGAAACACTTGTCGCATTTCCATGCGTTGTCGTTAGCGATGAAATACCACAATCGAGAGGAATTCTACGAATTACTGAATATACAGGATGGTATATCTGAAGGTAAGTGGTTTAAATTTATGGTATGTTAACGATTTCCGGACGCATAAAATCCAAGTTAAAAAATAAGTAACAGTCTTCTGTCTTCTCCTGAATAATGATAAGTATCGGCGGCGCTTCAATCGTTAACCAGATAATTAATTTTGTTAAACTTGCTGGCAGATAAAGAATAACCAGATTTGTAGAAAAAGCAATACTTATGGTGGCCACACACGGTCAGTTAAACTGACCTTTCACGGGCTAGTGAAGAAGAGGGGGACTGTTTGTAGGGTTACCCTATGCTTACGTGTATTTTATAGACTTATATAAAACCTTTTCTTTTTTCGACAAATTATTATATGCAAGTGTTCTAGCAACTTATTGAAACTGAGGAATCGTCAGGCGCTTTACTTTTTTATTACAATTATAATCACACATATTTAGTTTTTTACTCGAAACATATCAGAGTATTAAACTGCTACACCGCTAGAACTTGGTAAAAACCATCCTCCTTAACTTTGTACGTCCGATAAAATATCCGTCCGTGGTGATAAAAAAATTTTGTATTTTGGTTGTTAATCGAGGATAATGTACATGTTTATGGACCATAGCCTCCATCAGGTGGACTGTGTGTTTGTTGGGTGGCACATTATTCTATAAAAAAAGAAGTTTTAAAAATAATCTTTTTCCAGTATTCTTTGTGCCAGAAAACGAAGATTACTTCAAGAGTTACTATACTGAGGCGACACAAAACGCGATCGCTATGGTCGAGGAGGAGCTTCGGGACTCGGACATGAAAGACCTATACTTGGAGAAGTTCCGGAAATTTTGCAGCGAGGATACGTTTTTCCAGACCATGGTGGAGCTGGTGGCGCCGAGGGAACCCCTTGCGGTTATATGCCACGGCGACTGCTGGACCAATAATTTCCTCTTTCGACACGTTGATGGGGATATTGCAGAGGTGACTTATCGATTACAATACAATCATTTTACTGTGTAGTGGCCGTGTAGGAAACCCACTACCAATATAGTCCCGCGGGAGTCGTTAGAGGCGACAGAGAGAAACAAATCAGAAGAAGAGCAGCAGTAATAACGACTAAACTTAAAAAATAAACTGCGGTTGCCCCGCTTGATAAGCGTGGGAACTATGGTAACTATCCCCCTACGAGGCTATTTATGGGGGAGGCCTATTTTATTATTGGACTTGAATAGGCTGTAACAGTAACGTAATGATATTTGCCCTTTTTAGAAGGTGTGTGTATGTGCGTGGGCGCACGCGCTAACGTGTGTATGTGTGTGTGCGTGTTTGTATGTTAGTAAGATCTATAGATCTCTAGATATTTATATAGATATCGAACACTTGATTGAATTTTTAAAGTAAAAGAATCAACGACAACACAAAATTTTGTCATCTAATGGAAAATTAATAGATTAATAGAATGGGTCGGCTTGACCACGGACCACGCTCTCATAGAATACCTACCAGCGTAAAATAGCAGCTTAAGCGGATATACATATAGTAAGTCAGCTCAAATTCTAATTTCGACCCCACTTCCCCGCGCGTTGTATGCTATGTATCGACATGTTTGTAATCACTAATACTGTAAGTAGATAGGTCGTTAGATACTTATTTCATTATGTTTATCATATTTAGGCCTGTTTTTTAACGCTAACCCAGTCGGTTCTTACTTTTATTACGGTTATTTCCCATTTTAATTTTACGTCGTCCTGTTGCGTAATCCGTATTCTGATCGTAAGAAACACAACCTCCCCTTTTAAAGGCCGAAGCTAAACTGACCGGGCGGTATGAATTAGGGTTGCCGTTCTATAAATTTTAAAGTCCCTAGACTAACAGAAGAAATCCGCCAGAAACAGGATTTTTCTTTTTCTTAAAATCCGCTAGATGTCCCTAGGTACATTTTCGTGGTACCGTTAACTAAACTAACTGTCTAACTGAAAAATCTTGCCAAATGGTATACAATATAAATATATATATATATATATATATATATATATATATATATATATATATATATATATATATATATATATATATATACATACAATGAATACCGAAAATCTAAATCTATAAATTCAGAAAACCTTAAAAAGAGCGGACTCTATTTCATATAAATTACTTATATATAGTGTAGGTTAATGACATAACAACCAAAACAAAAACTATTCATGTACAAAATAAAAAATATTGTAAAAAAATAAATCTCTTTAAACCACGTTTAAACATTAGTCATCTTATTAAAAATAAAACAATTAGCTCAGTATGTTCTTGTACCTAAATTTCAAAATTAATAGCGAAGTATGGATCCAGATCTTCAAAAAGAACTTCAGCGGAAGCTGAAGCTTCGCCAATGTCTCCAGTTCCCATCTTTGGTTTATCTTTACCGACTTGGTTGACAAGATCTTCGGGAATATCATACGTTGCGCAATTCTTTTTTAATCCTTAACTGATTTTTAATTAGACGAATGGAATTTAAAGGTTTTTCTGATTGCTTGTTTTACAGTTTGCTTTTAACTACATTCATGGCACCAAATACGCGTTCAAATTCTGCATTTGAGTGCGGTAGTGATAATATTACTATTGCAAAATTACATAAATCTTCGAATATGTTTACTCCTGCTGCATTTTTGTATGTCGAAACCTTAGAACATGGTCTCAGGTCGAAACAGAGAAAGTGAATTAACGACATTGAATTGTTAGTTTATGTTCGGGAATTCCCGTGAAATTATATATAGAATGCTACCAACGGTAGATTACAAAATTGGACATATGATAAATTACTTATTTGAAATGAATTACTTCATAAAAGAAAGTCGCCATCTCAAAAGTCCAAATGTCGCTAGAAGTCGCTAAATAATTATTTCTCGCTAAAACGATTTTTTTATCCGCTAAACATTGTTAAAATCCGCTAGATCTAGCGAGAAAGTCGCTAAAACGGCAACACTGGTATGAATCAAGCTTCGAGATCAAGACGCCGATAGTTTAGGTAATTTCTTTTTACAGTGTAATTAATGGTATTTAAAAAAGTGAATAACATAAGCACTGCTTTATAGTTTGTTCAGTTAGTATGCAAAGTTTAACGATCTTATTTAAAGTATTTTATGAATAACAGCGGTTTATTGCTTATTTTGGAGGTAAATTTGGATTTTTTTTCTATCGAGAAAATTTTACGGAATCGTGTTTTCGTCTAACATAGTCCTTAACATTAATCCTTAACTTTACCATATATTTATTTCAAAATTAATGCTGCAATATTTTTGGCATAACGGAGGATCTTGCTAAGCCATTTGAGGTTATATTTCCCCTTAATGCTTCTGTGATTTGTATGTTGAGTGTAGAGAACCGGATACCCTTTTTTGGTGGAAACGAGGCGTTTCATCTTTGTTCTCAGGGGTAAAGACATATCTGCAATTTGATTCTTATTCGAGGATAAATATAGATGTCTATGGGCCACAGCATCCACAGGACTGTGTTCTCGTTTGTTACCCTTAAATACCTGAATAACTGATATATCACAACGAATCAGTAATCGGAAGTGGAAATTTATTGAGGATAGATGTATATTTCTATGGGCCGCAGTATCCACTTACCATCAGGTGGACTATGTGCGTTGGTTAACCTTATTTTAAAAACCTTATTATAAAGATGGTTGTGTTACGCATTTTTTTCCTTTATTGACCCGTGAAATTCCACAGCTGGACATAGGCCCTTCCTACACTTGGCGGATGGATTGACGATTGCAGTTCCAGAGTCTAGATTTCTGGAACTCAATAAAAAATAAACCCACGTCAATTATCATCAGATCTGGTTAAGATTTATATGAAAATACAGTAACAAGTAACAAATAAAAATACAGTCGAATAGATAACTTTTTTGTCCAAAGTTGGTAAAAAAGTCAGATAAGTATGTTTTCCTTTCAGATGTATATAGTAGACTTTCAGTTGGCGCGGTACGCGTCACCCACACTTGATCTCGTGTACCTCATGCACCTGTGTCTAGACAGAGAGCAGAGAGCTGGCCATCTATCATCCTTGCTAGAGTACTATGCGGATGAACTGCATCGGAGGCTGGTGGAGATGAGTAACGACGATTCTCTCTTCCATAGCACCCTCAACAGGGATACTTTATACGAAATGTAAGTATACAGATGTCTAACACCATCTATGGTTTATTACGAGTACACCCACAAGAAAAAGCTACATTGACTACCTAGTTCGTCTAGTGGTCGCGAATGTTTATATTATGTGTTTAAAATCAGTTATTAAGTTCTTCTGTTAAAAAATTCTCGGTAGAAGTCTCTAGTCAGGATGCTGGCATTGTTTAACACTCTCGAAAAACAAGTAAAACCGTTGGTTTGGTCCCGTGCCTGATCTCTCACCGGTTGTGTCCGATTGTCATCCCATCAGACTATGAAACACACATGTTGTGCACACACTACACTCGTGCATATAATCATAGATCCTTTCCTGCGCATTGTATTAGATTGAAAGCTTATGATAGAGTTTTGGCGGGAACTTTACCGTGACGGATTGTTGCTTCTGTTTTATATTGAAGTTGATTTTGATACCCAAAAGTGATGTGTTTTATGTAAGTATTAAGTTCTGCGCATGTGAACTATTAAAAAATACGACGAAACAAGTGTATCGATGTTGATATAAACCTCAAGTTACTTAAATTACGTGTGGTTTAATGTACGCTGGGTTGAGCTGTCGTTACAATCCCCCAATAACTTCGCAATGTGACGCATCACCATATTGTGAAGAAAAAATATATAAAAACGAAGATCTCGAATGAAATGAAGACAAGGCTTAAGAACAAGCATCCAAGCCAAAAATCTTAATAAAAGGTTTTTGACAGTTCATGTATGCCATATTTATTTTTTGCTGACTGTGCTGACGTCATACAGTCTATGTTACTCGCGCAACTAGATAAACAATTCGATTGAGATTTATGTTACTTAAAAATTTGACGGCTATTTTAAGAATTACGGTCATTGAAAACATACATACATATAACAAACATGATCATTACAGCCTATCAAACATCCACCTCTGAGCATAGGTCTTACTAAGAGTTTGACCTCATTTAGGGGTCACATTGGAGATATTAGACTCGCCACAATTAGGCGGCGCATTTTTTATTATTTTGAGTTATCAAGAAGATGCTGCTACCCATCTCCTGTTTTAATTTGCTCGTTGTCGCCTCCTGCGACATCTACGGGGTGACTTGGGGGGGGGGGGGGGGGGGTAGATTCATTTCCTGCGCTTACAACACGCCAGCCAAAATTATAACTCTCTTTTTGAGTTTCCTCGAAGTCGGATAAAAAGTATAATAACACGAAATAAGTTTAGTTGGTTGTAGCACGAATGGGTCAACTCAACCGGGGAAGGATCACGCTCTCACAAAATACCACCGTAAAATAGCATCTTAATCATGCTGTGTTTCGTATGTGTAAAGAAACATAGACCTTTTTTACTGGATACGAGGCATTCAATCTTAGCCCTCAGGGGTGACGCATCTGCATATTGATTGTTAATCGATGATAAATGTAGATATCTATAGGCCATAGTATACACTTACCATCAGGTGGACTACGTGCTTGTTCGTCACCCTTATTCTTTATATATGAAGGAAAAGAAGAAGAATAATGATAGCTTTGATATATATTAAATAGTTTATCCAATGCTTACATTTCTAAAATGGATTCATTAGAATGCTTTGTACGATTAATTTCAGGCTAATGGAGGAGTTCAAGCGCAGTAGCCGTTTTGGACTTGGTATTGCCCTGGACATGTACCCCATCATGACCTGCGATAGTAATGAGGCGCCCAATCTTTATCAATCCAAGGTGAAAAATTATTTAGAATCATTGTGATTAGAAACGCGATTTTAAACTCGATGAAAAAGCGATAATAAAAAAGCTCCTCTTCTGAGGGTATCTCTACGCACATGTTTTTTTAAATGTTAGAAACACGCAGAAGCTGTGTGCCATATTCATGGTATTCCAGTAGTATGAATAGGTCGGCTAGATAGGGGTAGGACTACGCTTTTGACGAATACCAGCGTAAATAACAGAGTAATGCTGAAGAGCGTGGTCCCGTGCACCCCGGTCGAGCCGACCCATTCGTGTTACAAGCATAATATAACTGCAGCGTGGCTCTACCATGTATAACTGCTACCACCATGTATTAATTGAATATTTTAAAGTTAGACTAATAAGCCCGCTCTAGTAGTTAGTACTATCCGACCTGGTGGTAAGTGGTATAGCAGCCGAAGAAAAAGTGGTAAAGCACACAATTTTACCTTGAAGACACCCACATTGTAAACGGATGGAAAGACAGATGCTGACTATCTATTCCACTCATATGCTGTACGCATTCCGTTACCGGAATGGACGTGGTAGCTCAGATGGTTAGCGCTCGCCGTAAATTTAACAGTACGCGAGCAAACCGGGTTCGATACCCGCCGGCAACAATGAAATTGTTAAATGTAATTTTAAGTGCTGATTTACCACGTGCTCAGCGGTGAAGGAAAACATCGTGAGGATGACTGCATGTTTGAGAAATAAGACAAAACTAAATATTTCGAAGACATGTGAAGTTCGCCAACATACTATGGGGCGGTGCGGCAGACACTTCATTGGCCTTAAACCCTTTCAGAAATGAGGGGAGGCCTGCCTGCCCAGCAGCGGGACTTATACACATTGTATAGGCTGTAACTAACTATTCCGTTACTGTTACAGCCATTGAAGTCCACTGCTGAACATAGGCCGCCCCCATAGATTGGCCCATACGGGGGATATTTTACATAGTTGCTACGTTTACAACCGGGTTGCCAAACGCAATTTTTTTTCAGATTTAGAGATCGATATTTTACTTGTATATCGATATTCAAACCGTTTGCGGATGCATAATTTTGCGATGCGATGCACTATATTTTAATAATATTTTGCCGCATTTTTATTTTATTTTAACCTTTCAACCCCCTAGCGGACTCATGAGACCGCGGCCATATTCCGTTAAATCCTTAGCGGTCTCATGAGATCGCACCCACCCAAAGCACTTTAACCCATAAAAAGTTATATATATGGGCGTTTTACGTTTATTTCGTACGCCATTTTCGCGTGAATGTTATTGTGTTGATTTTTGGATTTTTCTAGTGTTTTATTAGTGTTTTAGTATAGTGCTTCTTATAAAATTGTAATGAAAGTTTTTGTGTGAATATAATTTATCTTTTTACGAAAATAATTTCGAGTAATATATATTGAAATAATTGTGATTTTCACAATGCCGACATTCGCTTGGTATGTCTTTTTTTGTTATGAAAATACAATAAAATCTTTCTGTAATGAAGTAAAACCTGACTTTTTTAGACCACAAGATAGAGAATTTTGTATAGATTTTATAATGCTAAACTTCTTCGTAGAAAAGTAGTCTTTAAATATAGGTTTTAAGTGCTGTAGGTGGGTGCGGTCGCATTGACCGATCGGGATTTGCCAGGCGGATGCGACTGCATAGAATTTTTATGGCGCTTGAAGGGTTAATCTTCAAGTTAAACATAAACTTAAACACAAAAGAATATTTTGGTACTCTGCGTACATAGATTATCCTATCAGCAAGTTCAATTTTAACGTTACCGCTAACGTTACAACCTATCAATGTTGAATATAGGCCTTTACAATAAATTATTGTCTCATAGAGGGATATTTGCCATAGTTACCAACCCACTGGCCAAAAGCTTGCAGGTTGGTAAGGGTGTTTTTATTTTTAATCCTTATTTGGAAGACGCTGCTTCCTATCTCCTAATTTATTTCCCTCCGTCGCTTTTTAGACATCCGCGGGTTGATATTGTGCAGTGGATATTATTTCACCGCCATTACACGGCAATGGCGCTACGCATCACGATCGACAAAACAAACCGTGTGGTTTAAATGCGTGATATGTCTACAAGAAAAAAGTGAGAACTGGCCGAGCTTCTGCTTTTCCTACGGTGCTAGGGAGATGAAGAAATTAAACCATGCAATTCCTGCGGAGACTCTCCGAAATGTGTCCTTTTTATATATACTACGATTTTAAATATATATATATATTTTTTGTTGCCTCATGGTGTGAAACTGTAAGGTGGTATATTTTACGCCGCTATCACACGCCGAGGAGCCGAGCCTGTACTTTCGGCTTGTCGCTCATTTAACACCACTCGAGGAACACGTGTAGGGTGGACCTAGGATTAGGTGGTTGAAGCCTACGGACGCGAGCGATTTATCCCCCTCGCCTAGGGCGTCTCCTTACCGACTCTGCCGTTCACTTCAGCAATATAAATTTGCTTTGTCACTCTTTCCTCATTCATTCTTTCTACATGACCAAACCACCGAAGCATTCCTTTCTTAATCCTCGTCACAACATCATCAAAATTTGTCAATGAAATTGGTGACCTACTGAAAAGTGGCCAAATTAAGAATACCCTTAACCAGCGAGCATGTAGGTATATGAATGTAGAAGAGGCGAGAGAGGCGTGTCAGGATCGTGCCAAATAGAAGACTCTGTAGTCTCTGCCTATCCCTCTGGGTGACAGGCGTGGGTGCTTATGTATGTATATGTTTAAATATGTTTTACAGCCTCGTTGGTTTAGTTGTCGTAGACGTGATTGTTGATTGTGAGGTCCTGGGTGCAAACCTGGGTTGGACCATAATTATTTATTGGTGATTTTTTCACTCCTGTGCCTTAGAAACCACTCTCTCCAGTCGTGGCGGATTGCCGTCCCATCGGACTATAAGAGCGAGGAAATAAAGAGTGGATCTGAGCTTGCGTATGCTCATGCGCTTATAATCCCGTAGTGCGTATATCTAGTCTCCGTTAAGACTGGTCGACGTGACCGAAATTCGGTCTTAAAGGCGTTATTAATATTATGTTTGCAGGATAGTGAGACAAATCCTTCGCATGACTGTATCAAGCCAGTGTGGACATCTAACACTGCGTGCAGGAGGAAAATGACAGATCTGATTCAAGAACTAGTAGATGGCGGAATGTTATGAAAACAAAATAATTAATGTAATTTATTTATTGTCATTATAAAAATTATCAATAACTATAGATATTAAACGGTAATATCTACGTATTTGTTTATTTCTAATTTCTTTACCAGCCTAAGTCTACAGCTATCTTCTTTTTATAAAATAAGGGTGACAAACGAGTACACTGTCCATCTGATGGTACCATAGACGCTGTGGCCCGCAGACGTCTACATTTATCCTCGATTAAGAATAAAAATTCAGATGCGTTGTCACCATTGAGGACTAGGATGGAATGCGTCGTATCCAGTAAAAAGTGTCGCCGGTTCTCTACACTTACCATACACAGCATAGCAGCATTAAGCTGCTACTTTACGCTGGTATTCTGTGAGGGCGTGGTCCTTCCCCGGTCGAGGCAACCCATTAATATTGCAATCATGATATAGCTGCAGTGTCGCTCTACCACGTAAGTCCATGTATAATATTCTTCCATACCCCTTTGGCAATCAATGCCAGGATCTGATGGAATTCCATGGGTGTCTTAAGATGCAGTAATGGGAAACCTCAGTAAAGGCTCCTCCTCTCTCTTTCTATGAATACTGAGTTTGTCGTTCGATGTGCAAGTTACTTCCTGCCACTGGAGAGCCGACAATTCAATGATGAACTTAAATGAGCTGATAAATAAGAAAGAAAAATAGGAATCTGCAATAATTATTCCGTGTTGTGCAGAACTTATCCAACCCACAAACTACCCACAATAATGATCCAGAAGGTCTTTTTTCGGTTTATTGCCAAGTATGAAAGACATCTGCAAAATAACAAGTAGTCACAAAATATAAATTACTTTTTTTAATGATATATGTATCTACATAATATGACATAATAGGTCTTCTGTCACAAGAAAAATGCATTTATTTTTCAAATCTGAATAACTATGTATCCAAGAACTTTAACCGATAGAATTAAACATTTCTGCACAAAAGGGTCCAATTGATTGAAAGCACACAATAATTTTGTGGGGATAAAATTTTATTGTATTCAGTTTAGCAAATAAACTTAATATACAATAATGAATTGGTGTTAAAACTTAGATTTATTTAAGACTTTATAATAACATGCGATCTAAGTTGACTGTTGTTTTGTGACAATACGTTTTGTTATTCGATCACAAATTATACATATAATATAATTACAAAGAAAATGACTATTACATAAATCAGATCTTTTTTATAACCGTTAATATTTTATCAGAATAATTAAATAAAATTTACTATATAAAGATTTTTTGTTTATAATAAAATAAAAAATAGCACGTTTACAACGGTTGCTCTAATATGGGTAAATAATTGTTAGTAAATAAACAAAAATATGAAATTACCCGTACTTATTCGTGGCACAATAATTTAATCACACATTGAGTTCACAATTTTAATATCAATCTGTCTTATAAAACAAATATAAATTACGTACGGGTCCAACTGTTCATAAATTATCATCTTTTTATTTATTTAAATATTAAAATCCATAACAGATCTATTTAATTTTATTAATATTAAAAAAAAAATCAGTCATTGAAAGCTTCAGATTTCTTTGTTTATGAGATTCAAGCACTTTCAGTATCTGAAGTTTCCAATAATATTTCATAAAATTTAATGGTTAAGTTTAATATGTTTTTGTCTTTAATACTTAATTTCCTGGCCTTACACGTCTAGCTGCCGAGTATTTGCCAGAACCATTGCGCTAGAAAACAACATGAATTGTTCCTGTACAAAATTATATTTGGTAATTCACTTGACACTGGCTCTTACACTGGATTGGGGAGTAACACCCGGTGTGCCTCTCCCTTTCGAGGCCTGGGTAGGTCTCATAAAGCCCGATGTTCTCGGCACGGTTTTCACTGGAGGCCTCGATGCGCCAACAGAACTGCCGCTGGATGAGGAACGGGATGCTGGCATACGTGGCGCTGTCTTCGGAACAGGTTTGGGCGCGACCCTCACGGGAGCTGGAGGAGCTCTCTTCACTGTTGCAACTGACGCTGAACTGTTTAGTGAACTCCTAGAACTCCGCAGGGATGTGCGGGAAGTAGACCTTTCTACCCTTAACGAGCTAGCCCTTTTCGCAAAGTTTCGTTTAGGGTCCAGTGGAGTTCGCAGGGGTGGTTTGGTCTCTTTGGTGGGAACTTTCTTTGGAGCTGCAAGAGCTTTTTCTGTTTTCGGTATTGGAGATTCACAGTCAATATTACAGCCCGATGAGGCACCTTGCGACGCACTCTCAGAGTTTAGACTCTGCGTTTCTTCGAAACCTTCATCATTCAGTTCGTGTTCACTCTTGACCTTTGGGATTCGCGGAGAGGAGGTCCTTTCCGTCGGTGTTGATACAGGAGCCTTTTCCAATTTAGCATTCATAGACTTTCTATAGGTATTTCTTGACCACACACCAGTCGGGGTCTCTGTTGGCGATTTAAGCTCCCTTATCGCCTTTTGCACGTCTTCCTGATTAATGGACGTTTGTCTTCTCATTCGCGAGTATGGCAGGGACTTTGTTTCTTTGGTCGGCGTTTTGTCTGTGCTTTGGCTTTTCAATCTGTCCTGCCAACGTTTCAGTCTGTTCTCTTTTTCGTCTTTAACGACTTCTTCAATTGGCTTTGCTTCCTCCTTTGAAGAATCG
Source organism: Parnassius smintheus behrii (assembly GCA_036936625.1). Lineage (NCBI taxonomy): Eukaryota > Metazoa > Arthropoda > Insecta > Lepidoptera > Papilionidae > Parnassius > Parnassius smintheus. The sequence goes on from JAUPFT010000023.1 coordinate 2,220,068, forward strand.
ACATACGACGCTTGAACTTCTAACATTGACGGGCGAATAACTTGCGTTTCCGCAACTAATTCCGTCGGACTTTCAACTTTCTTTTCCTCTTCTTGGGAACTGGACTCTGTATTTCTCTTGTAGCGTCTCGTTCTTCTCGCTGCTGAGAATCTATCAAATTGTCCGTCACCCAAAATCTCCTGACATAGGTCTCTCATTTCCGCGGAAGCTTTATCGCTCAGAGTTGGTTTGGTAGGTGTTGATGGTTGGAATTTTCGACAAGGTTCCTTATCTGGGGGTGGATTGAAGAGTTTCCGTTGAGCTGGTGGAGTTTCGATGTTGTCGGAATCAATTTCAATTCTATCTGTCCGTTCGATTCTTGTCTCCTTCTCACTGGTAACTTTGATGTCAGGTAATTTTCGTCGTTCTTCTTCGGTGATAGGCACTAGAGGTTTTGGTGCCTCTATTTGCTGCCGAGATCTCTGCCTGCGTAGCCTTCTTATCTCCTCATTTTCTTCTGTTTTCCTCCACGGCAGTCTGTTGTCCTTTTTCGGTGGTTGCACATCTGAAAATAGATATATTATTTAAATTTTCTAAGGAAAGATATTTGGATAATTAACTTTATTCTTAATTTTCTTCATGATATTGTCAATAACATGAAGAAAATTAAGAATAAAGTTACTAAAGTGCACTTTATGGTGATCACTGTTAAACTGTTGAGATAAAAAGTAAAATGCAATAATTAATGCAAAGCTATACCCGATAACTAAATTGGAACACCTCATTCCTAGGTAGTTCAATAATCATGCCAAATTGCCAAATCTTGAAATTTCAACTAGTTTTTTTACAAAAGAAAAAATGTTCAGTTTCAATAATATATTTCTGTACAATATTTTTTTCTTGAACAGATTCCGTCTGTTATAAAACGTAGTTTATCGATAGTATTGGATTTAAATGATGGTTTAAGAAGAGACTTTTTATCAATTAAGTCCTTTAGTCGCGGAGCCTCAGTCTTTCCGAAATTGAACATTTTTGTTGTTAAATTCCATAGGTACTCTACATTTTGGTTTGCATATTTTCCACGTTAATGCCTATTAAACGTCCACTTTTGGACATAGGCTTTCCCATAGATTGCTTCATAAGAGGGATATTTGCCACAGTTGCCACACTTGGCAAACGGGTTGGCAATCACAGTTTTTATTTTTGGTTGCTATCAGAAAGATGTCGCTGCCCATCTCGTTTTGTTTCTCTCTGTCGTCTCTTACGATACCCACGGGATGATATTGGGTAGTGGGTATTCATACACCGTAGTTTATTTTGTACCGGATTTTCTTTTTTGAAACAGGCTCTAGTTAAATCATGACATTAATAATAAACTACTTTTTGTGATAAGATGGATTGAGTTTCACATTTTCTTTATATAATAAGGGTGACAAATGAGCACACAATCCATCTCATGGTAAGTAAATGTTATGGCCTTTAGACACCTACATTTATTGTCGATTAAGAATCAAGATGAGTTGTCACCCCTGAGGAATATGACGTAATGTCTCGTTTACAGTAAAAAGGATCTTCGTTTCTCTACACTCACTGTATGAAACACGGCACCATGAATCGCTATTTTATGCTAGTATTCGTGCTACAATATAACTGTTGCACGTACCTACCACGTACAAATGTATGTGGATGCGTGTGACTATGTATGCACGTGTACGCGCATAGGTGCATATGCGTATCAGTGTGTGTGCATGTGTACGTGCATGCGTGCGTGTGCGTGTCAGTGTGTGTACACGAGTGCGTGTAAGCGTACCCTCGACGGCCTCGAGCGCGCGCACGACGTCGCTGTCGGGCAGCACGGCGGGCCGCCACTCTGCACGCGCGTCCGCCCCACCCTCCCCCGTGCCCTCCGCCAGCGGCTCCAGTGTCGTGCTGCGTTCGCTCTCTGCCCACCAAAATGTAAAAGAAAAATTATGATATCGTTTTAAGCATTTGTGTGTATACTAACTTTCGTACACTATGAACATTTGACAATGATCCACAACTTTTTCTGCCAACAGAGCGCGCCACTTTGGAATGAGGCGTATCATTTGACAGATTTCGTGGCGAAGAAAGTTAATTTATTAAAATAGTGTAAATATTAAGTTGTTTTTATTTTATTATTCAAAACGCAACTTTTCAATGAAGATAATACTCTGTGACCATTTCCGTGATAAATAAAATTAGCTCGGTCCCTACTAGCGACATCTGGTGAGCGTAAGAATATCAGGCCTCATTTGCATACTTTAAATGTTGGGTATGTATAATTAAGATGCAATATTACTTTCAGTTTATCACCTTTGAACTCGCTTGGCTTCAATAAGATACGTTTAGGGCTTTTGAAAACTCCACCGTTAGAGCAGATGTAATAATTTCATCTATGTTGCCAATTTAACCTTTCGTCGTGTCGAGGTTTATTCTAAAGTAAGATAATCTTGTAGGTTCGTTTATATCTCACTTTTCTTTTAATAACGATTTCATTTCTTTGATGATGTATATATAGTGGTAAAAATGTGTGGTGGTTTTGAGATATATTTTGTTTACGAACAATTGTCCATTGAAGGATTATTTTTATTTTTCAAACATTTTGTAAAGGTACGTAATACAACACAAATGTACGATGCTGTACAGTATTCCAGTCAGCACCATGAAATTTATTTTCATTTAACTAGTCGTGTAGTTGATTAACGCGAGGAAATATGTTTTGTGAGCGCAGTGAAGTTATCGAACTGGTTTTAAATTCGATACGCGTGTTGTTGATAAGAAGTTTCATTGTACACTACTTAAGTTATAAAGTATGTGCGGCGGCGGCACATGCCGAAAGTCGGTTGCTAAGGCAACATAAAATTATCTACGTTCCGTATATGAATCATCCGTAAACATAAATAACATCGCTCAAATTATATATGCAAAAATATGTTCAGGTCCATGAATGCTGCCCTGCGGAACACTAATAAGTATATTCGGATTTGTTGCTTATCTCATCGTCAGCGCGTAGTATTTAGGGTCCGTTTAGTGGTGGCATATGACATATCTCTTATACCCAGGTTATCGATACATCCGTGAAGTGATCAATGGAAAAATTTTTGTTCTATTTTTGGTATAATAGTTGACAACTCGCCCGCTGTCCATAGGCGTATGTTCAGCAGTGCACTTTTGATAGGCTGTAGTGATGATGATAGTGGTGAAATAAATAATAATCGCCATGCATCGCATGGCACAAGTATTGGTAATCTTGAGCGCTTTAAAAATAAATATATTCTTTACAAATGCTCACCTATCATATTTTATGTCAGACAATTTTCAAGATAGTGGTTCTGTCTATCAGGGTGAGATTTTACTGACAGAGTATGTGGTCAACTTAAAGACAATTTTACGAAAATATTACGCAATCATAACATTACGTTAACGAAAAAAAAGATGCACTATGAATGTTGAAGTAGGACTAATGACGTAATAGAATATTTAAGACACTGATCGTATCTTCTTAAGGTGGATGCTTCGACCGTCCGTCCATACATTTTTTAACCAAAATCTTCACTAAACACAGACCTTTATAGGCAATAACTTACATTATATACTGAGAAAAACAATAGTGAAATCCCGGAAAAATTTGACACTTCTTTAGTAGTGTGCGTGACTTTTGACAAGTAAACGAAAGGCGACGTTTAAACATTGGCACGCTAGATGGCATCCAAGTGATCTTAAATAATTCTGATAAATCAATATCTTAAGTTCAATAATTGGTTAATTTCCTTTCCAACCGTTAATAAACCGTAGTACCCGGTTGACCGAGCTTTGCTCGGTATTTTTCGATCGGTTTTTTTTTAATGTGTGTGTTATGGCAATTATATTTAGATACAAATTACATACTAATGAAATAAGAATAATATTTTTTGATCTTAGCGACATAATAGAAAAAACTGAACTGGTTTTTGAAATAAAAATCATGAGTGCAATTAGTTTAATTTAAATTTTCGTGTTTTAAAAAATACTAAAAAAGGGCTCAAAAAATAGCTTTTCTCAAAAAAGAAAGGAACATGAAAAAAAAATTAAAAAAAGTCGGTCCGTCGGTCCGGGCTCGAACCGGGGTTTTAAGATTCTATGACCAACCATTATACCAATTAAGCTATTTATAATCACTAACAATCCGTCAAAATTTACCTTCTTATTCTAACGATATTGTAGCAGTTTTTCATTGCCTAAAAACACGGACAAAAAGACATTTTCTAAAAATAAATCCTAGCTAGATCGATTTATTATCCCCGAAACTCCCCGGACACTAAATTTTATGAAAATCGTTGGAGCCGTTTCCGAGATCCCGATTATATATATATATATATATATATATATATATATATATATATATATATATATATATATACACAAGAATTGCTCGTTTAATAGTATAGGATAAAATAACATAAAACTAATGACCTTAGACACCTATGTTTTTTTGTAAACAATTTTATTACTTATTATCGTTGTGTGGCATACCAAAAGTCGTAGGTAAAGCGACGTTGCCGTCCTTTCTGACAACAAACTGCCGTAGACAGAGAAGTCTACGGTACTAGCGTATTCCTGACCTTGAATTGACGAAACAAAAGCGTTGCCAAACTTACGTACGTTCACTTGTTTGACTTGTATAAAATATATATTCTGATCTCGGTTGTCACGCGCTATGATTTGCGCGCGGAATTTCTTGTGTATTATACATATTTTGTATGTATGTTTTCATTGATTCGAATTGCAATATTTCTCTAGTATATATTTGAGACTATATTGTAATTTATCGTAGGTATAGTAATTAATTATTTAAAAAAAACGCAATTATGTTTTCGATAGTATTATTAACAGCAGGCTGGCCCGTGATTTTTTTGAAATATCGTCACAATACTGATTACCTACGTCATACGTGTCAGTGTTTCATATATGAATGTGTTTGAATATGTTTTTGGTCAACAATAAATACACTTATTATAAATCGGTAAACTACCAAAGTAGTCACAAAATTAAACTTGCAAACATTTGCTAAAAAATATGGTTTTGCCGGGTTACATTAAACACCCTTTACGCATTTTGCAAACAGTTTCAGACAGACACACATTATTAGTTTGTTATATTTTGTAGAGCTCAAGTTCTCTCGTCACTACGTCACACCTTATGATGCGTTCAGAAACAAATATTCAGTTACATAAAATCATTTTTTCTGTTCCGTGCTTTATTGTTTATACATAATATATATAGCTTATTCCAATCTGAGTTATATTTTTCTTATTGGTCGGCCAATACTACCAGGAATATAAAGATAATATTGAAATAAAAAGAAAAGTAAATTTTTGCACATTTTAGTGTTCTAGATCTTGTGTTCCGAACGCAACCCTATTCATATAGAATTGAAGGAAGATTTGTATATATTATATTGTATAGTACCTGGGTTTCTCGGTATTTTTTTTTTTTTTGGAAATCGTGTGTTTTGGAAGTTATATTTAGATTAAAAATACATACTGATAAGATATGAAGAATATTTTTTGATCCTACTGACATAGTAGAAAAAAACTGAACTGGTTATTAAAATGAAAAATCATGAGTGCAATAAAATTTTCGTATTTTTAAAAATATACTACAAAAAGGGCTCGAAATAATAGATTTTCTCACAAAAGAAGGGAACTTGAAAAAAAGGGAAAAAGTAAGACAAGACGGGAACCATGGAACTACGATTTCGCGACAGTGCGTTATCCACTTGAGCTATTACGACCATTATTATAGTGTTAAAATTTACCTTTTTATATTGTAGCAGTTTTTCATTGCCTGAAAACGGGGATAAAACGACATTTTATGAAAATCGTTGGAGCCGTTTCCGAGATTCCGATTATATATATACAAGAATTGCTCGTAGGTATAGAATTTATATTTTTGTTTTGCTAAAAGCTTTTGTTGAGTGCTTCGAAATTAGGAAATATTATTTTCAAACTTCCTGGTTATTATCACAAAATAAATAGTGTTATAGATTTGTTGTTATCTCTTGTTTGTGATTTATAGTTTCTTACGTGTTGGTTATGAAATGTCTAATTATTGTAATAATTGGTACTGTTACAAATCATCAGTGTTATTAGTTTTGAGTGAATAGGCATGTATCAGTATAATTATGTTGCTTCAAATAGGTACTTCTGTTTTGATAAAAAATTCACTAGTGTAATGTAATAAAATAAAACTGCGTTATATTGTAATCAATGTGGACATAATTTATTTCCCAAAGTTATAAATCAATTAAACAGTTTACGCCAACAAATATAAATTTTATTTTTATAACAATCGTACATAGCGTTTTGTAGTTCTGCCTACCCAATCTACACATACAGAAAAATTAAAACTTGTTTTTTACATACACGCCATCTAGTGTTCTAGCTTCGTAAACGTAGGGATACGTCTATGTGTGTGTAAACGACCCTATATTCAATGACAGATGTGATAATCAAAATTAAAGTCGAATTGGGTTGATTTTGAGGCAATGATATGACCCAATAAAATATGATTCCAATAAAATGTAATATCCGATAACCGCTAAGTCTACTCCTACGACTTAATAATTTTCCAATTACACAAAGATCCAAATAAAATTAAAATGTTGCGTTCAGCGCCATCTTGCGGGAGAATGGCTGGGAACAGTCCGAAGGTTCCACCTTAAGCTTTTGATGGTATACAGCACGAAAATGCATTTTTAAATAAAGTATTATCACATTTTTACCTACGCACGAATCTTTATATCTATAAATATTCTACCATCTCATCTTTCCAGGCCTAAACTGAAAGAGTTAGTATAAGCAGGCCTACATCGTTAATATTATGTTTGCGAGTGGGTGCTCCACAGGGACTCTTTCTTGATCTGTTTTAATTTAAGCTTATATCAATGATCATTATGATTCCTTTATAGCTTCCAAGTTGTTTTTTAAATTATTATATATTAATAGGTAAAAGGTAAAGTGCGTACTTAATAGATAAAGGCGTACTTTTAAAATTTAGTTGCTAAAATTTGACCAGAACAATTCAACCCATAAATCGTAATCGGGGACTCCAAAACCCCCGGCATAGCAAACTTTATAGACTGATTGATGCAGGATTTATCTGTTCAATTAAACTCTTAAAAGTAGGGATCAGTAGGAAGCTGTGGCAGTGGGTCGGTCTAGCTCGAATAACCGACCACCGCTAGGGAAGGTTCACAAGTGGCAGCCCCACGTCATGGATTGCTGACCTGACCTGTTAAGATATGCCGGAAGTCAGGAAGCTATGTTCAGCTGTGGACTTATGAAGAACTGTACTGATGATGATGATTGAATTAGAACGTAATCTGCCGTATATTGGAATACATAGTAATTTTTTGTTTTATAGAATAGTAATAAATTAAAAATCAGAAACAAATATCTAACCGGAGTCGTTTTCCAAGGATCGCCTGTTCGCCTGTAGCCGCCTCGCGCGCTCGCGAAGCTCTGCGTCTCGCTTTTCTTCCTGACTGTTCGCTCGTAGCCATGACTCGATTTTCTGTCTCCATTCTCTGAAATCACGAAATACATTATGAGAAAAGCACACCCTTATCGTTACAGCCCTTCACAAGACCACAGCTCAACATAGGTGTTCCTCACAGATCCCCTCACAAGGGGGATATTTGCCATTGTTGCCACGCTTGGCAAGCGGGTTGGCAATCGCAATTTTTTATTTTTAGTCGTTATTAGGAAGACGCTGCTGCCCATTTCACCATTCGTTTCTTTCTGTCGCCTCTTACGACATCCAGAGGATAATATGCCACTACACGGTACACACACACAAATACATAAATACAAAATCAGTGTATTTACTTACAATATTATAAGAGCATATATTTTGTTGCATGTAATGTGTGTTTATTGTAGATTCTGTTATTTTCTCCTTTCTTTAATAGCTACATCTACTACGTCACATATTCAACATTCCATGTGTTGTCAGGTAGAGAATACTTTTAGGCATTAAGTGTATCCAAGTTATTCAATAAAGATTTAAAAGAAAGAAATACATATCACTAAGTATTGTATTTTATATTTGCTTTAACGTGTCACTTAATTTAAATAATGTGATACTGAAGACATACTTGGGTTTAGCGGGTGCGGTGGCTGGCGCAGCGTGTACTGCGTCGGGCGGCGCTGAGGGTGCGGGGGAGGCGGGCGGCGCGGGGGACGCGGGGGAGGGGGCGCGCTCGCGGCCCGCCTCCGGGATGTCGAGGCGCGCGCGCACGGGCCCGCGCCGTGCCCACGACCGGTCTACAAACACAAAACAAATATGAATTACAAACACAAATCCATGACGCAATGGTTCAGCAATGTTAGAATCCCGCACGGTACAAGCATATTATTTATGACCTACAAATAATTGTTTTGGGTCTGGATGTTTGTCCTAGTGAAATTCATATATGTACCCACGATACAGGAGAACTTCTGAGAGAGTCGTTCTTCCACGGTCGATCCAACACAGTCGCGCTACATCTATAATATAGCTGCAGCATAGTACTAGTTCAGTAGTAGAGCCGTGCTTGCATATCATCATACATCTCACGTGGAATATAAATTACAGATAAAGAATTACAAGTTTGCTGTCTGTTGAAAGAAGATGATATAAATAAGAATTACATATATTTCATAAAAAATAATCTATTATATTTTATTCTGTGTCTGTCTGTTTTTTTTTAAATAAATCATTTTGTAATGTATCACTTGTGTAGATGTTGTGGAATAAATGTCTATAATATATCTTTACTGCTCTGGTACTTGCATATGTGATGCATGGAAGTGGCAGTAGAAAGAGAGGGGTATGTGTACCGAGGCTGGTCTATATGTTTTTATGCTGCCCTGGTACGTGCATGCGTGCATAAGCACGGAAGCAGCAGTGCAAAGAGAGAGGTGTGTGTACCGAGGTTGGTCTTTTATATCCATATGCTGTAATGGTGGTTCTATGTTAACTTCTATGCATGAACATGAAAGCAGCAGTAATAAGAGAAGGATGTGTCTACCGAGGCTGTGGTCTTTATGTCTTTATGCTGCATCGGTACTTCGATGTTAATCCAGGCATAATCATGAAAACAGCAGTAGAAGATGAGTACTCACCAAGGCTGATCGTTATGTATTTATGCTGCCCTAGTACTTGCATGTATTTATAAGCATAGAAGGAGCAGTTAGAAAGAGAGGAGTGTGTGTACCGAGACTGCCCCAGGCGCTGCGCTCGCGGAGGTCCGCGGCGGCGGGTGAGGCGTGGCGCAGGAACTCCAGCAGCCCGTCCTCATCGTCCGGGCTTGCGCGACTGCGCCGTCGCAGACTGCCCGTCGGTGTGACGTCTGCAAACGAACGTTCTGTTTTACGAGTCGAGAGAGACGGATGGCGAAATAACCACCCCAGTCTTTATCCGACCAAAATTAAAATTTAAAAACGACAGGTTGCACTCCGGGAGTGCCAGTAGAAGCGAAAAATTGAATATTAACGTTGTGCATTTTTGATATTTTGGAATGATTAGGGAATAATGTTGCACGAATTGCTTTAGTTATCAGTATAAAAGTACTATCATTTATGTGGTAGAATACAATGTTTATTTATTGCGCTATCGTACACAAACATGACAATTTATATTACTGTTACGCGCCAAACTCGACGGCACTATCGCCATCTAGTGTCGAACCGAAGAACTAAACTTCGTGAAGTTGAAACTCGAACTCTCGGTACCTTGCGCGTGTTTACTTGAATGTTCTGGATGTTTTCGTGGAAGAGCCCTATATAAAGGCGCTGCAATACGCGATCGGGGAAGTATTGAAGTTGGCGAGACAAGCGAAGCTTCGGAGCGGAGTGTGATTAATTATTAGTGTTTTTTACTTTAATTAGTGTAAAGTGAATTTAAGTGTTAATTTAGGTAATTCTATAGGCAATTTTTATCGTCACGAACCTCAAGCTCGTAACATTACATTAAAAAGTTGATCTCAGAAAAATCAACTTCCATCCATAATTTCGATGACTTCTTTCACCATCATTATTATCAGAACCGTCATCGCCAATCTCTAAAACTGATACGATCGGCTTATGATAGCTGAAATAAGAAACGAACAGTTTTGATTCGAACCTATTTAAATTAACATTCGCGCAAGCGCCCCGCGCCGCCTCTACGAAACAGCAGGCGTAGGCATACAATTTCGCCGCGCAGTAGAAAGAGAGAGGGATACTTCCTCTCTTACGCCGCGCCGGCTGTCTATTCTCCATCCGTTTTACGAATTTTCGATCAGGTCACGTGTTCTGATGCGAGTTTAACATTTTTTACCCATTACAAAAAGTGTACAACGCCGCTAAAGAAGTTTTCGTCTTACGAATTTTCGATCAGGTCACGTGTCCTGACGCGAGTTTAACATTTTTTAAACATTCCAAAAAAAGTGTACAACGCCACTAAAAATTATTATGCTTTACAAAATGTATGAGTCCAATGTATTTTTAGCCATATTGATGGCCAAAGTACATAATTAACAGTGTTACTACTTACTTTACTTGATATAGACAAAATTTATAGACAAATGTATAAAAACTGGCTGCAGCATCACAGGTGTGCTCTATCTGGCATTGCGGTCGCCAAAGGGCAAATCTTCCCATGTGCAGTATCACAAATACATAGCCCCCAATTCCCGACCTTGATTACGTTCACAATACCAGATCTATTGACGACTCTGTGGCGCAATTACTTAGCAATGAGTTGCAGCGCTAAGGGCCGTGAGTTGAAATCCCGCAAGGAACAAGTATTTTTTTATAGAAGAGTGGGCAAACGAGCATGCGGATCACCTAATGTTAAGTGACTACTGCCGCCCATGATCAACCGCAACACCAGGGGAATTGCAGGTGCGTTGCCGGCCCTTTTGAAAGGAGTAAGCTCCTTTCTTAAAGGTCCCCAGGTCGTATCGGTCCGGAGTATTTGCCGGTGGCATACTATTCCACAGAGAGGTCGTACGCGGAAGAAAACTCCTTGTGAAACGTACAGTGGTGGACCGCCAAGCATCCAGATGGTGCGGATGGTATCGGGACGTTTGTGCGTAGCGTGTTCAAGAAATTTGGAGGCTGGGATTAATCCGAACAATTCCTCCAAGCACTCCCCATGGTACATGCGAAAAAAAATGCAAAGAGATGCAATATCTCTTCGCAGCGCCAGTTAATCGAGCCGATCGGAAAGCACTCGGTTGTCAACGATTCGAGCCGCTCTGCGCTGGATGTAGTCAAGTGGAAGGAGCTGGCACTGGGGAGCCCCAGCCCAGAGATGGTAACAGTATTCCATGTGCGGCCGAACCTACGCCTTGTAAAGTTGCAGGCGGCGTGCCGGCATGAAATACTGTTCCTTATTTGTTAGGCCTACATTTGTTCCAAGTCTGGCTGTTTGTCCTTATGAAATTTATGTATATGTAAACCGCCTCCATGATACAGGAAAAAAGCCTGGTGTGGAGATAAAAATAAGAAATATAAGACCTCTTGCATCTTTGGCACTGGAACCCGCTTTCGGTAAGTGTGATGGTTATTATCATCCGCCTCATGTCTGAGGCCATAAGACCTTTCTAGCATATTCTGTAGCTGCCTCTTATGACTTTACGCGACACCCATAGCACGAAACGGATTTGTAAAATGTCATTGTATACTTACCAGGAGATGGTGATGGATCGTGCGAAGGCTTCCTTAGCGATCGTCTACCAAGCCCGTTCCTGATGTCCAGAAGCAGGGACTCCATCAGCGACTCGCACTCTGACACCGGTGTGCTACACATACTGCCAGCTGTGTTGAACATTTGGATATTAATAAATTAAATTATAAATTATCTTTAAAACATGTATTGTTCATTCAGTTTCGTATTTATAAAGAAAGAAAGAAAATATTTATCCACTTATTCATAAATATTTTTATACACTTGATTAGTTAAATAGTGTTTTGTCACTTTCTAGCAACAAGTGTCTCGCAAATGTAAGAATGAGACAAAACACTGTTCAACTAATCAAGCGTTTAATTTCTTTTATGAATAAGGGGGTTATTTCGCTACGTAAACACAATGCCATATAATATTTTCTCACTGTGGACGTTAGCAATAAAAAGTACTAGACTGTGCCGAACGTGACAAAAAGCGATTTCACTCCTTTTAATATTGTTACGAGCTTGAGGTTCGCGACAACAAAAATTGCCGATAGAATTACCTAAATTAACACTTTAATGTTACTTACACCAATTAAAACTTAAAACACTAACAATTAATCACACTGATTCACTTTATTCCGCTCCAAAGCTTCGCTTGTCTCGCCGAATTCAATACTTCCCCGATCGCGTATTGCAGCGCCTTTATATAGGGCTCTTCCACGTAAAACATCCAGAATATTCCAGAATATTCGAGTAAATACGCGCGCCAACCGACCAAGCGCAGAAAGTTTGAGTGTAGAGCTTCTAGAAAGTTTAGTTCATTAATTTGATACTAGATACTAGCTAGTGCCGTCGACTTCGGCGCGTAACACTGCCTCCTCCTAAGACATGCTCATCCCGAGCATTTTCGGCCCCATAATAACGCGCCAGGCGATCCACATGGACGATCTTAGGAGTCCCTCTTGCGCCTTTCTGTAACGGCTCCGCAATGTCAAGGGATGTCCTATCCCGCGGTGCACCAACATTGTGCAATTTCGATGCTCCTCTACTCCGTGTCTGAGGTCCCCTCACAGCCGCACAACTTGTACATGTACGACACCAATCCTCGACATCGTCACGATAATGGACCCAGTAAAACTGTTCTCGGACCTTCAGTAGAGTTCGTTTAACTCCCAGATGGACTCTTGAACGACCATTATGGCACAGCTGTAGAACATTTGGCACTTTAGCTTTAGGGACAACCATTTGCAAACGACAGCTGTCTCCTCGACCATTGTCCCATTTACGGCACAGGACTCCATCCTGAATCAGCAAGCTGCCCCATTGGGCCCAATAGCTTTTCGTGGTCGAACTCATCGCTGAGACGTCCCTCCACTTAGGCTTGGTAGCACGGGCCTTCATCCATCCCAGAATCGGCTTGATGTCCGGATCTTCCTGCTGTGCATGTCGTAAGCTGTCCTTCCACCCGTTGCTGAGGTGGTCTGTCCTGAGCATCCTCACGGATACCACTTCCTTACTCTTTTGCCTACTACAATGGTTGCAATCTTCAGGACAAGGTCTTCTTGACAATGCATCTGCGTTGCCGTGAGATTTCCCTCTGCAGTGTCTGATAGTAAAGTCGTATTCCTGCTGCTGCTGGGCGGTGCTGTTGGCCGCACTTCCTTTCTGAGACCGTTCACCTTCCCTTCCTAGGGTGTGCTTAGGGCAGCTGCATCGAAGATGGCCCCTTTCCCCACAGCCATAGCACCTAGAGCTGTATCCTTTATTGTGGTCGCGAACCGTAACTGCTGCAATCTCCCTAGCGTGAGGTGAAGGATGATCCTGTCGCCGCCAGGCAGTGCCGTTAGCTGCACTACCCTCCTGATATCGTTCACTTTCCCTTTCTGCGGTTCGCTTAGGGCAGCTGGATCGAAGATGACCCCTTTCCCCACAGCCATAGCACCTAAGGCTGTATCCTTTGTTGCGGTCACGAACTGTAGCTGCTGCAACCTCCCTGACGCGATGGGAACGATGATCCTGCCGCACGGCTTCCACCTCCACAGTGCATGGGCCAAGGCGTCCTTAAGCGTCTCGTGGTGCCCGAGCCTTACAGCAGCTCTGACTTCCAGGTCGCGGATGCCGTCGATGAATGTCTGTACCAGGTTCCTTTCAATGAGCGCAGGTACAGACCGGTATGCTTTTCGCACCAGCTTCTCCACCTCTAGAGCCCACTGCTGCAGGTTTTCGTTGATGCGCTGCACGCGATCTTTAAGCTGCGCCACGAAAGACGTGTTCCAGGTGAGCGTCGCCATATCTCGCCTCCAATGCCTCAAGGAGTTGCTCATAAGTCACTTCCTCACCGAGAGCTTCCAGAACTGTTAAGGCCTGGTCGCGCAGGCCTAGTGTGAGAGCAGTCATGGCCTGACTTTTATTCCAGCCGTTCGCCTTCATAACAGCCTCGAACTGGATTTTGTAGGCTGACCAGGAAGAGGTACCGGCGAACGGTGGCACCTTGAACCCACGTAGCGAAGGTGCTGTAGCTACTACGGGAGCTGTAGTTCCATCCCCAAGTTTGAGTTCGTCCAGTGATTTCTTCACGTCAACCATCACGTTGTCAACCCGATTGTTTACATGGTTGATTCGGGTTTCAGCTTCCGACAGGCGGTTGTCATGTTGAGCAACCCTATCCTTCACCTCCCTTATCTCTTTCCCAAAGGTGGCGTGAAGGTCCTTCATGAGGAGCATCTGCTCTTCCGACCGACGATCCTGTTCCGCCTGCTGATCTTCCAACCGACGGGCCTGTTCCTCCTGTCGGCGGGCCTGTTCCTCCTGTTGGCGGACCTGTTCCTCTTGTCCGCTCTGCAGCTGCTCTTTTAACTGACGGACCTGTACCTCCTGTCGGCGAGCCTGCTCCTGCAGCATCACCATCAGAGCACCTAAGTCGGGTGCTGCAGATGTAGGAGCTACTGACGGGCCTGCAGCCAGCGACTGGCCCTCCGACGTCTGCGGTTTTGCACCACCAAATCTTCTTTGGTCCGTCTCCTGCTGGCGTTGACTTCGGGTACGGGCACCCTCCGTTTCCTCCTTAGGTAAAATCGGCATGATTTTATCCCACTTCTGACACCAATTGTTACGAGTTTGAGGTTCGTGACAATAAAAATTGCCGATAGAATTACCTAAATTAACACTTTAATTTTATTTACACCAATCAAAACTTAAAACACTGACAATTAATCACACTGATTCACTTTATTCCGCTCCGAAGCTTCGCTTGTCTCGCCGAATTCAATACTTCCCCGATCGCGTATTGCAGCGCCTTTATATAGGGCTCTTCCACGAAAACATCCAGAATATTCCAGAATATTCGAGTAAATACGCGCGCCAACCGACCAAGCGCAGAAAGTTTGAGTGTAGAGCTTCTAGAAAGTTTAGTTCTTCAATTTGATACTAGATGTCGCTAGTGCCGTCGACTTCGGCGCGTAACACTAGGATTGTGACGCTGGAAATTTTAGTACAAAAAGCGATAACGTTTCCCCTAAGTAAATATAGTCTAAAAAATAAAAAACTAGGTTAGTAGGCTTTTATTTTGAAGAAATATTGTTTACGATATAAGGTATTAGCATCCAAATATTTATATTTTTACTCAATAATTTCAACGAGCGTTTGAATTTTTTTAACCGACTTGAATGATTTTTTATATGTGTTTGTTGTCTCAGAACATTTTTATGAGACTGATTCTAATGGTTCTTTTTTTATTTGACAGCTGGTGCTTCTCGTGTTGTCCCTTATATTTATAAGGATCAAGATCTGGTCAAGGTGTCATCGCGTTACCTGCTCGTGTCCGTGCAGCATCACGCGCCGCGTCCCGCGCACGGCGCCGCGCTGCCGCCTGCTCGTCGTGCGCGCGCCGCCGCTCGTTGTCCGCGACCGCAGCGCGGAACTTGCTGCAGAACGACACGAACGTCTGCAAACGCGTTATCCTCAATGAGAGCATCCATAGCTTTTTAACTACCAGGGCGGAGTGGCACCATTTTACAATGAGGACAGATTTTATGGAGGGAAAGAACATATATGTATGGTTGCAACTTGCTTTTACAAAAGAATTTAAAAAACCATGTGTGTGCCTCTTCCCCCCGGACCGCCATATGGTGTAAACGTATACTGTCGTCATCTTGTTGAAATTATTTTTAAAATAAATTAAAATTAGTGTTAAATTACTTAAGAAAATAGGAGTGCATAAATCAAGTAAAGGTACTAAGCTACTGAGAAGAAAAATTAGCAACTTCTTCGTTTATACTAATGCCCTGGTACTTCCTGGCGAATCACCCACTTACGAGGTACTGTGAATTCTTTTGTTCCACTTTGTCAAATCAGTGCACGCGCAGGATACGCCATTTTTAGCATTCGAGGACAAAGGGCCGTCATTGGCGACAGCATAAAGTGGGCAAGGCCTATAACAGTATTACACAATAGTGCGGTTTGTACCTGCAAAAGCGTTATTATCTCCTTGTACTTAATATGGATAAGTATGACAGATCAACTTCGGAATCTAATATTGATCGATTGGAGAAATTTTGTTATTCATCGTCATAAACGGGGCAGAGAAAAATACTGGGAGCAAGATTTTGTCACTTTCAGAAATGATATAAAGTCAATGATTTCCCAAATGTTAACTGAACATCAAGCTGAAAAAAATAAAATACACCCTACTCTGATGGAAATTGAAAGCACAAATAATAACATAGAAGCTTCTATAGCATTTCTCACCTCACAGAATGAGGAATTAAAACATAAAATTGAACAAATGGAACTTCAAATCAAAAAAGATAAAGATTATATAACTATATTGGAGGATAAAATCGAGGATCTGCAACGCGAGAACCGTAAGACAGCCATAGAACTGAAAAATGTTCCGAAAATCACTAAAGAGTCTAAAGACTTAATGAAGATGGTTTTAACTTTATCTAAAAATATTGGTTATAACCTTGAGAAAAACAACATCAAAGACATCTATAGAGTCCGGAATAAACGTGACATTAATAAAAGTGCAATCGTTGCTGAATTGACGTCAACACTATAAAAGACGTCGTTGTTTTTAAAAATGATTAAGTATTTCAGAATAAAGCAAAAGGAGAAATTGTGTGCCAAGCATCTAGGCTTTGCCACGGACGAATATTCCCCCGTATACGTAAGTGAGCATCTGACAGCAGAAGCAGCACGACTGCATTTTCTTGCTCGCGACCTTGCTAAGACAAAAGAGTATAAGTTCTGCTGGTCTGCATATGGAAGAATTTATGTTAGAAAAAATGAGAGCTCTCCTATAATTTTAATTAAAAATGATTCACAAATTCAAAACCTTATGCAAAAAGCATGACTATTTGTGCTAAATATTTACTTTGTATTGATACATTTTTATTTGTATGTATATTGTTATTGTAAGGTTAGATTTCCTAAAATATTTAACCTATATAAATGTAAAATCATTATTGTTATCATAATGTCAACACATACACATAAAAATAATACACATCACACATATCCATCCACTCTCATAAATATATTAAACAAACTCATCTTTAGCATATTTACAAATTATTCACATTATACCTACACGTATCATAAAAGTACTCCTTTACAATCAATACATAAACACTTAGAATTAAGAAAAGTAATGCAAATTATAGATAAAGAATCTGAATTTAATACTGATTATGGATAGTTCTCTAAATACTTTACATGAAATAGACAATATAGGCATTGCACAATCCAGTGAATGTCGAGTCTAAGACTTTATAACACAACAAATAATACATAAATCCGATATAACTATTATATCACAAAATATTCGGAGTATTTACAGAAATTTTGATGAGTTATACTTAAATCTTACTCAACTTCAAATAACGCCTGATTTTATTATCCTAAGCGAGTGTTGGTTATACGGGCTCCAGACTCCTGTGTGATTCACGGCGTGAATTCACGCCGTAATTTTGCCGCGAACTTGTCGCGAAAAACACATCCCTCCACACTCGCGACCGTTCACAGTTTAGTTCGCGCGCTCGTCGAGAATGGACGCTAAAATATGCACTGCTAATGCCGTGACGCTATACGCTTTGGCTCACGACAATTACGTGTATATAGTATGTAAAAGATTAAAAAAAAACCGTATTTGTAGTTTCTTCTAGAAAAGCATCGATCACGTCAAGGGCAATTCAAATGGGCTTGTAAATTTTGTCGCTGATTGCTACAGACTTCCTTTCAGAATCCTTCACCTTTTCTTATAATTTCTATAACTGGACATTAGACTTTCTTTTTTTTTTCAATCAGTCACTTCAACGCCTTTTGTGGTAGAGCCATGCTGCAGTTATATTAGTAGTATAGTTGCAGCACGAATGGGTCGGCTCGACCGAAGAAGGACCGCGCTCTCACAGAATACCACACGTAAAATAGTAGCTTAATGCTGCTGTTTCGTATGGTGAGTGTAGAGATCCGGAGACCCTTTTTACTGGAAATGAGGCATTCCATTCTAGTCCTCACGGGTGACAACGCATCTGCATTTTGATTCGTAATCGAGGATAGATGTAGATGTCTATAGAATACAACATCCACATACCATCAGGCGGACTTTGTGCTCGTTTGTCACCCTATCCTATAAAATAAAATAAAATAATATTCATTATTTCCTTTATTCGTATCCAAGCGTCATGTACTTTCATTTTATTTTTATGATATTTATGTTTAGCATCCTATAAAATGGGTTCGGCATGATAACACTCGATCAACAAGAGTTCCTGCTCGTTCGTCCAACTGACGCTCAATTTGACGCACCGTCCTCCGTAAAAAAAATACAAATAAGCACAACCTCACAGCAACGAGTCTCGTGCGTTACTGTTTTCACGCGCGAGTGTGGATGCGCTTGCGTTCACGGGAGGTTCACGCGTCGTAAACCCTTTGAAGCGGTCTCAAAATACCGACACTGAATGGGGAACATGGCGCGAAAAGGCGCGAAGCCCGTGAACGGGCGCGAAAGCCATCCACATTCGCGGTTCACGCCTTTCACGGGTGTTCACGGCGTGAATGTGGAGGGCGCTTTAGACAAGAACAAACATCACAGCACATAAATCATTGCGATGGTGTAACTGCTTCTATTAGTAATAAGCATTCAGTGAGTGTTAATGAAATTTCACTATCAGAAGCGTCTTGTCTGCAAATTCAATTTAATGACTACATTATTATTGGTATTTATCGCTTGCCATCTAACATACATGCTGAAAGTTTTATGAACTCTCTTAGTCTTTACTTAGAGTCCTTAAAAATGTGCAAACATATTGTCTTGACGGGTGATATTAACATTAATATAATACATAAATGTAATGAAAGTACACATGAAAGAATAAATAGACTAAACTATTTAAATATGTTGTGTACACATGGCTTGCTTCCAGGACACTCGATACCTACGAGAGGTAGCAACTGTCTCGATCACTGTATGTTGAAAATATACACAAATAAATCAAATGCAACAATCGTAGTGATAAACACAACGATCACAGATCATTACATGATTTTCAAATAATCCTTATTATAAAATTACGTTTAGTAATAAATACAAAAGGTCAGTCAATTAGGAAAATGCTATTAATAGCCCTAAAAACACAAACTTACAAGAACTTAGTTTAGTAGTATAATTTATTATTTTGTTTGTACCTTGGTATTAGTAATAAGTGGTAACATAGTATATAAACATAATATGTGATACAATTAATTTCATTGTACTTAGGTTATATTAGCGGAATGTACAAATTTTTAGATAGAATTTGATTATTTAACTTTTGCTTGCATCCTAATATTTCGATAAATTAACGGTGGGGATATGGCGCTGACAGCTGATGCACAGGTCTCCTAGTTCGGCTGCAGATGCTATGTTTTCAAGTATATGTACTAATGTAGCTTTATTAAATAATGTTATGCAAATATCGTGATGTACAACCTCTTGGAAATAAAGAACTTAATAAAGAACTTATAAAGAACTTATTAACTGCTTCTATGCAATGATTCTAACATTTTAACCGAATTGTTGATATATAAAATCCAAACACATATTCAAAAAAATACTGTACTAATGAAATTGGTCCCCAAAACAAGTCGCATGATAAAACCCTGGATGACTCAAGGTGTCCTACGATGCATTAGGAACCGTAATAATATACAACTAAAATTAAAATCTGATCCACAAAACAAAGTGTTGAGAATCACGTATAAACGCATCATTGCAACGATTTAATTAAAAAACTTAAGCGCAAATTTGAGCGACAACAGATAATTAATGCCACCGGAAACCCTAAGATGCTCTGGAAAGCAATAAATGATATCACACATCGCAAGCAGTCACTAGACAAAAATATAGAGTTGTTGAAAATATAATCGACCCCCCTTGAATCCGTTAACTTGGTTAATAGTTACTTTGCCAATGTTGGGAAATCCCTAGCGGAGGATATTCTATCAAAACCTAACTCTATTAATTTTTTCACTACGGATAAAACAGTAAGCTCCCATGCTTCAGCTTTTGCTTTGCTGGAGACTGATGATTCGGAGGTTAGGAATATTTGATGAATCTTAAAACAGAGAGTGCCCCTGAATATGACAATGTCACCACCAATTTTCTAAAACATGCGAATATAATATTAGTACCGATGTAGTTATACAGAACGGATGGCGTTTTTCCTACCGCTTTGAAGTTGGCATTAATTACTCCTGTATGCAAGGGTGGAGACAGAAGCGATCCAAGTAACTACAGACCTATATTTGTTCTTCCTGCAATATCCAAAATTTTAGAAAAAATGTTAACTAATCGTTTGACTAATTATTTAAATAAATACAATATACTCTCAATATCACAATTTGGCTTGAGACGAGGTCTTTACACAGAAGACGCTATTTCAGGTCTAACGTCACTCATTATTGACCAAGTCGACAAAGGAAATAAATGTTTAACAGTTTTTCTCGACATAAAAAAAGACTTTGATAGCGTCTCCGTCCCCACTCTTGTAAAGAAACTTGAATAAATACGCATTCGAGGTAAACCCCTAGATTTATTTAAAGATTACTTAACAAACCGTAGACAACGGGTCAAAATAGGAGAGCATTGTAGTCATGATTCTACCATTACCTACGGTGTCCCACAGGGGAGTGTACTGAGCGCGCGACTCTATTTTGGGTTTACGTAAACTCCCTATGTAATATGTCGCTACAAAATGGGCGCGTGTTCTCGTATGCAGATGACACTGCTTTGGCATTCTGTGGTTGAAGCTGGGATGATGTCCGGCATAGCGCTGAAGTGGGGTTAGCCAAGGTTGCAGAGGGGTGAGACTACATTTGTTAACTATCAATACATCTAAGACCAACTATATATGTTTTACTAACTACCATAGGACTCAACGTAATATTAATATTAAAATTCATTCTTGTGTTGACCTTAATAACTCTAACTGCCCATGCCCTCACATTAACAAAGTACCAAGTACAAAATATCATGGAATACTATTGGATCAGCGATTATCTTGGCATCTACATATTGAACTGTTAATGACTAGGATTAGAAAATTCATAAGGTTTTGCAAAATTTTGAGACATCTCGCAACACCACCTATATTAAAACAAGTACTTATATATTTCTTTAGTTCAATCAGTTCTGGTATATTGTATTAGTATATGGGGAAGTGCTACAAAAATAAAGTTTTTAGATTTAGAAAGAGCTCAGAGATCATTACTGAAGGTTATGAATTTTAAACCTTACAAATTTCCAACACAAGATTTATACACACTGTGTGATCTTCTTACAGTTCGTAAGTTACACATATTAAATATAGTTCTTAAGGTACACAAGTCCCTTGCATATAACCCCGAAATTAAAAATAAAAAGAAGAAAACTAACGTAGCTCCAAGTGATCCGGTTAAAACAGCATTTGCTAGACAGGCAAAAAGTCCTCTTATTTATATAACTACTTAAATAAAGAATAGCATATTTATTCTAAAACAAGTAAAGAATGTAAGGTAATTCTCATTGAATGGCTCAAATGGAAAGACTATCACGAAATAGAAAATTTGTTAAAATAACACGGCTTACAAAACACGCACGCACACATATGCAGGCATACACACATTCACACGCGCGCGCACACACACACACACACACACACACACACACACACACACACACACACACACACACACACACACACACACGCGCGCGCGCGCACTCACTATCTTCGTATTTTTTTCATAATTATTTTAGGAAAGGAATATTATGCTATTCTTGTAACTAAAGTATCCTATACCTTCAAACGAGCAATTCTTGTATATATATTTATATATAATCGTAATCTCGGAAACGGCTCCAACGATTTTCATGAAATTTAATGTCCAGGGGGTTTCGGGGACAATAAATCCATCTAGCTGGGATTCATTTTTAGAAAATGTCGTTTTGTCCGTGTTTTTAGGCAATGAAAAACTGCTACAATATAAGAAGGTAAATTTTGGCAGTGTATTAATGATCGTAATAGCACATGTGGGATATCCGGCGGTCGTGAAATCGAGGTGCCCCGGTTCGCGTCCTGTCTTCGGTCTAACTTTTTTCCTTTTTTTTTCAAGTTCTCTTCTTTTGTGAAAAAATCTATTACTTCGACATAACATGAAAATTCTAATTAAACTTATTGCACTCATGATTTTTTATCCAAATAACCGGTTCAGTTTTTTCTATTAAGATCAAAAAATATTATTCAAGTTTCATCAATATGTAATTTGTATCTAAATATAATTTACAAAACACACGATTTTCAAAAAAATACTAGGAAAGCTCGGTCATCCATGTTTTTCCTGTCACAAGTATATAAAAATACTTAAAAGGAGAACTGCCATACTGCTATGATTGTAAATTGATTGCTACAGAATAAACATTTTTGAATTTTGAATGTGTGCAATTTACACGCGATAGAAGTGAAACCTTTAGAAAAGGAAACCCAGATAACAGGAAACATTGAATACTGCACCTTGTCTCATTTCCTCGTAGGCTAAATTCTATTTTGCCTTGCCTCTTTTCAATGTCGCTTTTTCTTTTCGTTGACTTTCAAATCACAACGATTCTAGTGAAAGCAAGAAGCTTTCACTTTAAAGAAATGGACTGGAGCAACAAAAAGACATATTTTTAACAAAATGCTGCAGTAACGGAATTACCACAGCGCTGATATTCTATCGGAGTCACATAAGTCAACTCACGAGCGACCGCTGGACATAATTTAGTACGATCTATGTTAAAACTTTTAATCACTAAGTACTTAAACAAAGTTAACATTAAATGCAATATTTAAATGTATTAAACAAAGATTGTTAGAAAAGTGTAAATATTATATGAAATGTTTCTTACCAAAGTATTAGTTATATCATAGTCTGTTCACTAAGACAGTGTCGGTACACCCGGAGGGGCGCTTATTATTTTGCTTTTATTTTATTATTATTTTCTATACCAAGAATAGAATAGATTACTTTTTATTCTTATAGTCATTATAATAAAATACGCTCGTTCTTATGGTTATTATAATAAAATACGCAAGTTAGGTAGCAAAGAACGACGCTTCGCATTAAAATACCAAATCATCCTGCGGGTGTACGCCGCACGCGGTAACTTTCGATGTCGCGGCGGCGCCCTTGACGATGGATGGCGGCGGATGCGGCACGTGCCAGGGCGGTGCGACACAAAGGCGACCTTAATATTCATACTAGCGGACAGAGCGAAGCGAACAGACTGTACACACTAGCGACCCGTCCCAGATTCGCTTTCGTTGTAATGTGACGTTAGTTAGATTTAAAATAATTAGACTTGAGCCTTATCTAATTTTTATACCGCGGTGGGTGTAAACTTCAAAACGCTAAATTGATTTAATACTTACTTTAAAGCAATCCTCAAGTTTAAATACAACTGGATCTTCACAAAAAAACTCTGCCAGTTGTTTCCTCATGCTCTCCACCTCCTCCATGTCTTTGTTCAATGCAGATACTTCTCTTTCTGCATCCTGTAATAGACCAACAATTCAACTTTTAACAAGTTTTACTTTGGTAATTTTTATGATCGCGATCTATGCTCTGACAGAATACTAACGCAAAATAGCAGCTTAATTGTGTTTCCTATGGTTCGTGTAGAGAACCGGAGGCCCCTTTTCACTAAAGACGAGGCATTCCATTTCAGTCCGTAGGACTGACAACGCATCTGCTTTTTGATTCTCTATTGAGGATACGTGCAGATGTTTATGGGCCGCAGCATCCATTTACAATCAGGTGGAATGATTTCTCGTTTCTCACCCTTATTGTATAAAAAATACATCTACACAGCATATCGTCATTATCATCACCAGCCTGTAAAATTCTACTGCCGGACTGATTCTACCGTTGGAGATGGCTCTCTTGTTGTAAGGGTGATTGACCATAATCGTCACACTTGGTATAGGTCGAGTGATGAGCGCAGAACTAGGTTTGGATATTATACACCTGACGTAAGGAAACGGTAATACCGCTATCTGTTGTAACTGTTACCACTACCGTTACAGTGTATCAAAGTCCACTGCTGAACATATTCCTCCCTTATAGATTACTTCATATAAACAATTCATATGAAATTTATTGCTTCATATGAAATGCTTCAAGGCGGATATTTGACATGGTTGCAGCGCTTAGAAGGCAGAGCGGCAACCGCAGTTTTGCCCATCTCCTGATTTGTTTCCATGTGTCGCAGTCCACTGCTGAACATAGTCCTCCCCCAAGAAATGCCACAAAAACGCTCCTGAGTCACTAAAAAGTACATTAAACAAATTTCACAAACAACAATCAAGCAATCAGAAACCCTTATCGCTAAGCTTCGTAGTTACCGTATGGAGGCGTCGAGAGAATCCATCACGCCATTTTGTCCCGTGGGTGACGTAAGAGGCAACTATGGGGTATGCTTAAAATATCTCTTGGCTTATGAGCGTGTAGTGGCGGTGTAGGAATATCAACTACCCCCATATCGCCCTGTGGGTGTCGTAAGAGACGGCAGAGGGAAATTAAAACATGACGTGATGACAAATTACAAAAAAGAAACAACGGTAGACAAACCACTGTCTAAGCGTGTCAATTATTGCAAAATCCCCGCTATAAAGTAATTTATGGGGGAGGCCTATGGTCAGCAGTGGACTTTTATAGGCTGTAATGAATGGATACACTACCGAGCACCGACTTCACAATGTGAAGAAGCTTACCATACGATATGCTTCTTCACATTGTGAAGTCGATACGGTGAGCTGCTATTTTACGCTGGTATTCTGTGAGAACGTGTCCCTGGTTGGTTGGCTCATGCTACTATCATAATATAGCTGCAGCATGGTTCTACCACATGTTAAAGCAAAGTTTTGAAACCAAGGTAAGGGTTTAAAAACAGTATATACCTGTAAGAAATCGCCCATCTGGTCTTTTATATCTTGTTGAGTGGTTGGCAGCTGGATATCTCTTTTGAGCGTTTTGATCCTCAATTCCAAAGTCTTGATCTCGTTGTGAAGCTGTTCCACACTGGCTTTGGCTGCTTCTTCTAACACTCGAATGTCATCCGCGAAGTGGACTAGCTCCTTGTTTTTTCGTTCTGCTTGCTGTAGGAGAATATATTTATATTTACTGTAATAACAAAAGTTACTTAACTTATACGATTTCAGTAGAACATATTATACAGTTTTGTTATGTTCTGCTCTTTTGATAAAAATGCTTTTTGGAGTTTTACAATTCGACGATATATTTCTTGTGTGTATGGTTACGCGATATCTTCGTCTATTGTTAACTCATTTTGATGATTCTTTCATTTAAATTAAATATGTAAAACTTCAGAACTGGTTCCATACAAATTGGGATAAGATAATTCCATCCCCAATGATGGTGAAATGTGTGATGAATTTTTCTGTTGCGTAAGCAGCTGTTCGGCATTCCGTCTTAGTCTTTAGAGCTGACTACGCATCTGTAGCTTGCGTCTTCTAGTGTCTTCTTTGTTTAATATCGGCTAAAGGTGACCATGGACTGCAGTAGCCACTTACCATCAAGTGGACTGTAAGTTCTCTTGTAATTTCAGTTTTGTAAAAAAGGTCGAGGGGAGAGATAAAAAGATAGGGAAAGAGTGTGTGTGTGTGTGAGAGAGAGAGAGAGAGAGAGAGAGAGAGAGAGAGAGAGAGAGAGAGAGAGAGAGATAATAAGGTTGTAAGTACCATGGCGAGGTAGTGCATGAGGTTCATCCCGGGCCGGTTGGCGCGGATGTCGGGCAGCTTCTGCAGCGAGCCCAGGCGCACGCCCGCCGCGCCGCCCGCGTACCCGCCCGCGTTCAGGAAGTTGCCGGCGATCAGCGCCAGGTACAGGATCTCCTGCAACCGACCACAAGATCAAGCAACACTTGGCACTGACTATTGTTGTCCCTTTTAGAATCGTTGTGAGTTCAAATGAAAGAGTAAAATTAGAAAGAGACAAACATATATACGGCTAAGTATAAGATTTAGGCTGCAATTTTACCTGAAAAAAATATTCTTTTGATTTATAACATTCACACAGTCGAGCCGACCCATTCATGCTACAACCACAATATAGCTGCAGCGCGGCTCCACCACGTTAAATCCGTTGTTGAACCAGTCTCTCTGTTTTTCTGTGTTATTAAAACAGTTATCATTGTTAATCATTATTGCTCTCGTAAGTTAAACGTAAGCTTCTTTCAAGGAATATCTTTTCATAATCATGGAAAAGCTAGGCTCAGAGTTTCTCTGCGTAATAGAATCCCGAAAATATCCGCAGTAGAACTAAAGTCCATATGCTCTCGTCCATACGCTGAATGACTTTAAGCTCTCTTAAACGTCGAAGAAACACATCTCAGATCCATACATCATTAATGGCAACATGCACTGTTTGTACACCCTTGTTGCTGGACTATTTTTCCTAGGCAAAAACTCGTTAACAACGTCAAGATTCTTTTATCTACAACTAATGACATATATGTGACAGAGCTTTGTGCACGATTGATAATACAATCAAACAAAGTATATTATTTACTAGCAATCCGCCCGGCTTCGCATGGGTAATTTTTGTATCGTGACGTTAACAATGTACCTGTTATATCAAAAGTGAATAAAATATATTATAATTCTTTGGTTGAGGCATTATGGTTAGATATACACTATGGATATTTGGATTTACTTTTAGCTTGTGTGTATCGTCCTCCCTCAAATATTTTAACAAGTGCTGATGAAATATTATTTAACACCATAGAAAAGTTAGCCTCAAAGCAGACAGTGATTATTGCAGGTGATTTCAACTTACCAAATATAAAATGGCCTCTCGATAATTTAACCGGACATGACAAGCTATGCGAAAGCTTTGTAGCAATGTATTCAAACAGTAATCTCAATCAGCTTGTAACACAAATCACAAGGAAACGTAATAATGCAGAATCCCTACTAGATCTTATACTGTGTAATGATGAAACTTTAATAACTGATATTAAGTATCTTCCGCCCATTGAAAAGAGTGATCATTTAGTCATACTGGCTTCTATGCAGATAATTAATAACGATAGTAAAGTGCCGATAAAAAGATTTTTGATTTTTATAAAGCCGACTATAGCAAAATTAACAAAGATTTAGCAGAAAACTTTAACATAATTGGAAACCAAGTAGATGAAATGTGGCTATCATTTAAAAATCAAATACATACATCGCTTGAAAATTGTGTAAAAAAATCACAGAAAATAAATAAATCAAATAAGAAACCATGGATAAATAAGGAAATTTTGGATTTAACAAAACGGAAAAAAGAGTTATGGAATATATATATTATTAATAAAACAGAAGATTCGTACCGAAAATTTAGAAATATTAATCATAAAATTATTAAACTGTCAAAATATAGAAGAGCTCAATTTGAAACAAGTGTTATAGACTCTGGACCGAAAGCTTTCTACGGATACATTAGAAGACAACTTAATTCTAAAGTCACCATTCCTAACATGCTTAAAACCAAGTCACAAGAACTTGTAGAGGAACCACATAAAATCGCGGAGCTGATTGTCGATCAGTTCGTTAATAGCTATGTAAGAGAACCAGATGCACCAATTCCCTCCATAAACATGCCAATGGTAATAAACTCAATTGATGACGTAAAATTTACAGCCAAAATCGTACTAAAGACCTTGTTAACCTTTGATGATGCTACTGCTACTGGTCCTGATGGAATACCATCTATATTACTAAAGCGGTGCTCATCATAACTTGCCGAATATATATCAAGCATTATGAACAAATCCATGGAGGATGGACGCTTACCCGCTGATTGGAAGAAAGCTACAGTCGTACCTATTTATAAAAACGGCGATAAGATGAGACCTAATAATTACAGACCAATAAGTTTGACAAGTATCCTCTGTAAAGTCATGGAAAAGATCATAACTGAAAGATTAAGATAATTCCTATTACAAGAACAACTGATTTTAGATGAACAGCACGGGTTTGTACCAAAGCGATCAATCATTTCAAATATGTTACAATGTGTTAATGAGTGGGTCTCAAACCATGACAATGGATTACCTACAGATGTGATATCTTGACTATGAAAAAGCTTTTGACCGCGTGCCATTAAGGCGACTTATATGCAAATTAAAACACTTTGGTATACGCGGGAAATTGTTGGGCTGGATCAGTGATTTTCTGTCAGATAGAACATTCTGCGTAAGAGTTGGAAGTACAATGTCTAAGCCCAGGGAAGTACTCAGCGGAGTTCCGCAGGGATCTGTTCTTGGACCATTATTATTTATCCTATATTTATCGAATTTGAAGAGCACGTTACAGCTACCGTTCTCATTATTTGCCGCTGACACAAAATTTTTTGGGAACCCTATTACGCAACATCAAGTTATACAAAAGGATCTAAATGACATCTACGATTGGACTAGTGATTGGCTCCTAACACTGAACGCAGACAAGTGTACGGCTCTACATATAGGGATAAATAATCCACGAAATACATATTATCTAGGTGATCACCCATTGTCTTCTGTTGAATCACAAAAAGACCTTGGCATTACAATAACCAGTGACCTCAATTGGGAAACTCATATCCTTAACATAGTAAAAAAGGCAAACTCCATGATGTATATGATTCGAAGAAGCTTTATGTGTCTCACTCCTAAAATATTTAACAAGATCTACCGAACGTACGTAACGTTAAGACCTCTTTTGGAGTTTGCATATGTGATATGGGACCCGTATTTTCGTAAACATATAATAATACTAAAAAATGTTCAAAGGAGGGCCACATAAATGGTAAAACAACTGCGGAACATGACATATGAGCAGCAAATGAGAAAGCTTAACCTCACAACACTAGAGAGCCGTAGGCAGAGAGGTAGTCTGATTGAAACATACAAAATACTGACAGGATATTACAATGTTCCTACTCTGCCGAATTTGTACTTACTAAATAGCAACAAACGTCTGAGAGGACATCAACTTAAACTTTGCCATAGGACTGCCAAGCGGAATCCCATGAAGAATTTTATAACAAATCGTGTTGTCACCAAGTGGAATAAGCTACCACAAAATGTGATTGATGCTCCTACGTTGAACGCCTTCAAGAACAGATTGGATAAAATCTCCAAACATTAAGATGCACACGCATCAGCTTTTTTAGCTGCTAGTGTGTTTATGTATAAACAATAATAATAATAATAATAATAATCTCGACAACACATGCATGTATTATACATATAAACCTTCCTGTTGAATAATTCTGTCTATTGATGAAAGCCACATCAGAATCCGATGCGTAGTGTAGAAGATCTAAGCGTACGGACGTCGGGAAGAGAGTTTGTTTCACACTATGTACATTCAATAATATTACCTGTATAGCTCTTGAAGACATCAAATCGTCTCCAGCGACTAGAATAGCATTTATGGCACTCTCCAAATAACCTGCGGTAGACGGCCACTCTTCTTTTAGGAGCATGCACTCTATGCGCAGCTTGTAACTAAAATCACAAATGAATGCATTTGTACATAATGTGTCTACAATAATTATAATATTTCATTATACCAATAAAGAGGACTTCAAAAATTTTCCCATCACCAGAGCTGCGACACTGTCGGGAACAATGGCGGGGAAGTAAAATTGTTAGAAAAGTGTGAAGAATAATGTTTATTTCTGATATAGGAGTTGTATTTTATACTAATTTATTTTAATTCCTATTTTTTTAATGTTCATAAAACTAAAGAGCACACAACTAAGGCATAGTTTAGTGTGTATATTAAACTTAAAACTGAAAAACTTTTGTTTTAAAATAACTTTTTAATTATATGGCATCTCAGTTCAAACTAGCGACATCTGGTGAGAAGATTATTGAAAAGACCAGGTAGACCACTTACTTCGGTAACTGTATTAATTGTAGAAGGAATTTCTCGGCATTTCCTAACTTCGTAACATCTCCTGTAAATGCTTTGAGCATCTCGCATTCATCTATTTCTGGTAGGATTTTCAGGAGGCCTCGCAATTTTTCAGTGCCAATGTCGTCGTGCGAACCCTCTCGAATAAGTTGGATTATATCTTCGTTTGAACTGAAAGTGACATATTTTATATTTGTATAAATATATTTCACTTCTTAAAGTTTTAAAGTTACATTAGTAAAGTTACGTTAGTACGGACCGTAAAACACAAACTGGGGTTCAAATCTACCACTTTATTACTGTCATGAACCTTATTGTAATTTTATTATGCACGTCTCACAACGCGCGAACGTGTGGGAGTGCTCTACTCTCGACATGCAGCCATGTGACGATTTTGCAATATATAGAATTGTAATTACGTCTCAATTTAGACACTAAATCAATAAAAAAGGAATGTTCTAAACACGAGATATATTAAATTATAAAGTCAGCATATTTTTTTTCTTAATTTGTTTAGTTATATTTACAAAAAATTTAGTTAAAAAAATTATTACAACAGTTGTCAGTTAATCTGTGCACTTGTTCGTCTTCACATTTCAGAAAAATATATGCAATGAAATGAAATAAATATTTCCGAAAAAGTTTAATTTATCCTCAGTATGGTATTGCTGGTTGTTATCAGACTCATAGACGTTTAAAAAAATATAATTTTTTTTCATCAAAAGAAATGAAATTTTGATAAAAAAAATGCTCATGAGACATGCATTCTTGG
Source organism: Parnassius smintheus behrii (assembly GCA_036936625.1). NCBI lineage: Eukaryota > Metazoa > Arthropoda > Insecta > Lepidoptera > Papilionidae > Parnassius > Parnassius smintheus. The sequence goes on from JAUPFT010000023.1 coordinate 2,250,979, forward strand.
ATTTTCGAAGCGATTATTATATTAGGTTTACAAACGAGAATAATGTCCACCTGATGGTAAATTGACACTGTGACCCATAGACATCTACATCTATTCGCAATTAAGAATCAAAGTGCAGATGCATTGTCACCCCTGAGGACTAAGATGGAATGCATCATTTCCCGGTTTACATACACCATACCATTTGCGTAGTGTATATATTCTTTGACCATACGAAACACATCTGCATTAAGCTGCTATTTCACGCCAGTATTCTGTGAGAGCGTGGTTTTTCCCTAGTCGATCCGACACATTCGTGCTACAACCATAATATGCCTGCAGCATGTTGCTACCACTTAGTGGTGTTATATTGTGGTAAAGTAGTAGTTTTAATTTTATAATCTGCTATTGTTATAAAAATACAATAATTATAGTTATTATTTTTTTTTCTTTTATTTAAAAGTTACCTTCTGAACTGTTTTAAGAATATATTGACGTTTAAACTCCTCTTGCCATCCAGGAGTGTTATTTCAGAAGCCTCTTTTCTAGGCTTTCTTTCACCGGAGCTGTCGCAAATGGGACTGCGGCCTAATCTCGGTGATGATCCAGCTGAGCCAGTGGGCTGCACCTATAAGAGAAAGATAAAAATTAGACCTCCCTTAAAACTTATAGGAAAATGAATGCTGAAACAGTCTTATGGAAGCCACACACGGTCAGTTCAACTGATCAGTTCAAACTAAAACTGTTGATATTTTTTAAAATATTGGATTTTCGATATATTGATAATTATAAATATATCAATATCGGAGTTTTAAATATAGCTTTATTTATTGATATATCTAATAAATAATAAATCCAATATTTGGAGTTGGAATTATCAGTTGAACTGACAGTGTGTGGTGTTAGAGAATCATTGACGATTTAAGTAAATGTTCTTTGGGTAAAAACTTGTACTTATACAAAAAAAACCTATACATAGTAAAGACGTGATCCTTTCACTGTTGTCTCAACGAGAGAAGATACACTTTTATCAACTCTATTTTTCTTGTCCATCTGTTTGTTTGTCTGCTCTTATTCTTGCTTTCCTATCCTTTACAGCGGAATACAGCAGATTATGCACTAATAACTAATAAGGGTGGCAGAAACAGGTGAGAGGGTGGTGATAACATGAACATACTTCTAATATTAGCGAAGCCAGTACCTTTCTCGTCCTAGGACCGCTTGTACTTTGTGGTTGCTCAAAATTATTAACTTGGTTACATTTATCATTTCTTGTAAAGAAAATACGCTTATTTTTTTAATTTTGTGTGACAAACAAACACCTGTTCTACCTGGTAGTAAGAGGATACTGTGACTTATAGATATCTACGTCCAACCTTGATAAAGAATTAAATTGCAGAATGCGTTGTTAACCCTGAAGACAAAGATAGAATTCTTTGTTTCCAGTATAAAGGGTTTGTGGTTTTCTACACTCATTAAACGAAACAAAGCACTTTGAATCTGCTATGGCACGCTGGTATTCTTATTTTATAAAATAAGGGTGACAAACGAGCACACAGTCCACTTGATGGTAAATGTATGTCGTAGCCCATATCTATGGGCTACGACATACATTTACCATCAATCTGTCCTCGATTGAGAATCAAAATGCAGATACGTTTTCAGTTATAAGGGTTTGTGGTTCTTTACACTCACCACACGAAACACTGCATCATTAAGCTGCTATTAAACACTAGTATTCTGTGAGATCGTGGTCTTTCCCAAGCATAAAATATAATAATTTTATTAATTTTTGTAATTCTGTAACTTTTATCTGGACTTCATATTTTAGTTTTCTTTTTATCATCATATCTTCATTACCTTTCCTTGTTAATCGTAGATTAGATAGTAAAATGTAATGATAAATAATCTCTCTTTGGAATGTTTATTATTTAGTGTTATAATTTTTCTTGTACATTCTTCTTCTTAGTTTAACTATATGGTCCTTGGTATCGTGATAATGTCACAATAATTCTGCCAATGTCCAGTGAATCTTCATTCTATGTTCTTTTACTTCACAATATGCTGATGCGTCACATTGCGAAGCCCTTGGGAGATTTTGACGGTAGCTCAACCTAGCGGACAGTTGATGACGACAGCCACTCAAGCTCATAAGGCGCCTAAGCGATCAAAATGACTTGAGGTTTATATCGACATCAAAGCACTTGTTACGTCGTTTTCTCTAATAGTTCACACGCGTGGACACTTAATTCATAAAATCGCATCACTTTTACGAATCAAAATCCACTTCAAACCATTATTCAAGCAACAAAACAGGAGCGACAATCCGCTCACGGCCAAGTTCCCGCCAAAAACCTTCTTGTACGTTGGTAATTGTTATTGTAATTTTTCTTTGGAATGTTTAATGATAAAAGATTGTAAATTGTCACTTTTGACATTTTGACTCGTCTGACATTACCACCTCTCACTTTTGTGTCTATGGTATGTTAACGTACCATTTCTCTTAGAGCATACATTACATGGAGGGAGCACTGTGTGAGCAGAAAGCGTGATCGGCGTAGAGAGAGAGAGACTGAGTTTAGGTAGAGGCGTAGAGAGAGAGAGAGAGACTGAGTTTAGGTAGAGTCTGTCTCTCTCGCACAGTCACTGTCATTGGCTGTTTCATTGGGCATGCGCTAAGCAAGGTGACGAGACGAATCAGAAGCATGTGCGAGAGAGACAGACACTACCTAAACTCAGTCTCTCTCTCTCTACGCCGATCACGCTTTCTGCTCACACAGTGCTCCCTCCATGTAATGTATATGCTCTAAGCCATTTCTTCACTTATTGTTAAGTGAATAATTATACATTTCTTTTCATAATGCTGGCAGGTAGTGAACTGATGACTTATTTATTTTTGAATTATTTATTTTATACATATTTACTTAGTTTTACATATTTAGTAATCAGATATAATTTAATATGATTTCTTCAGATGATAGTGTTCGGAGTTACAATTCCTTCGCCTTTGATTCTGCCTCTGATGGATTAAGCAGTATTGACAGCTTTGAAAGCATTGTACCCTTAAATATTATGTTAGATTCAACTTTTTCTGAATTTAGCAAAAACTTTAACACTCAAAGTATTCCTGCTCATTACCCCGACATGTTATCAAGTTTTAATAGCAAAAACATACACGCTATCCTTGTTTCGGAGTCGTGGTTAAAACCATGTCTTCCATCAACATCCTACTCGCTTCCAGGTTTTCATTTGATTCGTAACTACCGTATCAATCGGGGCGGTGGTGGTGTTGCTATTTATCTGCGCTCTCATATACCTTTTTCAGTAATTCAAGTTTCAAATGTTTCGCAGACTGGAAGCGAAGCTGAATTACTCTTTATCGAAGTTCTTCTTGGTCATACAAAATTACTTCTTGGAGTCTTTTACCACCACCACGTTAGAAAATATTCTGGACAATCTTACACCTATCTATTGTCACAGTATTATTATGGGATTAGATCAATAAAACTTAAATCTATTATTGAAGCAGCAAATTTAAAACTTCTTCCTACTTCTGCCACACACTTTTTCCCGAACTGTGCCCCTTCTCTTCTCGACATAATGTTTGTGTATTCACCTGACCATGTTCTTAAATTTAGGCAACAAGCTGCTGATTCTTTTTCCTATTACGACCTTTTATACTTGTCATACAAAATCCGTCTCCCTAAAGCTAAGTCAAGGATACTACTTCAGCGTAACTTTAGTGACTTGGATTTGGAGCAGCTTTTAAATGACGCTGTGAAGATTTATTGGAGTGTAGTCGTAAATGCGTTTACTGTTGATGAACAGGTTGCTTTGTTTAACTCTCTGTTAATTCAGCTATACGACGTTCATGCTCCTGTTCGTCCAGTGCGTGTAAAGCATCCTCCCTCTCCTTGGCTGACCGATGATATAAAAAAAATCATCCATATTAAAATTTGTGCCAAAGCTAAATACAAGTCAGTTCCTAGCGATTTGAATAGAGAGAAGTATAGATTAGTACGGAATCAACAATCTGTGTAGAAAAGCACAACGATGCCATATCCACGAATCAGTACAAGATCCTGACCCTGCTAGGGTCTGGAAATTTCTTAAGTCTTTAGGAGTTGGGAAATTACGAAAAAATCTCACACACCAAAACTTTAATCTCAATCAACTTAATTTGCATTTCTCGTCTTCGTCTTGCATTAACGATAAAGCAAAACACAATACTTTGGATTCTCTTTCAAAAGCTCCCACTCCGGACACCTCTGCTTTTAATTTTAGCCAATTTAACAGTTGTGATGTTAAGAGAGCCATAATGTCCATCCATTCAAATTCGATTGGTAGTGACTGCATTAGTCGGAAAATGGTCATCCCTCTCATTGATCTCCTTATACCTATAATCACTTCTATACTGAATAATTTACTGAATTCTGCTTTTTTCCCTTCAGCTTGGAAAGACGCATTTGTAGTTCCTCTTCCGAAAAAATCAAATCCCTCTAGTTTTTTCTGATTATAGACCTATCTCTATTTTGCCTTTCTTTTCCAAAGTTCTAGAACGTCTTGTGCATAATCAATTAAGCACCTATCTCTTAAAACACAATCTTTTAAATCCCTTGCAATCCGGTTTCCGTCCTGACCATAGTACGAATACTGCACTTTTACAAATCACTGATGATATTCGGTATGGTATGGAGAAACAAAAGCTTACCATTCTCACGTTGCTTGATTTTAGTAACGCATTTAATACAGTAGATTTTGTTATCTTGTTAAGGATCCTGCGCTCTCTCAACATATCTCCAATTGACTGGTTTCGAAGTTATTTGTTCTGTCGCCGACAGCGAATTCAGGTGCAAGAGGTTTTTTTCCAGCTGGACTACTACAGCTGCTGGTGTACCAAAAGGTGGCGTGTTGTCTCCTCTCCTTTTTGCAATTTTCATTAACTCTATAAGTCACAATTTGTCCTCTTCCTACCACTTTGTATGCTGAATCTCCAAATCTATACTCAGTCCTCTCTTGAAGATCTATCTAAAGCAGTTGACACTATTAACGCTGATCTGACTTGTATTTCGAATTGGAGTAAATGTTATGGTTTAACGATTAATCCTAAGAAAACTCAGGTCATTGTCAATGGTAGTTCTAGATTAATTGGTAAAATTGACTGGTCTTCCCTACCCCCTATTATACTAGACTGCACTCTAATCCCTTACAGTAACAAGGTTAAAAACCTGGGGTTGTATCTTGACTCCTGTATGTCTTGGACCTCATAGGTTAATGAGGTCAGTAGAAAATATACCATGTTAATGAAGAAAAAAAAAACAATAAAATTATAATGATTTTTTTCTTTAAGAAAACGTTACCTGCTGGCAAAATAATCCTTCGATTTCGGTCCAATCCAGCTCCGCTTTGGGTGAGTGCTTGTGACTGGAGGCCACAATCGCCCAAATGTTGTTTTGTCCAATTACCTGCGAATAATATGAGATAGAAAAGCTTTATTTAATAGAATCATACGTTACTTAAAATATATTATTTTAAAGATGTTAAAAAGATCTAGTAAAGATCCGCGTAATAAAATAATGTATCTTACTTAGTTTGAAGAGCACGTCCCGCCCTCCCTCAGGGGGTTATTGTTACCTGATGAGTCCTAGGCCATGTGTGGGACGGATCTTTTTTGGCATCACATCACTCACTCTGGCCGAGATTTATTTTTAATTATGTTTACCATCTTATACCTTGTTTGTTTTTATGTTCTTATTTACTTCTAAATGTATACTTTGTGAGTGTATTAATGCTAATAAAACCTATGTCAATTCTTTTTGTTGTTGTCAGTTGTTTGGTCAATTGTTATTGAAGTCAATAGTAGTGGTGGAAGAAAATCTATCCACTATCATCCCAATATCATCCCGTGTGTATTATAAGAGACGACAGAGATCAGAGTAATAATGCCTACTAAGCGTGGCAACTATGGCAAAAAAGCCGCCGAATATAATGCCTATACATTGGGAAGGCTTATATTTATCACTGGATTTTTTATGTAATCAATGACGAATGAATGGATGAATCGATTCGTTTTTACTAGCTTATACATCTACCTCATACTTATCACGTATAATTGAAAGTTGGCCGTGTAGTGACGGCTTAAGACAGTCATCCCGTGGGTGTTGTAAGAGGCAATAGAGGAAAATGAAATAGGAGAAGGAAGAGCAGCATCTTTTTGATAACAATTCAAAGTAATAAAATACTGCGGAATGCTAAGCGAGGCACTTACGGTAAATATCCCCCCCCCCCCCCCTAATACGCAATTTATAGGAGAGGCCTATGTTTAGCAGTGGAATTTTAATAGGGTTCGAATGAATGAATGATTGAATGAATAAATAGACTTGAATCCATCTAGATTATGCAATGGATCAAAATTTGAAAATAATCGTTGAAGAACTTTCGAAGATCTAAGATTTTCAAACCAACGAACGTTACTTTATTAAATATTTATATTATTAAATTTTATAACGGTTAATAAATACCTATATATACTTATTTTTAAATTCTCTGCTTTTACTTATGTTATAGCTAAGTTATAGTAAAATATGTGAGTATAGGAATTATATTTACTTTGCTATTGGGGATTTTGTTCCAGTTAATGGTCTTCATCTTGGTCTTGGGTGTGGGGATTTCTTGCTGAGGCAGGCGCTCAAGGGGCGCAGGCGCAGGCGCGGGGGAGGGTGGCGCGGGAGGCGTCGAGCCCGCTGGTGGAGGTGGTGGGGGCGGCCCACGTGGTGCCAAAGGGGGCGGCGCGGGTGGCGCGGGGGGCGCTGCGGCTACTGAAAAGAAATGAGAGTAATATTTACGTTTATACAAACTTTTTATAGAATAAGGTTGACATGCGAGCACACAGTCCACCCGATGATAAGTGAATGCAAAGAATCAAAATGCAGATGTATTGTTACCCCTCAGAAGGCTAAGATAGAATGCCTAGTTTCCAGTAAAAAGGATCTCCGGTTCTTTACACTCACCATACGAAACACGGCAGCATTGAGTTGCTGTGGCCCATGGACATCTACATCTATCCTCGATTACGAATCAAAATGCAGATGCGTTGTCAGCCGTGAGGATCAAGATGAAATGCCTCGTTTCCAATAAAAAGGGCCTCCAGTTCTTTACACTCACTGTACGAAACACGCACTCACTATACGAAATAACATTAAGTTGCTATTTTACTCTGGTATTCTGTGAGAGCGTGATCCTTCCCCGGTCGAGTTGACCCATTCATGCTACACCTATTGGTTTTGCGGAAAAAGAATCGGGTACTCTCACATTTTGTTCGATTGGTTATTGTTTGTCAGTGTCTCTTTCCGCCCTACAACGCATGCCATTCCACACGCACTGAAAGGGGTGAAGCTAAATTATGTAGCACGAGTTTTGGTTGCCAATGAGAAGCGCGCCCCACCGAGATGGAAGTGGGAAAAAGGCCACTCATATATGGAATCGCACTGCCGCCGCTCTTCTTGCATCATAGTTCGAAGACTTCGCTATGTAAGTGTCAAGTGGCGGTCGGCCACAGAACCGCTAGAAGTAACCGCGTCGCGTGGTGCAATCTGTCGTAACGCACCGTTGCTCTTCCAACGCACCACAAGACCAGGAGCGTCGTCCACGAGGCCATAAAGAACCCCACCCCGGTAAGTGAGTTTTAATTTGACTTGAGCCGTTTTATTTCCTTGTCACATTACTCTCCCTTAGCGGTTCAAGTAGAAACTCCTTCGAGACACTGGCAAAATAGCAGATTTTGGAATAATGAGTGATTGTCCAAGGCTGCCGCGCGCCATGTCAGCCATCTTGTCTTGGTTGCAAGAAACTGCACATACAGTCCACATAGTAACATCTCGCATAATAAGGTCAAAGCCCGACCCGGAATCGAACCCGAGAACTCCTATCGCCGTAAACCATTTATGGTCATTAGCGCATCATTTTTTCTAGTTCTTACGAGCCGGATTAGAATCGGGCTATTGGCCCCACCATTTTTTTGATTCCTTCGAGCGGGATTCGAGGGTACAGTCTGTGGCTCAACCACCTACACTACTAATATACCTGTATCAGGTCTTGACACTTAATTTTATCAAAGCGTAGTAGTTCTATAGTTATTTTCGAGATGTTTGTGCTGTTAGCCTATACAACTTCATCTGACTCAGAGCTCGCGGCCATGCAGGCTAATTAGGCTAATTAGTAATTCTATGTAGTAGTAGTGCCGTTATATATAAGAAGCCCTCATCTAATATGGTGGGGGTAAAAAAAGAAAAGAATAAAATTGTTAACCAACCTGAAGGAGGTGGTGGTGCTGGCGCCGGCGGTGGCGGAGGGGGCGGCGACAGGGCTCTCTGCAAGCTCTGTTTCCTGGCCGCACCCGACGTATCCCTGTGCTGGCACATGCATCCTACTTTCGCCTGGAACAATAAACAGTTTATTAATTGCACTTTCCTAAATCCTACTTTCGCCTGGAACAATAAACAGTTTAGAAATAGTTTATTAATATTGTCGATAGACAATCATGGGTTAAATAAGGGGAAACGTGTTGAATGGTCAAAGTAAAAAAATGACTTTCAATAACAATTGTCCTCCAGACTAAGTGTCGGTCACGGCAGTCAGACTCAACGGAGACTAGCCTGCTCCGTTGCTTCTGCGCAGAACATGATTATAGTACCCAAGTATGTATAAAGGCACAGGTACACTCTCTATGAGAGTGAGGGACTCTCATAGTCCAATGGTATGGCAAACCGACACAACTGAAGAGAGATCAGGCGCAAGGCCAATGGATTTACGTGCTTTCTATTTTTGAGAGCTCTGGTGAAACACCACCAACATCCTGACTCTGGGCTGCTGGTAAGAGTTTCTTGACAGAAAAACCTAATAACTGATTTTGGCCCGACTCGGATTCAAATCCAGGACCTTGTGAACGCGTTTGCAGCGTCTACTAAACCTACGAGGCAGTAGCGAGAAGTGAAAACTTCTTTAGCGGCGTTGTACACTTTTTTGTAATGGGTAAAAAATGTTAAACTCGCCTCAGGACACGTAACCCTGATCGAAAATTCGTAAGACGGATGGAGAGAGAGAGAGCGACAGTCGGCGCGGCGTAGGAGAGGAAGTATCCCCCTCTCTTTCTACGGAGCGGTGAAAATGTATGCCTGCGCCTGCTGTTTCGTTTAGGCGGCGTAGGGCGCTTGCGCGAATGTTCGTGTGTGATAATTAAAGCAATTCGTGCAAAATTATTCCCTAATCATTCCAAAATATCAAAAATGCACAACGTTAATATACAAGTTTTCACTTCTGCCGGCACTCCCGGAGTGCAACCCGTCGTTTTTCTAAATTACATTCTATTCTGAGCTTTTTCCGAACGGAGCCACTTTACTCGCAAACATAATTCCGGAAAGGCCTCTGCACAGTCATTATCATCATCATCACAGCCCTTCACAAGTCCACTGCTGAACATAGGCCTCTCCCAAGGAATGCCACAAAGCACGGTCCTGAGCCACCTGCATCCATTGACTTCCTGCATATTTTACCAGGCCGTCACTCCATCTAAAAGTTAGCCGCCCTGCACTTCGGCTACCAGTACGGGGTTGCCACTCGGGCACCTTTCTTTAAGATTATCACGTAGAGAAACCCCGAGCGTATAATAGCCAAGATGTATCAGTAGCATATTTAAAATAGTGATGACGATTAATTAAATAGCCCATCGGTGTCAGTAACTAGGAAGCTGTCCACTATTGCACGTCAGTAGAATTGAAAGAGGAAAATAGTATCTATTCATGCTTGCTATAGTACTGTAATTTCGAAAAATATAAAGGTTTGAAGTTTGTCCACAGTTTGACATTAGGGATCATCCTAAAAGATCACTTTAAGTGATGTTGACGTTTTTCCCACTGTTCAGCATATACAAAGGCATCCTTATATTACTGTAAAAGTTTGAAAAAATTAAGAGTTCCACGTTGTCTCAATTTAAGATCACTAGACGATCTATTGAGATCGTCATATAGATAGAAGTGTGAAAACTGACCCACGGTTAAGATTCTCAAGTATTCTGGATATTTTGCATTCATTTTAGATTAGTTCTTTTCCAATAGTAATTTAGGAATAATGAACATGTATTTGAAGTATTTTGCACTTGGTACAGTCATGCTGTAGCGTATGATAGCCGCAGCACTAATGGGTAAGCTCGACCGCGGAAGCCCCACGTTCTCTGATAATACCAGTGTAAAAATAACATTATAATGTTGCTGTATTTCATATGGCGATATCGAGGCATTTCAACTTAGTCCTCAAGGGTGACAACGTATATGCATTTTGTTTCTTAATCAAGTATAGATGTAGATTTGTATGGGCCATAGCATTCGCATTGCGGGGAGATCTGTTCATGATTTTGCCTTGGCATATGGTCTGACACAACTGGTTACTTCGCCTACGCGGATTCCAGATGTGGAGGATCATGCACCTTCCCTGTTGGACCTTCTGCTGACCTCTCACCTGGACGGATATCAGATTTCCGTCGACGCCCCTTTAGGCTCCTCGGACCATTGTCTGGTCCGGAGTGTTGTGCCACTCACGCTGAAATCGCGGTTGCATTCTGCAGGCTGCCGCCGTGTTTGGCACTATAGGTCAGCCGATTGGGATGGGATGCGGTCTTTCTTTGCATCCTACCCTTGGGGGCGGGTTTGCTTCTCGCCGGATGATCCCAACGTTGTTGCGGATTCTGTTACTGATGTGGTACTTCAGGGTATGGAACTTTTTATTCCTTCCTCTGTGGTGCCCATTGGAGGCAAATCTCAGCCATGGTTTGGTCGCTCCTGTAAAATAGCATCATGCTATAAGCAGGAGTGCCACCAAGCCTGGGTTGATGCATCAGCGTCCCGGGATGTAAACACCAGCGCTCTAAAAAAGAAGTATAATTCCGCCTCTAGGTCCTTCAAAAGAGTCATTGCCAAGGCAAAGTCAGAGCACATAGGCAGAATTGGCGAGAAACTAGTTCGCCTTCCTTCTGGAACCCGTGCATTCTGGTCTCTCGCCAAGGCTGTCCAGGGGAATTTCTGTCAGCCATCTCTTCCATCTCTGCACAGGGAGGACGACTCACTGGCCCATACTGCAAAGGAGAAAGCCGATCTTCTAGGCTCTTTCTTTGCGTCTAACTCGACTCTCGATGACGGGGGGAGTACGCCGCCGACCATCCCGCGGTGTGAGTGCTCCATGCCGGAAGTGCAGTTCACACAGCGCTCGGTTCGCAAAGCACTCCTCTCCCTGGACATCCACAAGTAGAGTGGGCCTGACGGAATCCCCCCAATTGTGCTGAGGACGTGTGCTCCAGAGTTGGCACCGGTTTTAACGCGTCTTTTCCGGTACTCCTACTCCCTAGGCGTAGTCCCAAAATCATGGAAGACGGCTTTCGTCCACCCGATCCCTAAAAAAGGCGACCGCTCAGACCCGTCCAACTACCGGCCAATCGCCATCACCTCCTTGTTCTCCAAAACAATGGAGTCCATTGTAAACTGCCAGCTCATGAGGTACCTTGAGGATCACCAGCTGATTAGTGACCGCCAATACGGTTTTCGCCGTGGTCGGTCAGCTGGTGATCTTCTGGTCTACCTCACTCACAGATGGGCGGAGGCAGTAGAGTTCAAGGGGGAGGCATTGGCCGTTAGTTTGGACATTGCGAAGGCCTTTGATCGGGTTTGGCACAAAGCGCTTCTTTCGAAGCTCCCTTCCTATGGGCTTCCCGAGAAATTGTGCGATTGGATCACCAGCTTTCTTGCAGATCGGAGCATCAAGGTCGTTGTAGACGGTGCAAGCTCCGATTGCAAGCCTATTAATGCTGGTGTTCCACAGGGCTGCGTGCTATCGCCAACGCTGTTTCTTCTGCATATCAATGATATGTTGCATACCCGTAACATTCATTGCTATGCAGACGACTGGCACTGGTGATGCTCTTTACACCAGCCGAGCCAATATTTCTCGGGAAAACGTCTCCGAGTGCCGGGACAAACTTGTGTCTGAAGTCGAGTCTTTGCTGAACAGAGTCTCGAATTGGGGACGACTAAATCTAGTCCAGTTTAACCCCCAGAAGACACAAGTTTGCGCGTTAACCGCTAAAAAGAACCCCTTTGTCGTATCCCCTCAGTTTCAAGGCACTCCCCTTGTTGCCTCAGCCAGTATCGGAATCCTCGGCGTCGACATATCGAGTGACGTGCAGTTTCGTGGTCACTTGGCAGGGAAGGCCAAATTGGCCTCTAAAAAGCTTGGCGTGCTCAGCAGAGCGGGACAGAGTATTTCATGCCGGCACACCGCCTGCAACTTTACAAGGCGCAGGTTCGGCCGCACATGGAATACTGTTCCCATCTCTGGGCTGGGGCTCCCCAGTACCAGCTCCTTCCACTTGACCGCATCCAGCGCAGAGCGGCTCAAATCGTCGACGACCGAGTGCTTTCCGATCGGCTCGATTCACTGGCGCTGCGAAGAGATGTTGCATCTCTTTGCGTATTTTATCGCATCTATCACGGGGAGTGCTCTGAGGAATTGTTCGGATTAATCCCAGCCGCCAAATTTCGTGAACGCACTACACGGCAAACGTCCCGATACCATCCACACCATCTGGATGCTTGGCGGTCCACCACTGTACGTTTCACAAGGAGTTTTCTTCCACGTACAACCTCTCTATGGAATAGTTTACCACCGGCGATTTTTCCGGACCGATACGACCTGGGGACCTTCAAGAAAAGAGCTTACTCCTTTCTAAAGGGCCGGCAACGCACCCGCAATTCTCCTGGTGTTGCGGTTGATCATTGGCGGCGGTAGTCACTTAACATCAGGTGAGCCGCATGCTCGTTTGCCCCCTCTTCTATAAAAAAAAAAAAAAAAAAAATTCACTTACTATCAGGAGGACCGTATGGCCGGTTGTACTTTTACAAAAAAAAAAATAATAGTTTTGGTACTTACTTGAACACTTGGAGCTCGTAGTAACTTGGCGGCATCTTCTCTGCTCTCCAATAACGTGGCTCGGTGGACCAGCGTCTCGGCTGTATCCCAGATTATGTCACTGACCGGTTCTTTAGGGTCTAATTTGAGCAAATGCTGAAGGATGCTTAGGAAGGGTATTTCTTGAGGTGTGTCTGCAACCTGTTCAATTTATTTATATGTTTGTATTAAAAGTTCAAATCAAAATTTATTCAATAGTATTTCCATAATTTATAAACAATTTTTGGGAATAACCAATTGATTAATAATACTCAATCAACTCAATAAAATTTTCAGAAAAGGCTCGCGGTGACAGAATTCTTTACCGACGGTGATTTAAACCCGAATTAATTACGTACTTTAAAATTTTCAAAATGTGCTCTGTCTTTGAACAGTTTCTCCTATTTTGTTTGGACCACGTTGCAAGTTTAGAATGCTGCGGCAAAAATTGGTCGCCTCGACTGGAGGCAGGACTACGCTCTCACAGAATACCTGCGTTAAATACCAGTGTAATGCTTCTGTGTCACATATGGTATGGCAAACGAGGCATTAGTCTCCAGTGGTGACAACGCATCTGCATTTTGATTCATAATCAAGGATAGATGTAGCTGTCTATGGGCCACAGCATCCACTTATCATCAGGTGAGCTGTGTGCTCACTTGTTATTATTCTATACAAAATCTTTTATATGCTAACCTGTTTAAGTATAGCGTAGAACACATCGAGGTGTGAGTTGAGATTAATTCCTCCAGGACCTTGAGCTTCGTCGCTTTCCCTCTGCTCTTCGAACACGTCAAGCTGCACGCCCAGGTCTGGATGGCTGGCAGCTTCATGTCTGCAAATAGAGATATAAGTCAATAACATTATAGCGGGTTATCATTCTGATGACAAATTTATTAGGCGTTCAGTGCGCTAAGAACGGTTGCCTGAGACAATTTAGTAATCCCAACCAGTGCTGTCATTTAGTAATTTAGCATCGCCCACTTCACTTAGGGTGGGTACACACTGTGCGATTTTGTACTAGCTAAATTATGAGTTATATCAAAATTGTTTATTATCAAGATTATACATAATACAAGCAGCAGTACACCAATACACATTAGAACGAGAATAAATGTACAACAGACGATCTTATCATACGGTTCTGGTTCTGGAAGCGATTATTTCCAGACAACCACAGAAATCGTAATAATTCTTATTATTACTATTTCTGTGCAGACAACCCCTTTTTAGCAAAGAACTGTTGCTTACAGCAAATTGCATAAAGGGCAAGGAGTACATAAATTAGACAATTAAGTTAAAAAAAATATAAATACACACAAGATGAAAAGATAGGATAATATTGACCGGCAATCAGAAAAACATTTCGGACTGTTATTTTTAGAAAGAAGAACCGCTTTGGCTTCTTTCCAAGAAGAGGGAAAAGAAGCAGTTTTCACGGAATTGTTTAAGATAGAAGTAGTTACAGGGATAAGAAAAATCTAGGAGAGGAATAATTATTAAACACGTTTTACGACTAACATAGTAAGGGCGTCCTGAATTCGAATAGATGGAGAGATTGGCTCTCTCAACATCACAGCTGTCAAATTGACTAAAATAAACAGTCAAAGAGTCCGGAGTGAGAATATTAGACTTCATTGCGTCACCTGGTTATGAACAGATTCATGAATATAACGTCGTGCATTTCTACACAAGTTATTGTAACGATTCCATATCAATCTTTATTTCTCTTTATTTTCATCACTACGGTCTGACTTGCATTTTGCTTTAACTTGATTTTTCCTATATTTCTTCATTTAACCATGGAAATGGAAAATTATTAACGCACACTGATCGAACAGGAGCATGATTATCATATAGCTCAATTAAAAAGGGATTGAATAAAGCTACAGGGCTCCACTAACTAAAGTTACACTGAAGTAGTCATCAATTTAGCTTTAGAGTGTCTAATTTTGTAAGACAAAAAGATGAGGTCATGATAACTCTAATCTATAGATAAATGGAATAAAAATGGATAAAGGAGCCTGTTGTAGTTTAAATGTAATTTTTCTATTTTAAGTTCAAATCAAATAATAAAATATTAATTATAATAGGTACATAGATAGTAGGTGGGTGATGTATTTGCCAACAAACTGCCCTGCAGTTTGGAGAAACTACTATAAGAAACGAACGACTGTATTTTCGTGTAATAAAATATAAAAAAGCTATATTATGGTTCACCTCGCTCTCACGGAATACCAGCGTAAAATAGCAGCTTAATACTGCTGTGTTTCGTATGTTTAGTTAGATATTCGGAGACCATTACTATAAAGGCATGTTAATAACCAGGGGTGAAAAAGCATCGGATAGTTGTAATTGGGTCACAGCATTCATTTACCATCAGGTGGACCGTATGTTCGTTTGTCACCCTTATTCTTTAAAAAAATTAGGCCAGAGACAATAGGGTTCCCAAAGTAGTAGTCTTTGAAAAGGAATGTGATTAAAACCATGTATCATATCTTCCAGCCGTGTGACGTTGGTCCTTTCGCTCGTCGGGGATATACATCTGCCGTAAACGACAGTATACCGATACCTCCATCCATTGAAAGTCATAAGTCGCCTCCTACGATGTGATGGAATTATCTTACGCCGCCTATTCACGACAGACCTTGTGCTCTCTTCTGTCAAGTTTATTTGTTATCTGTGGTCTAATTTGGTGAATATTTTGCGTAAGTGTGAGTGTTCAAACTACGAACGAGAGCGGTAGGGCTACTAGAATGTTTATGCAAGGCCCCATGTTAAACCACCAACGACAAATCAATGTTTTTAATTTAAAACAATTTTAAAACAATTTTGTCTCTAACTTTCTCTTATCGTTTTCATTGCCCACGCAAATATTAAAAAAGTTTCCAAATATTAATATTGCATAAATGTCTACCAAAACAAACGTAAAGTATGTTTTTGTACGATATTGTTCGTTGACGTCACCGATGCGGCGCCATTTCAGATATTTGGCGCGAACGGATGCGCCCACTCACTCCGACGCCTTTGTCGTTGTGGAACTGCGTTTGTTGTACACGAAACAAAACATGTTTTCCAAGAAAAAGTTTGTAAAAAATTTCTGATGACATCTTAAGCTACAACTTAAGATATTATTAGAAATGTTTAATTAAGAAAGTAATTAACTTTCTTTTAATTTAGGAATTATATTTTTTACACAAGTTTTTAGCGGTACCTTAATCGCCGGTAGACTACTGCTCTTGTATTATCGTTTAAATACTACCTGTATATATTAACCCAACAATTGGAAAAAAGGAAAAGCACATTTATTTTCCTGAGCTCTGTTTAAATATAATGCTTATGTAAATTTCTTAAATTTACGCGAACACTACACAATGAATAAAACTATTATTTACGGAATTTATCGCGTTTAATTTATATAAAATAAAAATCGCGTAGGGGGTACTAATTTAACTTAGTTTTATTATCCCACGCACGTTTCGGGTGCTTTACAACAACCGTGGTCACGGGGGGGGGGGGGAGACTGAGATGTTTGACGTCCCAATGTCATAGTTAGTGCGGCTACCTTCAGTTTTTGAATATTAATTTTTGGTCCGATTTATGCAAAACGATCTTATCCCCACCATTACATTAGATTTGATAAAGCACAAATCCTCGCAAAAGAACACCGATTCCCACCAAGGATGATACGCAAGGCTATTGAAATTAAAAAATGGTAGGTGGATAGGTGGATAGGTGCTGCCATCTGCTTGGGATCCTATAATTAACAAAATTAAACCCAAACCCACGAATATCACCGCAAGACTTCATGATACTATAAGCTCGTTTTGCGTGAATCGGACCAAAAATTAATATTTAAAAACTGAAGGTAGCCGGAATAACTATGACATTGGGACGTCAAACATCTCAACAACACACAACACAAGAAGATCGAGCAATATTTTTTATGGTATTCCAATTCTAAGCCATCGCTTGACAACTAGCCCACATGATATAAGCGGTGATGCAGCCGAAGATGGTGAAGAGCATTCACTTAACAAAAGCCTATTCACTCTTGCCTTGAAGACGCCCAAATTGTAAAGACGACGACGAGTGACGAATATTATATATATATATATATATATATATATATATATATATATATATATATATATATATATATAT
This sequence comes from Parnassius smintheus behrii, assembly GCA_036936625.1. Lineage (NCBI taxonomy): Eukaryota > Metazoa > Arthropoda > Insecta > Lepidoptera > Papilionidae > Parnassius > Parnassius smintheus. Next base: position 2,268,112 of record JAUPFT010000023.1, read on the forward strand.
ATATATATATATATCATATGCCACTTAGCTCGCTCAGAAACAGAAACAGAAACAATAGATTATAAACAATACTTATTGAAAGTCACTTTTTATAAATATTTAAATAAATAATGGCTTATATGTGTAGCAAATAATAGCTCCATTTTGTATTCTAGTAAATACAATGGTTCATAATGATTTGTTAAGGCTACGGCTCATAAATTTAATCGGAGCGGTCCGGTTCAATTTGTTTTGTTGTCACAGATACAAAAGCATAATCCTAAGCAGGTAGATAAAAAAATTACAAATTACTTTTTAGTAACTTCTGCTCGTGGTCCCCCAGCGCGACCACAGAAACCGGTTTATTTGATCGCTAATTTTTTTCTTTAACTTTTCAGCGGTTTAAGCGTTCACATTTTCAGGTGTACCGCCATCTACCGGAAGCCATTAGATCCTTCTACTTTCTTATAGAATAACGGTGACAAACGAGCATACATTAAGCGGTGGCCTACAGGACACCCATATTTATCGTCCATAAGAATCAAAATGCAGATGTGTCGATACCCCTGAGGACTAAGACAGAATGCCTCGTTTCTGGTGAAAACAGTATCTACACCCACTAAACGAAACACAGCAGCAGTAAGCTTTAGTTTTACGCTGATATTCTGCGAGGACGTGTTTCTGCCCCGGTCGAGCGGACCCAGTTTAGCGCAATCTAATAAACGGTATGGCAGCGCATAAAATACGAACAAACTAACATACATTTTTATATATTAGATTATATAAGTATACGGATGTGATAAAAGCGAGATAGATGTTTCACGATTGTGCCAAATGGAAGTCCGTACCATCAGCCTACTCCTCTAGGTAACACGCGTGAGAGTTTATTTTTATGTTTATAAAGAAGAAAATAAAGTACTACTTTCATATGCTCCACTAAAGGGTTGTTATTTTCAACCGACTTCAAAATAAGGTGAAGGTTCTCAATTCAACTCATTTATGTTATGTGTGTTGTTGTATTTTTTTATGTGTGTTGTTACCTCAGAACTTTTTTCCATGCGAAAGGATTTTGATTATTTTTTTAATTAAAAGCTAGTGCTTCTCATGTGGTCTCATATAAATTTGCTCAAGATCTAATCAGTAGTTTTGGAATATTCCTTAATATGGCGTATTTTATTGACTTTGACTAAATTGATGATGTTCTCATTTTAATTGTATTTAAGTGAGTTGTACAAAATTTTTATTTAAGTATGTATTTTTTATAGAATTAGGGTGACAAACGAGCATACAGTCCACCTGATGGTAAGTAAATGCAGTGGCCCATAGACATCTACATTTCTTCTCGGTTAAGAATCGAAATACTGATGCGTTGTTACCCCTGAGGACTAAGATGGAATGCCTCGTTTCCAGCAAAAGGGATCTTCGAATTTCTACACTCACCGTTCAAAACACAGCAGCATTAAGCTGCAGTTTTACGCTGGTATTCTGTGAAAGCGTGGTCCTACCCCGGTCGAGCCGACTATTCGTGCTACAACCATATTATATCTGCAGCGTGGCTCTACCACGGTCGAAAATTTTACCACTTGTACCTTACCTGATGAGAGTAGTGGTGTAGATAGCTGTTACTAGAAAACGTTAGCTTATTACCATGTTTAAAATCAGCCTAAAATATTGACATTTAATACATAGGAGAGACTTATTTTTCTACTATGGAGGAGATTTCCAAAATGGCCATTCTTTCTAACTAAATACAGTTCGTTGAATATATAAGGTCCAATCATGGACCTATGGGCGACGTAAGATCAAACGTCTGAAAAAAATACAGTGTACAGTAACGGAAGAGAAAGAAAGGAATTTCTCTAGGTGATGAGACTTTTTCTGTCAAGCAGTTCGGCTAGGCGCCAACCCCCTTTCACCGGTTTCCGACGCCAAATAGCAGCACTTGTATTGCTGTATTCTGGTTTGAAGACTATAGAGAGCCAGCATAATAACACGCTATAAGGCATTCCATCTCATTCCTCAGAGGTGACAACGCATTTGTAGTCTTCTTTATCTGAAGTTGGCTGCACGCAAGTAACCACTTACCATCAGGCGCACTCTAAGTTTTTGTCACTTAAGTTTAATTAAAAAATGAAGCATTTCTCTAAGCCTTTATAGGTGACAACGCAATCTGCATTTTGACTCTTAACCGAGGATATATAGAGGTGATTATAGGTCACAGCATATACTTAAGATCAGGTGGTCTGAGCTAATTTCTCACCCGGGTATAAAATATTATCTACGTGATAGAAAATAAAATTAATAAAAATTGTAATCGTTTGTATTCTGAGTTTTTGTGCGATAATCATAACAAGTCCCATCGATCATCCTTTGTAATTTAATACAACAATACGGTCGTTTTTTATGAGTTGGGATTCTCCATTATCGCTTAATTATGCGGGCTCCCGTACCACATTAGAGTTACAGATACTGAGAGTGAATTTATAATTCAATATAAAAGCTGATAAAAGTTGAACTTTAAAACTTTATGTGTATATTAAGAAATGCTTTACATCCAATAATAATTTAAAACAGTAATTCAAGAACTGGACTATGTAAAAAGTCTGTTGAAAAAAGTAAATTCAAATGATATACGTCACTTCCACTACTAAGATGAATCTAACGGCACTCCATAATATGGGGTGTCGTTAGACAATAAGTTGAAATCCATCAAGCAGTTTAGGCTACAGCGGCCAAAGAAATAGGCATTCATACAAACATACATACTCTTGAAAATAATTACTCGCCTTTTTGGATAGTCGGGTAAAAACAGAAAATAGAATTATGAGTAATAATAATATAAATAAATACCTATTCTAACGGACTCCTAGATTTGTCACTACTGCTAGTCTCCAATAACATCTAAAAAAGGTAAGAGATTGGTGTCCAGATTTCAAGGCGAAAATCACGTACCTTTTTATAGGACTGAACCAACCCACCTACCCTTTTATTTGAATTTAACATAATAGAAAATAATAGTGAACAGAAACGTCACTCTTGAGTAACTCACCGTAAGTTGCTTAATGTTGGTAGTAAGCCGAGACCTGAAAAAAAGGTAACAATATTATGGTTGTTTCAATAAATAAAATTTTGATCGGTAATACAAAAATAATGTCCACCAGAATGCCGTGCTAACCACCAAGTGACTTTTTGTGAACAGATAAATAAAAAGAACAGTAAAATAAGATTAATATTTATAACCCTCATTTAACATATATTTTCGGTGGTTGTAAAAAACATCGTAGGGAACTTCTTCTAACTTACGGAACTCTTGTACGATAAAATCGCAGAAAGTAATATATGATATAAATACTGATACAGCGATTTTTTTTATAGAATAAATGTGACAAACGAGTACATAGACGACCTGATGGTAAGTGGGTGTTGTGGTCCCTAGACACCTATATTTATTTTCAATTAAGATTTAAAATGTAGATGCGTGGCCAGCCCTGAGAACTAAGATAGAATGCCTCGTTTCCAGTAGAAAGAGTCTCCGGTTCTCCACACTCATCATACGAAACACAGCAGAATTAAGCTGATATTTTACGCTGGTATTCTGTGAGAGGGTGGTACGGCACAACCACGATATAGCTGCAGCATGGCTCTACCACGTAAAAGCTACCAGAGACTAATTATTAAGGGTACACCTACGAACTTAAGAGTAGAACTTTCGACTAGATACTTTCGTGAACACACAAACTTTTTTTAAGCTTACTGACGGGAAGATATGTTTTAATCGACATGATAGGCCGTCAGGTTGGGGTATTGTTCGTCTGGCGTAAAGGGAACGGTTATATCGCGGGAAAAAGGATTGCTATACCGCCATCTATCGGAAGCAATGAGATCTTTTTAGTCACCGCCTACAATACCTTCGGAATGATATGTGGCGATTGGTTCCTCACGTCGCCACTACACAACAATAATGTGAATATAATTTAGATTTAAAATAAAAATGTGAATAGCATTTTTATTTTAAATCTAAATTCCTAAGCCAATAATCTGTATATTAAGAAAAGACTAGTTTTTACTTTACGAATTTTATCGCGTATATTACCTTTTTTATTTTCCTAACGTTTCGGGCACTTTACAGTACCCGCGTAATACATGGGACAATAATAAAATCCGTAAAATTTTGCATTATTTCAACGTGCCATGTTTGCGTAAACAAGAAATCAATTTGCATATAGTTCAACTTATTTTTTAGATCAGTTCGCTTTCACAGAGCATAATGCAGCCTAATGCTTCTATTTCTTGTAAGGTGAGTGTAGAGAAGCGGAGACCCTTGGTAACGAGGTATTCCATCTTCGTTTTCAGGGGTGACAATTCATCTGCATTTTTGTTCTTAATCCGAAATAAATGTAACAAGTGATGCGCCACTGGATTTATTAACCATCAGACAAACTGTGTGCTTGTTTGTCACCCTTCTATAAAAACTACTAACTATTTTCTATTTAATTCCTGCGTAGAGCAATCGAACTCACCTATGAACTCATTCCGTACACGTATTCTATCTGGGAGCCTGGGTGCGGATATGATGAGGCAGTTGATGAAGGCCACCAGCGCCGTCTTGTAGTCTGTTGTGGTTGCATTATTCAGCTCTTCAACCACCACGCTCAGTCGGTACCGGTCGCCTTTTAATGTCTTGAAATCAAACGATGAAAATAGAGTTTTTTTTTACTTATTATCAGCCAGTGCTTCATTGCAATTCTACGGTGACAAAGTAAATTAAGAAAGAGATTACAGCCTATATACGTCCCACAGCTGGGCACTGGACCTCATTTAAGAGAAAGTTTTAGGGCAAGGAAGTGTCCGCCGCGTTGCCCCAATACGTGTTGGCGAACTGCACATGTCTTCGAAATATTTTTTATTATTCCTCAGACGTGCAGGTTTCCTCACGGTGTTTTCCTTCACACCCGAGCACGTGGTAAATCAGAACATAAAATTGTAATTAACAATTTCATTGGTGCCGACAGAAATCGAATCCGGGTTACATGCGTATACTTCTGGGACGTATGTAGGCTGTAAGTAACTTTTTTAACTGTTAACCCCTATTTTTGAAGAAATCTTTTTCCTGGTAAGATCCAGCAAGAACCTCAGCGGGAAATTGTTATGGAGAAAAGAACAAATTAGAAAGAACATATCTCATCATCAGAATCAACCAACTTTATTTATAACAAGCTAACTAAATCATTGTATGTATTTGCAAACTTAGCCTTAAAAATCTTAAAGTTGCTCTTTCTATGTTCATTAAATTTTAATAGAAAGAGAGAGATATAGAGATAATTAAAACTTAAGTAAGGGATAATAAACATTATAAGTGAGACGGTTGTTTTTTTTTTAATTTATGTCCTGTGTTATGTAGAATTAATTACCTTATATCGATCTAGTGTGTCAACAGCCCTAGCGTAGCCGTCGGCATTGTAGACACATAGCGCGGACAGCAGTTCGAACACCTGAAAATAATGTTTACATTGTAGTCAGAGAATTTTACGACCATACCTACGTTTTTTTATTATATAGGATAAGGGTGACAACTGACAAACGAGTACACAGTCCACCTGATGGCAAGTGGATGCTGTGGCCCAGAGACATCTACATTTATCCGCGATTAAGAATCAAAATGCAGATGCGTTGTCACGCCTGAGGAATAAGATGGAATGCATCGTTTCCTGTAAAAAAGGTCTCCCGATCTCTACACTCACCATACGAAACACAGCAGTATTAAGCTTGCTATTTTACGCTGATATTCCGTGAGAGCGTGGCCCTTCTCCGGTCGAGCCGACCCATTCTTGCTACAATCATAATATAGCTGCAGCGTGGCTCCACCATGTATAGAACAATATTTTGAAAGTTGTATATTACGCATATAATGAAGTATGTCTACTTCATTTCGCCGGTATAGTGTCCGTGTAAAGAATACTCTATCCCATATCAACCCGTTGGTCTCGTAAGAGGCGACATATATTTAGAAACTTAAACAGCACTTTAACAAATTCATTATAACGCACCCGCAGTCCTCTTCGTGAGTGGAATTTCGTAAAATTCGTTCTCAGTTTAACTCAAGATGACAAAAATAATAATTTAGCCAAATTTCAAACCTGCAGGAGCTATAGATTGAAAGGTTTTTTTTTGTTCTTAATGCACTGCCCTTAATGGGTGGAATTTCATAAAATCCGTTTTTGGTAACTTTAACATACCAAAACAATATAATGGCCAAGTTTTATAGCTATGAGAATTATAGTTTGAAAATATGTTAAATTTTAAATTAACGCCCCCGCAAATCCCATTGCGGGTAGAGAATTCAGTAAAACCTGAACATAGCTAACCCCTATATGGCGAACTCCGCTAAAGGAATATTCCTACCAAATTTCAAGTCTCTAGATTTTATGGTTCCAGAAATATCGTGATTAGTCAGTACATAGGTGAAAATCTCATAAATTATATAGATAACTATATATAAATAAAAATCCTCGTAAATAATAAAAAATAAAAAATATCCTCGCTTAATGCAAGTTATGAGGGAGGCCTATGTTCAGCAGCGGACTTTAATAGGCCGAGATGTTAAGATAATTTTTTGGTGTTCTTCAAAAAACACCTTTTAAAATTAAAAAAAACTCTAAGTAAATAATTAAACGTTTTCTTATGAATAACTTTTATCTGGGCTAACAGCTTTAAGATATGTTTCTGCTAGACAAACACCTAGGGTTTCCAAATATTTGGATTAGAAATTCGGGTAAGGTAATAAAAAGCAATCAAAATCAAAAACATTTCACCTATTGACTGTAAAGGAGAAAATCATAGAATTCTCTACAGGTATATTTCAAAATTGTGCACACCTCTATTTCTGATTTTATATGCGATTTCAAATTCGCATCACTTAGTTCACGTTCTTTGCATGTAGTATAGTCATTTTCTAGTTTTTTTCCGGAATCTTTCATAAGAAATAGCCTTTTTCTAGCAATGTCCCGAAAATCTCGGGAGCGTTGGCAATTCTGCAATATGACTCGCTTTTTAAGCTTCCTCATTCCTCGCATTGTTATTGTGTTACATATAATGTGTATTTTTTGTATTGTATTCTTCTCTAATTTTTTTATTCATGTGCCTGCATCCCTTTAGGCATTAAGTTCGTCTTTTGTAACCTTTTTCTAAGAGAACGCAATAAAGATTTTAAATAAATAAATTATTAAGAAGTATCGGCTAAGAAAAAAGTCGTCACGCGGCAATCTGGTTCGAAATACAAGACCTCAGAAAAGAACCGGCAAGAAACTTTGGTGTCTTTGATTTTTTTTAAATGCCATGTTTAAATTTTGTGTACAAATGTCAACTACATATAAACATTTTTTAAATGTCAATTCAATGTATCAGTGGCCAGATTTAGAGCAATTAAAAGTTGTTTTCACACATCAATGTCTCCAACATATAGACCTATTAGTGTGAATTTTCAACGGAATTTCCATAACCAGTTTTCAATTTTACGTCACACCACGCTACCATTGGATTTCATAGGATTTATTTTTTCTGCACAGGACCTAATTTTATTTCTAAAACAAAGTTAGCCTGTGTTACTTCTTACAGCATCAGCTATCTGCCAGTGAAAGTCCCGCCGTTTTGGAGATTAACCGGAACAAAAAGACAGACAGACAGAAAATTTTAAAAATGTTTTTGTTTTGTTACAAGTACCGTACTTATGCTTTCATATGCATTCAGTAAAGGATTGTTATTTTGACATTATAAAGAGACACTTCAATTTTATTTATTTGTATAGATTTTATGCATTTACTCAAACAAGCAGGAAAGAAATCGTGTAGTGGTGGCGTAAGTATATTCACTGCGTTATATCGCCCCGTGAGCGTCGTAAGAGGCTTCAGAAGGGAACTAGAAATGGGTAGTGGCATCTTCCTAATAACAACTCAATATTATAAAAAGTGCGATTGCTCACTCGCCTACCAAGCGTCACACTATGGCATCATCCCCACCCCCTCCCTCCCCTCTATGAGGCAAGCTACAGGGAAGGCCTATGCTCAGCAGCGGACTTTCATTGGCTGAGTTGGACGGATAGATGAACTCAGAAAAGACTTCTAGTTTTAACTAATCTTAATCTACGAACCATTTAGCACTTTAGGATGGAGATACCGTCTACAGATATATCTTTTAATAAATAATCAAAATGGAAGTGCGTTGTCATCCCCAAGGACTAAGATATAATGCTTCATTGTCATAATAATGAAATGAAATGACGTACGTAAACACTCACGCCTGTCACCCAGAGGGGTAGGCAGAGACTACAAACTTCCATTTGGCACGATCCTGACACACCCCTCTCGCCTCCTTCACATCCATATACCTACACATACATGCTCGTCGGTTAAGGGTACTCCTAATTTGGCCCGTTTTTAATAAATCGCTAATTTGGTCGATAGATTTTCGTCTAGGACGTCCCTTTCCGATATACTAAAAATGGGCCAAGTACCCTTAACCGACGAGCATGTATGCGTAGGTATATGGGTGTGGAAGAGGCGAGAGAGGTATGTCAGGATCGTGCGAAATGGAAGTCTGTAGTCTCTGCCTACCCCTCTGGTTGACAGGCGTGAGTGTTTATGTTATGTTACAAAAAGATGAGGTCGTGATAACTCTAATCTATAAATGGAATAAAAATAGATAAAGGAGCCTGTTGTAGTTTAAATGTAATTTTTCTATTTTAAGTTTAAATCAAATAATGAAATATTAAATATAATAGGTACATAGATAGTAGGTGGGTGATGTATTTGCCAACGAACTAGTCTCTGCCTACCTCTCTGGGTGACAGGCGTGAGTGTTTATGTATGTATTATTGAGTAATTTTTTTATTAACCACTGGTGAAAAGTAAAAAGCGTTCCCTGTTCTCCTACCATATTATGCTATTTCATTGTGGTTTTTTTAGAGTAAAGGTGACAAACGAGCACACAGTCCACCTGATGGTAAGTGGATACTATGGCCCAAAAACATTTAACCTCTATTGGGAATCAAAATGCAGATGCGTTGTTCCCCCTGAGGACTAAAACGAAATGTCTCGATTCCAGTAAAACGTGTCTCCGGTTTTCTACACTACCATATAAAACACAATAGCATAGCATCAAGCTGCTAATTTACGCTGGTATTTGGTGAGTGCGTGTTCCTTCCCCGGTCGAGCCAACCCATTCATGCTACAACCATAATATAGCTGCAGCGTGGCTTTACCACATATGATGTTCTGTGCATGGTCCTTCTCAGACCAGGCAGACCCATTTATGCTGCAGATATAATACTGCAGTGCACTGCCTCGGTCGAGTGGTTGTAAACGCAGTTACTGATTATGAGGTCTTAGGTTCAAATCCCTTTCTTTCAATTTCTGTCATGAAATTTTCAGTAGTAGCCCGAAGTCTGGAAGTTAGCGGTGTTTCATCGTGCTTCGAAAAGCACGTAAAGCCGTTGTTCCTGCGCTTGATCTCCCTCTAGTCGTCTCAGATAAACGTCTCAGCGCACTTTAAGAGTGAAGGAACGGAGAGTGAACCCGTGTTTGCGCAAACACTTGGGAACTGTAATCCTGCCCTGGGCAGATAGCTAGTCTCCGGTGAGACTGGCCGCCGTGACCGAAGTTTGGTCTGGAGTTCGGACGATATTACAAAACTCTAGTATCTACCACTCAAACCATAGCTGTACATGACCTGCCTTGGTATTTTAGTTACCTGCTTCTTGACGGCAGCTGCGGGCGAGGTGAGCGCCGCCGCGAGCTTGCCCGCGTATTCGGCATGCTCCACTATGTAGTCCAACCCCACACGACTCTCCATTGCGTCTCTGGGAACAAACAGATAACTCTATTAGGTCCGAAACAATGAATTGGAGTTATCACATATATAAATTCAAAAATAATTTTCTCATTTGATTTAAATACACAAAAAGACATAGAATCATTATAGCATATTACGCAGCGAATTCGTACAAAGGTACTAGTTAACTCGGTGGTAAGTAGATACAGTAGCCTGTAGACGTCTACATCTGTCCTCGGTTAAGAATCTAAATGCTGATGCGTAGCTTTTTGGTTGTCTACACTAACCATAAATAAATGCAGCAGCATTAAGCTGCTATTTTACGCTGGTATTCTGAGCGTGGTACTTCCCTGATCGAATCGACCCATTATGGCTACAACCATATGGCTGATATATTAAATAATTTATTGAAATATCGTACAGAAGACCTATTATAGATTAAAAGAGGCATGCTTAGTGCGTACATTGCTTACTGATAAATAGTATTTGATAATACAGACATACGGATGTTACAAATACGGACATAATGTTCACCAAACAGTGTGAAGCATCTTAGGTCCTAAAATTTTACACGCACAAAAAATCTCGTATATCAAGGTCCCACAATCGGTGCCAGTATTCAGCGCACGACAAGACCACACACACCACAGGGTTTTTGTAACATGCTGTATGTTTGCGTATATATCGAAAATGACAAACAAAATTGTAGGATCTACGGTGCTTGCTTCACACGTTTGCAGTGTGACATTACGTGTGTTTTTTAAAACATTAAGTTTATACAGGGTTATTTTGTAATAACCAGCCAAAGCAGAGAAGGTTTAGAATAGGTAACACAGGCAAATGGTGAAGAAAAATTAAATAAAAAAAATCTCAAACGTTCTGTCCGTTTTTATCTTTTGAATTCGAAATACGTGATAATGCATTATTTTAACAGATTTTACTGCGCACGCACACATTCGAAAGAGTTGATCAATAGGCAAAAATGTTATTGCCCATAAATCACCTTCAATTTGGGATAATGTAAAATAAAGGTAGAAGCCTTATTTACTCGCATTTTCAAAAACTGCAGTAACGGTACATCATTATTTATATATTTGAACTTTCGTTTAAAATTTGGTTATTCTTTGAAATATAATGTATATTTAAGCATATAAATACATAGATTGTAATAGATATTACACAAATTATAATCAATAAAAATTACAACCTAATACGTCTCACGAATACACTAGCCTCCTTTAATTTCTGAGAGGGCTATAGATCGAATAATCAGCCTCGCAGCTCCATCGAAATCGAAATGTTTTATTCCTCATACATAAATTTCCTCTCAAAGTTTTCCTTCACTACCAAGCACGTGGGACGTGGTGAATTAGTACTTAAAAATTACATGTAAGAATCAAGTTGGTGCCGGTGGGGATTGAATACGGCCACTATATGGTTAGGTTAGTTTATTAATATTTTAATTATCCCTAGACTTGGCAAATACTGTATGTGCAAATTATCTCCACTTTATAACTTTTAATGATCTGTATCGTTAAACGTTTTTAATTGTTCATTAAGAACTAAGTTTTACGTTTCTTTTAATTTTTGCTAACTCTTCTCTCTCAAAATTCGCTGGCCATAACCATGCACCCCCTGCCCTCTCTAAATATATACAAGTTAATCCTGGGACATTTCCAATAGCACGCACATAAACGCAGTGTAAGAAAGCTATAGAAAAACCTGTATAATGTCATAACATTAGTGAATTTGTCGGGACAACGATATTGGGAGTTCATTATCCGTTTTATTAAAACTTGTGAAGATTTAAGAGTAGCGACTGTAGAAAGTGCCAGATTCATCTCATAGCTTCCGAAATATGGTGGTAAAATATTGTTAACGCCAGATGTAATATATTTACGAAAATTTAAATTAGGTACACAGAAACGAAAATATTTTTATTGAAAATAGTGATGTACATTCTGTAAATACCAAGTATAAGCACGAGGAGTTATACCAGTTACTCTACTCCAAAGAGTCAATAATACCTTTATGGGGCATTGTCATTGCAAATATGGGGTTTTTACTCCAGTCCTAGAAAATATGCAGGATCTATTTTTTTATAGCATTGGGTGACAAATGAGCACACAGTCCACCTGATGGTAAGTGAATGCTGTGGCCCATAAGACATCCACATTATTGTCCAAATAAGGATCAAAATGCAAATGCGTTGTCACCCTTGAGGACTAAGATGGAATGCCCCGAGTCCAGTATTGTGACAGATGATACAGATTTGTGGTCTATCAAATCTGATGCAGTGATGGAGACGATCCTGTACGTGTTCACAGGCTGCAGACTTTCCGTGATTATCAAATTTTAATACCAAAATATAATTGGCAAAAATTCAGTTTGCCCTTATAACTTCTTTATAACAAGTACATTCTATAATAATGATGTCTTTCGGACCGAATTTCGGTCACGGCGGCCAGTCTTCAAAAGATTATAGTGTCCAAGTGTGTGCACAAGCATAGGTGCACTCTATTCTCTCATTCTCATAGTCAGATAGGACGGTGACCCCAACACGACCGGAGAGAGTTCAGGCGCAGGAACTACCGCTATACGTGTTTTCCGAGGCACAGGGTTGAATGAAACACTGCCAACTTCCGGACTCCGGGTTGCTGCAGCCTATTTATTGCCACAAAAATCCAATTACTGATTTTGACCCGACACGAGATTCGAACTCAAGACCCCATGATCAGTAACCGTATTTACGATCACTAGACCAATGCGGCAGTCTTATTTACCAAACCGGGGACATTGTAGTCGGCATTTATCGTTGCGAAACCCGGATGGAATTTCTAAAATTTCATCGGAGCCTTTGTCACCTGGCGTCCTTACCGCTCAATGCGATCGACATAGAACAACTATCTTGATCGGGAGTGGTCTAAGTAATAAGCCCTAGACTAATATGTTCTATTGCAGAGTTTTGATAGATTTTTCTATTGGAACAGAATGAAGACATACATGTGGTATATAAGACACATTATTTTAATACTATAATGATAAAGGTTGCTATAATTATTGCATTAGTATCGTTGGTGGTCGAAATTACACAACATACAGACATGGGTATGATAAACTGAACACATTATCTAATGCAGTAAATACATATTATTTGTGTACATATATATTACAGTACATTTTTTTTAAATATATAAGACTCATTATCTTTCTTCTATAATACTAGCAACCCACCCCAGATTCGCCTGCGTAGGATATTAGGTCCTATGTGTTGTTATTTGTTTAAGATAATAAAAAAATCATTTACTTTATCATTTAAATAAAAAAACTGCGTCACTAATACACGGGATTCGTGGGAGTGCCAAAATAATTACGTAATTATAGAGAAACTCGATAGCACTTTTTTGAGGGTGCACGTGCATGCTCATGTGCCTCGGATAAGCAAAATAAGCGTACATTATAATGTACTTAATATCTGTTTGCTTTTAAATAATTACTTACTTTTACTGACATAGATCACGACAGATTTTAATTTTTATGTTGTTTTTAAATATAAGGTCCCATTAGGAATATTATTGACAATTATAGTTCTTAGCACTATACCGCAGGACGAGGATTGTATACAGTTTGGAGTTTTTTTAATGTTACACATATTTCATATAATTAAGTGTTCATCCATCCATCCATTACAGCCTATTAAAGTTCACTGCTGAACATAGTCCTCCCCCATAGATTGCCTTACAGAGGGAATTTTGCCATAGTTGACACGCTTGTCGAGCGGATTGTCAACCGCAGTTTTTTATTATTATTTTCAAATTGTTATTAAGAAGATGCTGCTGCCTACATAAAATGTTTTTAACTTCCACATATTATAGCTTCGATAAAAATGTTTGAATTTAAAACTCGCTTTCTGCTTCTTACTTGCCTAATCTAAAAATTATGTAATTATGTAAAAATCTTTTGTGTAAAAATCTAATAATTATGTACTACATAAAATGTTTTTAACTTGCACATATTATAGCTTCGATAAAAATGTTTGAATTTAAAACTCGCTTTCTGCTTCTTACTTGCGTCATGCGTCAAAGTGCAGGCTAGGCATACTTGTCAGCCCACGCATTCCTCTTATGAATGAGATTAAGCGCCTTACATTTACCACGTTTCTAGCACGTTCTTAAAAGGGTATTTTCAGATTTTATTACCTAATAAGAGACTTGTAATATATTTGTTAATTAACCAAATTATCTCTTAACAAATTCTTGTTTTAAAAGCGTTTTGATCTGTAATTAATCGAGTAAAATCAGTGGAAAAATCCATTAAATTACATGATTGTCAGTGACGTGACGGTTTGAAATAACAAGTGCCTAAAAGAGATACGTTAGAAATTTTATAGTAGAGAATAGAGATGGACCGTCAAGCGGCCAGATGGTGTGGATAGCATCGCGAACTTTGTTGTGGTCTCAATTTTCAGCTTTTGGATACTAAATGTCTGGCTTGGTAGTGGTGATCACACTCGCGAGGCTAATTGAAAATCCCAAGCCAGACGTCTTCCAAATTTGGCGCAACTACCCGTCGCCTATCTGGGTATTTTTCATCTTATAAGGGCGACAAACATGCACACAATCCGTAGGATGATAAGTGTATGCTGTGGCCCACGTAAATCTATATTTACCCTCCATTTAGAATCAAAATAATAATAATAATATTAATAATCTTTATTAAAAACTTAAGTTACACTAAGATCAGATGTCTCACAGTTTGGAATTATATTATCTCTCACACCGGAACACAGTAGTGCAGACTTTACTATTTGGCAGCCGAAATAGGTGAGAGAGTCGGACGTGACCCAGACGGACTCTTATCTATTCCTACTACCTATTGCAATAATAAGTTTTTTTTTTAAATTAGGAACTAAAGGTTAGCACAAAAAGGTGCGCAAATTTCAAACGTGTATATTATCGAACTTACTGAACTTAATCGTGTAATGAGGTAATTGAAATTAACGTTATAGAGTCACGCTGCATATTAGGGTTGCAGCACGAATAGGTCAGCTCAACTGGGGAAGGACCACATTGTCACAGAATATCAGCGTAAAATAGTTGCTTAATGCTTAATGCTGCCAAATTTTTCATATGGTGAGTAGAGAAGCCGGAAACCCATTTTACTGGAAAGGTGGCAATCCATCTAATCCATCTTAGTCCTTAGGGGTGACAACGCATTTGCTTTTTGATTTTTAATCGAGGATGGATGTAAATATCTATGGGCCATAGCATTAGTTTACCATCTTGTGGACTGTGGGCTAGCTTGTCATCCTAATTCAATAAAAAAATCTTTAAAACTCAGGTCGCGTAATAATGATCAACGTACTATATTAAATCGGTCAACACCAATTCATTATAAAGCTGACGATATGTCATAAACAAGAGCAATTTCTCAGAATCCAACTGTTCTGCTTTACAAGCAAACAAGACGTGCTTAGATATTAGTTTTATAACTAGGTTAGCCCGCGACTTTGTTCGATTAATAATAATAATAATAATAATAATAATAATAAATGTTTATTTCAGACGTAAGGAACATCCATAGATTGTTAGTATGTTAGTAACAATTTTCCTTAACTTCTAAGTTAGTATTGTTAGTTAATATGAATTATGTACAAATTATTTTTTTCGCCCAATAGCTACCGTCATACAGTGGTGCAGTATTCGGCAGTCGGGCCTGGCAGCAATTACCCTTAGGATGCCGTTGTTGCTGGTACGTAAGCGCTGCAGGAGAGACGCTGCTTTTCTACGCATTATGGCGAAAAAGTCATTAGTGTGTGCTTCTGCGAACATTTTAGAGGCACTACAGCGCCACGGCAGCCCCAACAGCATCCTAAAGGTGTTAATATATTGAAAACGCAGGGCGCTGTAGGTCCGGCGCGTATAAGTCACCCACAGACCACCGGTATAGAAAGACTGACAGAACGCTTTAAATAAAGTTACTTTCACGTCTGCAGTGCACCGGGCGAATCTGCGGGCAAGCATATTGCCCCTTACCGACAACGCTCTGCGCTCTCGTTCAATATCCTCATCATCTCCTAGGTCGCTCGTAACTATATGACCGAGATATTTGAACTTCTGTACGACTTTGAGAGGTACACCATTGAGACATACGGGTGGCACATGTCGTGGCGTCCGTTTCGGTGCCTTAAATACTAATCTTTCACTCTTTTTTGAGTTGTATTTAAGGCCATGCTCCTCCGCATATGTCTCGCAGATAGAAAGCAGTTTCCTCAGTCCTGCTATAGAAGGACTGAGCAGCACCATGTCGTCAGCATAGCTTATGTTGTTGACACATATGTCATCGAAGTGGCAGCCAAAATGTGTGCTGCCATGTCGTTCAATAAGTTGGTTTACATACAGGTTGAACAAGAGTGGAGAGCTTAAGCCACCCTGCCTTACACCGCATCCAGCCTATATTCTTCCGACAGAGCTCCAACCCACCTCACCTGGTTACGCTGGTTAGCATACCAGTATCTTAGTAGAGCCGTGTACTCCGCCGGCACACCCGCGTCCCTCAACTTGCCCCACAGCTTGTCGTATGAGACCAGGTCAAAAGCTTTCGATAAGTCGAGGAAACACGCGTACACCGGCGTCCGCCTTACGGTGTAGTATTTAAATAAATAAACATATTTATAAAAACTGTTTCAGCTATTACTCGAAATGAAAATTAAATTAGTTTCAGATTTACTATATACAATCTGTATGAGTTTGATAACTTAAGTTAAAAATTTTATAAGCCCCCGAAACAAAAAAAGCTGACTGATTTTGATAAAATGTGTCCAAGAATCATCGCTAGAAAACCTGCTTTTAAATATAAAAAAAATAAAAAATTTAAGAGCTACAGACAGACACATATACATTGCGGTCAAACTTATAACATCCCTTTTTTGTTGGGGTTTAATTAAAATAGGCAATGAAGTTTTTATGTAACTATTTAGTTCTTTTACATTAAACTTATCATATTCCTTATTCTACCCAAAACAATAAAACATAGAGCAACACAGGCCACCGTGCCTCGTGTTTCTCTTCAAAAAACAGTTTAGCACCGATTTCATAAGCTATTATGTGGAAATTATCCATTTTTTTTAATTTTTGAAAGACTGGATGAAAGAAACATACATGTCAGAGAAATAAAAAAAATATTTCGAAGACATGTGAAGTCGGGCTTTGTGTTTCTTGGGGGAGGCCTCTGTTCAACAGCATTGTCATGATGGGCTGTAATGTTGAAGATGATGATGATATGAAGTCCGCCAACATGCATTGGGGCAGCGTGGTAGACACTTCCTTGCCCTAAAACCTTCTCATAAATTAGAGAAAGTATGTCTGTCTGGTGTTTTTTGTGAAGTCGTTTTTTACTTTAGATAAAAAGTTTCATTCTATTAATGAACAAACACTTATATTTTGTACATGGTTTAATTGGACTGTATAGAAGTACCGATTCCTTTATATGTTGCTAATTAATTTTGCCATTTTCACGAAATACAAGATAAATTGCTCGTCAGCCTCCCAGCTTATTCCTTTTTCATAGCTAACGTTTTTTTGAATTTTGGTAATTAAAAGTTGTGTGATTAGTATTAATAAAGTCTAAGAATGTGAACTATTAATGAAAACGATAAAACAAGTGTTTCTAGCAAGTCTATGTTTCATGCTTTTTCATTATACCGATGTTTATACTCATTTTTTTTATAAAAATGTACTACTTATACTAAGTAATACTTTTTAAAAATGTTTAAACTATGTGTGATGAGAATATCCCTATTTTATAGGATGTGTGTGGCAAACGAGCACATAGACCACTGATGGTAAGTGGATGGTCAAGCCCATAAACACCTCCATCTATCGTCGACTAGAATTGTCACTATAATACAATAGCTTGTTTCCAGTGAAAAAGGTCTTCGATACACTCATCATACGAAATAGACTGGTATTCTATAAGAGCGTGGCCCGACCCCGATCGAGCCTACTCATTCGTGCTACAACCATATTATAATAATTTCAGTGATGCTGGCCAGTCTCAACGGAGACTAGCTATCTGCGCGGAACAGGATTATAGTATATTCAAGTGTATTCGCGAATACAGGTGCACTCTCTACTCTCTCACTCATAGTCCGAAGAGACGGTAA
The DNA here is from genome assembly GCA_036936625.1 of Parnassius smintheus behrii. NCBI lineage: Eukaryota > Metazoa > Arthropoda > Insecta > Lepidoptera > Papilionidae > Parnassius > Parnassius smintheus. The sequence continues at coordinate 2,286,080 of JAUPFT010000023.1, forward strand.
TTTGACACGACCGGAAAGAGATAAAATGCAGGATCAACGGGTTAACGTGCTTTTCACGGGGATGAAACAACACTAAATTCCTGACTCCGGGCGACTGATTCTTGTTGACCCGACCTGGGATGTACACCCAGGACTTCATAATCAGCAATCACGTTTACAGACGCTAGGCCAACAAGGCAGTGAACCGTTACACCGTTATATCCTACTAAAGTCCACAGCTGAACACCCATAGGTTGACTCACAGGGGAGATATTTGCCGTGGGTGCCACGCTTGGCAAGTGGGTTAGCAACCGCCATTATTTTTATTTTTACTCATTAATAGTGAAATGCTGCGCCATATCCTGATTTCTTTCCCTCTGTCGTCCGTCACAACCCCCACGTCACAATGTGCGGCAGTGGATATTCTTACACAGCCACTGCACTGTAAAGACAGTCAAAAGCTGTTATTATAATAGAGTGTATGAAAGGAACTAGTTTTATAACGTACATCGTACAGCACACACAGGTCTGTGAATTGTTGTGCGCTTGTGTTTGACACCACAAAGGACGATGATGTGATCCATCAAAACATTTTTTAAACACCTATTCTTATCATCGTATTGTTTGCAGTTTACTGACTTATGCAGTAAATAATTTTCGGGTGCTTTATGACTGTATGCTCGTTTGCCACCTTTATATATAAGGCTATAATTAATACATGAATGATGAATGATAGATCTGAGAAATCATTACACAAATCTAACGTAGATTAAAAATTTATTATCACCTGTGAACAATTAACAACAAAGTAATAGAATCGCACCATGGTCAGCAGTCGTTAATACAGTTTGATTAGAAACTCGACAGTTTCAAGTCCATAATTACAAACTTCCATTACAGCCTATAAAAGTTAACTGTTGAACATAGGCCTCCCCCAAGATAACCCAATAGTTGTCAGCCTTGGCAACCGCAGATTTTATTATAGGAGAAGGGTGACAAACGACCAAGCAGTCCACCTGATGGTAAGTGGTTGCTGTGGCCCATAGACACCTACATCTATCCTCGATTACAAATCGAAATGAAAATGCGTCATCACCCGTGAGGACTAAGATGGAATTCCTCGTTTCCAGTAAAGAGGGTCTCCGATTCTCCACACTCAGCATACGAAACACAGCAGTATTAAGCTACAATTCTACGCTGGTATTCTGTAAGAGCGTGGTCCTTCCCCGATCGAGCCGACCAATTCGTGCTACAACAAATAAATTATTACTTATATTAGTTTAAAATTTGAAAATATTTACTTGATATGCCTTAATTTATCTTCTTAATTTAAAAGTTGATTGACGATAAGTCACAAAACGCTCTCGTGAATCGGAAAAATGAAATTAAACGTTGTTAAATTTCCACAAAACAATAAATCATATTACGATAAATATATAATATATATGTGTGGATTACTGAAATGAAAGGGTCAAGTTATGCCAATATAATATATACATTAAGCTGTTAATAAATGTTTTATATAGCCAATCAAGTGTTTACACGAATATTTCACATTAAATATAAAAATTTTACGGAACTTATCGCGTTTATTTTAGTTTTTTTTTAATTCACGACGTTTTGGATGCTTTAAAGCCAGTAAAACGCTCAAGCAAGGATCGTGACCCATAGTTACGGTCTCCTTCGTGACAATGGATTCTATAAAGCACCCGAAAAGTGAATTAAAAATAAATTAAATTAAACGCGATCAAATCCGTCAAGTTAGTTTTATTCAGTCAAGTTTGTTTTTGAGAGACAAACGAGTACACAGTCCATCTAATGGTAAGAGGATGTTGAGGGCCATACACATCTAGATCTATTCTTCTTTGATTAAGAATAAAAATTGAGATGCATTGTTTCCTCTGAGGACTAAGATGGCACGCATCCTTTTCAGTAAAACGCATTTCCGGTTCTCTAACCATACAAAACAACAAGCTTTAAGCTGCTATGTTACACTAGTATTCAGTGAGAGTGTAGTTCTTCTCCGGTCAAACTGTGCTAACTAACTTTATTGAACTATAACTTTCGGAACTATGATAAAAGTATTTTCGTTATCTATTTATAATCTATACTGAATGAAAATTATTCTATTCTATGGAACACACACACACACACACACACACACACACACACACACACACACACACACACACACACACACACACACACACACACACACACGCACACGCACGCACGCACGCACGCACGCACGCGCACACGCACGCACGCACGCACGCACGCACGGAAACACGCACGCACGCACGCATGCGCATATATATATATATATATATATATATATATATATAAGTTACAATATATATATATATATATATATATATATATATATATATATATATATATATATATTGTACTTACTATATACTGGCTCGACTCGGATAAATATAGCCTGAATCACTTCTTGCATTGTGCTCTGTACGTTCGTCATTACCATCGGTTCTGTTCGGACAGACGGACGGAACAGAAATTATTCATGTCATACTGGCATACAAATAGCCCCTTCAGCTCAGTAAATGGTAGTAAGTTTAGTATTATAGACAGAAAATTCTATTTTATTTATATGTATAAATAAAGAGCGACGACAGGGAACAGTTTTAAAGTTGCAAGTCTCATACAAAGATCGTCAATGGCAAACGTGGCCATTAAACATATCCTCTTAACAATGGGAGAAGCTCGCTGTGAGAATATCCACAACCCCTTATCAACTCGTGGGGGCCGTAAGAGACAGTAGAGGAAAACTGAAACAGGAGATAGGAATCAACATCTTTTGGCTAACAACTTAAACCTATAACAACTGCGTTTGCAAACTCACCTGCCAGCCATGTTATTTTGCAAAATCACAGACTATTATGTGTTTGACCCCTCCTGCCAGCGTGGCAACTATGGCAAAATCCCTTCTGTGAGGCAATTTATGAGGAAGGCTCATGTTCAGCAGTGGGCTTTTATAGGCTGTAATGGATGGAGAATAGAATTGAAAAAAACCCCTTATCCAGTATCAGATATTTATGCGCTGATGATGAAGAAAATATTAAAAGGAAATTAATAGTATAAATTACTGTAATAAAAGATAAAGTAATTTAAAGCAATAGGAAGTAAAACTTTGTAAGTTAAGTTGTATCTAACGTAGGCCAATAGCGCAAATAAAACTGTCCCGGTTCGGAAATAGAACCTTAGTCGTAAAGTTGTATGGGCGAGGTCGCTGCGTGGGGGATCGACTTGTAATAATCCATCAAAAACTGACCGCTCAACGTGTAATTTCAATTACACGTACATAAAACATTCAACGATACAGTGATCTAATATTTAGCAGCATAAAGTTATGGGTGTAAGCTTAAATCTTAATTCATATCACAATTTGTATTTTTGTATAGCTTTGTATAGCTCGCTCGTGCTTAATACTTTTACAAGGATGTTTTTTTATAGAGTAAAAGAGTGATCAATGAACACAAAGTCACCCTTATGGTAAGTGAATGCTGTGTCCACATCTATTCTCAATTAAAAATAAAAATGCATATGCGAGGTTGTCTACACTCACCATACGAAATAAAGCAGCATTAAGCTGCCATTTTGCGCTGATATACTTTGAAAGCGTGATGTTATCCTGGTCAAACAGACCCATTAGTGCTTCAACTATAATACCACGTATAATCACGACGTGATTGACTGTGTCTGTGCTGTGTGACTGTTTTGAATGTCGAAAGGTAATTCTTTACTATCACCCACGACGTAGTATTAGTTACGCAGTTACCTTCCAGTATATCAATTGGTTGAAGTTGAAGGTGAAAAACAAAAACAAATATTTATGTTCAAACCTTATTAAAATGTTTATTGATAGCTTTAGCGAGCAAACAAGGCATCAAATGCCATTCTTGTCTCGATATGGTCTTTTAAAAAATCGTCTACCTTTGAAAAACCTACTAGCTCATGGACATGGCGTATGCCTTGAAATTTCATTCTATACGTATCGCTTGCATAAAACCTCGAGGATTTTATGCAAGCAACACAAATCAAATCTCTAGCAACACTGATTTTATATTTTTAGTGTAATAAGCTGACATATTTATGTATGTGCGAGTCTGTTTATACATGTATATATATATATATATATATATATATATATATATATATATATATATATATATATATATATAAATAAGGGTGTCAAACGAGCACACAGTCCACCTGATGGTAAGTGGTTGCTGTGGCCCATAGCCATCCACATCTATCGTCGATTACAAATCAAAATAATGGAGATGCGTTGTCACCCGTGAGGACTACGATGGAATGCCAGTAAAAAGGGTCTCCGGTTCTCTACTATTTTAGAATATGATTAATTACGTAATTACAAGATTCTAATATTTAAAAAAAAATAATGTTTTTGATATTATTTTATATAAAATTTGACTTATGTGTTTAATTAATTAATAAAATTGGTGTAAAAATAGAAATAAATTAATGACAATTGGATAATATGTAACATTATATAATTATCGACGTAAGAATAATAATTAATATACATATGATATTGACCTACAATAAAATAATCTTACTTGATATAATAATACTTACTTATATTTTTTCTGACACTGTGGCATAATAAATTAATTATCAAATAAGGTAAATAATATTAAATAATTTTATATTTTGTTAAATTAATATATGTTGTTAAATTCGATAAGTATTTATGGCAGTTGTTTAGGTTACTTGACCATTAATATTTGCACACCACTAAGGTAGAATATGTAGAACGAAAAAGATTATTATTATTATTTTATATCAATCTCCCTTAACGCTCCTTTTAGGGTTTTAAGATGCGGCGTCGGCTGATCGCAAGATGCCGCTCTTTTGTTTAAATTGTGAGGTGGCGACGTACTATCGCTGTCGTATCCAAAATTACGGCTTTTTGAATTTTGTTCCTCACCCTCACTGAAATGCCCAGCTTAGTTAAATTGTCAGTAAGGGATTTAGGAACATCTCCCGTGGCCTGTCTGTCGCCTTACCGGCGGATTTCTTCAGCTAACCGCTGGTACTTAATCAACTTTTCAGTGCTGTACTTCTACATTATGCGAGTTTGGAATACCAATATCCAACAACCACGTCCGCTTCTCCTCCTTTTCTACCAATATTATGTTCGGTCGATTATGCTCAACGGTCCGGTCAGTTAAAACTGACCTGTCCCAATAAAGTTGGGCAGAATCATTCTCGAGTACCATCACTGCCAGCTCATGCTGCACAAATTTTGCCACGTTGTCATGGCGCTGGTTGTACTTGGTTCCAGCAAGAGCCTGGCAGTCGCCAGTTATGTGCTGGATGGTCTCTGGCTTTTGATGACACAGTCGGCACTGGTCTTATTATTATTACACTCACCGTATGAAACACAGCAGCATTAAGCTGCTATTTCACGGTGGCATTCTGTGAGAGCGTGGTCCTTCCCCGGTCGAGCGGACCCATTCGTACTATAACTATACTACTAATATAACCGCAGCATGTCTTTACCACATAGGGATATGTAGTATAATGTAAATATATATATATATATATATATATATATATATATATATATATAAGATATATATTGATTGTACGTGATTTTTTTTACTGCGCACGCTCACATTCGTAAGGATCGATCGGTACGCAAAAACTTTATTGCCGATAAATCACTATCAATCTGGGATAACTTCAAATAAAAGTAGGCCTTATTTACTCGTATAATACGATACGAGTCATATTTTCAAAAGTTGCAATAACGGTATATCATTATTTATATATTTTTACTGAAGTTAAGCATTTGGCTACTCTTTAAAAAATAACCCTGTATATCTTTGTGTAATTATATTTATAATATGTATCTTAGTATGTAGTTGTAGTTATTAAGCATTTATTTTGCAGACATAGATATTTTTAACGTATATGTTTGCACTTTGCACCCAACGAAGTGTGCAAACGAAGCCTAAATAAACTTACTTAGGGATTCCCTGTCACACTTTTTTTGACATTTAATTTTCCAAATGTCAACGTCACAATTTTACATTGTAGGGCAGAGTTGCAGCATACCAGAGTGAAATAGCAGCATAATGCTGCTATGTTTTATATGGCGTGCGATGAGAATTTGTAAATTAAAAGTTACAGCCTATATACGTTCCAGAGGAGGCCCAGCAGCCTCCTCTCACTTCTGAGAGAGTTTAAGGTTAACGAAGACTGCCACGCTGCCCCAATGCGTGTTGGGTGACTTCACATGTCTTTGAAATATTTTTTAGATATGCAGGTTTCCTCACGTGGTGAATTTGCCTGGTGGGTGCCTTTTGCCTTGAATGGTGCCGGTGGGAATCGAACCCTGGTTTCTTGCATACTGTGATGTTTACAGCGAATGCTAAACCCCTAATGCCAAACTTCTTCATAGAAAAGTAGTCTCTAAATATAAATTTTAATAGTTTTAAGCGCTGCGGGTGGGTGCGGTCGCATGCGACCGCTTGGGATTTGCCGGGCGCATACGACTGTATGTGATTTTTATTGGGATTGAGGGGTTAAGAATCAAAACGCAGATGCTTTGTTACCCCTGAGTACTCAAATGCCTATTTTCCAACAGAAGGTGTCTCCGGTTCTCTAATCTTACCATAAGAAACATAGCACCATTAAGCTGCTATTTTACGCTGGTATTCTGCGAGAGCGTGTTCCTTCTCCGGTGAAACTATAACTATAATATAAATATAACATGGCTCTACTACGTAATCGCGGTTTCTTGCCTCTTATGAGATCCACTGGATCATATCATGGGGTAGTGTGTACTTTAACACCTACCTACTGCCATAAAAAATCTTTTTGTTTTATAGACTAAGGGTGACAGACGAGCACTCAGTCCACCTGATGGTAATTGGATGCTGTAGCCCATAGACATCTACATTCATCCTTGGTTAAGAATCAAAACGCAGATGCGTTGTTACCCCTGAGGACTAAGATGGAATGCCTCGTATTCAGTAAAAAAGGGACTCCGCTTCTCTACACTCACCATACGAAGCACAGCAATATTAAGCTCTTTTTAATTCTGTAAGAGTGTGGTCCTTCCCCGGTCGAGCCGACCCATTCGTGTTACAACCGTAATATAGCTGCAACGTGATTCTACTACGTATATAAAATCTGGTAATCAGTTATTGATCAACAAACCAAATTATAATCCGGTAAAAATAATCGAGTACAAAAACATTTCCACTTGACCCTTACTTACCACGTACCTAGCCGCATACTTTACGCGGCCTTCCAGCAAGGTCCCTCCTATTTGGTCAGGCCGCCCGGTTCCACCGATGCCCTTATTTTATATCGCTCATGACTCGTATGACGGGTCTTAATATTTTAGATTTGCTGTTAAGAATATGTTTCAATTATTCGGTTTTGTAAACTTTGTATTTGTTTATTATTTACAGAAAAACGAGTACACAGTCCACCTGATGGTGAATGGTTGCTGTGGCCCATAGACCTCTATCTTTCATTAAGAATCAAAATGCAGGTGCGAAGGACCCCTGAGGACTAAGATGGAATACCCCGTTTCCAGTTAAAAAGTTATCCGGTTCTCTACACTCACCATTTGAAAGACTGTGAGAGGGTGGTCCAGTCTCAGCAGAGCCGACTGATTCTTGCTATAGTCATAATAAAGCACCAGCGTGGCTCTACCACGTAAAATAATGTCATGTTATTATTAACTTCCCGTTTAGATGTGTGATGCGAGCCGTAGTAGCTGAGGGCCGTAGTAAGTCTAAACCTACTCTGGATACTACTACCTTTTTAGATAAGACTACTTTTTGTTTTTCGTCAGTATTTCCATGGTTTTAGCCGATTCAAAACGGGAAGAAGTATAAAATTCGAAATTTGTTTATGTATGCATGTTTGTACGACATCTTCTTCAATTGTGAACAAATTAACAGAGAGTCAGAGACACACGTGGAATATTCTCGAAGTATTTTTTGTCAAAAATGGCAATAAGCTTTAGTGCCTCTTGGCATTTTTACGCGTTTTAACGCGAAGTCGGATTAAGCCATGTAGGCAATGCGAGTGTCATTCTCCCTTTTTCCAACTTCCTAGTTCCTACATCACGTTTAGGCAGAGTAACACTATGACTATGTTATGGTTGTAGCACAAATGGTTCACCTAAACCGGTGAATGAGCACGCTTTTCACGAATAACAGCAAAAAATTGCAGCTTAATACTACTGTGTTTCGAATGATGAGTGTAGAAATTCGGAGACCCTCTTTATTTGAAAACTAGGCATTCCATCTTCGTCCTCAGAAGCAACGACGTATCTGCATTTTGTTTATTTATTGAAAACAGATAAATATTTCTATGAGCCACAGCATCCATTTACCTTCAGACAAACTGTGTGCTCATTCATATTCTTAGAAAAAAATGTAATAATGTTTATTTTAAGATCTCAAGATCTTTATGCCAACTGTGATCTTACGTTAATCCGATCCTGGTTAAAATAATAAACATATTAAAGTTGACAAATAATTTTACATATTACTAAAATAAATCAAGCATGAGATAATTCGTAAACATGTACATAATATATATTAAGAGCAAATATACAATGTTTCTCGCCAGCGTGAGTCCGTTGATCATTGTCATACGTGAAAGAGATTGTATCATAAACATAAAATTTGTCATAATATTTTTGTATCTTTATTATTTCGTACGGAATTAATTGAAAAATAAAAATGGAAGCTTAAGTAAGTGACAAAATAAAAGAAAATAGAAAATTTATCATTACTCCTGTTACGCACCCTTGAAAGTAACCTTGAATATTAAGAGCTGTAAAGTGGTGGTGTATAGAATATTCACTACCCCTCGTTCTATAGATGGCGTTAGTGGCAACAAAAGGAAATCAGCCGGGATATACAACGTCTCCCTTATTACAATATAGACAATAAAATAATGCGGATGCTAGTACACCTACCAAGCGTGGGAACTACGGAAAATATCCCCCCTATGATGCAATATAATGGAAGGGAGGTACCTATGTTATACGTTGGCTGTTACGGTAACGGTAAACCTGTCAATATTATGACAAAAGCTGCTAGTTAAGTGGTGTAATGTTAGTTTCCATTTGTTACAGCCTAGATTCCACATAAGTCCTAATGCGAACAACAGTGAAAGGTCACCATTGAGTTGCAGGTCACTTTCACTGCACGCGCGATCTTACCATAAGGTGACCATGAGTTTTTTAGTTTTCATGCCAAATTAAACGTAGTTTTTGTGCTGTTGTTTTGATATTTGATTGCCTCGTTTGTCTTGTGGTCGTAATTGCAACTGCTAATCGAGAAGAGAAGAGAATCTAAGAACATTATTATTATTGCTATGCTGCCGAATTATATGCTGCACAAGCTGAACGTAAGCCGTTTACCCGTCGCTGTTCAGGATGTAGGTTCACGCAGGTTTACCTTCGTAGCTGTTGATCCCAGTCCTCCTGCCAGGAGATTCCGCTGCGTCAGGGGAGTGACAAAAGAAACCAAGTTGATATTCAGACGCCAAAGTGAGCTGAAGTTGACGGCTCCGTAGCGCAGTGGCTTAGCAAGCACTAAAGTCTGCGGGTTCGAATCCCGCAGGGAACAAGTATTTGTATGGCGTACAAGTAATTGTTTCTGATCTGGATGTTTGATCTCGTTAAATTCATGTATGCACGAACGGAATATGAGACTATGAAAGAAAGATAATGTTACATTGATGATAGGTACAGTATGAGCGAGCAAAGATAAGGGAGAGTGAGGCATGGACGGTTATAGACAAATATGACAGTCTATAATTTAACTCTTTGGTATAAAACTTTACTAAGTTCGATGTATTAGGAGAACGGAGGTTAAATACGTAAGACGAGTGCTACTAAGCCCATTGTTTTAATATAATATTAAATATTGAAAATAATGGGAGATTGAGTTAGAAGACACTTGTATTGAAGACCCATTCCCACATGTTAACCAGGATACAGGAGAAAATCCTAAGTAACGTTTTAAAGAAAAGAAGATAAAAAAGTTAAAGTTAAAAAGCTGCCTTTAATTTTTTTTCGTATTTTTATTTTAGCTTAGTAAAAAGCAAATATTGTACATAGGTATTTTCTTCTATCTCTCCCTTTCTCTATAATATAAGAAAATCAGTCGCTCTCCGTTAGCCTCGCAAAAACTCGAAACTGTCTCTATCGATTCGGGCGAAAATTTTTCTGTATTTGCGTGGGTATCAGGATTTCTTTTATAGGATAGGGTGACAAAAGAGCACATAGTTCACCCGATGGTAAGCGATTGCTGTGGCCCATAGACATCTACATCTATTCTCAGATACGAATCAAAACGCAGATGCGCTATCACCCGTGATGAATAAGATGAAATGCATTGTTTCCAGCAAAAACGGTCTCCAGTCCTCTACACTCACCATATGAAACATAATAGCGTTAAGCTGCTATTTTACGCTGGTATTCTGTGAGAGCGTGATACTTCACCCACCATTTCCATTCCATCAGACCCATTCGTGCTACAACTGTACGACTAATATCGCTTTAGCATGGCTCTACCACTTATCAATTGGATGGATGGTTTAAATTCATCATTGAACCCGGTTAGATATGCTGTTGTCGAGATAGAGAAGTTATCCGTGCGAAGCCAGGGTGGATCACTAGTTCGAAAATAAACGTTACATGACCTTATCCAAAGATTCGCATGCGTGGGATATCGACAAATAAGAGTGAAAATTCATCGAGTGGTTAGAATCATAAGATGTTTGAATAGCAAAAGTGTGCTTTTTTACAAAACGAACAGTTCACCTAGTCCAACTCGCTTTGTCTAGAACACAGGAATCCCATTTTGCCAACAATGGATTTTGCAAGAATTCGTAACGCTATATATGTAAGTGAGGCTTAGCTCTCGATGGTATCTCTTAAGTTTGCAACGATTACGGCCGGTATTGTAACTGTCAGTTGTTTGGTGAGTCTTCTAAAAGAAAAATCGTATGTTTATGTTTCATTATTTCATACATTTCTCAAACGGGTTGGGCAGGTTTTAATTTATTTTATTGAAGTGATATTAACTCACAGTCGTCTTGACAGTGAGTGTTTAATGACATCTGCAGCCAACCAAAAGGTAAAAAAGACTATAGATGTGTTGTCACTTATAAGGACTAAGTTGCAATGCTTTACAGTATGTAATTATACTCGTTCTTCTAACCCTTCAGACTGGAAAACAGAGTGCACGGAGCAGTGCTTGGCAGCAGAAATACATACGAAGGTGGAAATCACCCAGACGGACTCCTAGACAGTAGTTATCTAGGTCACGGTGGTTAGATATCTGCGCAGAACGGAATCATAGTGCACGAGTATGTGCGCAAACACAGAAACGGAACCTTTTATATTCAATATAGATATAAATAATATTTATTGAAAGTCACTCTTGTTCTAGTTCAGAAAACAACCAGCGTGAAAACCAGTTGGACATTAAAGAAATAACAGCTTACAATTATGTTTGTTACACAATTAATCAACACAAAACAAATTAGAAGTAGCTTGGTAGCGATTACCTCATTCCCAGGGGTTATTATCATCCATAAATTCCTTAATATTATAATAATCCTTTTTATACAAACTTATTTTAATAAAGTTTTTGAACTTTGAGCAGGTCAAATTTTGTATGATGACTGATGCACTCTATTATTCCCTGACTCTAATAATCTTATAGGATGGTTGTCTGAAACGATCGGAGCGGGATCAGGTGTAGGGTCAACCACTTTACGTGCTTTCTGAGGCACGGGTGAAACACCACCGTCTTCCTTACTCCGAGCTGCTAATAAAAATTTCTTGACAGATGTTCTGAAAGCCATTGTGGGGACTGTCCACCAATCGAGCACATATGCCAAATTACTTGGACAAATTTATTAAGTAAGCAATAACCTACGTAAAAATAATAATGTTTTTCAGACCGCGTTTCTTTCACGGCGGCCAGTTGCTACGGAGACTAGCTGAGGCCCGTTGGTAGTGGGGTAAAACACCGACAATTTCCTTACTCCGTGATGGTATTGAGAATTTCTCGACTAATATATTGCCAATAGCATAATGTATTTTGACCCCCCTTGGGATTAAAACAGGGGCTCATTGTCATGTTCAGCATTTGCGTTCACTAAACCAAGGAGGCAGTTACATAAAATGTAAACATAAAAGTAAAGTTTTAATGCGTGAGCAGTCAACGACTGATGTTATATTTTTACCTCTCATGTTTATTTATTTCTTAGATTTGATTGTATGTATCAAATAAATAGCACGAATAGATCGGCTTGACCGGGACCACGCTCTCACAGAATACCAGTGTGAAGTAGCAGCAGCTTAAGCTTCTTTTCGTATGGTGAGTGTAGAGAACTGAAGACCCTTTTTATGCTAACGAGACGTTCCACCTTAATCTTCAGGGGTGACAACGCGTCTGCCTTTTGATTCTTAATTGGGGATAGATGTAAATGTCTATGTGCCACACAATCCACTTACCATCAGGTAGACTGTGTGCCCGTTTGTCACCCTCATTTTATAACAAGAGTCAAATAACCCTTAAGAATTAAGCTGGGGATACTACGTTACCGGTAAAAATGGTCTGGCGGCCTCGTCACTCACTATACGTGACGTAAAGCATTATGATTTCAATATACTCTGATATCCTGTGAGAACGTGGTATTTCCACGGTTGAGTAATCTCACACGCGCTGCAGTAATAAAGCATTAGTAAGCTACCAAATAAAAAAACTTGTTCAAAGAGCTAGATAAAAATCATTTCCACTTTCGCATCCAGATCTAAGCAAATCAACTTTCTTTCGTATCTTAAATCTAATAGATTTCCGCAGGATAACATTCGAGCTGCATTCATAATACAGCACGTCCTAAGTTCAAGTGTCCGAGTCTACTTTACCTGAAGCTCGGGGGCTTGGAAAAGACAGAGTTTATGATAAGAATATTAATCACTCGTTTATCGCTTAGTAATTATTAAACATGTGTGTGCAGTTTCACACGCGGTAGAAGTGAAATGTTCAGAAAATTAAACTTCGCTAGAATGAGACGAATGCAGAATATTAGGATTGGGATAATTGAGGGTATATTTATTATAATATTGTTACCAAGTTTCAAAAATATTTTACATTTTGTACGTGGTAGAGCTTTGCTGCAGTTATAGTAGTAGTATAGTTGTAGCAAGAATGGGTCGACTCAACCGGGAAAGGACCACGCTCTCACAGAATACCAGCGTAAAATAGTAACTTAATGCTGCTGTGTTTCGTAGGGCGAATGTAGAGAACCGGAGACCCTTTTTACTGGAAACGCGGTATTCCATCATAGTCCTAACGGGTGACGCATCTGCATTTTGATTCGTAATCGAGGATAGATGGAGATGTCTATAGGCCACAGCAATACCACTTACCATCAGGTAGACCATCGGCTCGTTTGTCACCTTAGCCTATAAAAAACATTTTATCATACGTATAATTCATTATATATTATAGAGACTTCAAGTTTTCAATTTCATCATCGTAAGTACTTTATTACAAATTTCATCCTTAATCCTTAAATAATTAGAAACACTGTATATTATCTACGTTTGTCTCTTTTTGGTATCCCTTTTTCGTTTCGAGTCTGAAATCACTACGATTTTAAAGAAGTTTTCACGCGAAGGGTTACGCGAGGGGCCCATGTACGCCGTGTAATTGTTACAAAGTACAAAAATCATAGTGTGGATATTTTTTTATAGGATAGGGTGACAAACGAGCACAAAGTCCACCTGATGGTAAGTGGTTGCTGTGGCCCATAGACATCTACATCTATCCTCGGTTACGAATCAAAATGCAGATGCGTTGTCACCCGAGAGGACTAAGATGGAATGCCTCGCTTCCAGTAAAAAGGGTCTCCGGTTCTCTACACTCACCATACGAAATACAGCAGCATTAAGCTACTATTTCACGCTGGTATTCTGTAAGAGCGTGGTCCTTCCTCAGTCGAGCCGACCCATTCGTGCTACAACTATACTACTAATATAACTGCAGCATGGCTCCACCACGTATAAAGGATATTTGCCACGCTTATAATGGTTGCCACGCTTAGCATAGTTTTTTTTATTTTGAGCGATTATCACGAAGATGCTACTGCACATCTTCTGTTTCATTCTCTCTGTCACCTCAGGCATCAGTTAAATTACATGAACATGGTATAAGCTTATGTAGCTTAACTGATTACAATTTTTAACTAGACGGCGCTGTAGTATTTTTAAGCAGATTAGTTTTAGACGCGAGTTATGATTTAAGACACATCTGTAAAAGAATAGATGGACTCTGAGCATGTATAACATGTACAGTTATTTAATTTTTGTATGAGAAAAAAATTATTATTATTACATCTACATGGAAGGATGACCTGGTAAGATATGCAGGAAGTTGATGAATTTTTTTATACAATAAGGGTGACAAATGAACACACACTCCACCTGATGATAAGTGGATGCTGTGGCCCATAGATATCTACATTTATCCTCGATTAAAAATTAAAAATGCAGGCATTTCCACCCCGGAGGACTGAGATGGAATGCCATGTTTCCAGTAAAAAAGGGTCTCCGGTCCGACACTCACCATACAAAACACTACAGCATTAACCCTTAAATCCCCATAAAAATCCGTCCGTCCGACTTTTGTCCACAGGATAGAAAATTTCATATTGATTCTATAATGCCAAACTCCTTCATAGAAAAGTAGTCTCAAAACATAAGTGTTTATGGGTTAAAGTGCTGTGGGTGGGTGTGGTCGAATCCGACCACTTGGGATTTGACGGAATATGTGATCGGATCCGACCATTTGGGGTTTGAGAGTTTAAGCTGCTATTTTACGCTGGTTTTTGGTGAGACAACGGACAAACCAAGTACCAGGTCCTTCTTCTTCCAATTGAACTCCACCAATCCAACTTCAACCAATTGAAACAGATGGTCTTGCTTCTTCATCTCACGCCCCAACAGTGATCTACCAAGTACTGGTCCCCTTCCTATGCCACAACTCGTTGGTTTTGAAAAGCAACGCGGTGGGCGTGACCCCTGATGAGTGACGTTTAATTCAGAAACACATAACTACTCTCTCAAAAGAAAGTAGTTGACGACTGAGATTACGGGTCCAGTCGTTGGTCCCGGTCTAGACGTCAGACATGAACTTAGTGGACTGCATATCTTCTTCAATTCCCTACTTATAGGGTAGACACTGGTGAAATAAAACAGCAATTCCTCGTAAATGCCCCTCGGAAAAGTGATATTGAATTTAACTACTTTTACTTTTTTCTACGCGGAAGCGCCACGCTGCAGCTATATTATGATTGTAGCATGCATGGATCGACACGACCGGGGAAGGACCACACTCTCACAGAATACCAGCCTTAAATAACATATTAATGCTGCTGTGTTTCGTATGGTGAGTGTAGAGAACCGGAGACCCGTTTTATTAAAATCGAGGCATTCCATCTTAGTCCTCAGGGGTGACAACGCATGTGCATTCTGATTCTTAATCGAATATAGATATCTGTGGGCCACAGCATCTACTTACCACCCGGTGGACTGTGTGCTCGTTTGTCACCCTTATGCTATAAAAAAATACTTTCACTTTACTTTTACTTTACTTTTCCCTAAGTTCGAGCGATAGCTTCAGCATAGCCTTACCACGAAAAAACGTTACGTCTGACGTTAACGAGGTTATTCCGTCATCTACCGGAAGCGATAAGAACTTCCTGATATTTTCCATAATCACCTGCTACAAACCCTTGTATGTAATATAGTCATAGTGGAGTTATATCACAGCCGTATCCTGAATGAGTCAGCTTGACCAGGGAAGGCGTCCATACCCAACCGGAGACTATTTTTACTGGAAACGAGGCTTTCCAATTTAGTTCTTAGGATTGACAACGGCATTTCGATTCTTGAGAATAGATGTAGATGTCTATGGACTACAGCATCCACTTACCATCAGGTGGATTGTGCGTTTGTTTATAACCGTTATTCTACGTGACGAAATGTGGCGACGGATTCTCTCGCCACGCCACCTCATGTCAAATAGTAAAATAACGGCATTTAATAAGGACAAGCCATATATAGTTTTTCACACAGCATCCTTTGAATAGCATCGGTTATTTAACTCTCCCAACAAAATATTAGGTCTTATTTTGTTTGATTGTAACTGCAAACACATGGTTGTGGTGTGGACGATTAATATAATATAGGCTTTCGTACATTGCGGCATAATCACAACGATTCAAAACCGTTTTTTCGATCTAGTTCACGGTTCGACGCCCTGAAGGTATCAATTTCACCAGCCCACGACAATCTTTATTCCAGACGGAGAGACAGTCGTATCACATGACATTATATCGGTACCGTCTGAAGGAAATGAATCGTTGCAAAGTTAATTTAGTTAATTTTAGCTTGAAACGCACACATGTCTTCACAGATGCTCGTGTAAAAGTAAAAAAGTAACTTTACAGCCTAAATAGGTCTAACAGCTGGGCTCTGGCCTTCTCTCTGTTAAGTATTGACGGACTCCACATTCCTTAAAATATTTATTCCTCAGACACTTTTTATAGATTTAATTGAACGTCACTCAAATTCGTATTATATATAGTATCGCACAAATACTGACACCAACTATTATCCATAAATCATACAATATAACTCATCATACAATACAATTTATTCATCTATGAAGCTATTATGGCATAATTAGAAAGAAAAGCAGCATGGCTGATGCACAGAGTAAGAGACAACTGAGGTAGGGTTGCCAGATGATCGGGATTCGTTTGGATTCTTCCGACATTTTAAAAATGTTCTTCAGACTCCCGACAAAACTCAAAAGCTCCAGACAAACAGCTGCATTTGATTTAATAAAAGCTGTGTTGAAATTACACTAGAATTTAAACTAAATTTTTTCAATTTTAATCTTTTCTGAATACTACTAAAGGATCCAAATGAGTGGACTCAGTAAATTCCAATGCCAAATACACGTGGCGACCTAAAAATTAAGTGTTCCTAAATTTGTTATCTGTCAAAAATGTTATCTTTTTGTAGCCTATTGTTTTAAAAAAAAACTTTTTGTTTTACATTTTTTAATATTTTTTTCTCCCGACAACGGAGTTCGACATTTTTCGACATTTTTAAATTTTGCGCTATTTTGTTCTATCTATCTGGCATTCCTAACCTGAGGGTTATTGCTGAACGTATTGAGAGTCCTATCTGGAGGCATTAGATATAGGAAGGATAGTTTATTATAGTTTGTTTTTGTATATGTGCATTACTAACATAGTTTTTTAAGTTTCATTGCATTACTAACACTCTATCTATCTATCTGCGGTTCTTCCATTCTATTTATATAAATTTAATAGCTTAAATTTAGATATAATTAGTGGAAATGACATTGCCGGTGACATTAATTGTACAATAGTAAATGATCTTGCACGCTTTAGAAAATTTAGGTAGTAAATCATTGAATATCATAACAGTTAACATTCGTAATATTTAACGTAACCTTGAAACATTTTAAGCAGAACTTGAAATTTCAATAGATATTATAGTCCTGACTGAGTGTTGGATTAACGAGAACACAATTACCCCTGTAATTAATAATTATAACTCATTTAGTACTAAAATAACCATAATCAGAATGACGGTATTGTACTATACGTAGGAGGAAATATTCCAAATTTAAAGTCTAAATGCAAAGTGTACCTTGAAACACAAAAACCGGATCAAAATCATTTTCTTAGAAGCCCTTACTAATAGTTACACATGGCAAAACCCGTAAAGTTTGGTTAAAAAAGAAGGTTAAACATTTGAGTCATCAAAGTAACTAATTAGTATTTAGCTAAAGCATTGCACGTACACGTATGACTAAGTACAGGGAGGAGTGAGTGTTAGGACTGATAGCACATCCGAATTTTCTCTTTATCAACAGTGAAGTTTTTAAACAGTAGAGCCTCACTAGAGTTTTAATTTGGCTGACACACATAGTTAGGGGAGGTACCTACATAAAACAGCAGCGTAATGTTGTTGTGTTTTACGACGAGTGTATAGAGTCGGAGACGGTGTTTAAGTAAATCGCGAGGAAACCAGCATGTCTGAGAAATAAAATATTTTGAAGTCATGTGAAATTTGTGCTATGGAGCTCTCTCATAAATGAGAATAGTCCTGTGTACAGCTGTGTGACGTATATGTATAGGATGTATCTTTAATTTACCTTTTTCATCCGTTCTTGTTTAAAAAATATTAGCCAAATAGTACAGAAAGCGGTACTTGATAGGGCGATATATGATTCGATGCAAAGCGGGCGTTGTTTGGTGTCGGAACTAGGCTAGTTGTCAGTTGTCACATCGGTAAGGAGAGCGGTTGCGTAACGAACCGGTTGCCACCAAGGTCTCTGTCGGCGCACGCGTCGCCCGCGCCGATGCAACGTATTACGGATATAGTGCGGGAGAGATAGCGGGAAACGAATATACGTTAGCGGGTGTCTAATATCGTTGGTTTAGAAGTATAAAAAATAAATAAAATAACATAAGCATTGATTACTGGTGACGGGGATGGTGATGATGTTCCGGGTCATGATATTAGTCCTTGTTAAATTTATCTATGTAAACTGCCTCAGTGACACTGAAGACTATCAGATAAGACACATCCATTACAGCCTATAAAATTCCTCGGTTGAACTAGCAAATAAGTCTCTCCCATAGATTACCTCATAGGAAGAATTTTGCCATAGTTGCCACGCTTGGCAGGTGGGCTTAAAACCGCAGTTTTTTATTATTTTGATTTGCTAACTTATATATTTGATGCAATATGTTTCTTTCTTTCTTTTCAGAATCTTCCTTATAGCATTCTGCTGCCCATTTTCTGTGTTAGGTCGCCTCTTACGGCACCTACCGGGACTATATGGGGTAGCGGATATTCTTACACTGCCACTACACGGTTGGTTAGTAAGACACATCATTTATATTTTGAACTGGACGAATTAATTTTAACCTCTTTAATTTTTTCGTCGTACACATTTCCTATTCAAAATCTATAATCAACTTTCGAAGCATTTGCTGACATCCGATTGATACTAAATTTGGCATAGTAACTTCAATGAAAATGCAATAGTTTGGTCATGGTATACCAAGGAACTGATCTTACGATGGACTAGAATGCTGGCCCTGGCAACACTAATAAAAGCTTGATATAAATAGATTTTAATTAGACAGGCTTTTTTTAAATAAATCTATCCTATACCTATATGTATGTCGTAGTCCGAGGGTTAGCATTGGGCAGATCGTAATTTGCCTGAGCATTTCATGATACGGCGTCATTTCATGATTTGGCCGATAATTTGTGACTTTGACATATTACGTTAGCATACACATTTTAGTTAACATATTAGGTTAAAAGGTTTAAGTGCGTCTCGTCAAAAGCCACGTCAATTTTTATCTTTATATAAATAGGCCTTTCTTATATGTTCTTTTCGTCTGGATAGATACAACTTTTCTCCAGTCTAATAATAGAATGTGAGGCATTCCATCTTGTCTTAGGACATGTGATAATGTAGTAGACATGTCTGCCTTTTGGGGGGTAATGACGGATTATGTTGGACTCACGCCAACTAAAACTCCATGGTATTTCACTTTTACCGCATATTGGCAGGGCCTCGGGAACGTTTTCGCAGATACCTGCGGCCCCACCAGCGCCGGCCGGTCCGTGGCGACCTCTCCCCCTCCTTAGGATAGAACTACTTCTCCCCACACGGCGCGCCTACGAGACATTCAATTTTAGTCTTTAGAGTTGACAACGCATGCAAAACGTCTGAAGTTTTCTTTGTTTTAAGTTAGTCGCATCAATAGGATTTTAAGTTCGTTAGTAAAAAGATATCCGCTTCCGCGAAGACAAAATGTCAGCACCATTACGGAAGTGTACTGTGCGGTAATGAATTTATACATGCGGCACGGCATATCGATTTATAAAGAGTCAAGTAGTCCCCCTAATTGCTTTGTGTGATAACACACTCATACATACACATCTAAAAATGTTGTTCGTTTTGTTTAAGGCTTACTTACTATACTTGTGTTTTATTTTGTTTACAATTAAAAAAAAAAAACTTATTTTATAGAGTTAGAGCGACGAACGAGTACACAGTCGAACTGATGGTAAGTGGATGCTGTGGCTCATTGACATTTACATCTAAACTTGATTAAGAATTAAAATCCAGATGCGTTGTCGCCCCTCAGAACTAAGATGGAATGTCTCGTAACCAGTAAAAAAGGTCTTCGATTTTCTACACTCACTGGGTCACTGGTATCCTATGAGAACGAGGTTCTTCTTCGATGGAGTCAACCCATTCGTGCTATAACCATAATATAGCTGTAGCTTGGGTCTACTACATTAAAACTATACGTGTACTTCTACTGTTAATAGAGCTTAGCCGGAACAAACAAACATTTTAATTTTTTTTGTTACAAATACCGTATATAATATCATATGCATTTAAAAAAAGTTGTTATTTTCACATTACCATCAGACACTTTAGTTTTATTTATCTGTATAGATGCATTTCAATGTTCAAATATAGACCTTGACATCAAATAGTACTCCAGCTCTATAAAGAATCGTTAGTGTGACGCATTGGCGTCCCGGATTATGGCAGGTTATGCTGCAACGGTCACCGTACATGGTCACAACGAGCCATTGTTCGCGATGAATGCACTGTACTGTCGTAGGGTTGCGTTAGCTTGACGCAAACTTAACGAGGACTTATTGAATAATGGATTTCAAATGTATTTCTCTACGTCCGTTAATATGGAATGCCTGTGTACTAGTTGTTTCTTGTGACTTCGCGCGCGTGGAAGTTACTACGATTGGATTTTATGGGCTTTAATTTTTTTTGCGTGATATCCTAATTCTTTTTCTTAAATATAAGTAGCCTAAGTTACTCCTTATAACATCAGCTATGAGCTATTGAAAGTCCCGTCAAAATCGATCCAGCCATTTCAGAGATAGCCGGAACGAACACAGACACAGACAATTTAAAAAAAATATTTATTACAAACTGATTATTTAATTTTATTTATTTGTATAGATATAAAAATGACTCGTCAGATTTAGATGTTTTTTTGTGTGTATTTGAGTGGTTTCCAGAATCGTTTAGATTTACAATTAGACCCAGTATGTTGTCGAGCTCAAGAAACCGTTCGAGGCCGGGCTCGATCGCTAATCTTTAATAGAAGAAAGAGCAAACAAGTCAGCGACTTATCTTATGGTAAGGACGTATTTCCGTCCTTAAATCATTTGTAACGTCAAAGTAATTGAAGGTGCATTTAAATGAAAACTAAGTTTTACGGATTTTATCGCGTAAATTAAAACTTAGTTTTCATTTAAATGGGTAATGTTTTTCTATAGAATAAGGGTTACAAACGAGCACGCAGTCCACTTGATGGTAAGTAAATGCTGTGGCCCACAGACATCAACATTTATCAAAATCCAGATGAGTTGTCACCCCTGAGGATTAAGATAAAAAGGATCTCCGATTCTCTACACTCACCATACGAAACACAGCAGCATTAAGCTGCCATTTTACGCTGGTAACAATAATATAGCTATAGCATGGCTCTACTATGTAGAAGTGTTCACGTAAAAATAAGAAATTTTAATTAAAGGTGCGTTTCTAGCCCTTGAGAAAAGAGTAGGTTGTTTTCTTCAGGGTCCCCAAGTCGTATCACTGTTAACGTAATATCCAAAAACGTGGTCGTGTGAAACAGAAAACTTCTGAAATACCGCAGCGTCCGATCGCTGACGATCCACATATTGTTTATTTAACTACGTTATGTTGTAACTTGCGTTGATGCAACAGAAACATTTCTTGCTCGTGAATTTTCCAGTTTCAGCATTATCTAAGCTACTGCTGAACACAGGCCTTCCCATACACCTCATAAATTAGATATTTGCCATAGTTGCTATGCTGGGCTGGTAACTGCTTTTTTTAATTACTATTTAATATTCGAAACACAGTGCTGTCCAACTCCTAGTTTATTTCTCTTTGACACTCCTTATGATACGGGACGATATGGTTTAGTGGACATTCTTACATGGCATGAAAAACGCTAAGAGATGCAACGTAGCTAAAGCGCAGCGTAGATTACATTTAACTACGAAAGTTTTTCAGGTAGTAGGGATTTATTTACGTCTAGAAGGTCAATCACGGCACTACTACGGTATGACAGGTACTGTTTCTCTCGCCAATTTCTGCCACCAAACAATATAGCATCCTGTATGGTTTTTAGGGCCATATACTTTCAAGAAGTAGAGTTATAGTTAGTTGATGAGCACGTCAAAAGGAAAAGATCACTAAAGTTTAAAGGTTTATTAAAAGTAATATAGTTATAATATTATCACGCTAAATTTTTTGTTTGAGTAGTTGGTGTTTAGTAAGACGGTTGTTGCTGTACTACCGATTTTAATATTGCAATAATATAAATAAAATTAAATACATGCGACGTGCGGCTGAAAGCAGGTTACAGTGTTTGCTAAATAAAAATGTGTGGTGGAACCACACACATCCACTGTTTCGATTTGAAATGTATCCAGTTTATTAAAGGCTATCTCTGAGAATTGAAACTAAGATATAATGTTGCACCATTCCAGCTTAATGATAACTCCTTATTATTACTGGCTTATTATTAATCTTCATAAAAGGACGAAGACACGAATACTGGATAAGTAGTATTCCACCTCATTACGATTTTACGTGTTAGAGCCACGCTGCACCTATACCAACTGCACAAAGCTGCAGCATAAATGTCAGCTTGACTGGGATAGGACCACGCTCTGGCAGAATACGAGCGTAAAATAGCAACTTAATGCTGCTGAGTTTCGTATGGGGAGTGTAGAGAACCGGACACTCTTTTATTGAAAACGAGGCATTCCATATTATTGGAGTATCTATTTTAGTGGGTATCATCCTCTTACCTATTTCTACAGTCAGTTTCTATTTGAGGAGTATAAAGAGCCAGCATAATTACAGGCTTTGACGTTTTCCATCTTAGGCCCGGGGTGGACAACGCATCTGCATTTTGATTCTTGAGCGAGGTTAAATGTAGATGTCTCACTGCGCTCACTTTTTTTGAAACAAAATAAGGGTGTCAAACGAGCACACAGTCCACCTGATGGTAAGTGGATGCTGTGACCCATATATATCTATATTTATCCTCGATAAAGAATCAAAACGCAGATGCGTTGTCACCCCTAAGGACTTAGATGGAATAATAATAATAATATAATAATAATATTCCACAACCATCACACAACGCCATCTAGTCCCAAGCTAAACAGAGCTTGTTTTATGGGTACTAGACAACTGATAAACATACTTATATATTTCTAAATACATAAATATTATAGATAAATTACACCCAGAGACAGAACAAATGATCGTGCTCATCACACAAACATTTGTCCTGGGTGGGAATCGAACCCACGACCTCCGGCATAGCAGTCAGGGTCACTAACCACTAGACCAACAGGTCTGTCGAAGCTTCGTTTTCAGTAAAAAAAGGTATCCGGATCTCTATACAAACCATACGAAACACAGCACCATTAAGCTACTATTTTACGCTGGTATTCTGTGAGAGCGTGGTTCTTCCCCGGTCGAGCCGACCCATTCGTGCTACAACCATAATATAGCTGCAGCGTGGCTCTACCACGTATAGCACTCTCCATCCAGTACTCACCATCAGGTAGATTGTGTGCTCGTCTGTCAACCTTATTCTATAAAAGAGGCACTTTTCACTTAAGCGTAATAAAGCTTATTATTTAAAGAAAGCATTAATTCGCTGTGATCTGCTATACAGATTACACACTGGAGTTTCGTGACTAGATCAAATTGTGTGGATCTTGAATTGAGAAAAGAGAATTGTACATTTTTGATGGTGGTTAAATTGAAAAGCGTGAACCCTGTACAGTACCGGAAACAGCCACTTGACCGGCGACTCATGCGCCCGCGCCGGACGGACGAATCAATGACCTACACTATAACATTACAGACGCAAACACTGGACGTGCTTTATGACGTCTAATGACCTTATGAGTCTAGCCGTTAGTATACCTCTTAAGTTTTAGGTCTTTGGTTTGAGTTTAAATATAACCAATATTTAGGTAGTTTTTTTAAGTATTTTCCATAGAATACTTTAACACATGTATTATAATAGGTCCTTACATATGAAATTGGTGTTTTGTACGAGAGGAATATATAAAGTAATTTTTTTTGTAAAATATATTTAATTAATCAAAGATTGCACCGTTGTTATCTATGCACTTTTGCCATCTCATAGGTAGATCATTGATCCCTTTACTAAAAAAAACCATGGGGGTAATTTTTTTGTAAAATATATTTAATTAATCAAAGATTGCACCGTTGTTATCTATGCAATTTTGCCATCTCATAGGTAGACCATTGATCCCTTTACTAAAAAAAACCATGGGGGCGAGACTCAATAAACTCTTTGAAGGCGGTTCGGACTGCCGCAACGGAGTAGAATTTTTTCCTTGTAAGAAGTTGTCCAAATTCCGGAAAAAATGGTAATCTGTTGGAGCAAGGTCTGGGAAGTACGGTGGATGTCGTAGAAATTCCAATTGTAGCTCATCGAACTTAGTGGTTGTATGTTGTGCAGTTTGTGGTCTTGCGTTGTCGTGAAGCAGCAGTGGCCTAGAGCGATCGACCAATCTCGGTTATTTTGCAGCTAGTTCTTCCTTCATGGTTCGCAGTTGCTGACAATAGGTATCTGCCATAATCGTTTGGCTAGATTTTAGAAAGCTGTAGTGAACAACACCGGCGCTAATCCACCAAACACTCAAAAATAACTTTTAGCAGTCGACGCGTGTTTGCAAGTTCGATTCACTCAATCCGTGAGGTAGGTACCCATCGTTCAAGTTTTTTTTACTTTCCCAATTCGCTTCAAGTGGATTAATACAGTTTTATCATTTACCCCGAAGCCTGCAGTTATCTCGGAAATGCTTTGTGATGGATCCGCACCATAATAGCCTTTAATTCTTCATTTTCCACTTTGATCTCCGGCCGTCCACGGGGTTGGTTCTGAAGGTCGAAATTTCCAGAACGAAAACTTTGATACCAAAAACGTACCGTGCTTTCTTTTGTGACACCAGCGCCGCACACATAATTAATCCTTCGAGCTGTTTCTGCAGCACTGGTGCCACGGTAGAACTCGTACTCGTAAATATACCGATATTACATGTTTTCCATTGTGCGGTAATAAGCGACGCCAAAGAAAAAAATAATGAGGAAAAACAAATGAATGACTGTTTTCAAAATTCAAATAAACCAGCTAAATGAATTTATAAATTGAATTTGGAATTTTCAACCAAAGAAGAGATATTTCAGATGAAAGTAGTCAGTACGATAAAACGATAATTTCATATGTAAAGACTAAAGACCCAATAGTATTCTATAGTCTTTTCAATCCAAATGTCTCGTTACAAATTATTAATTTTATTTTAAAAATATTGATCTTTTTTACTGGAAACGTGGCATTCCATATCAAAACGAGGCATATTGCAACTTTCACCTAATTCAGAGTTTATTGTTATATAATAAACTGCCTAATAACATAAAAGAGAAATAATACTAGTTTTAACGGAATTTATCGCGTATATTTAACTTTTTTACCCGACGTTTCGAGAGCTTTACAGCACCCATGGTCACGGGAAGGACTGAGATGTTCAACGTCCAGCTGTCATAGTTAACCGCGGTTACCATAGATTAAAATTTTAACTTTTGTTCCGATCTACACAGTATGAGCTTATGGTATCATGGAGTCTTGCAGTTGTATGCTTGGGTTGGGATTTAATTTTATTTATTATAGGATCCCAAGCAGATGGTAGCACCCAGCCATCTTCTCTATTGAAATTAGGATGTTTTTTGATTTCAATAGCCTCGCGAATCATCCTTGGAAGGAATCGGTGTTCTTTAGCGAGGATTTGTGGTCTATCAAATCTGATGTAGTGACGGGGGCGATCTTGTACATGTTCACAGACTGCAGACTTCCCGGAGCGTCGATTCTTCACATCAGCTATATGTTCTTTGACGCGGGTTTTAATTGATCTTTTAGTTTGTCCTATGTAGGAGAGACCACATTCACAATCAAGCTTGTACACTCCTGCATCTTGCAGAGGGACGTTACACTTGACTGATGGTAAAAACTGATCAATCTTCTTCGGCGGCTTGAAGTATGTTTTGATGGAAGCGCGCTTCAAGATGTAGCCAATCTTGTCAGTGACTCCTCTAACATATGGCAGTACAGCAGGTACACGCTCGACTGTGGCCGGCTTCACTCGTTCTCTGTGACGTAGGCGTGGGACCCGAAGCTTGTTGTCATGCAAAACTTGCTTGACATGTTGGAGCTCGGCAGCCAGGTGTTTACTGTCACAGATCCCTCGTGCTCTCTGAAACAAAGATTTACCCACGGTAGCTAACTGTGAAGGATGGTGGTGAGAATCACCGTTTAAATATCTATCTGTATGGGTCTTTTTTCTATACACAGTATGGCTCAAGGTGTTATCAGGATTCCGAATTACTAACACATCTGGAAAAGCTAAGGAATTGTTTGCCTCTAACTCCATTGTGAACTGAATTTTAGAATTTATAGAGTTAAGATGGTCTAAAAATGCAGTTACTTTATCTAAAGGTAGAATTGTGAAAGTGTCGTCTACGTACCGCTTGTAGAATCTTGGATTTATGGGAGAAGTAAGCAGGGCTTTCTCCTCAAAGTCTTCCATGAATATGTCGGCGACAATGGGAGATACAGGTGAGCCCATCGCCACACCATCTACTTGCTTGTAGAACTCCTCCTTCCACAATAGGTAGCCAGATGTAAGGCAGTGTCTGAGTAATACTGCATATTCTGCAGGCATGTTGTTTTCTTCCAGCCTTCTAGTTACAATTGAGATGCAGTCTTCAACAGGTAAGCATGTAAACAATGACTGCACATCAAAACTGACCATAGTTTCATTGTCTGCCAGACGTAGGTCTTTAATCTCGCTGACAAAATGGTAGGAATCCTTTATGGGTGCTCTTGTATGTCCCCTGAGCGGTGAGAGTATTTTCGCTAAGTGTTGAGCCAATCTGTAAGTTGGTGAATCGATTTGGCTCACTATGGGGCGTAATGGAGCATTGGGCTTGTGTATTTTTGGTAACCCATACAACTTTGGTGATTTGGCGCACGTAGGTATTATCCATTTTACGTCCAGATTTAATTTTTCGGAGTGTTTCTTTATGAGGTCACTAGTTGTTTTAGTGTGCTATTTGTTGGGTCGTTTTTAACCTTTTTATAAGTACTTACATCCGACAAAAGTTCTTGTATTTTAGAATTATAATCTGACGTATCCATGACCACCGTGGCGTTTCCCTTATCTGCGCGGAGAATCGTAAGTTCTGGTTTATTGCGTAGGTTCTTTAACGCTATAAATTCGTCTCTGGGAAGATTCGGTTTAGGCACTGAACATCGACGTAACATAGACGAAATGTCTTGACGTATCGCCTCCAAATCTTCTTTCCGCATATTGTTTTTAAATAAACAGTCCTCGACACTACAGATAATTTCTTCGTACGGTAATCTGCTAGGAGTTATAGCATAGTTTAGTCCTTTGGATAAAACCTTTATTGTAAATGGATAATACCTACGTGCGCCAAATCACCAAAGTTGTATGGGTTACCAAAAATACACAAGCCCAATGCTCCATTACGCCCCATAGTGAGCCAAATCGATTCACCAACTTACAGATTGGCTCAACACTTAGCGAAAATACTCTCACCGCTCAGGGGACATACAAGAGCACACATAAAGGATTCCTACCATTTTGTCAGCGAGATTATAGACCTACGTCTGGCAGACAATGAAACTATGGTCAGTTTTGATGTGCAGTCATTGTTTACATGCTTACCTGTTGAAGACTGCATCTCAATTGTAACTAGAAGGCTGGAAGAAAACAACATGACTGCAGAATATGCAGTATTACTCAGACACTGCCTTACATCTGGCTACCTATTGTGGAAGGAGGAGTTCTACAAGCAAGTAGATGGTGTGGCGATGGGCTCACCTGTATCTCCCATTGTCGCCGACATATTCATGGAAGACTTTGAGGAGAAAGCCCTGCTTACTTCTCCCATAAATCCAAGATTCTACAAGCGGTACGTAGACGACACTTTCACAATTCTACCTTTAGATAAAGTAACTGCATTTTTAGACCATCTTAACTCTATAAATTCTAAAATTCAGTTCACAATGGAGTTAGAGGCAAACAATTCCTTAGCTTTTCTAGATGTGTTAGTAATTCGGAATCCTGATAACACCTTGAGCCATACTGTGTATAGAAAAAAGACCCATACAGATAGATATTTAAACGGTGATTCTCACCACCATCCTTCACAGTTAGCTACCGTGGGTAAATCTTTGTTTCAGAGAGCACGAGGGATCTGTGACAGTAAACACCTGGCTGCCGAGCTCCAACATGTCAAGCAAGTTTTGCATGACAACAAGCTTCGGGTCCCACGCCTACGTCACAGAGAACGAGTGAAGCCGGCCACAGTCGAGCGTGTACCTGCTGTACTGCCATATGTTAGAGGAGTCACTGACAAGATTGGCTACATCTTGAAGCGCGCTTCCATCAAAACATACTTCAAGCCGCCGAAGAAGATTGGTCAGTTTTTACCATCAGTCAAGTGTAACGTCCCTCTGCAAGATGCAGGAGTGTACAAGCTTGATTGTGAATGTGGTCTCTCCTACATAGGACAAACTAAAAGATCAATTAAAACCCGCGTCAAAGAACATATAGCTGATGTGAAGAATCGACGCTCCGGGAAGTCTGCAGTCTGTGAACATGTACAAGATCGCCCCCGTCACTACATCAGATTTGATAGACCACAAATCCTCGCTAAAGAACACCGATTCCTTCCAAGGATGATTCGCGAGGCTATTGAAATCAAAAAACATCCTAATTTCAATAGAGAAGATGGCTGGGTGCTACCATCTGCTTGGGATCCTATAATAAATAAAATTAAATCCCAACCCAAGCATACAACTGCAAGACTCCATGATACCATAAGCTCATACTGTGTAGATCGGAACAAAAGTTAAAATTTTAATCTATGGTAACCGCGGTTAACTATGACAGCTGGACGTTGAACATCTCAGTCCTTCCCGTGACCATGGGTGCTGTAAAGCTCTCGAAACGTCGGGTAAAAAAGTTAAATATACGCGATAAATTCCGTTAAAACTAGTATTATTTCAATGTGTAGTGTTCGCGTAAATATAAGAAATCATTAACATAAAAGAGATCCAGTCCTTTATTTTATACCAAAAAACATTAAAGCAATCTTAAAAGATTTTTAGAAATAAATCTTAAAGATTTTTCTCGATTTTAAATACCAATAACTTATTTAAAAAGCTAATGTTATTTCTTTAATTAATTTGATTTTACCAATTATTTAAAATATAACCATTAAATAAAACTACTATCTAAATTGCTTGCAAATATGAACAATGTGTAATTGCTATAGACTTCCTTTCAATAACGATATGTAATTGTATACCTACTTTTCTTATTACCCACAACAAGTAAGAACATTGTGCGTATCCACTACTTGACAGATCATTTACAAGTATCTGCCGTTCTACATAAGTTCATGTATTTAATATCTAATGGTTAACTTGTTATTTCTCACGATAAGTGAATTGTATTCTTTTTGAGAAATAAATGTCTTAAACCGTATTATATCGTAGCCCGTAAAATTTCTCAGACCTCTCCCTATATCCCTATATAAAAACATATATTGATTTCTCCCCTTATTATAAGACAGTATCTGAATACTTTCCAACATGATGGTAAGTGGTGATATAACAGAAGGTGGTAAAAAGCACTGATTTAGCCGAACAAAAGCCTATTTTCTCTTGCCTTCAAGACATCATAATTGTAATTTAAAACGTTTTTTTCTTCATCATCATCAATCCACATTCAATTTCACGGGTTGACACTGACCTCCCACAAGTAATGATGACGATTATGAATTACATGATAGTTAAATCATCATCATCACCCTAGCCCATTCTTAGTCCATTACGTTGCTTATACTCCTAAATATTGGAATAAATCACGGTCCTATAGCAGCACGTGCTCAGGTGTATCGGGGGTGACAACGTATGTCCATTTTGATTCTTAATCGAGGATAGATGTGGATGTCTAGCAGCATCCACTTACCATAAGGTGTGTGTGCTCGTTAGTCACCCTCATTCTATGAAAAAATTAGACGCATAGAAAAAAAGTCTGTGAAGAGGCTTATTCTCGGCGTTTCTTTGCGTGATAAGCCCCCGTGATGAGGATATCTGTAGTAAAACCAGAATAAACGACATAACCAAACGAAATTGTGTTTTTTTGGCATTTCTTGGAAGAAGTGTATATATATACAATATGTAACATAATTAACGCACTTTGAGAAAGTAGTTTGTTCAGAATAGTTTACTGAATCGATTCCTATCATTTTTAATATAGTTAATTTTTTATCCCAAAAATAATTAAAACTACGTAAATTACAGTAACACTAAATCTGTACAGTCAAAACAAACTGAAATGGACCGTAATCTAAGGCAATAAGACTTAAGAGTGCAGTTTTATTTGTATTTTACTAATACTGTCATTCGATAAAAATGAAGAAAAATGAACTTTATTTCAAGCACACACACAGTCTTTGCATTCGTGGATTTGTACTGTGACCACAGCATTCTTCCAGAATTAGTATAACTAATTTGATAAATAATCAGTGCATAAAAACGTTTAACTAAAAATTCAGTGTATGTATTATGATTATAACATAATATACTAATTGGGGTGTCTGAGAGTGTGCGTTAATTACGTTACATATTGTATATATTTAGAAAGGGGAATCAATGTGATAGTAAATTAATGCAAAAGTTTTTTTAACAGTAAGAAATCGGTTACAAGATCTCCAGTACAATAGCGTCTTTGTCTTACAATCTAGACGCGCAACAATCTAGGAAGCAACATGGCGCCCATATAGGGCCATGAGCTATATGTGGCGTATGAACATATTTGCAAAATCCACTCCACATAAAACGACTTAAAGTGCGATAAATAATATACTTATTTGTATGTAATTGCCGTGTATGACAGGATTCAGTCATTAAAATTGTTTGCAAGACTTTAATTATTGTTGTTTGTTGTCTTTGCCTTTTTATTTTATTTTTTAATTAACAAACGCCCGTGACTTCGTTTGTGAATGGGTAAATATCATAAAAAAAGAAGATTATAAGATTACTATTTACAGTCCTCATTTACCACATTCTCGGTGGATAAGGAAAACATCGTAAGGATATCCACATACCTATATATAAGCGAAATACCACTTAACTCACTCTCATCACATCACATTTTGCAATGACTTCAAATTTTGCATAATTATCTACTCCTTTCTAGACACCCACTAAGAAAGGACTATGGAAAATACAACAGCTGAGGCCGTGACATAGCGTGCTACAGCTTGTATATACATAGTATATAGTCACGCTACAGTTCTATTATGATTGTAGCACCAATGGGTCGGCTCGACCGGGGAAGAACCACGTACCATTCCGGTGGAAATTAAAAAGTTAATGCGTAGTAAGTATATAAAAAAGTTAATGCGAATCTGCAGTCTCGATTGATATCTTATTTTTATATCTTCGATAAGTTTTTTTTTATATCTGCAAAACTAGTTAATTAGAAGAAACTTCAGTATTAAATAAGTAGTCCCCTATTAATTGTTTATAGATACATAAATATAATACATGAGAAATATTGTCGTACACACGATTCAAGGAAATAGCCATCTTCTGATACACAGTGAGTCTAAATGTATAATAAGCGATACTTACAGTTATCTTCCGCAATTCAACATGAGGACACCTGCAACCAAAACATACTAATTAATATTTAATTGAATTAATTCTTAAAGCGTAAGCAGCATTATCATCCTTTTATCTCGGCCGGTATGGCGGCATGAGTTGTGAAGCAATTCGCGTAGGTTAGAAAACGTAATCAGTTGGAATTGCAAGTAGCATGGCCATGGCGTTTGTGCAAATGCCGAACGCGTGGCGTTACGCAGGCCTTGCTTTTACTGAATAATCTATGTTTTTTGTTGCCCGCTTAGCCACGAGCAAAGCCGTGAGGCAGCCAGTCTCTCAGTCTTCTACTTACATAATTGCATTTTTTTAAATTTGAATAAGGGTGGCAAACGAGCACACAGCCTACCTGATGGTAAGTGGATGCTCTCACCTATAGACATTTTCATTTATCCTCGATTAAGAATCAGAATGTAGATGCTTTGTCATCTCTGAGGACTGAGAAGGAATGCCTCGCTTCCTGTAAATAGGGTCTCTGGTTATCTAAACTCCCCATGCAGCAGCATTAAGCTGCTATTTCGGGCTGGCATTCTGTGAGAGTGTGGTATCTACCCTGACATCATGCATTACAACCTATTCGTGAAAACAGGTCGGAATGCATGAATTAATTGCCTCATCTTCTACCCATCTTCCGACAACAAGGTTTCCATCCTTTCGTTGTGGTTATACCAAGTATTATTGGAATGTTTTTGTTTCATACTTTATAATACGTACAAATCACAAAAGAATATACGCTTGTATATCACATATTGCTCGTATTTGCCATAAATCTGACTAATACTTACTGGCATCAATTAAATTTATATTTTTTATTCCTCTTAAATAAAAACGCCACTCAAAATTTTCTCCTGTATCGTGGAGGCAGTTTACATAATCAAATTGCACAGGGACAATCATTCAGACCTGGAGCAATTATTTGTGGGACATATAAATACTTTTTCCGTGCGGGATTCGAGCCGGGGACTCTCAGCGTCGCAACTCAATGCCTCTTCGCTACGGAGCCGTTAATAACGTTTTTAAAATTACTAATTGCAATTTTAATTGCTGATTTACCATTGCATTGAAGGAAAATATCGTATTGAAACCTGAAGTCTACCTACTCACGCTGGGATAGTGAACTTATTGCTCCATAATCTTCTCAGAATCCAGAGGAGGCTTGTATTCAGCGATGGGTCATATAAAGGCAGTATAACAATATTTATAATGCGAACAGCAAAGAATCCATATGACTCAGCACCAGTCTTCCCGTCTTAATACAAAGTTTGTGTCTTTAGAAGAGTGATTTTTTTATCCGATCTAGTGTTTTAGACAGAGTAACTAAGGATGGGTATGGCACCCCAGAAAATTAGTGGCTCCAAATCCACGAGATAAAATTGCAAGATAGTCCAGCATTGCTTTTTTGTAAATTAAGTGGGACGAACGAGCGCACAGTCCACCTGATGGTAAGAAGATGCTGTGGCCCAAAGATATTCTACATCTTGATAGAATGCCTCGTTTCCAATGAAAAGAATCTCCTTTTCACACTCACCCTTGTGGTTTAGCGTATTTAATAAAAAAAGAATTATCAAAATCGTTTTACAATTGGACCGCATTGTTCAGAAATATTTCAACCCACACAAAAAAGTTTTTCAGATTTGAAAGAAAAATGCATTTTTCAAGCGGCAGAAGTCCTATTATATAATGTTATGTACTCGTATATATTTTTAAATAAATTTGAATGTAGATTTAAAAAGAATTAACAAAATTGATTTACAATTGGACCGATTTTATTTTTGTAGAAGATGGGTCGAATAAGTATGCGGCTCACGCGATGGAACGTAACCAGCGCAGCCCATGAACAACTACCGGACAAAAATACCAGGGGAATTGCAAGTGTGTTACCGGCCTTTTAGAAAAGAGTAAGCTCTTTTCTTGAAGGTCCCTAAGTCGTATCGGCTTGGAAAAATTGCCGGTGGAAAACGATTCCACAGAGGGGTCGTACGGGGAACTTCTAGTAAAACGTGCAGTGGTGGAGCATCAAGCGTCCAAATGGTGTGGAAGGTATCGCGAGTATTGTCGCGATGTGCATTCGTGAAGTTTGGCGGCTGGAATTAATCCGAACAGTTCCTCAGATCACGGCCGAAATGGTTCAACCCACAAAACCAAAGTTATTGAGATTTGAACGAAAAATGCGTTTTTCATGTTGCAGAAGTCCTATTATATGATGTTATGTACTTGTATATAATTTTAAAGAAAATTGAAGTTAGATTTAGAAAAAGTTATCAAAAGCAGTTTAAAATTGGACCGTCTTGTGCGGAAATGTTTCAACCCACTTAAAGAAATTAATTCAGATTTGAAAGAAAAATGCATTTTTCTTGTGGCAGGAGTCCTATTATATAAGTATGATGTTATGTACTCGTATATAATTCTAAAGAAATTTGAAGTTAGATTTAAAAAAAGTTATCAAAAGCAGTTTAAAATTGGACCGTCTTGTGCGGAAATGTTTCAACCCACTTAAACAAATTAATTCAGATTTGAAAGAAAAATGCATTTTTCATGTGGCAGGAGTCCTATTATATAAGTATGATGTTATGTACTCGTATATCATTTTAGGGAAAATTGAACGTAAAATTTGCGATTGCTTATTATTTTTCAGAAGTATTTCGTATTTGGAAATAAACTGATCAAAGAACCTTTGAAAAGATTGTTCCTTTGGCCAGTTTGTGTGTTAGATAATTTCAACGCAACACGGTCGAATGTCTAGATGTCGCTAATAGAGACTGAGGTGAAATTTTTGTTATACCATTACCATCACAGCCTATAAAAGGTCACTGCTTAGCAAAGATCTCCTCCATAGATTTCTAAATAGGGGTTTTACCATAGTTGCCACGCTTGGCATGCGAGTTGGCAATCTTAGTTCTTTATTATTTTGAGTTGTTATCTTGTAGATGCTGCTGCTGACTTCCCTCTGTCGCCGCTTACGCCTCCCGTAGGACGATATGGGATAGTGGATATTCTCACACCGTCACTACACGGTTGTTCTGTTACACAATGTCCATATAATTGAGAAGTTGCGTCTTAAATAACATTTTATCGGTTTTTAGTGTATTAGATTAATAAACAAAACCCTGCCTCAGTAGGTTGTTCCGTAATGTTTTTCACTTTTGTAACTCTTTTTTTAATTTTATACTTTTAGGAATATAATTATGTAGTTTGATTTATTTATTTACAACTAAAATAAATATAAAATATAGCCAATGTTACAAAAAGAAACATTAGAGCGTACATTTTACTAAAAAACTTCCCGCCATGTAATTTGTCAAAAGTTTCATCCGGTTTGTATGTGGCACCCTCTGGTGGCAAATAAGTCGTGAATCGCTCTCATTGACTAAGATATCATGTTATATACCAATAAAAATGAAAAGAAACCAAACACAAAATTGTTGAGTTTTAGCAAAATTTTTGACTACAGCTGTAATTCGAACTCGGATCTCCCTAATTTTAGAATATCTACAGATCTAACAAAAGTTAGTCATTTCCAAGTTAAAACGATAACAATCTTGCGAAGTTCATGTAACCATTTAAAACCGTACGTAAGTCAGTTCGTTCTACGTAACATTTTAACTTCCCATCCGCAGTGTAGCGAGGCGGTACCGTATATGGGCCCCGGCTTTGATACGTGCCCTCGGATGAAAAATGTTAATCAGCGCATTTACTCAAGCACACGGAAATCCATAAACAGTGAGGAAATTGCTGAGAGTACCCTTCTTCCTAACGTCGAAACAATGAACGGATTTCACTTGTTTTTGAAGTGAACATTTCACTAGAAATATTGTGATTTGAAATTAGATGAAGCAAAAAAGCGTAAGTCGCTTTTTTGCATCGATAAAGAGACAGGCATATATATCAATAGGATTTAGCGTACGACAGAATGAGATAGAATACAGTGTTTCGTACTATCTCGGTCTCCATTTCCGAAGGTTTCACTTCTAACGTGTGTGAAATGCACACATGTTTTTTACTGCTACATTCTACCGCGTGAAGTTTTGTTAATGGAAAAACGTGTGACTTTAATAACATAAGAGCTTTTTCAGTATTTGGTAGTTTTATAATTTATAATTGCGATTGTTTTCACTTGGTGCAATTCCAACTTCATTTTTTTTATAGAACAAAGGTAACAAACGAGCACAGAGTCCACCTGATGGTAAGTTGTTGCTGTACTCATAGATATTTACATGTATTATCGATTAAGAATCAAAATGCAGATGCGTTGCCACCACTGAGGCAAACTGAGGACTGATGGAATGCCTCGTTTCCAGTAGAAAGGGTCTCCGGTTCTATACGCTAACGATACGAAACGCTAGCTATTTTATGCTGACATTATGTAAGAGCTTATCCTTCCCCCATCAAGTCAACCTATTCGTGCTACAAATATAACAAACCTGCAGGAAAGCTCTACCACGTATGATTTATAATTCATACTTGCGATCGTTATCTCTTGGTGAAACTCTACTTTGTTTTACAATATTTACTACACTGGATGACCTTTTTACCGTCTGGAAAAAATAGGATGTAACATGTGAACGGAGTAGAAACCTATGGCACTGGTATCTTATAATAAATAAAAACAAAAACTTTGAATCAAAGGTTTGAAAAATTCTTTTTGAATTTTGAATTACTTTGCCCTTTGCCCTTGAGCCTGTGAGCCTGCGAAGTGACAAGATCAAAAATTGCCTACTAAATTTATTGTTTTCTTGCCGTTCGTAAAGCAGGGTGGATATGATTTGAGTATCGATAGATTTTAATTAATTTATTTATTTAATTCAAAATTTTATGTTTTTATTTTTTGTAAAATATCAGTGCCATAGACTTTTACTCCGTTTACATGTTACACCCTATTGTTTTCCAGACGGTAAAATAGGTATCCAATATATTGATATAAATATTGTGAAACAAGTGCAAGTGTTTATTCAAATCACAACAATGGTATATTTATATTGTAGGTACTTCGTTACCACCTCACTAGTATTTTTTTATAGAAGAGGAGGCAAACGAGCATACGGCTCACCTTTTGGTAAGTGACTACCGCCGGCCATGAACAACTGCAACACCAGGGGAATTGTAGGTGCGTTGCCGGCCTTTTAGATAGGAGCAAGCTCTTTTCTTGAAGGTCTGTAAGTCGTATCACATTATCACAATCCCGATAAATTTATTTGTAAACACTTCTACTTAATGGAATGCAAACCTGCGGGTTATCAACTTCGCAGCCAAACGCTCAGCCAATGCGCTACTGTCTGCGTGAAGACTTCGTGGTACGATGTATCTAAATGAGCTATATCCGTGACTGTCCGATGCCACTCCTGAGCTGGTGTTTTTCTCGCCCATAAGCCCAAGTGTAGCCTTAAGCATTGCCTTTTACATGGTTGAGTCTTGTTTTTCCGGTTTACTACGCTAAACACACGAAACACTGCAGCATTAAGCTGCTATTTAACGCTGGTATTCTGTGAGAGCAAGGTTCTGCACCAGTCGAGCTGACTCATTTGTGTTACAACACGAATCACTTTAATATTGTATCAGTTTAATATTACAATTAATAATATTAAACTGAAGTTAGCCGTGGTTAATTATGTCAATGGATCATCGAACACTTCAGTCCCTCAGTCACCATGGGTGCTGTAAAGTACTCGGAACGCCGGTAATATAAAATGAGTTAATAAAACGCAATAAAAACCGTGACACTTGTTTCATTCAATGCTATAAATGTCCCTAAGCACGTCATTTGCTCTACAGTCGACGAAACTTGACATTGGTGCATATCTTATGGACATACAGAAAGATGCGATATGCAAAAATATGTTGACCTTCACGACGCGATGTTGGGAGGTCGGTTGAGAACAAATAGAATCGAGGAGGTTGGGTTTCCGCTTTATTTGTGCCCCTAATTGCGCCTTCGTGAGTTTCACAAGCGGTCAGATTTGAAACGATATCACGACTTAGCAATATGTTAACAAATCACTGGAATCAATGTAAACTAACAAAAATCATGTTGCCATTTACTTTGTAGTAAAAACATTATAGAATTTGGCGATCAACTAGAACATAGTTCACCTGATGGTAAGTGAATACTATAGCCCATTAGACATCTACATCTATCCGTGCGTTGCTTTTTTACGCTGGTATTCTGTGAGAGCGCGGTCCCTCCCCGGTCGAGCTGACGCATTCCTGGGTATATATTCATAAGAGCCGCTCTCGTTTTAGCAGCAATCAGGTGTACATATACGTTACCGTGGCGATCTATAACTCGTGCATAAACTACAGCACCGTATGCATCATTAGAAGCATCACAAAAACCTTGAAGATCAATGCTGCGGTCTTTACGCTTCTGAATCCACCTGCTTATGTTATGACCAGTTAGTTTTGATAATTCGCTTCTAAAGGTGGTCCACTCGCTTAAAAGCTATTGTCAATCAAATCAAATCAAAATGCTTTTTTTCTGTAACGTACCAGATTTACTAACACATTTTGATAACATTCCTTTTAAGTACTATGTAAATACCTATATTAGGAAGTTATCGCTCTTCCATATTATATGACTACAAGGTAAGTGTTAGTTACAAATACAAAGTGTAACATTTGTGATTACTTATAAAATCAGTCTACATAAGATTGCTAATATAATTTTATTTGGTTAGTGTGTGCGTGTGTGTGTGCGTGTGTGCGTGCGTGTGTGCGTGCGTGCGTGCGTGCGTAACGCACCGGAAGATATAACACACGATAACACAATAACTTACTGGAATAATATAAAGGTCAATATCCACTTGGAAATAGGTTCAAGTAAAATCCATTTCAAAATATTATCATTTACGTATTTTCATGAAATTAAGATTAAATACCTAATCAAACACGAATCTTACATTATGCGTAGCTTGCATGTTTGCGAAACTAAACACCAAAATAACACAACACAGTAGAATAAAGCCTTTAACAAAATACTGTGCTTACAAAAAATAGTAGGTACTAATCAAAGTAGGTTATTCATAAAAGATATATAACGAATTAAACAAATATGTGTTTACCGTTTACAATTAATACAGATACCGTAATTGTTACCATTTATCACAGAATTTTGTTTTACTGTTTTTTTAATTATAAGGGCTTTCTCATTTGACACTATTCGCGTTCGCACAGAGCCATATTTAAGAAGAAATTGAAATTTAAAAATGCGTTTTTTTAATTTAATCAATAGGCGAACTATAATATAGTATTAATTTAATAAGTAATGATTTAAAAAAAACTTTATGTGTTTATCTAATAAACTCAGCATACAAATATAATAAAGCCACATTAAAAAATGTGTTTTTAATAATAACTTCTTTATATTTGCCAATTAATAAAATTAAAAAAATGCTTCTTATCATTTAAACATTTTTTTATAATATGGTCCTGTGCGAGTGGAAAAGTTGACGAAAGGCGATGACCTCTTAATTAAAAACGGACCTAGTTCGGCTACTGAGGGACCACTAGTAATATTATATCAGAATAGTATAACACTCCATTCCTATGTAGGTACGTCAGAATAACATTACACCTTTTTCATTTCACCGTAGTCGGTTAAGTTATGTGAACAGCCTCCTTTATAACATTCCAGTGTGTGACATAACAAACACCATAACACGCAACGAACTGGAACAAACAAACTCGAAAATTCAAAACTCAACAATGAATACTGATCATAAATCATGCGCGATTTACTTAATAAAACTTGACATACACTGGTAATTGACTATAAATTTCGAATCAGGAACCTAGTAAACGATATCTTTGTACTTCTCACGTAGAATTCTCATATACACTGCCCGAAAAGTGTGCTCTAAATTATGGAATTTACAAATGGTTACGGACATTTGACAGTAAGCTTACGGCATTGCCTCATCGAATTTAGGTAAATTATTTTGTTTAATGTTCAAAACAAAAAATCTACCCCATATCGAAGCGGAGTAACACACTGGATAACTTTTGGAGACACAAATTAGAATAAGATTTTTTTTCCACTAGCATTGTATTATTGCAATAATTTATACATTATCACACGGCATCTTCATTGCTTTCAAAGTAAACTACAATTGTTGTAATTTTTCGTCCTGTAAGTTGATAGGAGACAAATAAATTTTGTATGCAGCCTTATTTTGTAGATTCAAAAATATTTTTTATTTTTTATGTTTAAGCCTCTTGAATATTATGGTTATTTCTACATTATTCTAAACATGATTATCAATGTTTTATTAATTAATAACATTATCATACTTTTTGTGAGCGTATGGTATTCACAATCAAACATGGGCTCACTCAAAACTTTTA
This sequence comes from Parnassius smintheus behrii, assembly GCA_036936625.1. NCBI lineage: Eukaryota > Metazoa > Arthropoda > Insecta > Lepidoptera > Papilionidae > Parnassius > Parnassius smintheus. The sequence continues at coordinate 2,326,448 of JAUPFT010000023.1, forward strand.
AAAAGTACATTTTTTTATTACCTTACCCATATACATCATAACTTAATAAAACATTTAAGTGTCGTAAGACTTATAGGCTATATAAAGAAGTAGAATATAAAAGAGTGCCATTGTGTCTAGAGTTTTATTGACACAATTGCATTTTGTAAGGCGGTACATTATAATATATTATTTCAAATATGGGCATATAGGCTAGTAGTACGAATATTGTCAACACGGAAAAGGTTTAAAAAAAGTTCCAACCTATATATGACCCACAGCTGGGCATAGGCCTCCTATCATATCTGAGAGGGCTTTACGTCAAAAAATGGCCGCCGCGCTGCCCCAATGCGTATTGACGAAGATGTGAACTTCGTCAATATGCATGCCTTCGAAAGATTATTCCAATTTCTTACACATGCAGGTTTCTTCACGATGTTTTCCTTCATCAGCGAGAACGTGGTAAATCAGCGCTTAAAATTATTATGAATTATGTATTACAATTAACAAATTAGTTAGTGCCAGCGAGGATCGAACCCGGACCGCTCGCGTACTGTGCAATTTACACCGAGCGTTAAGCTTCTAAGCTACCATGGAAGAGATTTGTTAACGAGTTATTATTATGACTCTAAATATTTTCAAAATAATCACTCTTCAAAATATTCATTAAAAATATAGTAAAAAGCTTTACCGTTGCCTCAGCAAAGATAAAAAATAAATCAGTTGTATACATTGTATACATATATTTGCTTCAGGGTGGGATGGAATACCTATTAATGTACTAAAATACTTTCGAGAATTACTTGCAGAACCTATTTCATATCTTTGCAATACTAGTTTTATTACAGGTATTTTCCCAACTACGCTTAAAAAGTCAATAGTAATCCCAATTCACAAATCAGGTGACAAATCTTTAACATCTAATTATAGACCCATTTCGCTCTTATGTGTATTATCCAAAGTAATCGAAAAACTAGTAAATAAAAGATTAACAAACTACTTAGAGATAAATAGCTATATTTCAAAAAATCAATTCGGATTCAGATCTAACAAATCAACCGAAGATTCTCTTCTTAAACTTACAAAAAACATTACTCAACATGTAGATGAAGGTGATAAATGTATAGGTGTATTTATTGACCTGCAGAAGGCTTTTGATACCGTCTCAATACCAATTTTGTTGACTCGATTACAAAATGTGGGTGTTCGAGGTGTAGTTCTGTCATGGTTTAGAACTTACTTAACTGGTAGAACTCAGTATGTCAGACTTGATAAATATATCAGTCAAGACCTTTCTTGCTCATACGGTGTCCCACAGGGCAGTACACTCGGGCCAACCCTATTCTTAGTATATATAAATCAGTTAGCCGACCTAGATCTTGAAGGAGCAGACATTACGATGTATGCGGACGATACAGTAATTCTATTCCATGACAGTACATGGGAAAAGACCAAACGTTTGGCTGAAAAGGGGTTATGTGAAGTGGCAAGTTGGCTCGAAGACAGTCTTCTCTCTCTGAACGCTTCTAAAACCACATACCTCTGTTTTAGTAAGACTAGTGTTTCAAGTCCTTTGAACGATCTTGGATTACAAATACACTTGAATAAATGCAATAGACAATCACAGACCCCTTGCTATTGCCCAAGACTCAACAGGTCCAAAACTGTGAAATACTTAGGGATCACTGTCGATGAAAATCTGAATTGGGCTCCACATATCAAAATCATATCAAACAGGATAAGGAAACTCATATATGTTTTTAAATCATTGCGTCAGGTGGCAGACTCTAAGTTACTGATACAAACTTTTAATGCACTCTGTCAATCTGTCATTACTTATGGGATCTGTTCCTGGGGTGGGGCAGGCAAAACGTACTTAATAGATGCTGAAAGAGCTCAACGTGTCGTGCTCAAAGTATTACTTTTTCTCCCGTATAGACATCCCACAACACTGTTGTATGACAAAACGCAGGTACTTAGTGTGCGAAAATTATTTATATACCAATGTATTAGGCGATTCCATAGGTACTCTGCACACTCTCAACTTGACAGTATAAAACATAGTAGAAGAAATAAAGTAGATAGATACTTAGTCCCTAGAACACATAGTGTTTTTGCCAAAAGACAATTTTTTTACCTTGCGCCAGTACTATACAATAAATTTAACAAAATTTGTATTTCTAAAAGCTACAACAACCATCAAATCAAAAATAAAATTATTAATTGGCTTCAAACTTATGACTATGACGCTACCGAATGTCTATTAAACCTCTAATATGTAAATGTAATTGTAATTTTTTATTGTTCTCATATTATTTGTTATTATACGCATAAATAATTAATAATGCAGGCAATCATACAAATTTCAAAATATAAAATCTTCATAGTAAATAGTAAAAACACACTCACCACACATACACTCATGTATGCACACGCACGCACACACACACACACACACACACACACACACACACACACACACACATACATGGCGCGCATGCACGTAGGTTTAGTAACAAGTAGATCTATATATATTTTTTTTTGTGATTTTATTCAACAAAAGCTTGTTAAATTTAGGAAGGAACTAGCTCCTGTTACACAGGTTAACCTTTTACAGGAGCTAGGATCACATTGATATGTATAAATTCGTTTTTGTTGCAATAAAGATTTTTCAATTTTCAATTTTCAATTTTCAATTTTCAATTTACATTTCGATTTTTTGATATTAATATTATAGGAATATTATTTTTTTTAAAGAATAGCAACCAGCCTGCTAAATATGATAATTAATGATAATATTTCCCTATGAGACAATCAATTGATGAAACCTAAGGGGACAGTAATGATGATGATAATAATGATACTTATAAACAATACTTATTGAAAGAAATTTACCACAACATACCTCTGTCTTCGGTAGGACCAGCAAAAAAACTAGTAGGATAAAAAAAGAACGGTGTACCATTGTTTATTATGTTTTACAATTAATTATACATAATATCATATTAGAAGTAGCTAGGTAGTAGTAGGCTGAATACTACATTTAAATAAACCTTTATGTATAACCTTAGTTATTTTTTGAACTTAGCGAGAGATTTGAAAATTTGCAACTATGTATTTGCATCTGCACACTGTAAGTAGGTCAAAACCGACATCCATGGCCGTTGACTCAAACGTATTGTTGTTCTGTATTATATAATTTATCTGGCTAATGCGATGAAGTCTGCAACAATGATTTAATCTTAAAGGATAATAAAATGACCATAATTTGGATAGGTCAGTACTTAAACAACGTTCTAACGTAACCTTATGGTCTTAGTGCTCGTTAAATAAAATACTTGTTGAGCTGAGTAGTTCGTAATGCATGTTTAGTATTTATTTTAATAAAATAAGAATAAAATATGGCCGTCATGGGACTCCTGATGACAAACGTAATAGTTGATAGTATAGAATTTATGATTAATGAAAACCAATAAAAAATAAAGAGTAAAATAAGTAAATAAAAAGCTTCGACGCGTGACTGAAGTTTACAACAGGTAACAGGAAGTAAATGACACATCAGTATTAAGCTGCTTTTTTACGCTGGTATTCTGTAGTAGCGTAGTCAATCCCCAGTCGAGCCGTATTCTATCCATTCTCATATACTACATACATTATATTACATAAAAATATATGACTTTAAGTACATGATTAATTTACCGCTATGAGATGCGTGGTATGTTGCTCAGATTAAAACATAATAGCTTAACTTTTTGATAATTCTTGATTTTACTGCCCATCTATATTTGAAAGCGTTTCCTATACGTACGATTATTAAAAATATTGTTACTGATCGTACGTAAGACATCTTTTAAAAGGCGTACAATATATGTGTATAAAATTTTATATGTGGTAGAGCAATGCTTAAGCTATATTGCACGAATGGGTCAACTCGGAAGGAACACGCTCTCACGGAATACCGGCGTAAATGTTGCTGTGTATCGTATGGTGAGTCTAGAGAACTCAAGACCCTTTTTGCTGGATACGAAGCATTCCTTCTCAGTCCTTAGGGGTGGCAACGCATCTGCATTTTGATTCTTAATCGATAATATCATCAAGTGGACTCGGACTCGTTTATCGCCTTTATTTTTAAAATAAAAACAAATCAGTCTCAACTCAGCACAAGCTGGTTGTAAATAATAAACGCTGCTCTTAGATTGAATCGTATCGTGTTCTCGTCTCTTTTCTTCGATAATGATCTAGAGAATCAGACGTACAAAAGTAGAAGACGTCGAAGTAAACTGATTTAAACATCTATTATTCATTTTCTAATCCATTTCTTACACGTGATAGAGACTTACTGCATGTTATGGTTTTAGTATGAATGGGACTGTGATGCCACGGTTGTCAATCAATTACTTTTTTTAAACACTAAGATTTTCTCCAGTATCATAGAGGTAGTTTACATAAAAAAATTGCACATGGACAAATATCTAAATACAGAACAATAATTTGTAAGCCATACAAATACTAATTGTTCCGTGCGTGATTTGAAGAGCGCCGCAGAGCAGTCAATTAATCAGTTTACGAAAATAATTTAGTTTATGTTTGACGTTTATTTTAATTATAGACGTTTAATTTAAAGTAAATTTACTTGTTACACAGGAAATTGTTATCGAGTGGTGGAAGTCACGCGAGGTTTTTTCCTTGACCTTCAAGAACTTTTCACTGCCTAAAACGATAACGCAAAGAAAAGGTTTAATCGTGTACTGTAACTGTACACACGTAAGGTTTTTCTTTGTTATCACTCGTTAATACAAGGAGAATGAATTTGGATATGTTCAGAAAATTATTGAATGTAGTAACACTCAGCAGAGTTCGGGTTCTTGAGAGTAATTGAAGATATTAAAAATTGCTAAGATCTGCGTAATGAAATAAAATGATGTGTCCTACGTAATTTGAAGAGCACCTCCCGCCATCCCTCAATTGCCTACAATATCTCCGTTACCACTACAAACACCACCATCGATAATACGACACGTTTGTCGTCTCTACACGAAGCATCCTCAGGTGAAGTGGACTCTGTGACGGCTGACCGCAATTGAGGAAGGGCGGGAAGTGCTCTCCAAACTAGGTAAGACATTATTTTTTTATTATGCGGATCTTAGCTAACTAATTTTTAATATCTTTAAAGCACATATTTTTTGTAGTTTTGTAAACAGATCAATATTCTCAGAAGATTTAAAATGCGATTTCGTGAACCACGCCAGGGGGTGTATGCGTGTTACCAACGAGCATTTAAATTAGTCTGTCAGTTCAAGGTTTTAAATTATATCATGCAGGCGACATTTGAAAATAGAGAATAATACTTGTACGTGGTAGAGACGCGTTGCAACTATAATGTGGTTAGCATGAATAAGTGGACTCGACCGGGGATATACCACGCTCTCTCGGAATACCAGCGTAAAATAGCAGCTTAATAGAAATTAATAGAGAATCCATTCTTACTGGAAGCGAGGCATCAGAGTCTCAGTCCTCAGAGGTAACAACGCATTTGAATTTTGATTTTTAAGTGAGTATAATAAATGTACATGTTTATGTGTGCTCGTTTGTCACCCTTATTGTATTAAAAAAGTCGGTAGACGATGAAAGACGGGAGGACAAATACTGGGATATGAATACTTATTCTCCATTTGGATTCTATAAGGTACCTGAGAGTAAGATCACAGAGAGTAAGGTCACGTATAGCTTCACCGCCCCATAAAATAAAAACTAGGAGGGGGACAGTGACAAAAACATAAAGCCGTATCCTATAACTAATATATTAAGAATAAATAGCGAACAAATTTTTAGCAATTATTAGGAATACTTCGAAAAATCAACTTCAAAAAAAAAACTAACTACATTACACCATACTAAAATCAACTAAAATATTTACTATAATGTCAACTGTCAAAATGGCGTTGATAAAGCAGCACCTTTTTGACCTTTTATTATTTGATTGACCGATGAAGAGCTTTCGTATCACAAAGCCACCTATGCAAACAAGGTTGAACTTTTTGAGTTATAAGAAAGTGACCGGATGACCATATTACTCTCACGTATTATATGATACAATCGTAACTCTAGGTCATCATAAAGAAACTAAAATATTACACTCATAATCACGTTGTCGTTGTAGTCCTCTGCAGGGCATAATGCCGTGCAGGTCTCGGGCCTCGGGGTGTACCCCTTTACCCGGATGTTCCTCACGGCACACTACAGTGTGCCGGTCCTGGGCGCCTTGGTGGTAGAGGCGTTGTTTTGGCGACTTTTGTTGCAGTCAGTTAAATTTATCATTAAAGGTGGTTATCTATACTTTGTGTTTAACACAAATTATTTTGTCGGAGTTGGCCTTTCTGCGGCATTGTGGGGTTTACTCGACTCCCTAATCTATATAGGGAGGAGTTCTCTTGGATAGGGTCGCCCGTCCGGCGGCCGTGAGTGCAACGGCGCGAAGCCGTTGAGGTGTTCATGTGGCCCGTTGTCGGCGCGGTCGAACATACCGCGCGCCAGCCGGACCACGAATTCTTGTAGGCTCTCCATCTTTAGGTTGGCCGCTATAACGTCGTTACGGACGTAGCGACCCGTATCACGTTGTCGGTTCCGTGGCGTAGTCTTTTAGCAATGACTTATGGTGCTGAGGACCGCGGGTACAAGTGTTTGTATGGCCTACAAATAACTGTTACGAGTCTGGATGTTTGTCCTTGTGCATTTTATGTATGTAAACTGCCTCTACGATGCAGAATAAATTTTACTGTGGGGGTAACCTATTTAAATGGATTAATAAAAATCAAACAGTTTAGAAATTGGATGTGTTTTATACATTATATACAGCTGAATTCAATAAACTTGTATAACAAATAAAGTAAATATATACTATAAGAGCCTTTAGTCACCGCATACACGTTCGTCACCGTTACTACTTCGTATGAGATAAAACATTATCACATGATAAGCACCCGGAACTATACACTCGTCACTATAAGTAATCTGTGAATGAGGAGGCTGTGACCCTTATCAGCATTGTTCGTGAGCTGTTATCAAAGTTTTTGATAACGATAAAAACTTAAGAACGCAGGCAACGACCTCTATGTTTATTTGAGAATGTATTTCTTTTATAAAAAAAGGATAACAAGCGAATGAACAATCCACCTGATGGTGAATGGGTATTGTGGCCTAAGACATCTATGCGTATCCTCGATTAAGAATCAAAATGCAGATGAGGTCTATGATGGTTACGCTCTAGATGATGCTCTATTCCGTATGGTGATTGTAGAGAACCGAAGACACCTTCCTTTCTGGAAATAAGACAATCCATTTTCATCCTCAGGTGTGAGAACGTCTGCATTTTGATTTTTAATTGAGGATATATTATATCTTTGTGTAAAGAGAAAATGCTCACGTCTAGTATTATGACGTATAAAGGTTGTTACTAATCTTATTTCGGTCGTCATAGTCCCGTTTATTCTATAGCACAGACTTTATGCAGTAAAATGTTTTTTAATCATACCTTTGCTCACAGATTTTTTTAAACGTAGCCCACTGAGACATATGCACTGAGATTTTCTCCTGTATTGTGGAGGCAGCTTACATACATAAATTACAAAAGGACAAACATGCGATCTGGACGATTGTTTGTAGGCAATTAAAATTAGAAATACTTGTTCCGTGTAGAAAGGGAAATGAAAGTGAACGCAAGTAAGACGAAAGTGATGGTTTTTGAAAGAGAAGAAAGCAAAACGGTATGTGAAATAAGAATAGAAGGAGAGTTAATTGAGCAAGTGGAGTTTGTGTATTTGGGATGTGTATTTAGCAGGGATGGTAGATATGATAGGGATATAGAACGACGAGTAAATGCAGGGAATAGAGTGAATTGGGCACTACACTCTATTATGAAGAACCAGAGTGTGTCGAAAAAGGCACGTACGGTAATTCATAATGCTGGGTTAGTCCCTACTTTAATGTATGGTAGTGAAAGCTGGGTGTGGCAGAAGAAGCACGAAAGTAGAATAAATGCTGTAGAAATGCGGTCTTTAAGGAATATGCTAGGGTTGAATCTGAATGACAGGGTGAGAAATTGCGTGATAAGAGATAAATGTGGTATGCAAGATGATGTTGTGACCAGGATTAAGAAAGGAATGCTTCGGTGGTTTGGTCATGTAGAAAGAATGAAAGAGGAAAAAGTGACAAAGCAAATTTATATGGCAGATGTGAACGGCTAAGTCGTGAAGGGACGCCCTATAAAAAAGTTTATCGACCAAATTGGCGATATTTTGAAAATGGGCCACGTTAGAAGTACCCTTAACCGACGAGCATGTATGCGTAGATATATGGATGTAAAGGAGGCGAAAGAGGTATGTCAAGATCGTGCCAAATGGAAGTCTGAAGTCTCTGCCTACCCCTCTGGGTGACAGGCGTGAGTGTTTATGATATGTTATGTATTATGTTCCGTGCGTTACTCAAACCCGCGGCCTTCAGCGTCGTAGCTAATTGCTAAGCTACTGCGCCACGGAGCCCTCATATAGGTATATACATATTAACATATACTCATATACTCATACATACACAACATTACTCCTGTTAATACACTAGTATGTTAATATATTCCTATATATTATGGTAATACAAATCTGGAAGCACGCCAGTGCCCCCGCCAAGTAGAGCAAAAAAGCGGCACGGCCGTACCATACTTTTCTCGGAGCAATTCAGGCCATTTTCGACCCACATTTATGTTTGACATTTATGACATTTATGTTTTTGATGGCATTTAGTTTTATTCAAGCGGGAAATACCACCTAATAATGAAAACAGGTCACATTCTGCTGCTATTCAAGAATAAGTTACCGGGAACAGTTACATTGTTGCGCCCGGCTGGCGTACACAACCCGACGTCCCGATGTGAAAATATTCTAAGCATTTAATAGGGCAACAGAGCCGTGTTTGTTTTATAAAACTTAATGGCAAACGCACTTACTGTCCACCTGGTGGTAAGTGGCTACTGCAGTGCATCGATACCTGCAGTCAGCTTTATATAAAGAAGTCTACGAGTACATATACGCTGTAACCCCTGAGGACTAAGACTCAAGATGTGTGTGAAGCACACAGTCCACATGATGGTAAGTAAATACTGGGGCTATAGACAATAGGATATTACACCCATTTTCAAAAAGTGTTTTAAATGAATCCTAGAGTGATAATGAACCACTATATTTTTATATTAATTTTTTAAAACAGAATAGTGCCATAAAAATTACTTTTAATATATCGTTTTAAATTTTCGCATGAGAACGCTAGCCGCCATGCTGTTCTACTCGTGACCTCACTATCCTAAAATTTTGCCGATTTTCTTAAGGAACAAGATACTAAGATAATAACTTAATAATGAGTTATCATCTATATCATTGTTGTGTTGTGCCTGAATGCAAAATACGAGCAAAAGAACGCCGGAAAAGTTATGGATTCAAGTGGTAACGGAAACGGATTTAAATATAAGATATATTTGGTTAAAACTGGCAAGAATATACCGTTATAAATTGTCTACAAAAACTAGACTATGCTTTTGTGAAGATCATTTTGATGTATGTATGACTTATATTTAGCTATCGTTTATTTAAAACAAAACATCATGAGATAACGGGTATTGCAAGTCAAGTTTTGTAATAAATTACGTTAACTTAGATATTATAACTATTGATTGCTAATGATTGTAATTATAGATAAAATAAACTAGTTACTAAACTGTGTTTTATCAAAATACCCTCTGACCCGATATTGTATTTTTGTATACAGAAAAGTAGGTAATAGGTACTTACATTAATGTTGTAACATTCCTCAACTCAGCAGAACAAAAATTTGGATTGCATGCAAAAAAATTGCCACCATCTGTTTATTTATCCTTTGTAGATTAATACTTTCTGCTTTTATGAATTCGTCTTCCATAATGCCTTTTCAATATAATTCGGAATAAAACTTAATAATCTTAACTCGAAAAATTTCAGAAAAACATAGCACATTAGTTAGTTCTCTTAATCAGGAGCCGTGGTAGCTCAGATGGTTAACGCTCGCTGTAAATATAACAGAACGCGAGTAACCTGGGTTCGATCCCCGCCGGCACCAATGAAATTGTTAATTGCAATTTTAAGTGCTGATTTACCACGTGCTCGACGATGAAGGAAAACATCGTGAGGAAACCAGCATGTCTCAGGAATAAGAAAAAAAATATTTCAAAGACATGTGAAGTTCGCCAACACGCATTGGGGCAGCGCGACAGACACTTACTTGCCCTAAAACCCTCTCACAAATGAGGGGAGGCCTGTGCCTAGCAGTGGGACATATATAGGCTGTAACTTTACTTTCCTTAATCAGTGACACACAGAACACTAATGCCCTTAAGCAGGATCAGTGACGTCACGACAGTAATATGGTGGACAGTGTTTTGCAGATTCGAGGCACAGACAAAAAAATATTCTTAAAATTGAAATATAAAATTTATAATGCAATTTTATAAATAGAACTCAATATTTCTCGTTTATTTTTTACAAAATCAGTCATAAATATATATCCTTTTATTTTTTTACATGGTGTAAAATACCCAATTATACCCATCCTCGATAAAAAATTGAAATGCATATAAGATCTCAGATGGAATGCTTTGTTCTCAGGAGTGACATGCGCATCTGTATTTTTATTCTTATTCGAGGATAGACGTAGATGTCTATGGTATAGCATCCACTTACCATCAGGTGAACTGTTTGCTCGTATGTCAGCCTTATTCTGTAGAAGAAATATCATTTGCCAAAATTCGATTATTGAGTCTTGGGTTAAAACAGGTTAAAACTATGTTCTTCTTGTTGTAATAATTATTAAGTCCCTTAGTTGCGGCGCCACAGTCTTCTTGAAATTTGACATTTGTTGTCAAACTTCATACTCTACATTTAAGTTCGCATATTTCTGCGGGACTTTTTTCGTGAAACAGATTATATTTTAAACCAATGACTGAAAATTTGATTTAATTAAAAAATAATTTACCCTCGCACATTATACTAAACTCGGGTTATCTCCTGTATCGAGTAGACACTTTACATACATAAATTACACAAAGACAAACAAAAAGACCTGGACCAATTATTTGCAAGACATACAAATACTTGTCCCATGCGGGATTCAAACCCGTGATCCTTATCGCCTCAACTATTTGCTAAACCACTGCACCACGGAGCCATAAACCACATTTTGTATCAAAACTGATCATGCTTTATATTTTATATCTCTAAGTTCATTAAACTGACAAAATAGTATACATAAATACCATGTGTACATGTCTTCTACATATAACACATTAGCATATTTTAGTATTCCAATAGGTCAAATGACCAGCGAAGATTCGTTTATTTACGATTTCTCTGACGTGGGCGTCTCAGTGGTCAGTAGGCTTCAACTGACAGATGCGAGATATGTTTGTCGATACATGCTTAATAAATAAGTCTGATTTCATTGCGAACTCAAATGCACTATGCAGTGTTTCTTTTGAAGGTAGTTCGTTTTATATTGCTAGGATTTTTGGACACTAAGGTTTTCTCCAGTATCGTGGAGACAGTTTAAACACATAAATCGCATAAGGACAAACATTTTTTTGTTAGTCGCATCTATATAAGGACAAAAAAGTTATAGCTTATATACATCTCACTGTAAGGTACAGGCCTCCCCTCATTTCTGAGAGGGTTTTAGGGCAAGGAAGTGTCCGCCGCGCTGCCCCAATGCGAGTTGGCGTTTTCAGATTACTTCGTAATATTTTTTCTTATTTCTCAGACGTGAAAGTTTCCTCACGATGATTTTCCTTCACCGCTGATCATATGGTAAATCAACACTTAAAATTGCATCTAACAATTTAAATGGTGCCGGCGTGGATCGAACCCGGTTTGCTTACTGTGAAATTTACAGCAAGCGCTAAATATCTAAGCTACCACGACTCTATACCAACAAGTAACTCGGTTATTAAATGCATTTAGTAAATAAAATACCTTAGCCGGTTTCTAATGATATCTAAGTTTCATAAGTAAAAGTAAACAGGAAGTCGGACGAGACTGACAGACATTTCGTTCAGTAACAGTTTCTTTTTAAGCCCCTTAAATGCGTAACATTTAATGTTTGCTCGCCATTACAACATCATATACTTCTTAGAGTATACTTAAGTAAGCTTTGCTTGTGTTTACTCTAAGTTATATTTCTTATATGTACTTTTTTAAATGCATGTTCTTTTTACCATTCTAGATACGCTTAAAATTCTTATGATTTCAGGACAAGTAAAAATATATATTTGCGCCACTTGTGTTGGGGACTATCCATCCTTGGGGCCCACGTGTAGTAAAGCAGAATATTTGATGACATGAATTTGATGGTAGAGGGATACATATGTAAGTTTTTAGTTTAAACGAAATTGCAAAGTATTTTTGTACGAGGTAGCGGCACGCTGCAGCTATATTATGGTTGCAGCACGAGTGGCTCGGCTCGACCGGGGAAGGACCGCGCTTACAATGCCACACACGTACGCACACGCACATAATGCCGGCGAAAAATAGCAGCATTATGCTGCTGTGTTTTGTAACGTCTTTTTACTGGAAACCAGGCATTCTATCTTAGCAGTCAGGATGACAACGTATTTGAATTTTGTTTTTTAATTGAGGATAAATATAGACGTCTATAGACTACAGCATCACAGCATCAGGTGGGCTGCGTGCACTTTTGTCCCCTTTATTCTATAAAAAATTGTAATAAGAATGACGTAATCAGCAGTTCTTTAAGCGGATGAGTTCGTCATTTTAAATATTACGTTCTCATACAGGTGTCTTCGGATCAACAATTGGTTGTTACAGTTTAGTGTTTGTAGAAGACGTAAGTATACCCGAAGCTGAAACCTATAGCGCTAGGACTTGGGTCTGAGCAAAAAACTAACGCTGCTATGCTCCATATAGATGTACAGGTATATAACATATGACATTCTTCAATCTTCAATCTCTTATCTGATATATATTCGCGTTTTTGGCACTAAATCGTGGGGAGTAGGATTGCATACATTTGAATGTTATGTAAATAAATCATTTAAATATTATAATTGATTAAATATACGAGTATATATCTATAATTTAAATTAATAAGATTATATCTTCCAACGAGTTAATGTCACAACAGTGTTAAAACTGACGCAATTAATTAAAACCTACACTCGTCTAATGCAACCCCTGCATAATCATTTTAATATCAAAGCATTTAATGACAGAACAATTGACCCGCGTTAAATAGTGACAGTGCCAAAAGTGCAACTCGATCGCAACGCACAATTTTATTGTAAGGTATAATTAGCACATAATTCAATGGCGTTGAGTCGTTCGCCTATCTGTGTTTGGGCAGTCAAATGATTGTGTGCTAATGCGGTTTGTTTTGCGTCCGAGGTTGCGTGTAGGTGCCTATCTGATATTACTGCTGATCTACCACGAAATAAGCCTTGGATGGAACTCCGCAATCGGATAAAAGACGTTCAGGAAAGCGGCTCTGAGGAGGACGATATTTAAACGTGGACAGAAGCCATTTTGTGTAAGTCCTTGAAGTTAGAACAGTGTGGACACGCTAAGTAAACAGTATATCTGTGGAATTTACATGTTTCCTAGCGTTGATACTGAAAGGACTCACCGTGGCGTTGGGCTTCTTTGACTATTTTTAAATAAAGAACTGAAAAGAAGAGACAAACGATCTTATAATCCGTAATATACATTTTGATTCATAACCGAGAATAGATGTCTTGCCATCAGGTAGACTGTGTTCTAGTTTGTTACCCTTCATCGTTATCATCAACATCATTACAAGTTACAACCCTTTATAAGTCCACTACTGAACGTAGGCCACCACCAAGGAATACCATAAAACACGATCCTGCGTCCATCGACTTCCTGCAACTAGTGGCCGCCCCACACGTCGCTTACTGGTCACCCTTACAACTTAATGAAAAAACCATGATCTAGAGACATCCTAACCGATGCAGCTGATTGAAAAACAGTAAAATATTTTTATGATGGCGTGCATTAAAATAATAAAAACCAAAAATATAGTGGAAACGAATCGAATAATTGTAACAATATCGATATCGGTTACAAATATATCGTATTCGTTAGTTTTTTAGTATTTGACAGCCTCGTTTGTCCAGTGGTCGTAAACTAGGTTTCTGATCACGAGGTCCTGGGTTCGAATCCTGAGTCGAGTTAAAATCAGTTACACCCAGTAACTGACTTGAACCCGACCCAGGATTTTCTGTCAAGAAATTCTCAGTAGCAGGCCGGAGTCAAGAAGTTGGTGGTGGTTTCACCCCCATGCCTCGGAAAGCACGTAAAACCGTGTCCTGTCGGATTACCGTCTCATCGGACCACTAGAGTGCGGGAGCAGAGAGTGCACGTGTGCTTACGGATGCACTTGGGCACTATAATCCTGTCCTGCGCATATGGCTAGTATCTGTTTAAACTGGCCGCCATGTTCCTAATTCAATCTGGTCTAGAGGACATTATTATTATTAATATTTGAACGTTTATTAATGTAATTCAAATTATATCGAAATATTTGATTTAATTCATAGATTAATCACCACAGAGAGTATTAAGGGCGTGCCGCATTTCTATGACAAAGCGCATCACGCGTCATTCGGTTTGTAATGCGTCTTGTGCACACTGATCCCTGGAGCACGTAGGGCTGTCCCTTTATCTGAATTACTTAAGATTTAGTGACATTTAAATAAAATTAAAGTGTCTATCTGTTACATTGAAATAACTGGCTTCGATTAAGCTCAGGGGGGTTAATTGCATGCTATTAGAACATGAATAACTATTTCAAAAAAATTACAATTATCTGTTCTAATCTGAACTGATTGTTTTATTTTATAGAATAAACACAGCCTATCTGATGGTAAGCGGATGCTGTGACCCACAGACATCTACATGAATCCTTATTTCAAGTAAAATAATATCCGGTTCTCACACTCACCATACGAAACACAGCAGAATTAAGCTATCACTCATAATAGATACATATGATCACTAATAATATGATAGCACAATGGTAAGACAGCGCCCTAAAATCTCACGTCAGCTTATTTCCGAACGGATTTTACGAAATAAACGCCGAATCGGTTATAAATATTTATTAAAGAGCCATGCGCTTGTAAATAACAATTTGCAAGTGGAGAAGCATCGTCATATTTTACGTCATTAAAGCAGGCTTTTGGCCGTTAAAAATTGTTTTATAATTATTTATAACGTTGTTACGGGATCAAATATCATGGTTAAGAATAGTGTCACGGTAATGTTTTTATCTTTTTTATTTGAGGGTCTTTACGCATTTTGAACCCAATATAGCCCAATGGATTAGAAGCTAAAGAGGCAATGGGCCAACCATATAGCTCGGAGAACAGACAACCGATGTGGAAGAACCGTCTCGAGTGGCAGCCTCGTACTGGCAGGCAATATGTAGGACCCTTCACTAGATGGAGTGACGACCCAGTAAGACATCCAGGAAGTCGATGGATGCAGGTGGCTCAGGACCGCGCTTTGTGGCATTACTAGCGGGAGATCTATGCTCAGCAGTGGACTTGTGAGAGGCTGTAATGAATAAATGAATGAACTCAATATTTACGCCAAATTTTATTATATTTTGATATTTATTTTATTGTCATGGTTTACATTAATTATAAAGCCTTCCTAGTGTGGCAAATAAGGCAAGTATACCCGCTTCAAGGAAATCTATGCAGATGGTCTATATTAACCGGTAGTTTAGACTTTTGATTGGCTGTCATAAAAAATAATCAATGAAGTTATAAGTCTAAAGTTTTTCATTTAATAGGTCTTACTTTTACGTCACAATAAATGCAAAATTTTTAAAAACATCACAAACATCACCACGGACGAAAAAGTTCAGACCAGTGATAGGTAACAAGATTAAAGGAGCAGTTGGCAGGCCAAGCCTAACAAAGCCCAAGTGAACTTTTACAGGCCGATGAAGAACAAGGAACAGAAGGTGCGAAATCTACCATTTTAGTAAACCTTAAAACAATATCATGTATATATCTTGTGATTTTTTACGTAGTAGAGCTATTTTACGGGGAAGGTCCACGCTCTCACAGAATACCAGAATAAAGTAGCAGCTCAATGCTGCTGTGTTTCTTATGGTGATTATAGAGAACTGAACACCATTTTTATTGCAAAGGAGGATATCTATGGGCCACAGCATCTACTTATCATAAGGAGAACTGTGCTCTCGTTTGTCTTGCGTTTGTGATTAGTAAGCTCAAGAGACAATGGGACGGTGACATGGCTCGATGAGCCGACAACCAATTAGGAAGAAAGGGTATCGAGTGGCAGATCCGTACGGGCAAGCGTAGTGTATGGCAGCCCACTCCTAAATTAAGTGATGACCTAGGAAGAGATACAGGAAGTCGGTAATAACAAATGGCTTAGAACGGTGCTTTGTGGCAGTCTATTTTGTGGGTTGTAACGATGATGATGATAATTATGATGAAAAAATACGAAGGTATGTAGCGTCTCTGATCATTACTTACGCGCGATCATAAGTTCATTGCTAAATATACCTATGGCCCGTAGATGCTACAACCACGAACGGGGAATCACGATATTAGCCCGTAGGCAATATTTTATACCGTAGGCAATATATTACCAATTTCGTTACAGCCTATATTAAGTCCACTTCTGAACATAGAACTTCTATAGAAACGTAGGATATATTTTGCAAGCGCGTTGGCAAAAGTTTTTTTATTTGTTATTAGGAAGACGCTACTGGCCAACTCCTGGTTTGTTTCCCTCTGCTGTCTCTTACGACACCCACGAAATGATTTTCGGTAGTGGATATTCTTACACTACCGTACTGGTGTATTAGTATCCACCACTTTCTACTATATCTCCCAAGCTTCGATCAACAATACCAACTAGATGTCGGGTCGGCGCAAGAAATTCATCTCAGTGAATAAGAGCGCACATGAGACGTGAGCTCTTGCACGTGAGAGTGTAGCTCGCAAGGCAATAACAAGAAAAAGAACTTTATTTGTTACAAATTAAGGTTGATTTCACACTAAATGTTATTTAATTTATGTCTTTTCATAGTTTGTATTCATGTGGACAGTATTTAGCTATGATTTTGTACGTGACCCGTTATCTAGTTGGCATTGTTGATCGAAGCTCCCAAGGGTTTTTTTAATATAAATAAATTTAAAAATTTGTAACAAAAATAAAAAAGTGTTTGTCGACAGCCCTGTCTAAGACCAATCGGCGTGACGGTCAAGTGTGCGGGTTTCCTGTACATGTCACGGTTCAGTACACGTGGAGTTGCGGCAATAAAAGTAATTCGGTAATGTAATTCAATATCACTGTTTTGTACGGTCGACGACCTTTTATTAATGGTTTGTATCTCAAATTTGAGATACAAAAAAGTATTTGTTTTGTTTCGTTGTGTTTGTGTTTCATTGCTTCTTCAATGGATAAAAATGTGAAAAATAATTATCTAATGATTTCTTATATTTACGCGAACACTACACATTGAAATAATACTCGTTTTTAAGGAATTTATCGCGTATATTTAACTTTTTAATACCCGACGTTTCGAGAGCTTTACAGCACCCATGGTCACGGGAAGTCCTTCCCTCTCTCGAAACGTCGGGTATTAAAAAGTTAAATATACGCGATAAATTCCGTAAAAACGAGTATTATTTCAATAATTATCTAATCCTTCACAAATGGATACAGCAAACATATTTATAGAATCTTTCGTCATTGTTGATCGTTACGGTAATAAGACCGAACTACTGCCCATCATAGTGCCAAGAATGCTGCCTGCGTTTCCTCGCTGAATAGCTTAGCCTTTAAGCGAGAAAAGATCCAGCTCTTTCATCACCCGTGGTGATGAAATGTCGAGAATACAGTTCCTTTAATAACTTCACCGAATGTAAACCCTATGGACCGATGGTCTCTACAACAAATGGCACAAATATATAGTCATCACTCAGGTACTCATACTTGCGTCACTTACTCAGTTCTAACTAGTAAAGTATATTATAGTTCGAACGGGGAAGGAGTTCATATGTGAACGCATGGTCCCTCCCCGTACGCAGTTCGTTGGTATTATGATACCAGAGCTTCATATAGTGAGTGTATAGAACCGGATAGCGGAGACCCATTTTACTGGAAACAAGGCATCTTCTTAGAGGTGATTGTGTACTAGTGATTTGATATATAGGGAAAACATTCAAACTCAAATCCTTACGCATGTAGTTTAAGACCGTATTTTCTTCAATTCTGGCAACCCATTGACGTAAGTCATATTCTCAAGTAATATTCTTTCGACACAATCTAATATTTAAATAAGGAGGAAATACTCATGAAAATAATATGAACATTAAAACTCGACAATTTATTAAATATAATTATCCCATTTTCGAAACATGACCGCACGTTTCTCCTCATTTTATATTTATAAACAATACATGAACAAAGACAGAGGTCGACGGAGTCAGGCGTCGTTTGTGCAACCAATGTATGGACATGTCTCGCTTTCACAGTTCTCTAGATGATATCGAGACTATGACGCTACCAAATGACCTAATTTATGAACTTTGTATAATTTTATTAAGGAGGTATTTTATTAAGGGCTCTGAGAGCCGGAGAAATTTAGAGCTTTCAGATCGTTGCTGGATGAACTAGGGTCACATTGGACATTTTCTGCCTAGAAGTCCGCCTGCGTAGGATCTACCTTTTACATGTTTCTGCAGCATAACAGCAGTTTGAAGCACTTAACCCTTCGTCTCTGATGTTCAAAAAATAATCCCTGACGGTGATATAATAAAGGACGAAGTTTTTAACGCAACTATTTAGACGACGTTCTAATTGTTTATTATCTTGAATTTGTGATATTCCTTAATACACTATTTAACGTCGAAAATTTTTGACAGTTCACATCCGCCATATTACGCTGACGTTGTGTTACCCGCGCAATTATGAAAATAATTTGACATACATTATAATTTAGTTTTTCATATATATTTTAATTTACTATGATTTTTTATAGAAGGGGGGGCAAACGAGCATGTGGCTCACCTGATGTTAAGTGACTACCGCCGCCCATGATCAACTGCAACACCAGGGGAATTGCAGATGCGTTGCCGGCCTTTTAGAAAGGAGTAAGCTCTTTTCTTGAAGGTCCCCAGGTCGTATCAGTCCGGAAAAATTGCCGGTGGTAAATTATTCCACAGAGAGGTTGTACGCGGAAGAAAACTCCTTTTGAAACGATGATTCAATTTTTTTTTATATTTTTATAAGCGTGTTCGTGTTCTAAGACATATTTATGAAAAATGGCAGAAAAATAATAGCCTCCGATGGATGGCGGTAAAGCCATTGCATTTGTACCACACATAAATACTCACACCGGTGACGGGAAGCTGTGTGAAAGGTGATCATCAGATCTGGCATTTCGATCGGCAATCCGCCAGCCAATCTCTCCCCCACCGGGAGAGGCTCATGTCCAGCTATGGATTACGGGCTCATAAAGAAAAGAAACTATTCAGTATAAGTTAGGTACTATTGCAGTTGAAACCCGCGTTGCTCGCGTACTGTGAAATTTACAGCGAGAGCGGTTTGCTCAGGCGTTCGATCCCGGCAACAATGAAATTGTTTTTTACAATTTTACGTGCTGATTTACCACATTCTTGGCGGTGAAGGAAAACATCGTAAGGAAATCGGCATGTTTAAAAAATAAGAAAAAAAGTATTTCGAAGACATACGAAGTTCGCCTACTGGGGCAGCGCGGCGGATATTTCCTTCCCTTAAAACTATCTCAGAAATGCGGGGAGACCTGTGCCCAGCCGTGAGGCGTATATAGGCTCTAACTTTAACTTTTTAACTATTGCAGTTAGTTGGCGCCCGACCGAAGATCGATTTCTGGCCGAAGCCGAAGTCGAAACCAATTGATGGGGTACAGCCATAGCCTTCGGCCGCAGCCGATGCCGAAAGCTTAAATCCCTAAGAAACCCAGTTCATCTGGCTAAAATTAAGAATAGAAATTAGTTTAAAACTTTAAAATTATACGTTTATATTGACTGTATAACATAAAAAGGTAATTATAATCATCTCTAGAACTGGATCTAGAGACCACGTCTCCACGTCCATCGCGCTCTCGCTCTTGGGTAACAGTTCATTCAATTTCGCCGCTGGCTGAAAAAACTTCGACTTTTTAGTTATTTGGCCGAAGGTGGCCGAAGTCAAAGCTTCGGCAGGACATAACAGTTAGTTCATAATGTGTTACTTGTTAAATGTCGCCGTTAAATCAGGTGAGCCGCATGCTCGTTTACCCCATTTTCAAAACAAACAAAAATAAAAATGACCCAACTGACCGACACTGGTTTCTGAATCTCACTGTTCCAGAACCAAAAATGAGGCATCTCACTGTTCTAGAAACGAAGCCAAATGCTGCGTTCAAATTCAAGGTTGGTTTCAAGATCACGATTGTTTTCTATGTAAACTGTTGGTTAACTACTAAGTAAAGTAGTTTTATTATAAGAAATTACCCGTATAGTACAGCACCGAAATATTAAACCTGCAACAAACAATAATAAATTAAATATAACAACTTTATAAGATAAACCTAAAACCATAAATTAACCATAATTAATTAGCTACCAGCTAATTGTTAAACAATAATCTATTAAATACATAATTGTACAATCTGTAAATATTATAGCTAAACTGTTATTAATGGACGAAGGTTGTCTACGTAGCTTTTTATTCTTCAAATATTAACGTATTTTAATAGTACTGATGTTTTTCTTTCGAATTTTAAATATTAATGACTTTTTTATATTTTTTATACATTAAAATATTTTTTTTCGGACAATAACACATTGAACAAGCTCTAAGCTAGGATAATCCTACACGGCACGATTAATCCTTATATATGTATCCTACCAAATCATAATAATCAGGATAGTACGATGTTCTTCATATCGATTTTCAACTTTCGTAAACTACCGCTGTTTATAAGCTGACGCTTGGTGCCCGGACTCTTTTGAATTCTAAAGTGTAGTTAGACATGTTTTTCGAATAACCTTTGTTTATTATCTATACGTATACATAAAATTAAAGTATTTATATTTAATAACGAAATACCTAGATTTTATTTAACTGAGGTTATTGCCATGCCCTTAACGCAAGACTGTTTTTTTTTTGCCAAAATTTGCTGCTGTGTTTCCTATGATGAGTGCAGAGAACCGGAGACCCGATTAACTGGAAACGGGGCACTCCATCTCAGTTCGTGAGAAACAACACGAGACTGAACAATCGAGGATAAATGTAGACTATTGGTTACATTATCCACTTACCATCAGGTGGGCTGTGTGCTAGTTTGTTACCCTTACTATATTAAAAATCTTTAAAAAAAATGTGCTTTGATTATCTTAAATCTAAATAACGCCACATTAATAGATACCATGCAGGCTAATCCAGGGTTAAGCCGGGTAGAATCTATGACCGCTAATCTAAATGACAGCAATAGACAGCTACCCGTTGACCGGTCGGCTTTTCCTACTAGACATGCATATTACAAATCGGAATCACTTTGATCACATCGTGTTTTCGTTTCGATGTGTGATCATGTAACCTTGAAATGCCTTCTTAAGTAATCGACCCCAGCTTTCAGATTGTGTAACACTCTGTATAGCTCGGACAGACAAGCCGCGGTTTGATATCAGCGTTGACAGTGACATGCTCCCAATGGGGCAAGGCCTCAAGGTCGAAGACCAGTTGTTGTAGCTGCTGTTTGGTCCCCGTTTGAATTTTTAAACATCTACTAGTAGTTCATCCATTCATTCATTCAATTATTCATTACATGATATAAAAGTGTAGTACCCACAACTTTAAAAAAACTTGTAGTACTACATTTTTTTAAAAGTTGTGATTAGGCAGACGGTGCTGCCCATCCCCTGGTTTCCCTTGTTTCCCTCTGTCATCTCCTACGACACCCACGGAACGATATGTGGTAGCGGTTATCCTTACACCGCCGCTGCATGGTTTAAATTTTGTTGCACAAAAATACAATGGCAGACTTAACACCTCAAGACGTTTTCTAAAATGATATATATATATATATATATATATATATATATATATATATATATATATATATATATATATATATATATGTCGCAGTTTTATGGTAAAATCAGGTTTTTGATCAAAAACCTAGGCTATTGTTCAAGAACCGAAAGAAGACCAAGTTTTTACTTACTAAGCTTACGTTAGGTTGATTTTTTATAAAACTAAATTAGTCTAGGTTTTGCAAAAAAAACTGTATTTTCTCAAATTGATTAAAACTTCGTTTACGGATTTAATCGCATTTAATTTACTTGATTATAATTCCCGACGTTTCGGGTGCTTTCCAACACCCATGGCCTCGGTAGACTGAGGTAACTAACGTCCCGATGTCACTGTTAACCCTGAGTACCTTCAGCTTTTTAATTATTATTTTTATGGTCCGATCTACGCAGAATGAACTTACAGTGTCTTGAAGTCTTGCAGTGGTATGCTTGGGTTTAATTTCATTAATTACCGGATCTCAAGCAGGTGGTAGTATTATATTTATTTATTTTTAATTTCAATAGCCTCACTTTCCACCCTTGGTAGGAATCAATGTTCTTTCGCGGGGATTTGTGGTCTAACAAATCTGATGTAATGGTGGGAGCCGTCTAGGATATGATCATAAACAGTAGGGAGCGAGGGGCTTGTTGTAACAGTTTTCATTAAAACTAATATATCTTGAGATCTATTGATTAAATTTCTACTAAATAAAGATGGATGGATACTGTAACTCTTCCTCTACCAAATCAAGTAAAAATAATACCATAACTATCGGTCATTATTTTACAATCAATTATTTTCTAGAAGAAGTGCGGTATTACAACTTACCTCGTGCTTGGGGCAAGTTGTAACGTCTACCGGGGCAAGTAGTAACGACAAAAAAACGACAATAATACCTCTAATCATTTATTCTTTGTTTATTTTTAACAACATTGACATCTTTCTTAGGTAAGTAATATGTAATTCTTATCAAAAATCAACTGAAATGCACTTTTTTAGTACTCAACACTTAAAAATTAAGTAATTAACAGTTTTATTTGGTTAAACACCTCTTATAATCATCATGGCACTTTTAAATCACAGTAAGTAATTAAATTATTTATATCTAAGGTATGCTTCGTAATTATTTCTTCTTAATAGCTATCTAACAAAGTATTATACTTATGTTAGAATCAACATTTTGTGGGTTTCATTATAATTAAATTCAGTCTTCATCTGAGCTACAATTAATACAAATATAAGATATAATGTCTCCTGCAACACATCCTACATGTGCCTACATCTTATAAATGATACACTCTATCCAATCTTCTTTATTTGTATCTGTGTAAGCTTCACCACATACCAGACAATACCACTCTTCTGATTCAGATTCTGAATCCGAACATAAAATCTTCTTTTTAGCTCTGCCCACTACGATTTTATTATTTGTTGATTTACCTTTGGCTTTTCCCTTCTCCTTCCCTTTTCCTTTAATTTTATCATCTTTTTCTGTTTTTTTCTTCATTTTTTCTTCACATTCCTTTTGTAAAGCTTCCTTTTCAGGAGTGTCCGTCAATACTGTAGATTTTCTTTTGCGTCTGCTATTTGTATTAGTTTTTCTTGGTGGCGCCTTTAGTAAAGGTCTAATCTTCGATGGCGAGAAAGTTTTTGTAGACTTTCATTATTCTTCTTTTTCTCTATGTATCTATAAAGAGAGACGTGACATAATCTGAAAGTCTGACTAGCTTTCCGAGTACTGCATTTTTTTTCTAAAACTTCAGCTGCCGCTAACTCATACACTTCTTGCCTTTGTGTTGACCGCTCTGACTTTCTTTAATACACCCTCATTCTAAAACAAAGAAAAAAGTAGATATCAACATCATAACTTGGGGCATGTTGTAACACGTTACAACAAGCCCCGGGATTTTGTTACAACTAACCCTATGGTATGATTTTTAACATTTATCAGGATAACTATTTAAACAATTTAGAAATCATAAAAACTGTTACGCATTATCAAAGATAGATAAATTTGAATGGAAATAAGATATAGAAAATTTGAAATTAGTCGATATCAAAAACGCTAACCGAAATTTTACGACAGTACAATTTTATATTACCTGGCAGAAATGAAGCGCGTGTACACTTCGGCTCACTGCGCGTGCCGGTGGGACACTGGCTATGGTAACATGATGCGGCGCGGTTTATAGGTCAAATCTAGTCAAAGAAATACGTTAATAGCGTTTAAGATCCTAGTGAAAAGAGCCTGTTACTACTTGCCCCTGTTACAACAAGCCCCTCGCTCCCTAGACTGTCCGGAACGTTGATGCTTCCAGTCAGCTATTAGTTCTTCAACGCGGGTTCTAATTGATCTTTTTGTTTGCCCTATATATGATGACCATGGGTGCTGGAAAGCACCCGAACCGCCAGGAATTGAAAATCAAGTAAATTAAATGCGATAGAATCTATAAAAGTAGTTTTAATCAATGTGTAGTGTTCAAACGTAAATATTAGAAATCATTATGTATTTTCTCAGGTTTATAATAACAGAAAGTAGTAATTTTGTCTTTTTACGGTCGTCGATCAAAATCCTAGGGTTTTTTTTAATCAAAAATCAGGTTTTATCATAAACCTGCGACGTATACATACCACAGTCTATAAATAACCAGAGAGCAACTTTGGAGGCGCGAAAAGATTATTAAAAAATAAAGAATTAAGGACAATAGAATAAACAGATAATTAACTTTTTTTTTACAGGATAAAGGTGATAAACGAGCACACAGTCCACCTGAAGGTAAGAGGTTGCTGTGACCCATAGACATCTACGTTTGACCTGGATTACGAATCAAAATGCAGAAGCATTGTCACCTGTGAGGACTAAGATAGAAGTAAAAAGGGTCTTTGATGCTCTACACTCACCATACAAAACACAGCGCCATTAAGCTGCTACTTTACGCTGGTATTCTGTGAAGGCGTGGTCCTTCCCCAGTCGAGCCGACCCATTCGAACTGCAACTATACTAACTAAAAGCTAACTATGTATTATTTATAATCATATCTATTGGTATAACAGATCCTCTTTTTGTCTTGAAAATATGATTAACATCAAAAGATCAGTTTATAAGATAAGTGTAGCCATTCGATTAGACCCTTAAAACATTGTTACTACAAACATGCAATAGAACGAAGGAAGTCCAATCTACATTGGTGTATCTGCCAACATACGGTGAGCTTTGAGAAGACAGCAAACATAAACAGGGGAATTCGTAAGTGGGGTTCAAGTTATACTGATCGTGGCCACCTATTATGCAAGTAGAATAAATTCATATGTTTTAGTAAAGCAGTCACGATCGTTTCACTGACAACACCTAACTGAGATTTCCGTGCTGGTTGTTGTTTGCATGATGTATGGGACAGCTGACAACTGCATAACACTTTTGTTTGATATTTACATAAGCGTTCATTTGTTACACTCTCATACTTTGAATGTTTTAAGTGTATAAGAATGTTCTTATTGGTTAATAGAATCAGGCGTTTGCGGAAACTATAATATTAGGTGGTTATATAGTCTTTGTATTAGAGTTACAAATTAATAATATAAGATCCGCGTAAAAAAAGTTGTGTCTTACTCAGTTTAAAGAGCACCTCTCACTCTCCCTCAGTTGTGTGCACTATCGCCGTCACCACTATTCCCTTTTTATAGAATGGGGGTAACAAACAAGCGCATAGTCCAACTGATTGTAAGTGGATGCTGCGGCCCATAGAAATCTCTATTTATCCTCGATCAAGAATCAAAATGCAGATGGGCTGTCACTCTTAATAACTACGTTGGTATGCCTCGTTTCCAGTAAAAAGGATGTCCAGTTGTTTACACTCACCATGCTAAACACAGCAGCGTTAAGCTGCTATTTCAAGCTGGTATCCTGTGAGAGGGTGATCGTTACCCGGTCGCGTCGATCGTTACTACAGACATAATATAGTATCAGCATAGCTTTACCATACGTGAAAATTAATGTTATAAATTTAAATGAATTACCTAAGATCGGCGTAATAAAATAAAATTATGTGTCTTACCTAGGTTGATGAGCACCTCCCGCCCTTCCTCAATTGTGTGCAATATCCCTGTCAACACTAATCTCTACACCACTACTCTCAACATCACTACACTAGAGAGACACACCACCGTCGTTAATGACCTACTAAAACCTACTGATCGGCCATTGAAGCAGTCAAAATTTTGTGAATTTTTATCAAATTGTGTGTGTGTGTGATTTCAAACATAACTAAAATTTTTAAGCGACGAAATGTCTGCAACAATTATATATATTCGAGATAAGATACGATATTTTCGCGCGAATTGGAAAACATGTTGGCGTACGTGAGACCGAACGTTCCTTACACTTTTCCATCATTGATTAATCATTCGGTAGGAAACAGTCACGATCGTAATCGAAACCTTTTATAACAATTGAATCATTTTAAAACATTACTCATAGAATTCGCAGCTGTGCACCACGATTTTTTTATTTGTCCTACTAATTCTACTAACGCATATCGCAACAGAATTCCCGATACCATCCACACCATCTGGATGCTTGGCAGTCAACCAGTCTGCGTTTTATTAGGAGTTTTCTCCGCCGAACTACCTCTTTGTGGAATCTTTTACCATAGGCAATTTTTCGGACCGATACAACTTAGGGAACTACAAGAAACGAGCTGTACGTAGGCCGTCTATATTTATCATAGTTGACAAGCTATATGTTGAATTGTTACCAGAGAGATGCTACTGCCTATCGCCTGCTTCTTTTTCCTCTGTCCCCTCTGTCCAGCCGTGGTAGCTCAGATGGTTAACGCTCGCTGTAAATATAACAGAACGCGAGTAACCTGGGTTCGATCCCCGCTGGCACCAATGAAATTGTTAATTGCAATTTTAAGTGCTGATTTATCACGTGCTTGGCGGTGAAGGAAAACATCGTGAGGAAACCTGCATATATGAGGAATAAGAAAAAAAATATTTCGAAGACATGTGAAGTTCACCAACACGCTTTGGGGCAGCGCGGCGGACACTTCCTTGTCCTAAAATCCTCTCAGAAATGAAGGGAGGCCTATGCCCAGCAGTGGGACGTATATAGACTGTAACTTTACTCAACTTTCTTAACTTTACATGCAACCCGAACTGGAAACGAGGCGGTGTAAGAATGTCCCCATGGTAGTGGACATTCTTACACCGCCACTACAAGAAAACCAAAATTTACCATTATTTAATTTAAATTTACAACATAATTACCAAGGCAATAATACGATAACGAGTGTGTATAGAATACGTACATAAACAATGACGTTGTTGATAATGTAAGTGACAAGGAAGATCAATTTGTGATAAGAGACGACCTTAAATGCATGCTGATATGATACGAAACAAAACGGTATTAAAACGATTTTTATCATAGATAAAAAAAATATTTTTTTTATAGAATAAGGGTGACAAACGAGCATTGGGCCGGCACGACCAGGGAAGTACCTCTCGCTTACACGATACCGGCGTAAAATGGCAGCTGAGCTGTCGCGTTTCGTGCGGTGTGCAAGTATCCGGTAGCCCCTGGGGTGGGGAGGGGAAAGGAGGGCAACGCATCTGTATAACATCCAGACAGATGTCTATGGGCGTCGGTAGTCATGAAAATGGCTGCGACTGCTCGTTTGCCCCCTTATAATAAAAAAAAACGAGCACGCAGTCCACCTGATGGTAAGTGGATGCTGTGACCCATAGACATTTACATTTATCCTCGGTTAAAAATCAAAACGCAGATGCGTTGTCACCCCTGAAGACTAAGATGGAATGTCTCGTTTCCAGTAAAAAAGGGTCTCCGGATTTTTACACTCACTATACGAAACACAACAGTATGAAGCTGCTATTTTGCTCTGGTATTCTGTGAGAGCGTGGTCCTTCCCCAGTCGAGTCCTTCCCCTTGCCTATTCGAGCTACAACCATAACATGGCTCTACCACGTATGTTTAAGATGATTGTTCAGAAATTAATTTTGCGATTTGTCAATGAGGATGGATGCCCTGACTTCTTTGCCAGCAGAGCGGCGTCACGGAATGAGATAAAATATCTGCCTTATTTCACAGCGGGGAAGTTAATTTTTTAGAAAAATGTCCTAATATAACCCTCGATGTTTCTTTCCGTAATATAAGTTGCATATTTATATTATTAATTAGATAAGAAACTGATAAACCAAACTACGTTAATTCCTAAAAGTATAAAATTAAAAATGAGTAGAACACCATATTACTCTGGATCATTTTTTTAAAACGCATCATCTCAATTATATGACATCGTGTAACAAAAAACTTCACCTTAGCCCCCAACAAGCGACATCTAGTGAGCGGAAGATAATTAGCCTTCATTGAATGGTGAATTATCAAAGTCAAATTATTATTATTATAGTTGTAAGTCACGGCTCGACCGGGGAAGGACCACGCTCTCACAGAATACCAGCGTAAAATGGTAGCTAAATGGTGCTGTGTTTCGTACGCTGAGTGTAGAGAACTAGAGACCCCTTTAACTGGAAACGAGGCATTCCATCTTAGTCCTCACGGGTGAAATCGGATCTGCATTTTGATTCATAATCAAGGATAGATGTAGATGTCTATGGGCCACAGCAACCACTTACCATCAGGTGGACTGTGTGCTCGTTTGTCACCTTATCCTATAATGAAAAGATCGTATTAACGAAAAAATCTACATTGATTCGCAGAAACAAAACTTCTTTCGATACGAGTAAAAACAAGCACGAAACTGTAGGGTATTTTTTGCCCATTACCATTCCTACATCCAATCGGAATTCCACTGCTAAACATAGGCCTCCCCCAAAGGTTGCCTCATAGAGGGGTATATCACTGTCAGGGCACTGCTTGTAACGTTTCACCGCCAGAGCTACAAGGGTGTAATATTATTTAACCTACTAATGTAAAATATAAAAATAAGAAGAAGAATATGTCGTAATGAAGTTTGACTTCGTACATGTAATGAAGTTTGACTGTGTACATAAATACAAGCAACAATTTTTATTTTGTGTTTTTATCAGGAAGATGTTGCATGCATTATTGAAAATTCTGTAAAATAAGTAATTTCCGCTTGTAAACATTTCACTGTTATGTGAGGCCTCCTCTAACAACTAACGTAGATTTTTAGAGCAAAAAAGAGTCAAAGACTTCGAAATATTTTTAATTTTTAAAAGCGTACTTCTGCGAAAGGTGATCGGTATGAACGGGGAAAATGTCATGGAAACACAAATGTGTGATGAACTCTCCCACTTCGATATTTATTTGCATCAGCTGTTTAAACGCAATATCGCGTCGTATGTTTGTGCAAAGTCCCCTCGTAAGGGGATTCAAAAACAGTGAGTTCAAAAATAGACCGTTTATACTTTGGATTATACAAAATGTAACAAAAACCTTGTAGTTCCCGTTAAGTGCGTTATCAGAATCTGTATTAAAAACGTATAGAAATAACCTTACTTTAGAAAATTCGACCATAACAAATTAAATCAAATTTAAGTGCATTGTATTTGCAAATTGTATGTGTTTTTATTATCTCTGCATTGGTCGGTGAGTAAGAGCATTGTCAAACACCCCGCTTTGCCGATGGACGTTTTAGTTAGAGGCAAAATATACCACTAAAAGAGCTTAAGCGGCTTGTGTTGGAAGTAGTTCATGTTAGCAGTCGAATGCGGATTCGAATCCATGACTTTTTTTTATAGAATAAGGGTGACAAACGAGCACACAGTCCATCTGATGGTAAGCGGAAGCCGTGGCCCATAGACATCTACATTTATCCGCGAATAAGAATCGTAATACAGATGCTTTGTCAACCCTGAGGACTAAGATGGAATGCCCCCATTCCAGTAAAAAGGGTCTCCGGTTCTCTACTCTACACTACATTTATAAGAAACACTGCAGCATTGAGCTACAATTTTACGCTGGTATTCTGTGTGAGCGTCGTCCTAGCCCGGTTGAGCTTACCCATTCGTGCTACAACTTATATAGATGCAGCGCGGCACTACTACGTAAACTTTTCGAGTTAGTATTAGACAAGTATGTAGGCAACGAATTTGCCGACAAACTTGCACGGGAGGGCTCAAAGTGCATACAATTTGGACCTGAGCCATTTTGTGGAATCTCAAGAAGCCTAGCCCGATTGATCCTTGAAACTCTTTATCACAATAAATCACTTATGATCTAGTCTGTCACCAGGCTTAAAACATTCTAAAAACTTGATTCGGGCTTTTGATCGTAAATGCGCTTCAGAAGCCATGAGATTAAGTAAAAATAAATTGCGCATTCTGTCATGAGCCCTAACTGGACACTATTGTCTTAAAAAGCATATGTCCATCCTGGGACTAAGCAACTCAAGGATGTGTCGGTTCTGTTCCATAACGGAAGAAACACCTCTGCACATCCTAACTGATTGCGGACCCACGTAACACTCCTCTGGGAAACTATGTACTCCGCCCCAAAGATGTGAAATTGCTCACGGCTAAGCAACTTCTTCTATTTATTGAAGACATAGGGCTTAGCAGTGAACTATATCCATAGCAGCGATCACAATAGATCTTTTAGGTCGTAGTGAAACTGGTCTCTTTCCAGCAGGTCTAGCTGCATAGCTGCTCGCACTTAATAAAAAAATAGATTTCTGAAATAAATAATAAAAAACCGTTTTTTGTATGTTTAAGAGGCCATTCACACTTAAAGTAAAAGTAAAGTACAGCCTATATACGTCCCACAGCTGGGCGCAGGCCTCCTCTCATGACTGAGAGGGTTTTAGGGCAAGGAATTGTCCGCTGCGCTGCCCCAATGCGTGTTGGCGAACTTCACATGTCTTCGAAATTTTTTTTTCTTATTTCTCTGACATGCGGGTTTCCTCACGATGTTTTCCTTCACCGCCGAGCACGTGGTAAATCAGCACTTAAAATTGCAATTAACAATTTCATTGGTGCCGGCGGGGATCGAACCCGGTTTGCTCGCGTACTGTGAAATTTAGAGCGAGCGCTAACCATCTGAGCTACCACGGCATACACACTTACCCTTGATTTATTGATAGCTTGAGGCAGCTTTTGTATCATTCATTAAATTATAAATTAAAAACAATTATGAGGTTCAAAATAAATATTTGAAGTGGTTTTCTTTATTTAAAGATCTGCACTCTTTCAAAACCCTTCGAGTCGGATTTGAACCAGTGAAATTTGGATTTGCAGTCGGCTTAATTTTGATTTATCAGCCATTAGATAATATTAAAGATGTAAAATACTCAATTACTGCTCATAATTTAATGAATAAGAAAAGGATTCTGACTTTCTCACATACTCCTGTTTTTATTTTCGAAAATCTTACGCACCTCAGAATACGTAACCATTTCAAACTATTGCTCCACAACAAACCCATTTCTTCCACAAGCACTCCGGCTAACACTCCGTGACCTCTTACAGCTCCATCGGATTACCAGTCTTGATACAATTCGTCATACTACGATCAGCATTACTCATACATATTAACTCAACTAAATTTAGGCCCAGAATATAATAACGCATGCATCAGACGCGTCACGCTCCATTTCTATGAATGAGTTGATATTTTGTATTCTTGCGTGTGTTGTAATTTACGAGTATTATAATAACTATAAGGACTACCGACGACGATTGCATAACTGAGTAGTCAAGCATCTTTAATTAAGTAAGTTCTGAGTTCGAGCCAGTTTTAAGTGTATTATGAATATAAATTAATATATTATACCGTTACAGCCTATTAAAGTTGCGGTTATAGCAGCCAGCCTTAACGCTAAATAGCCATCTGCGCAGGACAGGATTATAGTGCACAAATATACGTGCAAGCGCAGCTGCACTCTCTGTTCCCTAACTTTCGTAGCGACGGTAAACCGACACGATCAGAGAGAGATCAAGCACAGGTTCAATAGCTTTACGTCATCTTTTAAGGCATGGGGATGATACTGAGAATTTCTTGACATTTTTTATAGAAAAGAGGGCGAACGAGCATGTGGCGCACTTGATGATGACTACCGCCGCCCATGGACAACTGCAACGCCAGTGGAGTTACAGTAGCATTGCTGGCCATTTAAAAATGAGTTCGCTCTTTTCTGGAGGTCCCTAAGTCTTATCAGTCCAGAAAAATCTCTGGTGGTAGTCGATTCCACAAGAAAGTTTTTAAATCTCACAGTGGTGGACCGCCAGTCATCCAGAGGGTATGATTTTTTTTTGGATTTTTGTGGATCCAAATCTCCGGTCGGACCAAAAAAATCAATAATTAAGGGGAAATATAATCTCAAATGGCTTAGCAAGATCCTTCGTTATGCCGAAAATATTGCAGCATTAATTTTGAAATAAATACATGGTAAAGTTGAGGATTAATGTTAAGGATTATGTTAGACGAAAACACGATTTCGTAAAATTTTCTCGATAGAAAAAAAATCCAAAGTTACCTCCAAAATAAACAATAAACCGCTGTTATTCATCATCATCATCATCATCATCATTACAGCCCTTCACAAGTCCACTGCTGAACGTAGGCCTCCCCCAAGCAATGCCACAAAGCACGGTCCTGAGCCACCTGCATCCATCGACTTCCTGCATGTCTTACCAGGTCGTCACTCCATTTAGTGGGGGGTCACCCTACACTACGCCTACCAGTACGAGGCTCGAGAACCTTTCTTCCCCATCGGTTATCGGTTCTTCGAGCTATATGTCCGGTCCATTGCCACTTCAGTTTACTAATCCGTTGGGCTATATTGGTCACTCTGGTTTTACTGCGGATATCCTCATTTCTGAGTCTATCACGCAGAGAAACTCCGAGCATAGCCCTCTCCATAGCTCGCTGAGCGACCTTGAGCGTCCTAATCCGGCCAGCAGTGAAGGACCACGTCTTAGATCCGTAAGTCATCACTGGCAACACGCACTGGTTGTACAGTTTAGTTTTCAGAGATTGAGGTATACTTGACGAGAAGATGTGTCGTAATTTCCCGAACGCTGCCCAGCCGAGTTGAATCCGTCGATTGACCTCTCGGTCGAAGTTGGACTTACCCAGTCGGACTATTTGTCCCAGGTAAACGTACTCGTCAACAACTTCGAGTATAGTGTTCCCAACAACTAGCGGCATAGGTGTGACATGGACATTAAATATGATCTTTGTTTTGTCCATGTTCATCTTAAGACCTATCCGTTGGGAGACCATTGAGGTCATTGAGCATAGTGCTAAGGTCCTCTAGCGATTCTGCCATAAGGACTATATAGAAAGAAAGAAAGAAAGAGATATTTATTTGGCCATTTCTTAAAAATTAGCCATAAATACTTAAAACATACATTATGTTTAAGTATTCTTATAATTAGACTTAATTATACACTTACTTACACAAACTTAAAAAAAAGTGAAAAGCTAAATTAAAAAAAAAGTATTTTTTTAAAAATGGTCCAAATAGGACTGCCACTCAGGAAACGCTAAGACGTGTCGTCCTAGCTTTAAGTACATTATATAGATACACACACAATTAATATATATACATACACATATACACACACACACACATATATATATATATATATATATATATATATATATATATATACATATATACATAAATATATACATACTTATTTGGATTAATAATACAATTATATACACAATTGGTAGGTTTTTAATATTCTTTTTATATTTACTTTTGGGCCACAACTGCCTTATCTTTGTAGTGCTCTACCGGACGTTTACGAATGTTAATTTCATTGCATAACTGGAACCGAGGATATAAAAATAATTTAAATTTTATATAAAAACACTTATACACAATAGCAACCCGAGACATATGTATCTTCGGCAAATCGAAGGTGAGTGATGTACTAGCCGTTGATGTTTATACCGCATCCTTTCCAGTCCAGTAGCTTGAAAACGTGTTCCAACACAGCGGCGAAGAGTTTCGGGGATATAACGTCACCCTGTCTTACACCTCTCTGCAGTTGGATAGGTTTCGAACTCTGGTCCTGTATTCGGATAGCCATCGTAGCCCTCCTGTACAAACACTTCAGCACTTCGATATACCGACAGTCAACTTGACACCGCTGAAGGGACTGTAGAACCGCCCAAATTTCGACGGAATCAAAGGCTTTCTCATAGTCCACATACGCCAGGCAAAGTGGCAGATTGTACTCTTCGGTCTTCTGTACAATCTGCCGCAGGGTATGTATGTGGTCTATGGTACTGAAGCCTTTTCGGAAACCGGCTTGTTCGGGAGACTGTAAGTCGTCGAGTCTGCGTGCGAGACGATTCGTAATGACTCTCGAAAACAGCACGTAGACGCGGCTCAGAAGGGAAATCGGTCTGTAGTTCTTCAAGAGAGCGTTGTCGCCTTTCTTAAAGAACAAGACCACCGTTCTTCTGCTCCATGCCTCCGGAGTAGTGCCACCATGGAGGACGGAATTGAAGAGCTTCTGAAGGACTTCAAGTACCGGTGTTCCACCCGCTTTCAGAAGCTCCGCTGTAATTCCATCCACGCCTGGGGCCCTGCCGTTTTTAAGGTGCTGGAGAGCCATCCTAATCTCGCTCAGACTGACGTCCGGGATATCATCGGAATAGTGTCGGGTAAGACTTGCTCTTGGATCGTTACTCACACTTGCATGTGGCTCCAACGATGATGTGTACAGCTGCCCATAGAACCTCT
Source organism: Parnassius smintheus behrii (assembly GCA_036936625.1). Classification (NCBI taxonomy): domain Eukaryota; kingdom Metazoa; phylum Arthropoda; class Insecta; order Lepidoptera; family Papilionidae; genus Parnassius; species Parnassius smintheus. The sequence goes on from JAUPFT010000023.1 coordinate 2,361,318, forward strand.
CAATCTCACTCAAAATCTCAGGTGTCCCGGAAACGATGCTGCCACACTCAGTCTTCAGCTTTGACAGTTGGCTCTTTCCGGCTGTTATTCATAAAAACTTTAAATAAGATCATGAAACTTTGCATACTAACTGAACTAACTATAAAGCAGTGCTTATGTTATTTACTTTTTTTAATTCTTACCATTATTTAACCATTATTTTCACTGTAAAAAGAAATTACCTAAAATATCGGCCTCTTGAAGCGTGATTCCTGCCGCCCGGTCACTTCACTTCGGCCTTTAAAGGGGGAGGTTGTGTCGCTTACGATCAGAATACACATTATGCAACAGGACGACGTAAAATTAAAATGGGAAATAACCGTAATAAAAATAAGAAGCGACTGGGTTGGCGTTAAGAAACAGGCATAAATATGATAAACCTAATGAAATAAGTGTCTAACGACCTTTCTACTTACAGTATTAGTGATTACAAACATGTCGGTACATAGCATACGACGCGTGGGCAAGTGGGGACGAAATTAGAATTTGAGCTTACTATATCCCCTTAATAAACCCTCATGATCACTAGTCCCGTTCACGAAAACTAGACCAACGAAGCAGTCAAGTTAGTGCCTCATAGTTGCCTAGCTTGGCCGGCGTGTTAGCAAACGTATTTTTTTTTAGTTGGGATTATGTGTGTACGTTGCTGCCCCTCTCCTTGTTTGTTTACCTCTGTTGCCACTTATGACAACCACGGGACGATACCGCCTCTACACGGTCAAACATAATCTTAGCACGTCCACATTGCAACACTGCTCTAATGATAATGCATATGTTATATTTTTACTAATAATATTAGACATATTGCACCAAGGCTTTTCTCTTCCAGTCTACCTCGTACCTCCATAATCGTACATAGCCCTCGTCAACAGAACCGTATCGTTTTTATAATGAAAAAATTTAACTTAAAAACCGACTTCAGAAACTAAAAAGAAATAAAATAACTTTCACATAATATCAGCTTCTGATTAAAGCCACGACTTTAGAAGTTATTAACTGAAAATTATTTTGTCTTTTCTGATGAAAGTTTTATTTTTAACATTATCTCGATATTATATTGATAAAATTACCTACATTTTCATCATCTTTGTAATATATTTCCGATTATGTGTGTAATGTTGTTAATATTAATAACGTGACGGTGTGTTTTGACTTGTATTTGCTGAAAAAAAAAATTAATTTTATTAAAGTTTAACAATTATACCTAAATTAAAAATTGTTATTTTTTTTAAAACAATATAGTAACTTTCTAGACATATCTCGCAGGTGGGAATAAACCTTCTTTCAAGAAAGAGTACGTCAGACTGTTCAATGCTTCTTGATCTTTTCTTGTGATTCTTTTGGAGTTTTGATAATTGTAATAATTGTAATGAATGAAAAAAAAAATAATGCTTGCTGATTGGCGCGTTTCCAGAAAAACTTTAATCCTGGAGTGGGCTAGAAAATAACGAATTTTAATCGCCCAGAGACAGTTACCGCAGTGTCGATTCTACAAAATTTCTCCAGTTGCTCTGTGCGACGAGTGCAACACACAACATATTTAGGGCCGACTCAGACGTGACGAGGATTGCATGGGTCGAATTGATTAAGCCGGAATATACAAATTGGCCTTAATTATCACGTGCAATTGGGCACAATTTGGCGTGGCTGACTGTGATTTGATGCGGTTCAATGATGACTTCCTTGTGGTATTTACGTCTGGTGTCCAAATTAATTCATTGACATGAACTCGACAAATAAACGATTTTATGCAATTCAATTTTAGAATGATTAAACTTTAAATAACTAACGAGAGGAAATTGTAAAGGGAAGAGTCATGTTTCAGCTGTATTGTCGCACGAATACGTCGGCTCAACGAGAGTAGGACCGGAGAATACCAACAAAATAGCAGCATAATGCTGTGGTGTTTCGTATGACGAGTGACGAGAATCGTAGAGACGTCTTAGATATCAGTGGTGACAACACATTCGAGTATTCATTTTCAACTGTGGATCAATGTGGTATCTACGGGCCACAGCATCCGCCTAACGTCAAGTGAAGCGCGATCACTCACTCAGTTAATACCGGTATTTCTACTATAAAAGTTGAAACTCTATCAAATTAAATACCAATAATCATCAGTTCGTTAGCACAGCTATCAGCAAGTTTGGTGTTACATGGGCTGGTTTCCGCAACTCTACGACCATGGGCTTATTTTGCGTGTAGGCAGGACTTAAAGCTCCTCGAGCCATCCTGGCATCTCAAAAAACCTAGCAATTATTCAACGTCGCCGATGATCCCGGGAGTGACTCCGGTAATTCTTAGATTTTTTCGTATTTCTAGGTGTAGGTGTGACGCGCACACACATGTAAACTTCGCAACGTTGTATTGTAACTATATTATGTAGTGAATAAGATTTTTCAGGCAGTCACTAGTTGCCCGCCAACTGTATGGCACGTTCCGCTATAATAAATATATATTAGTAAAAGAATTCACCTTTCATTATGGTCACCAATAGGCACCCCTACGGAGTCAGCTCCTAAACTGGTGACCCCGACGTGATCAAGATGACTGAAGTGGTCTATGTGATGTTAATGCAGTAGTGGGCAATATTCGCGTGGTTGTGATCAGTGGACAATAGATATAGTAACATGAGTGCGCCGTTTCCGCCTACGTCACAGAACGTGCCGCCTGTTAACGTGCCACCCGTTCAAGACATCCAGCCACCCGCGCAACCGCCCATCATGGCGCCAGGGGTAGATGCAGTGTCCCTACAGTCTCGCCTCGCAGACTTTTGGACGGACCAGCCACGCGTATGGTTCGTACGCACGGAAGCTATCCTCGCACCTCAGAGGTTGAGTGATGAGGCGAAGTTTGACCTGGTCGTGTCTAAGCTAAGTAAGGAGGTTATCGCGCAAGTGACGGACATATTACTCAACCCGCCTCCTACCTACAAGTACGACGCACTCAAAGCTCGGCTACTCCACATCTATGAGGAGTCAATGTCGAGGCAGATCGAGAAGCTTATGAGCGAGCTAGAGCTGGGCGACCAGAAACCATCTCAGCTGCTTCGGCGGATGCGTGAGCTCGCTACTGACAAGGTTCCTGATGAAACCCTTCGCGTCTTGTGGCAGGGTCGTCTTCCGACACAAGTCCGAGCCGTGCTAGCTGTGTCCGACTCCAAGGACCTGGACAACCTAGCAGCAGTTGCAGATAACGTCATGGAAGCTGTGCGGCCTTCATATGCCGCCACCGCTACTTACACCGTGCCAGCGCCAGCATCTACTACCGCCTATGACTTGGCCCTGTTGAGAGCTGAGGTGGCTAAAATAAAGGCTACCGTGGACCGGATCGATCAGCAGAGGTCGCGGTCCCGCGCCCCGGATCGCAACCGGCGTCGTTCACAGTCCAGGCGCCGTAGCAGTTCCTGCCGTCCCCGGAAGGAGAACTACTTATGCTTTTACCATTACAAGTTCCGAGAAAAGGCCAACAGGTGTACGAAGCCTTGCGCGTGGAAAACAACACAGCCGGAAAACTGAGCAGCGAGGTACAGTCCGAGGGTCTTCAGGTCTGTACCGTTTTTCCATTCAATCGTTTGTGTGTGTCAGACAGTAACTCCGGACTTAGATTTTTAGTTGACACCGGTGCCAATGTGTCTGTTTTACCAGCCGCGAGAAAAGATCGTCTAAATCAGTGTAGTGCATATAAATTATACGCAGCTAACGGCAATGAAATCGCAACTTACGGTACCAAGACAATAGTGTTAAACTTAAACTTACGCCGACCTTATCGTTGGGAATTCGTTGTAGCAGATGTCAAACAACCAATTTTGGGCGCCGATTCTTTAGCGTACTACAAATTATTAGTTGATTTAAACGCGCGTAAATTAATAGATAAAACTACAGAATTGAATGTTTCGGCATCTGTTGTCAATGTATCTCAACCTAGTGTTAAAACTATTGATGTAAATCATCCATATCAGGATTTATTGTTAAAGTATCCGGACATCACTAAACCAGCGTCATTCCGAGAAACTGCGAAACACGATGTCGTCCACTATATCGAGACCTCTGGCCCGCCCACGCACGCGAAAGCGCGCCCGTTGCCACCTGACAGGTATAAAAAAGTTAAAGAAGAATTTCGCATCATGCAGGAACTGGGCATCTGTCGTCCTTCAAAGAGCGCGTGGGCTAGTCCGCTCCATGTAGTTCCTAAAAAGAATGGAGATATAAGACCTTGTGGGGACTATCGCCAGCTGAATGCGATAACAAAGCCCGACAGATACCCGATTCCTCGCTTGAACGATTTTACTTTTATTCTTCCGGATAAAAAGATATTTTCAAAATTAGACATCAATAGAAGTTATCATTTTATACCTGTCGCACCAGGTGACGTGGAGAAAACCGCTATCATAACACCATTCGGACTTTTCGAGTTTCCTCGAATGACCTTCGGTTTGCGCGGAGCAGCACAAACCTTCCAGCGCTTTATGAACTCCATTTTACAAGGTCTTGATTTTGTCTTTTGTTATTTAGACGACTTACTTATAGCTAGTGACAACGAAGTTCAACACAGGCAACATTTAGAAATTATTTTTAAAAGGCTTAATAAATATGGAATTTCGATTAATTTGGCAAAATGTCGTTTCGGACAAACTAAACTAGAATTTTTGGGACACGAGATTAGTACCGACGGCGTCAGGCCGTTGCAAGATAAGGTTCAGGCAATTGTGGAATTTCCGAAGCCGAAAACTGTTGCAGAGCTAAGACGTTTTCTCGGTATGGTCAATTTTTATCGAGCTCATCTTCCTAACGCAACTTTATATCTAACAGAATTAAATAAATATCTTAAAAGCTCAAAGAAAAATGATAAGACTCCCATCGTCTGGACGGATAGTGCGAACGAAGCATTTACGCAATGTAAGGCAGGTCTCACACAGGCCGCTACATTGACGTACCCTAGAGTGGGTTCCGCACTCGCTTTAATGACTGATGCATCCAATATATGCGTGGGAGCAGTCTTGCAACAAAAGGAAGGAGATAGCTGGAAACTATTGGGCTATTTCTCAAAAAAATTGACCACCACCCAACAGCGATATAGCACATACGATCGCGAGTTGCTCGCTATATACTTAGCTATAAAACATTTTCGGAAATTATTTGAAGGGCAAGAAATAACCGTGTATACGGACCATAAACCTTTAACTTTTGCATTTCAAAAGGTAGGACGCGATGAAAGCGAAACGCCTCGGAGAACGAGACATTTAGCTTTCATAAGTGAGTTCACTACAAATATAAAACATATAACCGGTGCGAATAACATCGTAGCTGACACCTTATCGCGCATCGAAGCCGTGACTATGCCAACTGCGTTGAATTTCGATGACATTGCAAATGAGCAGCGTAGCGACAGTTATATCATGAATGTTATGTCTGGTTTAAATACCGATAATATTTTGTTAAAGGAACTAGTTATACCTATGTTAAATAAGTCTATTTTTTGTGAGATGTCTACTGATACGGCTCGTCCGTACCTACCGGAAAAGTTTCGACGCCTAGCTTTTGATAGTTTACATAATTTGAGCCATCCTGGAATTCGTTCTACGCGAAAGATGTTAGCCAAAAAGTATTTCTGGCCTAGTATGAATCGTGATGTTTCTTTGTGGGCAAAAACGTGCATACAATGTCAACGTTCTAAAGTTAACAGACATACGGTATCGACTCTGACTAAGTTTCCGGAAGTAGAGCGTTTTGAGCATGTGCACGTCAATATCGTTGGACCTCTTGAGATCTCACCAGATGGTTATAGATACTTACTTACGATAATTGATAGGAGGACCAGGTGGCCTGAAGCTTTTCCGTTACGAGACATTACGGCAGAAACTGTTGCCAAACATTTATATGAAGGTTGGATTTGTCGTTACGGTTGCCCGATAAAGTTAACTAGCGACCAAGGTCGCCAGTTTGAGAGTAGTCTTTTTAACCAGCTGTTAAAAATGTTGGGGGTTAATAGAATTCGAACTACTCCTTATCATCCGCAAAGCAATGGCGCAGTTGAACGTTGGCATCGTTCTTTAAAAGCAGCACTTTCAGCTCGCCTGTCACATGGGTCCTGGGTGGAAGAGCTACCCACAGTATTACTGGGGCTTCGCGCGGCCGCCCGCAACGACTCAGGGGTTAGCGCCGCCGAGTTAACGTTCGGACGAAACTTGCGTCTACCGGGAGACTTTTATGACAGCTTTTCGAACAACCGTAACGTCAATGATTATTGTTTAGTGGATAAGATTAGAGATACTATTAGTAGTTATAAGCCTACATCCGACGATTCACGTAACTGTCATAGTCTTTTTGTGCACAAGGACTTACGTAACTGTGAATATGTCTTTGTTAGGGACGATTCAATACGTAAACCTTTGAAACCACCCTACGACGGTCCGTACCGCGTGATAAAAAGGGGCCCAAAGGTTTACCTAATTCAATTACCCGATAGACAGGTACATATTTCTATCGACAGATTAAAGCCTGCATATGTATTAAAGGAATGTGATGGTAACGAAGCAACGCCACGCCAAAGTAACGCTGACAACGCAGCGGATGTTGCACCTGCGCATGTACGGTTCCCGTTACCACCGTCCACACCGCTGACGTCGTTGTTACCCGGCCCGAGCAACCCGATAACCGTGAAAACAACGCGAAGTGGTCGGATTGTTAAGTTACCTTCACGATTTATAAGCTAGTGTTAATATAAAATATATATTATACAATTACATGTCTAAATGATAATCAGGTTTAGTTACTATGGATGTGAAAGTATTATTTGCATTGTCTAGTGCATAATATTTTCATTCAGGATATTCAAGTTACATTATTTAAGTTGAATGTAATTGTAGAAGCATCGTGTTCAGTATTTTGCGTATACTGCACTTTCATATAGGTTCCAGGTAGCTAGTTTAGTTATAATGTATTTAATATAATTTCATTCGAAATACTTCCTTTGCGAAAGCATTAGCGCGATAAGTTTTACGATTGTTACTATGGGTAATTTGCAAGAAAAACCAGTTATTGTTTCTCAGGCTCAAAATACTGTAGAGAATAAAGTGGATAATTTTCAAACATGGTTATATGTGATAGCCAGTTTTATGGGGGCGATAATCCTGTACACTATTTGGGTAAAGTTTAATAAGAAGTTCAAAAGCTGGCTTCGTCATCAAGTGTTAATGGCAGGCATTCCGATATCGGGCCAGAATATGGGTCAGATGATAGGTGCTTCTAGCACCAGTCTGCAGCATGTGCCCGCGCCCGCCGCGGCCGCCACCCCTTTCGCGGGGGTCTCCGTACAGCCCTGCGCACAAGCGCATTAGCAAGTTTTTGTTGTTAGTTTTAAGTTTATATTCATTGTATAGTTTTAAGTTTTTTTGTATTCAATTGTTTTAAAGGGGGAAGTATTGTAGGTGTGCCGCGCACACACATGTAAACTTCGCAACGTTGTATTGTAACTATATTATGTAGTGAATAAGATTTTTCAGGCAGTCACTAGTTGCCCGCCAACTGTATGGCACGTTCCGCTATAATAAATATATATTAGTAAAAGAATTCACCTTTCATTATGGTCACCAATAGGCACCCCTACGGAGTCAGCTCCTAAATAGGTATTCCTTCTGTAGCAGACGACCACGAAGCATCCAAGCAGTACGTGAGCCTCCGTCTCCTCCTACTTCTTGCAGGCTCTGCAAAGAGGACTGTCCGTGACACCTACGGCAAACAGATGGAGATCCTTTTACTAGAAACAAGGCATTCCATCTTAGTCTTCAGGGATGACAACGCATCTGCATTCTGATTTTATTGAGGATAGATGTAAAGGCCCATGGCCCACAGCATCCACCAACCATCAGTTGGATTGTGTGATCGTTTGTCACCCTTATTCTATAAAAAACCCTGGCGAATCCAGCCCTGCCTCCACTTCCTGTTTAATCTGCTTAACGATGACAAATTCCACCCATTAAGTGCCTGTACGCGACCAAATAACAAGCCTTGACAACTTAATTAAAGTCGTAGATCTCAAAGTACAGAGTCATAAACAAGACGAGAACTGATCTTAGGATATCTACAGAAGATAACTTTATTTTATCTTACAATACGCAACTGAATCAAAGTTAGCAAATATTGCTTTTATTTAATTTACGTGGTAGAGCCATGCTGTGCGGCTCAAAATAAACAACCATAATTTAGCACAAGTGTTTTTTACCATGGTTTTCATTGATCTTTGATATATTGATTTTGTAAAGAATACACAAATGCCCTTGTATTTTGAGCGAGAATTGTGCAAGTACTTTCCTAAAATAGTATAATTAATTTTATAAAAATAATCAATTAGGAAATAGTTGCGTATAGCTAAATAAAGTTAGGTAATGTGTTTTTGAATACGTAATTTATTTAAATAATATCGGCATAATAGAAACAATAATCACGATTAAGGTAGTAGAAAACTGTATGCAATCACCATAAAAATAACAGTATTCACCTAGCTTTAGATATATATTGATGATAAAACCTTACAAAACGGATAAATTGTTGAATGATGTGCCGTAAATTAACTTAAAATGGCAGCGCGCCTACAACGTAAGATATTATATTAATTTGGCTACACCGTGGGTAATGTGAATGATATATGGCAACAACATAATTTTATGCATATTATAATGACAATTTTATTAAGTATTTATGCGATATTAATAAAGAAATGGTACTACGGTATATAAAAGTACATCCTTTGTTTCTTTTAAAATGTAAAATGCTTTATGTCAGTCGTTACGTTTTGTATTTATTGCTGCGTGAAGGGCTTCCAAAAAAGTCATGATGAAGATGGAGAGAGTTCACCGTTGAGTACTGAAAGTACAAGTATAAATTAGAGTAGAATAGAATAATTTTATTCAATATAGATTTCTTACATGTAATTCTTATTGAAACTATTTTACTTCTATCATTATATGGTTCGGAGAACACCTCTGTCCCGGGGAGAATCAGCACGAAACCCACCAGGACTTTATTTTAAATAAAATTAATTTACAATATATATTTTATACAATTAATATAAAAAACATTTAGAAACAGTATGGGAGCGATCACCTCATTTCAGGACTTATTAATAATGTACTTTTTAGTACTTACCTATAATAATCCTAATAAGGATTTTTGGAACAATTTAAATTTGGAACAATTTTTGCTTAATAAATTTTTTAAGCTTTTAAATATTATATGCAGGCTGTATCTATCAAAAAGTCGTACTTTGTTGTAAAAGCGTACGTATATATTGCCCCCATGAAGTAATTACTGACTCTTTGGAGTTCAGTAACTGAACGAAAATACAGGTATTATAGAGTTAAACTGCACAGAGAAAGTAAAGTACTTACATTTCGGTCGTTTGATCTATATTTCTTATGGGTTGCTACATGTGTTTACAAAACAATATTAAGCTCACATACATACAAAGAGCTGTTGAAAAAAACGCGTGTTTCAAATGACATTAACTAGCCTTCGTACAGCTTTCGCATAAGGATATCCACTCATTGGAACACTAATATTTAACAAACTCATAAAGACGTGTGCGAGTTATAAGATTACTCAACGAACACAGGACGAAAATGCGTAACTGTTTACTTACATTCAATTATGAACAAACAGAAAAGCTGTTCTAAACATTGTCGTAGTAATTTTATTCCCAATATGCTCTATATTGTCTTAGTAATAATTCGAAATATTGTAATATTAACTTACTGTATAATACGTATCTGTATGTGTATGCACACACACATATATATATATACAACTATATTTATATCATATAACATACATCCATATTGTTACGAGCTTAGGGTTCGTGACAATAAAAATTGCCGATAAAATTACCTAAATTAACACTTTAATTTACTTTATACAAATTAAAGTAAAAAAACACTAATAATTAAACACACTAATTCACTTAATTTCACTCCGAAGCTTCGCTTGTGTCGCCGAGTTAAACTCTGTCTCGATCGCATCTTGCGCCACCTATTTATTCAAATCAGCAAAACATCCGGAATGTTCAAGTAAACACGCGCAAGGTACCGAGAAATCGAGTATAGATTTTCTAGAAACTTAGTTCTTCGGGCGGCGCTGTCGGTCGAGAGATCGGTGATGTCATTCTCTGCAAAGCTCCCCGCGCTCTCGTTCCTGACACTAGATGGCGCTAGTTGACTTATTCACACAACACTGCCCCCTCCTAAGACATGCTCGTCCCGAGCATTATCGGTACCATAATAACGCGCCAAGCGATCCACATGGACGATCTTAGGAGTCCCTCTTGCGCCTTTCTGTATCCGGTAGGTCACATCGTTGATCCTGGTTACAATCCGGTACGGGCCGTCCCATTTAGCTTGAAGCTTAGGAGATTTCCCTTTGCTGCGGACTGGATTGTGCAACCACACTAATGAACCTTCGTTGAACCCTTTATTGTTCATTTTGCGGTCGTACCGGGTTTTCATTTTCTCAGACATTTGCTGGCCCGATTGTCTGACGTGCTCATAAATGTCATTCATTTTGTTCCGCAAGTCATTTGCATAATCGGTTATACTGCGTGGGGCATCAGGTGGTATCCCGGTGATCAGGTCTGCAGGCAGCCGTAATTCTCTTCCAAAGTTTGCGAAAGCTGGTGTCACTGCTGTACTTTCGTGAACAGAACTTCGATATGACAACAAAAACGGTTGTATGTGCTTGTCCCAATCTCGTTGCCGATTGTCTACAACTTTTGCTAGGTACCTCTCCAATGTCTGATTAAATCGTTCCACCATTCCATCAGATTGCGGGTGATAAGAAGTCGTTCTTGTTTTATGAGTACCCATAACTCGGCAAGTTTCCTGGAATATTTGAGACTCAAAATTCCTTCCTTGATCGCTGTGAATCTCTAAAGGTACTCCAAAACGACAGAAGACTTCATGAACTAGTTTATCTGCAACTGTTGAAGCTTCTTGATTTGGAATGGCGAAGACTTCTGGCCACTTAGTGAAGTAATCCATCACAACCATGAAATACTTGTTACCGCTTTCACTCTCCGGAAACGGCCCCGCCACGTCAATGGCTATTCTCTCCCATGGTGCACCCACATTGTACAGCTTCAATGCACCTCTACTACGAGTCTGAGGTCCCTTTACAGCCGCACAACTTGTACATTTGCGACACCAGTCCTCGACATCGTTTCGACAGTGGACCCAGTAAAACCGTTCCCGGATCTTCAGTAGAGTTCGTTTAACTCCCAGATGGCCTCCTGAACAATCATTATGGTACAGCTGTAGAACATCCGGTACTTTAGCTTTAGGGACAATCATTTGCAAATGACAGTTGTCTCCCCGAACGTTTTCCCATTTACGACACAGAACTCCATCCTGAAGCAGCAAGCTGTCCCACTGGGCCCAATAGCTTTTAGTGGTCGAACTCATCGCTGAGACGTCACTCCACTTAGGCTTGGGAGCACTGGCCTTTATCCATTCCAGAATCGGCTTGATGTCCGGATCTTCCTGCTGTGCATGTAGTAAGCTGTCCTTCCACTCGTTGCTGAGGTGGTCTGCCCTGAGCATCCTCACGGATACCATTTCCTTACTCTCTTGCCTAGTACAATGTTTGCAATCCTCAGGACAAGGTCTTCTTGACAATGCATCTGCGTTGCCATGAGATTTCCCGCTGCGATGTTCGATCTCAAAGTCGTATTCTTGCAGTAGTTCAATCCACCTCGCAACTTGTCCTTCTGGGTTTTTAAATTGCAATAGCCATTTTAGTGCAGCATGGTCAGTACGTAAGTGAAACTTTCGTCCCAGAAGATATTTGCTAAAATGCTGCAACGACTTTACCACAGCGAGCAATTCGCGTCTTGTGACACAATAGTTCCTTTCCGGTTTTGTCAACGACTTGCTGAAGTACGCTATCACGACCTCTTGGTCACCATTCCGTTGAGACAGCACACCGCCAAGTCCTATATCACTTGCGTCTGTGTCAACTATAAATTCTTTGCTAGCATCAGGGTATCCCAAAATAGGTGTTTTGCACAGACGGTCCTTGAGCTCCTGGAATGCGATATTGCAACTTTCATCCCAGCAGAAATGTCGCTTCTCCTCGGTTAGCTTGTGCAGAGGTTTGGCTATATCTGCAAAGTTCTTCACGAATCGCCGGTAATAGGAGCACAAACCCAAAAATGCTCTAACCTGCGTCTTGTCTTTTGGAACCGGCCAATCCTTGACAGCGGCGATTTTCGCTGGATCTGTGCGGATACCTTCTTCCGATACTACAAACCCCAAAAAGTTAACTTGCCGTTGGAATAGTGAACATTTCTTCGGGCTCAACTTGAGGTTGGCACTCTGAATCTTCATAAGCACGCGTTCCAGGTTTTGAAGGTGTTCCTCAAACGTACGGCCCACGATGATGATGTCATCCAAGTAGACCAGACAGGCATCGCCAATTAGCCCGGTAAGTACAAGTTCCATCAGCCTTTCAAACGTTGCTGGAGCATTGCACAACCCAAACGGCATTACTTTGAATTGCCACAGACCCTTTCCCGTCGAGAACGCAGTTTTCTCCTTGTCCTTAGGGTCAATTTCAACTTGCCAGTAGCCACTTTTTAGATCCAGCGTGCTAAACCATTTTACTCCTGTAAGCATGTCCAGCGTGTCATCAATTCTTGGCAAGGGATAGCTGTCCTTCTTTGTAACGTCGTTCAGACGGCGGTAATCAACACAGAACCGCATGCTGCCATCCTTCTTTTTCGCCAGCACCACTGGCGAACACCATGGACTAGAGGAAGGTTCAATAACACCATCCTTCACCATTCCTTCAATCATGGTTTCCACTTCCTTTTCACGTACTACCGGCAATCGTCTTGGCCGCTGACGGATAGGCAACTCTTCACCTGTGTTTATTTTGTGTTGAACTAAACCAGTCTTTCCTATGTCAGCATCGTTTGATGAGAATACATCGGCGTACTTGAGTAACAACTTCTTCGCCTTGACCAATTCGTTCGGGGAGAGAACACTGCGACAGTCTTCCAAAAGTGTGGTCACTCTCGTTTCTGCATCCTTGCTGGGGGTCCCAGTCGATAGATATTGGCACCGACGTAACCAATCCACTTCCTCACAAGTACCAATCACTGTGCCTTTTTCTATAATCTGGTCCCGGTCGCAAAGGTTCAGCACACGTACTCCTGAGATGTCAGTGGTCCTGACCAAGGTTCGAGCTACTTTCCATGGAAGGTCATTGTTTACCCTTTCCACAAGTACACAACGGTGGGCTTGCCCAGCGTTTCGAGGAAGACTAACCGGAACAATCGTTTCCGATCTCGGCGGAAGAACAATCTTCTTAATGCTGTACACGTTCCCTGGTAACGCACCTTCCATAAAAAGTTCCTCCTGTCCACATTTCAAAACACCTTGCTTAACGTCGATATCGCAACAATTATTCCTCATAAAGTCTAGGCCTAGGATGCAGTCGTCCATTATATCAGCCACGATGACATTATGCAGGTAGATCACGTTGCCTAGCTTCAACTCCATCTCCTCTCCACGGACGGGTATACGCTGACCGGTGGCTGTTACCAAATTAATGCGTTCTCGGTTGTATACGGAGTCCGTAAGGAACTGACTTATAAGTTGGGAACTAACAACCGTACGAGAGGCTCCAGTGTCTATGGTCAGTTTACACGGCATTCCGTTGACCTCGCCCTTGATGATTAGACTGTTCCCATCATGGGTTTGTGAGATCGAGATCCTTGGGGCTCTTTTAACATCAGCCAGCACCCGCCCCGCAGTTCTGGCTTTTACTCGTTTCCCTGCTGCTGCTGGGCGGTGCTGTTGGCCGCACTACCCTCCTGGGATCGTTCACCTACCCTTTCTAGGGTTCGCTTAGGGCAGCTGGATCGAAGATTGCCCTTTTCCCCACAGCCATAGCACCTAGGGCTGTATCCTTTGTTGCGGTCGCGAACTGTAGCTGCTGCAACCTCCCTGACGCGATGGGAACGGTGATCCTGCCGCACGGCTTCCACTTCCAGTGCATGGGCCAAGGCGTCCTTAAGCGTCTCGTGGTGCCCGAGCCTCACAGCAGCTCTGACTTCCAGGTCGCGGATGCCGTCGATGAATGTCTGCACCAGGTTCCCTTCAATGAGCGCAGGTACAGACCGGTATGCTTTTCGCACCAGCTTCTCCACTTCTAGAGCCCACTGCTGCAGGTTTTCGTTGATGCGCTGCACACGATCTATAAGCTGCGCACGAAAGACGTGTTCCAGGTGAGCGTCGCCATATCTCGCCTCCAATGCCTCAAGGAGTTGCTCATAAGTCACTTCCTCACCGAGAGCTTCCAGAACTGTTAAGGCCTGGTCGCGCAGGCCTAGTGTGAGAGCAGTCATGGCCTGACTTTTATTCCAGCCGTTCGCCTTCATAACAGCCTCGAACTGGATTTTGTAGGCTGACCAGGAAGAGGTACCGTCGAACGGTGGCACCTTGAACCCACGTAGCGAAGGTGTTGTAGCTACTACGGGAGCTGTAGCTCCATCTCCAAGTTTGAGTTCGTCCAGTGATTTCTTCATGTCAGCCATTACGTTGTCAACCCGATAGTTTACTTGGTCGATTCGGGTTTCAGCTTTCTCGATTCGGTTTTCAGCTTTCGCGATTTGGGTTTCAGCTTCCGACAGGCGGTTGTCATGCAGAGCAACCCTATCCTTCACCTCCTTTATCTCCTTCCCGAAGGTAGCGTGAAGATCCTTCATGAGGAGCATCTGCTCTTCCAACCGACGGGCCTGTTCCTCTTGTCCGCCCCGCAGCTGCTCTTCCAAACGACGGACCTGTTCCTCTTGTCCGCCCCGCAGCTGCTCTTCCAACCGGCGAGCCTGCTCCTGTAGCATCACCATCAGAGCACCTAAGTCAGGTGTTGCAGGTGTAGGAGCTACTGACGGGCCCGCAGCCTCCGTGGCTGGCAGTTGGCCCTCCGACGTCTGCGGCGTTGCACCACCAAATCTCCTCTGGTCCGTCTCCTGCTGGCGTTGACTTCGGGTACGGACACCCTCCGTTTCCTCCTTAGGTAAAATCGGCATTATTTTATCCCACTTCTGACACCAATTGTTACGAGCTTAGGGTTCGTGACAATAAAAATTGCCGATAAAATTACCTAAATTAACACTTTAATTTACTTTATACAAATTAAAGTAAAAAAACACTAATAATTAAACACACTAATTCACTTAATTTCACTCCGAAGCTTCGCTTGTGTCGCCGAGTTAAACTCTGTCTCGATCGCATCTTGCGCCACCTATTTATTCAAATCAGCAAAACATCCGGAATGTTCAAGTAAACACGCGCAAGGTACCGAGAAATCGAGTATAGATTTTCTAGAAACTTAGTTCTTCGGGCGGCGCTGTCGGTCGAGAGATCGGTGATGTCATTCTCTGCAAAGCTCCCCTCGCTCTCGTTCCTGACACTAGATGGCGCTAGTTGACTTATTCACACAACAATATGTATCAGTATGTTCTAATACATATGGATGTATGTTATTAACGTAGTAGAGCCACGCTGCAACAATATTATGTTTGTAGCAAGAATGGGTCGGCTCGACCAGGATATGACCACGCTCTCATAAAATACCAGCATAAAATAACAGCTTATCATGACCTTAGAGAACCGGAGACCCTTTTTACTGGAATCGAGGCATTTCGTCTTAGTCCTCGGGGGTGATTCTCAATTGGGGATACCTGTGGATGTCTATGGGCCACAGTATTTACTTACTATCAGGTGGAGTGTGTGCTGGTTTGTCACCCCTACTATATATACAGAGAAATTATATATATATAATTTCTCTGTATATATAGTATATAAAATTAATTTATACATATATAAAATTATAAATTAAAAAAGGACTTTGTTAAGTCAGTCGAGTACTAATTAGGGTTCCGTAGTCAACTAGGAACCCTTATAGTTTCGCAATGTCTGTCTGTCCGTCTGTCCGTCCTCGCTTAATCTCTGTGACAGTTAGCACTAGAAAGCTGAAATTTCAAAAAAAACATGCCGACGAAGTGGTAAAATAAAAATTCTAAAAAATTCCAAAAATAAAAATTGGTAAAAAATGTTTTATTAGTACCTTATAGTTTCGCAATGTCTGTCTGTCCGTCTGTCCGTCCTCGCTTAATCTCTGTGACAGTTAGCACTAGAAAGCTGAAATTTCAAAAAAAACATGCCGACGAAGTGGTAAAATAAAAATTCTAAAAAATTCCAAAAATAAAAATTGGTAAAAAATGTTTTATTAGGGTAGCCTATATGTAAAGTGGGAAGTGATTTTTTTTTAATTTCAACCCTAACGTGTGATATATTGTTGGAAAGGTATTTAAAAATGAATAGGGGTTTACAGAAATCATTTTTTGATAACGTCAATAATTTCGGAAATAATCGCTCCAAAAGTAAAAAACAATGTGCCCCCCCCCCCCTCTAACGTTTGAACCATAAGTTTAGAAAATATGAAAAAAATCTGAAAAGTAGAACTTTATAAGGATTTTGTAGGAAAATCATTTTGAACTTGGATGGAAACAACAGTATCCACTACCGGGAGCAGTTGCAGGAGCGCGGAGCGCTGCTGGAGCGCGAACATAATGGATACCCACCTTTAAACTCATAAGTGGGAACACTTATTGTGACGGACGGCAAACTACGAACTACTACTACAACTCAGTGTAGTGACTACTACTACTACACTGAGCGTGAACCGACACGCTCTTGGCCGCTTTTTTTATTTTTGATCTGGATCCCGCGATACAGGTCTGCGCGCTTAGTGTGTGAACCGGTGTTGAATTTTTTGTTAAGGTGCAAACTGTCAAACAAATTATTTTCTAATCTAAATACAAGGTTATTTTGCAATAAACAGCCAAATTTACAGAGAAGGTTCACAATAAGTAATATCTAGGCAAATGGTAAAGAAAAATTATTTATAAAAAATTATAAAAATTCTGTCCTTTTTATCTTTTAAATTCAGAATGCGTGGTAATTATTATAACCGATTTATTAGCATTATTTTAACTGATTTTACTGCGCACGCACACATGCGTAAGGGTCGATCGGTAGACAAAAACGATGTTGCCCATAAATCATATTCAATTTGATATAATTTTAAATAAAAGTAGATGCTTTATTTACCCGTATTTTCAAAAACTGCAAAAACGGTATATCATAATTTATATATTGACTAAAATTTACAAGTTTAAAGTTTGGCTACTCTTTGAAAAATAACCGAATAAGAAATAATAAAATAGGAAATCAATAAGAAATCATTATTTATAAAATGTATGTATGTAATGTAACATACAGCCCGTCTTTACGTAGGCTAAAGGAATAGTTACTCTATGCGGGATTCAAAGCTGCGGCTGTCAGCTCTACGCTCAACCACTACGCTATTAAGCCGTCAAAGATTTCTTGTTTGTCATATTACTCAATAAGTGAAACGAAAAGTACTCAGTCAGGATGTGAGCACTTGAAAAGTCCTCAGCAATGTCATTCACCTTCACTAGCCGAACTGGGAGTCATCTGGGACATTTTTTGCGATCGATGCTAAGACTTTGTTACAACGGGAGCAAAATAAAGTTTCATTAAGTTGTGTAGATCGAGTTTAACTTAATGTTTATGTTTAGTTTACCAACTTCATAAAAGGAGGTAATTCTCAATTCAACTGTATATTTTTTCTTTTATTTTTGTGTACGCTTCGCGATTTTATTGTCGACCAGCGATTCGCCCCGACAATGTCGACAACAGCGCCACCTACGGTGTCCAATTGAGAATATCAACCTTCTAGGGACTTACCCAAATCATCATCATTATCATCATTACAAACCTTCACAAGTCCACTGCAGAACATAGACCTCCCCCAAGTACTGTCACAAAACACGGTCCTCAGTCACTGTCATCAATGATCATGAGTCTTGTGGATACCACTGTTTTTCTTGGTATTACTATTGATGCGAAGCTTCAATGGGGCCCCCATATAGCTAAATTAGCAGACAGACTTAGTTCTGTAGCATATGCTGTAAGAAAAATTAGAAGTCTAACCAATGTTAAGACAGCTATATTAGTTTATTTTAGTTACTTTAATAGCGTAATGAATTATGGAATCTTACTATGGGGTAATGCGACTGACATTGAAGTCATATTTGTTTTGCAAAAGAGAGCCGTATGGGCGATTTACAACTTAAATTGTAAAGCGTCCCATAGAGAAAAATTTAAGGAAATAAACATATTAACTTTGGCATCAAAATATATTTATGAAAATGTAATGTATGTACATAAAAACTACGAACGTACGAAAATTGTACGAAAAGGGTTATTATAATATAAATGAATACATAAATTAAAATATTTGGTTCTATAAAATTCATTCAAAAAATGTAACAAAATAAATTTATTGTAAATTTAAATATGTTTAAAAAACCTCCCGCTGGGTTTCTTGCTGGTTCTTCCCAAGACAGAGGTTTTTTGCGAACCAGTGGTAAATTAAAAAATGACTTTCAATAAGTATTATATAATAATCTATTTTGAATAAAAAAATCGACTTCCTGCATGTCCCAGGTCGTCACTGCATCTATTAGGGGGTCACCCTACACTTCTCGTAACACTCGAGAACATTTTTTCCCAATCGGTTGTCGGTGTTAGGCGTACCCCACTTCATACAGAGATGATCTGATGAATGTTAAGAAGTCGACTTTACTTTGAGGCAATGTAATGACTTGTTTCACTAGTGGAATTGTAACTGGCCGTATTTATAGTGATAGTGAAAAATATTATTATCTGTCAATAACACAGATTATATAATTATTACCACAGAAGTAAGCTCAAACACAGATAAATAAATTAATAATTAACGCGGTTCAAAGAAAAGTTAATTACCTGATCATGTCTATCACAACTAGGTTATAAAATCTGTGCAAACAAGTTTTTTTTTATAGAATAAGGGTGACAAACATGTCCACACTCTACCCGATGGCGATTGAATATTGTATCCTATAAATATCTATATTTATCCTCAATTAAGAATTAAAATGCTTAATTGAAGAGTTTCCAGTAAAAAGGGTCTCTGGCTCCCTACGCTCACTACATGAAACGCAGCATTAAGCTGTTATTTTACGCCGGTATTCTGTGAAAGCGTGGCCTATCCCGGTCGAGTTGACCCATTCCTGCTACAACCATAATACAGCTGAAGCGTGGCTCTACCACGTGGTTATATCAAATATCCCGCCTATAAAACAATCTTAAGGGAGGCTTATACAATGGACTTTAAGTTGATAATTTAAGTTTATATTTTTTAAAGCTCGATATATCCACAACTTTATGCGCAAAGATGCTGGCATGAATGGAGAAGTGTAAACATAATTAAATCAAACTGTGTATGTAGAGTAGTTAAATGAAATTACTTTTGTAAATTGATGAAACCTGACCGCCGGAGGAGTTTCGTGATGGGGAGAGAGGAGCTTTAATTAAACTCCCCATTTAAGACTGCATAATTGAATTGGATTTGTTTTTCATTTTCTGATTTCCGGAAAGTACGGTTGAAAGTGAATTAGAAATCCGGTAGTACCATAGTAAGTCAAATTATTTTAAAGTGAAAATAATTGTGCATGGCAAATATTTAACGTGTTTGTTGATTTACTTTATTGGGGATTTATTTATGATCACAAATCCAAATAAATTTTTTACTATGATAACTTAATATGAATCCCACAGGATTGGAGCATCAACATTAACAGTGAGAGAGTATCAACCCTGCGACCTCCAGACTACCTGCCCAAAATAGTAGGCACCTCACACATTTTATTATAGAATAAAACTGACAAACGAGCATACAGTCCATCTGATGGTTAGCGGATGCTGTGGTCTGAAGATACCTACAACCTATTCTTGATTATGAATCCAGAAGCAGGAATGTTGTCACACCTAAAGACTGTGATGTAATGACTCGTTAATTGTAAAATGTGTTTCGGTTTCTCTACTTTAACCAAGCGAATATAGAAAAAGCGTGACAAACGAGAACACAGTCCACCTGATGGTAAGTGGATGCTGTGACCCATAGATCTATCCTTAATTTATTATCAAAATACAGATGCGTTGTCAGCCCTAATGACTAAGATGGAATGCCTCGTTCCAGTAAAAAGGGTCTCCGGTTCTCTACACTCACCGTACGAAATACAGCAGCATTAAGCTGCTATTTTACGCTGGTATCCTGTGAGAACTTGGTTCTACCCCGGGCGAGTCGATCCATTCGTGCTGCAACTATAATATACGAGTACCTACAGCACGGCTTTACAGCAATGCCGCCGTTTTACGCTGGTATTCTGCGGAAACGTGAATTTTTCCCAGCAATAATATAACTGCAGAATGGCTACGCGCTACATGCACGATATTTACAATTTTATCCTTAGAAAATCTTTGTCATGTTAATGAAAAGTTTGATCATGGGAATTGTGTCAGCGCACCTTTTACTTAATTCTCATGAACTCTAATTGCTGCGTAATGACAGTGGTCGTGTAGTGGCGGCGTAACAGAATCCACTTCCTTATAATATTTTTTTATAGAAGAGGAGGTAAACGAGCATGCGGTTCACCTGATGTTAAGTGACTACCGCAGCCCACGAACAACCGTAACACCAGGGGAATGGCAGGTGCGAATCAACCCTTGGGGTAGCAGAATACTTCTGATAACAAAACAAACTATTGTTATCTCTTTCCACCGTCGCACAACCAGGTGCTCGGCGGGTATTCACACATTTGTTGTCGTTATTTCACGCATTCGAACCAGAAGGTTTGCTTCGAATTACGTAATGCGTACAGCGAGGGAGTGGAATGATCTTCCGGCGTTTGTTTTTTCTTCAATACAATCTGGGCATCTTCATCTTCAAGGCAAGAGTGAATAGGCATTTGTTACGCTAAGACGCGATTTATTATCTAGAGCTTTATCACCACTTATCAACAGTTGGAATTCTAATAAAGCACTGGGTTATAACAAGAAAAAAAAGCAGTTTGCGATCATATCCGAGATGGCGCCAACCATTACATCACATTTAATCGACCACAAATCCTCGCGAAAGAACATTGATTCCTACCAAGGATGATACGTGAGGCTATTGAAATTAAAAAACATCCTAATTTCAATAGAGAAGGAGGCTGGGTACTGCCACCTGCTTGGGACCCTGTAATAATAATAATAATAAAAGTATTATTATTATGGGGGGTATCAATATAGTTTTCTCATCTGGTTGGGTTCTATAAATATATAATTATAAATGAAAATGAAAAGAAAAATACCATTAAAAAACCGAAAAAACTGAATAAATTAACCGACTTGGTATTTCATGGATCTCACAACTTTTTACGGTAGAAGAACTGAGTTGCGAGACTTGGTTTTTTTACAAGTTATGTTTTTAATGGCATCTCATTTCTTTTTGTATATAAGATAGTCCTAATTTTTTACCTTTCCAGTACCTTCTACTTCTTGAGTACCAACAACGTACCTATGTACACCGGTAATACATATACAAGTACACTGGTTCATTCACTGTAAATGTAACTTTGTAATTCTATATATTTATATGGGATTACAAAGTTATTTATGCAGTTAGTGTATCCAGAAAACTGGACAGAAATTAACAAATGTTTTAGTTTTTCCTTCATTTATATACTAAACATTAATTGTATTCTAAATTTGAAGCTTCTATGTCTGCTAGAAAAGCCTTAGAGTTTTGATGATCGGTCAGTCAGTGAGTGACAAAATTAAGAAACTTTGACTGGTTACAATTCTTAAACTACTGGTTCAAATTGAATGAAATTCGAAAAATACCATGTATATACAATATTTACTCGATTATTGAAAATTCAGGCTTCTAGTTTTATCGACCACGAAGTTATAGGGGGTCGAAAATGACCTATATTGCTTCGAGAAAAGATGGTACGGCCGTGCCGCTTTTTTGCTCGACTTGGCGGGGGCACTGCCGTGCCCCCAGATATACACAAATATCAATAATATAAAATAAATATAAAAATACGTAAATAAATAAAAGCCCAACCAGATGGAGGCCCTCGGCAGGGGAGAACAAACGGCCGAGGGTTAGGGTGAAAGGGAAAGAAAGCGGCGGACGATGCGGGCGGTATCGAGGAGCACTGCCTTCTGCATTTGAGCCTGGAGCGGTCCGCCACGTAGTCCCAGCCGCCTCAGATGACCCGAGAGGCTGACTGGGATTAGCCCGTTTGCAGACGACTACAGGAATAATTTCGGTCGGCAGACCACCCCACATGTCGGCCACCTCCTGAGCCAGGTCCAGACATTTTGTTTGCTTATCTGTTTCAGCGTTCACAAGGTTCTCGTCATATGGAATGGTCTATGTTCTCGTCATATGAAATGTCGACCAAAAATATCCTTGACTGTGCCTGGTCCATCAGCACAATATCAGGCTTATTCGCAAGAATAGTCCTGTCTGTGATGATGGCCCGGTCCCAATAGAGCCTGGAGCGATCATTTTCGAGCACGGCTTCCGGCAAGTACTTGTAATACGACAATTTCCGATCCACGAGACCGTATTTCAGAGCGAGCTCCTGGTGAAGAATTCTGGCTACTAGGTTGTGCCTGTGCAAGTACTCAGAGTAAGAAAGCGCCGAACAGCCGGAGATGACATGCCTAAGTGACTCACCGGGATGGCGACAAGCTCGACAGATGTCGACGGTGCCATCCTTTAGGATGTATCTCCGATAGTTGTTGGCTTTAGGATGTATCTCCGATAGTTGTTGGTTATTAATATATTATTATTATTATTAAAAAGCTAAAGGTACTCTGGGTTAAATTCTCAGTCCCCTGTGACCATGGGAGCTGGAAAGCACCCGAAACGGGTATTAAAAATAACATAAATAAACGCTATGAAATCCGTAAAAGTAGTTTGAATCAAGAAAAAACTGCGATTACAAGCTTGTCAAGCGTGGCGACTATGGCATATTTATACACACATCAACAGAATCTAGGTATATAAAAAAATCTAAAAATCCAAGAACAATTTTCTGATATAGTAAATGGAAGAATGATGGGTTATTTTGAAGCCTTTAATAAGAAATAAAAAAACATTTTCTAATTTTTTTGTTTTAAATAAAAATGTAATTTTTTTAAATCGCCGTAGAAAATTAGTATGATAAAAAACTTCATTTATTCTTATCAAACTATTTATTTTAATTAAAATTGAAAAAATCTTATAAGATCTAATTACTGATAAATCAGGTTTGCCATCTCTGACATTAATTACACATTTACACCGATTGTTCATACTTAAAATTAAATTGTCAATGTCTTAGTGCGGTATATATAATGTCGTTTCTTATTAGTGATCGATGATTAGGTCCCATGTTCTTTGCAAGAGTTCGTAAAGTTGTTGTTCCGTCGTCAAATTTGGCATGAAATCTAACATGTTCCAGGCTTGCTCGATAGGATACTATGCAGGCCAATCTAAAACATGGATATCGTAGTCTCGGCAAATGGCCGACACCAGCCGCCAAGAATGAAAAAACAATCTAATCCCTTTTCATTAATATCAGTAGAACAATTTTAATTTTCCTTGACGTAACGAATTACTAACAATTTTGTTTATTGTTTTTATTTACATTTTGAAAATGGAATAAAAGAGTTTTCAGTCTGTATAATAAACATTCTATGGAAACTAATAAGATTTTAAACTATAAAGTCGAAAATAACTTAGGTTTAGGTTTAGGTTAGTTGATGTGTTTATATCACCTATAAAACAATCTATGAGAAGGAACTATGTTCAGCAGTCAACTTTTGATAGATTGTAATTGATGGATGAATGGATAACGCTGATAATCAGCTTATCTACTGGTCTATTACCAACAGTTTCTTACTATAAGTGGACGGCTCGTCAATGAACAGTGAGAGTGAATCGCTAATTCGTCAAGGTGATCGGAAACCGGTTCTAAATAAGTTGATAGATCCGACGTAGAAATATGTAAAAAGATATTCTGAGTTATTATTTCGTCATGAACAACTGATCAATACTAACCGACTTGTACTGCTGTATAGTGGCGGTGTAAGAATATCCACTACTCCATACCATCCCGTAAGTGTCATGAGAGGAGACAGAGAGAATTAAATGAGGAGATGGGCAGCAGCGTCTTCGTAATGGCGACTGAAAATAAAAAACTGCGGTTTCCAACCCGCTTGGCAAACGTGGCAACTGTGGCAAATGTCCCTCCTATGAGGCACTCTATGGGGGAGGGGCTGTAACGGTAAAGGTAATGGTAAGCGGTACGGCTTCTCCTCTGTCGTTAAGTCTGATTATCAAAAATTCCGATTTAATTTAGTAGATTTGTTTACCAGTAAAATTTCCCACATGTTTATAAATAGAGCTGATTTTTTATAAGTATGTGTGACAAGCGAATACACAGGCAGACTCGAGGGTAAGTAGTTGCTGTGGCCCATACACATCCGAATCGAAATACTTTTGCGTTGTCACCACCGAGAACTTAGATGGAATGCGGCGTTACCAGTAATAAGGAGTTCCAGAGTTCTACACTCGTGATGTTGCGTTGTTTGATTGCGTAAACAATGCACACACATGCGATAGCTGTAATCGCGGTTGTTTTGCTGGCATTTATTGAAGAATTCCGTTGTCTGTTTCCGAAACTCATCACATGATCTTTTGTAAATTTAAATGGGGCCATTTCGGAATAAACCTCTTTCCCAAATAAATAATAATACTCTTTTCGAAAAAAAAATTTGCAAATCCGTTTTTATAATACGAAGTTGTGCCCGAACCTCATCCTTTCATTCCTAAAAATTAATTTAATTTATTATGGTCGAGTTTTTTGAAGTAAAGTTATTTGTATATGTTTGAATACTGATTCTGATAACACCCTTTACAGTTTTTTTGTTACATGTACACATAGTCCGATTTCAGATAATATTAATGCTGTTAGCCCTTTACTCATCGGCCACATGTATAAATACATTGGACTGTAGCAACGAAAAGGCATCTGATCAGTATCAGTGCTATAATATATCAGCTGCCGTAGCAGTGTTGCCACAGCGCTAAAACACTGTTGGTATTTCATAAACGAGTAATTTTCCCTACATATTTCTATTATAATAAATAATTAAACAAATGAGCAAAATTATTGCATTATCTATTATGTAATATATTAATTATTTAATAGCAGAATATTACATAGTTTATATTATTTTATACTAGATATACCCCGCGACTTCGCCCGCATGCAACTTAGGGTTTTAACTTTTTTTTTGTGCGGAACCCTAATTATTTTTCTTAAACAAAAGTAGCCTGTGTTACTTCTTATAACATTAGCTATCTGCCAGTGAAAGTCCCGTCAAATTCGGACATTAGTCGGAACAAACAGACAAAAATTTTAAAATATTATGTTTTTTTAAAAGTACTGTATATACTTTCTTATGCATTTGGTAAAAAGCTGTAATTTTGACATAACAAACCAACACTTAATTTTATATATTTGTAGAGAAGTAGATTATATTCATATAAGGTTATTAATAACATTGTTTGATATTTGTTGACAATATTGATGAGATGAGATTAGAGTTGGTACCATTATAATGCTTGTATCTACCAATACAACAAAACTATTTATTTATTATAAAGATTATTTAAACCGTCGAACATATATTACAAATATACAACAATAAAATTGAGACATACCTAATCCCCCTTCTACCGCAAGCAATGATATAGCATCATTTACAGTTCCAATATAATGTATTATAATGTAATTTTGCAGATTTTGTTTATATTTGCAATGGCAACACTGTCTATATATTAACTGTGACACTGTGGAGTAGTTGGCAATAATCGACCATATTATTCAATTGACAGCCCGCCGCAGATACGAGTGTGTCACATAAATCTCAATGGAAACAGGGGCCCTAATAAGGGATCGCCCTTTCTCATGGCTCCAACGTATCAGGGTTAGTTTATACGGTGGCATTGGGATTGAATTATATAAAAATTACTACTTCGAATAGTTAAATTTAAAGTGAAAATCGTAGGTCCAACACAAATCCAACACAGCCGTATTTTGATCCAAATTAATAGATGGTAGGTGTCTTTGGGATGGACTCTGTGATCATTTGTCATTATTTTTATCAAAAAAACTTTTTTATCATTTACAACTTTATATTAGAAATAGGACGAATATTTGTTTCATATTCGATATTGGGCAGCTTTACCGAATATTCGTATTCGGCCAAATATTCGGCTAAATCACCGAACATTCGTTAAAGTGGTACATATAGCGTTATGTTTCTGAGGCATTGTGGATTTATTTCCAATTATAGCAAATAGAAAGCTTGATATAATGTTTTTGGAATCAAACAGAGAAGTATTAGATATTATACATTGGTACACTTTACTTTTGTCGTCAGATTCTCTAAAATAAGTCCAAGTAGTAGATCTCCTGCCACTAATTTTTATTATATAATTATGAATTTTCAATAAAAATAAAACAACAAAATACTTTTTTTCCACAAAAATAGTCAAAACACAACCATTTACCGGCAATTTACTCAGTACTAGAAGATACAATATCATGCTAGGTGTAATGGGGGAGCGAGGGGCAGGGTCCGGATATATATACATAATCCTTTCGGCCGAATATTCGTATTCGGTTAAATCCATATTCGGTCCATCTCTACTTTATATATATTTATATTCATACGTGTTAGAGCCATGCTGCAGCTGTATTACGATTGTAGCACGAATGTATCCGCAACCAGGGAAGGACCACGCTGTCACAGAATACATGTAATCCCTTTTTCTATACATAACGTACGCAGAGTGTTGAGAAACAGCAATCTCTTTTACTGGAAACGAGGCATTTCATCTTCGTTCAAGGGTGACACTGCATCTGCGTTTTGGTTATTTATTGAGATATATAAAAGAGATGTCTATGTTCCGCAGAAACCACTTACCATCAGGTGGACTGTGTGCTCGATTCACCCTTATTCTAACTAAGAAAAGCTTCATGTATTTCTTAGTTAGAATAAGGGTTACCTATCAACTAAAGTTACAACCCTGTTAACTATAGTTGCAGCCTATATAGGTCCCACTGATGGGCATAATCCCCCTCTCATTTTGGAGCACACGTTTTGGAACAGCGCGGTGAAGTAATTACTCAGTAATCCTCTAAGAACTATGTGAGCTATGTTATAATAGTATCTATCAAAAAAAATCAAAAAATCTTTATTATCAAACCAGTAATACTAAAAATTAGATACATTATTGGAACACTCGTTTTAAGTTCGGAAACTTGTGTTAGGAGGCTCCGCTCTTCCCGTCCTTCATTTATATAAATTAGTGTTTAGAACTTGGGTAACACATAGATTTTTGACTTACATTTAAACTTATGTAGTATTTTTACAATAAAATATCCGTTGGTGTTAGTTATGTGATTGTGTAGTGTACGTAGGCGGTCCCATAATGAATTGGCCTAACTATGAACCAATGAAGGAAATGAAACGAAACCAATTTTATTTTTCAATATAATCACCATGAATACTAACACACTTCTGACATCTGTGAATCAACATCTCTAAACCTTTATAAAAATAATCACATTTTTTATCCGCAAAATGACTGAAGACGGCCGCCTGCAACTCTTCATCGCTTGAAAATTTTCTTCCTCTTAAGTCCCGCTTTAAATTTGGAAATAAATAATAGTCGGACGGGGCCATGTCTGGACTGTAAGGTGGATGTTGAACTTCTGTGAACCCGCATTGACGAACTGCATCCTTCGAAACACCAGCGGTATGAACAGGGGCGTTGTCATGGAGCAACAGGACACCTTTAGACAGCTTGCCTCTTCGTTTTTCCTTTATCTTGTCTCGTAATTTATATATTAAAGAAGCATAATATTCGCCGTTCACGACTGTATTACGTTCTTTAAAATCCACCATCAAAATGCCTTGAAAATCCCAAAATATTGTGCACATCAGTTTTTTAGTCGATTGTTGCACCTTTGCCTTTCTAGGGGGCTTTTCACCCTTATAACGCCATTCCATTGACTCGCGCTTACTTTGTGGATCATAATACAAGATCATAGTTTCATCACCAGTCACTAGCCGCTCGATCAAAGTCTTTGGATTTTCGCCACAAAGATCCAAAAACTCCGAAGCGCAGCGCACTCTTTCCTGTCTCTGTACCGCTGAAAGAAGTTTCGGTACTCATCTTGCACTCACTTTTTTCATGTGAAGATGTTCATGGATCGCGCGATGAACGGTACTCTTAGAGAGCCCAAGCCATACTGCAATTTCTCTAATGTTCAAACGGCGGTCACTCAGAACCTCCTCTTCGATAAGAGCAATCGTTTCGGGAGTGAGCACTTCCACAGGTCGACCGTCGTGGCCAAAATCTTCGACGGTTCCTCTCCCGAGGCGAAACTCTTTCAACCAATTTTTCACTGTGCTATAGGAGGGGGCAGACTCTTTATACACGCCATCCAATCGTTGTTTTATTTGGGCAGGGGATAAACCTTCTTTAAACAGAAACTTTATGACACTTCGATACCCAGTTTTCGACATTTTGAAAAAATACGCGACTCTCGTTATTCAAATGCCTGTTAAACTAAGACTAAGCATTTCATGTCTATGCGTGTTTCTTATATTAAGTGCACGATAAACGTACTATTTAATGCAACACAACATGTAGCGACATGTCGCGGTAACTATATCAGGCCAGTTCATTATGGGACCGCCTGGTATGTGTATGTGGTGTGTGCATGTTGAGGTATGGTATATTAATTTATCCATCCATTACAGCCTATAAAAGTCCACTACTGAACATAGTCCTCTTCCATAGATTGCCTTATGAGGGGATATTGCCATAGTTGCCACGCATGGCAAGAGGGTTGGCAACCGCAGTTTTTTCTTATTTTGAGTTGTTTTCAGGGAGCTGCTGCTGCCCAGCTCCCGTTTCAGTTTCCCTCTGTGGCCTCTTACGACACCCTCGGGACGATGTGGTGCAGTGGATATTCCTACACCACCACTACACGGTTAAGATAATATAAACAATGTTAAAGAGTACCTGAACAGTCAGCTATAGGTATAAGTAACTGATTCTAATCTAAACAAGTTAATGTGAAGCAGAGGACGTCGACCGTGAACGCAGCCTCTTCGATTATAAACACGCAGACTATTTTATCGTAATTATCTCTATATTTATCATAAATCTTGTCTCAAAAAGGTAGCTAAAGTCATAATATTAAAATCATCATTACGACACAGAGACAGTACATCAATGACAGTGTGAGAATTTATGTGATACGTGAAGAGCATGGTTTGAAAGAGGATGTCGTGACCAGGATTAAGAAAGGAATGCTTCGGTGGTTTCGTTATGTAGAAAGAATTAATGAGGAAAGAGTGACAAAGCAAATTTACGTTTTAAAATCAAATCGTTTAAAAAGTTGGTGATATGTATATTGAAGATGAGCCAAATTAAAAGTAACAGCAACTAACGAGAGTGTTTGCGTAAATATTATATGATATACTTTTATATATATTTAGCCATGCTGCAGTTATATTAGAAGTATACTCGTAGTTGTAGCACGAATGGGTCGGCTCGACCAAGGAAGGACCACGCTCTTATACAGCAATAATCAGAATACCAGCGTAAAATAGTAGCTTAATGCTGCTGTGTTTCGTATGGTGAGTGTAGAGAACCGGAGACCCTTTTTACTGTAAACGAGGCATTCCATCTTAGTCCTCACGGGTAACAACGCATTTGCATTTTGACACGTAATCGAGGATAGATGTAGATGTCTATGGGCCACAGCAACCACTTACCATCATCAAAAAATATACGAACGTGTAGGAGGTTGTTGTGTCAGGATCATGCCAATAAAAGTCTCTACCTACTCCTGTCATATGAGTAGACAAACGGCTCAAGTGGATGGCAGGCGTGTGTGTTTTTTCAACGCTGTAACCTCGTTCGAGTAAAATGTCTGGTGAAAAGTGCTAAACTGTTATTGCTGTTCCACAGCAACCATTTGAGCACAATTATTCCTTCACTGGTCGATTCTACAAATATTTTTATTGATTTTTAGGAGAGATGTGTATAGTTATATTTTTAGTTTTTTCTTCGTTTACCCTTAATAAGTATTTCTACTTGATATCTTAAAAAAAACTACTAAACGAAAAACAATTATAAAGCATACTTCTATAAATAATTATCAATATAGATATTTAAAGCAACTCTTAACTTAACAATGTAAATACTTTATAGATTTCAACCTTAAATATTTAAAATATATGTAAATAATATATTAACTGATAGCAATACATTTAAAAATAGTCAATTAAAAATCCTAACGAAGTGGTATTGTTATTGCCTCCAATAAAAATGTGCCTAAATAAGTGTGTTACGATATAACTTCGCGCCAAAATAGCTGTCATTCTTTTTGTAATCGCGCATGACAGGTGCGACGTTCGGAAACGCCGGTCGACACGGCACGCGGCGCCGCAGCCCGCCGACTATTTCCGAACGTCTTTTTTCAGACGGATTTAACCGCCACCCATTCAGCCGATCCTGACACTTGCCCCGATCGAATTCCTTATATTTTTTGTTCGCGCTACATTTGATGGGAATGCTTTTGAAAATGACATCAAATCATTGAAATAAAAATTGAGAAAAACTGTTTAAGGAAAGGTTAATGACCAACTTATATCGTATAATAAAATAATGCTAGATGTTGTTAAGATCATTATCGTTCATTTAACTAAAAACTTATTTTGGGAATTTTATTCAGAAAACGAGTCATACCAGATATTAAACAGTTTAAAGTCACGTATTATTTTTAGTAAGAAAGAT
This sequence comes from Parnassius smintheus behrii, assembly GCA_036936625.1. NCBI lineage: Eukaryota > Metazoa > Arthropoda > Insecta > Lepidoptera > Papilionidae > Parnassius > Parnassius smintheus. Next base: position 2,392,250 of record JAUPFT010000023.1, read on the forward strand.
TCGTGAATGGTAGCCTTGTACCAGTAATCGAAATATTGATTTGCCCACCAATAGATGGGCTGATGACCTGATACTACATGCAGGAAGTCAATGAATGTAGGTGGCGAAGGCCAAGACCATGCTTTGTGTTTTTCCTCGGATCGGATCGGATGCAGTGGACATGTGAAGGGCTGTAATGGTGATGTACCTACCCAACATAGACTGATTTAGGGCCAAAATACCATCTATCAGTTACATCCTAACAAAGTCCGCTGCTGAACACAGGTCTCCTACGTTGCTGTTGCCCATCTCCTGATTTGTTTCACTGTTACGTCTGTTACGACACCCGCGGGATGATATGGGCTAGTGGATATGCTTACACCGCCACTACAGAACGGTGTACAGTTAGTATAAAATACAACATAACCGAATTAAAAATTACTTTTGTTTGAATGAAATTGTTCAATTGTTTCACTGTTATATCTATTCGGGTTATAATTTAATTGATGGATAACTTTTATCTGACGATTATTCTACTAAACTGCAAGACTTCAAACCACAGTTAGTTCATTATGCGTAGATCGGACCAAAGACAATAATTAAAAAAGCTGAAGGTACTCCGGGTTAACTTTGACATCGGAACGTCAGTCACCTCAGTCCCCCGTGACCATGGGTGCTGGAAAGCACCCGAAACGTCGGGTATTAAAAATAAAATAAATAAAACGCGAAAAAATCCGTAAATGTAGTTTTAATCAATGTACAGTGTTCGCGTAAATATAAGAAATCATTAATAACGGTGAACTATGCAACGAATCATTTGAACACTTGCGTATCGGTACAGTTAGGGTTGCTAAATGACAGGAATTTTAATTTTAGCCCTCCACAGGGAAAATTTGGACTTGTCGGGAATTTTCAAATAGAAAGAGATAAATATACGTAATAAAAGTTAAATTTTATATTAAACAGTTGAATCCATTACAGCCTATAAAGTACGCTGCTGAACACATGCCTCCCCGTAGATTGCCTCAAAGGGGAATTACACCACGCCTGACAGGCCATCGCAACCGCAGTTTCTCTATAAGTTAATAGTTTTGAGTTGTTATCACGAAGACCCTGATGCCCATCTTCTCTGGCTTGTTTCCCTTTGTAGCCTCTACGGTACGCACGAGACGATAGAGGGTTTTTGCATAGTTTTAACAGATTTTTCTCAAAAATAATAATAAATGAAACAAATCTGAACAATTATATTGTTTCATTCACCTGATCTTGTTCGTACTTTTTATTGCTGGATATTACGCATATGTCAAGCTAATTCGCGAGATTTCGCAATTAGATATTTTTACTGCCTCCACGTCAATGTCTGGAAATTTATTGAAAAATCGGGGATTTTGCAAAGAAAACGAATTTTTGTATATGGTAACCCTAGGTACGGTCTCCCACGCGTTGTAAGTGGTTGCTTGTTATGTACAATTAGCCCGCCACTGGTAGTTAAACGATTTGATTTTAAATAGCAGCTGTTTCACGAAGCATAGATGTTTACAATTTGGTTAGTTTATTGTTCTGCCTAAAAGTCCGTCTGGGTTGCCATTACCGTTTACCTATTTCTACCGTAAAACACAAATGCACTTAGTGTTGTATTCCGGGTTGGAGGCAGTATTGATAACTGATATCGACATTACTATTCCATATGATGATGACGATTTTGATCGACATTACTATTCCATAGGACGAATAGCTCGAGAAAACTGGAACATACACTAACAAAATATGTGGATCTGGCTCACGAGGTGAACCACTCGGGGGTGATCTGCCGACCGAAATTATTCCTGTAGTCGTTTTGCGACGCCTACGACCATAAGACCAAAAAGACAAAAACCCGCGTCTATCTTCGTTGAAGTTGATAGAAGGTACACAATCGCCAATTATCATGATCGTTTGCTTTAGTGTAGATGTGTAAGTGTAACAGGTCTCGGACTCTGTGAGTTATTGTCTACAACGTTTATGGGCTTGCTAAAAGTCATATTGTCACATAACCATAGAAACACCGTTATGGAGTCAACGACCCCATCTTTGAACCGCCGAATACTATGTAACTGGAACCGGTCGGTCTGTAACAACTTAATTACGAATCACAATGTACCATTTTTATGAATTAATCAAATATAAATGTCAAAATAAACTAATTTTATTGCCATTACATTTTTTTATACTAACTGTATAAAAAAATGTAATGGCAACCCAGACGGACTTTTAGGCAGAACAATAAACTAACCAAATTGTAAACATCTATGCTTCGTGAAACAGCTGCTATTTAAAATCAAATCGTTTAACTACCAGTGGCGGGCTAATTGTACATAACAAGCAACCACTTACAACGCGTGGGAGACCGTACCTAGGGTTACCATATACAAAAATTCGTTTTCTTTGCAAAATCCCCGATTTTTCAATAAATTTCCAGACATTGACGTGGAGGCAGTAAAAATATCTAATTGCGAAATCTCGCGAATTAGCTTGACATATGCGTAATATCCAGCAATAAAAAGTACGAACAAGATCAGGTGAATGAAACAATATAATTGTTCAGATTTGTTTCATTTATTATTATTTTTGAGAAAAATCTGTTAAAACTATGCAAAAACCCTCTATCGTCTCGTGCGTACCGTAGAGGCTACAAAGGGAAACAAGCCAGAGAAGATGGGCATCAGGGTCTTCGTGATAACAACTCAAAACTATTAACTTATAGAGAAACTGCGGTTGCGATGGCCTGTCAGGCGTGGTGTAATTCCCCTTTGAGGCAATCTACGGGGAGGCATGTGTTCAGCAGCGTACTTTATAGGCTGTAATGGATTCAACTGTTTAATATAAAATTTAACTTTTATTACGTATATTTATCTCTTTCTATTTGAAAATTCCCGACAAGTCCAAATTTTCCCTGTGGAGGGCTAAAATTAAAATTCCTGTCATTTAGCAACCCTAACTGTACCGATACGCAAGTGTTCAAATGATTCGTTGCATAGTTCACCGTTATTAATGATTTCTTATATTTACGCGAACACTGTACATTGATTAAAACTACATTTACGGATTTTTTCGCGTTTTATTTATTTTATTTTTAATACCCGACGTTTCGGGTGCTTTCCAGCACCCATGGTCACGGGGGACTGAGGTGACCGACGTTCCGATGTCAAAGTTAACCCGGAGTACCTTCAGCTTTTTTAATTATTGTCTTTGGTCTTAGATGGCCCCAACCATTACATCAGATTTGATAGACCACAAATCCTCGCGAAAGAACACCGATTCCTACCATGGATGATACGTGAGGCTATTGAAATTAAAAAACATCCTAATTTCAATTGAGAAGGAGGCTTGGTATTACCACCTGCTTGGGATCCTATAATTAATAAAATTAAAACTAAACCCAAGCATACCACTGCAAGACTTCAAACCACAGTTAGTTCATTATGCGTTGATCGGACCAAAGGCAATAATTAAAAAAGCTGAAGGTACTCCGGGTTAACTTTGATATCGGGACGTCAGTCACCTCAGTCCCCCGTGACCATGGGTGCTGGAAAGCACCCGAAACGTCGGATATTAAAAATAAAATAAATAAAACGCGAAAAATTCCGTAAAAGTAGTTTTAATCACCGTTATTAAGTTATTAAATGTTTTCCTCGTGCTAATGCAGAATTTTGTATGTGTGACTATAACGTCTACACAATATAGCCTTAATTTTTTCTATTTATAACTAGAGAGCCGCCCCGGCTTCACCTGCGTGTGATTTATTGATGTAGCGTAATTTAGACCTTTTGAAATAATCACAATTCTCTTAGATCTTCACAAGTCCACCACTGAACAAAGGTCATTTACATGATAGAGCCACGCTGCAGCTGTATTATGGTTGTAGCACGACTAGGTCGCCTCGGGTAAGTACCACGCTCTCACAGAACACCAACGTAAAATAACACGTTCATATGGTGATTGTAGAGCACCGGAGACCCTTTACTGGAAACGAGGCATTCCATCTTAGTGGCAACGCATCTGCTATTTGGTTCTTAATCGAGGATAGATTTAGGTGTCTATGGGCCACAGTATCCGTTTATCATCTGGTGGACTGTGTGCTCGATTATCACCCTAATTCTAATCTAATAAGAATGCCACAATAATCATCAATGACCATTTTACAAATAATTTTTCGGATAAAATAAATATCCCAGATGATTACTGGCGTTGCTCTCTATCCTCTCGTAAACTATCATCACAATTAGTTCAACCATTCCGACGAATAGCCCGAACAACACAGACATACTGACAGACAAAAATTCTACAAAAGGCGATCCATATCTTATAGGTATGCAAATGGCTCGATAAAAGACAACTATTTCAATACATTCCATAAAAGATAATACAGCGGAACCCCGGCCCCTGGCTAATCCGTACCCCCTTGTAATCTGACATGTCTTTAACTTGTAGATTCGAGTCAGGCTATGAATCCGCCAGGGGTGTCCTTCTCGAATACGTGGACAAACAGGTTGCAATTAGTTCGCGCCGCCACGAATCCAGCTTGACGCGTATTGTGTCAGTTCAAATGTAACTACGGTAGCGGCCTATCGGGCTTTCATTATTTACTGTTTAGGTATTCATTGTGCATCACATGACATTTTTATTTTTTATTATTTTATATTTGATGTGACGGATTACAAGGTACTCTTTTTCAAAAAGTTGCGGACTACCACGGGGCTGTGGCAGTACGCTATATAGTAACGTTTGTCGGATTACCGCGGGTCCGAGACAAAAGGTGCGACGAATCTTGAGTCCGCATGCGAAGCATAACGATTTGGTGGCAAATCTTTTCTTCTACTAGAGGGGCCTATTGGCGGCTGTACACGCTCGTCGAGACACCACGAGACAGGCCGAGTACGAGTGTGTACATGGTGCTCGCGTCGCGTCGCGTCTTGTGGCTCGGTTTTGCGCTCGATTCAAAGGGTTTAGTGAGTCTCGCGATGAAAGCAAGAGCGTACTACATTCTATTCACCGTACATGGTTCAGTTACGGTAAATAGAAACCATCCACCATCTTCTTCTTCGTCATGGCTCATTAATTTTATTTTTGTAGTAAATGCGTAAAAAGTTATAATAACTAATAGCACAAGGCAAAACGCAGCAACAGTTTCGTCTAGGTCCATCTCAGCGGGCATACGGAGTTCAAATGATACGCGTGTGTACTGTGTAGATGGTGTGTTCTCGTTTTGAGGCTCGACACGACGAGAGGCACGCGAGGTGACAAGATGAGCGTGTACAACCGCATATATCCAATAGTGGAATTAGGGGTAGATGAATAAGAAAAATTCATTTTTATTCTTACTCGACGATAGATGTACTTATAAGCCATAGCATCTAAATACTTCCCACCAGGTAAAATGTGTGCTGGTGCGACACCCTTTTGCACGATTCCTATATTTCAAAAAACGTTTCGTTCTCTATAACGATCTATTTTATTATTTAAGAAGTGCATATATAATAGTTTATGTTACAAATTATTCATTCAACAATTTAGGATGAGTGAACATGAAAAAATTAAACTTTTCGTAAAATAACATAGTGATGAAACGATTTCGATTACGATTAATAGTAATCGACGATTATAGATATTTCCGTAGAATTGTATTCGTTGATTATGATTGCAATTAAATTAAAGTTAAAGTTACAACCTATTTACGTGCCACTCCTGGGCACAGGCCTCCTCTTTTTGATGATTAAGTATTTCTGAGAGCGTTTTAGGGTAAGGAAGTGTCCGCCGCGCTGCCCCAATGCATGTTGGCGAACTTCACATGTCATCGAAATATTTTTTGCAGACATGCAAATTTTCTCACAATGTTTTCCATCATCGCCGAGCACGTGGTAAACAAGCACTTAAAATTGCAACTAACAATTTGATTGGTGCTGGCAGGGATCGAACCGGGTTGCTCGCGTAATGTGACTTTACAGTGAGAGTTAACGATCTGAGCTACCATGGTTCCTCACCGATTATTAATTTATTGTTAATGAATAGTAAAAAAGAAACCAATAACTGTAGCGTCGGAAAGGTTACTTTCCACTGCTGGGTTGTTGAAAACTGATAAAAGGAATAGATTGACGCCTGAAACGGTAGAAAGATTATATTTTATTAACAAAAATTTAAAATTTCTTAAATTTGATTATTAATTATTTAGCAAATATTTGAATCAATTTAGGGTTTATAAAAGTTATGCTTCTTTATCGACAATAGTATGTTTTATTGAAAAACTGAATTAATCGTAATCGTAATTTTAATATTTAAGTGATAAATGATAATTGTTGCATCACTAATAAACAGTTGAACTGGTACATTTTTCTTTTAAAAAAAAGCAACTTTCGTACACTTTTTCAACTGTTGCTTTAATTATAAAAACGCGACATTGACTATATATAAAAAAGGTAAATTTTTTCATTAAGTAAATCTTAGCCGTTTACTTTATTAGGTTCCCACTATATAAATTAAAATAGAAACAATAAACTTTAATAAATAATCAACACATCGGTGTGCGAAGCCTATCGTTGGAGCAATAAATTTATTTATACGTACATAGAACACGACGGCCGAGATGTCAGCGCGCACCATTAATCTATTGTTCATACTAGGAATCGAACCAAGGACGCCCGGTCGCGACACGTTGAAATATAACCGCCGTTTGTTATGTCTGTTACTGGACGTTAGATCCCGATTACAGTTAATTATTATAAATTTCAAGATGAGAAATGCATTGTGTGCCTCGAAATTAAATAGTCACCTACTCAGCACCAGAAAAAGAATAAAAAAAGTTTCATAAATAGTAAACGACGGCTTAAAAGAACTAAAAAAATAATATCACATAATATTTAAAAAATAATCTAATTTATTTTCATTTGTGAACGCAGGTAGAGTCAGAAATCTTTAAAAATAAAACCTATTACGTTCGCTGCATTCAACCCTTAGCTTAGGTTATGCACATATTATACGATTAAATCTACTAAACTGATTAGTTACAGAAGTGTAATTGCAATATATCATTATATTATTATTACATTAATTGAATGTAATGTAATGTAATGTACATTACATGGAATGAAATGGAAGTACCATTATAATCTATAGTTTATATTTGCAATAATTAGTCTAATAAAAAATAAAAAAATATATAAATATATTTAATGCCATTATAATAATGAATATTTTTTATTTTTATGAAACACTAGCGGCTTTGCACGGGTGATTTCTGGTTCTCAACAACAGCACCACCTACCAGATCCAATAGAACTTTTAAATCATCAGGGGAACTACTCAAATACACACAACGAAAATTCATCAAAATCAGTCGAGTCTTTTTCGAGTTTCTGCGAGGCTAACGGACAGCAATTGGTTTTGTATTAAAGATTATAGATATATGTATTGTGAAGTACATATACACTTCTTTGATGAAATTGTTGAAATTGAGATACATGGAGTACCTATATAGAACAATTAAAGCCATAGTGTAATAAGGCTTAATCGTATCTACATCATAGAGGCCTATAGAAGCATTAATGTTGCGACTTCAGAATATGAAGTTATTTAAATGTTTTTATTTCTATAAAATTGTTAGTTGTAATTTTAAGTACTGATTTACCACGTGCTCACTGATTTACCCTGTGCCAAGTAGTGGGATTGTGGCCGAGGAAGGAAAAGGGGAGATCTCCCGCCGGGTAAGGTGTTCTGCCCGGGGAGCGGCCAACGCTCGGTTTGATAGTTCGGAGCTATTCTATATGTATATACTGCTTTTTAATTCAGAACTTTGATAGCGCGATTTAAGGCTTGTTGATGTGTTTCGCCTGTTGCGCGACGACAGCACCACGACATCACCCAGGGTGGTGATCAGACCGAACGTCGATAGTGCAGTCTGTTTGCCGGTGAGTCCTTAATGCCGGTGAGGAATGCATGCTCTGTGCGTAAGGGCAAGTGACAACGGTGCGAACGATGCGCCGGTATGTAGTGCATGCCGTACCACGCATTGGCAAGTCATGCTGGCGAGAACGATGTGCCGGAGCAAGTGCCAGAAGTCTGCCTTATAATCCGCGGTGAGTCGAGATGAAGGCAAGTTGGACTCGCTTGCAGGAACTGAAGACTGCAGAAGACGATTCTCAGGAGTGTATGGCGAAGGCTTGAAAATGTAATTTCCGAAGAGTTGTTGATTGCGTATTCAAATCAAGTCGGGGTCACCACTGTCAAAGAATGTATACACTACGCGAAAAGAAACGACACTTAGGCATGTGTGCACGTAAAATCGCTTGCAGCTATGTGTGGGTGTCTGGACCCGTGCGGGGGCCTTGAGAGGCGCGCGGGGCGTGGAACGGGCAGTCGCCGACTGCCCTGGCCGAGGGCTAGTAGTAATACCGATATTTGTTAGTATTAGTTAATATGAATATATTCGTCAAGTGATATAATATTTCAATTAATATATGAATATTACTGATATCTTAATGTACATATTACTATTGTATTCATGTAGGTATTAAGTTTATGTTACCAAGTGACTTTATTAGTTTTTATAGCCGTGTACGCTAGGTTTATATGCTTTGATAAATATTAACGTTGTTATTAAATAAATGATATTATAGTATATGTATAAGTATTACTGAAAGTGATTTTAAGTGATTACAATTAAAATAAATTCCACTGCACAAAACAAGGGCAATTGTTTTGATAGTTTAATTTTTAATAATGTTTTATGATACCTAAAATATGTGAACTCATTTTAATGAAAGTCGATATGATCTTAACAAGAATTATGGGGAAGTACCATGACAATAAAACTAGTATACCGCCAATAATTTTATTATATTACATTAACTGAAATATACACTATTAAAATACCACTAGAGAGTCAAGAAATTTTAGACATCTATAAAGAGTTTTTGTATTTGTTCATTGTTTTATTTATGGATTATTTCATTAGAAATAGAAATGACTTATCTCCTCAACACATAGGGAACAATTTGTTGGCCGCCATGTCCCAGGAAACCTGCATACCTTTGGATTTTCTAAAAAAATATACATGCTACTAATTTTTGCAATTGTTAGAAATAATAATGAAAATTTAAAAATTTATCGAAAAATTCAAAAATATATAAGAGTAAATTATTTTTAAAGGATAGTAGGTAATACTGATTATTGCGTACCGAAATACTAAGTGTTGGTTAATTATTTAAGATTACCATTAACTGTCGTGCATATTTGGTTTTGTAGGAAGTTTTAATATTCCTCATTTAATAAAAGTTGATTTAAAATTAAACGTATCCTTCACTACCCAAATACATAAGTTTACATAATATATAACACATACCTACTATGTATCTTCTTTGGTACAAGTCTATAGTATTCCACTTCGGTTTGATATCAACCCTAGCGTTACACGCTTCGACTCAAGGTCACCGGCGCTTAAGCTCTCACGTACAGGGAGTGTCACCGCTGTGCCACTGTGGCCGAGGAGGAAAAGGGGAGATCTCCCGCCGGGCAAGGTGTTCTGCCCTGGGGGCGGCCAAAGCTCCATGTCATAATTCGGAGCTAGTCTATATCTACTGTTTTTTGATTTGGGTCTTAGGCTTTAGGCTTCGATGTGTTTCGCTTGTGGCGCGTTGATAGCGCTGCCAAAGGATATAAGCTGTAACTTTACCTTACTTTACTCTTTGAAGTCAGCTTATTATTTTTATTGACAGTACATTTTTTGACGATCATGAATCGACTAAGGAATCACAAGCTCAAGGTACTAGATTGTCGTCTGAATAGCTAAATAAAAAATTTCATCCCCTTTTTTCCAATTTCCCAATTAATGTCTTCCCCGACTCTTTACGAATCTTCTTTTTCTTCGTGTACTCTTTGTAAAATCCCAATGCGAAACATCTATTAAATTTATATCTTTTACAGTTGGTAGACTATAACTTGAAAAAGTAATGAATCCATGAGTATGAAATAGCTTGATTACAGGTAGGAAATAGCGTCTGCGATTATTTATCAAACACTACGCTTTATTTTAGATTTTACCAAACGGTTTTGTCTAGATTGCCTTTGCGCACGTACCGTAAAATTTTACTGAACCTTTCTAGGAACGAAAACGTAGTGATTATATACTGTTTGCTAGGAACTATCAATTACAAAATAATCAAAATATCTACTTGTATAAATGCTGCCTTCTTTGTAATGACGAGGCACTCGATTCGATCAAAGGGGCGTTCATTATGCCAATCACGAATTGAAACTGACGAATTTGAACGATTGTGTATTGAACAATGTATATCACTTGATACAATACTGTATTGTCACGCAATTTTTATGATTGATCCAAAAAACTCACTGCCAATCTTAAACATTTTTAGGACTTCTTATTTTTAGAGCGAGAGCTCGTGCCAGAACTTCCTTATTTTATAAAAGCTGAAAAATTTTCAGGGCATGCTCCCAACGTAGGTAGCAAGGATGGGTTACTATGAAGTTTGGATCATAGTGGCTTTGGCAGGTAGCAAGGTAGCAAAGGTTAATAAATTAGCAACTTAAATTCTTCAAAGTATAAAGGCCTTCTCCTCTCCAGGTAAATTTACGTTAAATGAATAGAGTATAATATTTAAAAGCGTCGTAGATACTCGTTGACGATTAACTTTTTCGAGTTATTTGGCGATTGTTCGTCTGATAATCTAAACGTGTCAGTAGAAAGTAGTGAAAATCGTATAAATCCATACATTTTTTTAAATTGCAATGAATTCAATTAAAAATAGTTTTATTCAAATAAAACTATTTTAATTGAATTTATTATTACTGTACATAAACAACCAAATTGCAAATAAATGTCCAATTTTGTATTAAAATAAATTTTAAAAATAAAGTTCATGAAATTCCAAAACATTATTTACTAATTTTTTGAGCTTATTTTTTACTTAGGGCAAGGAAGTGTCGGGTGCTGGAAAGCGCCCGAAACGTGGAGTGAAGTAAACGCGATAAAATCCGTAAAAGTAGTTTTAATCAATGTGTAGTGTTCGCGTAAATATAAGAAATCATAACTTTAGTTTAAAATTTATTTGAAATTTGGTTGTTTATGTACAGTAATAATAAATTCAATTAAAATAGTTTTATTTGAAAAAATTAATAATTTTTTAATTGAATTCATTGCAATTAAAAAAAAATATGGATTTATACGATTTTCACTACTTTCTAATGACACGTTTAGATTATCAGGCGAAAAATCGCCGAATAACTCGAAAAAGTTAATCGTCAACGAGTATCTACGACGCTTTTAAATATTATACTCTATTCATTTAACGTAAATTTACCTGGAGAGGAGAAGGCCTTTATACTTTGAAGAATTTAAGTTGCTAATTTATTAACCTTTGCTACCTTGCTACCTGCCAAAGCCACTATGATCCAAACTTCATAATAACCCATCCTTGCTACCTACGTTGGGAGCATGCCCTGAAAATTTTTCAGCTTTTATAAAATAAGGAAGTTCTGGCACGAGCTCTCGCTCTGAAATTTGGTTGTTTATGTACAGTAATAATAAATTCAATTAAAATAGTTTTATTTGAATAAAACTATTTTTAATTGAATTCATTGCAATTTAAAAAAATGTATGGATTTATACGATTTTCACTACTTTCTACTGACACGTTTAGATTATCAGACGAACAATCGCCAAATAACTCGAAAAAGTTAATCGTCAACGAGTATCTACGACGCTTTTAAATATTTTACTCTATTCATTTAACGTAAATTTACCTGGAGAGGAGAAGGCCTTTATACTTTGAAGAATTTAAGTTGCTAATTTATTAACCTTTGCTACCTTGCTACCTGCCAAAGCCACTATAATCCAAACTTCATAGTAGCCCATCGTTCCTACCTATATTGAGAGTATGCGCTGCGAAACTTTCAGCATTTATAAAATAAGAAAGGTCTGGCAGTCACGGGCTCTTAGTCTATTATTATTTTCACAGTTCTATTTTCATCATAAGTCCCTTTATTAATATTATATACTAACGTAATTTTAATATAATTATACATATAATTATTCATACCGTGTGGTGACGGTGTAATAATATCGCTATTACAACAAAGTTCCAGAAAATATACAAGGTCTCTATTACCAAGTTTAAATATTTAATTAAACAAAAACTATATAAAAAGGGTTATTATGATATAAATGAATACATGGTTGATAATAACGCCTGGGAATGAGGTGGTCGCTTCCAAGCTGTTTCTAAAATAAATTTTGTAAACATTTTGTGATCATTGACATTGTACAATTTATTTAAAAAAGTGTCCCACTGGGTTTCTTGCTAGTACTTCCCAGGACAGGGTTTTTTTTCGAAGCAGTGGTAAAGTAATAAATTGACTTTCAATAAGAATTACTTGTAATCTATATTGAATAAAAAATATTCTATTATATTCTATCCACTACCTCATATCATCCCGTGGGTGTCGTAAGAGGCGACAGAAGGAAACAAATCATGAAATAGGCAGCAGAGTCTTTCTAGTAACGACTAAAAATAAAAACTGCGGTGGCAACCGCAGTTTTTATTTTTAGTCGTTTGCCACTCGCTTGCCAACTGTGGCAACTGTGGCAAACCATGACACAATCTTTTTTGACCTTTGTTTAGCAGTGGACTAGCGTAGGCTGTAACGGTAACGGTAAAAGGAATCACCGGTCTTATGCATGATCTCAGATATCATGCGTCCACTACACACTTTTGATAAAAAAGTATATAGTGGAATTACCCTCCAGAGACGACTGGCTAAATGGCCAGGTTATCTGTGAGATCGGTAGCCTTATATGGTATAACGATGGGTCTAAAATGGGCCGCGATGGCTTTGGAATTTACGGGGAACGCACCAAATTCAAACTTAGCATGAATTTGGGTAAATACACCTCAATCTTCCAGGCAGCAATTTTTGGCATACTTCGGTGTGCGGAAATCAATCTGCAAAAACACTACGTCAACCATATAATTTACATAAACTTTGATAGTCAAGCCTTTGATTATATACCTGTCACAGGTATATACTCAAAGAGTCAAGCATTACTGCTAGCGCTGAGGTGAAACTTAGTGAACTCGAAGCTAGTTGGAGACTGCGTGAACCGTTTAAACGCCCTGGGATATAACAACAGGGTCGTTTTAAGATGGGTTCCTAGTCACGAGGGTATTGTAGGCAGCGAACTGTTGCCGACAAACTTGCACGGGAGGGCTCAAAGTGCACACAATTTGGACCTGAGCTATTTTGTGGAATCTTAAGAAGCCTGGCCCGATTGGCCCTTGAAACTCTCTATCATAATAAATCACTTAAGATCTGGTCTGACACATCAGGCTTAAAACATTCTAAAACCTTAATCCAGGCTTTTGATCGCAAATTAGCCTCAGAAGCCCTGGGATTAAGTAAAAATAAAATGCGCATTCTGGCAAGAGCTCTAACTGGACACTGTTGTCTTAAAAAGCACATGTCCATCCTGGGACTAAGCAACTCAAGGATGTGTCGGTTCTGTTCCATAACGGAAGAAACACCTCTACACATCCTAACTGATTGCGGACCCTTAATGTGCAAACGTAACACTCATCTGGGAAACTATCTACTCCGCCCAAAGGAAGTGAAATTGCTCACGGTTAAGCAACTCCTTCTATTCATTGAAAACATAGGGCTTAGCTGTGAACTATAGCCATAGCAGCGATCACAATAGATCTTCTAGGTCGCAGTGATACTGGTCTCTTTCCCTAGACATGCATAGCTGCTCACATATAAAAAAATGGTAACGGTTATATAAAATTATTCTGTAAGCGTTTGTTACTGAACTCCTAAACGGCTGGCCGATTTTTGGTCCCTGTATGGTTTAGATTCACAATTGGTACACAACCCGGTAGGTAGTACTGTTGTTGAGATTCAAAAATAATTCAAAGAGCGGATCACTAGAATAGTCTAAAATTAGTGATTATATAATTTAACACTCAATCAACAATAATACAGATTTGAAATAAAATATGACTGACCCATTTCCCGCGGAAACCAACTAAACATAACGAAAAATAATATCTTTTAAACAATACCAATTACAGCAACATTAACTGGAAGCATAGACTTATAAATAAAGCTGTCTACACGATGCTTTCTTGGAAGGCACGGTGTCAGTTGATGGCGGGGCATCGAAGCTAAGATTGTGTTAAATTTGTCACGTAACTCTGCTTAATTACGAAGCGGCATTCTGGCATTCTTGTCACGTCTTTGTAAAGCGACTTGGTGTTGACGCGCTCCACCCGGACCTTGTGCAATTATGAAAGGTTTTTAAAAAAAAATTAAATAAGGATGACAAACGAGCAGACAATCCACGTGATTGTAAGTGTATGCTGTAGCTCATAGACACCTACATCTATACTCGATTAAGAATCAAAATGCAGATGCGTTACCATTCCTGAAGACTAAGATGGAATGCCTCGTTTCCACGAAAAAGGATCATCCGTTCCCTACACTCACCATACGAAACACAGAAGCATTAAGCTGCTATTTTAAGCTGGTACTCTGTTAGAGCGTGTTCCTACCCCGGTCAAGCCGACTCATTCGTGCTACAAAGTATTACGTTTTACTTATAGTAATAAAATAGAAATACGTAGAACGTAAGGTTAAATTGGCAAGTTAAATCATTAGTGTGCAAAAAGTTTCTGTCATTAAAATACTTCCTTACTTATCCATCGATCAGAAAAAACCGAACGAACCGCTTCGACTTATTTTGATCGTGAATGTCGCATCTGTCAACCGTTCGTTAAACATTTATAGTGATGTCGATATGTCATATCGATGTTTTGCAATTGTGTTGCAAAACATACTTTCGGAATTGCATTTCAAGGTCCCTTTAATCACAAACTCTCTGGAAGTATGATTTAATAATGTTGTACATGGTCACTTCTAAAGTTCACGTGATAATGTTATCAAAACTTAGGACTTTAGTAATTGTTTTTAAGATATTGCATAGCTTTTATTGCGGGCTTTGAACGCGGCGACCTAATCAAGAAATTCCGTAAGGAAAAAAACCTAACACCCCAAAACCTAACATCGTCTAACGTCGTTTCAGTTCGAGAGACTTCGGCACGGTGTTTGTCTCCGAGCGACTAGACGTATGCGTGTAGACTAGTTGCATGTATTGTTAGATAATAAAAATATTTTAAACAATAATATAGTTTATTGCAAGAAGCATATTCTTTCGATTTATATGAGTCGTCGTCATGCTAGCAACTTTCGTGTATTTAGAGTATTTAATAAACACAGACTTTATACTTAAATATATTTTTAAATTAATATATTTATTTTGATGGCGCTTTTGGCGCAGTTGCTGAACCACCCGAATGCAGCCTCGTGGATCACGGGTTCCCGCAAAATATTAAATATTTGCTCCATGCGGGAATCCCGCATGGAGCAAATATTTAACAAACAAAAAAATACTGCACAAATAAAATAAATAAATAATTGTAACTGCATAATTTGATAAAAATGCTATACCGTTTTACCTCGGCAGTCCCCGAGTGCCACACGTATTTTTTTTATTTGTGCAAAGCTCGAGTCAGTTTTCCTTATGATGATATTTCAAAATATAAAAATTTCGTGTCATAATGTTTGTTTACCCGTAGTCCGAAACCGACAAGGAATTTTAATAAACTTTCATAAATGTGTATTACTTGCTCAAATTTGAGAGATAGCATAGTTTTACTTCAACGAGTATTAATAACTCTTAATACTTTTATTGTAAGTTAAAAAAAATAAGATAAAGGGTTGTCGGAAAAAGTAGAACATCTACTTGGCCAGCTATATATATATATATATATATATATATATATATATATATATATATATATATATATATATATATATATATATATATATATATATATATATATTATACAAATAAAAAAATAATTAATTACTTTACTACATCGTTTTAGATAATATAGTAGAATATTACTGGGGCCGTGGTACGCAAGCGAACGTAGTTCACTTCTCTTTTTAATTAAGTTAATCCAACGCCTTAGAAATAAAAAAAAATAATTTATCGAGATCATGTGATGTCTGTTAATTGCTAGTCAATGGAGTAGCGTGGCTGAGTTTGTTGATATAACCCTCTTAGGAAAATGAGGAAAATTAATAGGGTGAATCGCTACGAAGCTATTTCTAATCTGTTTTGTGTCGTTAATTATTTTAACATACATGATTGTAAGCTATTATCTTTTTTAGATAGTCCCGCTGGGTTTCTTGCTGGTTAGTCTCAGGAAAGAGGTTTTTTTGAGAACCAGTGGTAAATGAAAAAAAAGTGACTTTCAATAAGTATTATTTATAATCCATATTGAATAAAAAAGTTTCTGTTTCTGTTAGGATGTTTACTTTATTATTTCTTTTAGTAGTTTTTTTTTACTTTTGTTACCATTTCCCCAGTTTAGACTTAAGTGAACTAAAGTGACAAACAAACATTCAAGCCTGTAGCCAACTTCAAACAGAGAATTAATATTTCACTGAGCAAAAATGAAGCATTACTTATATTTTGGTAAAAATATTAGAAAAAAAAAGTATTTTTTTAATTTTAACCGGAGGATAGGGACCGAATCTAAAGGAAGGATAGAGAACTGTATATTTTTTAATACTTATTAAGAAACCTAGTTAGAAGCCTCAGAATTCTACCCATTTCTAATCACTAATTTTCCACGTAATTTATTTTGTGTCTTTGTAATAATAAATGTCAATAAAGAAGTTATTATTATATTATTATTATTTTTAAAAGCAAAACAAACTGATAGTAACGTAAAGAAAATATATAAGATTGTGAAAAGTAAATATTGATAATCAATATTGAAATGTCAATACTTGCCGGCTTAGTAGTTTTAAAAAAAGTCAAGGGCAACAACTTTCGCAGTATCATATTTGCATTACGGTTTAACGTAATGGAACAAATTTGTTAAATAAACAGGTTTCACCAGTTTAAAAATATACAAACAACACTGCTATCGACATTGTTTTAAGCATTGCAATAATTTTCAAACATGTCGATAGTTTTAATTTTGGTTTTCATTTACGTCCTTATTTGTTAGCGAATATTTTTAATCAAAATAGGAGAGAAAACTTACTTCCACGATCTCTGTCGTATTAATTAAACTAAGGTAAAGCCTGTTAGATGTTGGTTAAGAATGATTAGTAACTGCATTTTGTATGAAACTTCTAAGTGTTGTTGTTAATGTGTTACTTCGTATGGGCTCAAGTTCTAACTTAAAGCGACAACTACATTTTATATTAAAGTTCGTACAAATTACTTTGCTCATATCTGCGTAATATAATTAAAATGATGTGACGCCTATTTTAAGAGCACCTCCCGCCCTCTCTCAATTGCGAGCACTAACCACGTCACCATTATTTCCAGCACCACTACTCCCATCACCACCGCACTAGGAAAGACATCACTGTCAATAATACGACATTTTTCACCTCTACACGAAGCATCCTCTGGTGAAGTAAACTCTGGTGAACTAAACTCTGAAGAAGCGGTTATTAAAGCTTTGACTTTTTTTAGGTACGACACATCATTTTATTTCATTACGCGGAAATGAGCAAATTAATTTGTACCAACTTTAATATAATGGATTTCCGCAAAGTAATGCTTTATTCTTTTTTTTAATATTAGTAATCTTATTAATTAACATAACTAATATTCCTTTTAACCAATCCCGGTAATCTTAAAACGCTTGTGTTAGGAGTGGTTCATGACAGTAGTCAAATGGCGGATTCGAACCCACGACCTTTTGAGTTCGCGATCCGCGCTTTGCTATTACGCTACTGTCGCTTTTAGAATCTACAAATTAATATATTATATCAGCAAAATAATCCTAAGTTATTAGTATTTTTTATAGAAGAAGGGGCAAATGATCATGCGGCTCACATGATGGTAAGTGACTACCGCCGCCCATGAACAACCGCAACACCAGGGGAGCTGCAGATGCGTCGCCTGCCTTGTCTCACAATGTGGTGGTGGCTATTAAAGTAATCAACTTCTATTGATGGAATTCCTAAACCATGTAAAAATAAAGTCATAAATATAGTAAAAAAAAATTGAAATAGTTTTCCTATGTCCCAGCGATGGTCACAGGCTTGTTCACGTTTCTAAGGGGAAACGCATATAGTTTTTATAAAAAAATTGTACAAACAAACTTACATGTCACCTGATGGTATTTGCCTACTGATGTCCCAACTGCAACTAATATCAAACAAAGAAGGTACACATGCGTTGTCACCTCTGAGGACTAAGATGAAATACCTTATATCCTGTAATTATACAGTGTTCACCATTCAGACTAGAATACTATAGTGCAAGCACTGCCCTTTGGTGACAGAAATGAGTAAGAGAGTGGTACAACCCAGACGAGTTCCTGGGCAGATAAGGAGATCCACCTGGTTGGGGTTTAAATGAACTTCAATTATGCTCAAAATTATATTTCTTTTCTTAGAGGACCGGGAAAGGACCATACTCTTAAGAATACCAGTGAAATATAGCAGCTTAGTGCTGCTCTGTTTTGTATAGTGAGTATAGAGACCCGGAGACCCTTTGAACTGGAAACGAGGCATTCCATCATTGTCCTCAGGAGTGACAACGCATCTGCATTTTGATTTTCAATCGACTATGGGCCACAGTATCTACTTACTATCAGGTGAACTGTGTAATTAATTGTCACCCAGTCTATAAAAAAATAGACATACATTTTGAATAAAACTACTTTTACGGATTTTATGACGTTTAATATATATATATAACTTTTTATTACCGACGTTTTGGGTGCTTTTCAACATCCATAGTCACGGGGAACAGTAGTTTTAATAGTATTCATGTAAATATAAGAAATCATTATGTCGACACACATTCAACTCATTACGTTTATCTTCATCGCCCAGCACGCGATAAAATAGCTTTAAAATGATAATTAATATTATAAATGATTTGTCTATATTTTTTTCATTTCTTCCATTGTTCAGCAGTGGATTTCTTTACGCTGATGATGATGATGAGGGCATCTACTTAGTGACGTATCTATATACAGCCCAGTACCTTGTAATGGAAGAGTCACGCTGCAGTTATTTATGGTTGTAGTTCGAATCGGTCTGGTCAGCTGGGGAAGGACCACGCTCTCACAGAATTCCATCGCGAAATAGCAGCTTAATGCTGCTGTTTTTTATATGGTGGGTAACAAGAACCAGATGATCCTTTTATTAATAGTAAGGCATTCTATCCAAGTCCTTAGACGTGACAAGGCATTTGCATTTTGATCTGTATATATGGGCCACAGCATTCACTTACCATCGGGTGGACTGTGTGCTTTACTTCTAAGTAAATGATTACCTATTTCTGCTGTTATGTAGAACGACTAGAACTCCGCCGATAGTTTTGTTAAGAGAAGTAAAATTAGAGGCTGTTATACATTCCACTTGAAGTCCCAATGACGAAAAAGCACTTTTTTGTCTTTATAGGATAGGGTGACAAACGAGCACACAGTCCACCTGATGGTAAGTGGTTGGTAAGCACTTGTGAACTTTTTATTTGAATTTGGTCACAGGTGTCAGTGCTAATAAACAATTTACTTTTTAACCTCCTACGAAGACAGAAGGGTGTTAAAAGTTTGTAGTGTTTTTATATGTGTATGAGTATATGTGTAGCTGGTTATCTGTGTGTGTGCTTCTGTGGCATCATAGCTTCTGAACTGTTGAACCGATTTTCATTAAGTTTTTTTCGTTTGAAAAATGTCTTAATCGAAAGTGTTTCTACTTCTTAGCTACGTTTTAAGACAATCTGTTGAACAGTTTGACAATCACCAGGTCCCTTTGTTTCGGGGGTTTTTTAAAATTCTATTTAAGTTATTTACTAACTCTGGTTGTTTGATGAAATATTGTTATTTAACGGAAAATATTTATTAGTAATAATTCGAAATGATTCGACGTAATGTAAATGGAATTATATTTATTTCTTAGAAACTTTTAATTGGTTTGTGACTATTTTTAGTTGCAATGCTCAACGAACGCGTGGGCTGTTTGGAGTGACTCACTTCGACTCCTTGGCCGTCCTGTGTCTCGCTTTTTGATGACTGTATCATTTGCTTGACATATTAAACTTGAAAAATATTATTAGAATATTCTTCATACATAAAGATGGATCTATGTATGTGAGCGTGGTCTATTTTTTCAAATAATGGAATAAAAATTAATTCGACCTCCATTGCTCCTGTGGAAGCTCTCCTCAAAATTACTTATAATCTTTCAGAAAATCTAGGTGACGATGTTTTCCTTAACCACCGAACATGTGATAAATCGGCACTTAAATTGCTATAAACTAAAGTTTTACCACGGTCTTATACGAAGGACAAAGGTAAATTAAAAATAAATAACGACAAAGATCTCAGCGAGATACAGCCTTTAGCAAAGATTAGTTTGACTTAAAATTAAATTAAACAAACCAAAAGATGTGTTGTTTAGCTTCTATTTTTTTTACCGCTATAGACGGTTAGGATATCGGATCTTGAATCTAAAGCGCTACGTTTATAGATAATAATGTCCTCCAGACCGAATTACGGCCACGGCGGCCTGCCTCAACGGAGACAAGCCATCGGCGCAGGACAGGATTATAGAAATAGAAATAGAAACTTTTTTATTCAATGTAGATTATAAAAATACTTTGAATAAAACTATTATTTACGGATTTTATCGCGTTTAATTACATTAATTTATTTTTATTATTATCCCGACGTTTCGGGTGCTTTACAGCGCCCATGGTCACGGGGGGGACTGAGATGTTTGACGTCCCAGTCCCCCCCGTGACCATGGGCGCTGTAAAGCACCCGAAACGTCGGGATAATAATAAAAATAAATTAATGTAATTAAACGCGATAAAATCCGTAAATAATAGTTTTATTCAATGTGTAGTGTTCGCGTAAATTTAAGAAATCATTATAAAAATACTTATTGAAAGTCACTTTTTTAATTTACCACTGGTTCGCAAAAAAAAAACCTCTGTCCTGGGAAGAACTAGCAAGAAACCCAGCGGGACTATTTTTTTTAATAATAGCTTACAATCATGTTTACAATCAACAACACAAGACAAATTAGAAATAGCTTGGTAGCCATCACCCTTCCCAGGGGTTATTATCATCTATAAATTCCTTAATATTATAATAACCCTTTTTATACAAACTTAGTTTAATAACATTTTTGAACTTTGTGTATGACAAATTTTGTATATTTTCTGGGATTTTGTTGTAAAAGCGTAAACATCGCCCCAAGAATGAATTACTGACTCGGTGGAGTCGAGTAACTGGTACTAACAGCTTGTGCCTGCTCCTAGTATTTACAGAATGAATATCACTTATTTTCGCAAAACTACTTTTATTTTTGTGTACGTACATTACATTTTCATAAATGTATTGAGAGGCCAGAGTTAATATATTAATTTCCTTAAATTTTTGTCTCAGTGACTACTTTGGTTTTAAATTATATATTGCTCTAATGGCCCTCTTCGTGCCCAAGTGTATGTGCAAGCACAGGTGCACGCTCTATTCCCTCACTCTCATAATCCAATGGGACGGTAAATCGACACGACCAGAGAGAGATAAGGTGCAGGACCCACGGCTTTACGTGCTTTCCGAGGCACGGGGATGAGACACCGCCAACTTCCTGACTCCGGGCAACTACTGAGCATTTCTTGACGGAAAAACTCGATAGTTAATTTTTTGGCCCGACCCGGGATTCGAACCCAGGACCTCATGATCAGCAGTCGCACTACCACAACCACTAGACCAACGAGGCAGTTTTATTTATAATGATTTCTTATATTTACGCGAACACTACACATTGAAATAATACTAGTTTTTACGGAATTTATCGCGTATATTTAACTTTTTAAATACCTGTCGTTTCTAGACCATCGTAACTCTATAAATTCTAAAATTCAGTTCAAAATGGAGTTAGAGGCAAACAATTCCTTAGCTTTTCTAGATGTGTTAGTAATTCGGAATGCTGATAACACCTTGAGCCATACAGTGTATAGAAAAAAGACCCATACAGATAGATATTTAAATGGTGATTCTCACCACCATCCTTCACAGTTAGCTATCGTGGGTAAATCTTTGTTTCAGAGAGCACGAGGGATCTGTGACAGTAAACACCTGGCTGCCGAGCTCCACCATGTCAAGCAAGTTTTGCATGACAACAAGCTTCGAGTCCCGCGCCTACGTCACAGTGAACGAGTGAAGCTGGCCACAGTCGAGCGTGTACCTGCTGTACTGCCATATGTTAAAGGAGTCACTGGCAAGATTGGCTACATCTTGAAGCGCGCTTCCATCAAAACATACTTCAAGCCGCTGAAGAAGATTGGTCAGTTTTTACCATCTGTCAAGTGTAATGTCCCTCCTGCATGATGCAGGAGTCTACAAGCTTGATTGTGAATGTGGTCTCTCCTACATAGGACAAACTAAAAGATCAATAAAAACCCGCATTAAAGAACATATAGCTGATGTGAAGAATCGACGCTCCGGGAAGTTTGCAGTCTGTGAACACGTACAGGATCGCCCCCGTCACTACATCAGATTTGATAGACCGCAAATCCTCGCTAAAGAACACCGATTCCTTCCAAGGACGATTCGCGAGGCTATTGAAATCAAAAAACATCCTAATTTCAATAGAGAAGATGGCTGGGTGCTACCATCTGCTTGGGATCCTATAATAAATAAAATTAAATCCCAACCCAAGCATACAACTGCAAGACTTCAAGATACCATAAGTTCATACTGTATAGATCGGAACAAAAGTTAAATTTTAATCTATGGTAACCGCGATTAACTATGACATATGGACGTTGAACATCTCAGTCCCGCCCGTGACCATGAGTGCTGTAAAGCGTTCGAAACGTCGGGTATTTAAAAAGTTAAATATACGCGATAAATTCCGTAAAACTAGTATTATTTCAAAGTTTTATTTATTTATACGTTTACAGATAGCATCCAAGTGCAGCCGTGCCTGATCGCTAGTTTATAATTATAATTTCTGATTAATAACAGTAAGCGATTTTATAATAACAATGTTATTACAGAGTTTTTTCCTTAAATAACCAGAGGCACGCTGTTCGACTTCTTGTCAATCCGGGTCAGGGTCAAGTGTGTTACTAGAGATGTTTACACACTCATTGTACGTGGGTTTCACTTGTTGTGGCATTTAACGTTCGCGACTCATCGCTATGTAATGAGTCGAGCGATGGTCTCGATGATCTAGTGGTTATAAACGCGCCTGCTGATTGTGATTCGAATCCCGGGGTGGCCCAGTACATTATTGGGCTTGCCAGCAGTACACCATCCACATGCTGGTTGTTGATGTTGTGGCCCATAGATAATTATACCCTTTTTTTATAAATAGTGGTAGCAAACGGGTTCATAGTCGACCAGATTGTAAGTGGATACTGTGGGCAATTGACATTTACCCTCGAGTAAGAATCAAAATGCGCAACGTTTCACCCCCGAGGACTAAGATGAAATACCTTATATCCAAAAATAAAATAAAAGGCTTTAGCCTCTATTTAGGTTACTCTTTATTCGGTATCTTTGGAAATATCTGCCGTCTTATTTAAACGGAATAAATATAATAATAATAATGTCCTCCAAACCGAATTTCAGTCACGACGTCCAGACTTAACTAAGTGGATGCTGCGGCTCATAGACATATATATCTATACCCAATAACAATCAAAGTACAAATGCGTTGTCAGAAACCAATATAAAGTGTCTCCGGTTCTCACCACACAAAGTACAGCACAGCTATAAGCTGCTATTTTACGCTGGTATCCTTAGTAGTAGAGCGTGATCCTTCTCCGTTCAAGCCGACCCATGCGTGTTAAAACTATAATATAGCTGTAGCGTTCCTCGTGTAAATAACAAATAAAAACCGGCCAAGAGCGTGTTGGGCCACGCTCAGTGTAGGGTTCCGTAGTTTCCCGTCCGTCACAATAAGTGTTCCCACTTATGAGTTTAAAGGTGGGTATCCATTATGTTCGCGCTCCAGCAGCGCTCCGCGCTCTTGCAACTGCTCCCGGTAGTGGGTACTGTTGTTTCCATCCTAGTTCAAAATGATTTTCCTAGAAAGTCCTTATAAAGTTCTACTTTTCAGATTTTTTTCATATTTTCTAAACTTATGGTTCAAACGTTAGAGTGGGGCGGGGGGACACATTGTTTTTTACTTTCGGAGCGATTATTTCCGAAATTATTGACATTATCAAAAATGATTTTAGTAAACCCCTATTCATTTTTAAATACTTTTCCAACAATATATCACACGTTAGGGTTGAAATTAAAAAAAAAAATTACTTCCCACTTTACATATAGGGGGGCTACCCTAATAAAACATTTTTAATTAAAACAATTTTTATTTTACCACTTTGTCGGCGTAATTGATACACATATTGGTACCAAATTTCAGCTTTCTAGTGCTAACGGTCACAGAGATTAAGCGAGGACGGACAGATGGACAGACAGACATGGCGAAACTATAAGGGTTCCTAGTGACTACGGAACCCTAAAAACTTACCAGTAAAATATTTATTGGTTTATACAATTGAAATGAAAGACAAAGTTACAGTTCACTCGATAAGTGACTATTGTATTCCATGGATAGGTGCCACAAACTTCGAATGAAGAAGGCTACTAAAACGTTGCCACCTTCGAGAAATAAGGCGAAATGCCTCTCGGCCTGTAATTTTACTTTTTTTAGATATATCTATGTTAAAAATTATACTGGCTGTCCATACTCTTTAGGCAGCAACTCTACAGTAGGTACACGTACCTTTAAATAACGGCAGATATAGGTAAGAGACCACTGCCTCCCTACTACTCCCTACTTACGTGGCTGTAGCACAAATGGGTCGGCTCATCTGGTAAAGACCACACTCAAATCACACACATACTCGTAATACCAGCGTAAAATAGCAGCTTAATGCTGCTGTACTTTGTACAATGAGTGTGGAGAACCGGAGACCCTTTTTACTGGTTTCTGACAACGCATTTTGATTCTTAATCGAGGATAGATGTAGATGTCTAAGGGCCGCAGCATCCACTTGTTGAACCTGGCTGTCGTGACTGAAATTCAGTTCGGAGGACATTATTATTGTTAAATTCATTTCGTTCAAATAGGGCAGCAGATATTTTCAAAGATACGGAACGAAGAGTAACCTTAATAGAGGCTAAAGCCTCTATTCACGCCAAGCCTAAGCATTGGTACAGCAAGTAGGCAGCAACCTTCGACGGGGCCCGAGAACATCTGTTCAGGGGAATGTTAAGGTGTGTTTTCGCAACAACCGCTTTATATGGCGAAACGGGTCATTGCTGTGCACCGCGACCTTAGCTCGCACATGCTCGCTGCTTCGCTGGCGCCAACTTTGTTACCTCGTTTCGAGTTCCTTTGCCGCGTTATTTTGATTGTTTCTCGTTTTTTTTACGTTTAAGAATTAGAGTAGAACATAATATGTACATACTTATAGTTGTGGTGGCTTTTATATAATTTATACTTGCTGTTCTATCACTTGGTAGCGCCAGCTTTATTTTTATGATTTAGATAAACTTTTGTACTAGTTTCACAATATTTATTGTATCTTATTATTATACTTATTACAAAAACCGACCCATTTCACCTCACGGCATCATTAGAGTGTGTGAGAAAATGTGAAACTGTTATAAGTTTTTATCCAAATTACTAAAATAAAGGTTTTTATCTAACAAGGATATGTCAGTCTTATCGTATTACCTGGTTACTGTTACACATAATTCATTAGTATTTAGAAAGGGACAACGTGATAGGAATATCGAGATTAATGAATTTTCCACCTATGAGTTTAGCGTCGCCAGAATATTTAAAAACCAACCCATGTTACCCAAATTAATATTAAATTTTTAACCCTCGAAGAAAAAGAGGGATGTTGTATGTTTTATGTGTATCTGATATCGTAGCTCCCAAACCGATGAACTAATTTAGATTTAGTTTTTTTTGAAAGGTGATTTGATCATGTGTTCTTAGATATGATTCAAGAAAATCTGTTTTTTAATTGGAGGGGTTTTAAAAATTTAAATTAAATATTATTTCACTAGTTGCTCCATCTCACTTTGATACTTGACACGTTCTGTTAGCGTATAAAGGATATGCTCTAAATTTTGACAAATATTGCAATTTTTATTGGGGTAGTGCCCGAATGCTAGTTGGGACTAAACTGTTTGCTTCATCGTTCATACTACGCACAGAAAAGGAATGGAAAAATTTGCCAGCATCTGTTTTTCTGAAAGAATGAATAGACGTTTGTTAAGCTAAGTCAGCGCGCTTTACCTTCTTTGGCTGCATTATCACATGCCATCAGGTTGTGTAGTAGTCAGGTACTGGCTAAAAATATAACTTTACTACAGAGGTGACAACGCACCTGCATTTGAATTCATTGATCACAGATGTCCATGGTTTGTAGTACAATCACCACTAGGTAAAAACTAACCTTTATAACTTTACTGTCATAAAAAAGCAAGATTGACTTCAGTATGAAGAGGTTGAAAGTCATCTAACTTTTGATCGTTGCTGTTGTACTACAATTATCTCGACGTTAATGCTAGCGGAGTGTCACCCAAACATAAGTCACTAGCTACTATTTAATGCACTAAGTATTCTATGTGTTTGCCGCTTATGTCTTCACCAATTAATGAATTTGTTTTCTATTTAAGCCATAAGCTTGTAGCGGTTAAGCAGAAAGTATAAATTTGATAACTTTAACTATCGTGATGAGTAAGAATAGCTTTTTATATATTCTTGATGTGATTTAATATCAAGGAATGTCATAGAAATTGTAAGGCTAGATATACCATATTTATGTTAAGATTTGTGCTAAGATGTCAGAACTTTTGGGTTCTTGTCAGGATTACAGTCGGATTTTGGAAATGTTAGAAGTTTTCGATTTTTCAGTAAAATTCAGTTACGGTTTTTGGGTGGGAAGGGTGTAATCTGTGTGACCTGGATTGAACCCGTGGGTGCACAAAACCAATAATTTTACCTTATACTTTGCTTATCCATTGGTTGTCGGTCTTCTAGCTATATGGTCGACTCAATGTCACTTCAGCTTACTAATCGAACAGCTTTTATCGCTCAAAGGAACTTCGAGCATAGTCTTCTCAATAGCTTACTGAGCGACTTTAAGCTTCCTCATACGAGTAAAAGTGAAAGACAACGTCTCAGATCCGTTGTAACTGGCAACACGAAATGATTGTACATTGTTATTGTTACGTTTTGAGTAATATAACTTTTAATTTACCTTAACGGTACGAGCTATTATACATGTATATAAAGCATAATTTTGTATGTGTGTCAAAACTCAAAATCAAAAAATCATTATTTATTATAAATTATTAGTGAAATACTCCACATTTTTGGTCCTCCGAGCCGATTGTAATGCTTTGTACAAATTATATTGTCCGACGTAAATATTTGTTTGAGAACGTGACTAGCTCGAGCACGAGTGTCTTGTGGAGTTTTGTTGTTGATCGATCTGGTTTTCATTTGACCCCAAAAGACACCTTTCGCATATGCCTTGTACCACACAGCGGCGTCAGCAAACAAACGCTAAGTGTAGTCAATTGGAGCGCCGTCGCGTCAGTCGACACCGCAATTAATTGGTGAGTTGACAATTCACTAGACTTGAGATGTTTACTGCACTGAAGTGGATTTCATTTTAAAAGGATATCCGGGCGGCGTTTAGTCAATACAAACGTATTCCACTGTTTTCTCCTTGGATAACGACACTAGAGCAATTAAGTTTTAACGATACAAAACCATATTTTTCAAAAAATATGGGTGAAAAACGAGCATCAAAGTCCACTTGACGATAAGTGAATGCATTCACCTATAGATACCTTCATCTATCATTAATTAAGAATCAAAATATAGATGTGCTGCCACATCTAAGAACTAAGATGGAATGCCTCGTTTCCAGTTAAAAGGGTTTGCAGTTCTCTACGGTCACCATACGAAATGCAGCAGCATTAAGCTGCTATTTCACGCTGGTATTCTGTGAGAGCGTGGTCCTGCATTATAAAAACTGTTGGTAGTAAATTCCCCCACAAATATATACATACAAACAAAATAGAAGTGTCTGTATGTAATATTAAAATAACTGCCTTTTATTGAGCTGAATTATTCTCATGCCATTAAGAAATCCGTTTCTACCCTGGCTAATCTTCGGATTGGCTGAACTGATTGTAATGAATATAGAATAGGAGTGATCTAGGCCAGGTCCACACAAAAACTTTTTTGGAATATTGATTAAAACACTTTTACGGATTTTATCGCATTTAATTTGCTAATTTGTTTTCAATTCCCGACGTTTCAGGTGCCTTCCCGCACTCATAGTCACGGGGGACAATAAATATGTAGTGTTCGCGTAAATTTTCATACGTAGTAGTGCCACGCTGCGGCTATATTACGGTTGTAGTACGAATGGGTCGGCTCGACCGGAGAAGGACCACGCTCCCACAGAATACTAGCGTAAAAAAGCAGCTTAATACTGCTGTGTTTCGTATGGTGAGTGCACAGATCCGAAGATTTTTTATTACTGGAAACGATGCATTCCATCTTAGTCTTCAGGGGTGACAACTCGTCTGCGTTTTGATTCTAAAGACGACACATCCCTCCGTATAGACGCTATAACGCATACTCCCCCTCTGTCTCGTCCCGACAGCTCTATTGCCTTCGAGGACGAAGAAAAGGCTGAGTGCTTCGCCGACAGCGTCGCCGCTCAATGCTCTCCCAGCTCACAACCCACTGACCTCATACACATCCAACTAGTGGAGGACGAGGTCCGTCGCCGGAACTCGCCCCCTACCGCCTCTGACCCTATCACTGTGTCCAAAGATGAGATTTCATCTACCATCAAAGGACATAAGCCCAAAAAAGCACCGGGTGCGGATGGTATCTCCAAGCAAGCCCTCAAATACTTTCCGGAGCAGTTGATCGCCTTATTGGCCATAACCTTCAACGCCTGCTTCGAATTCATCTATTTTCCCACCTCTTGGAAAGAGGCAACTGTCATTGGTATTCCCAAGACAGGCAAACCTCACCACCTCCCGTCCAATCACAGTCCCATTAGTCCCCAAGGCCATGGGCAAACTTTTCGAACGAGTCATTCTCGTGCGCATGAGGCGCCATTTGTTTCCCACAGACGGCGACCCTCTTGTCATCCCACAACAATTCAAGTTTCGAGCCAAACACTCGTGCACCCAGCAAGTTCACCGCATAGTGGAATATATCCTCAGCGGTTTTTATCCTCGTCGTCAAAAAACCATCGCGGTCTTCTTCGACATTGCCAAGGCATTCGACTGAGTCTGGCACGAGGGCCTTATCTACAAATTGTACGACTTAGGCCTCCCAGACCATCTCGTTCGCCTTGTAGCCTCCTATCTGAAGGATCATACCTTTCGTTTTAGACACGAAGGCACGCTATCCTCTACTCGTCAAATCAAAGCCGGTGTCCCTCAAGGCTCTGTGCTTGCCCCCCTCCTGTATATACTATTCACCAACGACATCCCTATCCCGTCGGATGGTGTTAAACTAGCCCTCTTCGCAGATGACACAGCCCTTTACTCTAAAGGCAACTCACTGCCACAGATTCGGGACAAGATCCAAAAGTCAGTAAGCGACTTAGGAGTTTGGTTCCAAAAATGGCGTATCAACGTAAACCCGGAGAAGAGCTCCGCCGTTTGCTTCGAATATATACGACGCCGTCTCTACACCACTCCGCCAATCAGGATGTTAGGAACCCCTGTCCCATAGCAAACTACAGCCAAATATTTAGGCGTCACCCTTGATGCAAGGCTCACTTTCGAACCCCACATCAAGAAGGTTACTCGCACCGCACGATTTTACATGGGTAGGCTCAACAGCATGTAGGGCAGACACAGTAAAATGTCCCTCCGCAACAAGCGAACCCTATATAAGGTCTGCATACGACCTGTCATGACCTACGCGGCCCCCATTTTCGCACATGCTAAGCCCAAAGCTATAAATGAACTTCAAATAGTTCAAAATCTATTCTGTCGTAGGGCCACTAACTCGCCCTATTATGTCCGTAATGCCGACCTACACCGAGACTTAGAGCTCCCAACAATCCAGCAGTTCCTTAAATCACTCTTTGAGAGATTTTTCAAAGCCTCAGAGTTCCACCAAAATCATCTCATTCGTGAGACAGCTGCCTATGCAGCCCCTATACATACTCGCTATAGTGTGCGCAGACCGAGAAACTCTCTCTCGGACTCCCCCAACAAGCTTTCGGCTGACCTCCTCCTGGCAGCTCAGGCCGAGCCTACATAACACATCCCTTAATCTGCCTTAGTTAGGCACTCGTCTAAGCGGCTCTTCGCCGCTTGCGCCCTCCTTTCTGCCAAGGAGGGTCGCGTTCGTATACGGCTTAGAGATCTCTAGTTAGACCGTTAAGCCAGTCCCTAAAAGGTAGAGTTTAGTGGGTAAAAGTCTCCACATAACCACGCAGCTGGCTGCGTGGTATGCTATGAGCATTCCCCACCTCCCTCCCCCGTTTTCCGGAGGGTTGCCCATATTTGCTTCGGGTGCAAAAAAAAACGACACATCGAAAAGGCTATCGCCGTACTGATCCGAGTGAATACATAATTTCTAATAAAACTTGAAAAAACGCCGTCATAAGGTCTAAAATTGCGTAGCGCCCGCGACGATTAAAAGCGCTTAGAAATTCTCAGAAACTTTAAAATAATTTTTTAAAAATTATTAATTTAAGTAATCAAAATAATGAGCAAGTAAATTATGAATATTTATGTTATGAATATATTTGAGTGTTTTCCAAGCATATAGATTAAGTAACTTCGTTGTAATTTCAACTATAGTGATTTTTAGAGGTGTTTTCGCAAATAATTATGATCGAGTCAAAATTATACAATCGTGTTTTTGAACAATCAAATTCAAGATAAAGGCATAAATTTAACTATATCAAAATTTCACTTTCCTTAGTGGTGTCATAGTCTTTATACTATTCGATGAAAGGAGGTGCTTTTTTCACGGTGTCGCCTTAATCGAGGATAAATGCAGATGTCTATGGGCCACAGCATCCACTTACCGTCAGGTGGACTGCGTGCTCATTTGTCACCCCTATTCTATAAAAAATGTATAATAAATCATTACTTTTTTGCAATAGTTTTTCTTGATAAATTGATATAAAAAATGTTCTCTGATGATTATCCCGAATTTCGATAACACCACATTAATAGATCTTACCTAGGTGAAGCTGAGGGGGTCGCTACTCGCTAGAATACAGTAAAATACTTTGTTGTTCTTTGATTTCTAAACCGCAAGAGATTAATTGGGAAACAACGATGTGAATAAGTAATGATTGAAACAAAATTATTGTTGCTGGTTATTTTATCGTAATTACAATTATTTTATTCATGACAGTCTATTACTGAACAAACGGTAAACCAAACCTGCTTTTTTATAGATTGGGCAAACGAGCATGGAGATTACCTGACGTTAAGTGACCAGTGCCACCCTGATTCCCACCTCAAGGTTTTTGTTATAGAAGACGGGTGACAAACGAGCACACAGTCCACCTAATGGTTAGTAGATGCTGTGGCCTATAGACATCTACATTTATTCTCGATTAAGAATCAAAATGGAGATGCGTTGTCATCCCTGAGGACTAAGATGGAATGCCTCGTTTCCAGTTAAAAAGGTCTCCGGATCTCCACACTCAACATACGAAAGACAGCAGTAAGCTGCTATTTTATCCTGGTATTCTGTGAGAGCGTGGTGCTTCCCCGGTCAAGCCGACCCATTCGTGCTACAGCCATAATATAGCTGCAGTGTGGCTCTACCGTGTATATAAATGGTAGGACTCCCTTTGGTTTAGGATTCCGTTCAGGGTAGGTATCACCATCATACCTACTTCTGCAGCTAAATAGCGGTACTTACACTACTGTGCTCTGGTCTGAAGCGTTAAATGAGCCATTTTATTTATACACAGGCTTGAGGAATTACAACTTAGTTAAACTTAG
The DNA here is from genome assembly GCA_036936625.1 of Parnassius smintheus behrii. Taxonomy (NCBI): domain Eukaryota; kingdom Metazoa; phylum Arthropoda; class Insecta; order Lepidoptera; family Papilionidae; genus Parnassius; species Parnassius smintheus. The sequence continues at coordinate 2,424,379 of JAUPFT010000023.1, forward strand.
TACAGTTGACAAAGCACTTGTAGCGTTCTTGGTTTGAAGATTGTCCCAGATGTCCATGAGCTGCAAAAGCTTACCACCAGGTGAACTGTAAGTGCGTTTGCTCTTTAGTTTTCTAGTGGGAATCGTGTTCGGCTTCGTTTTGACATTTGACGTTTAGTTTCGTCGTATTGTATACATGTGTGAGTATCATTTTTTATAGGATAAGAGTGCCAAACGAGCACACAACCCACCTGATGGTAAGTTAATGCTGCGGCCCATAGACATGTACATTTGTCCTCAGTAAATAATCAAAATTCGGATACGTTGTCACCCCTGAGGACTAGGGTAGTATGCCTCGTTTTCAGCAAAAAAGATCTTTTTAGAAGTGGCGCCAGGACTAAGGGACTTATTTTGTGAGAAAGACTCTTCCTAAATTACAGTTTAAATCTTAGAATATCAATTAATTAAGTTTTGTAATAAGGTGGTAATAATTTTGTATAAAATAACTGGAAATAACTAGAAATAACTTAAAATTTTTGACTATCTGTCTGTCAGTCTGGCCTAATCTTCGAAATAGCAGAACAGATTGTAATGACCCTTCAGAACACATAGAAAGCAATGCCAGGAGTTATATATGTTGTTAATTACAGAAAAACTTGGATTTTCGTTGAAAAAAAATTAAAAATTGATTAAATAAATGACCGTTGGTTACCTTAATCTACACAAGGTCTCATTAATAGATTCTATCAAGGCGAAGCGAGGTTATGTCGCTTATATTGTAATAAAAAAACACTCCTAATTGTCTAAATTATGTTAACTTACACGGATTGTCACAGTTCAATGCTCAATACTACACAATATTAGGTTTGGAGGTTAAGTATCATCACATTTGAATATTGTGAATGAGATACGGCCCATTCGTATAAAAGCCCTAAATTTAACGGAGTTGCATCCAGTAAATCATAAAATTAGAAAGTGAAATGAAAGTAAAAATCAGCCGTCTTGTAGTGCCGGCTTTAGGGAAATCATTCTCCCATGTGATAAAAAACCACGTTAAAGAACACGCAGCTGATGTGAATAATCAACACTCCGGGAAGTCTGCAGTCTGTGAACACGTACGGGATCGCCCCCGTCACTACATCAGATTTGATAGACCACAAATCCTTGCTAAAGAACACCGATTCCTTCCAAGGATGATACGCGAGGCTAATGAAATTAAAAAAAAAACATCCTAATTTCAATAGAGAAAACGACTGGGTGCTACCATCTACTGGGGATCCTATAAATCATAAAATTAAATCTCAACTCAAGCATACAACTGCAAAAATTCAAGATACTATAAGTTCATAATGCGTAGATCAGAACAATAAATTAATAATTTTAATCTGGAGATAACCGTGGTTAACTATGACATTGAGACGTCGAACACCTCAGTCCCCTCTGTGACCATGGGCGTTGTAAAGTGCTCGAAACGTCGGGAATATAAAATAGGTTAATATACGAGATAAAATCCGTAAAAACTAGTTTTATTTAAATGTGTAGTGTGCGCATAAATACAAAAATCGTTATATATGTGGCAGAGCCGCGCTTCAGCTATATTCCACATTCTCACAGAATATCTGTATAATGCGGCTGTTTTTCGTATGGTAGGGAAGAGAGCCGGAAAACCTTTTTACTGGATACGAGGAGATTCCATTTTAGTCCTCAGAGGTAAAACCGCATCTCCAAGGATTGATGTAGATGTCTATGAGCTACAGCATCCACTTATCATCAGGCGGGCTGTGTGCTCGCTTGTCACCCTAATTTTATAAAAAAATAACAAGGTATTAAAAATACCGTAAATTTTCTTGCCAGTTCTTTTGGAGGGGAATATAATATAATAAATCTTTACCACTACTACACAAGGGGTCAACTTCACTACCACTTCGAATTTCAAAAATAATTACTTACCGAAAGTCTCGCCTCACACGCTCTTCAAAAGTTAAACCATGTTCACAAACACACACAAAAACACAGATCTATCTTTATTAATATCGTGTCGGTTCACATCACATAGTGTCGTTGCATTGGGAACACTGCGCCACTGTATTAAAGTTAATTTCACGTTGAAACCTGGAACAAAGACAAAAATGTTAGATTTTATTTGTTTATATATGGTCGAGGTGATGATGTAACATTGTACTGTGGTTTTGCATATTAAAATGAGAGAAAAATGCTGCAGATATAGAAGTGGTAGAGCCATGCATCGGCTATATAGTTGTAGCACGAATGGGTCGGTTCGTCCGGGGACCACAATCTCACAGAATACCAGTGTAACATGCTGTATTTCATAAGGTGAGTATAGAGAACCATAGACCCTTTTTACTATAAACGAATCTTAGTCCTCACGGGTGACAAAGCAGTTACATTTTTATTCTCGATTGGGGATAGTTGAAGGTGTCTATGGGCCACAGCATTCACTTAAAATTAGCTAGACCATGAGCTCGTTTGTCTCCTTTATTTAAAAAAAAAAAACAAAAAACAAAATAATATGACGGATACGCAATGCCTTAGCATTTGATGAGTTTAATACTGTGGGTCGCGGGTTCGAATTATGAAGTGAACCAGTATTTTTATGGCTTACAAATAATTTTCCCAGGACTACAAATATATTTGCCTGTGTTCAACTTAAGTATGTAAGATGCTTCTATTAGAGGTGAACTACTTAAGAACACACAATGAAAGCCTTTCCCACTGTAGGAAGTGTATGCAGTAATCGCACCGCACATGCTAGACGTGTAGGTGATCGCAGATTTAACTCTACTCTGACATGTTTTTTTATCTTAACTTTAAATGCATGGGATACTATGGGATGCTATTTGTTTTTCTTTAACCCAAATAAAATATTTAAAAAGCAAACTTTAAAACCAGGTACTGTCATACTATAGCTATATTGTGGATATAGCACGAATGGGTCGGCGCTATCAGGGAAGGGCCACGCTCTAACAGAATACCAGCGTAAAATAGCGGTTCAATGCTGATGTGTTTCGTATGGTAAGTGTATGTTAAGAACCTGAGGCCTTTTTTACTGGCAACGAGGCATTCCGTCCTTAGAGATCAACATATCCGAATTTTGATTCTTAATCGAGGAGAGATGTAGGTGTCTATGGGGCATAGAATCCACTTGGCATGTGGCATGTGAGCCCGCTTATCACCCTTATTTCATAAAAAGAACAAAGGCTAGGAACGCAACTGCTACATTCCATTATTAAGAAAGAACGAAGCATGTTTATTTCAGTTTAAGTTTACTCCTCATCGCCGGTCCGAGTATGGTTTACCTATATCTAGCGTATACGAGATGGTATATCACCTATGGACTCGAGGTTTTTCAAGTTTTCTCCATAGACACTCTTGAACACTTATGGAACGTAGCATGAGCAATAAAATAAATAGCAAAACACGCCAATGAAATAATGTCATTGCAATATTGACCAATCTAACAACAAAAGTAAGATAGCAATGCCTAGACCTAGCGTTTCACAAGTATTGAGAAGTGCGAAAAGTTTCATAAGATCGAACTGTAAGAGTACATGTTGCGATTTATAAATAACATTCGTGCGAAAAATTTAAAAATCAAAGGTTTTTTTGATGGCAACCCTGCCATTTTTATATATAAGTATCTTCTTTTTTTAGCAGTCCGAAAAAGTTTACCTACTGCTAAACGTGAAAAAGACATAGAAATAGGAACTTTTTATTCAATTTAGATTACAAGTAATACTTATTGATAGTCACTCCTCTATTAAATTTATCACTGGTTTCGAAATACCTCTGTCCTGGACAGTACAAGCAAGAAACACAGCGGGATTTTTTTTTAAAAAGAACAGTTCAAGTTATACATTAAGTAACAACGCAAAACTCATTAAAAATAGCTTCGTGGTGATCACCTCATTCCCGGGGGTTATTATCATCCATTAATTCACTCGCTAGATGGTAATACCACGACAATTTTGAAGTCATGAGAATTTCTCGCGTTTCTCATAGTCACTACTTACATCTTTATTATTATTGTCTCTGCCTCGTTAGTCTAGTGGTTGTATTAGTGCGACTGCTGATCATGAGGTCCTGGGTTCGAATCCCGGGTCGGGCCAAAAAACTAATTATTGAGTTTTTCCGTCCAAAAATTCTCAGTAGCTGCCCGGAGTCGGGAAGTTGGCGGTGTCTCACCCTCGTGCCTCGGAAATCACGTAAAACCGTTGGTCCTGCGCATGATCTCTCTCCGATCGTGTCTGTTTACCGTCCCATCGTATTATGAGAGTAAGGGAATAGAGAGTGCACCTGTGCTTGCGCATACACTTGGGCACTATAATCCTGTCCTGCGCCGATGGCTAGTGTCCGTTGAGACCGGCCACCGGGACTGAAATTCGGTCTGGAGGACATTATTATTATTATTATTGTAATAATATATACTTTATTGTGCACCACAAACAAAGTTAAAAAAAACATGATGTAAAACTTAAGGCAGTATAATCGTTAAAAGCGATCTCTTCCAGAGAATCAAAACAATATGAGAAAATAGTACTGTAGGACAGTTGGAGGTAATGTGTATATATATTATAGTAAACTTACAAACTAATATATAAATAAAGTAAACCAATATTTTTATATTATGACAACAAAATAATAGCGTAATGTATACAAAAGATTTTTTTATAGAATACGGGTGATAAATAAGCGGGGATTGAACCTGATGGTAAGTGGATCCGTGGTCCGTAGAAATCTACATTTATTCTCAATAAAGAATGAAAATTCAGATGCGTCGTTATCCTAAGTACTGAGATGGAATGCTTCGTTTCCAGTAAAAAGAGTCTCTGGTTCTCTACACTCACCAATCGAAACACAGCAGCATTGAACTGCTATTTTACTCATGTATTCTGTGAGAGCGTGGTTCTACCCCGGTCGAGCCGACCCATTCGAGCTATTACCACGATATTACTGCAGCATGGCTCTACCACTTGTAGGTATAGATAAATAGATGTATGATAAACATACATAATAGGCAAATTTGCATTGAAGTTACATAAAGAGTCCACGAGAGAGTTTTGTATATCTGTTGTAGTCTTCAGAGTTAATAACGCATCTGAAGCCTTCTTGTTTGAAGTTGGCTACATAATTCCATGGACGCAGTAGCCACTGTTTATTTGAATATGGCTGATGAAGGAGAAGACAGTTCACCTCATGTTAAGTGGATGCTTTGGCCCATAAATATCTACATCTAACCTTGGTTAAGGATTCAAATGCATCTTTGTTGTCACCCATGAGGACTAAGATGGAATGCCTCCTTTTCAGTAAAAAGGTTCTTCGGTTTTCTACAATCTATATAATCTGGTATTCTGTGAGAGAGTGAATCTACTACGTGTACCATCAGCTAAACTTACAATTATATAAGAAATCTATGCTAAAAAATTTTAAAAAGATATTAATATTTCAATCGAAACAAACTAAAACGTTATTTATTATTAAGAATCAGTGCAGCCACACATTTCAACCGACTATGTTTTACTCCTATCTCCCGGCCCGGCATTTCAAGATAACTGGGAGTAACCAAGTCTTTGTGCCCGCCGCCGCATTATTTATAGGGCTGATATTTTGATAACGTTTGCGTCTGGTCTGGTGTTAGACGTTTCGGTCCAGTTATCAGTGAGCTGCACCGATAAGCGTATTCTCAAGTTGACCCCCTTGGTGAAATTTTGCTACGTTAATTTAACGTTTAGTGGCGGTGTAAATATATTCACTACACCATATCGTCCCGTGGATGTCGTAAGAGACGACTGAGGAAATTTGTAAAAGGAAATGAGCAGCAGCGTCTTCTTAGTAACAAAGAAATAAAAAACATTTTTATTTGTTACTATAATCATTTAAAATTAAAACAAAACAATTAGAAATGAGATGAAACATTTGAGTGATTTCATAGAGTAAACGAAAGAATATATTTATAAGAAAGACAGAACATATTTTATTTACTTGTTTTTGAGCCGTTGTAGCTGAAATTGTTAGCGCTCGTTGTAAATTTCAGGTACGCGAGAAGAATCGGGCTCGATCCCCGCCGGTACCAATGAAATTGTTAATTTTCAATTTTAAGTGCTGATTTATCAAGTACTCGGTGGTAAAGGAAAACATCGTGAGGGAAACTGCATATCTAAGAAAAAAGAAAAAAAATTACGAAGACATGTGAAGTTCGTCAACACGTATTGGGGCAGCGCAACGGACAATTCCTATTCCTAAAACCCTCTCAGAAATGAGCGGGAGGCCTGTTCCCAGGAGTAGAACGTAACTTTAATTTTTTTTACAAAACATTAATTTTACAAGCAAAAATAACATAGCAAAATAGTAAGAGAAAAATGGATCGCAGAAAAAAGGCTCCCTTAATGGTTAGTCAATTTTGCTCAAACCGCACAATGCACAATGCTGCAGTAATAGAGCAGCGCTGATATTCTGTAAGTATCTGTTTGTAATGTCTAAATAACAGCTTTTCACTAAATACATATAAAAGTATATACGGTACTTATATATTTTTATATATATATATATATATATATATATATATATATATATATATATATGTTTGCTTTCAGTCTGTCTGTTTATCTAATTATTCTATGTTGACGGAGTCGCGGGCACAGCTAATCTGTAATAACAATTTCACTAGGAACTACTACAAAAACTTGTTGATTATCCGCCTGCGGAACATTACAACTATAGCTAATATACCCCTTATGAGGCAATTTATGGGGGGAGGGACTATGTTTAGCGGTGGACTCTTGTGTAATATAAGTGAACACTTATGTTATTTTAAATTTTCATTTTAGAGGCAGATGTCCAGGTGCAGAACTAGCGAAGTTGTCAGAAGTCGTACTTAACATACCTAAGTAAATATACCTAATATTGTTAAGTTACCCAAAAGTCTAAGAAGAAATAAGTCATTGTTTAAGTGTGTTGTTTTTCCTATTGTGACGACGTAAGTAAGTAGATCAATCATACCCATACCGTCCTATAGTTGTTGTAAAAGATGATTATTCTAAAGGCCAGAAAGACTTCATATTTATTACTTACTTATCTTCACGCACAATCCCTAACGGGGTAGCCAGAGAGAACAGATCACCAAGTGTCACGATCCTTACATACCTCTTTCGCTTCTTTCATGTTCATTATCTTATTCATACATGCACGTCTAGGTATCCGAGTACTCTTGACCTTCCCCTCTTCGAGTAATTTGCTCACATGGTCTTCGAAAGTTAGTCTCGGTCTACCTCGACACCTTTTAATATTTACTTTCGCACTATATATTTTCTTCACCATTCGGTCTTCACTCATTCGCTCAACGTGCCCAAACCATCGGCGTACGCCCCTATCAATTTTTGTGATAAGGTCATCTTTCAATCCTGCCATATTGCGAATCTCTTTGTTTCGCTTTCGATCGGCTATAGTAATGCCGCACATTTTACGAAGAGATCGCATCTCCACTGTATTCAACTTGCTTTTATGCTTCTTCTGTTTGTTAAGACATGAAGTCGATGGATGCTGGTAGCTCAGGACCATGCCTTGTGGCACTCTTTGTGGGAGGTCTATGTTCAGGAGTGGACTTAAGATAAGCTATAATAATGGTGATGATGATAAGAAGAAGATAAAGTTTTAAAATCACATAAATCTCTGACAAAACTAATTTTACTTCTTCATACTAGTAGGCTCCTTTGTTCCTAGTGATCCGTCTGGATCGATGCGATTCTTTGTTTCTGCCCCACAGTAGCATAGTGAATGTAATAAGTATATGAATATTATGTGTTCGCAAAATAAACTTACTAACCAAACGCAAACGCTGCTAAGGCGTCGAAATAGCTTGCTAAGCGCTCGGCGGCGCCTCGTCCAAGGTTGCGCGTGGGATGCACGGGCGCAGTTATCGCAAATCTCGACTTAGAACCCGACCCGTTTGACAAGTCAGGATTTTATAGAATCCAAAGAACAGCATTTCGGTGTTAGTTTAGATAAGGTTTCGCGTTTTGTTTTCTGAAAGAACAGACTCTAAAAGCCTATATGGTTATGTACATTGTTGCTATGTTTATAATAAAGTTAATACACATGAGCTAAGTATGTGTACTTACAACTTTATAAAAGTTTCAATTACAAACAACATAATGATACTTAACACTACGCTCAAGATATAAGAGTAAAAGTGAAACATTTTGAACTATTTGTACACTCGAGGTATTCCATCTAAGTCCTCATGAGTGACAACGCATCTGCATTTTGATTCATAATCGAGGATAGATGTAGAGCAACCACTTACCATCAGGTGTATTGTGTGCTCGTTTGTCACACTATGCTGTAAAAAAAATAGTACTGCAACTCTTAATTTGTTAAATATTGTATTTTAACTTAAGATTTACTATTTTTATAGAATAAGAGTGCAAAATGAGTACGCAGTCCACCTGAGGGAAAGTGAATGCTGTGGCCTATAGACATCTATTTATTCTCGATTAAAATTCAAAATGCCGATGCGTTGTCACCCCTGAGGACTGGGAATGCCCCCGCCCTCTCCAGTAAAAAAAAACACCGGTTGAGTCGACCCATTCGTGCTACAACCATAATATCGCTGCAGCATCGATCCACCACGTATAAAAAGTAATAAATGAGATTTACATATCAATTCTAAATCAAGGAATTATAATAAATGTCGTAAAGGTTTTATTCCATTGCCGTTGAAGTTCCACGAAATCACAAAACTATAAATATTTTATAATTTAGTTCTTTTATTAAAAATGCTTTTTATACGTTTTATTTTTATTCGCATGTTACCATAGTTTTTTTTATCGTCAAAACCCACGTGGTAAATCAGCACTTCTAACTGCAATGAACAATTTCATTAGTGCCTACAAAGGACACGTCCGGTTGTTGGAATTTTACTCGTATTTTCAAGGGTAAATGTAGTTAAAAATTATAGCTTCTCCCACAGCTGTGCACAGGCTTCTTCTAATTTCTAAGAGGGTTTTAGGGCAATGATGTCCACCGCGCTGCCCCAATGCGTGTTGGCAGACTTTATGTCTTCGAAATAAAGAAACTAGTATCAAATATTCTGTCTGTAATAACAAAATACACAGTAAAAACTATGGCAAAGCGTGGCAACTGTGGCAAATATCCCTCTTAGGAGCTGTAATTTTATATTTTTCACTAGTTCGCACTCAAAATCCCAATATACACGTGTGAACTGAAGTGTAGACAGTGCTTTTTATGTAATACAATAGCTGTTTACTTACCTCAACTACACTTTAAACAGTCTTATTCGTTGCTTACTTGCAAACTTAAATAGTTACGTAGTGATCTCACAGCAAATTAAAATGACCTAGATATTTTACAATGACGTACGATGTAATGTTATCGTACTTAACTATTTAATTGTGAGTCCTGGCTGGTTTTACAGTGGTAAGGGTGACAAACGAGCACACGTTTTGTTTAATGTGTAAGTGGATGCTGAGAATCATAGACATCTAGGTATATTTATCATCGATGCAGATTCCTTGTCACTTATTAACTTAGATGGGATATCTAGTTATTAAAACAAAAACGCTCTTCTAAGACTCAGAAGAGCGTTTTTGTTTGCGCGACGTACAAATTATCTTTCTGGATCTAAATGTTTGTCCACAAGCAATTTATATATTATGTAAAATGCTTTCTTTTTTTTTAAACGTGAAAAATAAATTTCAGTAATAATATAATCCTAGTTCTCTTATTCATTCATTAATTTCAGCCCGTCAAAAGACCAATGCTTAAATTCAGCCTTCCCCATGGGTTGCGTAATTGGAAATGATACCATAGTTGACACGCTTGGCTTAGGGTTTTATTATTTTGAGTTCTATAAAAAATACAGCATGAAGATGACATCTTCTGAACTACTTATCTCCTGTTTCAAATTCAACTTCAAATCTATTTATTGCCAGAATATTGAACATAATATTATGGTGTTGTTATTTATTAATGAGACCTTACGTTCTACAATGATAATGGCGTGTAATATCTTTACAATAAACAAAAAATATTGTTATTATAATTTTATGAGCTTAAATTATTACATAATAGTAATAACGTAGTTAATTATTTAAAATATTTTAGTGTCAAGTTTTGAAATCACAATGAAATACATGTCAAAAATAAAATAATTATGTAAATGTTCGTATATGAATTTAAAATATCTTAAAAAAATCAATAAAATAAATATTTAATGCCAAAAAAAACTTTTGTCACCTCCTACAAACCACTGGACATAGGGTAGCGGAGAGGTTTAAAGCGACAGTAGCCTAATGGCAGGGCGCGGACCGCAAACTCAAAAAAAAAAAGGTCGTGGGTTCGAATCCGCCATTCGACTACTGGCGTGAAGCACTCGTAACACAAACAATTTAAGCTTACCACGAGTGGTTAAGGAGAATATTAGTAATATTTATACCATTGTTAATATTCTTTTTTTTTAATCTTGTAAACCGCTACTATACAACGAATCTTAGTTCTCTCTCTAGTCTGCCTCACATTTTACATCGGTTTGGATAACTACTGGTAGTAATGAGTTAAGCAGGATTCCTCATAATGTATTCCTTTGCCGCCGAGCACGTGGTAAATCAGCACTTAGATTGTAATTTCAGATTGGATAACTGCATATTTGGATTACTCGCATGCCATGGAATTTAAAGTAAGCTACCATTGCTTACCAATTATTTGAATTGCTAAAGAAACTAGAACAGGTGAGCCAACGTGAATGACCGATTACGCTGACACATGCCTGGCTTTAGTGTTATGAAATGGTTGTAATAACGGTTAACGAGCGTTTTATTTTAATGGTCAGAGTAGCAAAGTGTTTCTTGGTCCTCCGAGCCGGATAAGGCATTTGTGCAAAATACAGTTTTTGGAGCCATTTTTTTCCTTTGTGTATTTGACACTAAATTCTAGCCTACTTGAGATACAATCGTTCAACTTCTTCATGTTATCATCAGCCTATCTACTTCTTCTTCACCGCTCTATAACTTTTCCCGTTATAGTGAGGATTTGCCTTGAGCGTTTTAATTACCAGAAGTGGGCACTTTTGACGTTGTTGCCAATTGCCGGTCTTGGTATTTTATCACTGAAGTAAGCGAAATAGTTATTCCTTCATTCATTCACAACTTTACAAGAGTCATTAACTGGTAGAGCCACGCCGCACGGTTGTAGCACGAATACGTCAGCTCGATTGGGGTAGTACCACACATTCACAGAATACCAGCGTAAAATAGCTGCTTAATACTGCTGTGTTTCGTATGGTTCTTACGCTTCACATTCGGGATGTGCAATATCATAAAGAAAAACCCCTTCTTGTTTTTTCAAATGTACGGATTTAATTTTTTCTAATACAATAATGCCCAAATACTGAAACGCTACTCAATTTTGTGATGCCATTAAGTTTCGTGCTGTCTCTATCATTTCAAGTCCAAGTGACTTTGAGTATCATAGACATAGACATTTAAGAGACAATTTTTAATAGAGAGTAAATGAAAAAGTTTTGCGCCCCCGTTTTGGGAAAGGCATTGAAGTAGTTCTAGACCTTGTAGTTACCGATAGAGCGCACCGTCACTATTCACATATATGCCCGTCTCTTCACGATATAGCTGTCACTAATCCGTCCGTAAAGCGTGAGTATCGGAAAATGTTTTTGAGATTTTAGGATAATGGTGACTAGTGAGCACACAGTCCACCTGATGGTAAGTGGCTCAAAGACATCTACATCTATCATCAATTGGGAATCAAAATACAGATGCTTTGTCAACACTGAGGACTAAGATGGAATACCAAGTTTCCAGTAAAAAGGATCTCCGGTTCTTTACACTCGCCATACGAAACACAGCACCATTAAGCTGCTATTTTACGCTAGTATACTGTGGGAGAGTGGTCTTACCCAAGTTGAGCCCACATATTAGTGCTACAACCACAATATATCTGCAGTGTGGCTCTATCAAGTTTACTGATTACAACACACTAATTACTGTCCCACCCCTGATTATAATTGAGGTAGGTAAGAATCTAAGTTGGTAAAGTAATATAAATTAACTAAGGAGCTCAATCACAACTCATAAAAAAGGTAAGAATTTGGGGAAAGCTTTCCCTTCGACTAGTCGTTTACGATAACAAGCCGATGTTTGTCCATCGCTTTTTCGGTCACTTTCGTTGGGTCACACTCACGCGCCCAGTATCAGCTGATCTAGGTCAAATAGTTTTCCACTTACTAATTACTACGCTTATAATGTCATATATCGACATAGACAAGCTTTTTACATCTATGCGAATATAAAATATTTATAAGGTCCAATGCAAACAAAAATTTTGGTCAAAATAATAAGAAATATTTAACATAATTTCGAGAAATGTTTATACCTTTATTGCTCCGGATCTTTAGGCTCTGGCTTAGCAATGAGTTTCAGCTCTAAAGGTCACGGGGTTGAATCTCGCACGGATCAACAATTTGTCTGGCATACAAATAAGTGTTCCGGGTCTGGATGTTTGCCCCTGTGAAATTTATGTACGTAAACTATACAGGAGAAAATCCTTCTTTATAGGATAGGGTGACAAACGAGCACACAGTCCACCTGATGGTAAGTGGTTGCTGCAGCCCGTAGACATCTACATCTATCCTCGATTACGAATCAAAATGCAGATGCGTTGTCACTCATGAGCACTAAGATGGAATGCCTCGGTTCCATTTAAAATCTCCGGTTCTCTATACTCACCATAAGAGACAGCATTAAGCTACTATTTTACGCTGGTATTCTGTAAGAGTGTAGTCCTTCCCTGTCGAGCCGACGCATTTGTGCTACAACTATACTACTAATATAACTGCATGGCTCTACCACGCATAAAAAATCCTAGTGTGGTAGTAATGTTTTATAAAAAATACCGACCACTGATAGGGGAAAAAATTTACTCAAGACATTGATTTAAGGTTTTAAGGCCCTCTTATAGTACGATGTGTAGGCATAAAAATGTTACTTCGCACCCAGCAATTGTCGAATGAATTAGCGGTGAAATAAAAAAAAAACAATTAAGTGTAACGTGTACTTTAAAAACGGCTAACACTGACTAACTGAATTTAAACAACGTGTTCTATCAAATTTTTTTGTTTGTTAAATGTTCAATATAACCGAACAAATATAAGCCAATCACATGTGATACATATTATATACCTTTTTATAGGTTTAAAACGGTTTCATTGTTAAATCTCTGCAACGCACTCGTTTCAATAGCGATTTAGTGTCATCTATTGATTTTATTTTTATCGAGCCAAATATATTAAATTTACCTCATCTGTTTTCAGTTTTCACACAACCCCTGTCCGTATGTTCAATTTTTACCTAATATACTTTTGTGCTATAATTACATTTATGTAGATTACGCTACTGCAACGTTGCCTTAATTATAATAACTTTATATGTCGAGAGTGTTTTTAACTAATTTTTATTCTCGATTAAGCAATGGACATGTCTGGAGGAATTCAAACGTTAATTACGAAACAGATGAAAGGTTAACCGCGTATCGCGCGTTGATTAATTGGAACTTAGTTCATGAGATTCTTCATCGGTTATCAAGTTACATATTTTGAAGTTTATTTATTCATTATTGATTACCAAAATGCAAATTGCGAGTAGAAGTATAATTTCAAATAATTTTACAATGGACGTTCTTGTCACTCTGAGTGTTTTGATATAATTTTATTCGTGGTACGTGCAGATATATTATGGTTCCTACTATCAAGCTGACCACGTGCTCGTTTGTTGGACTTATTCTACAAAAAATAAGCCACTAGTTTTATAGTCTGTACTTTGGGACAGAATGTTTATATTTATTGCGCGTGTTGAAATTATGTAGATCACAAATTTTGTCAAAGGTATTAAAATAGTGTCTTACATTGTTTATTAACCCATTGGTTGTTAACCCTCTCAGAAATGAGGGGAGGCCTGTGCCCAGCAGTGGGACGTATATAGGCTGTAACTTTACTTTACTTTTTTTATTGTTTATACGGTCAAAAATGTACTGTAATGCAACAGTAAAGATGTTTAATTCTTTACAATGGTCTTTATGTGAGTCCCTTGGTTTAATATTGTCAATAGCACGTACAGCTCTTTTCTGTAGTATAATTTTATACTACAGAAAAGAGATATCTCAATAATAATAAATAAATCAACAATATCGCAATAATAATCCATATGACATAACACTTGGTCTCATCACCTACTTTTAACTATCCATGCTGTACACTGTTAACAAGACAAACGCAATGTTAACAGACTGACGTGTTCTCTCTCATTCAATCGACGCACACTAGTTCGGGGTTCGGGTCATGTCACTGGTTCAATTTGCACACGACATCTCACGAGATTGGATCTATCACTTTCCGTCCATCACAATTGGTTGCAGCATGGTATTGCGTGCAAGTATGTTATCCATAGATCAAATTATCACATTTTACCTAGGGCTCTTATTCGACTCGAGAGTCGATTATTCCTTCATGATGCAGTGTGTACGCTTTTGAAACGATGTCCCAGAAAATAACAAGATTTTCTAGCAAAAGCTTTAAAAAGTAAATTGAGTGAAAATCGTTCAATAAGAGTATTTTTTATAGACTAAGGGTGGCCATGAGCCGTGGTAGCTCAGTGGTTAACGCTCGCTGTAAATATAACAGAACGCGAGTAACCCGGGTTCGATCCCTACCGGCACGAATGAAATTGTTAATTGCAATTTTAAGTGCTGATTTACCACGTGCTCGGCAGTGAAGGAAATCATCGTGAGGAAACCTGCATGTCTGAGGAATAAGAAAAAAAAATATTTTTTTATTTTAATATGAAGTTCGTCAACACGCATTTGGGCAGCGCGGCGGACACTTCCTTGCCCTAAATCCTCTCAGAAATGAGGGGAGGCCTAAGCCCAGCAGTGGGACGTATATAGGCTGTAACTTTACTTTTACTTTTTAAGGGTGACAAACGAGCACATAGTCCACCTGATGGTAAGTGGAAGCTGTGTGTATCATCAATTAAGAATCAGAATGCAGATGCGTCGCCAGCCCTGAGGACTGAGATGGAATGCCTCGTTTCCAGTAAAAGGGTTATCCGGTTCTCTACACTCACCATACGAAATACAGCAGCGTGGTCCTATCTCGGTCGAGCCAACACATTCGTGCTGCAACCACAATATAGCTGGAGCATGGCTCTACCACGTAAAAAAGAAACTACCAAGTAATACTAAAGAGTACATGATTGATATTTGATATTTACTCCTGGGAATGAGATGACCACTACCATGTTTCTAAATGTTTTCGTATAATTAATTATACAACATATTACGATAAATGAACACATTATTGTTAAAAAAATTCACGCTCTGTTTCTAGCTGGTTCTTCTTTGGTGTGACAAAAATCACCAGTGTGCGCTAGCTTTTAAGCTCTATATCTTTCTAATAATTTATATTTTTCGCAATTTCGTAATTTATAAGGTTAGCCACCTTACTTGGCGTTAGAAAACATATATTATTTTCCAGGGATGAATCCTATCCAGATAAATTTGACCATTGCTTGATTACAAAATTTCATCCAAATCATTAGGGCCATTTCCGAAAAACTTACAAAGCCTTTATATTAAAATAACTATTTTGTTCATATTAAAAAAGTGATCTAAACTCTAAGATTTCTTTATCAAATAGAAGGAGCAGCAGTTTACATACATAAATTTCACAAGGAGAAACATCCAGATCGGAACAATTATTTTGTGGGCAATACAAATATTTGTTCCGTGAGGGATTCAAACCCGCGGCCTTCAGTGCTGCAACTCACTGCTAAGTCACTGCGCCACAGAGCCGTCATATTATTACTTCTAGGTTCTGTGTACTATGAGTTTTTGTTAACTTTTATGACAGCGGCAAATTTCATGAATTAAATTCTCAGAGCAACTGTCATTACTAATCGATGCGAGAAATTGTGGACAGACAGATATTGATCAATTATCCAGTTCGTAGTCTACGAAGATGTTTCTTGTGTATTAATATATTTTTATTACACTTCTTCACAAGTCCACTGCTGAACATGGGCTTCCTCCAAGAATACCACAAAATACGCCTTGAGCCACCTGCATTCATTAACTTCCCGCATTCGTAGGTTAGTTAGTATTCGTACTGCAGCTATATACGTATGTTATAGTTGTAGCACGAATTAGTCGGTTTGACCGCGGAAGGACCACGCTCTCACAGAATACCAGCGTAAAATAGCAGCTTAACATTGCTGTGTTTCGTATGGTTAGAAAACTATTTTGTTCATAATTTTATAGGGAACCAGAAACCTTTTTTTACAGGAAACGGAATATTCTATCTTAGTTCTAAGGGGTGTCAACGCATCAGCAATTTGATTATTAATCGATGATAGCTGTAGATGTCTATAGGCCACAGCACGTACTTACCATCGCGTGGAATGAGTGCTCGTTTGTGACCATTATTCTATAAAAAAAAACATCTTACTATTTTATCTGCTTATATGGCGGCAAATCTGCCTGCAGCGTTCGGGAAATTACGACTCATCTTCTCGTCAGGTATACCTCAAAACCATAAAACTAAGTTGTACAACCAGTGCGTGTTGCCAGTGATGACCTACGGAACCGAGACGTGGTCCTTCACTGCTGGCCGTATGAGGACGCTCAAAGTCGCTCAGCGAGCTATGGAGTTTCCCAGGGCTCGGAGTTTCTCTGCGTGATAAACTTAGAAATGAGGATATCCGCAGAAGAAACAGAGCGACCGACATAGCCCAACGGATTAGTAAGCTGAAGTGGCAATGGGCCGACGATATAGCTCGAAGAACCGATAACCGTGGGGGAAGAAGGGTTCTCAAGTGGCAGCCTCGTACCGGTAGGCGAAGTGTAGGGCGACCTTTTATTAGATAGAGTGATGATTTAGTAAGACATGCAGGAAGTCGATTGATGCAGGTGGCTCCGGACCGTGCTTCGTGGCATACCTTGGGGGAGGCTTTGTTCAGCAGTGGACTTGTGAAGGGCTGTAATGATGATGATGATGATATATATATACATATATATATATATATATATATATATATATATATATATATATATATATATATATATATATATATATATATATAACAAGGATTTATCACTTGAATTAAAGAATTATATTGTTACAATTAAAAACAAATATTGTCAACGTGTACTCGTTACTCGCATAGCTAAAATAATTAACTATAAAAAAAGACAAAACGGATATAACTTCTCCCGCTAGTCCGCCTAGTTAAAATACCATCTGGAAATAGAAAAATATCTCGAAATGCCGGAAGTATGGCCGACTGTGGCCGACCGAAGGTGGTCGAGTGTTTCGCGACGCATATAAAAATAGTCAGGTCGTGCGCGAAGGACCACGGCTTCCTCGTCGGGGAATAGATCAAAAGAGAGCATCTCGCGAGATTAATTTTCATCATAATTATGCCCAAACACTTAAATAAATAAACATATTTATATTCCGTTATCGTTACGCTCTGACGCCATCTTGCATTTTACGGTTGCTGCCTTTGAAGATTCATTTACTCGCTTTACACTGGCGCTAAGTATACGCGATTGCAGTTAAAAGTACTTCAACTATACAAGCGGCCAGTTACGACTTTTTTTGTATATAATTTTTAAAGTATCGTATTCCGTACGAAGATAAACTAAGTGAGTCATATAATGATTTCTTATATTTACGCGAACACTACACATGATTAAAACTACTTTTACGGATTTTATCGCGTTTATTTTTACTTTTTATTTTTAATTCCCGACGTTTCGGGCGCTTTCCAGCACCCATGGTCACGGGGGACTGAGATGACTGACGTCCCGATGTCATTGTTAAACCCGGAGTACCTTCAGCTTTTTTACATACCATAAGCAATAATTAAAAAAGCTGAAGGTACTCCGGGTTTAACAATGACATCGGGACGTCAGTCATCTCAGTCCCCCGTGACCATGGGTGCTGGAAAGCGCCCGAAACGTCGGGAATTAAAAATAAAAAGTAAAAATAAACGCGATAAAATCCGTAAAAGTAGTTTTAATCATAAGTGAGTCATTTTCGAGTTTTAGCGACATTAACGGACAGCAACCGATTTGTATATAAAGATTAAAGACAGATATTATATAACTTTCAGTACCCGCATTCTACTTGCGATAAAGTTCCCCGTTCACAAAATAGTCTTTAAACAAAATAGTCTTAAAATTCATTTTCCACCAATTAAGAGTGATTTCTTTAACTCCTATTTTACTGTGCGGTCCATACTGCTCTTGAACGTCCAGCCTGTTGATATCAAGATTAATAACAAGTCAAATTAGTAACAAGAATTCTTTTAACGGACAACTAGACAACTATTTTACATGAATAATACCACCTGATTTGTACGACTTTTGTTTTTCTCGCTCTTTCACTTTATAGTGATAATATTATGTAATATGTGTAATCACGTTATTTTATTTTGCTTTATATTATTTTATTTAAAGATTTTGTATATACGTACTCGTTTATATACTTATATTTATTATTAATCCTTTATTATATTTTATTAACTATACTCTATTAAATTTGCATTTATTATACCTTATTTTTATGAAGAGATTGTACATACTTGCCACAGTTTCTAAAATTATTCAGGGTCGACTGGAAGAGAACACCATAAAGCATTAAGTCCACTCTTTATTTTCCTCATTACATGATATATAATAAAGATTAAAAAAATAAAAGTAAAGACAAGTTATAGCTCATATACGTCCCACTGCTGGGCACAGGCCTCCTCTCAGTTCTAAGAGGGTTTTAGGGTAAGGAAGTGTCTACCACGCTGCCCCAATGCGTGTTGGCGAACTGCACATGTCTTCCAAATATTTTTCCTTATTTCTCAGATATACAGGTTTTCTCGCGATGTTTACCTTCACCGTCGAGCACGTGATAAATTAGAACTTAAAATTTCAGTTAACATTTCATTGGTGCCGGTCGAACTCGGGTTGCTCGCGCACTGAAAAATTTACAGCGAGCGCTTGACCCCTAAGCTAAGCTAAGTTACAATTTAAGTAAAAGTCAAATTACGAATCCTAACAGATGTTCATCATTAAAGTCTGGTCAAAAATCAATCCGCCAGTCTAGCGTCTGACGGCGTAAGTGATTCCACTACCCCAAAATCCCGTGGGTGATTTTTTGTAGAATAAAAGTGACAAACGAGTACACAATCCACCTAATGGTAAATCGATGCTGTGACTCATATATGGGTGATGTCACCCTCAGGCCTAAGAGGGTCTGCCGGTTTTTTCTACACTCACCATGCGAAACACAGCAGCGTTGAGCTGCTATTTTACACTATGACAGCGTGATCCTACCTCGGTAGAGCCAAGAAATGGAACAAGAGAGGGACAAATGCCCTTGCCAACCCGTTTGCCACGCGTGGCAACTATCGTAATTAGGCAATCCTTTAAGGCAATCTAAACACCAAGTGAACTTTTAAAATCATAGCTCATTGAATGGTTTTTTTCTAAATTTAAAAAAAATAATTTTAATAATTTTTACGGTGATTAGCACGTGTTGATAAAACATTGAAATCCTAAAAACAAATAAGAAGCAAGCTATTATAGCACTAATTCATCGGACATAAATGTCAAAATCGTGTCATCCACGGGCTTATTTGTGTAACCTACTCTCAGCTTAGCACTTGAAAATGTACAATATTCAATTACGGTCCAATGTAATAAAACACGGTCGTAAAGTCCTTATTCAAATAGCCATAAGAATCACAATATTTAAGAAACAATTTTCGTAACAGTACGACGTGTAGGCACTGAAGCCACTTTGGGGACGGATGCATTTTAATGGGCGAATGTGTTGAGAATTCTTAATTTTTTTTGTTGTTTATCCAACGACCGATCAATAAGTGTTCAAGGCTCACAAAGTTATAACTTATTTAATCATAACTGAATTTTAGATACTATAAGTATTCACCGTGTAAAACTAAACGACAGTACCTGCAGGTGAGCTATTAAAAAAGATTGATTACAAAAACCGTTGCTGTTAGTGGTGGAAGCACGGAAGTCGTAATAATAAGACAATTGCAGCAAGCACATGACCCGGTCAATGGTATTTTTTTTTTTATAGAATAAGGGTGGTAAACGAGTACACAGTCCACCTGATTCCTCGGTCGGGCCAACCCATTCGTGCTACATTCATAATATAGCTGCAACGTAGCTCTACCACGTAAATTACATAAATACAATCTACGGAAGCTGGAAGAGTGATCATAGGCTAACCGTCTATGCAAGGCTTATATTTTAATTTAGTCCATCATTAACATTACCATCATTAGAGTCTTTCGCAAGTCTACTACTGAACATAGAACTCCCCCAGGGAATGCTACAAAACACGGTCCTAAAACGGCTACGAATGCATCGAACCCGACCAAGGATGGACCACAGAATACCGTGAAACAGTAGCTGCTGTGTTTCGTTGGCAAGTACATATAGAGAACTGAAAACCGTTTTACCGGAAACGAGGCGTTCCAGTCAGGGTGACAACGCATCTGCAATTTTATGTTTCATCAAGGACTGATGTAATGTCTTTAGGCCATCCATTTACCATCAAGTGGACTGTATGCTCGTTAGTGATTCATAATTTATAAAAAGTAGACTATTGTTGCTTAATTTTAGAAATAACTTAGCATTTACGGCCACAACATTCTAAGTGATAGAGCCACGTTGCAACTATATAATGATTGTAGCCGACCGGCTCGACCGGGAAAGGACCACGCTGTCACAGAATAACAGAGTGAAAAGTAACAGTTTAATACCGCTGTTATTCGAATGTAGAGTGTAGAGAATCGGAGACCCTTTTCTACTGGAAATAAGGCATTACATCTCAGTTCTCAGGGGTAACAACGCATCTGCATTTTGGTTCTTAATTGAGGATAAATGTAGAAGTCTATGGGCAACAGCATCCACCTACCAGCTGGTGGACTGTGTGCTCGTTTGTCAACCTTATTCTATAAAAAAATTGTCAAGTAAATTTGGACACAATTATTATACCACGATGTTTGTTACTTCATTTTTTTAGGGACCGACTGATATGATAAATTATTCTACGCCGCCACCTAATGGTAATAACTATTTGCATAAATACGAAAAACTAACTGAGTTGTCATAATATATTGAAATAAATTTAAACGCGTTTAAAAGCGATTTAATAAATCGTTACTCCGGTTTATTAGATTAATCACACGTTCATGGTCAAGTACCATATTAGAGGCACTTGCCGGAATAGTAAGATACAACCTACTATCCTCCAGAATGAATTTCTGTCATGTTGACCGGTCTTAACGGAGACTACAGCCATCGCAAGCACAGGTGCACTCTCTATTCCTTCACTCTTCTTTTAGTCCAATGGGACGGTAATCCGACACGTGTTTCCATAATTTGTTTAGATTATTATAGCTATTTGAGTATGAGCGGTACAAAGAGTCTCAGAATATTTTGAAATATGAAAAGCCTTTACTTTCAGTATTTTGAATTCTGCTGAGGCTAGAACTTATATACCTATGTAAATGCAAAAACTGCAAGTAAAAGTACACCAACTAATTATTGAATCATCGTTCAACAACAAAATATCGGGAAGATGTAAATATCTTCTTTTTATAGAATAAGGGTGACAAACTAGCACACAGTCCACCTGATGATAAGTGGATGCTGTGACCCGTAAACATCTACATTAATCCTCAATTAACAAATAAAAACCCCTGAGGACTAAGATGAGATGCCTCGTTTCCAGCAAAGGGGTATCCGGTTCTCTACACTCACCATACGAAACACTAACTACTACTTAATTATTGTAATAGCTTAAATGGGTCAGCTCCACCTGGGTAGGACCACACTGTCAGAATGCCAGGGTAAAGTAGCAGCTTAATGCTGCTGCATTACGTATGGTGAGTGTAGAGAACCGGAGACTCTTTTTACTGCAATTTAATTCATAACAGAGGATTGATTGTAATAAATATAAATGTCTATGGGACACTGCATCTATTTACTTAGATTACGTGTCCGTTTGTCCCGCGTATTCTATAAAAATATATCCGAAAATCTTCGAAATTATGAATACTATTGAAAGAGACTAATGCTCAAAACATAACAATTTTATTTTATTTATCCGGTTGTTAAGAGTTTAGTCGACTTCGATTAGGTTAAGTCGGTTGCGGTTAGTTAGATAGATAGATACTTAGGTATAGTCAGTCTAAAAATGTTTATACTTAGTAGAGCTATGCTGCAGCTATATTAGTAGTATAGTTGTAGCATGAATGGGTTGGCTCGACCGGGACCACGCTCTCACATAATACCAGCGTAAAATAACAGCTTAATGCTGCTGTATTTCGTGTGGTGATTGTAAAGAACCGGAGACCCTTTTAACTGGAAATGAGGCATTCCATCTTAGTCTTCACGGGTGACAACTGACAACGCATCTGCATTTTGATTCGCATTTGAGGGTACATGTAGGTGCTATGAGCAACAGCAACCACATACCATCAGGTGTACTGTGTGCTCGTTTGTCACCCTATTCCATAAAAAAGGCGGTTGCTATCCGCTAAAACTGTTTTGTAAAATCTAAATTATAATTAAAATAAGACAGCGCAAACTTTCAATTAGTTTCATAGACTAACTGTCAACAGTTAACATTTTTGAGGTATTAAGATAGACAGATATTAATCAGTCTACCTGTATAATCTGCGGAGATGTATCAGATGTGAATATATATTATAATTGACGACTCCGTAGCTTAACAATGAGTTGCGGTACTGAGGGCCGCGGGTTCGAATCCCGCACGGAAAAGTATTTGTATGGCCTACAAATAATTGTTCCAGGTTTGAATGTTAAACTGCCCCAACGATACAGGAAAAATCCCAGTGTGAAGGTAGACTTTTTTTAAAAGAAAAAAGATACAGTTTTATTTATTATTCGTGTCACCATCATCATTATTACAGTCCTTCACAAGTATATTACTGAATATAGGCTTTCCCAAGGTATGCCATAAAACAAAATCCTGAGCCACATGCATACATCGACTCCCTGCATTTCTGCATCAGGTCGTCATTCCATCTATTGAGTTGTCCGATGTGAGTCCCAAAACAGCGCCACGGCCGGCCTAGAACCTTTCTTTCCCATCGGTTTAAGTTATCACTTCAGTTTAATTCAGTCTACTTTTATCATTTGTACTATGCCGATATTCCATTATCCACTACAGCCAAAAAGTCAGTCAATGGTTTTTGGATGTTTCCATAGTTGCTACGTTTGGTTACTTAGTCAGTTAATCTGATTCTCTTTTCTTTATTGCAGATTTCCTTAGTTCGAATTTCATCACGCTAAAAAATCCGAGCTAAACCCTTTCCATAATTTGCTCAGCGACCTTGAGCTTCCTCATGCGGCTAGTAATGAACCACTTCACAGATCCTTATATCATCACTGACCACACGCACTAGCTGTGGTGCACTTTTATTTTCAAGTTGTAAGGAATAGATTATTACTGGATCGTTTGTATAGTCTTTGTTTGTGAGTAACATTAGGTGTACTCGTATTATCTGTCACAATATATCGTGATGGAATAGAATTTATTTCAAAACATTATATTTTCTTTTATAGAATAAGAGTGACAATCGAGCAAACAGTCCACTTGATGGTAAGTGGATACTGTGGCCCATAGACTCCTACATTTATTTTCGATTAAGAATCAAAACGCAGATGCGTTGTCATCCCTGAGGACTAAGATGGAATGCCTCGTTTCCAGTAAAAAAGGGTCTACGGATCTCTAAACTTACCATACGAAACACAGCAGTATTAAGCTGCTATTTTACGCTGTTATTCTGTGAGAGCATGGTCCCACCCCGGTCGAGTTGACCCATTGGATCTACAGCCTTATTATAGCTGCAGCGTGGCTCTACCACGTATGAGAGTAAAAGTGAAAAAAGTGAAATTAATTACTAATTCCATTTATGTTATGAAAAGAAACATTTTTACTGATTCATCATTCTACACATTCATGCATACTATATTTTCGTAAATATTTAAATTTTAGCTAGCGAACTGTTCTCATTGCATAATTCATAAGCCCTTTCATTATCAATACTATTCGATAAACCAGACCCTGTCGAGCCTATTTCGATCTTCGTATCAACTTCGATCGTATTCCAATTTGAAAAGCAGAACCAGTTGCTTAACCGTGTTGCAGGTGACCTGCTCATAATCTCATCATAAATCTGATCCACTTCTGATTTCACTTGTTTTCGTAAACGGTGGGACATTTGGGTGCAACACTGCGTTTTCTGTGCCATCACTGTATAAAATTATATTTATTATGTATATCATGCTATAAGTTTAATCGATGTATCGCCCTTGGTGCGTGGGTGAAGCTAGTGAGTCTCTTGTATTTATTTATTTCTCATGCTTGTCTTGGTTAGCGAATAAGTGTGAAATAACGGTTTTAACTTCCATTGAATTGCAGTTCGAATCCCAGTCACGATCAACTGCAGTACCAATATAAGAGTAGATGCCAAATGGCAGTTTCTTCTTCGTAGCGCGTTAATAAAATGTATATTACATAAATAAAATGTAGTATCAAGCCGCGGTTACAAGTGACAGCCTAAGATCTTAGTAAAGAGCGTTAGGCGGGGTAATCAGGTCAGAATGACGGCTCCTTGGTGCAGAGGCTTAACATTGACATCTACGTTGAGGGCCGCGGGTTCGTATCCCGCACGGAACCAGTATTTGTATGACCTACAAATAATTGTTCCCGGATCTGGTTGATCTGACTGATCCTTGTGCAATTTATATAAGTACACCACCTCTACAATATAGGAGGAAATCCTAGTGTAGCGGGTAACGTTGTTGAATAAATAGAAAAAATATAAAATGAGATTATGAAAGTACGTGTTAGTCAATTACAATCACTGAGCTTCTACACTTAAAAGTTGACTGCCTCGTTGGCTTAGTGGTTTAGTCATGAGTTCCCGGGTTCGAATCCTGGGTCGGGCCAAAATCAGTTATGAGGTTTCTTCTGTCAAGAAATTTTCAGTGCCTCGGAAAACTCGTAAAGCCATTGATCCTGCGTCCTCTCTCCGGTCGTGTCGGATTACCGTTCCATTGGACTACGAGAGTCAGGGAATAAAAAGTGCACCTGTGCTTTGGCTTACACACTGGCACTATAATACTGTCCTGCGCAGATGGCTAGTCTCAGTTGAAACTGGCCGTGTGAATCTTTACTAAATTATTACATTTAAAAGTCAAACTAACGAACATTGTATGTTTGGTCAGCAGTA
Source organism: Parnassius smintheus behrii (assembly GCA_036936625.1). NCBI lineage: Eukaryota > Metazoa > Arthropoda > Insecta > Lepidoptera > Papilionidae > Parnassius > Parnassius smintheus. Next base: position 2,449,749 of record JAUPFT010000023.1, read on the forward strand.
TGCCCCGGACCGTTGGAAACGCTAACTGACTCTTATCTACGATTCATTTTACGTAGTAAATCCACGCTACCAGCTTTATTATGAATGCAACACGATTGAATGGCTCGACGAAGTAAGGGCCACGTTCTCACATAATACTAGCGTAAAATAACAACGTACCTAATAAATAACAACTTAACACACCAAGTGCGATTCGTGCCTCACTCTAATAAGGTTTACAAGTAAAAGTTCTTTTAACTATATTTGGTTTTAGGACGATACATAACATAAAATATTCAAATTTTGGATCTATGAAATATATTATTTCCTGTGATCATCCACATCGCCTGACGTCGCTTGACTCCCGACCTATTGAATTAGAAACATAAACTTCTTCATTCAATATAGATTATAAATAGATATGCGCCGAGTAGCAATTTTGCCGAGTAACGAATAGCGGGTTTTACTCGGTTCAATTTTTTTCCAACCGAGTACTCGGCCGAGTAACTCGGTTCAATCAAATTCCTACTTCAGGCGCGTAAACAAGTTTAAAAAATAGAGCGAGATAATCGTAAAAGTCCCATTGCGTTAGAATTAGATCGTTATTTAAAAGAAAATTTGTTGGCAAAAGACAAGAATCCTTTCGAGTGGTGAGCAGGGCACAAAACAAGGTATTTAGAGCTGGCACGTTTGTTTCTATGTGCACCTGCAAGTACCGTGTATAGCGAACTATTATTTTTGGAGGCTGGTAACGTCTACGAAGAAAAAAGGAATAAGCTGTTTCCAGAACGTGCGAGAGAGAACCTTGTTTTCCTGCATCATAATTTACCTTTATTAAATTTTTGAAATAATTAATTATTGAAAGTTCTTCTTACGCTTGATTTCTCACTGATTCGGAAAATACTTCTATCTTGCGACGAACCAGCAAGAAACCCAGCGGGGCATTTAAAAAAAAGAACAGATTACAATAATTTAATATGTTACATAATAATTAACAACAGAAAACAAACTAGTAGCTTGGTAGCGATCACATCGTTCCCAGGGGTTATTATAATCCATTAATTCCTTAATATTATTAAAACCCTCTTTATACAATCTTTATTTAATAATGTTTTTAAATTTGGTAAAAGCCAGATTTTGTGTATTTTCCAGGATTTTGTTGTAAAAAAAAAAAAACATCGCAAGAACGAATTACCGACTCGGTAGAGTCGATTGTCACTATTACACGTAGAAAATACAAACAGAAGAAAACACAATACATAAATATGGAATAAATAAACTTACAAATTATGCCAAGCTTACACAGATGTATTTTGTTCTACATAAGCGTCGAGTACACACGTGACAGTTTAATGACCGTGTTTGTGTAGCAGTTAGAGGACTTGGCAATTTTGCCACGGCTCCCGGGAAGTGATCCCAGCCGGGGCGAGTATTTGGACGGCCTGTTAGGGTCACGCTGCAGCTATACTATTTATACGTGGTAGAGCCATGCTGCAGTTATATTAGTAGTATAGTTGTAGCACGAATGGGTCGTCTCCACCGGGTGGAGGACCACACTTTGACAAAATACCAGCGTTAAATATTAGCTTAATGCTGCTGTGTTTCATATGGTGAGTGTAGAGAATAGGCGACCCTTTTTACTGAAACGAGGCATTCCGTCTTAGTCCTCACGGGTGACAACGCATCTGCATTTTGATTCGTAATCGAGGATAGACAGCAACCAAAAAAAAATGACAAACTTATGGTAAACAAATGCAGTGACCTATAGACACCAAAATTGCCACTGAATCTCTCCATTCCATCACCCGTCAAATCTGTCATAGTTCTTATGGTTGACTATGCATCTGAATTCTAATTTCGAGGGTAAATGTAGATGTCTATGGGCCACAGCATCCACTTACCAACAGGTGGACTCTCACATTAATTTTTTATTATTTTTCACCCTTATTCTGTAAAAAAAGCCTTTGTTTCTTCTATTGCGCACAATTTACGGTGGGTTTTCCCGTCGAGGTGAGCCGATCAATACAATTTGTGTAACTAAGCAACCTTCTGGTGCCTTATAAATGTATAAAACACTGTCGTTTATAACTGAATGACTTGCGTTTTACCATTGGCTATTCTACTGGTATAGTTACAGCCTATTGAGTACCCACTGCTGGGCATAAGCCTCCCCCATAGATTGCTTCATGGGGGGTTTATCACGCTTAGCAAGCGAGTTGTGAAACGCAGCTTTTTATTTTTATTCGTTATTAGGAAGGCGCTTTTTATAGAATTAGGGTAACAAACGAGCCCACAGTCCACCTGATGGTAAGTGGATGCTATGGCCCATAGACATCTACGTTTAACCTCGAATAAGAATCAAAACGCAGATGCGTTGTCACTCCTGAGAACTAAGACGGAATGCCTCGATTCCAGTAAAACGGGATTCCGGTTCTCTATACTCACCATACGAAACACAGCAGCGTTTTTTTTAAAAAAATAATATTAACAATGCTATAAATATTACTAATATTCACCTAAACAACTCGTGGTAAGCTTAAATTACTTGTGTTACGAGTGGTTCACGCCAGTAGTTGAATGATTCAAACCCACGACCTTTTTGAGTTCGCGGCCCGCGCCCTGTCATTAGGCTACTGTCGCTTATACGTTATAGCATTGAGCTGCTATTTTACGCTGGTATTCTGTGAGAGCGTGATCCTTCCCCGGTCGAGCCGACCCTTTCGTGCTACAACCATAATATAGCTGCAGCGTGAGTCTACCACGTAGAAAACTTATTCCATTCCTTTACTTTACATATGACGAACGATATAGCGATATATGTAATATAATATTGAATTGTCTTATCTTGAGCTGACCGTCTGTTCATCCAGTTCGGGCAAATGTTTGAGATTGATAGAGAGCAAACGCAAGAGTGATCTGGGCTACAAATTATCTGTAGATTTTTTTTGTAAATACAAAATAAAAAATAAAATTAATATCACAGATCATATTCACACACAACACGAGAAGCTATGCAAATATTCTGTAGGTGGCACTGTTTTCGAAATATTAACAGATCATATATTATATACATTATACACTGTCGCTTCGCGTCAATAGTAATACCAAGAAAAACAGTGACATTTTTTCCACGGCAACAACTTTACGATCCAATCAACTGCGCAGGAGACATTGTAGTACCATAGTAGCAGGTTACCGTCAAATCAGAAAGAAATATAACTTCATATAAATCACGGGTATAGAAGCCTCCGATCCAGTTGTCCCCCATATCTTACCAGATCATCACCCAATCTATATACACTGAAAAACTTTACAGAGTGATTTTTTGCATTATCCTATTAAAAGTCCAGAGATTGTAAAAAAGCAATCATTGAGGAAGGTTGAGCCACGTTGCATCTATAATATGATTGCAACAAGAATGGGTCGGCTCGACCGGGTAAATACCGCGCTCTCGCAGAATACCAGCATAAAATATCAGCATAATGCTTCTACTATCAGCTTCATAATGCTTAATGTGTTTCGTATGGTGAGAGTAGAGAACTGGAGACCCTTTTTATTGGTAAGGAGGCATTCTATCCTAGTTCTCAGGGGTTACGATGTATCTATACTATCATTTTTTATTGAGGATAGATGTAGATGTCTATGGGTCACAACATCTACGTACTTAGGTGGAATGTGTGCCCGTTTGCCGCACTAATACCCAAATACTAAACGCTGCGCTGCTTAATTTTAAGACGCCGTTAAGTCTTATGCTGTCTAAATAACATTAAGTCAAAGTGACATCTTAAAATTGAGTAGCGTTTGAGTGTGTAGCCAATTAATAATAGCTTTATACTATAGTACGTGAGGGTAATATGTTCATCCGGCTAATATGATCACTTCCTTATAACTAAAAACAACAGCCTTGTTTGCGTAGATGACTTTATGTTACGATAGCTTTTCATCGGTCAATCAAATAATAAAGGGTCAAAAGGGCGCTGCTTTATCGACGTCATTTTGACGGTTAACATTACTCAATTTTGGTATGGTGTAGTGTATTTTTAAGTAGATTTTTTGCAGTGTTCCTAGTTATTGAAAAAGCTTGTTTGCTATTTTTTCGGAATAAAATAGTTATAGTATACAACTTTGTGTTTTTGTCTCTGTCTTTCTCTTAGTTTTGGTTTTATAGGACGGCAAAGTTGAAGGTTGACCTTGACCATATTACCTTCACGTACCTTATTAAAATTATTATTGCATCATATAAACTAACTGAAGGATTAGCTTAGTGCCTTATTTTACCAAAAAGATCAGAACTATAGACGCAATGAACGCACTACTCTTTTATAAAATAAGAACTAAACAAGTTACAGTAATTGCATTAATTGAAAATCGAAACATTTAATTAACCGCTACGGCAGTTAGACATAAATAGAACTATTAAAACTTGTAGTGCTGCAACTCTACACGAAGGTAGAGTCGGGACGAGTGTGGATCAAAATTAAATGTTTGTAATACAAAACACGTGTTGTGTTAAGTGTTTTGTCATCTGGCAATGATAATGTAGAGGCAATTTTGTTTATGAGGCGGTTAGTAACGGAAGGCATATTTATTGTTTTAGTTAATTTACAATTACATAAGTGTGGCATAAATATAATTATTTTTTTATAATACTTCTAAAAACCCTGAGCAAGTAAAATATTAAACACTAGCATCTAGCAACATGCCCAGGCTTCGCCTTAATAAGGCATCTGGCCATGGAAGAAAAAAGGGAGATCTTCCACCGGGCAAGTGGTTCAGCTCTATGTGGTAGTTCTGAGCTACTCTATATATACCCACTGTACTTTGGAACTTTGATAGCACGATTTAGGCTTCGGTGAGTCTCGCTTATGGCGTGACCACAGCGCCGCTACAGACCTTAAGATTTACACTTAAGATCAAAAATGATTTTTGTAAATTATTCAAAAAGTCGAAGTTTTGCGGTTTAAATATAGCATAGATCACTCCTGGTATTACTCTCTAACAGTTTGTTAGTTTCATTACAACCGGTTCAGCCATTCCGAAGATGAACCTGGACAGACAAACAGATATCACTTAAAAATATAGTGCGTGAGAGTAATACGGTCATCCGGTTAGTATGATCCACTTTCTTGTAGCTCCAAAATTACAGCTTTGTTTACAGATATAGCTTTGTGATGCGACTGCCTCGTTGGTCTAGTGGTTGTATATATATATATATATATATATATATATATATATATATATAGTTATGTAGTAATTGTATGCAGATAATGCTACTACCTCACCGACACCGATATTATCTAGGAGCTTTTTGCATTCAACATCACAGTACTGATATCGTGGTGATATTACAGAACTTTCATGACTGGACTACATTATCCATATTGAATAAATGCCACCATCTACCGTGTCAAATTGCGAACCTATACTTTTCAGGGACAAACACACATACAGAAGAATTATATATATATCAACGAAGCTTGTTATTCATTATTCAAAAATTCAAGAAGCTAGAAAGAAGAGATTCGGCAACGGTATATTTTTATCATGACGGGCAATATAATGATTACTGTGTTTTAAGATTTAAAAAATAAAAACTATGGTTGCCAATCCGTTTGCCAAGCATGATAGCTATGGAAAATATCCGGCGTATGTAATTTTGATAGGCTATAATGACCAATAGCAACAACGGGTGAAAACTTGAGAAATTAAAAAAAAACATTCCGACCATATCTAGTCCGCCCATACGTATTGAGGTAGCACCAGACAGGATTCTTTCCTGCTTCAAAATATTTCGTATTATAAATAGAAAAGTACATACAATATATTATATTCTATGTACTTTTCTATTTTCGTTTACCGTAATAAATTATTAAAGAAACATGTGACTGGATGTTTTAACATAAACATTGATTATTTATCAGTAGGTATCAGTGTTATCATTGCGTATACAAAAGCATATTACGTTGTTTTAAAGTGATTTTTAATAGAGTATTATCAGTTGATAACGGTACGTAATATAATAACCTCTGCATCGTAAACCGTATTACTAGTACCTTATGCAGTGCTATATTAGTATCAATATTTTCGCGCTCAGAATAACTTTTTTATTTTTTACTATTCGTACTAATGTGGGTATCCACGAAGACGCCATTTAAAATTAGGTTAAATATTTGACAGACTTCGTAGCGGGAGAAGTTAATTTTTTTAATAACTGGCTTTACGGCTCTGGGTTCTAGCCCTTCTGAGCCTTTGAGGAAGTTCATTTGTTAGATAAACTTAGAGAATAGTTTCTTACTAGAATATTAGTTATATTTATATGTTCAGTTGAAACATGCTTTTACGGGTATTTCTAAAAATTTAAAAAAAATTAACAGATAAAAATGTGTAAAACAAATTGATATGAATAAAAAAAACACCACTGAGGCATTCATAAACTAGACATCGAAAAACTTATATTTCAGTCGCAACTTTTCAATGACGGTGACACTGTGTGATCATCTGCATTTTAACAAATAAGTTAACCTTAATCTTAACTAGCGACATTTGGTAAGCACAAGATTATTACGAGTTTTTCTCGTTGCTGATGCAGAGATAATATTAGAATACAGTAAAGTAGATACAGAGATTGTAATTGTGTATTAATTAATTTGTTTCTTCTAATCGTTTCATGGCTTACCATAAATTATTTCAATCATCGTCAATGGAAGAAAACAGTTGGATAAAAAATACTTCCTAAATTAAAAGGCAAAAGCAACTTCACACTTACAGCCTAGTATCTAGTATGTGATGTGTATTATGAATGCGTTACATTGTGAAGTTCCTATAGACAGTCGATAACGATGCCTTGTCAAGGTGGCAAAAACGTGCAAAGTAACTTGAAGTTTATGTCGTCTTAAGAACACATGTTTTATAGTTTCTGCTAATTAAATAATACAATGCACGGACAATAAATACAATAAGCCGAAACACCTTCACGTATCAAATCGACTTTGAAGTATTATATTTTAATTATTATATTATATTGCCTAGGATGCCTAGGATGCCTAGATGCGGGAAATAGGTAAATGGGGCCTTGCACTCTATTGTGAAGAGTCAAAATGTGTCGAAAAAGGCACGTATGGCAATTCACAATGCTGTGTTGGTCCCTACTTTAACGTATGGTAGTGAAAGTTGGGTGTGGCAGAAGAAGCACGAGAGTAGAATAAACGCAGTAGAAATGCGGTCGTTAAGGAGTATGTTAGGGCTGAATCTGAATGACAGGGTAAGAAATTGTGTAATAAGAGAAGAGTGTGGTTTGCAAGATGATGTTGTGACCAGGATTAAGAGAGGAATGCTTCGGTGGTTTGGTCATGTGGAAAGAATGAACGAGGAAAGAGTGACAAAGAAAATTTATGTTGCAGAAGTAAATGGCAGAGTCGGAAAGGGACGTCCTAGGCGAAAATTTATCGACCAAATTGGTGATTTATTGGAAACGGGCCAAATTAGGAGTACCCTTAACCGACGAGCATGTATGCGTAGGTGTATGGATGTGAAGGAGGCGAGAGAGGTATGTCAGGATCGTGCCAAATGGAAGTCTGTAGTCTCTGCCTACCCCTCTGGGTGACAGGCGTGAGTGTTTATGTTATGTATTGCCTAGGAGTCCATCTGGGTAGATACCACGCTCTAAAATATTTCTGCCTATGTGCTTGTATTGCACTGTTGAGGTGTGAAGGGTATAGAGAGTCAGTATAATTACTGTGTAGTAACGGTGTAGGAATACCCATTACCCCACATCGTTCTCTGGGTGTCGTAAGAGGCGACAGAGGGTAACTGTGACAGGTGATGGGCAGCAGACTCTTCTTCCTGACTGCAACTCAAAACAATAAAAAAACTGTGGTTGCCAGTCCGCCTGCCAAACATGGCAACTATGATAAAATCCCCCCTATAAAGTAATCAGTGGGGGAGCTCTATATTCAGCGGTCGACTTTTATAGCCTGTCATCGATGGACGTATGCATAATTAAAGACAGTGAGACTTTCCATATTAGTCCTTATAGGTGACAACGCATCTGTAGTATTTTGTTTAAATTTGGCTGTAGATATCCATGGGCTACATTCATTTGTCATTTAATTTTATATGAAAAAAGTAACAAGATTGCTATTAATTTCCCACCAAAACTCATATAATCGGAATAATGCAAATTCTGTGTGGAATTTACCACCGACGTTTTTCCGGACGACTTAGGGACCTTCAAGAAAAGAGCTTACTCCTTTTTAAAAAGCCGGCAATGCACCTGCAATTTCCCTGGCGTTGCGGTTGTTCATGGGCGGCGCTAGTCACTTACCATTAGGTGAACCGCATGCTCATTATATCCTCTTCTATAAAAAAAAATTGCAAAGGAACGCACAGAAAATGAACAAACAAATACTATTATTTTGTATATTTAAACGATTTGTTTCATGTTTCATCGTTCTTTCCATATTTAAGTGGTGATTTTTTTTCGTGTAGACCTTCGTATCATGAAAAAAAAAACAACAATACACAATTCACAAATGATGAACAAAAAACAACAACAATCTGTGTAGTTTAATAATGTATGCATTTTAAATTCCTTTTCCTATTGTATTTTATTTCACTTGACATGTGATCAAAACAAACTTTACTACTGTCGAAGCAAAAAATTTGCACTAACATATTGATAGCTTACCACTATTAGATTTTTGTAAAACAAATCGTCAAAGGTACAACTTTTTTTTAAAATTTACTGTCGACAGAACTAAATAAAGTAATAATGCTTACGTCTAATTCCTTCCGCTTAAAAAATATTATAAATCAAAATAGGCGCAAAAGTAAGAATAAAAAAAATGGGTCATTAATATTAACGAATATACAAAGTTATTAGATGAGTGCTTTCATGCGGTTTTTAAAATGATTTTTATATATATTTGTACAATCAACATCACTGTAAACTAACACGGAAAAAAATCTCGCTATGCTACGAGTATATATAGTCATCAGGAGAATTTTTCCAGGTATAATGGTAAATAGTACTACCGAGCACACAGTCCACCCGATGGTAAGTGGATGCTGTAGCCTTAAGACATCAAAATCTATCCTCGATGAAGAATCGTAATGCAGATGCGTTGTCATCACTGAGGACTAAGATGGAATGCCTCGTATCCAGTAAAAAGGTCTCCGGTTCTCTACAGACATCATACGAAACACAGCAGTATTAAGCTGCTATTTTACGCTGGCATTCTGTGAGAGCGTGGTCTTTCCCCAGTCGAGCTAACCCATTCTTGCTGCAACCGTACTATAGCAGCAGTGTCGCTCTACCACGTAAAAACCATGACCAAGCAGGACTAAAAATCATTAATTCATTCATTCCTATAATGAAAATTTACATCACATCCATACGTGGAAGAGCCACGCTGCAACTATGCAAGCTATGCGCAGCTGCAGCACGAATACATCAACTCGACTGGAATTGGACCACGCAGGAGTAGACTTATGTTGTTTTGTTTGGTATGGTGAGTGTAGCGAGCCGTAGAACCTCTTTACTTGTAACGAGGCATCTCATCTTAGTTCTCCGCGATCCCAAGGCATTTTCATTTTATTTTTAATCGATGATGGATGTAGATGTCTATACACCTTAACATCCGTTTACCATCAGATGAACTGTGTGCTCGTTTGTTGCCCTTATTCTATCAAAAAACACATGTACAACTAAAACTACTATAAACTATCACGGAATAAAATCCTGATGAGAACAAATACATACTAAAACTTATCAACAGAATTTTTCTGAGTTTAATGATAAATACAAGGGGTAAAGTTAAAAATTTTGCGCAACCGACTTCAATATAATTAAAACTATAACAACAGTCGATTAAATACGTATTATTAAAGATAACACTAAAACCACTTATCAGATCTTGATTAAATTTATATGAGATTACACGAGAAGCACCAGATTTCGGATAAAATCATCAAATCGGTTTATCCAGAGAAAAATTCTAAGGTAACACATAAAAAACATACAGTCGATTTGAATACCTCCTCCTTTTTGATGTCAGTAAAAACATTACTAAACATGAGTTGACTTCATTCATTCATTACAACGTCGTAAAAGTCCTGAAAATAGGCTTCCCATATAGATTGCCTCATATCCATAGATTTTGCCATAGTGGCCACGCTTGGTGGGTTGACAACCGCAGATTTTTTTTTTAATTTTTCGTTTGTAATCAGGAAAATGATTCTGCTCATCAGTAACAGTTTCTCTCTGTCGCCTGTTACGAGACCCACGAGACTATATGAGACAGTTGATATTCTTACGCCACTACACAGAGGCTACATTTATAGTCTATAATACAAAATGTTATTGTTTTCTATTCTATTCTTAGCAATCCTCGTGACTCACATGTATTCAATAAGCGCACAGCCACAAATAAATTAGCAATTACAGATAAATATATATTTAAATAGTGCAATATCTCTTGCCTTCTGTGTTTTATTCATTGGTTCGGTCATAAATTATTTTCATGACAATGTTTTTAAATTTTCTTGTCAAAATATCACAAATAAACAGTTTTCGACGTCGTTTGTCCTTTCTTGTCATTGGATACAATGCGTATTAGCTATGGATACAATGCAGCACGCAAAATTTTAATGAAACAAACAAAAGAGTTTCGTTTGAACATATTTGAAGTCTTTTATTTTATTTGGATAAAATGTGTTACAAAACTACTTCCATGAGTTTTAACCGTAGTGCTTATCACATTCAATTTGTTATACTACGGGATCGACCACACAGTTCTAGAAAATAATTTTGTTCTAAGCTTCGAAGTTGATCCTTGACCGTGATTTGAACTGCAAAACATTCGAAACATCGGGAATTTTTTACAATTATTTATTATTTGCTTGGTAGAGGCACGCCGTAGCTATATTATGGCTGTAGCATGAATGTGTGGGGTAGGACCGCGCACTCACAGAATACCAGCGTAAAATAGCAGCTTATAGCTGCTGTGTTTCGTATATTGTCCGTAGAGAACCGAATATCCTTTCAGAAGAGATAAAGAATGAGAGAAAGATCACAAAATATAAAAATATAACATAAAAGATAATCTTAAAATACTTAAGTTAAATAACTTTTTTATAGAATGACATGTTTTATAGGTGACAAATGAGCGCAAAGGCCACCTGATGGTAAGTAGATGCTGGGGCTCATAGACGTCTACATTTATCCTCGATTAAGAATCAAATAACGCAGATGCATCGTCACCCCTGAGGACTGAGATGGAATGCCTCGTTTCCAGTAAAAAAGGGTCTTCGGATCTCTACACTCACATAATAAGCTACTCAGTATTAAGCTGCTATTTTACTCTGGTATTCTGTTAGAGAGTGGTCCTTCCACGGTCGAGCCGAGCCATTCGTGCTACAACCGTAATATAGCTGCAGCGTGGCTCTACCACGTACAAAATAACTTCTTATATTAACAAAGCTACTATAATCAATTGTATAGAAAATAAGGCAAAAACTTAAGAGTCATTATCGTCATCATCATCATCGTCATCATTACAGCCCTTCACAAGTCCACTGCTGAACATAGGTCTCCCCCAAGTAATGCCACAAAGTACAGTCCTGAGCTAACTGCATCCATCGACTTCCTGCATGAGTTATTAGGTCGTTACTCTATCTAGTGGGCTGCCTAAAAGCATTATAGCTCGCATCAACTAAACGACCTAGTTTAAAAATAGTTATATTAATGAAATGATTCAGAAATTTAAAAAAAAATTCCTTCGTGTATATTTTTTTAATTTTCTTACCAAATTAAATGAAATGTGTTGTGATCCTGATATTCGATTGCTTCGTAGGTCTATTGGTTGCAACTGCTCGTGTAACCTCGGGTTCTAATCCTGGGCCGGGCCATAAACAGTTATTGGGTAATTCTATCAAGAAGTTCTCAGTAGTCATGAAGTTGGCGGTGTATTATCAAATTATGAAAACATATGAAGCCCTTGTTACTAGGCCAGATCGGTCTGCAACCGTGTTGGATTGCCTTCTCATCCGACTATGAAAGTAAGGTAATAGAGGGGCTCCTGTGCTTTCCTACATATTCATACACTATACTGCATTCCTATACTGCACGGATTACTCTGTTGAGAATGGTCGCTATAACAAAATTCGGTCTGGAAGACATTACTTTGACCGTTGGGTATAGGTTAATGAGTATATTTTACTATAAATATGTAAATATTTTACTATATAGAGATGAATGATTTTGTTTTAAAATAAAAACACTCGTGCTCTCTCTGCCTCCATCTGAGTATTCGCCTAAAACTTTACTAAATAGGTTTTTGGCACAGTTCTCAGCATTGTTTTGTAATATAAAAATAACATTTTTTTACTAAATGCGTATTGAAGTATATGCGATACTTTATTTGTATACTATCTGGGACGTGCTGTTAAAGACAATATGTCAATCAAACACACAGGCGCGAAAACTTTAATTATTATACTATTACTGCCTACTTCTTCTCTGGGTAAGTCCCACCCACTCGCCTACCGACATCTGCCGTCGAGAGACAGTACTTTTGTGTCCCAGTCTGAAGGGTCTAGGGAGCCAGGATATTTAAAACATGCTCATGGCATCACAACTTGTACTAGTGTAATATTTATTGTAATGTCTTTGACGCTTTATTGTTTTTTTTAGGTATTTGATATTTATTCAATTTATTTTATACGTGGTAGAGCCATGCTGCAGTTATATTAGTAGTATAGTTGTAGCACGAATGTGTCGGCTCGACCGGGGAAGGGCCACGTTCTCACAGAATACCAGCGTAAAATAGCAGCGTAATGCTGCTGTGTTTCGTATGGTGAGTGTAGAGAATCAAAGACCTTTTACTGGAAATAAGACATTCTATCTTAGTCCTCACGAATGACAACATTTTGATTCGTAATCGAGGATAGATGTAGATGTCTATGGGCCACAGCAACCACTTACCATCAGGTGGACTGTGTGCTCGTTTGTCACCCTATCCTATAAAAAAATTGCAACCCCAGAGGAATTGCAGGTACGTTGCCGGCCTTTTAAAAAGGAGTAGGCTCGTTTTTTGAACGTCTCTAAGTCGTATCGGTCCGGAAAATTGCCGGTGGTTAACGATACTAAAACGCGCAGTGGTATTTAATGAGAAATAAAAAACTTAACGCTAAAATATTTTTATATAGATACGTATGTTGTTGACATTCATTAAACTGGTAAATGCAAACAAATAATTAAAATTTGCATTTAATGATCATGATTCTATAATAATTTATAATTACTTATTATCACTCGATTATATCATTAAATTGTAATAATCGTAATATTTTTGAAATATTGCACGCCATTATCATAGCAGAATCTAAGGTATTTTCAATAGCCAATAAGATTATTATAATTATTTTCTACATTCTGGCATTAAATTATAAAAAAATTATGGATCTTATCGCGTCTAATTGTAGCGTATTAATTTCAGACGTAAGGAACATGGAACGTCAGGAATTAAAAGTTGACCTTAAACTTTGATTGAATTGATTGAATTGAATAGTACTCTGAAGTACAACTTATATATATCTTTATTTGCCTGAAGTTGATTCCATGTGTCCATGGGCTTCAGTAACCACTTACCATCTGGTGGACTGTAATTTCGCTTGTCCCTTCAATTGAGTTAAAAAAATCGCACAAATGTTGGCTAGGATTCAAATCTAGGACATACACATATATTCATATGAATATTAACTAATATTAGTTGAAGAAAAACATAACAGAATTATCTAATCTCGCTGATTCAGCATTTACAAGGGTTACTCGGAATTATCAAAATATATTACAAGTCTGATAAGCACCTAAGTAAATTATTATTTATATATGAACATTTGAGTAAACATCCATAACAGAAACAAAGGCAAAGTTAAAAATGTAAACTTAAGCCTGTGGAAATTAGTCCGCCGCGTTGTCCTATTGCGTATTAACGGACTCTACATATCCTCCAAATATTTTATTCTTTAGATATACAGGTTTCCTCATAATTTCCTTCACAAATTAGCACTTAAAATTGCAATTAAAAATGTCAGTGCCGGCTGGGTCGAACCCGTTTTGATCGCAAACTTTGAAAGCACAGCGAACTTTTAGCTTCTGAGTAGCTGAGTAGCTGCTGAGTAGTCTGAGCTACCACTGCTCTCCAAAGTAGAAGAAATATAAAGTAATTAGAGTACATGCTCTAGAAAATGTGTACATTATATTATTAAATTTCAAATGAATGCCAAATAAAAATAAAAAACACACAGAAAAACGATCACTTTGTAATGTAATAGATATATTTTAAAAAGCCGATGGAATCTGAAAACTTGTTAGAATGCTACAACAACCAACTTAAAATATTGTATAACATGTAGAAATGACTATAGAAAAATGCCGTCAAGGTAAATTTTACTTGCCGAAACTGCCAAAAAAGAGCGAATAATTACGCGAAATGTTCCCGCGAATTAGTCGCGGTTAACCGTTAAATTTCAAACACCGCACGTTCAACATCCGCCCCAGCAAACATTACGTAAAACAATTGAAAAGAAACTAACATACTTAAACCAGGGCTTCGTTTGTAAATTTTTCCAAAGTTTCACAAACTCGTGTACTTTTTCACGCGCGCGTTTCGCCTCGAAGGCGCGTACAGACATCCACACCGATCGGGCGTCGTATACTCACTGACGACTACGTCCTTCGTTCAGTACTTTCACTGTAAATGATAAACCTATAGGCAATGGTAATGTTCGGCTGTGCAGCCTAGCCGAGGTGTGGTTTGACTGATGAGTGATGACTAAGTTTTTACAACTGAACCTTGCTTAGACTTAACCTTGGTGTCATGCGGATTCCTTCGTTTCCGCGTTAAATTCAAGAAGCTAATAATGATAAACGCTACAGTGTCAATATTTTTAATTCATTCAACACACAAATTCGCCTTAAATTTATGAAATGTAGTCTACTTGAAATAAGCTAGGTGGTGGGACTGCCCCTCTGCCAAGAAACCGATCTCTATATGACCCACCTTTAGCCTGTTTCTACGTCTACCCCTAGGCAGTAACATATCCATCTTTATCTTCTGTCATAAAATTTAATTTTGGGACACAAAATTATGATAGGAATTTATACGTGGTGAGACACCCTGCAGCTAAATATGTTATTGTTTGATAGGAAGTGATCGTTCCATGAATGGATTAGAATAGAATAGAATAGAAACATTTTTATTCAGTATTGATTACATGTAATTCTTATTGAAAGTAATTTTTTAATTGATTAAAACTACTTTTACGGATTTTATCGCGTTTAATTTACTTGTTTTTTTTTAAATTCCTAACTTTTAGGATGCTTTCCAGCACCCATGGTCATGGGGTCTGAGGCGATTGATATCCCGATGTCAGTGTTAACCCACTCCAGGTTCACCTTTTTAATTATTATTTATGGACCGATCTACGCAGAATGAACTTACTGTGTCTTGAAGTCTTCCAGTGGAAGAACCAGCAAGAAACCCAGCGGGACTATTTTTTTCCAATAATAGCTTATAATCATGTTTACAAT
The DNA here is from genome assembly GCA_036936625.1 of Parnassius smintheus behrii. Taxonomy (NCBI): domain Eukaryota; kingdom Metazoa; phylum Arthropoda; class Insecta; order Lepidoptera; family Papilionidae; genus Parnassius; species Parnassius smintheus. The sequence goes on from JAUPFT010000023.1 coordinate 2,465,320, forward strand.
TAACAACACAAGACAAATTAGAAATAGCTTGGTAGCGAGCACCCTTCCCTAAGGTTATTATCATCCATACCACCAAGCAATTGGTATTTCCGGTAGTCAAGTTTCACAGGATGATTTGGCTACTGTCCAAAAACTCAAACGCTGCTCAATTTTAAGACGCCGTTAAGTCTCGTGCTATCTCCATCACTTTAAGTCAAAGTGCCTGTGACACAACCCACCATGCGTATGTTACTTGGATGCAGTACCTCACATCATAATTAGAATTGACGTCTTCCACGCCGGCGGTAATAAAACGCTGTCATAAATGTCAAACATAACGACAGAACAAGACACATTGCGCCGACTTCAAATTATTTTATGAAATTATTGGAATAAGGACGGTCGTTTTGATTTGTGCTTCACATTACTGGATAGAAGCAATGTTTGGGAGATTACGATACATCTTCTTGTCACGTTCACCTCACAACTTAAAAAAAGGAGTACAATCAGTGCGTGTTGCCAGTGATAACATATGGATGTGTGACATGGTTTTTTACTGCTGGCTGTATGAAGATCAAGGTCGCTCACGAGCTGTAGAGTGGACTATGTCCAGAGTGTTTGCATAATAGACTTCGTAATGAGAATAATCGCAGTATAATCAGAGTAACTGACGTAGCCCAACGGATCAGTAAGCTGAAGTGGCAATGGGCTGGCCGTAGCTCGAAGAACCGACAACCGATGGAGAAGAAAGGTTCTCGAGTGGCGAGGAGCAATGAAGAGGGCTATGCTCGTGGTTTCTCTGTGTGATAGATTTATAATTAGAAATGAAGATATCCACAGCAGAGCTAAAGTAATCAGTAGTCCAAATAAGCTGAAGTGGCAATGAACCAGCCACGCCCGATGACCACATCGTATTATATTCTAAAATATGGCAGTAATAATATACTTCATTACCAAATTCAAAACAAAGTTTCCTCATCAAACAACAGGGTACCCTTCCCGGGTGGTGTAGTTTTTATTCGTAGAATTTTTTTTCTTTCAATTCCCTTCGCGATCAAAATAATTAAAGAAATGTTTTAAATAGAATAAGGGTGACAAACAATTACACAGTCCACCTGATCCTGCACTGAACAAGGACTTGTATAACGTACAACTAATCCTTGTGCATGTAAACTGCTTCCATGATAGAGAGGAAACTCCTAGTGTTTACAGACCGACAGACTTACAGACCTCTAGATGATAATAGACGTTGTGCATATACATCTACATTTATCCTCGATTAGGATACACAATGCAGATACGGTGTCGTCCCTGGTTTTTGTCATCTTGTAGTTGGGACTGATAGGGTCTGAATTCCACGAAAAATGTGCGCTGATCTCATTGTATTATAATTGTAAATATATGTTAGGAGAAGAGTGAGCGCGAATCTTCCACTGAACTCAACGTGTTCCGGGAAGCGACCCGGCGTTCAAGTGTATTTAGATAAAACTCCTTGCATGCCGATGCATTGAAATTTAATGAATTCAATGGCGATAACATCAAGTAAACAGACGTTGGTGACTTACATGTCAATGAGGAGAGCGACGACAAATAACTTTTCATAACTATATTCACATAATATGAGTATTAGCGAGTATTCAGAATCTGTCATTTAACTATATACATCTAAGTATAAAGGCCTTACATAAAACTAATTTAACGGGTTTTAGTTTTTTATAATTAAATTTATTTTATTTATTTAAAAATAACCACATAAGGAGCGTTAAAAAACATCCACCACCCCGTATCATCCCGCGGGAGTCGTAAGAGGCGACAAAAGGAAACTAATCAGGAGTTGGGCAGCAGTGTCTTCCTAATAACGACTAAAATTAAAAAAAAAAACTACCATTGCCAACCCGTTTGCCAAGCGTGGCAATCATGGTAAGCATCCCACCTATGAGGCAATCTAAGGGAGTGGACTTTAATAGGGTGTAACGTTAACGGTAACTTATCTTAAAATAAGTAAAATAAGTTAAATTAAACATTTTTTTAATTAAAAAATTCCTCATGTTTCACGTGCTTTACAGTAACTGTGGTTACGAGGGGGAGGGGGCTGAGTTGTTTTACTTCCTAATGTCATAGTCATAGGCTACCGTCAGCGTTTGAACATTAATTTTTGATCCGATCTTCGCGGAAAGAGTGTACAGTATCTTGCAATCTTGCAGCGTTAGGCATGGGCTTGGATTTAATTTTAATAATTATAGGAGCTGACGTAAAACACTGTTCGATTTAATTTTTCATTCAACAATTTAATTATTTTAAATAAAAGCATTAAACTTAATTATGCGTAGAATGCTTTTCTGATGATGAAGATGCTTGAAAATTATTTTGTTTGAGTAACACACTACATAAATAAAAGTAATACCATAACTATTACTGAATACTATTATCAATTAATTGAAAAAAATGGGTTTTATTGTTAAAAACCTTAGAAAATCTATTAAAAAAGGAGCAGACTTGGTCTAAGATAAAGTTAGCTTAATATGTTCTAAATAGTTTAAGGTATCATCCCTTTTAGGCTTTGTATCCATCTGCCAAACACCATATATAAAGATCTTCTTAAAAATGATAGAATTAGAGAATGAGAGAAAGTATTTAATGAGCGGGAAAATGAACGCTGCGAAGTTTTTATTTTCATCATCTTCAACATTACATCCTATCGAAACCTATTTCTCAACATAGGCGTTCCTTAAAAGGGGGATACTTGCCATAGCTGCCACGCTTGCGGGTTGGCAACCTCAGTTTTGTTTTATCTTTTTCTATTTTGCCCATCTCCTTGTTTGTTTCCGACAGTCGCCTCTCATGACACTCAAGGGACGATATGAGGTAGTGGATATTCTTACACCGCGACTACATAGCTTCTTTTATTAAAAAAAGTAAAGTAAGTTATAGCTTATATACGTCCCACTGCTGGGCACAGGCCTCCCCTCATTTCTGAGAGGGTTTTAGGGCAAGGAAGTGTCCGCCGCGCTGCCCCAATGCGTGTTGGCGAACTTCACATGTCTTCGAAATATTTTTTTCTCTTATTCCTCAGACATGCAGGTTTCCTCACGATGTTTACCTTCACCGCCGAGCACGTGGTAAATCAGCACTTAAAATTGTAATTAACAATTTCATTGGTGCCGGCGGGGATCGAACCCGGTTTACTCGCGTTCTGTTATATTTACAGCGACCGCTAACCATCTGAGCTACCACGGCTTCTTTTATTATTATGTAGTAATAGGCGAGCAGATTATAGCTGATATGCCTATGTCTGTGTTTGTGATTTACAATAATCTAAACCCACACTAAGACGCTAAAGTGGATTATCTCCGCCACCACTTGTCTAGTTAGTTTTTAAAACTAAGCACAGATACATCTACCACGTCTTGAGGTTATTTGTTCCATATGTTATTTTTTTATAGAATAAGGGTGTCATGTCAGGGGTCTGTTCACTTGATGGTAAGTGGATGCTGTGGCCCATAGACATCTACATTAATTTTAACTAAGAATCAAAACGCAGATGCGTTGTCTGCCCTAAGGGCTAATGCCTCCTTTCCTGTAAAAAATGGTCTCCGGATCTCTACACTCATCGTACGAAACACAGTATTAATCTGTGTTTCGTATGATGAGTGTAGAGTATTGTATTGTCTGTATTAATCTGCTATTTTACGCTGATATTCCCCGGTCGAGCCGACCCATTCGTGCTACAACCATGATATATCTGTAGCATGGCTCTACCACGTATAAAGTTAGTTTTTAAAACTAATCACACAGGGAGCATCACCACGTCTTGAGGCTACTTGTTCTATATGTTTATGATTCTATTGTTTAGTGTATGATGCCCCACATTAGTGCATGCGCGAGTATGAGTCAATCTCATGTAGTTAAGATGTATAGCTAGGTGAATACTGCTTGTATTTTTTATTTGTATTATTTTATTATCTTTGATATAGGGATTTCTTAATTCAGTTTTCATACACTTCACTACGTCTGATTATCAGAATTTTAAGCGAACGTATTAAGAGTCGATCCCAACATTATATTTAAATGGCTCAGTCATCATGATCAGCGCGTATTGTTTTAGATTTTTTCCAATTTTAATTATTGTGATGAGTTTCATTATCATCATCATCATTACATCCCTTCACAAGTCCACTGCTGTGCAAAGGCCTTCCCTAAGGAATGTCACAAAGCACGGCGCTGAGCCACCTGCATCCGTCGACGGATCAATGCATTAGAGAAGAAAGGTTTTGGATGACCTAGTACCAGTAACCGAACTGTAAGGCAGCCACCCACTAGATAGAGTGAAGACCTGATTAGACATGCAGGAAGTCGACATGAGTTTGCCCCTACAAACATATTACGAGTACATAAAAACTGGTATATCGCCTTTCTTTGTTATTATTTGCTTGTGAATTTTTTTCCATTAATTCTATACCCTACTGATTATATGTACGAATTTAGGTTTCGAGCGGTATATAAGATGTGCAACTTCTGGCAGGGAAGGAAGTCAGCTCAAACAGCGAAGGATCAAACTTGCACAGAATACGAACGTGATACAGCTTTTTTTATGGTGGGGAAATCCATCATGGATACCTTACGCTGCGAGGGTGGTGAAAATGGTTATGCTGTCCTCTTACCGGCTAAAACCCCACGGAGGTCACAATCAGCGTATACGGAGGTCCCTAAATCTTCGTTTTGAATGCAACTGGGGCCGTTCTTTCGTTTTGCTTTATTAAATCACGTAATGGGGTGGTCTATTCTGGTCCTAGCATCCTTACGGTGCTATCACGATGTCTCGGAACCACTTTCGAGGTATTGTCCTCCTCAAGGGTTACATCTCAAAGCGTTCAGGTCCTCCATCCTGAGCGCCCGTAATACCGGAGGCCCCGTTTCTGCTAAGATGGGAACACCATCATCAAGGGTAGAGCATGACACAGCATCTGTGTTTTGTAAGGTGAGTGTAGAGAACCGGAAACCCTTCTTTAATCCTTAATTGAGAATAAATATGGTCAAAGCAATTACGTGGTAGAGCCGTGCTTTATGCTGTAGCCATATTATAGATCTGCTTGCACTATAAGAAACACAGCAGCTTAATGCTGCTTAATGCTGCTGTGTTTCTTATAGTGAGTGTAGAGAACCGGAGACCGTTTTTACTGGAAACTATCAGCTGGACTGTGTGCTCCTTTGTCACCTACTCTCTATAAAAAAAACCTATTTGCGATCAGATGAACTCCGTGTGCATTCGTTACTCTTACTTTTATGAAAAAGGTACGCCAGTTTCGTAAAAGCATTACCATAATATAATCACACATTCATTAAATTAACATTAAAAATCAATCAATAGAATACATTCGATAAGCGTTGGCATATACTTGCAACATATTAGTTGTAAAAACATGTTCAAAGCGGTTTCAACTAAATTACACATTGATTAAAACTAAGTAAACTGTCAGTGTCAAAATCATTGGATACAGGAAATAAACGAGATATTAAGTAACACCATTCTATATAAAAGCAATGGTACTTCAATAATCATCATTAAATCATCACCATTACTTGAAGCCCATCACAAGTAAATTGCATTCACTATCACTGTCACCACTAATTCCAGCAACATTACTATCGACACAACTACACTAGGAAAGACATACCAACGTCGATAATACGACACGTGTTTCACCTCTACACGAAGCATCCTCAGATGAAGTAGACCCTGCGGTGGCTGACCGCTAAAACTTACTTAGCTTTTAATATAATGGATTTCCGCAAAGTAACGCCTGATTTTATTAATTAAAATATAGTTTGTCAGCTTATCACTGCGCTTACCAGTAGGAGGCTGCCACTCCAGAGCCTTACTTCCCCATTCAGTTTCGCGAGATAAGTGGTCGGTACATTATCATTTCAGCTTATTGATCTGTTGGACTAAGTTTTTTTTTTAATTAAAAATGAAATACCAAACTAATTTACAGTACATCTGACGCTAAATGGCTTTTTATAGAATAAGGGTTACAAACGAGCACATAGACTACCGATGATGGTAAGTGGATGCTGTAGCACAAAGGCATCTACATCTATCTTCGATTAAGAATTAAAATGCAGATGCGTGGTCAACCTTGAGGACAAAGATGGAATGCTTTTTTTCAAGTAAAAAAGGTTACAATTTTAAATAATTTTGATGTAACTATTTAGACGACATTCTGGTTGTAATCTTGAACTCGTGATATACTTGGGTCTATTCAAAAAGTTAAAAAAATTAAACTTTAACTTAATATTTTTTTGCTGGTAAGAACTTTTCATCTTCCATGTCTGTCTTCATTCCTTTCGGCAATTCATCTCAGTCCTCTGGAGTGACTCTGCAACTACATTATGATTCCTAATTGATGATAAAAATGAAGATGACAAATCGTCGGGTGAATTGCGTGTTTTTGTCAACCCTACTTTACTTTTTTTAGTAATAACGACGAAGAAACATGACCTATTCTTCCAATTTAATAATTAACTAAACCAAAACACACATTGTGTGTACTTTTTACTTTCATTGGCAAAAAATCCAATGAAGCCAAAACTTGCGACAAGCATATTATTTCGGATAACATTTAAAAGATGATTAAAAATGTTAAAAAATAACCTAAGTTCAAGGATACAAGCGTAAATAGCTTTTACCGAAATTGGCAAATGTCATGATCGAAAACAATAAAATCCCCTTTACGACTCACGATTTCGCCAGAATTTTAGATAATGTATTTTACATCTTAGGTTGAACGGCTAAGGTGATATTTTTTTATAGTACAAGAGTAACAAACGAGTACATAGTCCACCTGATGGTAAATGGTTGCTGTGGCCGATAGACATCTACATATATCCTCGTTTACGAATCAACATGCAGGTGAATTGTCACTCGTCCTAATATGGAATGAATTGTTTGTAGTAAAATGACTCTCCGGTTCTCTACACTCACCTCACGAAATACAACAGCGTTGAGCTGCATTTTTACGATAGTGTAATATAATAGTAACAACCAAGAGGATATCATAAGTAGAAAATGAGTTCTACCCCCGAATTATACATGCTTATTTATTTTCCATGTAGTGACAGCATAGCAAACTGCACTCCACCGTGTCATTTTGTAGACGTAAGAAAAGGCAATAGGCGACAGAGAGAAATGAAACGGGAGACGGGCAGCAGCATCTTCCTGATAACAAATCAAAAATATAAAAAGTGATTCAATGCCTTCATTTTGCGTGACGACACCAATCAAAATAGTATACAAAATAGTAGACAAGTATTTAACAGACATTGAGCACGACATTACCCTCTTTAAGAATAGTCCCTACGCCATATCTCCCCGTGGATGTAACAGGAAGAAAGAAGAAGAAATAAAATAGTGCCTAAGGGTGGTGTCAAAACATAGGGACCAATTCACCATGATGTCAGGTTGGAAACTTAATGCTGATTTTCTATTGGCTCCCTGAATTTAAATTATCTTCACCTCTGAAACCAGTTACCGTTATGTGGTAATAGACGATAGAGGTAAACAAACCATAACTGGCAGCAATGTCTTTCTTATAATAACTAAAAATTTAAAAAAAAACGGTGGTTGCCAACCCGCCTGCCCAGCATGGCATAGTTGCCATTCTGGCAGGGAAGGAAGTCAGCTCAAACAGCGAAGGATCAAACTTGCACAGAATACGAACGTGATACAGCTTTTTTTATGGTGGGGAAATCCATCATGGATACCTTACGCTGCGGGGGTGGTGAAAATGGTTATGCTGTCCTCTTACCGGCTAAAACCCCACGGAGGTCACAATCAGCGTATACGGAGGTCCCTAAATCTTCGTTTTGAATGCAACTGGGGCCGTTCTTTCGTTTTGCTTTATTAAATCACGTCATGGGGTGGTCTATTCTGGTCCTAGCATCCTTACGGTGCTATCACGATGTCTCGGAACCACTTTCGAGGTATTGTCCTCCTCAAGGGTTACATCTCAAAGCGTTCAGGTCCTCCATCCTGAGCGCCCGTAATACCGGAGGCCCCGTTTCTGCTAAGATGGGAACACCATCATCAAGGGTAGAGCGTGACACAGCATCTGTGTTTTGTAAGGTGAGTGTAGAGAACCGGAAACCCTTCTTTAATCCTTAATTGAGAATAAATATGGTCAAAGCAATTACGTGGTAGAGCCGTGCTTTATGCTGTAGCCATATTATAGATCTGCTTGCACTATAAGAAACACAGCAGCATTAAGCAGCATTAAGCTGCTTAATGCTGCTGAAACACAGCAGCTTAATGCTGCTTAATGCTGCTGTGTTTCTTATAGTGAGTGTAGAGAACCGGAGACCGTTTTTACTGGAAACTATCAGCTTGACTGTGTGCTCCTTTGTCACCTTGAATTGAAATTATCTTCACCTCTGAAACCAGTTACCGTTATGTGGTAATAGACGATAGAGGTAAACAAACCATAACTGGCAGCAATGTCTTTCTTATAATAACTAAAAATTTAAAAAAAAAACGGTGGTTGCCAACCCGCCTGCCCAGCATGGCAACTATGGCAAATATCCTTACATTGAAACAATCTCGTTAACACGTATATTACCTAGACCACCGCCAAACTGTGATCGTCAGTCCAGCTGCGAAGCGTGACGATACTTGCCTACAACGGGAGAAGCCTATTTTCAGAATCTTTTTAATAGTATAAGGGTGACAACACAGTCTACTTAATGGTAAGTTGCGTTGTCACCCCCGAGGGTGAAAATGTCTCGTTTCCAGTAAAAAAGGTCTCTGGTTCAAAAAAAAAAACAAAATAAAATATAAGAGTTAATAAAGTAATAAATTATTATTCTTCCTACTATACAAAATTAACAATAAGAATACAAGAAAGTGAAATAAACAGAACGTTGGCAATTCGTCGTAAATAAATAAATAAATAACTAAATAAGTTACCACTGATACAACGCTTCGCTAGAGTAATATCAAACGCTGCTCAATTTTCAGATGCCGTTAATTCTCGTGCTGTCTTTATCACTTTAAGTTAAAGTGACTGTGACACCACGAGACATCCAAAAATTGAGTGAGTAGCTTTTGAGTATTTGCCATGAGAACTTTACCCTCGATCTGGCAGAAAATATTCCAATGATGCGCCGTCATATTATTTACGAAATATGTATATCGTAAGCGGAATCGTGTCGTACGTTTTAAAGACGACGCCATTCCGTTTAAAAGGGTGAACGTTCCTAAAGGTGTTAAAATAAAATTAAGGCCAACGCTTCAAAAACATCAGTATGAGCTGAAATGACAGCATTAATAAGAAATAATAGGGGTTGGCGGAGAAACAAATTGTTTCAATTTAAATAATTACGTTTTATTTTGCCTTGCATCATTGCAGGAATTGAACGAGATAACTCTGTTGGCATTGGAATGAAAATTAAACATGATGTATAAACACTTGTCAGTACAAGTATGTGATAACTACGATCGAAAATTGAAAAATATAGACTTGCCATCTAAATAATATCATTTTTATTATTTAAGAAATCTTGGTAAGTAAATCAATAGACCGTGTAGTGGCAGTGCAAGAATATCCACCACATCATACCGTCCCGTGGGTGGACTTAGAGGCGACAGAAATAAACCAGGAACGGAGAGCAGCGTCCTTCCTTATAACAAATAAAAAACCTTGCTAATCGTATTGTCAAGCTGTCGATGATAGTAGATACTCGTAGTCTATGAGACACTGCATAAGCCGCATGTCATTTTTGATAGGATAAAAAAACTTTGATGAAATTTCTTACTAACTGTATTTGCACTACCTCTGTTACTCTAGAGTTTAGTAAAAAATTCTAAAAGGGATATTTTACTGTGCTATAGATTCAAGTAAAAGGGGAAATATAACCTCAAATGGCTTAGCAAGATCCTCCGTTATGCCGAAAATATTGCAGCATTAATTTTGAAATAAATATATGGTAAATTTGAGGATTGATGTTAAGGACATGTTAGACGAAAACACAATTCCGTAAAATTTTCTCGATAGAAAAAAAATCCAAAGTAACCTCCAAAATAAACAATAGACCGCTGTTATTTATAAAATACTTTAAATAAGATCATGAAACTTTGCATACTAACTGAACTAACTATAAAGCAGTGCTCACGTTATTTACTTTTTTTAAATACCATTATTTTCACTGTAAAAAGAAATCACCTAAACTATCGGCTTCTTGAACCTTGATTCCTGCCGCCCGGTCAGTTTTAGTCAGTCAGTTTCGCTTCGGCCTTTGAAGGGGGAGGTTGTGTCGCTTACGATCGGAATACACATTACGCAACAGGACGACGTAAAATTAAAATGGGAAATAACCGTAATAAAAATAAGAGCGTCTGGGTTGCCGTTAAGAAACAGGCATAAATATGATAAACCTAATGAAATAAGTATCTAACGACCTATCTACTTACAGTATTAGTGATTACAAACATGTCGGTACATAGCATACGACGCGCGGGGAAATGGGGGCGAAATTAGAATTTGAGCTGACTTACCTGTATCTTCTCAACTTACCTATATCCTCTCAAGAATGATATACTTATAATGGAATCATCATCATCAATACAGCCATTCACAAGTCCACTAATGAACATAGGCCTCTCTAAGAAATTCCAAAAAGCACGGTCCTGAGCCAACTATGATGTAGTTCGTATGATATGATCGGTTCCTCCTAACCTGGTCCTCACTACATCTTGGAGGGGGGTCCTTGTAATAGAAAACACCATGTAGTGGTTTAAGAATACCCATTTACTTATTTCATCTCATGGGTGTCGTAAGAGGCGACAAATGGAAACTGAATGAGAACATGGGCAGCAGCTTATTCCTGATAACAAACAAAGTAATTTAAAAAAATGTGGTTGCCAAATGCCAAGCCAGGCGGGTGTGATACCAACTCAAGCACGACGACTATTGGAAAATACCTCTATGAATCAAACTATGGAGATAAGGTGGGGGGGCTGTATTTTTGACTTTTATAGACGGTAATATTAAAAAAATATTAACAATGCTATAAACATTACCAATATTCCCCTTAACCACTCGTGGTAAGCTTAAATTGCTTGTGTTACGCATGGTTCACACCAGTAGTCGAATGGTGGATTCGAACCCACGACCTTTTTGAGTTCGCGGTCAGCGCCCTGCCATTAGGCTACCGTCGCTTAAAAATAATTTATGGATAGATATATTTTCATACGTGGTAGAGCCCATGCTGCAGTTATATTAGTAGTATAGTTGTAGCACGAATGGGTCGGCTCGACCGGGGAAGGACCACGCTCTCACAGAATACCAGCGTGAAATAGTAGCATAATGCTGCTGTATTTCGTATGGTGAGTGTAGAGAACCGGAGACCCTTTTTACTGGAAGCGAGGCATTCCATCTTGGTCCTCACGGGTGACAACGCATCTGCATTTTGATTCGTAGTCGAGGATAGATGTAGATGTCTATGGGCCACAGCAACCACTTACCATCAGGTGGACTGTGTGCTCTTTTGTCACCCTATAAAAAAAAAAAATATAACCCATGCTCTAAACACGTAGCTTGGGCTATAAGCAAATTGTTACATCATAGAAAGGCTTAACTAGAATGGAACTTAATCCCACAACCTCGATCAAGTGGGCAGAATAGTTTCTTCATTTTTTTTGTCTTTATAATTGTTAAATTTGATTTATGACATTGTGTAAAAACTGAAACATGTTCACTCAGATTTGATCAACAAAAAATAAACACGAATAACATTGTATAAGTTTTTATTGAACATAAGTAACAGATTAATTAGCCAATGTTTCATTTAAATCTAACCTAAAACATACATTTGATATGTTTTATACAAATAAAAAAACAGACAGTCTATTGTAAACAGTTACTACAAATTACAAGCTATCGAAATAGATACAAACAAATTATATCACTACTTTACTGTTTTGTTTCATAAACCACAAATATTTAATTAAGGTGGCCAAATCACCCTTGTTATGAAGTCTAGGCAGCTATTTAGAAATATTACTTCTAGTAAACCGTTTGTCCTGGCCTCAGCCTAATAATTTCCGGATGGTTTACATCCCCATTACCTCTGACAACGTAAACTGTGCGAATAGATTGGTCTTTATCGTATTCATCGTGATTATCGTTATATCCTTTGTAATTATTGAAATACAGATTATTGTTATTATTGTAGTTGTAGTTATGATTAAACAATGGGATAGTAGTTTGATACTTGTTATAGTCTATGTACTGATTACTTAGAGCATTGGGGAATACGAATCCTCTTGGATTTCTTACAGAATCTTCGCCTCTGATGTCATCGTTGTGAGAGATTTCTGGGAATTTAAAATGTTTCCCGACTTTTACATCATTAACCTTAATAATGTTATTGCTTGCTTCTGCAAAAGACCATTTTGTGCTATAATCATTGACGTTTCCAAAACTTATATCGTCATCATAATCTTCTAAGACCTTTTCTGGTCTGTTTTGAATTCGCTTTTCAATTTTGTTCATGTCATTAGCAAGCTTGTTTGTATTTTTGAACTTTATGTTATTTATAAGGCCATATTTATTTTGTCTATTTGGATTAATAACCCCATAACTTCCATAGTTATAGATATAGTTAGCGTTTTGTAAATTATAATCTTGAATTAGATTTTGTTGATAATTTTGATTGATATCATTGGAAAGTCCAATATTTTGCGGATATGGATGAACTTGTTGATAACTTTGATAGTTTTGTGAAAGGTGATTATACAGTTGGTTGATATTTTGTGGGTCTCGATGAGGAGCGTTAAAAAATCTGAAGAAACCTCCGTTATGGTTATTAAGGTAGTAAACTAATTGTTCGGGATCTGTTGGACATAGTGAATATGCATAACGGCAGGAAGCAGGATTGTTCTTCGATGACATACCAAGCAAAGCTGCTCGGCCTAAGACAAACAGTGGATTGGAGCTAATGCCGCTATATGCTGATAGTAATCTGAAAAGGAATGAATTCAATAATAAAAATAGCGTTTAGAAAATTAAAGTAAACAAAATTACACAGCCTTTATACGTCCCACTGCTGGGCACAAATCTGCCTCATTTTCTGAGTGTTACGGCGTAATTATTCCCCGCGTTGCTCTGGTAGGAAGTACGTCCTTGGAATATTTTATTCCATAGACATACAGTTTTCCTCGTGTTTTTCCTTCACCGCCGAGCACGTGGAAAATCAGCACTTAAAATTTCAATCAACAAGTTCATTGATGCATTTAAGAATCAAATAAAACACACAGCATTTCATAAAACTTAACTTAATACGTATTTTAGGAAAATAAAAGCAGTAAACAGGTGATAAGGGTGATGGGAGCGTTGGGAAGCAGTATCGCCAGAGGCAAGATCGGCATCACACTCACTAACCCGACAGCCAGACGGCAAGTGACTGTGATTAATGGCGAGGTTACATGGTAAGACTCCGTTTCTGCATAATAACCCAGACGAACTCCTAGGCCTGTAGTTATCATGAGTGTAATCCCTACTATTTTATTTACGTATTGCACAAGTGTAATCCCTAGTATTCTAGGGATTACACTTGTGATAATTACAGGTCATGAGGCGTTGCATACTCATAATATTATTAATTACCACCAATAAAGTTACAGTGAGCAAGTACACACAGAAATAACCAGAATTACATAGTGTAGTAATGAATGAGCTCTAGCTCAGCATAAATGTTGCAGTTGCCTACAACGCTATTATTCTGCCAGCGCCCACCAAATGAAGAGTACAGTACGCGCGCATCCCTTCTTATATTACATTTAATCACAACTGTTCATATTAGAGTACATCTCATGGTTTCCCAAGTATTAGCGAGTATTAGCCAGTTCAAATTAGTAATTAAGAAATATTTTTAATTATCGTAATTCTTATTCCATAAAATTTATATTTCTTATCCTCAGAGGTGCACATCTGTTAGCCTTTTTGTTTGAAGTTGCCTGCAGATGTCTATGGACAACTGCAGCCATTTATCACCAGGTGAACTGTAAGTTTGTTTGTCACCTCAGTTTATATAAAAAAAGTCTTACCAGTTATGTATGCAGTTATGTATGACGAATACTATGAATTTCTCAGTCTTCGCAAGGATTCTACGTGGTAGAGCCACGATGCAGCCAAATACGTAATAAGGGGAGTACAACGCTCGAACAGAACACCAACGTTAAATATCAGTTCAATGCTGCTCTGTTTAATATGTTATGTTGCCGTAACATTATACGATCGTTTCGAATGATGTTACTCTATACAAGACTCGTAGGTTTCTTCTGTTAATATTTAATTCAGTTAAGAGGAAATATAACCTCAAATGGCTTCGCAAGATCCCCCGTTATGCCGAAAATATTGCAGCATTAATTTTGAAATAAATATATGGTAAAGTTGAGGATTAATGTTAAAAACTATGTTAGACGAAAACACGATTCCGTAAAATTTTCTCGATAGAAAAAAAATCCAAAGTTACCTCCAAAATAAACAATAAACCGATGTTATTCATAAAATACTTTAAATAAGATCATGAAACTTTGCATACTAACTGAACTAACTATAAAGCAGTGCTTATGTTATTTACTTTTTTTAAAATACCATTATTTTCACTGTAAGAAGAAATTACCTAAACTATCGGCTTCTTGAAGCTTGATTCCTGCCGCTCCGTCAGTTTCAGTCAGTTTCGTTTCGGCCTTTGAAGGGGAAGGTTGTGTCACTTACGATCAGAATACACATTACGCAACAGGACGACGTAAAATTAAAATGGGAAATAACCGTGATAAAAATAAGAAGCGACTCGGTTTGCGTTAAGAAACAGGCATAAATATGATAAACCTAATGAAATAAGTATCTAACGACCTATCTACTTACAGTATTACTGATTACAAACATGTCCGTACATAGCATACGACGCGCGGGGAAGTGGGGGCGAAATTAGAATTTGAGCTGACTTACTATATCCTCTTAATACGTAATAAATCTAAACCACCAATAAGTTGACAATACCCACATGAACGGTATCCTTTTCGCGTGACAGTAAATACAAAACCGTTAGCTGTAACTTTTAATTGGGTTAGATATAATTTTTACTAACGGACCGTTATGGTTGGTCATTTAAAGTTCCCTCACGTCTTAGTTCAGCGTCCGCCGACTTGATGCGTGATAAATGACTGGCGTAGGGCTCCGTCCTGCCACCATTAATATTGTGAAATGGGTTTAAACTAGGTCGAACGATTCTCTTGTATCGGACTTTGTTACAATAAATAATAATGTCTTCCAGACCGAATTCCGGTTACGGCGGCCAATCTTACGTGGGCCTAGTAATTTAATTATAGATTTTAGACAGCATTATAGCGCACGAGTGCGAAAGCACAGATGAACTCTCTATTCCCTCACTCTCATAGTGCGATGGAGAGATAATCCGACAAGACTGGAGAGAGATCAGGCCCCGAATTTTACGTATTTTTCGCGGCGCGGGGGTGAAATACCACTATCTTCCTGAATCAGGGCTGCTACTGAGAATTTCTTGACAGTGAAACTCAATAACTGATTTTGGCCCGACCCTGGAATCAAACCCGGGACTTCATAATCAGCAACCGCGTTTACTACCACTAGACCAACGAGACAGATGTTATAATATCGTGAAATAGAACTGACAGAAGTCTGCAGTCTTTTAATACGATCGTCCCCGATATTACATCAGACACTAAGGAACATCGATTCTTACTACAGATGATTCGCGAGTCTATAATTTAAAAAAAAAACACATTCAAATTTCAATAGAAAAATCAAATCCAAACCCGAGCGCACCAATGCAAGACACTCCAAATACGTTCTACGTAAATCGGTACCAAACATTATTCAAAAGCTGAAACCGAGCTGAATTTTACTTAATTCTATTGATCTACTCATTCTATTTTCTATAAAACTCTTAATCTCTTAATCTTAAACGTGTAAAACCTCAAACAAAAAATACTTTTATACGTGCTAGAGTCACGCCGAATCTATATTATAGATTTAGCACGAACGGATCGGCTGAACCTGGGCAGGACCATCCTCTCACAGAATACCAGCGTAAAATAGAAGCTTAATACTGCTGTTTTGTACTTCGAGTGTAGGGAACCAGAGACCTATTTTACTGGATACGAGACATTCGATCTCAGTCCTCGAGGTAATAACGCATCTGTATTTTGATTGTTAATCGAGCTTAAATGTAGATGTCTATGGGCCACAGTATCCACATACCATCAGGTAGACTGAGTTTTCCTTTTTACCATTATTCTATAAAAGAAACCATTAAGCAGGTGCTGTAAAGCACCCGATTGTCGGGAATTAAAAACAAGTAAAAGTAAAATTAAACGCGACACCAAAATGTGTATGTAGAACTGCAAAATATTTATTTTAACAACATTATTTATTAATTATGGTAGATATCATTATTATCAGTCCATTTATTTTAGATTAAGAATCAAAATGCAGATGCATTGTCACCCGTGAGGATTAAGATAGAATGCCGCGTTTCCAGTAAAAAAGGGTCTCCGGATCTCTACACTCACATACGAAACAAAACAGTATTAAGCTGCTATTTTACGTTGGTGTTCTGTGAAAGCATGGTCCTTCCCTGGTCGAGTCGACCCATTCGTGCTACAACCATGACATAGCTGCAGCGTGGCTCTACCACGTATATAAAATAATAAATATTGAAATAAAAACGAGCTTTGTACGCAGAAGTACACTATTGAACATTGCCCTCTTTCGTTAATAGGGATGAATTCTCTTAACGGATACAGGTAGAGTGACAGCGGCTTTAAGGTGCCAGATCTCTGGCACCTTAAAGCCGCTGCTCATCGCCACCTTGGAATTTTTATGTATTGCAATTTAACTATTTTTAACTCTTTGTTAAATAAAAAATATTACAAGTTTAAGGTAACAACTAGAAAGTCGTGTAAATAGTTATATTGAAACACAATTCCTTATGTTTCGATCCTTAGGAGTGATTTTGTCTGTTTATATGGGACCACGTTAGTATTTAAGGGAACCTATACAATAAAAAACCTAGTAAAGTAAAGTTGCAGCCTATATACGTCCCACTTCTGGGCACAGGCCTCCTCTCAATTTTTAGAGGGTTTTAGGGCAAGAAGTGCGTGTTGGCGGACTTCACATGACATAATTTTTTTAATTTCCCAGACATGCAAGTTTCCTCACGATATTTTCTTCATTGCCGAACACGTGGTAAATCAACACTTAAAATTGCAGTTATCAATTTTATTGGTGCCGACGGGGATTTAACTCAGGTTGCTCGCGTACTGTGCTAACCCGGCTATAACCTATTTAATAACAATTATTTCATAAACCAAGAAGTAACGGCCGTACATGCATAAAAATTAATTTACAGATAACTTGAGAATCCTCATACTTTTTTTTAAAGTCGATTAAAATGATATATTAAATAGCCGTAGAGATAGTGTCTGCGCCTAGCATTTGTATAGAGCAATGCTTTGGTCCGTTTTCGATACAGTTTAATTCCATGAGGCATATAGCTACATTAAGTCACAGAACACTTAATATACTTAAATACTCAATACTTAATACCGAATACTTATACTTAAAAATATATCTTCCTACCCATACTCTTCCAACCAGAAGTAGTAATTGCTTGGATCACACGATCCTAAGAACAAAGTCTCCCACTCTTATTTTTGTCTATGGCTCCACAGTAACTGTGATCACTGTTCCACATTACACTCAACGTATGCGAACAGTCCCAAATACAATCATTACGAATAAGAGGGGCGACTAATAGTCGATCCTGGTAATGGTTGAATTGATTTCACTATTACAACTGGACTTAGCCTTCTTTTCTCTATAAGAAATGCAAATATAGCTACCGACAAACTCATTCCATTAGTAACTTCCGCCATTTCTGATAACATGACAGTTTTTTATTTTTATTCATATGGCTTACTAACAGTCAACTTACACAGTAACAATCTTAAATAACAGAAAATTTTCTTAAACTAAGTCTAACATTATATTTTATAGACAGTACAAATGATTTAATGCTCCACCCACGTACAACTACACTACAATCATCATCATCATCATCATTACAGACCTCCACAAGTACACTGCTGAACATAGGCCTCCCCCATGGAATGACACAAAGCACGATAATTGATAGAATCAGACGTTACTTTGCGGAAATCCATTATAGTAAAGATATTAATAGTTACTTTGCAACCACCCGCTCAATTAATTAAAATGATGTGTCTTGCTTAGTTTGAAGAGCACCTCCCACCCTCCCTCAATTGTGTGCACTAATCCCGTCACCACTAATCCCAGCACCAACTCCCAATACCATTATTCTAGGAAAGACACCATCGACGATAATACGACACGTGTTTCGCCTCTACACGAGGCACCTTCAGGTGATGTAGACTCTACGGCGGCTGACCGCTAAGAATAGGTATTATATGTTATATGTTACTCATTAAACTTACGTAAGAAGAGGCTGTAACCCGGTGACTGATTGCAAAGTTTGCGAAGACCCTAGGGCTCCACCGCTTGCTGCTTCACAGAGAAGACGTGCTACACATTGCTTGTCATCATACAGTGCTATCGATGTTAGGGCTTCAGTGACGGACGATAGGGCTTCCGAAGCTAACGATGGTCTAGAGCGTATCGGTGGTCCTAGAAAAAGATAAATATTGCTTAAAAATAAATTTAAAGTTATAATGTCATACAGCTGGGCTCCTTTAACTTCTGCAAGGGCTTTAAGGCAAGGAAATATCCTTCGCGCTGCCCCAATCCATGTATTTCACATGTCTTCGGAATATTTTTTTTATTTCTCACTAATGCAGATTATCTAACGAGGTTTTTCTTCACCATCACAAACGTGCTAAATGAGCGCTTACGCAATTAACGATTTATTGATGGCGGCGGTCATCGAACCCGGGTTGCTCGCATACTGTGAAATTTACAGCGAGCGATTATTTCCTGAATAATTTTTTTTTGCATTCAGCTTTGCATTCAATGAAACATATTTTTTAATACACTAACTTTTACGAATTTTTAATTGACAAGATTTCAGGTGATTTGCTATACTCATGGTCAAGGGGCGCTTTGCGCCATGAGTACTAGCTACAATGTATGTAGTAAGTAATTTTTATATACCTAATAAGGCTGAAAAACTAACATGCAGTCCAGCTGATGGTAAGTGGATGATGTGGTCCATAAACATCTACGTATGGAATGAGAATCATAATACAGATACGTTGTTACCCCTGAGGACTAAGATGAATAGCCTCGTTTCCAGTAAAAAGGGTCTCCCGTTCTCTACAAACATCATACGAAGTGCAGCAATATTAAACTGCTATTTTACGCTGGTATTCTGTGAGATCGTGGTCCCACCCCGGTCTAACCAACAGATACATAATGTAACTGCAGTGTGGCTCTACCACATATAAAATTTATCCTCGATTAAAAATCAAAATGAGAGCTAAGAAAAAAAAAGCCTCTTTTATTTCATGAACTTACAAGTTTCTTTACGATGTTTTTTTCTCGCCATCGAACACGTAGTAAATCAACGCTTTATTAAAGTTACAAACGAAATTATAGTCTACCTGATGGTAAGTGGCTGCAGCAGGCCACGGACCTCCACAGCCAACTTACAACGAAGACACTACGGATGCACTGTCACATCTAAGGATTTAGATGGAGTGACTATTAGCCAGTTATTATGCTCGCTCTCTATAACCTTCAGACAGGAACACAACTGTGCCAGCACCGCTATGTGGCGCTAGAAATTAGTGAGAGGGTGGGACTTAACCAGACGCTGAGTCCAAAACTGAAATAGAGTCCGATCAACTAATAAAATATAACCCAATGTCACGTTAACCTGAAGAGACTAAACTATTAAAGATGAAAAATATTCGCTTTAAATCTTGACTTACTGTATATAGGTCCAGGAAATCCAGGATTGTACAACGGGCGAGCCCCATAAGATATCTGAGGAAAATTTGGCGCATATGGACCATTGTACTCTGGACTAATTCCTTCTGGCCTTTGACGTCTTGGCTTACGTCTTCTCTTCCTCCGCTTCTGGTGACCTTCAGAAGCACCATTATCTTCAAATATCGGTCTATAGCCTTGGTCATCATTATCCTGTTTGAATACTTGGGAGTTAGCAGTATTTTCCGGTGGAAATTTTACTGTTCTAAATGGCAGTTCTTCATTGAGGTCAAAACTAACAAAGTCTGAATCATTTTCACCTTCGAATCTAATTCCATTACTAGAACGCTCTTGTGTTGTACTGTTTAGGTAGAAGATATTCCTAAAAAAATGTCAAAAATGATTATGGAATTATGGACACAGATGGACTTCTGGACAGAAAAGGAGTCATTGTAGGACTCCGAGGAAACAAATGCAACCAAACTCTAAAATGCTGCTCTCACTTAATTCTCTTGATTATAATAATTTACTATATTATAGATTTAACCGTGCAGTAGCTGTGTAAGTATACTCACTACCCCATATCACCCCGTTGATGTCGTAAGAGGTGAACTTAAATTGACGATGGGTGGCCGCATCTTCCTGATAACAACACAAAATAATAAAAAAAACTTTGCCACCCACCTGCCTAGAGTAACAACTATGGCGAAATCTCCTTAAGAGACAATCTATGAAAAGGCTGATGTTGAGGCTTTAATAGGCTGTTGTAATGAATAGATGGAATAACATAGTTCATAGAGATCTAGTAAAGTGGCATTCAACAATGGTATAAACCTTTGAAAAAATAATAGATCTAAAATAACCAGGCCAGCCACCAAACATACCTAATATTTTAGAAGCCTGTGATCATCTTCTCATTGCCCTCAATTAACTTAACGTGGCCCTCGTGCATCTTTCTAGACCACCAACTCCATTGTGAAGCAGACTCCTCAGTTCTGATGTGGCCATGAGGCCAGAAAGAGATCCTAAAAGCACCGACTCTTCTAGCCCCAAAATTGATATATGGCTTCTTCGATCTTCGATAAATGTAGATGACTATGGACCACAGCATCCACTTACAATCAGGTGAACTGTGTGCTCGTTTGTCACCCTTATTCTATACAAAAAAACGTCATACCGGCACTCCTCGCCTCTTAGTCTCAACATTGCCCTACGCGGATAGGACAAGTGACATATTGTCATACCAAAACTTCTCTTCCCCCATGACTTCACCCAATGCAGAGGGTAGGGGTAGTGCATATCCTTCTTGCCACAGTCTACCAACACACGTCCAAAATCCTTAGCCCACTCAGGGCAACGACCTCGTGCAAGGCCTTAACCATAGACCAGTCTAAGCCCTATGCCACAACAAAGCTCTCTGTATTATATAAAGTTAAAGCCTTTATGTACGTCTCACTGCAGGGTTTTTTTTATAGAAGAGGGGGCAAACGAGCATGCGGCTCACCAGATGTTAAGTGACTACCGCCGCCCATGATCAACCGCAACACCACGGGAATTGCGGGTGCGTTGCCGGCCCTTTAGAAAGGAGTAAGCTCTTTTCTTGAAGGTCCCCAGGTCGTATCGGTCCGGAAAAATCGCCGGTGGTAAACTATTCCGCAGAGAGATCGTACGCGGAAGAAAACTCCTTGTGAAACGTACAACTGTGGACCGCCAAGCATCCAGATGTTGTGGATGGTATCGGGACGTTTGCCGCGTAGTGCGTTCACGAAATTTGGCAGCTGGGATTAATCCGAACAATTCCTCTGAGCACTCTCCATGGTATATGCGAAAGAAAATGCAAAGAGATGCAACATTTCTTCGCAGTGTCAGTGAATCGAGCCGATCGGAAAGTACTCGGTCGTCGACGATTCGAGCCGCTCTACGCTGGATGCGGTCAAGTGGAAGGAGCTGGTATTGGGAAGCCCCAGCCCGGAGATGGGAACAGTATTCCATGTTCGGCCGAACCAGCGCCTTGTAAAGTTGCAGGCGATGTGCCGGCATGAAATACTGTCCCGCTCTGCTGAGCACGCCAAGCTTTTTTTTCCAATTTGGCCTTCTCTTCCAAGTGACCACGAAACTGCACGTCACTCGATATGTCGACACCGAGGATTCCGATACTGGCTGAGGCAACAAGGGGAGTGCCTTGAAACTGAGGAGATACGACAAAGGGATTCTTTTTAGCGGTTAACGCGCAAACTTGTGTCTTCTGGAGGTTAAACTGGACTAGATTTAGTCGCCCCCAATCCGAGACCCTGTTCAGCAAAGACTCGACTTCAGACACAAGTTTGTCCCAGCACTTGGAGACGTTTTCCCGAGAAATATTGGCTCGGCCGGTGTAAAGAGCATCACCAGTGCTGTTATCTGCATAGCAATGAATGTTACGGAATTGCAACATATCATTGATATGCAGAAGAAACAGCGTTGGCGATAGCACGCAGCCTTGTGGAACACCAGCATTAATAGGCTTGCAATCGGAGCTTGCACGGTCTACAACGACCTTGATGCCCCGATCTGCAAGAAAGCTGGTTATACAATCGCACAACTTCTCGGGAAGCCCATAGGAAGGGAGCTTCGAAAGAAGCGCTTTTTTGCCAAACCCGATCGAAGGCCTTCGCAATGTCCAAACTAACGGCCAATGCCTCCCCCTTGAACTCTACTGCCTCCGCCCATCTGTGAGTTAGGTAGACCAGAAGATCACCAGCTGACCGACCACGGTGAAAATCGTATTGGCGGTCACTAATCAGCTTGTGATCCTCAAGGTACCTCATGAGCTGGCAGTTTACAATGGACTCCATTGTTTTAGAGAACAAGGAGGTGATGGCGATAGGCCGGTAGTTGGACGGGTTTGAGCGGTCGCCTTTTTTAGGGATCGGGTGGACGAAAGCCGTCTTCCATGATTTTGGGACTACGCCTAGGGAGTAGGAGTACCGGAAAAGACGCGTTAAAACCGATGCCAACTCTGGAGCACACGTCCTCAGCACAATTGGGGGGATTCCGTCAGGCCCACTCGACTTATGGATGTCCAGGGATAGGAGTGCTTTGCGAACCGAGCGCTGAGTGAACTGCACTTCCGGCATGGAGCACTCACACCGCGGGATTGTCGGCGGCGTACTCCCCCCGTCATCGAGAGTCGAGTTAGACGCAAAGAAAGAGCCTAGAAGATCGGCTTTCTCCTTTGCGGTATGGGCCAGTCAGTCGTCCTCCCTGTGCAGAGATGGAAGAGATGGCTGACAGAAATTCCCCTGGACAGCCTTGGCGAGAGACCAGAATGCACGGGTTCCAGAAGGAAGGCTAACTAGTTTCTCGTCAATTCTGCCTATGTGCTCTGACTTTGCCTTGGCAATGACTCTTTTGAAGGACCTAGAGGCGGAATTATACTTCTTTTTTAGAGCGCTGGTGTTCACATCCCGGGACGCTGATGCGTCAGCCCAGGTTTGGTAGCACTCCTGTTTATAGCATGATGCTATTTTACAGGAGCGACCAAACCATGGCTGAGATTTGCCTCCAATGGGCACCACAGAGGAAGGTAGTAGAGGCCTCTTCTTTTTTCTGAGAGAGTTTTAGGGAAGGAAGTGTCCGCCGCGTTGCCCCAATGCGTGTTTGTGTACTTCACATGTCTTCAAAATATGTTTTTTCTTCTCATTTCACTTTATCACGATGTTTTCCTTTACAACAATTTCATTGAAGACGAAGGGGATCAAACCCGGTTTGTTCGTGTACTGTGAAATTTACAGCGAGCGCTAACCATCTGAGCTACTACTGTTTCATGGCGTATTTTATAATTACCTCAATAATTCACCTGGGTCGTAGAGCATCGTTGATATTTGCTTACTATTCGAAAGCTCTTCACACGTGTAACACAAAAACAAACCAATTATCAGGACAAAACACGGAATCTCCATTTTGTGCGACCTAAAAATGAGAGAAACATTTTGTTTTAAAACCAAAAAGTATAATATTTTTGTGTTATGAAACTGAATAAACCATCAGCTCATCTGATGATAAGTGGCTATCGCAGCCGATGGACAACCAGCAACCAGCCTCAAACAGACAATGTTACTTTGAGGACTAAGATGGAATACCTCACAGCCTTCAATTATACTGGAACTTCATACCGGAAGACAGTACTGCACGCACTGCTGCTTGTTGCCAAAAATAGGTAGGAGGAACTCCTATAACTCTACAATATACAATATACTATCAAGGTTATGTCGACTTTATGAGGATTATAGCCTTCGCTTTACCAACCTTGACATCTTCAACTCTAGCCTGGTTCGCTTTAGAAATGTTTTGAAAGACATTCTCAAGAACATCCCCGTTGATTGATATTCATTATATTTATAGTTCTTGCTTTGTTGGAATTGTGAGTCTGTTAGTTTTTAAGCAATTTTATTTAAAATGTTTGTTTCTCAATCTTGGCATGCCGTGATAACGCGTATAAGGATTATGTCTTGTATCACACCATTATTTTTGTAAGTTATAGCTTTAAGTCGTGATGTAATCTGTTGTGTTGTCCTATAATAAATAAGTAAATAAATAAAAGATTGGATGTCGCGTTAAGAGAAAAATGGTATCTCTGGTCCTCCTCACTCAACATACAAAATACAGTATTGAGCTGTTATTTTACCTTGGTATTCTGTGAGAGTGTGATTCTGCCCTGATCAAGTCCACCCATTCGTACTGCAGCAACAATTCGTTGCAACGTTCTAGCTCAGGGGCTAAGCAAATGGCTCATGGCTACGAATTTCTAAGTACGCGAGGTCCCGGGTTCGATCCTAGTCGGCACCAATGATTAATTTTGGATTTACCACGTGTTTGGCAGCGAAGGCAAAACATCGAGAGGAAAACTGCGGGTCTGAGAATTAAAATAAATATTTCGGAGACTTCTGACATCTGCCAATACGGTTATGGGCTAACTTGCCCTAAAAACCTCCCAGAAATGAAAGGAGACTTGCGTCCAGTAGTAGGACGTATATAGGCTGTAACTTAAAGTAGGTACGTTTAAATACCTTCACTGTACAGTACATAGGGCTTTCAAAAAAAAAAACTATTAAGACGACACATCGAAAAGGCTATCGCCGTACTTATTTCTCAGACATGCAGGTTTCCTCCTAATGTTTTCCTTCACTGCTTAGCTCGTGGTAAATCAGCACATAAAATTGCAATTAACAATTTCATTGGTGCCGGGGCGGTGATCGCACACGGGTTGTTCGCGTACTATAAAATTTACAGCGAGTGCTCAACCCCTAAGCTGTGATAGCTTAGGGGTTGTCAACCCCTAAGCTATCACGGCACGTTTAATACTTTAATTATTCAATTTATATTACACATATATAGTTATAGATAGAATAACGTTTAATATAGTTCTCTACACTTAAAAAATAATTTCTTAAATTTACTCACACTAGAAAAACACGGGTCCTAACACTAAAAGCACCAATCTCTGAATGAGCTTTCGCCAATCTCACCAGCCCGCGTTGACGATGGAAAGCAGCATGAGATCACGAATAATCCAATCATGTTTTACTCAGAAGGAGCTTTATGACTTCACAATGCCATATCAAGGACATCCTATTATGTTATAGCGACATATTAGGCAATATAATCGAAAGTGTTGTTTATACTATATTATTCTAATGAATTCTCTTATGTAACATTTTTAAAATTCTTAGTGTGACAAATGGATCTGTTGTAAATAAAATAAAAATAACATTTATGAAAGTGCATAAGTACCCATATTTCATAACACAAAAAAAAAATATTGCTTTCATTTATTTCTTTTAAAACAACTCAAACTCTAGGACGTTGTACTTTTTTAAAATATTTCGGAATATTAAGATAAACTAGCGATCGGCCCCGGCTTCGCACGGGTGATTTCTGAATCTCGACACCAGCACCACCTGCCGGATCTAACAAATTTCCCACTTTCGACTCATACGACACCCACATATCGATATAAGAAGTAAATATTACTTCTTATATCGATATGTAATATAAGAATATATATAACTTACGTCGCCACTAGTATAGTAGTATTAGTAGTAATAGTAGTATTAGTAGTATAGTTGTACATAGAACGAATGGGTCAGCTCGACCGGGGAAGGACCACGCTCTCACAGAATACCAGCGTAAAATAAAAGCTTAATGCTGCTGTGTTTCGTATAATGAGTGTGGAGAACCGGAGACCCTCTTCACTTGAAACGAGGCATTCCATCTTAGTCCTCACTTGTGACAACGCATCTGTATTTTGATTCGTAATCGAGGATAGATATAGATGTCTATGGGCCACAGCAACAACTTACCCTCAGATGGACCGTGTGCTCGTTTGTCACCTTATCCTAAAAAAATAAGGTACATATATATATATATATATATATATATATATATATATATATATATATATATATATATATATATATATATATATATATATGTACCTTATATATATATATATATATATATATATATATATATATATATGTACCTTATTTTTTTAGGATAAGGTGACAAACGAGCACACGGTCCATCTGAGGGTAAGTTGTTGCTGTTAAAACGCTATTTATCAATTATAATAACACTGTGTAAAAAATAAGTTCAAGTTACTGCCAACTAGCGACATCTAGTGAACGTAAAGTTTTAGCCTCATTGGTGTCCAACAAAAAAACAAATACCTATTTTATAATAACTAACAAGTTGGCTTTATATGATTAAAGGATTTTTCAATGAAATGTCTTCCTGTTATTAGTGATTGTCATTTTAAAATTAAAGTGATATATGAAAGTGGAGATGATTTTAGTTGATCTAAACTTGGGTTTGGGTCTTACTTTAGCCAACCTCTCCGCTTCGTATTTGAGAAATACACCAACTTCGAGATTAGTTCGTTTGCCTGGTCAATTTAAAAATATATTAAATCATATAAGGCGTAAATCCAAACCGGTTTAAAATTACTTGCAAGATGAAGTATATTTATTGTCCTTTCAACTTTACTTGACCTTTGAAACGGTTGGTAGCCTTGTGAAATAGGTAAAGCGGTGGTCTTACAATTTAGGAAAACCTAGTCCTATCACCTATTAGTTAAGCTGTTATTGCGCAGCGCAGCGTTAACAGTCAGTGAAGTAATTAATTTAGTGGGTGCGAGGCCGACATACCCCGTCTTGTCCTCCCACGTAGATATTCCCCTACGATTAAGAAAAGTCTTTGCCATCTTCATCTATATCCACAGAACACCTAACATTCCGCTATATTAGGTGTTCTGTGGCTATATCATATGTTCACTTACCATCAGTTGTATGGCTTAAGAAATTTGCCCATACAAATCACTGTGCTCGTTAATGAATGCAAAGCGGATAGCCTCTCTTCGTTGATAACGTGGTACCTATCTATCACCAGTTTATGGATATTTATCGATATGATGATACTGATGATAATTAATCAACACACCAGCAATAACTTGTTTGAAAAATAACTCCTGCGATAACCTATTGCCATATCAGTAAATTCAAATACGAATTACTCTATCAATACAATTTTCTAAACAATTTTTGTTTAATATTCTTTATTGCACACTACAAAAATTACAGATTATAATATATACTTACGAGAAGAAGTTTCAAAATGTTGTATAAATAAAAATTGTAAATTAGTACATCCTAGGGTAGAATCTATTAATATAGCGTTATTTAGATTTCAGATTATCAAACACCATTGATTTCAACATATATTTTTTAAATCGCTATGTAATTCAGATAAAATATCGTCTTGACCACCCTTTTCATTGCTCTCTATCTGTGTTTGCCCAAGATCCTGTTCCTGGATGCGGCAGGAGCTCTTGGGTGATGTATATAATAAATTGATGTCGTCGAATTCCCAAAATAAAAATCTTGACTTTAATTGTATTAAATGCATATAATTCAAGAAGTAAAGGATGAAAACAAGATTTCTATATTGAAAGACAATTACAAATGTATATAAAAGGTGAACTACTATCTTAAGTTAAACTATGCTATCGTGTCTCGAAGAAGTCTAGAACCGTTATATATTTAATTCGAACTCCCTGATTGGCCCGGGCCATCTGTCATTGTTGCGTTTCGATTTACGATAAAACGCAACATGCTCCCCGGCGTTGAAGTGGTCTAGTCCGCTTCAACTGGTAATGTGACGAGGCGATTATAGGCCCGAAGAAGATGCCCTTTCTTGGTCTTGCCTTCAGCTACTCTGGCAACACCATCCTTTCCCGGAATGAGTTTAGTGACGCGCCCCAGAAGCCATAACAGTGGAGGAAGATTGTTTTCCTTCACCAAAACCATTTGTCCTATAGTCAGGTCCCCGCAAGAGATGCGCCATTTCTTCTTTTGCTGTAGGAGATGTATATAATCATTAACAAAACGCTTCCAAAAATGTTGTTTTAGCTTCTCCACTCGCGCAAATCTAGATAGTGAGTGGATATGCCTGTCTTCGATTTGTGGATACGGAACTGAGGTAGTTGTCCGTCCAATAAGAAAATGGGAAGGAGTTAAATATGTTAGATCAGTGGGATCGGATGATAAGGGTGTAAGAGGTCTGGAATTTAGGACAGCTTCAATCTGAGTCAGACAAGTTGAAAGCTCTTCAAATGTGAAGTGAGTGAGGCTCATAATGCGTCTCAGATGATGTTTGACGGACTTTACGGCAGCTTCCCACAATCCGCCAAAATGAGGAGAATATGCTGGGATAAATTTAAATTCTATACCTTGTTCTGCGGTGTCTGAAGTTATGTGGTCTGACGTGTGCCTAAGAAAGGAAGAGAGTTCGTTGCAGGCACCTACGAAGTTGGTACCGTTATCTGAATAAATGCGCTGCGGCTTTCCTCGTCGAGTCACAAACCGACTTAAGGCTGCGAGATATGCCTCCTTCGTGAGATCCGTGACGAGTTCTAAGTGGACAGCCTTCACTGCTAAACAAACAAAAATACAAATGTAAGATTTTATTAAGGTACTGCCTCTACCATAACGATCGACTATCAGCACAGGCCCGCAATAATCTACTCCGGTGCTCAAAAATGGGAATTCTAAGTGAGTCATATCGGTAGGTAAGTCACCCATAGCAGGCTGCACGAAAGTTGCTTTAAATCTATTACAACGTAAACAACCATGAACAATAGCCTTCGCTAGATTTCTACCGCCTAAAGGCCAGTAAGTTTGCCTGATGTCCGCCAACAGCAGTTGAGGACCTGCGTGCATTAAGCATTTGTGTTTCATTTCAAATATGATTTTGGTTAAATGATGCTTGCTACATATTATAATAGGGTGCTTAATATCATAAGTGTAGCTCGAATTACTAAGACGACCTCCCACACGTATAACACTGCTATTATCCATGAAAGGTGAGAGGGATAATAGTCTATTTTTCTTTGGTAGGGAATTACCCGACTTCAGTAATGATTTCGAAAAATTTAATTCTGAACATGAAAAATAATTGGTGTTATGAATATTACTTCTACTACAATTGTTAATGAACCTTTGTATATAAGCTATTATTCTAATTAATTTTGTAAAATTGGATGATTTATTGATTATGTTTGAAATGACATTGTCTGTTTGCGTATTTATGTCTGTATGTAAGGATATTTCTGGAAGTTGATTTGTTTGAATGGAGGGAATTTTTGGAAACTTGATTGGATCATATTGTAGAAAATCGGGCCCGGACCACCACAAAGAAGAAATCCTGAGGACATCAGCCTTCATCCCGCGCGAAACTAGGTCCGCTGGATTATCTTTGGACGGTACGTAGTTCCATTTATAGCCAGTTGTACTATCTTGTATCTCACATATCCTGTTCCGAACAAAATGCTTTAGTCGACTCGGAGAAGTCGATAGCCATCCCAGGACTATTGTCGAATCTGACCAGAAATAGCAACAATGTATAGATATAGTAAGTGACTCCAGTACCTTTCTAAAGAGTCTCGTACCTAACAAAGCACCACAAAGCTCCAAACGTGGTACTGTAGTTGGTTTGAGAGGAGCCACCTTATTTTTAGATGTCAAAAGGCGAACGCACACAGATCCATCTTGTCCGATTGATCTGATGTAGACACACGCTCCATATGCGCTCTCTGAAGCATCTGTGAATACGTGGACTTCCATTTTAGTAGGGGTTGTAATATGGCATATCCAACGAGGTATTTCAAGGGAGTTTAAAGAAGAAATTGATTGCATGGCATCTTTAAACTGTTCTTTTATGTCCGTACCAACTTTTTCATCCCAGTTACTTTTATTAATCCATAATTGTTGAAGCAATATTTTAACAAGTAATATGCAAGGTCCAACTAACCCCAATGGATCAAAAACTTGGCTAATAAGAGACAAGATGCTGCGTTTAGTGATTCTTATATTGCTGTTTATATTAATGGTGTAAAAAAGATTGTCTGACTCAGTACGCCAATATAAACCTAAAGTTTTGCTCAACGAATGATCAAGATTTAGAGTCTTCTCTGAGTCGCCTTTAATGGAAGAAATTGATTCCAAAATTTCACCGAAATTTGACTGCCATTTACGTAGATTAAACTTCACAGATTCTAAGGTTTTAATGACACCTCTGCAAGTCTTTATTACGGATTCTACAGATGAGCCACTGTCATTGAGTTACAATACCTATAGAGTCACAATCTCTAACTGACAATACTCAAAAAATGTCCGAGCGCCGTTCCATATACCTATATATTTTGATATTATATAGTTCAAAATGACATTTGCTCGAATTTAGACGTTAACCTGCTTGTACAATGTTCAAAGTCGCTCGTATGCAATGTCATCATCATTCACTCAAGGGCACGTTATCGCGGCGCCGCGCGGTCGGCGGTGAGTGATTTAGTTTGCTAATAAAATGAAAATTATTGAAATTTAAATGAAAACATGCACTGTGGATACATAAATACGTAAATTTGGTATGATACTTACCTAAAATATGAAACACCATCCTTTTTTCGCACGTGTCTGCTGTTATTTGGGCAGGAAATCACCGAACACTTTGGCATCGCGGACGTTGTACGAGGATTGTGGTCGCCTTACAACTAAACAAAAACTCTGCGCACTTCGCAGCGTGCGCCGAGTTTTGGCGCGGACATTTTATTTGTCTGTTTGTGACTCTATAGGTATTGTAACTCAATGGCCACTGTACAAAAAATCATCAACGTAAAAATTATGCTTGATAGCATTTTGAACATTGATATCTGGGGATTGATTAGCGAGGGAAGTTAAGCATTTTGTGGCTAAATAAGGCCCCGATGCAGTCCTATATGTAATTGTATTAAGAGTATACGTCTTAAGTGGTTCTGAGGGGTCAAACCTAAAGACGATTTGCTGGAGTGAGCGTTGAGAAGGCTCGACTAAGACAGCACGATACATTTTCTCTATGTCAGCTGTAACAACATATTTATACTCTCTAAAGCGAAGCAAGATGGACATAAGATCATCTTGTACGGTTGGGCCTACCATTTGGATAGAGTTGAAAGATTTACCCGAGGTGCTCGAAGTCGAAGCGTCGAAGACTATGCGTAATTTCGTAATTATGCTTGACTCACGTACGACACCATAATGAGGTAAGAAATAAGAAGGTTGTGTGAACACTGGTTTTATTTTGTTTTCAGTCATATGACCCAACTCAATGTACTCTTTCATGAATTCTAAATATTGTTCTTTAAAATTAAAATCCTTCTCAAGTCTGCGTTCCAAGCACAAAAAACGGTTTTTTGCCATATTGTACGAGTCACCAAGCACATTGGGTGAATCTCTCAACGGTATTTTTACAATAAATTGACCGTTTTTGCATCTTCTTGTATTTTCCTCAAAGCTCTGCTCACATAGTCGCTCTTCGGAAGACATGTGATACTTCGCAGGTACAGAATCCAGTTCCCAGAAGCGAGTAAGAAGAGAGTCATCTGTTTGAGTGTGAGTAAAATGACAGATAGAAGATGTTGCCTGCGTAGGCTGAGGAATACAGCCAGATGTGATCCAACCAAGTTTTGATTCATGTAGCCTTGGCTGGTTTTTTCCTAAGCTAATATGGGTGGAACCTAAAACATCCCAGAAGACCTCTGCTCCAACTAGGATGTCAATTGCGGAAGGAACGTTGTAGGAAGGATCCGCTAAATTTATTCCTTTCGGTATATGAATATTATGTATATAACATGATGGTAACGACTGAGAGATCTGTGGTAAAACATAACAATTTATACTGGTCGTAAAGCTACCGCAGTACGATTGGATAGTAAGATCACATGACTCTGACATACTAGAAGACTGGTTATTAATACCTGAGACTGTAGAGTTCGTTGCACGTCTTACCAGACTCAGCTTTCCACACAAGCTCTGCGTTATAAAGTTCGCAGTGCTGCCATTGTCAAGAAGCAAACGAGCCGTGTGTAGGTGCCCATGAATATCCTTCACCTTCACTAGTGCTGTGGATAGCAAGACATTGCCTTGATTAGTATTTATGTTTGCTAAAACAATGTCTGTGGAAAGGGCAACACTGTTCTCAAAGGCAGAGGATGATACATTTTCTGCGTCGGGTTCCTTATGTAGCAAGGTATTATGCTTAATATTGCAATACTTACAATGAGATAAACGGCAACCCTTTTGGGAAGGACCTGGGCGCAAACAGTTAAGGCATACATGAGCAGCTGTAGCTTGTTTTATACGTGAATCAACGCTTAAGTTTCTAAAAGAGGGACATAAGTATAAATAATGTTTATCACTGCACATGGGACAGCTAATCTCATTTATTGCATTTTTACTGTTTGTGTGATCTGTAGTGGTAATGAAGCTCTTAGACTTAGGCGGTTCAAGTGTTTTTTGTTTTTGTATATTATGTTTGCTATTATTAAACAATGTTTCAAATAAGTCTGCTCTATTGTTTAAAAATTTTAAAAATTGTTGTAATGTTGGAGAACCGGTAAGAGTATTACGATACTCCTCCCATTCGCGACACGATATACCATCTAACTTGCGAGACATCATAAAAATAATAAGCGTATCCCAATGGTCGGTGGGCTCACCCAGAGTAGCAAGGGCCCCCAAGTTTTTGTTGGTGACATCAATCATGTTTCTTAAACACACGCTAGATTCTTTTTGTAAAGGCTCAAAATCGAAAAGGGCTTGTACGTGGTTATTTACGAGCAGTCGTGGATTATCATACCTGTCTGATAGAAGTTGCCATGCAATGGCATAGTTATCAGATCTAAGTTCTAAACTGTGCACAATTAAAGCTGCACTACCTTTTAAAGCAGCGCGCAAATAATGTAATTTGTTTATATCACTCAAGCTATTGTTATTGTGTATAAGTGAAAGATACGTATCTCGAAATGCAAACCAGCGCTGATAGTTGCCGTCAAAGTGCGGCAGGTCGATTTTGGGCAACCGCACAAAGTCATGTCTGCAACTAGTGGAACCCTGACTTGTCACGGACTCTTCACCGGGTCCCGAAGGTGGCTGCAGCGTAGGGGCGAGTAAGGTACACGCCAGCGACACGGCGCCATAATATTGTGTCTCGAATTGCTCGCGCTCAGCAAACTGATCCTCCTGTTGTTCGGACTGTAGCTCGATGTTGGCCTGTAACGCATCGTAATCACTATATATCGCATCAATTCGACTTAAGCGACACTCCAATTCAGATGCCTGCAACTCACTTAATGTCGCACAGCTTTTGTATACATTCAAAACGTTCACAAATTGAGTCAGCTTTGCCATAAGGGTGGCACGTTTTTTCACTAGCTCCTTTAGTTTTGCATCAGCCATGATTACTAGACCAAATTTACAAACAAAGAATTCAGAAAATGAACAGTAATTCACTAGAAACAACGTAATTCTAATAGGGTTATAAGATTTAACTGTTATGCAGTGAAGTGCGTTACTCACAAATTACTACAGATGCAATGTTGACCTTGCCGGCCGAACGAAGGACAAGCGGAGCCACTTGAATAAAACTATGTCACTATTCACAACTCACAGCCGTTTTAAACGATGCAAAGGTAATGCGTGTTGGTAAATAAACAAGAAAGAAATTATTTCAACGCGGTATAGTATTTTTATCACGTAAGGGACGGATGAACAATGTAGCAGTTTTAATTATTAAGTGAATTAGATTATTAAGAAAATGCAATTATTTAAATGTTGTAACTATGATATCAAGTTGCCTGACACTTTAAAAGTAATAATAAGTGGGAATTATAGAAAAATGGAAGAGGAATAAATATTGGAACGGACTCACTCAGTTGATATTATTGATCTTCAAACGGTTTCGGGCTTCGAATTGAGTGCGGTCTTGAACAAAGTCTGCTTGCAAAAATAGGAATCACTGCTGAGTATTGAAGGCTCGTAGACGACGACTTCTTAATTTTGCGCCTGAGACCCGAAGACCTGGATTGCTCTGAATTCTTGAATTTTAATTGGCTGGTTGTCTTATAGAGGATCGAAGGACCATATGTTTGCCCAAGATCCTGTTCCTGGATGCGGCAGGAGCTCTTGGGTGATGTATATAATAAATTGATGTCGTCGAATTCCCAAAATAAAAATCTTGACTTTAATTGTATTAAATGCATATAATTCAAGAAGTAAAGGATGAAAACAAGATTTCTATATTGAAAGACAATTACAAATGTATATAAAAGGTGAACTACTATCTTAAGTTAAACTATGCTATCGTGTCTCGAAGAAGTCTAGAACCGTTATATATTTAATTCGAACTCCCCGATTGGCCCGGGCCATCTGTCATTGTTGCGTTTCGATTTACGATAAAATGCAACAATCTGTATGTGAATGTTCTATTACCACCACTTCTCAAATTGAAATATTCTCGCATCTCTTAGTCAATCATATTGAAGAATCATATTTCCTCTTGGCCCTTCATTCATTTTCATTCCCTTCATTGATTCCTTTCCTCACGACCGGCAACCGAGCACTCACCGTACCGTTCTAAGTCGAACAAGCATACAGGCGGACACACTGTCTCGCATCACGCTTGCATTGCGTTATCAGTTTAGATCTGGTGTCTCCAAACTACGGCCCGCTAGCTAAATCCGGCCCACCAGTGCCAACAATTTGGCCCGCGACAGCCAATGTCTTATTGTTTTGACTATTGCTGCAATAAGTTAAAGAAGAAAATACAGAAAGAAAATTACTCGGTTTTATTTACTTGCAAGGTTAAAGCCCTAACGACAGAAATGATGACGCAGAAAATTTAAGTATCTAAACTTAAGCACACTTTTTTCATTCATTCATTACAGCTCTTCACAAGTCCACTGCTGAACATAGGCGAAGGAATACCACAAAGCACGATCCTGATCCACCTGCATCCATCGACTTCCTGCATGTCTTACCAGGTCGTCACTCCATCTAGTGGGAGGACGTCCTACACTTCACTTGCCGGTACGAAGCTGCAACTCAAGAACCTTTTTTCCCCATAAGTTATCGGTTCTTCGAGCTATATTTACCCATTGCCACATTAGCTTACTAATCCGTTGGGCTATGTCGGTTACTCTGGTTCTACTGCGGATAACCTCATTCCTAACTTTATCACGCATAGAAACTCCGAGCATAGCCCTCTCCATAGATCGCTGAGCGACTTTGAGCATATTAATAACTAATACTTAAATAATTAAAGTAAATTTCACTTGTCACAGTAAAACAAAAAAATACTAGATTTATGTCATTTTCCACCGACAGTAGTTTGTAGTGGTGGATCAATTTTACTTGTACCAATTATTAAAAGAGATTTAAGATGTTTGATTGGTTAATTTAGATCTGTAAACATTTTTGCGTACTTCATTTTGGAAAACGTTTTATACGTATATTACATTATTAAAATTTGTCTTTGTTTCCGGATGATTTTATAATAAGTATCTACTTCATTTCATGCTTAAAATGTTTCCGTTTTAATATTTGCGATAATGGTCAATATGCGAACATATAATATGGCAACATTGCTTAGTATTAGAGATTATCGTAGACAGAGAAACCTATAGACTAATGATCGGCGTGGCCTCGAGTGAGAAAGGACGATAACGAATTTTCAGGTTATACAATAATCTTTATGACTTTTAAACACATTTAGATAAAAATTTTAATTGTTCTAAGAACTGAACTGAACAAGATTCACCAATCGTAAGCTCACAAAACATTTTTTTCTCACTTAAACCAACTTGTAAACTCCCTAAATCGCTACGCTGTTAAAGATGTTTAACAAACTGTAGAGGTGTAGAGTTTGCTAAACAAAAAAACCGACACGGAGAAAGGGACAAACAATCGCACCGCTCTATCTCATTTCTGTGCAAGACGTATGCATAAATCTGTATTTTTCGTGTGCAAATGCGAAAGAAGGCGTCAATTTGTCTATAGGTTTCTCTGTCTACGGAGATTATGAAGGGAATAGATATTTCCGCGTGGGTTAAAAAAACAGGATATACAAAACTGTTACTGGAATAGAAGTTTTGACCTTGCATGGTCGTCATCAACTGTTCGCCGGCTGGTCGTTAAAATCTCCGGTAATTTTATACTATCGCGGTCATCTCGTTTTTTGGCTCTAGAAAATCGAAAAATCATTCGATTTTGATGATTTTTTTTAAATCTGCGTCTTTACGGCGGATGTATGTAAAAAAAAATGGAAAATATCTCACCTCAAGATTTCATATAGTTTTATGACTTTAAATTTGATCACAAACACACTACTCCGAATATAATCGTTCATAACTTTTCTGCAAAGCGTTGAACGAAGTTTGTATTTTTTTTTGTTAATCTACACAAAAAACATACACTTAAAAAGGCATTGAAAAATGTTTATTAATTTTTAATTTCACATTGAGTTTTTGAGTTTAAATGTTATCATAAAAACGCTCTAGAAAATCGAAAAAATCATCTGATTTCGATGAGTTTTTTTTTTAAATCTTATTTTTACGGGGAAGACCAAAATGAAAAGAATTAATATTATATAACTTATATTATCCTAGAAAAAATCTTGTAACAAAGTAAATAAATTATGCAATCTTTGACATATAAAATTACCAAAATCTCCCAAAAACTTCGCAATTTGGCACATCAGCATATATTGAAGAAATAAATAGCCGTAAAGCCAATTAACCCTTCAAAGCTCGGCGTCTCCATATGTAGACGTCAACGTCTCCTTGTTAGACCCCGCCAAAGAGTATACTAATATTTATAGGGACGCCTTAGAACCAAAGAGTATATGATCACTAAGTTTACTCGAAACCATATATAAGATTATAAATAACATTTAAAAATAATTATATTATTATATAGTTCACATATAAACTTAAAAACTTGGTAATATTAGGTTGCTGATAGACACGCTCTACTTAAAAAATTATATGCGTGTTATGATATTCAGTGGAATCTCTATAACTCGAACCTCGTTAAGTTAAAATCCTCAGTAAGTCGAAAAAAATTGCCATTCCATTCCGCTGAACCCCTAAATACGCGGTATCTCGAATTATTAGACTTTGTAACTCGAAGAAAATGTTATTTCCCTACGAAATATTGATAATAGATATTTTTACCCCATAACTCGAATTTCAAAAATGAGTCTCCGTAAGTCGTAGTTAGTAAACAATAATGACGTCTTACTTGGAATTCCCCGAAATAATAGCAATAAAATCCGGGTTCTTAATCATAAAGTAGCTGCCGCGTCACCTGCCGAGCGTCGGCCGAGCTCGGCGGGTGACGCTGGCTGCTATGCGTGACATGAAACGTCCTATAACTCAAAAAGTATGAATGTTAGAAAAAAAAATTCAAACAAAAGTTTTGGAAAATAAACTGATCTTTCAAAATAAATTTATGCATTTTATTGATTAATCTAATATTTCAAGAGTTATTAGCCGCGATAGAAAAACCGGTTCATTAAATGGGCCATGAATCGTAAACGGTAAGTTTTACAAAAAAAATTTACTAGAAACAAAAGATGCGAAATTTTATTTTCTACAATAATAGTTTGTATAACTTTTGCCTTACAGTGCATGGTTACCGAGATATCGGCTAAAAACGTTTTTTCAAGATGCGCTTGAAGCGCCACCTGGATCTGTCGGAATTTTGTGATTTTATGCTGAATAAGTGATCCTAAACCTCATAAAAAATAAAGTTGAATCGGTTTCATGCAATGTTAAATTCTATTTTTACTGTAATATTTCATTAAACAGTACCCGGTTGACTAAGCTTTGCTCGGTTTTTTTTAATTCGTGTGTTTTGGTAATTATATTTAAATACAAATTACATACTGACACGTATGACATACGACACATACGACATAATAGAAAAAACTGAACTGGTTATTTGAATAAAAAATCATGAG
Source organism: Parnassius smintheus behrii (assembly GCA_036936625.1). Taxonomy (NCBI): domain Eukaryota; kingdom Metazoa; phylum Arthropoda; class Insecta; order Lepidoptera; family Papilionidae; genus Parnassius; species Parnassius smintheus. The sequence goes on from JAUPFT010000023.1 coordinate 2,503,668, forward strand.
TGCAATTAGTTTAATTTAAATTTTTGTGTTTTTAAAAAATACTAAAAAAAGGGGTCGAAAAAATAGATTTTCTCAAAAAAGAAAGGGACTTGAAAAAAAAATTAAAAAAAGTCGGCCGGTTGGTCTGGGCTCGAACCAAGGTATTAAGATTTTGTGACCGCCCAATATACCAATAAAGCTATTTGTATCATTAATAAAGTGTCAAAATTTATCTTCTTATTCTAATGATATTGTAGCAGTTTTTCATTGCCTAAAATACGGACAAAAAGACATTTTCTAAAAATAAATCCTAGCTAGATCGATTTATTGCCCCCGAAACTCCCTGCACACAAAATTTTATGAAAATCGTTGGAGCCGTTTCCGAGATTCAGATTATATATATATACAAGAATTGCTCGTTTAAAGGTATTAAACATTTTATTTGTCAACAACGTCTCACAATCATTTCTCTAGCGCTCACGTGACCTTCATACAAATAATTCGATATTTTAATTGTTGATAATTTTTATTTTTGGATAAGAACATGGTAATGACTCTAAGTTATATTTACTTTCATTTAAAAAAAATTGTCTTTGGCCAAACCTACCTCTTTGGCTTGACCATAGGTTTGACTAATTGGTTTAAAGAACTGTCAAAGTCTTGAGTGGTTAAATAAAAAAATGTTGTTAACACAAAGTTGACGTAACACAGTAGACGTCATCGAACCGAGCGTTTTAGCGCTAAATTCAAAAATATTAAAAATAAATTCAACTTTAATTGGTTTAGTGAAGGAAAAAAAATTAATTAATTTATTTTTATTTTTCTGTTAAATCGTCTGTCCCAATCTTTAAATATAAGCAGTTTTCAAAAATTTGGAAAATACCCTATTAATATCAACTTGGATAAATATTTATGTTACGGTGTGCCTATACTTATTAATTATTTCTGTCACTATTAGTTTTAAAATTAGATTGAAAATATACTTTTCGTGTTTGTTTTTTCAAAGCAAAATCTTTAACACCATCGTCAATATCAAAATGTATGTCATGTTCATAGACTTATTATGTCATGTTCCATTTCCAGAATAACTAAATTTGGTATTTGACAAACATTGACTCAGTCGATCTAAGATAATTTTTTATTAACTTTAAAGTTTCTCTCGCAACTTGCATTATTAATGACAGATGTTAAAAAATTCTTAGCATTATTTTTAATTTTATTTTTATTTTTATTATGACAATAATCGGTAAGCCATCTTGAAGTTCAAGGACTCAATTACGTATTTTAATAAACCCAGAAGGTTTTTACGTATTTTAATAAACCCAGAAGGTTTATTAAAATACGTAATTGAGTCCTTGAACTTCAAGATGGCTTACCGATTATTGTCATAATAAAAATAAAAATAAAATGGACTTAATAAGCCCTTTTTACAGTATGGTTATGTTGCAGCTGCAACGCACGTAACGTGCACGCTTCTGTTGGAACTCTTCTGTATTTGTCCCAATGAGCTTGATTTAAGTTAAATTCTTCCAGCCCAATGTTACTGCACGCATTAAAAAGTCATATTTTTGCGCTAGATTTAGCAGCTGTTGAAATCGATCAGCAGTTACTCTGACTACTGAAGTAAATATTGTTCGCCTCAATTCGTTCTCGTACGATAACCCAACATCTACATTTCGAAGCTCTTCACATAAATTTTTGGAATTTCGTAGAGAGTCATTCACAAATTCCTCTCGTTTTTCTTCTAATACTATTATAAAAAAATGGAATTACAGCGGAGTTTTTTCGAAAGTCATTACGAATCGTCTCGCATGCAGACTCGACAACTTTCAGCCTCCCGAACAAGCCGGTTTTCACAAAAGGATTTAGCACCATAAACCACATACATACCCCTCGGCAAATTGTACAGAAGCCCGAAAAGTACAATACGCTACTTTGTCTTCGGTATGTGAACTATGAGAAAATCTTGGATTCCGTCGACAAATTGTGAAATTTCGACAGTACTGCAATCCCTGCAGCGGTGCCAAGTTGACTGTCGGTATATCGAAGTGCTGAAGTGTCTGTACAGTAGGACAACGACGAGTACAGAACCAGAGTACGAAACCTATCCAACAGCAGAGAGAAAAAAAGAAACTCTTCACCGCTGGGTTGAAAGACGTTTTCAAGCAACTGGACTGAAAAGGATACGGTATTTATGTCAATGGCGAGCACATTATTAATCTTCGATTTGTTCTCTTGTGCAGTATTCAGCTCCTGCTAGCCAGTCCAACTTGTCAACATTTCGATTCACCGCAGATTTATAAGGCAGACTTCTGGTACTAGCTCCGGTACATCGTTCTCACCGGCATCACTTGCAAGTGCGTAGTACGGCATGCATTTCACACCAGCATATCGCTCGCAGCGGCGTCCCTTGCCCTTACGCACACAGCATGCATTTCCCACCGTCATTAAGGACGCACCGGCAATCGAAATGCATTATTGATCTCGGGTCAGAGTAGGAGAGTGATGTGACTGTGCTGTCGTTACGCCCTAAGCGAAAATGGAAGCCTAAATCGCACTATAAAAGTTCCGAAATAAAGCAGCAGTAGCGACCCTAGCAAAATTTTTAGGTGGTGCCCGTCTAAATACAAAACCTTACCGTTCCTATTATGTGAACTATACGTATCATAGAATTTTGATTGATCATTGATATTGTTTAAGTCAAGTAACCAAGGCACTTTTAATTGTAACAGATTGTGTCTCACCTACGGCTTCGTACACAAATAATATTTTCTTTCTTCGGGATCGGGCTGGCTTAAAAATTGGATCTTACTGTTATTAGAGCAGATGAAAAGGCACGGTACTGTTCTTAAATTCTGACAAAATTTTCAAACAATACGACGCCTTAGGTAAATGTAGAAAGATCAGTATCAATGCGACCTAAAAGATCTATTGCGATCGCTGCTGACTATAGTTCACTGTTAAGCCCTATGTCTTCAATGAAAAGGAGTTGCTTAGCCGTGAGCTATTTCACTTGTTCTGGGCGGAGTACATAGTTTCCCAGATGAGTGTTACGTTTGCACATTAATAGTCCGCAATCAGTTAGGATGTGCAGAAGCGTTTCTTCCGTTATTGCACTGAACCGACACATCCTTGAGTTGCTTAGTCCCAGGATGACCGGTGTCGTATCAAATTAGTGATGATTGCAATTACATTTTTCGAAAGTTCCGGATTAAACGATTGACAGGACCTACGAACGAGTATAGTGATGTCTGACGACCGACATTATCAAGCTGGTCTCACAGTTCATAGATCTATTTGAATGAACGACTCGAATAACCTGATTCGTAAGACGAATCAATGATCGGGTCACCAGAAATAATGAATGACACATGTCCACTGAATGACTGCTAGCCCGCCTGCCATACGTGGCTACTATGGCAAATACGGGAGGCCTACAAGTTAATCTATAAGAAGGGAAGTTCAGCACTTGACTTTCCTTAAGCTGTAACAGTAATTTTTTTGTTTCTTTAAAAAAAAAGCATTATATTCACCGAACAATTCCAAATATATATTTATTTTTATTAATTTAAAAAAAATATTCAACATTGTCAAGATCCAGTTTGGCGAACTATTACAATGCCCTTTTTAAGCACGAGGAGGCTCAAGGTTAAATGCCGCAAAAGCGGTTATCCATATTTACCAATGGAAAGGTTACTTAATATCGATTATATGGTAACAGCCGTGGTAAAGCCTTGATAGCTAAACGCAATGGGCACCTACACAAATGGTACCGTAATTGTGGGAGATTGATAAAAACCTTGAAATTGACCAGCTATTCGCTAAAAACAACTTAACGACACGATCTAAAAGCCACGACTAAGGAGCTGTGTGATCCTCTTTAATCAATACTACAGAATTAATCAATTGATTTGATGTAGAATAGTGTATGGTATATCTTGTCTTATCTTGGTAGATGCACGCTGCAGCTACATTATGGTTGCAGCACGATAGGGTCGGCTTGACCGTGGTAGGACTACGCTCTCTCAGAATACCAGTGTAAAATAGCAGTTTAATGCTGCTATTTCGTATGGTGTTTTCATGGAAACCAGGCTTTCCATCTTAGTCCTAAGGTTTAACAACGCATTCTGCTTTATGATTCTTAATTGAAGATAAATGCCGATGTTTATGGGCGATAGTATCCACAAAGATAGTAACTACGGAAATAACTAATTTAATCATTGGCCATTAATTATAATTATAACGTTTGATGACTTAATATATATATTTTTTTACTTTTAAAAACACAAGCATACGTAGCTTTGCTCTAAATGGTCTTCTAAATCTAAATCTTGAAACTCAAAGTACAAATTCATATACCGCACGCGCGCACTCAGCGTACGGACGTGTTGCTCATTATTATTTCTGTATTTCGTAGGTAGTACCAAGTAAAATGGTTCAGTGTAGAAAGTGCAAGTTATTTGTTTATTTAGCAAAAGATGATGTTATTAAGTGTAAAGGTTCATGTGACTCTGTGTATCACAAAAAATGCTTATCGAACGTAAAGGAGTTCCAAAGAACCCAGCTCTGTGAATCATGTCTCAAAAGTGAAATCAGCCCTAAAACGCAAGTACCTAAAATTGATGTAGATATTGGGAAAGCTAGTGTCGAAACGCTTCTAGTAGAGGTCAATAAAAAAACTGGAAATAATTTATCAAACACAAAAGAAAATTGATGACCTAACAGAGGCCGTGGATTTCTACGCTGAACAGTACCAAATGATGCTTAACTTTAAGGAAGCCGCGGAGAAGAAAATGAATGCTTTGGAAAATAGAAATAAGTATTTACAAAAGTGCAACGACTCCTTAGAAGAGAGGATAATGTTTTTGGAACAAAGAGAAGTGGAGAAAAATATTGAAATAGCGTGCCTGGATGAGTCAGAAAAGGAAGATACAAAGAAAATTGTTGAAATTGTTGCACAGAAATTAAATTTAAACATTGGTAATATAGAGGACGCAAATAGGGTAGGTCGAGAAAAGAAAGAAGAGGGTAGGCCGAGACCTATAGTCGTAACCCTACGAACCAAGCAAGCTAGAGATGAATGGCTAAAGCAATGAAAAGTGTTAGTATATAATAAGGAAATTCTCGGCAACAACAATGGCAAGCGGGTGTATATAAATGAAAATCTTCCTAAAAAATACGCGACAATTGTTATGGAACGCGAAGAAAATGTTAAAAGACGTCTATAAACACATATGGCCACAAAACCAAAAAAAAAACCAAAACCTTATTGGCTAAAAAAGACGATAACTCGAAAATACGCTGGATCCGTTCGGATGCAGATATCAATAATATGTGTTTCAATACTGATAACAGCAGCGTATAGTAAATAAAACACAATAAATTAGTATTGTGGAAGCTCACTCTATGTGAACACCTAAATCCACAAAATGGATGATATTTTATCACACATCGAGGATAAATATGAGTATAAAAAAATTCTAGATGCAAATACGTGGAGCACATACTTAAAAACAACCACAGAGGACCTAAAAATAATTCACCTAAATAATCGTTCTCTCAGGAAGAAGTTTAATGAATTGCTAATATTGCTTGAGCGCACTAATTTTAGTATAGACATTTTATTATTAAGTGAAATAAATATCAGACAAGCGGAGCTGCCGTTATATTGTATAGATGGGTATGATATGCACGGATTTACAAGAGAAAATCGACGAGGAGGAGGCTTATTAGTGTACTCTAAAAATGAATTGCGCCTGCAAACAGTAAACCCGCAAAGCTGTGGATTGGAAATATTGCACAGTCAACTTAAGAGCTCTGACACCACCATACACATAATCATCGTATACAAACCGCCAAACACAAATAAGTTATGCTGTATTCAAGAATTATCTGTACTAATTAAGCAAATTCCCGAATACGAGGACGTCATTATTGCAGGTGATATGAATATCAACTTATTAGATAAAAATACAACCACCGATAAATACAAAAACGCAATGTATAGTTACGGAATGCAGAGCGTTATCAATGACTATACTCGCGAGGAAATATTAGCCGGTAGACTCGTAACGTCTAGCATTGATCATGTGTGGGTACGTACACGCAGCCGCCGATTCGCTTCACATATGTTTACGTGCAAGTTGTCGGATCATTATATGGTAGGTGTAAGTGTTACCAAAGAAACAAAAGTGGTAAATAGAATAAGTCTTACTAGTGGCAAATATAAAATGTATACTTTGAATAATAAAGTAATAACTCGTGAGTTAGAGCAGGTTGATTGGAGTAAACTCGTAGAGATAGACTGTCCTTTGATAATTTATGAACTATTGTGTAATGTTTTTGCACCTATCTACGATAAAGCTAAAGTTAGCCTTAATTGTAATAGAAAAAAACGAGTAATACAGCCGTGGATCTCTAAAAAAATTAAAATATTGATAGATAGAAGAGATTATTTATTCCGCAGGTGGAAGACTAGTCCTCAAAATGTTACTTACAGATTAGAATATACGAAACACAGAAATCAAACAAATAAAATTATTAACAAAGCTGAAAATAATTATAGAAGGCAGGAACTATCACGCTGTCAGGAAGACTTTAGGAAATTATGGGAAACAATAAATTGCTGGCTAGGAAATAGTAAAAATAGTTTAGATGACGTAGTAATTGAGTATCTAGGAAAAATCAATAGTTTAAGTGACATATGTTTAAAATTCTCAGAAACATTTACAAAAGAAATTAATAAAATAAAACATCAATGTAATATTAAATTTCTAAATCGCGAGTCCTATGTAAAATCGAGTGATACCACTTTGTTATAAAAAGGTAACCGAAATTGAAATAAAAAAAATAATTAGTCAACTAAATAGTAAAAAATCACCAGTTTTAGATGGAATAAGGCCGCAAGATCTAATTTTAGTTAAAGAAAAAATAAGTCCAATATTAGCAAAATTTGTAAAACTTAGTTTTAAAACAGGCTTATACCCAGACAGTTTAAAAAAGTCTATTATCCGTCCTGTTTATAAGCAAAGAGACCATTGCAATTATTCAAACTATAGACCTATTGCAATATTGTCTGTTATTAATAAAATAGTGGAGAAAGTGATAGTTAAGAGAATTAGTGAGTATCTAGAAAAAAACTGCATGATTACAGAAAAGCAGCACGGATTTAGAAAATTACGTAGTACAACGACGGCCTTATCTATTTTCACCGACGATATCAACGAATGCTTAGGTAGTAAGCAGTATGTATTTCTTTTATTCATAGATTTTAAAAAAGCGTTTGATACGCTGGACCATGAGCAGCTGTTGGCGGCTATGGAAGAGTGCGGAATCCGCGGGCCAATCAGCTCTTGGTTTCGTAATTATTTACATAACAGAATGTTGTGCACAAAGATAAAAGAAACCATTTGTCATGGTAAATTAGTTAGTACTGGAGTTCCCACTGGCTCTGTGTTTGGCCCTGTGGGCTATATCATGCATGTAAATAGCATGGTAAACGTTGTAAAAAAACTGCAGAACATACATGTATGCTAACGACACGTGCATGATGTATGCTGACAGGGATATAAAGGTGATTGAGAACAAAATACAATCGGATTTTGATAACGTAATCAAATGGTCCCATGATAATAGAATAATTTTAAATATAGAGAAAACGAAATGCATGCTCATTCAATCGCCATACCTGCGTAAACCATGTATACCTATAAATATCATAGGCCATTCGTATGATTGCTCGCATAGAAATAAACAATGCATTGGTTATAAATCGATTGAGCTTGTTGATAATTACAAATATCTAGGATTAACCATAGATACTAGGTTTAGTTGAAATTTCCATATAGAACGAGTATGTAATAAATTAAGATCGTTATTATGTAAGTTTGTACACCTTAAAAATGTAGTTGATAAAACAACTTTACGCATTCTGTACTACGCTCTCGTGGATTCTGTAATTAATTATGGCCTTTCAGCCTATGGACGTACGTTTCGAACGTACATGGATAGGATACATAATCTTCAACTAAGATTTATTAAACTGTTAGTTAATAAGCAAGCTAAAGAGAAAAGTAAGGGTAACTATAATCTATTGTTTAAGAAATGCAATATTCTACCAGTACGTGAAAAAACAAAGTATTTATTAGCAATTGAAGGATACAAAAGTAAATTTTTAGTTAAGAAATCAATTTATGGTAATTTAAGAAAGAATACTCGTAAATTGTTTGAGCAACCAAGCGCGCAAAACTACTTTGGTGAAAGGACGCGTAGGTATTTAGTGCCAAGAATATTTAATGAAAACGTGCCACAAGTAGGGTTGCCAGATGTCCGGTATTTAAGCGTACAGTCCGGTATTTTCGAGGCCTGTCCGGTAAAATATAAATGGTCATACCGGACAGAACAATGTCCGGTATTTTGAGGAAAGTCGGTACTACTGGTCACAAGCGCCTACAAGAGTAGGCATATGAAATCCCTAAAACGCAAAAGTCGCGCGCGCTCCTCGCTCGCTGTTTGTATCTGCGTCTGCGGGCTCTCACTTCACCACTGTATACCCGTCTCACTCATTCGTACTCGCTGCCTGTGATTGTATTTGTATCAAATAAAACACTATTGAAAGCGGTTGCGTCAAATGCAAAATATGTTAAAAAGAAGTAAGTAGGTACTACCTAAAAGTAGTACCTAGGTACAGTACAACATACATAAATTAGTTTTAGAAGTATGATTTAACTTTATTATTTGTTCATTGGAAGTTCCTATTATTTTTGTTAAACATACCTATCTAGTTTTAGGTGATTTTATTTTTTTCTGAAGTTCCTACCTTTATTTTGTTAAGTAAGTAGTAGATTATAATATTAATACCATTGTTTAATAAAGACTTTCTCAAAGTAAGCATAGCCTTAGCGACCACAATTCAACTTAATTAGTAACAAAATATAATGCAGTCGTAACTGCATTATATTTTGTTACTAATTAAGTTGATTTATGTGATGTAGATTAATAAATAAAAACTATTAGTATAAAAAACCCGTATTTTGTTCGAACTAGCTTACAAACACCCCCCCCCCCGCCCCCGTTTGGGGTTGTCCGGCATTTTTTTCGCGACTCACCTGGCAACCCTAGCCACAAGAGGCCTGTCGGACAAAACAAATTTTTAAAAACAAATTGAAATATTGGCTACTGAATGCCATCGACGACTTGTAGTATTAGTAGTAGTAACATTTAGTTTATTATTAATTATTAATCTTAATTTTTTTTATTAATCTTTATTCATTATTAATTTAATTTAAGAGATTCGTTTTCTGTCTTTTATAGCTTTGTTATTAATTTAGAGATAAGTGTACTTTACCTACTTAGTCTTTAGTTTTTAATTACTTTATATGTTTACTAATATGTTTTGTTTTAAAATTTATTTTAGAGAAATATTAAAATGCAATCGTAAACCTTAATGAGTGCAGTTTCGCCAATTAACTGTATTCTCAGTTTGGCGAACTTAATGTTTTTTGAACCAATTGTATTTACTATGTTAATAAATAAATTAAAAAAATATATAAATCAAAAATTACATAAATGGAAGATTTTAAAGACCCCCCACACAAAAAGTGCTGAGGATCTTCAAACGGCTACAAAGATTTTCTTGAATCATAGCTAATAACACTCTCGATAAAGTCACGTTTCAAACAAAAAAAACTTTATCGAAATCAATTCATCTGTTTGGGTGCTACAATGCCACAGACAGACACACAGATATACACGCAAAACATATTAAACATATAACACCCCTCTGTTTGAGTCGAGGGTTATAAAATCACTAGCAACATAGTTATATGTTGTTTGATAAAATTCCTACATCATCACGGTGGGAGATATAAATATAGATATTTCAATTTTTGTTTTACAATTACATATATTATGTTTTATTACATCCGCAGTGTCCGGAGAGTACGAGTAATGTCAAAGACCTCGCTTTACTGATGTGCAATGAAACCAAATATTAAAGACCCAAAAAATAGAGAAAAAACCACATACAATTTTCAATTATAAATTTATTTAATTTTATTTACATCGTTGAGATAACTCAGTGAGAAGTTATTTAATATATGTTTGAATACTGATTCAACAGAATACAATCTTCACGAGAATGTTACATGATATACATATAACGTATATACTATAATATATAATATAATATACTTATTTATTTAAATTACAATAGAACTAGCTCAGAGAGCAATAGAAAAGCTTTTATGTGCATTATATGACAAACTTTATGAATTGAAATTGTATTGGCAGTAACAAATCACCTGACATGTTTTCCTAGAGTTCAAAATGTGTGATTATGTTCAATGCGATGATGATGTTACTTGGTTGGATTATAAAATAAGAAGTTAAAGTCAGTGCCATTCACGAAATATACGTATAGCGATTGTCGTAATCACGCGATTGCGACTAGGACATCTTGTTAATGTTGTAGTTTAACTGTAAACCCGATTAGTTAAGTATGTAGCTGCATGTCGCATTATTCGTCTAATGATTTCACAAAATACGTAGGAATTGAGAAACCATTGCATAAAGTTAAGACTTGTAATAAACTGGCTTTGTGCGTGGTTGAACGACACTGTCACAGAATATCAGCGTAAAATAGCAGCTTAATGCTGCTATTTCTTATGGTGAGTGTAGAGAACCGTACCCGGTTTTATTCCTGTTTACTGGAAATGAGGCATTCCATCTTAGTCCTCAGGGTTGACAACGCATCCGCATTTTGTTTCTTAGTCAAGGATAAATGTAGATATCTATGATCCACAGCTCCATTTACCATGCTCGCTTGACAACATTTTCATTAAAAAAAACTGTTGCATATGAAAAGTCTATAGGTAATATATAATCATCATCATCATTACAGCCCTTCACAAGTCCACTGCTGAATATAGGCCTGCCCCAAGTAATGCCACAATGCACGGTCCCAAGCCACCTGTATCCATCGAATTCCTGCATGTCTTACCAGGTCGTCACTCCATCTAGTGCGGGGTTGCCCTACACTACGGCTACCGGTACGAGGCTGCTGATATCCTCATTTCTAAGTTTATCACGCAGAGAAACCCCGAGCATAGCCCTCTCCATAGCTTACTGATCGACCTTGAGCGTATACCTGACGAGAAGATGTGTCGTAATTTCCTGAATGCTGCCCAGCCGAGTTGAATGCGTCGATTGACCTCTCGCTCGGAGTTGGACTTACCTAGTCAGACTATTTGTCCCAGGTAAACGTACTCGTCAACAACTTCAAGCATAGTGCTCCCAACAACTACCGGTATTGGTGACATTAAACATGATCTTTGTTTTGTCCATGTACATCTTAAGACCTATCCGTTGGGAGACACCATTGAGGTCATTGAGCATAGTGCTTAGGTCTTCTAGTGATTCTACCATAAAAACTTTATCGTTGGCAAATCGAAGGTGAGTGATGTACTCGCCATTGATGTTAATACCGTATCGTTTCCAGTCCAGTAGCTTGAAAACGTGTTTCAATGTAGCGGTGAAGTGTTTCGGGGATATAACATCACACCTCTCTGCAGTTGGATTGGTTTCGAACTCTGGTTCTGTACTCGGATAACCATCGTAGCCCAACTGTACAAATACTTCAGCACTTCGATATACAGACAATGAACTTTGCACCGCTAAAGGGACTGTGGCACCGCAAAAATTTCGATAAAAATTTCTCATAGTCCACATACACCAGGCAAAGTGGCAGATTGTACTTTTCGGTCTTCTGTACAATCTGCCGCAGAGTATGTATGTGGTCTATGGTACTGAAGGCTTGTTCGGGAGGCTGAAAGTCGTCGAGTCTGCGTGCGAGACGATTCATAATGACTCTCGAAAACAGCACGTAGACGCGGCTCAGAAGGGAAACCGGTCTGTAGTTCTTCAAGAGCGCGTTGCCGCCTTTCTTGTAGAACAAGACCACCGCACTTCTGCTCCACGCCTCCAGATTAGTGCCACCATGGAGGACGGAATTGAAGAGCTTCTGAAGGAATTTAAGTACCGGTATTCTACCCGTTTTCAGAAGCTCCGCTGTAATTCCATCTTTGCCCGGGGCCCTGCCATTTTTAAGGTGCTGGAGAGCCATTCTAATCTCGCTCACACTGACAGCTCTTGGATTACTCACATTGCGTGTGGCTCCAACGATGATGTGTACAGCTGCCCATAGAACCCCTCAATCTCACTCAAAATCTCAGGTATCCCATAAACGATGCTGCCACACTCAGTCTACTACACCTTTGACAGTTGGCTCTTTCTGGCAGACAGATCTCTGGCAAAGACTTTGGAGCCCTGCTTCCACTCGATCGCTTCTTCAATACGAGCAGTATTAAAGTTGCGTAAGTCTCGCCGCATGTATTTGGAGATCTATCTGTTCAGTTGCCTGCATGCTGTTAAATCTGCTGACGATTGCAGGCTCATCTCCCGTCTAACAGCCAAAAGATTAAGAGTGTGATCGGAGAGTTTTTGTGTTCTTCTACGGTGGGTCTTGCAGAACTTAGCTCCGACCGCATGGACAGTTTCCACGAGCTTGTCTTTCATATCGTCCACTGTATTCCAATCTTCTAGGCACTGAAAGCGGTTTTGTAACTCGAGCTGAAGGGTTTCGGGATTTTGGATTAGGTAGTATATGAGCTCTATATATTATAAATTCGATAGTAAATTGGCGAAAAATTAAAAAAAAAACATCGATTGCTTTTTGATTAATCAGTCGTAGAACCATCGACTGACAGCTCAATGTACGCTACTCCGTATAATTCATAAATTGACGCAGAATAGATAACAGATTAGTAGTGTTACGCCGCGCTCAAATCAGCGCACTAGCGCCATCTAGTGTCAGGAACGAGAGCGAGGGGAGCTTTGCAGTAAATGACATCACAAATCTTTCGACCGACAGCGCCACCCGAAGAACTAAGTTTCTGGAAAATCTACACTCGAATACTCGTTGCCTGGCGCGCATTTACCTGAATGTTCGGGACGCTTCTTTGCTAATTATATATAAATAGGCGCTGCAAGATGCGATCGACAGAGTTGAACTCGGCGACACAAGCGAAGCTTCGGAGCGGAATTAAGTGAATTAGTGTGTTTAATTATTAGTGTTTTAACTTTAATTTGTGTAAAGTAAATTAAAGTGTTAATTTAGGTAATTTTATCGGCAATTTTTATTGTCACGAACCTCAAGCTCGTAACAATTGGTGTCAGAGGTGGGATAAAATAATGCCGATTTTACCTAAGGAGGAAACGGAGGGTGTCCGTACCCGAAGTCAACGCCAGCAGGAGACGGACCAACGAAGATTTGGTGGTGCAACGCCGCAGACGTCGGAGGGCCAGCGGCCGGCAACGGATGCCGGCCCGTCCGTAGCTCCTGCATCTGCAGCACCTGATTTAGGCGCCCTGATGGTGATGCTGCAGGAGCAGGCCCGCCGACAGGAGGAGCAGGCTCGCCGACAGGAGGAGCAGGCTCGCCAGCAGGCGGAACAGGTCCGTCAGTTGAAAGAGCAGCTGCAGAGCGGACGGGAGGAGCAGGCTCGCCAGCAGGCGGAACAGGTCCGTCAGTTGAAAGAGCAGCTGCAGAGCGGACAGGAGGAACAGGCCCGTCAGCAGGCGGAACAGGCTCGTCGGTCGGAAGAACAGATGCTCCTCATGAAGGACCTTCACGCTACCTTTGGGAAAGAGATAAGGCAGGTGAAGGATAGGGTTGCTCAACACGACAAACGTCTGTCGGAAGCTGAAACCCGAATCGAAGAATATGAAATCCGAATCAACCATGTGAATAATCGGGTTGACAACGTGATGGCTGACGTGAAGAAAACGCTGAACGAACTCAAACTTGGGGATGGAACTACAGCTCCCGTAGTAGCTTCAGCACCTTCGCTACGTGGGTTCAAGGTGCCACCGTTCGACGGGACTTCTTCCTGGTCAGCCTACAAAATCCAGTTCGAAGCTGTTATGAAGGCGAACGGCTGGAATAAAAATCAGGCCATGACTGCTCTCACACTAGGCCTGCGCGACCAGGCCTTAACAGTTCTGGAAGCTCTCGGTGAGGAAGTGACTTATGAGCAACTCCTTGAGGCATTGGAGGCAAGATATGGCGACGCTCACCTGGAACACGTCTTTCGTGCGCAGCTTAAAGATCGCGTGCAGCGCACCAACGAAAACCTGCAGCAGTGGGCTCTAGAGGTGGAGAAGCTGGTGCGAAAATCATACCGGTCTGTACCTGCGCTCATTGAAGGGAACCTGGTGCAGACATTCATCGACGGCATCCGTGACCTGGAAGTCAGAGCTGCTGTGAGGCTCGGGCACCACGAGACGCTTAAGGACGCCTTGGCCCATGCACTGGAGGTAGAAGCCGTGCGGCAGGATCATCGTTCCCATCGCGTCAGGGAGATTGCAGCAGTTACAGTTCGCGACCGCAACAGAAGATACAGCCCTAGGTGCTATGGCTGTGGGGAAAAGGGCCATCTTCGATCCAGCTGCCCTAAGCGAACCCTAGAAAGGGACGGTGAACGATCTCAGGAGGGTAGTGCGGCCAACAGCACCGCCCAGCAGCAGCAGAAACGAGTAAAAGCTAGAACTGCGGGGCGGGTGCTGGCTGATGTTAAAAGAGCCCCAAGGATCTCGATCTCACAAACCCATGATGGAAACAGTCTAATCATCAAGGGCGAGGTCAACGGAATGCCGTGTAAACTGACCATAGACACTGGAGCCTCTCGTACGGTTGTTAGTTCCCAACTTATAAGTCAGTTCCTTGGGGACTCCGCATACAACCTAGAACGCATTAATTTGGTAACAGCCACCGGTCAGCGTATACCCGTCCGTGGAGAGAAGGAGATGGAGTTGAAGCTAGGCAACGTGATCTACCTGCATAATGTCATCGTGGCTGATATAATGGACGACTGCATCCTAGGCTTAGACTTTATGAGGAATAATTGTTGCGAGATCGACGTTAAGCAAGGTGTTTTGAAATGTGGACAGGAGGAACTTTTTATGGAAG
The DNA here is from genome assembly GCA_036936625.1 of Parnassius smintheus behrii. Lineage (NCBI taxonomy): Eukaryota > Metazoa > Arthropoda > Insecta > Lepidoptera > Papilionidae > Parnassius > Parnassius smintheus. Next base: position 2,518,672 of record JAUPFT010000023.1, read on the forward strand.
GTGCGTTACCAGGGAACGTGTACAGCATCAAGAAGATTGTTCTTCCGCCGAGATCGGAAACGATTGTTCCGGTTAGTCTTCCTCGAAACGCTTGGCAAGCTCACCGTTGTGTACTTGTGGAAAGGGTAAACAATGACCTTCCATGGAAAGTAGCTCGAACCTTAGTCAGGACCACTGACATCTCAGGAGTACGTGTGCTGAACCTTTGCGACCGGGAACAGATTATAGAAAAAGGCACACTGGTTGGTACTTGTGAGGAAGTGGATTGGTTACGTCAGTGCCAATATATATCGAGTGGGACCCCCAGCAACGATTCAGAAACGAGAGTGACCACACTTTTGGAAGACTGTCGCAGTGTTCTGCCCCCGAACGAATTGGTCAAGGCGAAGAAGTTGTTACTCGAGTACGCCGATGTATTCTCATCAAACGATGCTGACATAGGAAAGACTGGTTTAGTTCAACACAAAATAAACACAGGTGAAGAGTTGCCTATCCGTCAGCGGCCAAGACGATTGCCGGTAGCACGTGAAAAGGAAGTGGAAACCATGATTAAGGGAATGGTGAAGGATGGATTGAACCTTCATCTAGTCCATGGTGTTCACCCGTGGTACTGGTAAAGAAGAAGGACGGCAGCTTGCGGTTTTGTGTTGACTACCGCCGTCTGAACGACGTTACTAAGAAGGATAGCTATCCCTTGCCAAGAATTGACGAAACGCTGGACATGCTTACAGGAGTAAAGTGGTTTAGCACGCTGGACCTAAAATGTGGCTACCGGCAAGTTGAAATTGACCCTAAGGACAAGGAGAAAACTGCGTTCTCGACGGGAAAGGGTCTGTGGCAATTTAAAGTAATGCCGTTTGGGTTGTGCAATGCTCCAGCAACGTTTGAAAGGCTGATGGAACTTGTACTTACCGGGCTAATTGGCGACGCCTGTCTGGTCTACTTGGATGACATCATCATCGTGGGCCGTACGTTTGAGGAACACCTTCAAAACTTGGAACGCGTGCTCATGAAGATTAAGAGTGCCAACCTCAAGTTGAGTCCGAAGAAATGTTCACTATTCAAACGGCAAGTCAACTTTTTGGGGTATGTAGTGTCGGAAGAAGGTATCCGCACGGATCCAGAGAAAATCGCAGCTGTAAAGGATTGGCCGGTTCCAAAAGACAAGACGCAGGTTAGAGCATTTTTGGGTTTGTGCTCCTATTACCGACGTTTTGTGAAGAACTTTGCAGATATAGCCAAACCTCTGCATAAGCTAACCGAGGAGAAGCGACATTTCTGCTGGGATGAAAGTTGTAACATCGCATTCCAGGAGCTCAAGGACCGTCTGTGCAAGACACCTATTTTGGGATACCCTGATGTAAGCAAAGAGTTTATAGTTGACACAGACGCAAGTGATATAGGACTTGGCTGTGTGTTGTCTCAACGTAATGGTGACCAAGAGGTCGTGATAGCGTACTTCAGCAAGTCGTTGTCAAAACCGGAAAGGAACTACTGTGTCACAAGACGCGAATTGCTAGCTGTGGTAAAGTCGTTGCAACATTTTAGCAAATATCTTCTGGGACGAAAATTTCACTTACGAACTGACCATGCTGCATTAAAATGGCTATTGCAGTTTAAAAACCCAGAAGGACAAGTTGCGAGGTGGATTGAACTACTGCAGGAATACGACTTTGAGACCGAACATCGCAGCGGGAAATCTCATGGCAACGCAGATGCATTGTCAAGAAGACCTTGTCCTGAAGATTGCAAACATTGTACTAGGCAAGAGAGTAAGGAAGTGGTATCCGTGAGGATGCTCAGGGCAGACCACCTCAGCAACGAGTGGAAGGACAGCTTACTACATGCACAGCAGGAAGATCCGGACATCAAGCCGATTCTGGAATGGATAAAGGCCAGTGCTCCCAAGCCCAAGTGGAGTGAAGTCTCAGCGATGAGTTCGACCACTAAAAGCTATTGGGCCCAGTGGGACAGCTTGCTACTTCAGGATGGAGTTCTGTGTCGTAAATGGGAAAAAGTTCGGGGAGACAGCTGTCATTTGCAAATGGTTGTCCCTAAAGCTAAAGTACCGGATGTTCTACAGCTGTACCATAATGATTGTTCAGGAGGCCATCTGGGAGTTAAACGAACTCTACTGAAGATCCGAGAACGGTTTTACTGGGTCCACTGTCGAAACGATGTCGAGGACTGGTGTCGCAAATGTACAAGTTGTGCGGCTGTAAAGGGACCTCAGACTCGTAGTAGAGGTGCATTGAAGTTGTACAATGTTGGTGCACCATGGGAAAGAATAGCCATTGACGTGGCGGGACCGTTTCCGGAGAGTGAAAGCGGTAACAAGTATTTCATGGTTGTGATGGATTACTTCACTAAGTGGCCAGAAGTCTTCGCCATTCCAAATCAAGAAGCTTCAACAGTTGCTGATAAACTAGTTCATGAAGTCTTCTGTCGTTTTGGTGTACCTTTAGAGATTCACAGCGATCAAGGAAGGAATTTCGAGTCTCAAATATTCCAGGAAACTTGCCGAGTTATGGGTACTCATAAAACAAGAACGACTTCTTATCACCCGCAATCTGATGGAATGGTGGAACGATTTAATCAGACATTGGAGAGGTACCTAGCAAAAGTTGTAGACAATCGGCAACGAGATTGGGACAAGCACATACAACCGTTTTTGTTGTCATATCGAAGTTCTGTTCACGAAAGTACAGCAGTGACACCAGCTTTCGCAAACTTTGGAAGGGAATTACGGCTGCCTGCGGACCTGATCACCGGGATACCACCTGATGCCCCACGCAGTATAACCGATTATGCAAATGACTTGCGGAACAAAATGAATGCCATTTATGAGCACGTCTGACAATCGGGCCAGCAAATGTCTGAGAAAATGAAAACCCGGTACGACCGCAAAATGAACAATAAAGGGTTCAACGAAGGTTCATTAGTGTGGTTGCATAATCCAGTCCGCAGCAAAGGGAAATCTCCTAAGCTTCAAGCTAAATGGGACGGCCCGTACCGGATTGTGACCAGGATCAACGATGTAACCTACCGGATACAGAAAGGCGCAAGAGGGACTCCTAAGATCGTCCATGTGGATCACCTAGCGCGTTATTATGGGGCCGATAATGCTCGGGACGAGCATATCTTAGGAGGGGGCAGTGTTACGCCGCGCTCAAATCAGCGCACTAGCGCCATCTAGTGTCAGGAACGAGAGCGAGGGGAGCTTTGCAGTAAATGACATCACAAATCTTTCGACCGACAGCGCCACCCGAAGAACTAAGTTTCTGGAAAATCTACACTCGAATACTCGTTGCCTGGCGCGCATTTACCTGAATGTTCGGGACGCTTCTTTGCTAATTATATATAAATAGGCGCTGCAAGATGCGATCGACAGAGTTGAACTCGGCGACACAAGCGAAGCTTCGGAGTGGAATTAAGTGAATTAGTGTGTTTAATTATTAGTGTTTTAACTTTAATTTGTGTAAAGTAAATTAAAGTGTTAATTTAGGTAATTTTATCGGCAATTTTTATTGTCACGAACCTCAAGCTCGTAACAGTAGTATTGGGAGGCGCATGCGTTTGATTGAACAGTCGAGTATTTTCGACTCCGTATGGTTTATATCTATCAAAAAGATTAAAGTTTTTGTTAAAAAAAATTATAATACTACTTACTAAAGCTTAAACGATTGAGAATAACCCTGTGAATGAGGTGATCGCTACCAAATTATTTCTAAATGTTTTCATACTCAATTATATAAAATATTATATTGTAAATTTATGTTTAAAGAAATAAGTCACGCTGGTTTTTTCGCTGGATCTTCCCAGGACAGATGATTTTTTTCGAACTAGTGATAAAACTTAAATGACTTCCAAAAAATATTCTTTATAAGTAATCTATTTTCTCTTATATAAAAAAATCAAGTGCTTTTCGTTAGTCTCGCAAAAAATCGAAAATGGCGACCGATTTCGATGAATTTCTTATGTGTACTTAAGTGGGTTCCAGGATCGTTTAAAAACTCTGTTGGACCCGGTAGGTAGCGCTGTTGTCCTGATCTAGAAATCACCCGTGTAAAACCCAGGTGAATCGCTTAAATTGAATAAAAATGATTCGATTCTATTTTACTTCTCTGTCTTGAAGTAGAAATAGCAGTTGGTGCACTGCTGTGTTTCGTTCTTAAGAGTATACAGAGCCTGAAAAATCACAGGCTGTGAGTCATTCTATCTCCTCAGTAGTAGTAGTTGTTGTAGCATGTATGGTTCAGCTCGACCGGGGAAAGACCACGCTCTCACAGAATACAAGCGCAAAACAGCAGCTTAATGCTGCTGTGTTTCGTATGGTGAGTATAGAGAACCGGACACCCTTTTTACTGGAATCAAAGCTAACAACAGTAACAACGCACCTGCTTTTTAATTCTTAATCGAGGTTGAATGTAGACCTCTATGGGCCACAGCATCCACTTAACATCACGTGGATTGTGTGCTCGCTTGTTACCCATATCCTATAAAAAAGTCTGTAATTATATTGGCTCTCCATAACCTTCGTAACGGAACACGACTGTGCAAGTACTGATATTTTACTCCTAGGCGGCAAACGAGGAGTACGTCTAGGTAGCTACCACCACTTCCTGTTTCTGCCAACTAGGTATAAACGCAAATCTAATTTACGTTTGTCAGGTCAAAAACCTTCACTCATCTTATCAACACGTGAATAAGTCAAATAATATTTATATTTGCTATCGCTAGTTCCGATATCAATTTGTCTAGACGTTTTTTTTTTATATCTAGTATCGCACTTAAAGCCTATCTTTATGGTTGATAAGCTATAATTAACCCAATTTCATATGTTAATAACATAAACACTCACGCCTGTCACCCAGAGGGGTAGGCAGAGACTACAGACTTCCATTTGGCACAATCCTGACACACCTCTCTTGCCTCCTTCACATCCATACACCTAAGCATACATGCTCGTCGGTTCATGGTACTCCTAATTTGGCCCGTTTTCAATAAATCGCCAATTTGGTCGATAAATTTTCGCCTAGGACGTCCCTTTCTGACTCTGCCATTCACTTCTGCACCATAAATTTTCTTTGTCACTCTTTCCTCATTCATTCTTTCCACATGACAGAACCACCGAGGCATTCCTTTCTAAATCCTGGTCACCACATCATCTTGCAAACCACACTCTTCTCTTATTACACAATTTCTTACCCTGTCATTCAGATTCAGCCCTAACATACTCCTTAACGACCGCATTTCTGCTGCGTTTATTCTACTCTCGTGCTTCTTCTGCCACACCCAACTTTCACTACCATACGTTAAAGTAGGGACCAACACAGCATTGTGAATTGCCATACGTGCCTTTTTCGACACATTTTGACTCTTCACAATAGAGTACAAGGCCCCATTTACTCTATTTCCCGCATTCACTCGTCGTTCTATATCCTTATCATATATCCCATCCCTGCTAAATATGCAGCCCAAATATACAAACTCCCCTTCTATTCTTATTTCACAAATCGTTTTACTTTCTTCTCTTTCAAAAACCATAACCTTCGTCTTACTTACGTTCACTTTCATACCCCTTTTTTTTAATGATCCGTTCATTAATGTAACCATCATTTGCAACTCGGCCGCCGACGACTCAAGAATAACTTGATCATCGGCGTACAAAAGGCATTTGACGGTTAACTCTGGGTGAGTTGGTGAGTTTGAGGTGAGTTTCTTAATCCGCATTCTTCAACTTTCAAATTTTGCAAACAACTGTCCATAAATAGGTTGAACAGCCACGGGGAAGCCACACAGCCCTGTATGACACCTTTATGGATGTCAAACCAGTCCGAGTAGGCCCCGTTGATCCTAACACAAGCATTAGAGTCCCTATAAAATACTCCAATGCCTGTATCAAGCCAGCGCTTAACCCAAATGAGTTCAGTGTTTGCCATAGCAAATCCCTATCCACTCTGTCATAGGCCTTTTCCAAGTCCATGAACGCAAAAAAAACCTTTTGGTTTTTGGCCAGAAACTTCTCCGCGATCATGTTAATAACAACATATCTAAATATTACAAAAAGTATCTTTTTTTAATTTTATTTTATGTTTATAGAAAAGGAAACAAATCAGCATGTGGTTTACCTGTTGGTAAGAGACTACCGCCGCTTATTAACAACTGCAACACCAGTGGATTTGCAGATACGTTGCTGTTCGGTACTTTAAGGTCCCTAAGTCGTATAAGTCCGGAAAAATCGCTGTTGGTGTTCGATTCCACATAGATGTTGTGCGAGGAAGAAAACTTCTAGTCAATCGCTCAGTGGTGGACTGCTAATCTTCAAAATGGTACGGATGGTATCGTGATAGTATGGTGAAATTGAGCGGATGAAATTAGTCACAACAATTTCTCTGAGCACTACCCGTGATACATGCAATAGAATATGCAATGAGATGCAACATCTCTTCCTATTTTTTTCTGATAGTATTTTCTTGTTATAGTGTTCTTAACGAATTTTACGTAGCAAAACAACGTTATAGTGCACAATGGCGACAACTGAAATGGGAAGTTTTGACCAAGAAAGGACCTCACAGAGTAGCTGCATGATAATCTCTTCCAAACTAAATTTCATTCATTGTGGACGGTCCCTATGGAGACGAGCCTAGATTATAGTGCACGATTGTGTGTGAATGCACAGGTGCGCTGTGTTTAGTCGGTTGTCATATGGTTTGCTAGGTTTAACATTTAAGATATTAAAAAATCTTACTATTTAACTAATTGTGCATTATCCTATTAGTAGAGTATAGTTACAAATCATGTAATTTATTACTCATCAATTTATTACAATTATTAAAGTAAAAAATATTTAACATATTCAATACATTATAACATATAACTAGGAGTGGCAGTGTACGAATATCCAGTACCCCATATTAGGCGACAGAGGGAAACAGATCAGACTATAAGCAGCAGCATCTTCCTAATAACGACTAAAAATAAAAAAACTGCGATTGCCGACCCGCTTGCCAAGTTTTTTTTATAACATTGGGTGACAAACGAGCACGCACTTCACCTGATGGTATGCGTTGTCACGCCTGAGGACTTATGTCTCGAGTCCAGTAACAAGGGCTTCCGGTTCCCTACACTCACCATACGCAACACAGCAGTATTACGCTGCTATTTTACGCTGGTATTCTGTGAGAGCGTGGTCCTGCCCCGGTCGAGACGACCCATTCGTGCTACAACTATAACATAGCTGCAGCATGACTCTACCACGTACAAATAGTGTGGCAAGTATGGCTAATACCCCCCTTATGAGGAAATCTATGGGGAAAGCCTACATTCAGCAGTGGAATTTAGTAGGCTGTTACGGTAATACATATTACATAAGTAACAACCACGTAGCTCAGCGATTAAACTAAAAATTCAAAAATTCTCAAAGTATTCGCTTAATTTTTATCATGATCATCATTACAGCCCATAACAAGTCCACAGCTCAGCATAGAGTACCCCCATGGAAGGCTGCAAACCACGATCACGAGCCACCTGCATCCATTGACTTCCTGCGTGTCTTATCAGGTCATCACTCCATTACACCCACGGATGCGTGGCTTCCACTCCAGAGCTTATCTTTCCCATCGGTTGTCGGTTCTTCAAATAGTATAGCCGGCCTTTTGCCACTTCAGTTTACTAATCCGTTGTGCTATACCGGTTACTCTGGTTCTACTTTAGATATCCTTATTTTTTAGTCTATCACGTAAAGATACCCGTAGCTTTTTAAATTTTATTTATGTGGTATAAAATATATAAGGGTTATGTGGTATTAGCTCACAGTGGAGATAATTTTTTAATTGTCTTTCATGGGTTGCAGCGACGCAGAGGTCGCAAACTTTAAGGTGGATTGCAAGAATAGCAAGCTTATATGCAATTTTTTTTATAAAATTAGAGTGATACACGGGCACGCAATCCACTCGTGTATGCTGTAGGCAATAGACGTAGACATTTATCCTCGAAACGCAGAGTGCTCTGTTTTCATCCCTGAGGACCTAAGATGGAATGTCTCATTTCCAGTAAAAATAGACCCTGGTTCTCTAAACTCACCATACAAAATAATTTTTATGGCATTAAGATGCTATTTCATGCTGGTACTGTGAGAGTAACATCTTTCCCCTGTCGAGCCCACCCGTTTGTGATACAACCACAATACAGTACCAGTTCTACCACGTAAATTATTCTAATGCCAAGAAAAGTTTCCATTTTCCATCAAGTAGATATTAAAATCACCTAACGTATCAAGTAGTTTGCAGGTCAGCCGAATTTACACATATATTCTAAAAAAAAGGGTTATTCCGAAACCCTGTCTACCCCTTTTTAGGTAAAAGCGTGAGCGTACGATTTATTCATTTAAATACAAACGATAAGACTGCATCAATGTCAGAGGCAAAGCCATCTCGCAGTGTTTACATTATCCTCTTAGTGCAATATTGTGGAGCCGTCGATCAAGACGTGCCTCACTGTAACAATTTATTTGAGAATACGAGTACGTATTTCTTCTACTACAGTATTTTTAATGATGCATTACCTTTGAATGACGTTTAATTTAATATTGAAAGTTGAAAGTGAAGAAGTATAACACGTATTTTGAAAAAAGTAAAATTAAGAAATAAACATCAAGTGATATTTTAAGTTGTGACATTTTTTGTGAATCGCGCAAATTTATATTTTTTTAGGTAAGTTACATAGTCTTGATATAATTTGAACGAAGGTCCCTGTTTTTGTGTTAGCATCAATCCTTGTTTCTGAGTTCTTTCATCGCTTAAATCATCGCATTAACATTGAAAGATAATTGAAGCGGAACTGATATTCGTTAGAAAAATAACAACCATTTATTAATTTAATATATAATATCATACGTAATAGAACTATGCTGCAGCTATATCAGAAGTATAGTTGTAGCACGAATGGGTCAGCTCGACCGGAGAAGGACCACCCTGCCACAGAATACCAGCGTAAAAGTATGGTAAGTGTGGAGACCGGAGATCCTTTTTACTGGAAACGAAGGATAATGTCGTAGTACTCACGGGTGACAACGCATCTGCACTTAGATTCGTAGTTGAGGATGGATGTAGATCTTTATGGGCCACAGCAACTACTTACCAATAGGTGGACTATGTGCTCGCTTGTCACACATATTCTATAAAAATATACATATTATAGTATACGTTTAGTACCTACGTATATAGCCAAAGTCATTATTGTTTCATAATTAACAGAATTAGGCGTTTGTGGAAATCCATTATATTTAAGACGTTAAAAATCAATTAGCTTATATCTACGTGATAAAATAAAATGACGTATCTTACCTATTTTGAAGATCACCTCCCTCAATTGCGTGGTGCTCTTTAAACTAACTAAAGCACATCGTTTCATTTTATCACGCAAATATAAGCTAATTAATTTTTAAATTCCTTAATATAATGGGTTTCCACAAACGCCTGATTCTTTTAATTATCATCCAATAATGACTTTAGCTTTATACGAACTACAATACGTAATAGTACTATTTTATAGAATATGTGTGACAAGAACACAGACCACCTGATGGTAAGTAGTTGCTGTGTTTTTTTTATTCTAAATAATAATTAAAATGTAGATTACTTAAATCGACAATCAAATGGTATTCATTTTAAAAGTTGCGGTAAAATTATTAGTGAATTGAATCTGGTTGTTAAATGTATTATATTATAAACAGCAGCGATTTTAAAAAATTATCGTAAAACTTAAAAATTACTTTTTAAACTAATGGTACTTGCATTTACGTAACAATATGAGTTAATATTATTAAGAGATTTAAATGTAGACACGATAGAAAATAGCAAAAAACTATCTATATACTATATACTATCTATATACTAAAGATTTATATATATACTATATAACTATATATATAAATCTTTAGTTAACTAAGTAAATACAACCCACTCCTTATTATTCATGAGCCAACTAGGCTTACTGGTTATTCTGCAACTTATATAACAAATGCTAATAAGTATGAATCTCAATTACCTAGTTTAGAATTATCAGACCATAGTACGCAATTAACTAGTATTGTAGTTATAACTTTAGAAGAAAAAAACTGGTTTATTTATAAGAGAAATATAAATTCTACCGATATTTCTAAAGTATTTATCTCAAATTGGATATAGTGAAGTTTATCAAGAAAAGGATGTGAACTTAGCACATAAATCATTATTTAATATACTTTTGATCTTTACCCTAAGTTTTAACTTGAAAGGATTGAAATTACATAAAAAAGTAACTTAATTGGCTTACGTAACGAATAAAAATATCCAATAGAAACAATAAGAAATTATATCTTAAAACACTAAAAAATAAATACTTTGCTCAAGCGAAAAGATATAGGGAATATTGTAGAATAATGAAAGCGGTAACAGGTGAATCAAAAAAGAAGTCTAATATGAAATATATAGAGTCTAGTATTAATAAAACAAAGGCTTCATGGAAGATAAATATATAGCAATTCAATAGAAAACACTGTCAATAATATAAAATTTAACGTGTTGATAATCAGTAAGACAAATGAAATGATCCTACACTAGAATTCTAATAACTATGTGTCAGGAATAAGGAATTTTTAATAACTTATTCCTGACACATAGTTATTAGAATTCTAGTGTAGGATCTCATAAAACTCTAAATAATTCATTGATTTGCGACAGTATTTTCTTATCACCGATCAACATGACTGATCTTGGTTACTAATACTATTAAATAAAACCGAAAAAAATTATATTTGTATTTAATTATACAATCCCTCAAGTATATTTAAGAATTAATAACGTATAATAATATAATTCTAATTGTAGAGAAACGTACATTTCCAAACGACTTAAAATTGTTCTTATTAAGCCCCCGTATTTACAAAAGGATCGAAGCAGGACCCAAATAATTCTAATTATTCTTTCTGACAAAATCTTTGAAAAAGTTATTCATAATAAACATTGAATTTTGTTATTGTTAATAAGCTTTTAAATCCTGAATATGCTATTCAAAAAGTCAAAAACACGTAATTAACCATGTTTAAAAACATTACATCATCCTAAATAACGTATTTGGGATGATATAAACGTTAAAACCCATGTTTTACCCTTTTCTTAGATATAACGAATGTATTTGATTGTATTAATCATGAAATTTTACTGAAATAATTGGAAAATGTTGTAATTCATAGAATTGCTCTAAAACTATTTAAGTTATACCTTAAAGATCGATATCAAGCAATTATTCTTGATACATAAATAAATAATACTACAATTATTAAAAAAAGTAAGGCTAAGCTTAAAGGAATAAAGAAAGAAAAATTCAATTTATTCAAACAAGTAAGGGTCATATTTTGTCAGTATTACTTATAACTAAACTTGTAACTAGGTTAGTAGGCGTAATACTATCTGTGCAGAAAAAAAATTACATTTACATTACATTTATATACTTATGCCATTTTCTCACCATTCCACTCGATATGGCACTACATGTATAGGCAGTCTAGTCTGCTCGCGATCACTATCAGGATGATATTGTTGCTCTCCGCCCCCTGCGCACCAGAGACGCGCACCTCTTGCGCATAGTCCCGTAAAATCAGTCCACTCGCACTTCCGCGAACAACCGTGATGCACTACAGAAGCGAGGCTGCCCCAGCAGCACACTAAACGCGTTGTTGTATTGTATTCGGAGGGCGTTGTAAGCCTTTTGAAAAAATATCAATCTTGGTGTATTTCAAGGAAGTATGCTCGGTCCTTCTATGTTTTTAATATATATTGACGAAATATTTATTATCACCAATATCTAACAATAATATTTGCCGATGAATTTACAGTCTTTTATACTCGAAAGCTCATAAATAATACATAAATTGAAAGTGAAATTAATAAGTTGTTAAAAGACATATTGACCTGGCTAAAGTAAAAACATAATACAATATAAATTTTCTTTAACTAATTGATTCTCACTTCACACATTGTGGAAATAACACATAGAAAAGATTAACAAGAAAATATCGAGTTATTGCTATGTTCTTTTAATACTTTCTTGATCAACCTCTGAATCTGTTGCTAGAAATGAGTACTATGATTATATTTATCCATTGTTATTGTGTGGTGTAATTTTTTGGGATAGCGCAACTAACATAAATGGAACGTTTAAGTATACTAAAGCAACGATGTTTGCGTATCATATATCTTAAAACAAATAAATAAAGGCATTTATTTAAAGAAAAATATATATTTTAGAGTGGTGCCTATTTATTAGAAATAAATGCGATTTATTTGACAGAAACTTTCAACGCGACAAAATCTACGCCTTTGATATCAAAGCGATATTTATCTACCTATAAAGTAAAGTAAAGTTACAGCCTATATACGTCCCACTGCTGGGCTCAGGCCTCCCCTCATTTCTGAGAGGGTTTAGGGCAAGGAAGTGTCCGCCGCGCTGCCCAAATGCGTGTTGACGAACTTCACATGTCTTCGAAATATTTTTTTTTCTTATTCCTCAGACATGCAGGTTTCCTCACGATGTTTTCCTTCACCGCCGAGCACGTGGTGAATCAGCACTTAAAATTGCAATTAACAATTTCATTGGTGCCGGCGGGGATCGAACCCGGGTTACTCGCGTTCTGTTATATTTACAGCGACCTTTAACCACTGAGCTACCACGGCTCTCTATCAAAGCGATATTTATCTACCTATATAACATTAAAAATAAATAATTTGACAAAAGTGCATACATAACAACAATTAAAAAGTATTCAATCATTATCCAATACTATTAAAACAATAAGAGGAACCAATTTTTTATAGGATAGTGTGACGAACGAGCACACAGTCCCCCTGATGGTAAATGGTTGCTGACATCTACATTTATCCTCGATCACAAATCAAAATGCATATGCGTTGTCGACCATGAGGACCAAGATGGAATGCCTCGTTTCCAGTAAAAAGGGTCGCCGGTTCTCTACAGTCACCATACGAAGCACAGCAGTTTTAAGCTATAATAATATAACTGCAGCATGGCTCTACCACGTATAAAACGTAAACTAAAAAACTGGTTGGTGGAACACACGTTTTTTACGCCAAACGAATTTGATGATTTTAAGAGTTAATACCGTGTTCTAGATTCTCAATACATCTATTGCACGCCTGATGTGGCAACTGTCGATACTTTTCATATTATATCATCTTTAACTATTGTTCACAGTAATGCAATAAATTTATTATTATTATTATTTATTAGGCCGAGCATTAATAAGATAATTTAGATTAGGTTAAGTTAAGTTATGACCAGACAATGTAATAAATAATGAAATTTAAGTCAGTATTAATTACATGACCCGATTTGACTTATCACTATTCATATTCTCCGGGTATTAGAAATAGTGCACAGATCACCACTTGGTCCATAACAGGTATAAAAGAGACATTAAAGTTTTAAAGCTCATCAGTGAATAACAAACTCGAGATGACCAGTTCTTGCAAACAGCCGAGTTAACAAATATATTGCACATACAACATCCATCCATCAATCATGTAAAGGAAAGTGGACGATCCGCCTCGTGACGTCGCCGCAAGCCTTGACCTAAACCGTACCTAAATCTACCACATACAAAATAGTGACATTTTTAATACAAAAGTATTAAATGTATATATAATGTTTGCCAATACGAGACTGCCATTAGAGAACCTTTCTTCCACATCGGTTGTCAGTCCTTGAGTTATATGGCCGGCCCATTGCCACTGCAGCTTACTGATCCGCTGCGCTATGTTAGTTGCTCTTGTTACATAAGCACACTCAAGCTTGTCACTAGCCAGCTTGTGCCAGCAGTGTGTCAGGATCGTGTAGAATGTAAGTGTAAGCAGAAACTAAACACTTACATTTCACACGATCCTGACACACCTCTTTCATCTCCATATACATTTGCATCCATATACCTACGCATACATGTTCGTCGTTTAAGGACACTCTTAATGTACATACATAGACAAGTACTCTTGCTGTCATCTGGCACGATCCTGACACCACCTATCTCGCCTCCTTAACATTCATATACCTACGTACCTTTGAGTACTCATAATACTCAAAGCCTACGTACACATGCTCGTCGCTCAAGGGTACTCTTTATTTGGCCCATTTTCAATATGTCGCCAATTTTGTCGACAATCTTTCACTTAGGACATCCCTTGCCGACTCTGCCTTTCACTTCTGCAACATAAAATTTGTTTTGTTACCCCCTCGTCGTGAATCCTTTTTTACATTACCTTCTATTTTTACCCTTAATCTTGTGTAGATATCGAGATCGTTACGGCCTTTATTCTGCAGAGAAATTCCAAACATAACACTTTCCACCGTATCCTGAGTCTGTCTGTCTTTGAGCTTCCTCATACAGCCAGCGGTAAGCAACCACGTTTCAATTCGCAAATTTAAATAAATAAAGGTCAAAATAAAACGCAGATTTTAAACAAGTTTGCAAATCTTTCCATTCCGTTAGGATCGCGTAAGCAATAATTATTGGTAACTCTTGAGGGGCTATCGAAATACTGGTTGTAAAACCAGATTTATTCCGCAGAAGGTGTAGAAATATATCATAGAATACATTTTATTAAATATATTTAAAAAAGATTAGATTGTACAGCTATCGACCATCAATTTGTCAAGCATGGCGATTTAGGTGATACCTCAAAAATTTGGTGGTTTTTCTACTGCACATATTTTTTAAAGTTTTACAGATAACGAAACAAATGTTTGGTACATGATTTTTGACTATATTAACTTGGATTTCATAAAAGGAAAACACGATAACGTGTAAATTTCTCGGTAGAATAAAATTGCAAAATAGGTTCTAATTACTTACATTTCTAATCTATATAAGTTCTCATAAACCATTTTTTAACCCATAACAACATTTTGATAAAAAAAATGGTAATTGGCGCTTACTAAGTTTTTTTCCGAGCGCCTGCTCGGTATAGCTATGAAGTCATTGCATCACTTTCATTTTGACGCTCCCTCAGTCATCCGGGAGCTTCACCGACAAAGGGATAAGCCACGCCCCCAAAAGTACGATTCATTTTCAAAGTATCCACGAGAGGCCCATGACCAGTTGTGTACTTTTACTGTCTTTAGAAGAAGAATAAAAAGAAGATGTAAATAGAAAAATCTACTCAATTATTAAATAATCCTTTTTAAAATTTATTATTAATTTAAAACAACCAGCGATCTTGGCGGGCTGGCTTGGCTTACGCATTTTTTTATTATGCAAATTGAGTTGATTGATAGAATCAGGCGTTACTTTGCGGAAATCCATTATAATAAAGATAATACTATGCCCGACCCGTGATTCGAACCCAGGACCTCATGATCAGCAGTCGCACTACTACAACCACTAGACCAACGAGGCAGTATGTGGTTTTATTATCTCTGCATTGGCCTAGGAGTAAGAAGATTGTCAAAGACCCCGCAGTACCGATACCCGTGTGAGTTAGAGGAAATAAAACCACATACAATTTGCAAATTAATTTTTTTGAAATGTGTTTTTATACAATATATATGCGTATAGAAACATATTTCTATACGCTTGGATACTGATTCTGATAACATACAACATATCATATATACATCTAAAACTTTAATAACCCTTTCATACGGTTTTGTTTTTATGCTATTTTTTGATAAATTCAAAAAGGAAGAGGTTCTCAATTCGACTGTATATTTTTATGTGTGTTACTTCAGAACTTATTTCTGGGTGAACCGATTTTGATGATTCTTTTTATTTGAAAGCTGGTGTTTCTCGTGTGGTCCCGTATAAATTTTATCAAGATCTGACCTGTAGTTTTTGACTTATCCTTAATAATGCGTATTTAATTGACTTCGAATACATTGTTGATGTTCTAATTTTATGTTTATTGAAGTCGGTTGTACAAATTTTTTAATTTTACCACTTGTAATTAGTCAAAAGACAAGCTGCATAATTTTCTAGAATGTTCTTATAAAAGCGTATGCGTAACCTAATAATGAACTGCTAACTCTGTAGCGTCATTTTGATATTTCATACCATATACTTGTAACTTAGGTGGTAAAACCACGCCCAAATATTGTAGCTGCAGCACGAATTGGTCAGGTCAAAAATACCAGCGTAAAGTAGTAGCAAAATGCTGAGGTGTGTTTCGTATGGTGATTGTAGGGAACCAGACGAAACACGGTTCAGTATTATGACGAGTGTAGAGAACCACCCTTTTTACTACTAACAAGGAATTACATCTTAGTCGTATTAGTGGCAACGGATCTACATTTTGAATCTTAATGGAGGATAAGTGGTGGTAAAATATAGCAACTATTTACCATTAAATGGACTGTACGCTCATTGGTCCGTCTTATTCTATTAAAAAAAGTGCAATTGTGATAGATATCCCTGTAGATTTTAGATATGTACAGTGAGTACTATGGCAAGTAACGAATCATTAAAAAAATAAAAACAAAAGCGGTTATTCATGGCATATTTGCCACAATACACAAAAGACACATAGCTACTGAAGAATTTTCGTTATTTAACATCATCAAGGCTATTTCAATGACGTAGCGTAAATGGTCCGAAGAAAAACCGATCTAAATCACGCTATTGAAGTTTCTGAATACTTCGGAGTTCTGGTCGCTTCGCGAGCTGAACTTTCATTAATACTTTAATTATTAATATAAACGCCTAGACCAAATTGTGTTTTATATTTTGATGGCCTCTAGTTTAAAGTAAATGTAAGATTGAGCAAAAAAGATTTAATTAGTTTTGAAGCTGGTTTTGCCAAGTTTTTTGTATGCTACCATTTCAAAATTCGAACACAGAATACTGAAATAAAGAGTAACATTCTTTTTTTAACCTTATCTCCACACTAGCCACTGACCGTCCGAGCGGCGCGGCGACAATAGCCTTGTACGTCCCAGCGCCGCGCCGCACGTCGCGGTTTTTTTACGGTCCGATCGCGACCAGTTCGAATAAAACGGTTACCACCGAGAAATTTCTTTAAAATATAGTATCAAAATAAAAATCACCCACAGAAAGCTTTAAGCTAAATTTAATTCATCATCATCATTACAGCCTTTCACAAGTCCACTGCTGAACATAGGCCTCCCCCAAGTATTGCCACAAAGCACGGTCCTGAGCCACCTGCAGCCATCGACTTCCTGCATGTCTTACCAGTTCGTCACTCCATCTAGTGAGGGGTCGCCCTACACTACGTCTACCGGTACGAGGCTGCCACTCGAGAACTTTTCTTCCCCATCGGTTATCGGTTCATCGAGTATATAACTCGATGAACCGATAACCGAGGCCGGCCCATTGCCCCTTGAGCTTACTAATCCGTTAGGCTATGTTGGTTACTCTGGTTCAACTATGGATATCCTCATTTCTGAGTTTATCACGCAGAGAAACCCCGAGCGAGAAACCTCGCTGGGCGACTTTGAGCGTCCTCATATGGCCAGAATTTAATTAGGTTAATAGTAATTAACTCAATTTAAGTACAACGGGTAAAAAAACTGATTAATTTCAGAAATCTAGCTGAAAAGCTCTAATATTTTTTTACTTTCTTTGATAATATCGCAGGATTATTTTATATTGTATGTTTATAGTATACTCTTCAAAGTCACACCTACGATACCATGCGATTTGGCATAGAATTAATCAGTTTTATTTATTTATTTACTAAATACATGGCTTTAAGCTATATAATATAGTTGCAGCGTGGCTCTACCACGTACAAATTTTTAAACGTTTTCTTTCTTCAATACAGATGCAACCTTATTGTCGCGTTGCCAAACAACACTTAACTAAATATAGTGTATACTATGTGTTAAGGAGCTTAATACAATACGAGGGTATTTCTTACGAAATTTCAAAATTTGAGATATCATCGATTTTTTTTTTGAATAAACTTCGATATTTTTTGCAGAGATTTAAAAAGTTGCGTTAAAAGATCTATTTAGCAGTATTGGTCTTCCATAGTTTTGTATATAATTTATAAAAAATAAATAAATGAGGGAATGATTAATAGAGTGAGGGAACGATTTATTATTTATTATATTATAATAAAAAAACATTTCCCTTGAGGAACCTCATTGATACTGCTCCGTTCCAAAATTTGCAAAGTTGGATCACTTGTAGAGTCCCCTTGTTGTCACGTTTGTTAGTCAAGTGATATCTTTTGAATTCTTTCGAATACTATTAGACGTAGATTTTTTTAGAATTGCATTAATATCATACGTTAGCAATCCCTGTTATTTTTTATACCGGTCACGACTTCCGAGGTATCTTTATTAAGGGTAAATTATCATTGATTCAAAGTTACATTATTTACTTTTTACTCTCTACATTCATTCATAAATTAACGTAATTTAATTTTGACCATATAATGTCGAATTTCATGGTTTTCTTTTAAAACCAAAGGAAATTAGTGTTAGTATAGTTACTAAAAAGTTTCTCTTTTAGTCACGGTTTTGTAAACACAGTATCACGTGAAACAGAGTTTAGTAAGTTCGTTTGCTAAACGTGGCAATTACGGCAAATCATCCCGATAATGGCTGGATATTTTAAGTTTTTGATTTTGCAAGAATAAGTATTCGTAGCATTATATTTAATCTTATTAGTTAATTACTATAAGTTTATTTTTAGTTTATTTAGCAGTAAATAGATGGCGCTAATTTTAGATGAAAACTATGAAAGCCTAAACTGTCAAGTTATGTAAATGTGGACAGATTATAGAATTGATCATATTATCATGAAGTGCTGGACCACTTCAAATATCGCAATCATTTCATGATAGGCTGTTATTACTGACCATCTCTCCACAGTATAAAACAAAGACGCTTCCTACCGTCTGTACGCTTAGATCTTTTAAACTACTTCTTTTAAAAATTGTCATCCCTGAGGAATAACATCCAGTAAAAAGGGCGTCCAGTTCTCTACACTCATCGTACGAATACACAGTAGCATAAAACTACTATTTTACAATGGTATTCTGTGAGAGCGTGGTCCTGCATCAGTTAAGTATCTTTTTATGTATCTTTTTCTTTATTATAGTAGGTACGCGAATCTTCAAAATTCTTTGGTACGGCACTGAAAATTTTGGTAATCAAGGAAGTGACACAACATTACTATTTAAAAATGTATTTATTGCTTTTCGAAGTATTCTCCGCGAAATTTGACACATTTTTGCATACGATGGGACCGGTCATTGAAGCAACCATTCCATTCGGAAGTTGGGGTCTCCAAAATGGCCGTTTTGTAGGCGTCCACAGCTTTAGGTGATGAAAATCTCTGTCCACGCAATTTATTCTTTATTTTAGGGAAATTATAGAAATCATTAGGGCTTAGGTCGGGCTCGTACGACGGATAGTCTAATAATTCTATGTTTTCTTGCTCTAAAAACTCTTTTGTTCTGTGTGCGGTGTGAGAACTCGCATTGTCGTGATGGAGGATGATGCGGCGGTTGCAGTTCTCTTTACGGAGTTCAGAAACGACCTGTGGCAAACAAATGCTAGCATACCATTCTGGATTAACAGTTCTTTGTCCCTCAAGAGGAATAGTCGTAACATGGCTGGTTTTGGAGACAAACGTGATCACCATTTTTTTGCAACACTCCGTGAACGAACAATTTTTGTTGGCTTTAACTCATTTTCGAACACCCAAACTCGTGACTGGTTTTTTGTTTCGGGTATGTATGCATATATCCAGGATTCGTCACCTCATACGATGTTGTATACAGTATTTGAGGACCCTGCGTGGAATCTTTCGAGAGTTCTGACGCACCAAGTAACGCGAGCCGCTTTTTGCTCTTCACAGAGCGAATGCGGTATCCATCGGGAAAACAACTTTTTTACACCTAATTGTTGATGCAAGATTATTTGTATTTGATTCATTCCAATGTCTAAAGTTGCTTGAATTTCGCGGTATGTCACATGTCGATCTTCCTCAATCAGCTTACGCACAGCATCAACATTTTCTTGGGTGACTGCAGTTTTTAGACGACCTTGACGGGGATCATCACTGAGCTTGACACGTCCACGTTGAAATTCAGCAAACCAGCGATAAATTGTGGTTTTGGATGGGGCTTCATCACCAAATGCAGAAATCATTCGGTCAACACACTGTTTTTGTGGTAAACTACTTCGAAAGTCATAATAAATCATCGCTCTTGAATTTTCTCGAGTCAATTCCATTTTCTCAACGACTACACAGGTTTGACAAAACCTTGTGACAAGACCGAGAATCTTTTTTTAAATAAATAAATGGTATTCGATTTTTTAAACCAAGGAGTTTTCAATTAAAAAGATTTTAATACGACAGGAACAGTGGAAATATTCCATTCCCGATACTTGTAGTGCAGCCTGTGTGTCGACAGGAATCGAATGTTTCATATTGCCTAACACTTAAGACTTGTGAGATCGTGTTTTGCCAGTGTGATCTTTAAACTCTAATAATAATTTTAATCTCTTTTAATCTCCAATATTAATGAATAATCTGTATTTTTCCCAAATTCCACAAATTTTTAATTTTTTTTTTTGAGGTAGGGTACGCTGTACATTGGCCTATTTTGAAACATCTGCTTTTGAACTAAATATTAAATCAATTTAAAAACGATCAAAATTAAAATAATACGCACCCAATTAGTATTTCATAATACGTTAATGTAAAAAAAATTAAAATATCAGTTGAAGTACGGTGGTAGGACCATTTGCAAGAACATGGTCCTATCCTGGTCAAGCCGACCCATTACAAATCCTGACCCCTACAAACATAATATAGCTGCAGCATGGCTATACCACGTAAGAAAATTTACACATTTATTAAAAAAAACGTACAAACTGAAAACCTATGCAAAATGAAACAACTTTTAGTGTTCTTGGCAGTTATGGAAGTAACAATGTTACGATGATATATATACGACCTTGCCTCTTGAGTGAGATTTATCCTTAACATACATTTTTAAATGCCGTATTAACAATTCTAAGTGCAAATATTTAGGTTCTTGATATTCATCGCATAGTAATGACGCGCAGTGGTGAAGACATAAATAACCATTTTCAATGACTTTGTCTGTGTGTCTGTCTGTCTGTGTGTTCAAGCTTGTCTTCGGCTACGCTGATGGTAATGAAACATTACGAACAGACAGAAAACAATGTCATGAGGGATCTAGGCTATATTATATGCAAAAATATGAGAAACCTCTTTTACTTAAAAAGCACCAATTGATGAAATAAATGATCTAGGCGAAACCGGTCGATATTAAAAATAA